>CM075347.1:134458750-135912500 GCA_037693485.1 Kitagawia praeruptora
TTCTTAATAATAGATTTCAACTTATAAATACACCAATTAAATACATTAAGGAATTAGTATTGATTATTGTTTTGCACTATCTTTTGTGTTACAGATTTTAAAAGAAAAACACAAAAGCATCAATTTCAACTTCCTAACAAGAAAAAAATAATCTAAATTAATAATTAAAATGGAAATTTAAATCTTCTCCACCATTATATTTGACATTCTTAAATTTAAATCTTCTCTACCATTATATTGGACATTCGTACATTTTATTACCACAAAAATTTAATTTTTTTTCATATTTCATCAAATTTTATCTTACAACATTAAATTACAACAAATTCTAAAAACCTTGAAAATATAAATCAAAAAAATTATACAAAATCTCTTACGTGTAATAAAGCTAATGGGCAATGAAATCAATTCAAAAGAAGATTTATTAATTTACTTTGATTGACAAACATCAATTAGTAGAATTGTATACATAAATCAACAATCAAAAAAATATATAGAAAAAAAATCTAATAGTAAAAGAACTAACAAATAAATAAAATCAAAGTATATTAAATAAAGAAAGTGTTTGAAAGACCAAACAGCTTAACCGCATTTGTACAGCTATAGCTATAGCCATATACATATGGTAAAAATGATTTTGGACCCGTTGAATTTCTATAAAAATGATTTTGGGCTCCTTGAATTTCTGGACCGACTACACCGCCGGGTCAGGACGGGCATGATTTAGACTTAATTTGTGATTTAATTTTAGTAATTTGTGCTTTGAATATGACGATTTGCCTTTAATTATTAACAATTTAGATTAATTTTAATTTTTATGGCTTGTTTTGATCTATGTGCTAGTAATGGAATTGGTGAAACTTAAATACATCTCCATTTTGAGTAAATGTAAATATTATTATAAAAAATTAAAATATAAATATTAACAACATCACAAATATTTAAAATGTTAAATAAACTATTATTTAAACTATACACTATAAACTATTATTCAAGAAATTATAATTATATAATATAAACTATTGTTTGTAATTTTATATATATATATATATATATATTTATATATATAATATTTATGCAATTGTTATGCTAAATAAAATTTAATTCATCTTATATTTCAATCCTGGCTTAGGAGCAATATATAAGTGGCATTCAGACAACTGGTCCTAAAATCAAGTTTTTTAGGGTTTTTTTAACATTACAAAGGATAAAAATGTTTATTCTATCCGCCGCTATATAGGTGGCACTGCACTTAGATACATGAAGCACGACACTTAGATACATGAACCAATTGGCCGCTCATCAATTTTAGGGCCTCCCTTAACTTCAAAAAAAGACATCAATTTTAGGGTCTTTTCACGAGGTCTAAGAGCAGCATCAATTTTAGGATTTATTACACAAGGAACATCAATTTTAAGGTTTATTTCACATTACAAGATCTAAGATATTTGGTAAGCTGCTTATCCTATCTTCTTATTCTTCTTATTGTCTGAACTCAATATTTAAATATGGACTTTATTTCTTTGTTACTGATTTTTAGATCTAGGAATTTTGTAACCTAATTATATATTTTGTATGTGCTTGTATCGGTACATGTATATATGTTTATACATTTTTTGTGTTTGTGCACAAATGTACACATTTAATTAATTACATTTGAGTTGATGTGTTTGTATGTATTCATTCTCTTGTGTTTTTATTAATTGTTTAATGGATAATATAGGTAAAACAAATTTGATAAACTTCAATTAAAGTATATGTACAAATTAATTAATTATTTGATTGTTGTTGTTTGCTTTCAAAACTAGAGTTTATAAAAGCCAATGTTTTAATACATTGCCTGATTTGTAGTTTTGATCAACTGATTGTTGAATTTTAAGTAGTTTCATGAATTATGGTCTTTTTGTCATCGATGATATATATATGTGCACTATCTCTTGCTTAATGATGAGATCTGCACTATCTCTTGTTAATGATGAGAGTTAGAGTGTGTAGGTGCATGTGCTGCTCTGATAGATCCATCATCGTAGCCATGTACAATGAGAATATTTAGACAAAAATAGGGAATTGATAAATAAGTTTCATATATATTTAGATAGTAATAATGCTATTGATTTAAATATGTGTCTTTCACAGGTGCAAATTGACTGTGCTCGAAAAATGATTAAGAGAAATAGAAAGAATGTGGCTGGTTCGAGTAGCTGTGGAACACAAATTAATGAAGGTGTTGACTTTCTTAGCTCTCTTCCAGATGGCGTGTTCACCGACATATTTTCTTTCTTGACAACGAAAGAAGCTTTCAATACATGTATTTCATGCAAGAACCTAAAGCATCTGATCACCATAATACCAAATGTTGAATTGAAAGAATCTGAAAATGATTGTCCCACTAAAAAAATGGAATTTGTAGAATCTGTTTCAAGGTTTCTGGGTAATCATCATGACGTGATTAGAAAATTTCACCTTTCATTCAATCCCTTTGGATACAGAGGCCCTATTGATGTTAGTTACTGGCTCTCTTTGGTTCTAAAAATTGGTCTTGAAGAGCTGGATCTTGTGTTAAATGGAAGAAACAAATTGGTGGATATGCCATCTTTTTTGACTGCTGCAAATCTAAAAGTGTTGAAGTTAAGGCAGTGTGTTAATCTATCATCTATTGGTGGTTTGAAGTCCCTGAAATCGCTTTATCTTGGGTCCACGTACATCTACGATAGTGAGATGGGATTAATTTGTTGTTGTGAGTCACTACAGCACTTGACCCTTGAAAGTTGCTCAGGTTTTTCAAAGATTGAAATCGTAAATCCCAACAGCAAGCTTGAAACATTGATACTGAATGACTGCATTCGTTCTTATGGTCATTTTGAGCTAAAAATTTTAAATTTGAAGACGCTTTCCATTCGACTGAAAATCATGAACCTCTTCTTTGTGGGTTCACCGCATATTGATAACCTGATCTTGTGCCGAAAATCAAGATCAAGATTTCAACTAATGGAATCCCACAGAATAATTGATAGCCTTGGGAATGTAAGGTCTTTGCAACTAGATGGCAGCTGGGCTTTTGAGGTACCAATTAGTTATTTATTTATTTAATTAGTTATTTAAATTCTAGTCTCTTCAGTTCATTTCATGTTGCATGGAGTGGCTGATTTGATTTCAGCCCACATGGGGATTTAGCCTTTGTGAACTTTTACAAATTATTGATTAATTTGACTAAAATTTCACATAGGCACAATCCACCTTTTATATTTACTAGGTTTATATTCTTAATAATTTTTTTGATACTTTTAATATTTTTATATTAATTTTCGTTATAAACTTTTTAATTATCATATATTCTTATATTAAATAGGTTTAGAGATGTGTTTAATAAAATAGTTTTATTTGTGTTTTAATTACAATAGGTTTGTAAAATACTTAGACAAGTAGCAATATAGGATTTAAATAACTGGATCTTTAAACAAAATTGCTAAAATAATTGGATCCTAAGTATGTGTTCATATTCAATTTTGGATAATTAAAACTAAGTAACAAAACCTTGATTTTGATACATACACCAAAAAATTAATTAAGGTATTTTTTTAGTGGTCTTTGGTTGATAAGTTTGTAATCAGGAATGAATTGGTATGGGTAATTCCTGGTGTTTGGTTCAAATGTAAGTAACAACTCATTTTTTTTGTTAATTTCTTCAAAAAATAACTCATTTTCTGTTAATACATTGTGTGTAAATATACTAATACATTGAAATTAAGTTATCATACAATTTATGAATAAAAACATTAGTAAATTATGTGTTTGGTAAATTATAATTTGACCAATTAAAGTTTTTTAAAACTATTATTAAATTAATATTAAATAAAAATAAGATTAATCTTTCCAAAATTAAACAACATCATATTTAAGATATGTGTATTGATATTGTATTTTGTTTTAAAAAGAAAAATGAAATTATAAACTTCAGGTTCATTCCTCATACCAAAATTTGTCCAGCCAAAGGACTTCAAATATAATGTAATCATTCAATTTTGATTCTTATTTAAATAGTTCTTAGAGTTTCTTTTTAAAATAATTAAATTTACATGTCAAAGTAAATGAATATATGTTCAAACAAATATAGGGATTTGAGAATAGAAAAGATAAGCTTGAAGTAACACATCTCACTCAAGTAATTCTTAGAGCTTAATTTGCTTTTAAAGAACATATTAATCAATCATGTTAAAGAACATATTAATCAAATACAACAACACTACTTTAATCTGGTTATAATAACAGGTGTAACATATAGAACATTAAATATATGTGTGGAATTTTTTATTTAATATGAACTGTGTGGCTGAAATTTTTGATTTAGATCCAGTTTGGTATTATTGTTGGAAATAGCAACAACTTATTTTTGAAAAACATATAAAAAGTGTTTGGTAAATTTTAAATACTTATTTTTGAAAAACATATAAAAAATATTTGGTAAATTTTAAAAGATATTTTTCTCAAAAGTATTTTTGGTGAAAAGTTACTTTAGAGAAAAAATGTTTCATACTTTTTAAAAAAGTTGCTTTGAGGTTTCGCTTTCAACATCAAAACTCATCAAAAACATTATTTTTAATAAATTATAAATAAAATATGGATATATCCGAAATATTACCAAATAGTTATCTAATTTTCGTAACACCATTTCTTTTAACAACACTTTTTAACAGTATAACAATTTTTAATAACAAATCCAAACAACACTTTTTTTTAACAGCATAACAATTTTTAATAACAATCCCAATTTTTATTAAGAATCCCAAACAAATCTTAATGTCTACCTAACATGCTTCTTTATTGTTTTGTATATTTGCATTTACTGGTACCAATTAGGTGTGATTTTCATAAATAAGCTTTTGATGTTCTTCACCTTTTATCCTTGTGAACTATCTTGATGCAAACCTCAACCCATGTCGTACTATCAGCTTCACAAAATTCTACACAGCTTCACCCGAAGTACTTATTCTCGAGTCAATCATATTTTTAACACTCCTTCATAATTCTTCTCATAAGTTCTTCCCGGTAACATTTAGGAAATAAAAGGGTGAGCAATCCCAAACAAAAAGCAAACGAATTAAAAATGAAAACGATAAATCTAGCAAAAAGTAAAGTGCAAAATGAAGAGGACTAAAGCAATTAAAATGATCATGATCAATTTATACCGCTCTTAGTAGACTCTGAAAAAGGTTAGTCATCAGTTCTTCATTCCTAAATACTCCCTTGCTCCACCTTCATTTTAAAAAATTGTACAAACATAACTGTTTAAAAATAGGAGAGATCATATACGTGAATAAAGATTTTTTTAAATATAAAATTATCAAAAATATCAAAAATGAGAAAATATTACCAAAAGCACCCTAAATCACCAAATATTCTAAATTCATAACATCATTATATAATTATATTAATATTTTACCATCCCTAAAATTAAAAAATATTAGCTATTCTCATATGACAAATTTACGAACTCCTATCATAGGTCATGTCTTCGACAAGACTAATACAATTCATGTTTTACTCAATTGTACCACTATAATCTTAATTTGTTACTTTTCAAAAAATAGATGAGTCTAGTTCTTTGGGGAACACACTTTAACATCCCAATAAATAGAATACCTCAATATAACCAAATAAAATGCAATTGGCATTCTTCCCAACGTAACCCATCTCAATATGTTCACCTACAGGAAGAAATAAAAAAAATAAAGAACCAACGAATAAAAAAAATAAAGAATCAGCAATGAGCGAAATGCTCATGTTTGAATATTAAAATCGTGCATAGTTGAGCAAAGATTAAGCTAATGAGGTTAGAAACAAAATGAATAACGGAAGAAAGAACAATGAGATAATAGAAATTGGATACTAAACTCCTTATAGGAATAAATTCTTTTCAATAAAAATCAATTTTACTCTTAGAAATACTCACATAATTGATCATCACATAATAATCACAACTAGTGTAACCGAAAACATAATTGATAATATATATTCTTACTCTTACACAAACTCGTACACTTACAAAATATTATACTTTACACGTACTCTTACACTTACAAAATAATGCTCACAATAATTAATACAATAAAAAAAAATAACTTACTTTCTAACATGGGCACTTACAGGAACATTTTATCTAGAATATATAGTCATAAAAACTTTCAAGGGCCATAGCACAAAGCAAATGCTACCCAAAATCGGTTTGCACGGCACTAAGGACAATGCTACCAAAATGGCCAAAACATACATACTAGTCATCACTATACATGTCCTATAACATCGGCGACATGCCTATACTATTTAAATACACCGCATAGGAAATGTCAAGCATGAGATTCTTTTCACTCATGACAGAGTCCTGCAATATCTCCCAAATCATAATCAAATCATAAATAACTTACATAAAACATACTCGAAAAAGAAATGATCTCACAATATCTCCAAAATCTTACATATATCACAAATATAAGAAAACACGCACTCAATCATCACTTACCCAAATATCGACAACTGACCATTGATGATAAAATTCAGAACCGATCAGTCCCAAAGAATGACAATTTACTCCATTAAGACTAACTCAAATAAAAAAATGTGAAACACCAAATTTGCATATGATTCTAAGACCTTTCTAGATGGTAAAGATCATAAAAATTGAATAAGTAATGAATGCAAAAATAACCAAACACTCCTGATCACACTTGAAATCTGATATTTAAGACATCAAACTTTCAGAATTGGTCAGGACACAAAACACAGAGGTTGAAACGAGATTTCCAGAATGATCTTAGTCATAATCATTGAACAAATACTAAATTTAATATGAATTTTTGAAGTTAGAATCCGAGTTTTAAAACAAGCATTGGCATGTCATAAATTCGTAGAAACCCAAACTTGCACTCAGAATTTCAAAAAACTTAAAGAACAAAAATCGAAGATGAACAAATTATCTTTCCAATGAGTCCAAAATCATTACGATCCAATAAAAAGTGAATTAGATACAAATTTTACAAGAATTCAAAACATATAACTCAAACGAATAGCAATACGAAGATAAAGAAAGAAACCAAAAAATCATACGAAGACAAAAAAAGAAACAAAGAAATCCGTACCTAAAACCTTAACGATTGCCACTAATCCTCAACAAGCGCAATTTCCCAAATCCAAAGAACCCTAAATTGTATAAAGAAAATCCAAGAAAATTATGGGCTTATATAACTTAAATGAAAGATTAAAACATAAACATCAAGAGATGATAAATCTCTTACCTCAACTCCCAGAACCCTAATTTGTCCTCAAAACTCTAGCAATCTTTTGTTTCTCTTCTTCTTCTCCTTCTCTTCTTTCTCACTTTTCCTCTCATTCACAATAATATAATTTTCGTATATAAAATTATTACAAGTATAAATTTTATTAGCAAAAATCAAATCTCTTAACCATGGAAACATGTCGTATCTCTACACAATATTATCAATAATATGTAAGTTCTATGTAGCCTACTGTCAAATTAGAGATCTTGGGAGACATAAGCATTGCAAAAAATATTGTTCATACCATTGAAATATCTCAATACCCTTTCAAACTGTAGAATTAATATGTAAAAAACTTTAATTATGCTTATTTTTTGTACATTTGTATCATAAAAATATATATGAGGTTCAGGAACCGCCTCTTTATGAATTTAGCTTTTTTCTTATTTGCCACTCTTCAAATTTTAGTTATCTCTTTAAAAAATTTTGATTTCTCCTACACCAAACTCTTGATATGTTTTTGATAATTTTTTGCCAGATTTAGATGCTGTTTTGATTTTCTTATCACCAAATTCTTTGTATTTGTTTTTATTCACAAAAAAATTAATGTTATTTTCTATCACCGAACTATCGGTGTCTTATATTTTTGTTACTAAACTCTTGGTATATTTGATTTCTTCATCACCGAACGCTTCATTGAACTCTTAATGATTGATTTTTTTCTTTTGCTAAGGAGGTAATGACTGATTTTACCTACACAAAACTTTATGTTGTTTCTCTATGTAGTTTTGATTTCATTTTATTTATTTTTCTTTGTTTATTGTACGAAGTATCATCTCATATGATATCATCAATAACTTCTCTATATTCATGTTTCTCATCCAAAATAAACTTGATTGGCAAGAATAAAATCGCATCAAACATATTAACACTGAAAACATCCAATATTATATCGACTCACTTAACAATGGAATTATGGAAACATGCAATATTTATACATAATATTCTAATTTAAGCAATATCTCTAATGTATATCATAAGTATATCTTATTATTAACCACCTAAGCACCTAAATTACAAAATATTACTCCCTTCGTCCTAATTAGTTGTCCAGTTTGACTTTTCAGTGATCAAATTGACTAACTTTTGACCGAAGATTAAGATTAATCCGTTTATTATTTTAAAAAACTGAAAATCACATATTAAAATAGATTAGAAGTAGTTTACAATGGTATAATTTTTTTAAATATTTTTCATTATGTAATATATATAAATTTCAGTCAAAGTTGAGTCAATTTGACCAACAAAAATAGAAACTGGACAACTTATGGGAGTATTGTATGAGCATATTTTATGTTCTTTTTTACCATAAAACTGCATAACATGCATGTATCACTCTCGTACTAATTATGTAGTAATCTTGTATTAACTATTTTATTAGCTTTCAAACTGGCGATAATAGCATAGATGCAATTTTTCTAAGAGAAGTTTTATGTATTATTAATAATATTAATTATATGGTGAATAAATTATTGTGCCATAATTCTTTATTTCTATTTCTCTACCATTATAAGTTGAAATTTGAAGAAATTGCTGCAGAATGTTTGGAACTCTGGTCTTGCTTCAATATTCAGTTAATATTCAGGGGTTTACTAATCTGATCAGCCAAGCTGAGGGTGTGAAGAAATTGCATATATCGGTGAGTTTGCATTAGCTTGATTTTTTCCTTGGTTACTATAAACATGCAGGCCTATTTTAAAGATTGGAATTTAGCTTCCAATAGCACGATACGGCATAATCAGTTACTTTATAAAACGCAAATTTAGAAGTAGATGACTCATTTACATAGATTATATTAGTAGATTACGCACACAAAAAAAGAGTCCGGAGATCAAACAACCAAGTGCCAACACAGTTTGATGCTAGTTTAATACATACAATTAAGCCAACAGAGTACGTATATGCATGTTACGTAATGTTTGCATGTTAATTGTTAATCCTCCTCCTTATCTTCAATCCAGGTGTAAGATATTTGTGAATAACGTCCAACCAAATCGTTTTTAGAAGCCAATTTTTCTTTTGCACATGCATGCCTTGATTTAAATATGCATAATGTCAACTAATGTTTTCACATTCTTTTGTTTGTGTTATGTGGCTTCCAGATAAATGAAAACACTGCTGAAACTAATGAAACTTATAAGACTGATCGTGACCTTGTGAGGGTACTGGAGAATTGTTACAGATTTCCGCCAACAGTGGCTCTAAGAAACAGTGCTGTCCGTATTATCAACATCCAAAGTTTCACAGGTGCGTTTTGCGAATTAAGTCACATTAGGTTCATGCTGGAAAACTTTCCACGCCTGGAGCTCTTGGAGGTGACTCCGATTAAGGAAATGGATGAAGACCAAACCCGCGCCTGTGCAGAGCTTATTTCAAGGTTTCCTGTGCTTTCTACAGATGTGGACATAGCATTGGGATCTGTGAAATTTAAAATTTGTAAAATTGTAGAAGCTTGATATAAGGTCAGTCTGCTTCTATGTATTCCATGCATGAAAGATAAAATGGTATGGGTTTCTTTTGTAATTCTTCTAGTGGGACAAAGTAAACTTTTAAAGTGACGGAAACATGGACGAAAATACATCAGTCTGATGGCTGGAAGATTTATGTATCAGCTCTGGTGTGAATTACACATTTCATTTCTCGCTTAAGAGAACAAATTATCCCTTCAACTGTCAACATCTAAAAGATGTTAATAACGTCGGAGAAATTATAAGGATGGAAAATTTTCTCTTTATTGATCCTTTCCGTGCTGCTCCTTTCCACGTACACGCAAGTCCTCCAACTAATAGTTCAGGTGTGCATGATTTTTGTTAACTAGTCTATAATCCGTGCTACCGGTTAAATAATTTTCTATTCATATTTTAATAACTGTTTATCTCATATATATTACTTAATATAAAATTGGCATAATATATATTATTAAATAATAGATATATTGTTCGAATTATGACTATATTTTGTCACAATAATATAAATATAAATGAAAGTATCGTATATACTTACATTCAAATTTTTGTCGATATTATCATAATCAAATTATGATTCCATAATAAAGCATAATGTAATATTTGTTAAAAATAGAATTTAATATTAATTTGTAATTGTGTGAAATTTTTATTGTTTATTATATTGTTTTAGTTTAATATCACTCATAAGATAGATAGTATAGATTTTTGGTAAAATAAAATTTTATACATAGTTTAATTTATTTTTTCATTTTTGGAAAGTGTTAATCAACCAACTTTTAAGTGTTAATCAACCAACTTTTAAGTGTTAACCAACCAACCAACTAATATCCTGTTTGGCTTATATAATAGTATATTATAGATTATACATTTATATCTTCTTTTCTATTTAGTATTAGATATTCTTATCCTTTTAATGTATTATTAGAAAAAGTTAATAATATGATTTATATTAAGAAAATATTCATTTGTTTCTTGTTTTTTAAAAAAAGTTGAGTTATGATATTTTTTTTAAAAAATAGAATTTGTGTAAATACATTATTTAACATGTTTTTAAATAACATGGAAAATATCAGTTTATGTAAAAATTAATTTATATTTTTTGTAAAAAAAATACAACTTTTCAACTGTATTATTTAATTATTTTAACAATTTGACCGACACTAATACACTCGTTTTAGCTTTCCAATTGATTTCTTTTACGTCATCTTGTGTCCTGTTACTAGTTTTGCATTAGATGTTAATTATAATATAATACAATCTTTTATAATATATTCTTAATATAATCTTGACCATTGATTTAATACAATATCATATCCATGTTGTTATTTTTTTCGCTATAATATAATATAATAATCTTGACCGTTGATTTAATTTAATATCATATCCATCAATATATAATCTTAATAAAATCTTGACCGTTGATTTAATTTAATATATATCCATCAATAATGGTTATTTTTTTCGTCATAGTATAGCCAACCAAATATTATATATAGGATATAAATTATTTACACTCTGCAGTGTAAACTGTGCTGCCAACTGAACCAGCCATGTCGAATTAATTACAGTTCTATGTGAGAATTTACAGTTGTTTATATGTGAGAATTTACAGTTCTCAAGCATCGTAAAAATAACTTATTTATATCAACTCAAAAAATATCCATGTTGGTAATGTTCATCCTTTGTTGTGTTGATCCATTTCTCGAGTCCATTTTCGCTCATTCAAGATTTTCCTGCTCAAAAAAATATGTTAACAATTGAATTCAATTGTGTATATGAGAAATAAGAAGTAATCTTATAGGTTATTATTCAATTCTTTACTTTACAAGAAATAAGAAGTAATCTTATAGGTTATTATTGATAAATTGTGTTTTTTTTTTCAATTTTTTGTCTGATTATGTATATGCACATTTAATTAAAATTCAAAAACCTTCAGATAAATTCAAAATTGACACATACAAATTAATACTAAAAGTAAATTTTGGATTTTATGTTATATTTGTGTATATTCATAAAAATGACCTTAGGCATATCCATTCAAATCACTATGGAGTTTTATTTATATTTTTCAAACTTCTTACTTAACATATATTCACAAATTAAATGAATGATAACCAAGTTAAATTTTTATCATGTTAACTCGAATAACTTGTAGAAGGGGGGTTGAATACAATTTATATAATCGTGTCTGATTTTTGCTTGGTCAGATGAACAAGAATGAACGAATGAATCAAACTCTGTTTGTATTAATAAGATCAAGGCTTAATGGCCTTTTAGCCCTCAAAGTTTCCACCAAAATACCCATCAGCCCTCACTGTTTCAAAACGTTCCTTTTGACCCTCCAAGTATCCGTAAAGGTCCAATTAGCCCTTATACCGCAATAGGAAATGGTGAGTTTGGGTGATTTTTGGTTCTTTTTAATCGACACAACAACAATACAGCAAAAATCCGGCTATAAACCGATTAAAACGAACCAAAAATCACCCAAACTCACCATTTTCTATACCGGTATAAGGGTTAATTGGACCTTTACGGACACTTGGAGGGTCAAAAGGAACGCTTTGAAACAGTGAGGGCTGATGGGTATTTTCGTGAAAACTTTGAGGGTTAAAAGGTCATTAAGCCTAAGATCAAATACAAACTCTACCAAAGGTATACAATACCTTTATCAGCTGCTGACAAAATAAATTTCTCTCTGTTTGCACTCTCGTATACTTACGATTACAAACCTCACGAACTAAAACTATTTTTACAATGACATAGAGAGAGTATTTATAATGCTTCCTATCAACTAATTACAGAAAGATAATCTATACATGACAATGTTCTGCCGTCCAGTTGATAGTTTTCATCAATAGAAAATTCTTCCATTCATAATATCTTCTTGCTTGTTCTTCAAACAACGATCCTGTTTTATAGCACTTGCCAGTTTCTGTAGCATCCATAATGACATCATCAGTAACAAGACTGATATCAGGATTTGATCTTACATCAGGATCTGATCATCATCAGTATTAGACTCGTCTATCAGGATTTGTTCTCTGTTCCTGACATGTAGTCCCTGATACACTGTTCATTCCTGACTAAACATTACAGATAACTGTCTAACACATATTTCCTATACAAGGTGCTAAATCCTTTATAAAATCAGGATATACAAGAAGTATAATGTGTAAATTCTATTCTTAACATCACAACTCATAAATTATTCCTAACATATCATGAAAAAGCTAATGAATCGTCTCTTATTCCTAACATATCATGAAAAAGCTAATGAATCGTCTCTAAAAAAGAAATTCAGACATTCATCGGAACATACGCAACCATATTCATTTTATATCCAGACATTCATTGGAACACACGCAATCACATTCATTTTATTTACATATTAATAAATAATAATTAAATATCAATGAGGTTTTAGACGGCGTTAGGTCAAATATTCGATTTTTCTTTTCCTTTCTGGCTTATTTGGATCTAGAAAATAAATAATTATCGAATTGTTTATGAAAAAGAAGTCTGGCATCATTCATTGGAACACACGCAACAACATTCATTTTATTTTCACATTAATAAATAAATAATAAAAGAACCTTTTTGATAAATATATTGAAAAAGTAATTTTTTACAATTTTACTTTTGTTAAGAAAAGTTATTTACAAATTTACTATCTTAATTGAAAAAATAATTTTTTTATTGCAAAAATAATAATTTCTTAATATTTTTTTTTAAAAAAATAAAAAAAATTACGTCAACAGGTGGGTCTCACCTGCCACGTCAGCAGCGTGGATCCCACCTCCCACGTGGCACACAGTCAGCATTATTAAAAAAATAATAATAAAATACAATTATTAAATTTACAAATGAAATTGTAAAAATAGTATAATTGTAATGATTCTAGAAGTATAGTAAATTTGCAAATGAAACTACAAAAGTTAATATAATTAATAAATTCTTTAAAATAATTAAGTAAAGAAAAGCAACACAATAAATCAAAAACAAAAACTAATACAATAGTCTCTCTCCGTCTCTTTCTCTCTTTATCTCTCTATTATTCCAATTCTGTCTCTAACAATCCCCCGATGGTTGGCTAGGGTATTAACTAACAACTAGCATAATAACCCGTGCGATTTCTAGTACTGTATTATAAGCCTATATTTTCATATTTATCATCATTCATCCATATGAATCTGCATTATTTTCGGTGGCATTATTTTCGGTTAAAACATCGAAAAGCTCAATGTGTTGGAGATTTAGATATTCTTTGTTACATATGTAAGAGAGCTGGATGTGTGTTCCTAAGTTTGGATGCCATGTAAGAAGATACTTGGGCTTAAGATATTTGCAAAGGGTGAACCTCTTTTGGAAGGTGGATATTGAAACACAAACATATAAGGGTGTTGGACGTACACAAACAAAGACAATAAAAACTATACAACCTCCATCTACTGAAACCAAAATCAAGAAGAGTATGCATGATTCTTGCTGAAGTACAAGTGATGACATGCTTGAAATGTGTATAACCAAAAACAAACATGAACACAACACACACATAAATTTGTGTATATATGTTGTGCGAGGTTGAGCTTCCAATGCTGAGACTAACCAGTCCACACCACACCCTCAATCACACATTTATTCAAAGTTTGTAATCATTAAAACTGTCTGGTGAAGAATTCCATTCTTAAGCAATGTCGACAATTTAAAGCCATTAAAGCCACGGGCTTTAAATATTATCCCAAGAAACCAAAACTCATTTATAATGTATATTTTGACCAAGAACTTGCATAAATTTTAAGTTAATTGTAACTTGCCAGAGAAGTTGTGCTAAACTTCTTCTTTCCAATTGTGAGTGCAGGAGATGCTTCAATTTTCCTCGTACGAGTATACACATGGAATATCAATTCTGACGGGAGCATTGCGTAGTTGTATTTGTATCAAAAGAGACCATTGTGGTGAGTCAAATTTTAAGGTAAAGTTGTATGTTTAATGCTCCATACTTCTTTGCAGCAATAATACTTATCAATCTCAATACAAGTAGAACCCATATTTTGAAGGGAGGACAAAAAAGGACTACTGAATCAAACTGGAACAAATTAATCTTGTTTAGCCTTATATAAAAGCACTGCACTTCATTAGACTAATCTACAAGTTGATAATCTAAAAGCAATCTATAACCTATAGGTTGAAGTATCAAGCATGAGTAAATTATCTTATTACGTATTTTGAATCTATGCTATAGGGAAGTATGACTATCAAGCAGCATTGATTTTCATTGTAAAAGCGATAGAAAAATAGAGAAAAAGATTATGATGGTTACCTTGTTGTCACTCCAGCATATATAAATACATAGCAGAGAAGGATTTTGTAAATTTTTTTCCCGCATTTTTGTGCAGTTGTTGCATTTGATGTTAGCAATCAGATCCTACGAAACACACAACAGAAAGATAAAGGAAAAAGATGTATTGAAGGAGAAATATAATGTATCCAGAAAATAATCAATTTCCGAGTGTGGATAGTTAATTTTTTTTAAAGAAATACTCAATCCCATAGCATAATGCGATATACCAAATTTTGTCCTCATTGACTTACGCCTCGGACTGCAAATCAATATGCACATCAATATACCCTAGAAGCCAAAATATTGTACTACTTCAGTCAATAGCGCAATACAATTAAGAACAATATCATTATTGATCTCAGTAGCCTCAAATTGTTGAAATAACAAATATGTTGAAGATATTATCAAATACCTAAGGCATTGATCAAATGCATCACGAAACGTCAAAATACTTAATTAAGTGTTGATATTTTATTTGCATAGTTTAAGGTCTTGATTAACATCTGAGATTTTTTAGCTCTGAAATTTATACATTGTCATTTCACGTTCGCACCACACACCACACAACATACACCATATATTTATGTATATATATTCTATGAACATTGCACTACTACCTTTGGCGAATTAATGGAAATTTAACCTTTAAAAAAAGTTGAAACAAATTAGTGTATTATCAGATTTATGCAGTAGAGTCTTTTAACAAAACGACATGCAATCAAGCACCCTCGATGTACTCTAAAGAAATGTCCGCATCATATTGTGTTTTCTCTGACACTGAAGAATCTGACATAAGAGCAAACAAGACCTGTATCTAAAGACATACAATCAACTGGAATATTATTTTGACTGCAACACAAATAAAAGCTAACATCTAATGCCCCAAGTTACGCAAAGATAGGATGGCATGTATAAACCTATGCACCATTTCTTT
Source organism: Kitagawia praeruptora (assembly GCA_037693485.1). Taxonomy (NCBI): domain Eukaryota; kingdom Viridiplantae; phylum Streptophyta; class Magnoliopsida; order Apiales; family Apiaceae; genus Kitagawia; species Kitagawia praeruptora. The sequence goes on from CM075347.1 coordinate 134,474,825, forward strand.
ATAAATAATGATGTGATGAACCACTAAGGCAAAAATCTTGTTCGTCTACATGAGAAGTACAACAATCCATTTAAAATTGCCCAAACTATTATAGGCTTTTTGTCATTTGGAAGGGTTTAAAGGAGTAAAAAGCAAGAATTGATTTTTGTGCGCACACGTGCGTGTGGGTCTGTGTGTGCGTGTAGCAATAAGGGTTTGCAAAAGGTCGCATGCACGACAAAGGAATCCAAACTAAAATTGTGGGCCAATGTTTTTTAACAGGATTATGCGATAGATATTATGCACTGTTAATGAAGGTAAGGTATTTATGAATATCAAAATGATCAGTTGAAAACAATTTGTATAAGTTGTTTGCCACTGACAAAACAATGTATGATGTAACATGCAACTGGGTTATTAGAATGTAAGACATTAAAAACCGAAACTAACCGTTATTTAACAAAGAGGCTTTTGAAAACACAAATGCCATAATATTGAACTTCTTCAAAATTAATGGAGCCCTACCTGCACCGGGTAAACTCATTCTATAAATAGTTCCCTCCACCATAGCCCATTCTTGCTTATAGCCATCCACCAGCATTTTTTACTATGATAGAAACACGAAGTTATAACACCTTATAATATGTTTAATAAGCAAGCAATTCACTCCTTGTAATCATAAAAAAAAAAAATCAAATATCCAATTCCAGAGGAGTAGATAAATAAGTAACAATAAGTGTTATTCACATTAGTAGGCATTACATTAGCACCTTGTCAATCTGTCCTTATACGTCGACTTTAAGTCATCACATGTTTATAAAAATATTTGTATCATAAACCGAGTGACAGCTCATAATAAAAACCCCTTATGCGAAGACAACCCAGTACTTGTCTGAGAATAAGCGAATATACATTTGTATGTTCGTAATATTATATTGATGTTATCCTCTACTATATAGTTGTATGACTCTTAGCAATGGTAGTCAAGAATATAAGAGATTTTTTGCAAAATGTATAATGTTATTAACCAACGCGTGTGAAAGTTATCCATATATCTTGCGACCTACAACATGCTGAGGTAAGTAAGACGGAATAGAACCTCACTTAGCAAGGATTAATAGTTGTAGTAATAAATTAAGTGGCTGAGAGCCGGGGGCTGCGCGAAGCAAAGCGTGCATCGTGCCTCTACAGGGCCACACATAATTATTGATAACAACTCTAAAGAATAAGCAACTAATTCTGGTTGTATTAAGCTCGAGGTATAAGTGAAACAAACGACCCAGGCACAGTCATAGAAAAGTGTTAGAGTGTCACATGGGTGAACATAATGGAATTTTAACTCAAAAATTTTGAACTCAAATATTACAAATTCACATACATAAAGAAACATAGTAATATTCCGAACTTACTATCTTTCTTGTAGTATCAATCTTGTTGGTGAGACCCAATTCTAAAAACATCCATTATGAGTTAGATTATCAGCAATTTGACTTTCTTGATCGCATATATTTCAAGATGATTATACATCTATAAGTGTATTTAGCTTTTTATGGAAAAATACAGTCCCAAACTCGTTTAACCAGATATGTAGGATCATTACTAAACAAAAACAAATCCAAAACGGAAAGCATATCCATTTTTACTATAAATGTGATGCTAATATCAAACACTCAATATGACTCAACTTGTTTATAAGCCAACAGTGCGGTCTAATCCCCAATCTGGTTATGTGTTTAAACCATGGCAAGCACAACAAATGAGAAGGCATAGTTTCCATAATTACTTTAGGAGCCCTCTAGAAAGAAAAGGGGTCCTGGAATCTATGTTTTGAACATTTGCAAGGCATAGTATTTGTAAAAGTTTTAAGAGGAGAACAGCAAGACAAATAAAAGAAAAGAGCAGATCCCGCACTTCATACAATTCAAAAGACACACACCTAGACATTAGAATATGCATGTTCAACGTATTGTAAAGATGTTACAAGTTATAATTATTCTAAATTGATAAAAGCAGCTGCATACTTGTTGTGCCTGAAGCTGAAATAATTTCAGACAAAGATTTTTCAAATAACATAGATCAGGCTCCATGATTCAGACAGATTACCATTTACCTTTTTGTGGGAACCCTAAACAGAGGGGAATTACAGTGGATGCTCCCCAATTCTTATTTAGTAAAGAGCTCTCTGTTTTCCTTTACCAGGCTAGAATAATCTGCTCGCGTTTGTTCCTCTCTACCATTTGTAAGTCTGGTATTTAATAAATTAAGTGGGGAAAACACACCCAAAAAAAAATTTCAAAAAACTATTGATTACCAGTTGCAGTTCGATGAAAAGATTCTACAAAGACGTAGTTGTGGATATACTGTCTAGTGAAGGTGGAGAGGAGGGAGATCAAAAGCTGAAAAAATAAAAAAAATAAAATATGAATAGCCACATATGTGAGAGAGCATATTGTCTGTTTCTAAACCTTCTATTATGCATGTTACTTTTTTGTATATGCATTACATAGCTATAGTGCTACATGCTCTCCCCTCTGCCAATTTTGGTGCTTCTCCTGACTCCTATGGTCATTAATGATCAGGGACCTCAATCGCAAACATATACAACAAACCAACAAACTGAATGCATCCGAGCTACTCTTAAGATATGAATCAGAAAACAGAATTTTAATTTGTGTGGACCTGCCCTAAGAATGCGGGATCCCCATATTGATTTATATGAAAGCATCAATGATATGCACTAAGCATTAGGGAACCTGCACGGCCCTCCATGCCAACCACATGCTCCGAATGTAAAATAATATCATGTGTTAAAATATAGTACACAGCCTAGTTATAATGTCTCCAATCACAACACATCCAATTACGTGACATAAGGTTTAACGCTTACATCAGTGAACCCCTCAGCTAGGGGGAGAATTCCGTCAATCCAATTTCTAATACCATATAAATTTAGATGAGGGGACACACTATTCATGACAGACTGCAGATATTTAATCTAAATGGACAGAGGACTATGCAGATGATGTAAAATATACAGTGAAGGTGCTTACGGTATAATACGCCATCTTCAGATTTATTTTCGGATTTGTTTATTCCAAACCGAGATGCATTCTTATAAGCTTCAGACAGCTCACCAATAGGCCAAACGCCATGGTACATTTCAAGACCAAACATGACAAAATTGGCAATGCCAGGGCACGAAAGAACAGTGTGACAAGAGCTCACCTTTTGGGCGTTGGACATTTAAATAAACATATGCCAAGAACATACGATGCCACTAATTTTCGATCAGACACAGTACAACAAAGGCGGGCAGTGCAGGCCGAGCTAAAAAAAATTATACGAAACCCTAAATGGCAATCAAGGTGGAAAATATTTTCAGCCAATATTTTTCCAAAAGTACACTTCTGAAGGATGCAAAACAAAGTAACCATTACCCTGGTGCAAAGTCGGTGCAGGAGGATGTTTTTGGTTCAACAAGCTTCCAGAAGCAAGAAAATTGTAGCATGCCAGCTCCTGACAATTTAATTCAAAATATATCAAATGTATTCAAGAGGAATCACCACCCCTTCCTTGAAAAGATCACAATGAATGATATGAAATCTCTTATGTCTGAGTTCTGACTATGATAATCAGTCAGATACCTTTGGAATGCCTTTCTTGCCATTACCTTAAGATAGTATGAGTTGTGAAGGTATGGTTCTGGTTGCTTCACTGCTCTGTTCTTGTATTTGCAATGTCAAGTTGCCTCATATGAGGAGGGGTGTTACACTTCTATTGAAGTCGTGCTCTTCATATATAGAAGACGATGACAGGTTACAGAGGGTGCTTCCATACGTAATTGCTATACTTTCTGATCCAGCTACAATCGTACATTCTGCTGCCTTAGAGACTTTGTGTGACATTCTGCCTTCAATCTGAGATTTTCCTCCTAGTGATGCTAAAATCTTTCCGGAGTATATTCTGCCAATGCTGTCCATGCTTCCCGATGATCCAGAGGAAAGTGTACGGATATGTTACTCAATTAATATATCTAAATTGGCACTAACAGCTTATGGGTTTTTGATTCATTCAATAAGCCTGAGTGAGGCAGGGGTCCTTAATGAGTCAACTATAGGCCCCAAGTCTTTAACCCGGTCTTCTGAGACCTCTGGATGACTGCATAGTAAGAGCAAAGATACACAACTTGCGCGTTTGAGAAAATCAATAGCGGAGGTCACTCGAGAACTGGTAATGAGTCCAAAGCAAACACCAAACATCAGGAGAGTAACGATGTGTTGTTACCTATCCTTCCTGTTTTTTTAAATGATAAAGATGGGCTGCTTAGGTCAGTATTCTATGGACAAATCATTTATGTCTGCTTCTTTGTCGGTCAAAGAAGTGTAGAAGAATACCTTTGCCATACATTGAACAGGCCTTAGGTGATGCAACTGAGGCTGTTATCGTCAATGCTTTAGATTGCTTGACCGTCCCGTGTAAAAGTTCATTTCTACGGAAAGGATACTTTTGGAGATGATAGAACATGCTTTCCATTGTTGTGTTAACCAAGACAATGGGCGAGGAGGTCAGCAGTTGCTTTTATTGCTGCTAGTAGTGATAGCTTAGGAGCTGTTGATTCCTATGTTTTGCTGGTCCCAGTTGTACGCCCTTTTCTTAGAAGACAACCACCATCTTTAGCCTCAGAAAAAGCTCTTCTTTCATGTCTAAACCCTCCAGTCTCAATACAAATATTTTACGAAGCCTTACAAAATTCCAGGAGTTCTGACATGTTAGAGAGACAAATAAAAATATGGTGCAGTTCATCGGCACAGTCTAAAAAATTAGAAATTCTTGATTTGTTTCAGAGAGGAACAGAAGAATTAGATTCAATAAAGTTGTGGTCTGACAGGCAACATGATCTTCAGGGTACCAAATCAGTAGGAAATGCAGTGCAGAACCTCGATCTTAGTAAGACGGTAGTGAGACTAGGTCAAGACCTATCGCAAGCTTTATGCATAACACATCTGCAGCAATTGATATGCAATTCTATTCCAGGCTCGAAGCTTCGAATCTAATAACCTAATCGAGTCAATGTAATCTGTTAAGTACAAAATAATAGGTAAAATAATCAGTCTCACCATTTAGGATCATTTGGCACACAAATTAAACATCGAACCACGTAGAATCAAGAATCACTATTACATCTTGACCAAGTAAAAGAACAAAGTAGTTAGATAGAGCAGAGCATTCTAACCTGACAGAGGCTTCAAATCGACGATAATGAGATGTATGTGATTGTGTGCCAGAAAGACAAAAAGACGTATTAGTATTAGTATTAGCTATGTGATGTGGTTGACGTAATAGACAATTGGATGTGGCATGCTTAGGCGGATTAAAATGTCCGTCACAGGCACGGGTCATTTTCTAGAAATTGATAGAAAGATTTTTTAGAAATTGATAGAGAAGTCGAAGTTATGTAAAAAAGATTTTCACTTCTTCCTAAAAAACATAACATAAGTAGCACAATGGTTTGGAGGAATATTTATATAGAGGAGGAGGTTGTTGGTTCAATTCCCCACAAACACAAGTATAATTTACAGTAATTTTTATCTTCAAAATAAGGGAGTGGCAATTGATGTAATTTTATAAAATACAAGGGTAAAATAGTAATTTCACAGGGGTTTATTGGCTCAAAATACCCCTAAAAAACCCCTTGTTCTCCTATTATATATAGAAGATGATAATCCATTCACCCGTCTTGATAAAATAATTTCACAAATTCTCTTCCTCTTGGAGACACTTGCCTTAAATTTATTATAATACATCAAAATTATTTATATAATAAATCCCACAAATTCTCTTCCTCTTGGAGACACTTGCCTTAAATTTATTATAATACATCAAAATTATTTATATAATAAATCCCTAATTCTCGATAATAGATAATAGAAATTAACATAATAACGGAATTTTCCGTTTTTAATTAATAATAATATTAAAAGTAAATCTCTATTTTTTACAAAATAATATCTTAACATATATGTCAACAAGTTAACATAATGCATGGTAGGAATTCTGTGCATGGCAGTAATCAATATAGACCGTACTAATTTAATATTGAATTAAAAATTGTATCAAAAATTTTGATTTTGGTTGATTAAATAGATCCTGCTGCACTGCCGCACATATATTAATAATATTCCCTCGTTCTTTATTTTTTTTTTTTTCATTTTTAGAATTTGAGATGTAAAAAAAAGAGTATTTGTCAAGAATGCTACCTTTCTAGTTTGTTTTGCAAAAATACTATCTCTTCAAATTAATTACAAATATACTATCTTATACTCCCTCCGTCCCTCCCAATTCTTTACAATTGGGTTGGGCACGGAGATTAAGAAAGGAGAAAAAAATAAGTGGGGAGAGAAAGAAAGTGAGTGGAAAGTGAGTAAAATTGTGGGACCTATCAATATTTAAGTAATAGATTAGAAAGATGGAGAAAAGTGGTGGGTCCTTTTTATTTGTTTAAAGGTTAAAACTTTACTATTTTTGGAAAGTTTGGAAATGTAAAGAATTGGGAGGGACGTCCCAAAATAGAAAATGTAAAGAATTGGGAGGGACGGAGGTAGTACTTTCTTAATTGCAAAAATACTATCTTTCCTTTTTCAATCCAATTTTAAATTTATTTTTTAAACAAACCTTTTTTAAAAAATAATTCGGATGAACTGCAGTGCCACGTGGCAGTTCACTGTTCACCAATTTTTTTTATTTTTTTTAATTTTTTTTAAGGTGGGGGTGACCACATTCATTTTTTTTTTAAAGGTGGGGTGATATTTTGGTTGCAACCACATTCAACAATGCAACCACATTCAACCCTTTTAAGGTGGGGAGATTTTGGTGGATTTGGGTTGCAAGACCCCGCCAGGGGCAATATTCAACTGAATGCAACCATATTTAACTCTTTATTTTTTTAAGGTGGGGAGATTTTGGTGGATTTGGGTTGCAAGTTCCCGTCAGGGGCAATATTCAACTGAATGCAACCACATTCTACTTTTTTTCAAAAAAAATGGTGGGGTGATTTTGATGGATTTGGGTTGCAAGGCCCCGCAGGGGCATATTCAACTAAATGCAAATGAAAAACGAAAATTACATAGTTGCATGTGGTTGCATTCAGTTGCTGATTTCAAGTTCCATTTTTTAGTTGTCATTTTCGACCTCTTTTCTGAACTCTAATATATATATATATATATATATATATATATATATATATATACAGAGTCCTACTCCAATAGAAACCAAATTAAAATAGAAACTAGAAACTAAACCATAATTTAACATTTCAAGCTAATCTAATGACCAAACTAGGGGTACCCCAATACAAAAAACGTTTAAAATACTTGGTTCTATCCAACAAAAAAAAAATCATTGTTCACGTGATGACGTGGCAGTGGATTTCACTGGTTAACGGTGCTTCGCACCTTCTTGTACGGCGCTTCGCGCCTTTATCATTCTAAAGTTATAAGGAATGGCAATCAATGGTGACGATTGACGGGTGTGTCGAGAGCCTTCGGCCCTCATGACTACCTAACTCATCTGTTTACTGTCTTAAATGCTTTGCATTTCCACTGCAAGATTTTTTTTTTTTTTTTTTGTTGGATAGAGCCAATTATTTTAAGCATTTTTTGTGAAGGTACCCTTGGCGGGAACCTTAGAATAAATGAAATATAATTTATTTAGTGTTAGTTTCTAGTTTCTATTTAAAAGTTGGTTTCTATTTGATACTTTGTCTTGATATATATATATAGGGCTGCTCAAATAAGATCCCCTTATAATGAGACCCTCTCTTATAATGAGTCCCCTCATATATCTTTTATTATAAAGGGCCCCGCCAGGGGCACCCAATACGAAAAATTCTCATAATTATATCCACTATCCATTCATCAAAAAAAAAATTAAAAAATTAAAAAAAATTAAAAAAACTTCTGCCATGTCATCATTTTTTTTAAAAAAATTTTTTTTTTTTTTGATGAATGAATAGAGGATAGAATTATAAGACTTTTTCGTATTGGGTGCCCCTGGCGGGACCCTTTAGAATAAAAAATATATGAGGGAGACTCATTATAAGGGGGGTCTCATTTGAGTGCCTCCATATACAAGCTTATAACCCGTGCAACGCACGCTCCTTTTTAATATCTATAATTATATTACTTTTATGAAATTTTATAATTATTAATTTACATATCAAATTGGTGTTTAAAAATTGATATATATAAGATTTTACATGTTCGATTTAATATTTGTACTCTATCTTGAATTTTAAAATTTGATTTAGACGTTTACAACCCACATGAAATTAACAAAATAATCTTTAAATTAATGATAGTTTAATATAATTAAATCTACACAGAAACAAAAAAAAAGAAGAAATTGACGATTTTTTAAGTTGAAAATTCTATTTGATTTATGAATTCTACTTATAATTCTTTTTGATTATCAAAATATCCTTATAATTATTTAAATATTGTTCTACTCACAAGCAAATACAATTTTAATAATAAATGTAAGAGAGATTTCAAAATTTTGATAATTTATAGTCTATTCCTCCGTATGACAAAGATCTTAAAATAAATAGATGAAAATCGTTTGATCTAACATAAAAAATGTTTTATATTTTAATATGCTATAAACTAAAAAGTACTTCGTATATATATTTATATAAGATAGATTTTATCCAAAATTTTGATAATCTTCTATTCCTCCGTACGACAAAGATCTTAAAATAAATAGATGAAAATCGTTGGATTTAGCATAAAAAATGTTTTATATTTTAATATGTTATAAAATAAGAAGTATATTTATATTGAAATATGAAAATGTATATGTCAATGATTTAAATCATATACAATTAGGTTTTCTACAATTGATAGCATTATCAATGTAGAACTTCTACATAGATTAGGATTAATGTAAAAATTTGTAATTATATTTTCTCTTGATATTTTGAGTGTTTCTATTTCAATAATAATCATTAAAGCATCACCAAATTTAAGATAATTTTATGAGGTTCGCATGGATTGTAAAATCATTCAAATCTGATTTCTAGATCTCAAGATAGAGGCCAAATAGTAAATATGAAATTTTTCTATCTCAGAAGAGGTGAACTTAAATAGGGCATCGGCCTTAATGTTCTCATTTCTTGGAATGTGCTCCTCATAGCGCTCATCATACTGAGTCATATCAGCCTTCACAACTCTCAAATACTTTGTCATAGTTTCATCCTTAGCTTCAAACTCACCATTCACTTGCGAGACTACCAGTCCTGAATCTCCGAAAACTTTGAGGTTCTTGACCCTCAGTATTCTGGCCAAGCCCAATCCGGCTATCAAGGCTTCATATTCAGCTTCATTGTTGGTAGTAGGAAAATCTAACTTCAAAGCATACTCAACTGTGAACCCATCGAGGCTTTGCAAAACCAAACCTGCACCACTACATTTTGTTTTTGATGCTCCATCAAAATAGAGCACCCAATATTCCTTCTGATCAGGTACAAGCTCTTCATCTTTATCCTCACTTCTAGGGGTGTGTAACACCCCCAGATCCGGGGTCAAGAATCTGGTCGTTACGGTCTCAATTCCCTTCCACTAAACCAATATAAATGAAATTACAGCCTTGCGACCCGAAACAACAACAACACACCTGTTATAGTTCCAGAGATGAAATCAGAGTAATCAAATATTATTAACACAATTTCGAGTTCTTACAACCCAAAAGGATTACAATTAAACTTACATACTCTTCGCCATCCATTTACATAAGACATACAAATATATCTGATACTCAGAAGCTGAAGACTAGTCTACCACTGGCTCTCTCTCCGTAATGGTAGCTACCGCATCCTCAAGTTGCGAGCCATCTGATCTAGCTATTGTTGTGATATAATAAAGCAAGGGTGAGCAATAGCCCACCAATAATAATTAACTAAACAATAAAGATATATATGTATAACAGTTCTGAAATATCTTTAAAACCATATGCTATGCATTAACGAACATGATGCCAGTATAATATAAAAGATGAAGTTACAAGGTAACTCAAAGTATTTATCTCATGGAAATATCTGCTATGTCATGATAAGCCAGATAATATCATTTGTCATAAATGAGGAACTTGCAGGAAGATATTGCAATTCCAATTTCAAACACTTTTCAACCCTGCCAACAATGATCATGTTGCAGAACATAATTTGAACTTGAATGATGAACTGATTCCGGAGTATTCACCGCGCCCGCTATTCCATCTACGATGATCAGTCGCAGCATGTATAGCTCAAATTGGATTTACTACCGGTAGAAGGAAGAACTGACGAATTTACTTGTCTACCGCCCTGTTAGATCTCCCCGGCCAACGGTTGGGCCAAATGGGATGGACCGGCTCGACTCGGCCTCTTACACAACTCCTAGTTCGAATAGAATTCACAACTCTGAACGTAAAGTTCGTCCCCCTTTCCCCAAGTATGACACTTGTTGATAAGACTCCACAAAGTAGTCGTATCTAGTTGGAAAGGAAAATTCACCAATATATTCCAAGCCATTGCTTGTTTACTGATATCAATTTGTTCCAATAATCTTACCTCTCGAATAATGAGAAGGTAACCCAATAATTAAATTGATAAACGGCAACCAAGTTGCGAGTGAAAGAAATAGTTTCAAAAGATTTATGACCGGGAAGTCAACAAGATAAATAACATTTCTCAAGTAAGGTTCCCTTATTATTTACGAGATGAATTCGAATGAGGAATAAAATTTTGAGAACCTTTCTTGATAATATAATATTAATAATAAGGCTCGGAAATAATTTACATAATGATCGAAGGTTGGAGATACTATTTGAATGAAGTAACTCATTTTTGAAACGAGTTATAAGAATTAAATAAATATTCCAAGAATATTTATTAAGTCATAAATATTGGAAGAGTATTATTCGACATAATCTTTGCATGAATATTCATAATAATATTCATTGAACGAATAATGAATATTCAAGTTAATAATAATAATATTTATTAAAGAATTAATTATCAAATGAATGATTGAGATAATATTCATTGAACGAATAATGAATATTTAACTTAATAATATTTATCGAAGGAATATTCGAAGTAATATTCAATAGTTGTATCGACTTAAAATGAATATTGAAGATAATATCTAGTAATTAGATAAAGCTTGAGGGAATACTCAAAACAATATTCAATATAAATGAGGTTCGTATGAATATCTGAAATAATAATATTCATTAAATGAATAATGTTCGAGTGAATATTCGAAATAATATTCACTCCTTAACTAAATAATCTCACGTGAATATTCAAAATAATATTCATCATAGATATAATGGAAAAATATTTACTTAAATATTTTCCTTCGAAAATAATCGTAATATATATCAAGGAATACTGACTCCCGGTCTATATTCAACGAATGAGATTCATATACCCTTCGCTAAGGGTTTTAGCAATAACTGACTTATAACTGATATGTTCTCTATCTAGCTTATAAGTCAACATCCAAATTAGGAAACAAGTATTTCAAAAAAATTTGAAGATTGGCATGCATGCTATGGCATATGTATAACAGAAATCATATATATATATATTCACAACAACAGCCTTTAAAAGGTTTGAAAACTTGCCTGGTAATCCTGTAGGGGTAGTGTGCCTCGGGTCAATCCGGTGATCTATAATTAGTTACAATATCCGAGGTTAATCACTTAATACTTTGAAAGGCTAAGTGTATACTTAACTTAAATCGAAACACGTTTTCAAGTCGTTTCGTTATACCTCTCAAATGCATTCTTATTATTGCCTTTATTACCCGACACTTGTTCGTTAATAAATCATGTCATTACACTTACATGTGGTAAGTATTTAAATCGTATAAGTTTTACAGTCGAACGATTATACCTCGAGATCATTTTAACACGAGGTTTTCTCTCACACCTTCCTTTTTATCTCTAGTATTTAATAACCAAGATTTGCCACTGAATTACTCGAGTTAAGGGGATTCAATTTCAATTACGAACTCGCGCTCTCGGTTGCAAACCACTTTTACGATTTTTAGCATAACTCTTAAACCGTAAGTCCATTTGCTTCGATTCTTTTTCTAAAACGATCTGCGACTCGAGATCTACAAGGTTGGGTTAACCATTCATCAAAGTCATAAAGTTATACTTACTGATTATGCACTAAGTCATATGGTTAACGAAAATTGGGCATTAGGACGGCTATAAAACGAACATTCCAAAATCGTAACAACACAACCAAGCCACACCGGGCATCCATACAACTTATACACATGATTCCCATCTCAACAAGTCCAATACCCACTGATTTTAACACCATAATCATCATATTACTTAGATCAACTTAAACCACTAACTAATCATGCTTATAACATTACTATAATCATCATCTAAGCTAAACCTACCAAGAACAAGCTTAAATCTCAAAACAAGAGCTAGGGTTTCAAGTGATATACCTTCCTTGGAGTGATTACTATCCTTACTAAGCTTTGTATGGTCCTTGTATAGCCTTAGGTTAGCTTATATCAACCAAGAAATCAAGGAAAACAAAGTTAGTTTCTTGAGTTACTATTCACCCATTCTAAGATCTGCAAAACTGGGGACCTTACCATGCTTTTCTGAATGAGGCTCTTAAAGGAGGGTTGTAGAGCATCTTAACAGCTTTCCAACCATATAAAGAACACAAAATTTCATTGAGTAATGAAGGAGATATGGCTGTTTGAAAACCGGTACAGAAACTGTCAAGAATCTGGACAGTTTGCTTCTTCAACTTGGGGAGGTGGTTTGCCTAGGCTATACTACTTGGATTGCTGTGAAACATTGAGACAATATTGCCCATAGAGTGGAGAGGTTGTGGTAAAAATTTGGTGATTTTATCATGGATAGAAATGGAGATATTAATTTTCTTCTCCTTGCTGGTCCTGCTGGACAGTTTGTTCAAAATGGAGAGAATGGAGTGCTTGACTTGTTCTCTTGCTCTTATCTCATCTAAAATGAATTATTGTGGAGTTTGTAGGTAATATCTAGCATAAAGCACCTTTATTAAAGTGCTTGGCTCATCCAATGCATCATCTTCCACTAGCAAATCTTGTTATGTAAAATAAGATGGTGTAATGTGCTAACTAGATGGTTTGGTTTCTAATTGAGCTAGTTACCTTTGTAACTACTAGTTACTAGATATTTTCTACTTGCACATGCATGCATCTTACTCCTCTGCTTGCTCTTTTGTCCGTTTATTGCTCCTTCTGATTGATCGTTCGAAAGAATATCTCGAGGATTTCTAGTTAGTGTTTTACCGGAAACCTTCTTAATATTTATACTAATATCTTTAATCCTCCTTTATAATCCTTGAATTTAAATCTCTTAAATCTCTTAAATAAATCCTTAAATCCTTCAGTGTCCAGGGAAATCTCGGAGAAAATAGAAGTGCTATTTTTCTGAATCTAATATCGTTTACATACACTTATTTCGTCCACCGATCATCGATACGAACTCAGAAATCCGTTCTGAATACTTCTATATAGTGTCATCTAATAATATTTCAATTTTCACCAAAAACACTATTCATCACTTATTCTCTCTTTAATCCTTATAATCAGCAAAATGTTTTCGCGCTCTCCCGAGCGTTCCTTAATCCTTTTACGGAGTTATTTAACTTATCCTAGATATCGATTTGGATGACATGAGAATACTTCCTCGGTTTGTATATCATATCTTACTTCCTCGATGATATATTATTCTTATCTACATCGTCAATCAATTACCTTGTTCATGGTACATAAACATTTGAATCCAATCCATTCAATATTCATCTATTATCCCACTGGGACATTCATACTCCAATATATAATAAAAAGTTTTAATTAATACCAAAAATCTGGGTTCTTACAGTCTCCCCTCCTTAAAAGGATTCCGTCCCGGAATCAGGTAGAAGACAATCAGATACTAGTTTGTTGTTTCGCTTTTCCGTTCCCATCCTTTTTACAACACATTTCACTAGTGCTACAGTACTCCCTTTATCCTTGTTCATCAACTTTTGCTGCTTTTCGTACAGGCACTCTATCCGGGTTATGCTCTTATCTAGTCATATACTATTACCCTTATTGATATCTGCCATGACTTTGGTACCACTAACCTGCTGCGAATTCAGAGATAACCTCAATCGTGCTATGCATTTCCTGATCGCTTTAATCTTCGCAATCTCGATTGATATGTAGAAATAGAAGAAGTTTATTGAGAGATCACTATGATCAATGAACGTTTGTTATATTGCATAGTTAGTACAGAAGGGGGCCAGCCTTTAGTACTTGACAAGCAATTAAACAAGTTATGGTATTCCACCTAGACTTCTATCACACAGACAGATAGTCACGTAGCAGTACCTCCCCTCCTTAAAGGGTTGTTCTTCTCAATTCATAAAGAAGATGAATAAGAGAGCAGAAAAGAAAAGAATTTTAAATAATTATAGAAAATTCTCAGGACTGCAAAATATCATACTTAGAATTTACCTCTGAACTATAGAGGTTCATTAGAGAAGAAAATAATCGTAATTGTATCAAATTCTACTTTCGTAATCTCACGTGTCTACATATCCTCGTTGCTTTGTCCATCCTCCCATGGACCCATTCTCTCGTTCGGCCTTAGCCTTACTTACCTTTGGAAAAATCCTTCGACCCTTTCAGGTTTGATCTTGGATTTCTCGCTTGACATCATTGTTACCGGCATTCCACGCCACACTACTAGCTCTTTCATATTCATAATACTACATTATCAAATTGTCACCCCGAGAGCTCGTTAGAAAACCCATTTATTATTCCATTCATAACATTCCTTGCTTACATTCTCTAATTACTTTCCCAATCTTTCTTTATCAATCACATCCTTCATATTATCTAATTCTCATTCACTTATGTTATTTACCTTCACTGGCACCTCTTTATTGAGACATCCTTTGTACTTGGTACCATCCTAGTGGTATCCCATAACATTTTCTCAGTAAGCATCACATTTTTTGGGTCAAATTTTCCTTTGTTCAACCCTCTACCTTCTTACTTCCTCGATCCATGAGTCTCTTTATTACTCAATCAATCTATTTCCTCGAATTTTCCCAACTTAAAGAGAGTTAATCTATATGTCCTTTGTACTTTCAATTTCAACTATAATCTCTTTATGAGCCATCATAGCATTATCATTTGCCACGTCATTCCAAAATTAAATCGTCCGAAACAAACCTTGACGATTTTTCTAACTTAGATTCCATATAATCTATTTCTGCCAAACTTGTCTCTCAGCACTTGCTAGTTTCTATTCGTGATTTCCACAGTTGACCTTCGTAAGTCGGACCAGGTCATAAATCTACTTGCTCATACTCTATTATCTTTCGAGCATCTGTGTTTTACTGGTGTAGCATTGCCATATGAAACATGTTTTGACCATGCTATAAGATTTGGGGGTAAAGCTGGCTCGTATGCCATCTTCCGAACACTTTTAAACTCCTAGATGGTCAAATGAGTCTCGGGCTCCACTGCCCTACACTACTAACCTTCTTAGTTCTTTCCACAGGAATACCTTTAGCATTATGAATCTCCAACCTTAGATTCTCTATCTTGTTTACGCAGAAATACACCAACATAAACTTGCTTGTCATTCATCAACATGCCATTTAGCTTATCAATAGCAGTACTATCTCTATCTTTACGTTGTTATCTAATTTCTTAGAAGAATCACTACTACATTAATGTAGTCCCTTGTTGAATCGTCATCGTTCATCGTTTACGTAGTACTTTTAATAGCTGATCATACGGGTTTCATCATTGTCAGATCAAACTTCTCTAGGAAGACAAAACAAACCCTATTCCTTGTTTGTAAGGAATATTTCCTGAACTTGATATAGATATTACATGAAGCAGATAAAATTACAGAAGAGCTTCAAGCATAGTAGCTAGGACAGGTTGACGAAATTATCAATCATTTATCTTCAGTAGAAGACTGGAAAATTAACGGTTTACTTAGTCAATTTATATCATGGTCCTGGTTTACCCCAAAATAGAACCTCCTAATATAGGTAATATGCTTAAGACGATATCAGGAATCGAATCTTTACTTAAACTAATATTATAGGTGATTCTTGCACAATCATCAGAAGGAATGTAAATCCTCCATCACATTATGACCTTCAAGGTTCTTCTCGATATCATTCTGGTTTCCTTAGCATGAGCATTTATAATTACTCCTTTATACTTAAAGTGTCGGCCACCTCGTTGGCCTTTCCTGATAATAATAGTTTCTTGCAATCAATGTTGTCTGGATTTATCCCAACTTAAATTTTTCTATCTCATTCTCATCACTATTGGGTGAAAGCATTCTCTCTTAAACTCTGTTGAAGGAGAGAAAATATTTCAGTCCTTTTTCCATAAGTCATTGCTTCCACCTTACCATGTGAACTCCATCACAGTTACTCCCAATCATACCTAAGATATTTTTTCTCTTAGATTCTTGTTTCAGGATAAACTCAACCTTTATTGGTTCAATCCATACCTCCTCATGGTTTCACACATGCCTCATATGGCATTATTGACATTATGTCATACATTCCTTAACAAACTTCCATTTTGAAATTCAGAATATTACCTTTTTCCTTATAAGGTTTCTTAGGTCATCCTCATCATTCCTCCTGTTTTTTCTGGGTACAGGGTATATCAAAATATCATAAATCAATCCTATAACAATTCTACCTATGTACTTTTTGAGACTCCTTCCAGCAAATCCTTAAAGGTTGTTGTTACCTTAGTCAATCCGAATTATATCATCCAACTTCATTATGTCTTTATTAGAGTAATGCTATCCTTTGCGCATTTCCAAGGTTCATCTTAATTTTATGGATATCATATCCTCAATTATCCTCTAGAAATACTTACATCCTTTAGTTGACAATCAATCACAAATCCTTACTAAGGGTCTCTTTTCTATCATTCTCATCTTGATAATCTATAGGTAGCTTAACGCTAACCTCTTCTTTCAAACAGTTGCCAATCTTCATGGCCTTCTAAAAGACAACATATGTCTATCTGCTCTTTTTACAGAATTTGGTAATGGTAGCAAGGATGTTCTGGAAGATTTTGGTTGTGTTCAACGTGAATCTCTTAGTACTTATTACTCTTCTTAAGCACACTAAGCTTCAGATAACATTTATGCATCATAATGCACCTTTTCTAATAATCTTTATAACTCTTCATTAATCACTTTCCTCAGTCATAATACATCCATGGTATTTATAACATCCCATCATCATGTATACTAATTCACTTTATTTCTCTTTCTAATTCATAAGCTGGTCAATCATATACATATGCATCACCTCACTTTATATCCAAAAGCTCTCGCAGTCGGCTCTTGGTTAAAGCAACCCCCGCTTTGTCCTGACATTGCTGGTTTAGTCACTTAATAATCCTTTGTGACATGGCCTCAACTGGACACACTAAAATATGTATGTTTAGGGGTTAGCTAATAGCATTACTTCTCTAGCAATTGCCGGCATAGTGCCTCCTTTGTCCATATCGAATTTAACTTGGGATAGGTTACGCTTATCAATATGCTTTTCCCCTTGTACTTTTAACCTTCTTCTTATCAATCCCACGTGCTACCTAAGCTTAACACCTTTGGAATACTAGCCTTTTCATTTAAGTCAATCCCGGAACTTCTCAGTCCATTTTGGTCCTTAAATATATTTCCCTCCGTGCCGTCCAATCTCACTTCATCGTTTTATCTCTATAATCAATTGTAACATTCAGGGTCGGTTCGCCAACCCATATATTGGCTACCTTACCCAATCCACGGGGTTCGTTTTAGTTTCCCATCACTTTAGTGACGTTCTCTAATAATCAGAAAGACAGCGTTTGCCAAAATTTGTTGCATCCTTTTCCAAATTGGGGAAATTTTGGTTAGTCTATCCATTCACTAGTAGCACTAGGAAGGTCAATTTCGAATCCTGAAGAACAGTTCTATGAACATCCAAACAGGTAGAATCTGCAGCAGTTATAATAACGGAATGATTGTCATGACGTTGGGAGTTTACTCACTGGAACAGAACCAAATATGAACATCCCATAGAAGGGAAATCCAAAAGTTTCAAACTGAGACATGTCACATCTTTCTGATACATACTCGTCCTAACAGTTGATACTACCAAATGTCAGTCTACCTAACCACTAGTCTCCGAAGGAACACTACCATCGGAGTCAGTCGTTCCATAAAATTGGCACTACCAAGGCCCTCAAAATCTGGTGATCCGTGCTATTCGAATCCGTCCACAATTACTCTTCCCATAAGCACACCACCTAAACCTATATACATCATAATATATCATAAAGTCTTCCTTCTCCCATTAGGCAACGCCACGCTGGGTCGTCACCAATTTCATCTTTAGCTCCAGGAAGATTTTCTCACATTTTCTTGTCCATTCGAACTTCTTAGTCTTACAAATAAGTCGGATTATGGGATTGAAATCTTTGTAAAGTCCTGAACAAATCTTTGGTAATACCTTGTGAATCCTATGAAATTTCTCACCTTTTAGCCACTGATCATATTTCTTGATCCCTTTACGATTCAGTGTCAGAACAAACTTAATGTACCTTACTATAATCCATTCAAGGAAAAGAAAGAATTTAATATTCCTCTAAGTCACATGCATCTCATGCTTCTGGTACATCATTTGACTGAGTGGGATTACCTTGTACTTAGCCTCTGACAATGGTCTTATTACAAGTTTATCATCGACTCGCTGGTCTTTTCCTCTTATAGGTTTTGAGATCCTCATCTCGCTTACTACTTCCTTATCTAACTTTCTCCAATCAGGCCATCACTTCCCAATGTCTTTACTTTCTAAGCTGATCTATTCCTAAAATGAACATTTCCCTGAATAAAACCACTTCATCACACTGAATTGGACTTCATAAATTATAACCTATGAAATCTGCCATCTCGTGGCGAATTACAATTGACATCATTCACACTAATCCATTTATCAAATGATGTGGCACTTGCTGCCTCTTATCTCAACTGCTCCTGGAGACTCTGCTCCCCGTTCTATATCAATGTCTTTAACAATCGTGCATCTTTCCAACTCTTTTCTCCTTAATCTGAAAGTTTCTAAGGATCCTTATCTATCCCCACATAAGATCTCAAGTAATTCTTCCAATCCATTTTACTTGCTGGTACTATATTCAGTAGTCCGATTATGAATCCAATATGCATATTTTAGTTCTCTTAATAATATCCCCGTTCTTTATGCTTACTCCTCTACGCACTATTCCTTAACTCTTACAGTCTCTCTGGATACAGCTCTCATTTCCTCAAGGGTAGCTCCTTATCCTTAATAGGACTCCCCTCCTCTGCTGGAACCTCCTCCGGGTTCTCAGCAGGGTATTCTATCGAATCAATAAGATGATCGCCGCATATAATAAAGCATCCTCGTGCTGCTGCTCGTAAGCCTCAAGGTCTGTCACCTTACTCATCGATACGATATCGACCTAAGTTACTATCATGATATTTAAGAGTTCCCATAAGGGTTTTATATGTCAGTACTACATTATGTAGTCCGACTATGAACTTGGCAAGAGTTCTTATTATCTTAGTGAATTTATTGTTTTAACGTCGCATCATCTCTGGGATTTATAACGTAACTCTCTGATACCATTTCTGTAACACCCCCAGATCCGGGGTCAAGAATCTGGTCGTTACGGTCTCAATTCCCTTCCACTAAACCAATATAAATGAAATTACAGCCTTGCGACCCGAAACAACAACAACACACCCGTTATAGTTCAAGAGATGAAATCAGAGTAACGAAATATTATTAACACAATTTCGAGTTCTTACAACCCAAAAGGATTACAATTAAACTTACATACTCTTTGCCATCCATTTACATAAGACATACAAATATATCTGATACTCAGAAGCTGAAGACTAGTCTACCACTGGCTCTCTCTACGCAATGGTAGCTACAACATCCTCAAGTTGCGAGCCATCTACTCTAGCTGTTGTTGTGATATAATAAAGCAAGGGTGAGCAATAGCCCACCAATAATAATTAACTAAACAATAAAGATATATATGTATAACAGTTCTGAAATATATTTAAAACCATATGCCATGCATTAACGAACATGATGCCAGTATAATATAAAAGATGAAGTTACAAGGTAACTCAAAGTATTTATCTCATGGAAATATCTGCTATGTCATGATAAGCCAGATAATATCATTTGTCATAAATGAGGAACTTGCAGGAAGATATTGCAATTCCAATTTCAAACACTTTTCAACCCTGCCAACAATGATCATGTTGCAGAACATAATTTGAACTTGAATGATGAACTGATTCCGGAGTATTCACCGTGCCCGCTATTCCATCTACGATGATCAGTCGCATCATGTATAGCTCAAATTGGATTTACTACCGGTAGAAGGAAGAACTGACGAATTTACTTGTCTACCGCCCTGTTAGATCTCCCCGGCCAACGGTTGGGCCAAATGGGATGGACCGGCGCGACTCGGCCTCTTACACAACTCCTAGTTCGAATAGAATTCACAACTCAGAACATAAAGTTCGTCCCCCTTTCCCCAAGTATGACACTTGTTGATAAGACTCCACAAAGTAGTCGTATCTAGTTGGAAAGGAAAATTCACCAATATATTCCAAGCCATTTCTTGTTTACTGATATCAACTTGTTCCAATAATCTTACCTCTCGAATAATGAGAAGGTAACCCAATAATTAAATTGATAAACGGCAACCAAGTTGCGAGTGAAAGAAATAGTTTCAAAAGATTTATGATCGGGAAGTCAACAAGATAAATAACATTTCTCAAGTAAGGTTCCCTTATTATTTACGAGTTGAATTCGAATGAGGAATAAAATTTTGAGAACCTTTCTTGGTAATATAATATTAATAATAAGGCTCGGAAATAATTTACATAATGATCGAAGATTGGAGATACTATTTGAATGAAGTAACTCATTTTTGAAACGAGTTATAAGAATTAAATAAATATTCCAAGAATATTTATTAAGTCATAAATATTGGAAGAGTATTATTCGACATAATCTTTGCATGAATATTCATAATAATATTCATTGAACGAATAATGAATATTCAAGTTAATAATAATAATATTTATTGAAGAATTAATTATCAAATGAATGATTGAGATAATATTCATTGAACGAATAATGAATATTTAACTTAATAATATTTATCGAAGAAATAATTATCGAAGGAATATTCGAAGTAATATTCAATAGTTGTATCGACTTAAAATGAATATTGAAGATAATATCCAGTAATTAAATAAAGCTTGAGGGAATACTCAAAACAATATTCAATATAAATGAGGTTCGTATGAATATCTGAAATAATAATATTCATTAAATGAATAATGTTCGAGTGAATATTCGAAATAATATTCACTCCTTAACTAAATAATCTCACGTGAATATTCAAAATAATATTCATCATAGATATAATGGAAAAATATTTACTTAAATATTTTCCTTCGAAAATAATCGTAATATATATCAAGGAATACTGACTCCCGGTCTATATTCAACGAATGAGATTCATATACCCTTCGCTAAGGGTTTTAGCAATAACCGACTTATAACTGATATGTTCTCTATCTAGCTTATAAGTCAACATCCAAATTAGGAAACAAGTATTTCAAAACAATTTGAAGATAGGCATGCATGCTATGGCATATGTATAACAGAAATCATATATATATATATATATATATATTCACAACAACAACCTTTAAAAGGTTTGAAAACTTGCCTGGTAATCCTGTAGGGGTAGTGTGCCTCGGGTCAATCCGGTGATCTATAATTAGTCACAATATCCGAGGTTAATCACTTAATACTTCAAAAGGCTAAGTGTATACTTAACTTAAATCGAAACACGTTTTCAAGTCGTTTCGTTATACCTCTCTAATGCATTCTTATTATTGCCTTTATTACCAGACACTTGTTCGTTAATAAATCATGTCATTACACTTACATGTGGTAAGTATTTAAATCGTATAAGTTTTACAGTCGAACGATTATACCTCGAGATTTATCGATCGCTTTCTAAGTGATTTACCGAAGTTATAACCAAGTATACTATCAAGGGGTTCGTTCGCGCTTAACCTTGATTCGAACATTTTTAATAAATTGAAAAAAGATCATTTTAACACGAGGTTTTCTCTCACACCTTCCTTTTTATCTCTAGTATTTAATAACCAAGATTCTCCACTGAATTACTCGAGTTAAGGGGATTCAATTTCAATTATGAACTCGCGCTCTCGGTTTCAAACCACTTTTACGATTTTTAGCATAACTCTTAAACCGTAAGTCCATTTGCTTCGATTCTTTTTCTAAAACGATCTGCGACTCGATTTCTACAAGGTTGGGTTAACCATTCATCAAAGTCATAAAGTTATACTTACTGATTATGCACTAATTCATATGGTTAACGAAAATCGGGCATTACGACGGCTATAAAACGAACATTCCAAAATCGTAACAACACAACCAAGCCACACCGGGCATCCATACAATTTATACACATGATTCTCAAATCAACAAGTCCAATACCCACTGATTTTAACACCATAATCATCATATTACTTAGATCAACTTAAACCACTAACTAATCATGCTTATAACATTACTATAATCATCATCTAAGCTAAACCTACCAAGAACAAGCTTAAATCTCAAAACAAGAGCTAGGGTTTCAAGTGATATACCTTCCTTGGAGTGAGTACTAGCCTTACTAATCTTTGTATGGTCCTTGTATAGCCTTAGGTTAGCTTATATCAACCAAGAAATCAAGGAAAACAAAGTTAGTTTCTTGAAGTTACTATTCACCCATTCTAAGATCTGCAAAACTGGGGACCTTACCATGCTTTTCTGAATGCGGCTCCTAAAGGAGAGTTGTAGAGCATATTAACAGCTTTCCAACCATATAAAGAACACAAAATTTCATTGAGTAATGAAGGAGATATGGCTGTTTGAAAACCGGTACAGAAACTGTCAAGAATCTGGACAGTTTGCTTCTTCAACTTGGGGAGGTGGTTTGCCTAGGCTATACTACTTGGATTGCTATGAAACTTTGAGAGAATATTTCCCATAGAGTTTAGAGGTTGTGGTAAAAATTTGGTGATTTTATCTTGGATAGAAATGGAGATATTAATTTTCTTCTCCTTGCTGGTCCTGCCGGACAGTTTGTTCAAATTGGAGAGAATGGAGTGCTTGACTTGTTCTCTTGCTCTTATCTCATCTAAAATGAATTATTGTGGAGTTTGTAGATAATATCTAGCATAAAGCACCTTTATTAAAGTGCTTGGCTCATCCAATGCATCATCTTCCACTAGCAAATCTTGTTATGTAAGATAAGATGGTGTAATGTGCTAACTAGATGATTTGGTTTCTAATTGAGCTAGTTACCTTTTTAACTACTAGTTACTAGATATTTTCTACTTGCACATGCATGAATCTTACTCCTCTGCTTGCGCTCTTTTGTCCGTTTATTGCTCCTTCTGATTGATCGTTCGAAAGAATATCTCGAGGATTTCTAGTTAGTGTTTTACCGGAAACCTTCTTAATATTTATACTAATATCTTTAATCCTCCTTTATAATCCTTGAATTTAAATCCTTTAAATCCCTTAAATAAATCATTAAATCCTTCAGTGTCCAGGGAAATCTCGGAGAAAATAAAAGTGCTATTTTTCTGAATCTAATATCGTTTACATACACTTATTTCGTCCACTGATCATCGATACGAACTCAGAAATCCGTTCTGAATACTTCTATATAGTGTCATCTAATAATTTTTCAATTTTCACCAAAAACACTATTCATCACTTATTCTCTCTTTAATCCTTATAATCATCAAAATGTTTTCGCGCTCTCCCGAGCGTTCCTTAATCCTTTTACGGAGTTACTTAACTTATCCTAGATATCGATTTGGATGACATGAGAATACTTCCTCGGTTTGTATATCATATCTTACTTCCTCGACGATATATTATTCTTATCTACATCGTCAATCAATTACCTTGTTCATGGTACATAAACATTTGAATCCAATCCATTCAATATTCATCTATTATCCCACTGGGACATTCATACTCCAATTAATATATAATAAAAAGTTTTAATTAATACCAAAAATCT
Source organism: Kitagawia praeruptora (assembly GCA_037693485.1). NCBI lineage: Eukaryota > Viridiplantae > Streptophyta > Magnoliopsida > Apiales > Apiaceae > Kitagawia > Kitagawia praeruptora. Next base: position 134,499,073 of record CM075347.1, read on the forward strand.
GGGTTCTTACAGGGTGGTTACTATCTCCTGCCCCCCGACTTCTTGGTTGCCAATGGTACATTCAACCACGAAGTCAGCCAATGCTCGAGCCTTGATGGCTGTCCGAGGTTTATATGTGATGTCAAATTTTCCAAGTTCGATCGTCCACTTGGCTAGCCTTCCACTGGCCTTCGAGCTGTGCAAAATATTTCTCAACTACTGGTCCGTCAGGACTTCAATCTTGTGTGACTGAAAGTATGGTCGTAGCTTCCTCAAAGCTGTTATCAATGCCAATGCAAACTTCTCAATGGGAGAGTAATTTAACTCAGCCCCGTGCAACACCTTGCTCACGTAGTAGATGGGTTTTTGAACCTTGTTCTCCTTCCGAATGAGGACGACACTCAGTGCTTGTTCAGATACCGCCAAATATAAGTAAAGAGTCTCCCTAGGACTAGGTTTGGCCAACAACGGGGCTTCAGCCATGTATTTCTTCAATTGTTCAAAGGCCTCTTGGCTTTCGGGTGTCCACTCAATGTTCTTCACCTTTTTCAATGCTTGAAAGAAAGGTAAGCATTTATCACCAGACTTGGAGATGAATCTTCCTAACGCTGCTACTCGGCCCATTAACTTTTGCACATCTCTTATTGAGAGTGGGGGCTCCATATCTAAAATTGCTTTGATCTTATCGGGGTTGGCTTCTATTCCTTGCTTACAAGATAACAGAAAACACCAAAGTCAGTTATGAAAGATACCTTTGGGATTTCATCCTTGTGCATCTTAATATGATTGTAGCCACTAAACCCATCCATGAAGCTCAACATCTCATGTCCAGCTGTGGCATCTATCAACGTATCAATCCTTGGCAGAGGAAAACAATCCTTAGGACATGCATCATTTAAGTCAGTGAAGTCTATACACATCCTCCACTTCCCATTTGCCTTCTTGACCATCACAGGGTTAGCCAACCATCCAGGGAACTGAATTTCTTCAATAAAACCAACTTCCAAGAGCTTGTCAACTTGCTTAATGGCCTCTTGCCTTTCAGGAGCAAAGTTCCTCTTCTTCTGCTTTATTATCTTTCATTTAGGATTGACATTCAATTTGTGAGTTATGAGTTGGGGATCAATCCCTGGCATCAGCTATTGTCCAAGCAAACACATCAATGTTCTCTTGTAAGAATGCTGTCAACTTGCCCTTCAAGGGGTTCCTTCAATTGGCTTTCGGGCTATGCAATATGTTTCTTCAACGGGTGGTCCATCAGGACTTCAACATTTGTCTTGGTTCCATCTTTGTTTCTTGTTTTTCTTGATTCTAGGTCAAGAATTCAAGGTTGATTCCTCGGTTTAGATTTCAAATAAGACAATCATGTGGGCTTTTCGCCTTTTAAACTCTTTAAAACGAGAGTTTGCTTGAACTTCTTGATCATTGTTTAAGATTCTCTATTGGTCTTCTACCTTAGATTTTCCATCCAAGTCATTTTTGAAAACATTGAAAAGTGGCTAGTCCTTAGCCTCCACAGCCTTGCATGGCTTTGATTGCCAGATGTCTTTTATCCTGGATCCTTCAAGGACTTGAAACACTTATTTGGTTGTGCTATGACCTAACTCTCGACCCTTCCGAGTTTTATTTATGCGTTTGTTTGTTTCCATTCGTATATTCTTTTATTTTCGGTACTTGGTCATCTTTGACTTACACACATCAGGTGCTTGGTACATAAATAGAATCATAGAACGAAAAGCAAACTTGCATTAATAACATAAATGGGTTCAACCCTTACATAGAGTACTACTGTCCTACTCTGAGGGACATGCTCTGCATGGTTTCATCGAACCTTATTTCTACTTCTACTAGATAAATATGAAGCTAAGTCCAACTTTGCAAGACTAGGCCTGCATGGCTTGATTTTGTTTTTGATGCTTCATCAAAATAAAGCACCCACTACTCCTTCTGGTCTTCTCATTCTTATTCTGAAGTTCACTTCCTGCTTGGGGTAATACCTCCTGCCCCCCGACTTCTTGGTTGCCCATGGTACATTCAACCACGAAGTCAGTTAACGCCTTAGCCTCAATCGCTGTTCGAGGCTTCTGTGTGATTTCCTCTACTGGCCTTTCTCGGTGTTCTTTGTTACTGCGGACATCCATGTCTTCAATCGAAAGGACCTGCCCCCGACTCCATCAGGCCTTAACGCGGCTACATAACAGCTTCGTGCCATCTTTTGATCGCCGTTATGTTCTCCGACACTATTCCTGGTTGGGAACTTGATCTTCATATGATAAGTTGAGGCAACAGCCTTGAATGCATGAAGTCCAGTCCTTCCGAGGATAGCATTGTACATTGAAACCGCCTTGATTACTAGGAAGTTCAAGATCTGAGTGGCCTTCTTGGGCTCCTATCCAATAGTCATAGGCAATTGGATAGTCCCTTCAACTTTGGATCCTATTCCATTAAATCCATATATAGGCATGTTATTGGGGGTCAACTGAGATTCATTGTACCCCATCTTAACAAATGCATCATGAAACAGAACGTCAATAGAAGCTCCATTATCTATCAAGACTCGCTTCACCTCTGAGTTTCCAATCATAGGAATTATGACCAACGGGTCGTCATAGGGGAACTTCATCCCTTCGAGGTCTGAATCACCAAAAACAATTATTATTTCAGTCTTGGCATGCTTCGGGGCCTCTCCCACGATGTGTATCACTTCCCTAGCATAAGCCTTCCGAGAATTCCTTGTTGTGTCGGCCGCAGTCGGGCCTCCTGAGATCATGTTGATTACTGGCCCTCAGGGCTGTGGGTTGCGATCTTGATCGTCATCCCTCCTATCACACTCTCTTCTCTGATTACCACGGTCGTCACCCTTAGTGAAGTGGCTCAGTTTCCCTTTATGAATCAAAAACTCGATCTCATCTTTGAGTTGCTTGCAATCATCAGTGTCATGCCCCACATCTCTGTGGAATCTGCAATACTGATTCTTGTTTCTCTTTGCGGGATCATCCCTGAGTGGCTTCGGCCATCGGAAATCCTTATCCTTCTCAATGTCCAACAAGATTCGACTCCTAGGAGTATTCAACCTTGCATACTCAGTGAACCTTGGTCCTTGGTTCTTTAGGGACATAGTCGGAGTCCTCACTAGTTCGGGGATACTTGTCCCTAACATCATACTCCTGGTCATCACACTCCTAGTCTTGCTTTCACTTCTTGGAGTCGTTGTTACCTTTGTCATTGCCTCCTCTATCATCCTTCTTCATGTTATCCTCAGCCTTGATATACTTGTCAGCCCTTCGCTGGAGCTCGGCCATGTTTTCAGGAGGATGCTTTGCTAATGACCTTTTAAAGAATAGATCAGTGGTTCCGTGTTCTAAGGCTACCATGGCCACCTTATTCTCCAAATCAGTGATATTCAATGTCTCCTTAGTGAACCTCTTGAGGTAATATCTCAGATTTTCGTTCTTCCCTTGCACTACATACATGAGGGATGTAGAACATTTCTCATGAACTCTCCCGCTAATGAATTAGCTGACAAAAGCGGCGCTCAACTCCTTAAAAGAGCCAATCGAATTCGTAGGTAGGCGGCTATACCATCTTTGAGCCATGCCTGACAGGGTTTGAGGGAACGCCCTACACTTCAAGGCGTCGCTTGCAGGCTGCAACAGCAGTGCGTTTGAGAACGTCCTAACATGGTTTGCGGGATCACCCGTTCCATCATAAGCCTTAATTGTCGGCATCTTGAACTTCTTTGAGATACGAGCATTCATCACCTCCTCAGTAAACGGGGGTGTGGGATCATCAGGATCCCCAAGTGGCATCAGATCCTTGGGGTTGCTCCTGGGGGTTTCCACCCTTGTTGTTCTTCTAGTTGGGGCATCGGCCCTTCTCTGCCTTCTTGAAGACCTCTCCAGATCTATAATGGGCACTACACCATATATGGCCTACCGTAACCCCTACCGGAGAAATGTTACCCCAATATGTTACCTTAGCTATACTACTTACATCCTGAGGTAACATTGTGTTTTTTATGTTACCTTAGCCAAAACTATGATGTTACATTAGCTAGAAAGTGTTAAAGCATGTAACATACATATGTACGTGTTACATTAGAGTTGACCATGCCAACTCTTTTCATCCAATTTAAATTTCTTTTCAATTCTTTAAATAAATTTAGTTTTTAAATTTTTTAACTTTTTTATTAAATGAGTTAGAATTTTTTTTTATTTTTTAAAAATAATTTTTTTTCCCAAAAATTAATTTTTTTTTCAGAAATTGTAATATTTTTTAGAAATTATAAATTTTTTAAAATCCTGCTCACAATTTTTTTGTAAAGATTTTTTTTTAATTGTTAAAATTTTTCTCGAATTTTTTAAAAAAATCGAATAAAAAAGTTTTTATAAAAAAATATCAAATTATTATTTTTTTTAATAAATACTTTACGATTGTGTAGTAAATTTTTTATATTAAATTATAAGTATTTTAATAAAATATTATTAACAAAAAAATAGTTTTTCAAAAAAAAAACAAAAAAACAAAAAAAAAATCACTTTACTTTATTTTTTGTTGGGCTGGGCGGGAGGTTTTGGGGGGGATTTTTGTTGGGCTGGGCGGGATGTTTTTGTTTCGGTTGAGCGGGATATAGATTAGGTCACTTTACTTTCCCCAAATCACTTTACTTTCTCTCAGCAAAGGCTAACAAGAGTAGCCGACTTCTCCACCCAAAGACGAGAGTAGCCGCACTTCTCAGCAATTCTTCGGGCTTCTTCTCAAATTGCAAGAAGAGCAGCAATTGGGGCTTCCTCCAATTAGGGCTTCTTCTCCACCCAGCAATTAGGCTTCCTCCAATTAGGTATTTTCTGTTTTTTCATTTTGATGTTGATTTGGTGTTTTTGTTCTATTAGTAAGCCTATGTGTGTAAGCCTCTATGTAAGCCTCTATGTTTGTTCTTTGTTTTTGTAAGCCTATGTGTTTTTGTAAGCCTCTGTGTAAGCCTATATGTTCTGTTACTATTATGTGTGTGTGTGTGTATGAATTAACTATTATGTGCGTGTGTGTGTGTGTGTTAATTAACTTGATAAACTTGATTATATATGTGGTTGAATTTGGTAAGATTGTATATTTTCTGCAAGTACACTTAGGGTTTCTAGTTTGTTCATTTTTGCAATTGAATCGGTGAGTGTGAACTTAAACACTGAGTTTTGATGATTTTTTGTTGTATTATTAACTTTTTCGTATCGTAAATGTTTGTTATATTGTCCAGCAGATCTATGCTCCGTTGCGATTTTCGTTTATGTTGAATAATTGTTGCTTAATCGGATTGGTAGATTTCAATACGAGAAAGCTGAAGTTTGCTAGTGTTGTCATTTTACTATGATTTTCAGTTTTGACTGTTTTTATCATTAATATAGTTTAAGTAGTAATGTAAAACCAATGTTGTTGTATTCAGATTTGTTAGGTAATTGTTGTCGTTCATGAGTATACGTATGTAATAATGATTAGATTTGTAAACTTATGACAAGGCCTAAGGCAGCTCTTCAGATAGATATCTATGTTTAGCTTTTATAATTTTTAATTGCCTAATCTTTTGTAAGCCTAGAGTGTACTTATATTTTATGACATTTTGAGTTTCCATAACTGTAGTGATTGACGACATGCCAAATATTTGGATAAACCTTCCAAAGTATAGTCAAGAGTATATGATAGGGATAAAAGCGTTTATAGAAAATGCATTCCCCCAAGTGGCTGTAGGTGACGAAATGCTATGCCCTTGCAAGAACTGTAAGAACATCAAGTGGCATGTACAAGATGTTGTCTACGATCATCTTATATGCAGCAGTCCTTTTTCCCTGTATGCAAACTGGATTGTAGAAGTTTCAAAACATCTTGTCCCTGATCGTGCACGTAATGACGAGGATGTAAATATGGAGAACGATATTGATTTTGGAGATAATCTAGTAGAGATGTTGCATTGTACTAATGGACCAAACGCTGATGCTAAGAAATTTAATAGACATCTGGAAGAGGGAAAACTTCCCTTATATCAAGGCTATACAAAATTTTCCAAGCTAAGTTTCATTGTCCGACTTTATTCCTTGAAGTGTGTTCATGGAATTACAGAGTCAGGGTTTGGGGAAATACTACAATTGATCAAAGAAGCTTTTCCACAGGCAGACATTCCCCTGTCTTTCAACGCTGCTAAGAATATAATTAGAGATTTAGGTCTCGATTATAAAAAGATACACGCGTGTCCAAATAGTTGCATGCTTTATTGGGGTAAAAATGAAAACGAACAAGAATGTAGAACCTGTGAAACTTCAAGGTGGGTTATGGTTGGAACGACAAGCCCAGATGACAATGAAACGGAGAAGATGCCTCGCAAAGTCCCGGCAAATGTGATGCGATATTTTCCATTAAGGCCAAGGCTGCAGAGATTGTTTATGCACAAAGACTATTCAAAACTGATGTCGTGGCATGCACTTGGATGTAAAAACGATGGGAAACTTAGGCATCCTGCTGATGCGGAGGCTTGGAAGAAGATGAATGCACTTTATCCCCTTTTCTCGTCAGAAAATAGGAACATCAGACTAGGTCTAGCATCGGATGGATTCAATCCTTTCCGTTCGATGAACATAAATCATAGTACTTGGCCAATAGTTTTGGTAAATTACAACCTGCCTCCTTGGTTGTGTATGAAGCCAGAAAACCTAATTTTGTCAACGCTTATCTCCGGTCCTGAATCCCCTAAGAATAGCATTAATGTGTACATACAACCTCTAATAGCCGAGTTGAAAGAGTTATGGGATGAGGGTGTAGAAACATACGATGCTTCTGCTGATCAGACTTTCAACTTACGTGCAAGTCTTTTATGGACAATCAGCGATTTTCCGGGATATGCAATGTTATCCGGTTGGAGCACGAAGGGGTATTTAGGTTGTCCCATATGCAATTACGAGACTTCTTCACAATACCTAAAACATAGTAAAAAAGTGTGCTACATGTGCCATAGGAAATTTCTTGATCCAGGAAGAACTTGGCATCAGGAAGGAACTTCATCCTGTTTTATCAAGTGATGGGAAATACCTTGAAATCAGAGCTACAATATTTGACATGACGAATGATGAGAAAGATCGATTTTGCTCGGTACTAAAAATGCCAAATTGCCATATGGTAGTGCATCTAACATCGCTCAGTTTGTTAATACTAAGGAGAGGAAAGTCTCAGGCTATAAGAGTCATGATGCACATTTTATGTTGCACCATTTATTGCAATTTGCTGTTAAAAAATCACTGAAGCCTGCAGTTCCCACCCCTTTAATCAGATTAGGGGCCTTTCTGAGAAGTGTTTGGAGCAAAGTGATCGACTTAGGTGAGGTGAATAGGCTACAACAAGAAATCGTGGAAGTACTTTGTCAATTTGAGACAATATTTATACAGGTTTTCTTTGATATAATGTTCCACTTGTTGGTTCACTTATGCAGTGAACTAGCTTATGGTGGACCAGCACACCTTCGTTCCATGTGGCTTATTGAACATTATTTATGCAAGTTAAAAAAATATGTGCGAAACAGAGGTAAACCTGAGGGTTCTATCGCCGAGGGTTACCTTGCAGAAGAATGCTTGACATTTTGTTCAAGATTCTTGGGTGACAATGCCGGATCAGGTGATATTACCAAGCCTGGAAAACTTCAAGGTTGTCCAGAAAAGTTGCAATACCATATTGGTACAAGAAAAAATAAAAATGGAAAAGCTATACATTTAGAAGTACCTCAGTGGATGGCAATGCATCGTTATATTCTATTCAACTCTGGAAACAAAGAAGTAGAGGAGTTAATTGCGTAAGTTTCAATTCCTAATTCCTAACTTAGTTTCTTTATATAATTAGTCATTTTTTTCTAGAATTTTAAACTAGCTACTTTCTGTAGGAAGCATAAAGCTTTGATTGATGGTCAAACAAAGTTGAAAAAATTTAAAAGGGCCAGACAACATAGCGATGACTTCTGGAACTGGATGCAGGAAGAGGTTGGCAAAAGAGGAAATATTTCACAGGAATTAGAAGTGTTTGCAATGGGCCCTAATCGATCAGCTAAGAGGTATAATGGATATGTAATCAATGGGTACAGATACCACACGAAGAACCGGGATGCTAGATGCACAACACAAAATAGTGGTGTTTTTTTGACGTCTTTGACGACCAGTTTTGCAAGCTCAAAAGATAATAAACTAAAGGTCGGTGATGTCAATTACTATGGAGCAATTGAAGAGATAATAGAACTTGATTATTGGGGAAAATTAGTTGTAGTGTTGTTTAAGTGTTGTTGGTACCAAGAAGAAAAGGATTTATATGGGATGACACGAGTGAATTTTAATCGATTATGCCATAAATCTGATCCATACGTATTGGATTCACAAGTACAACAGGTATTCTATGTAGAAGAACCAGTTGAAAAGATGAAGTATAATGTCATCAAGAAACTGCCAAGGGACTGGTGTGATGTGGAAGATGAAGATGAAGGTCAAGATGAAGCACTTTTACATGATGCACCACTTGGATCAGAAATTGAAGTTCAAGACAATGAGGATACATGGGCTAGGGATGATGTTCCAACTAGACATGTTCTTATCGAGATCGACGTAGTCGAAAAACCTGCATAATTTTCTAAATCTAGATGTTTTTATGCAATATGTTAATGTTCAATTGTCTTTTGTAATCACTGAACCTTTAATTAATTAAGTTAATTATCTAGCATTCCTAACATTTACTTATTTATGTTCAATTATTTATGTAACACCATGTGGTAACCGATTACTTGCTATGTTAACTTGACATTTACTTATTGTTTTTCTTATTAGCTATGTGCACTCTGTTCTTACTCTAATGTAATTTCCATTCTTAATTATTTTTCAGGATATATGGAAAAATTTATTCATCTCAGATTCCACCATCAAGGTGAATTCCAGAGTACACGATATACTGGTGGGACAGAGACTGTTGTACGTGGTGTCGATACTGAAAAATTTTCATATACCGTACTCATGGAGCATGTCCACGATGACCTTAAATATTCAGAAATTGGAGGAATTTATGTAATGGCAGAGAATTCTGGTGATTGGAAGTTGCTGACGAGTGACTTGGAACTTAATCGAGTAGTTGACCAAACTAAAAGCAATGACCATATTGATTTTTACATTGATAATGTCATTGACATGAGTGTGCATCCAATCAAAAAAATGCAGCCGCATGTGGTTATGAGGCCAAGACCTATAAATCTACTTACAGGTACAATGTTTATATGGTTAACTTCTTGGTACTGGTAACTTCTTGCATATTGTCTAATTTATTTCACTTAACTATTGTGTAACTACCCTTGCACTTTTGTAGCTAAAAACCCCCTAAGCGCCAATTCATAACGGCTCATCAACTACAACAGCAGAGGAAGCACACAGTGAAGCAGATGGGTTCAGAGAAGTGGCCACAAGATGGTACTCGAAAGTCACCACGACTGAATAAATTGGGAAAATCCATTGATACACCTGTGATGCAGAGACCTATGATTGCCAAAAGAAAATTGTATTGTTCCAGTCCACGGGAAAATGAAACAATGGGAGAAAATGAGGTTCAGGTTAGATGTCTTCAATTTTACCTTTCTTGTTCAATTTTATTATTCCAAAAAAATTTTACCTTATATAATTGTTTCCCATCTTTATATGCAGAGCAAGAGGACCATCATCCCACCCCCTCCACCTATAACAGATTATGAAAAACAAAGGATGGTCAGAATCCAACATAATAATCAAGTTCTTTACCAGCTGTTACCTTCACTGTCGGTGAAAGAAAACAATAATGGACCGAAGCGCAATGGAAATGATGTGGCCCAAGATGTTAGTGCCGATTATGATCCGGGACAGGATGCAGGACATGATGCAAATAGTGACGGTGATGCATCAGTGACTCCACCAAAGGTGTGTCGTAGCTTGATGTTTGTATTTATTCCTGCATTATAACTAGAATCATATTATTTTGTACCTAAGTGGTTGTATTTTGCAGGGTAGAAAGAAGACAAACAAGAAAAAGCTTGCTCGGGGACGGGCACCAACAACACGTTCCCGAACCAATTCAACACCCAAGCCTGCAAATGAAGAAGCAAGGGAGAAGGATGAGACATGTCAATTTGTGGAATCTGAGATATCTCCACATCCAGATGAAGGACAAGGTTCAATGGATGCTTGGAGGGCTATGCGGAAACGCCAAAGAGAACAATCTGAAAAGGAGAAAGCTCGGGGACAAGAAAAAGCAGGAGCAAGTGCAAGTAAGAAGGTTGTCGAGGAAAATATCTTGCATGATATTGAGGAATGCGATATGGAAGGTTAGCCTAATATATATTATTCGTTGCATATCTATTTATATCTTCATTTAAGCAGAAGCATATCTATTTTACATTCACAAAATCTTGCAGATCCAGTTCCTAAAAAATTGAGAGGAAAAACCAGGATGGATGTTGTTCACATGAGAAGCTTTGACAAGAGAGTTGTCATCGGGATGAATGACGATTTCCAGCCTATTGTAGAAAATGACAAAGTACTATCAGAATTAAGTTCCTAACTTGGAACACTTGTTAAGCGTCGTGTGTCGCTAAGTTATGTTAGTTGGCGCCATGTTTCGAAAAACTTGAGGGAGGCTATGTGGAATCATGTCAAGGTAATTTATGACCACATATCGATTTTTATCGTTACTTGTTATTTAATTAGGTGAGGATAATTTGTTAAAAACTGATTAGGTTTGAGGGTTTTATTTATTTATTCTTATTGATTTTTGTAAGGAACGATATATAATTCCCGATGAGTTGGAAAATTGGGCGCTCGAGACAATTCATTCATGTTGGAAGGTGTACAAGAGTCGAATCAAGGAAAGTCATTTTACAGCGTATGAAAATGATGAAATGAGGTTGGCTAATAGACCAGATGACATTGCACTCGAGACTTTCAAACTGCTTTTGGAATATTGGAATGATGAGAGTGTTCAGCTATATATACCGATTTTAAGCATTTAGGCTCTCTCGAAAACATAATTACATCATTTTTCATTATTTTCTATAGGAGAGAGCGAAGAAAAATGCTGCAAGCCGTAAAAAAATATGTTGACACTCACACTCTTGGTCCAAAAAGTTTTGCACAACGTCCGTATAAGATGGTATGTGATTATTTTATTTAAATTTTTTGTTAACATTATTTTTTTGTTCGATTTAACTTGTTCATTGTTTCTGTCTAAAGTAATACCACAATGTTGCTTTTTGTTTCGTGTTCATTTTTTTTACTAGGAAAAAAAAAACAGTGGCAGATGAGCTTGAACCATGTGATGCAGAGGTTTTTATTTGTTTACTGGATTTTCTTGTTCGATTTAACTTGTTCATTGTTTATGTCCAAAGTAATACCACAATGTTGCTCATTTATTCATGTTCATTTTTTTTACTAGAAAAAAAAAAGCTGTGGCAGATGAGCTTGAACCAGGTGATGCAGAGGTTTTTGTTGAAACTCGGAAGCGAGTTGAAGGACGTATCTACAAGACCAATCCTGAAATAATCACAAAAAAATTGTAAGTATTTCATGGTAACATTACATATGGTTGTCTATATATATGGTTGACATTATCTGTGTTCTGTAAGAAAAGTGGATATTACTGTGTGTGGCTTAGGGCTTTAAATGTTGTATGTTAGCCCATCTATATATACACAAGTTTTCTTTTATGCATGTTTAACCAGGTGTGTTTAACCAGGAGAATATTATAATTAACTAAGTAATCTTATGCATGTTTAACATGCCAAGTCTCTGCAATAGAAATCTAAATTCTAGTTGAAAAGAAATCTTTTCTTTTTATTTAAAAGATCACACACTTAAGTCTCCCACATTAGTTGAGTTCGGAAAAAATGTTCCGATATAGGCAGACTTGATTTTAGAATTATGACCTAACTAAGAAAAACATGAACTTAAGTTCAAACTCATGCCCCTAGCATAAGCCTGTCTAATTGTTGGATGGATTCTACTTGGAGGTTGTGACGTTTTGTTTGCAATGCAATACATTGCGATATTGGTACGTCTGTTAGAAGCTCTTTGCCAGACCCATAATACTTCTGGTATACTTTAACTCTTTCCTGATACTATCATTGTGAAATCAGTGGGAAAATGCTGTTAATAATGTGTAATCTGGAACTGTTTCTATGTTTGATAGTTTCCTACCCTGTTCCCAGTTCTCACCACACAAGTCTCTTATAGTAGCCTTCCTACAGACAGAAAATCAGGTACTCTGTAGACTAAAATAAATTAAGTGTGAATTTTCGAACACACCTGATTCTTGGTCTTTGTTTGTTTCAACTAGAATTTAGATTTCTACTGCAGAGACTTGGCATGTTTAACCAGGAGACTTGGCATGTTTAACCAGGAGAATATTATAATTAACTCAAGTAATCTTATGCATGTTTAACCAGTTGACTTTTATGTTTTCTTTTGTAGGACAATATTACCAAAAAACTCACCACCGGAGATGCCGCTTCTGATGAGCTTGGTGCAAAACATGGTCCTAATTGGCTAAAAGGAAGATGCTTTAAGTCAGGAATGAGCAGTTGTTCTAATCCACCAACAAAAACATATGTGAAAGAGCTGACCACAAGGATTAAGGAAAGCCTCGCTTCTGAGGTGGAGGAGAAAATGAAGAAAGTCGAGTCTGAATTTGAACAGAAGATGCAACGGAACTTGGCATTTGCACTTAAAAAACTTGGAGAGGCCAACCCGGATATCACGTACAGTTGATGTCGAGAAGTTGTGTGCAATTGCTACAAGTGAAGCAGATGATGGTACACCTATCACTGGAGGAAGTAGCTTCTAGTATCACTGTTTTCTAAGTTTAAGCTTCTAGTACATTATTTAACTTAGAATTGGGATGTAAAAGTACTTATGGATGTTAACTAGTTTTTATCTTCTAATTCGGATGTTAAATTAGTTTGTTTTGTTTGGATGTTGAATCAGAATTTATAAGTTTGTTTGGATGTTGAGATTGATTTCTTTGTGGTTCATTGTGGTTGAATGGTATTTTGGAATTGTATACTTTTAAAGAGGTGCTGTTCAATTGTTTTTTGGTAAAGTGTTACATTAGACTGTTAAAGTGTTACATTAGACTGTTAAAGTGTTACATTAGCCTGTTAAAGTGTTACATTAGCCTGGTTAAAAAATAGCGGGCACAGGTGGGGTCCACAGGTGGGGCCCAGTAGTGGGGCCCACTGGTGGCCCCACTTTTTTAAAAAAATTGAAGCACCCTAAGGTAACCGAATTTTATGTTGCAATATGTCATTTTTATGTTACAGTAGACCTCTAAGGTAACCGATAGGGCATGTTACCCTAGGGGTGAAATATGTTACCTTAGGTACCCTAGGGTAACATCGAAAATTGTAACTTATAATTTATGTTACCTTAGCCCAAAAATGGGTCTATAGTAACATTTTAGCACCCTAAGGTAACATAATTTTTTGGTTACCGAAGGCCATATATGGTGTAGTGGGGAATCGGTCCTGAGGTTGGAGGAGGTTGAGTTTGATTCAACCTAGCTTGTTCTCTCGCAATATCTTCCTTTATCCTTAAAATCTCGGCCTCATGAGCCTTGATTCTCTCAGCAGATGTCAATGAGGGTCCATCATGGATAGTTTGTGTTCTCCTTCTTGGTTCTCTACTAGCACGTCGCCTCCTCGGGGCTTCATCACGATCATCATCATCAGACGATGAATCATCAGTATAGGGGCCAGAGTAGTCAACATTCTCTCGATCTCGGATATATAAGGCATGGCCACTTGGTCCAGGACCTTGAGTAATTGGAGGGTAGTTAGGCAGACCATACATCGGGTTGGTATTCACGGGGAGATCCGTAGTATGGATCTGTACCCCCGGTGGTAACGGGCGATTGGGATCAACCAGAGGAGAACCACCATCTGAAGAGAGCTAGTTTCTTGGCCTGGGTGGACGACCATGGGTAATGTTCTCTCAGCATGGGGATTCATCCCTGGAGGTTGAGAAACTTGAGTTTGGGTGATTGCCCCTGTTGTTGGGGGTACTTGCTCAGTGACAGACGGCGCAAAGCTAATTGGTAAAGCCTCGATAGAGCTTGGTGCTGTTCTTCGTGTAGTTACCATGGTTGATATCTTCTTCCCACAGATGGCGCCAAATGTTGTGGAATAAAAACTAGGTTACGAATTGTATTTAATGCTAGGGTTGGTGAGCTTCGAGCTTTAATGGCTGTTTCCGTGTTCGGGACTAATGGGTCCTCACAGAGTGCCTACGTGTCTCGTATTGAGAATCAAGCCAAGACGTAGTTCTGAGAATGAGGGGTCAGACCCTTTATATAGGCTGAGAAGCCCTAGAATCATAGTAGAATTAGGTGACTTGGTGGGCAAGTCACCGCCTTGAGGAAGGTTCTAGACTCCTTCCTTGTAGGAGTCAGTTCCCATATCGAATTCTATGCCTTGGAGGCTAAGCTTGGTAGGAGTAATATCCTTATATGACTCTTATTACTGAGCTGGTTATTACCCTTAATATTAATTACGAAATTAATATTATAAATAGGGTTTGGGCCCATCTGGTGGGCCCCGCGTTTGGACCATTTTAGGTCTAACTAATGCCACATTAAATGTGTTTTTAGGGCTTACTTTTAGCCCATATCACTTTTTTAATTATATCCTTTTTAGATTATAATTTTTTTTTCAAATTCACTTCTAATACAACCTTTTCTAATTATATCCTTTTTAGATTATAATTCCTTTTTTATGTGATCTAATCTTGATCGTCTAGTTTCAATCCAACGGATCATATAATTTTGGTAGTACAGCGACAGACCAAAAATTTGGATAAATTCCCTCTTATAAAGATATTTTTAAATTAAATTTAGTTCTAATGATGAAGAAAAAAAACAAATCGATGAAGAAAGGGTATTATAGTAAATTAACAAAGTGAAAATTACAAATAAATGTATAAGGATATAATTTATAATCCAACGGATGACTTTTAATCCAATTTTTTAATCCAACGGATCATATGCTTTTGGTAGTACAATGACGATGACCAAAAATTTGGATAAGATCTCCCTTATGCTTATTATATATAAGGTATTAATATAGGGGCTACTCAAATGAGACCCTCTCTTATAATGAGTCCCTCTCATATTTCTTTTATTTTAAAGGGCCCCGCCAGGGGCACCCAATACGAAAAATGCTTATAATTATATCCTCTATCCATTCATCAAAAATAAAAAAACTGGGTGCCACGTCATCATTTTTTTTTGAATTTTTTTTTTAAGGTTTTTAGTTTGTATTTAAGTATTGGTTTGTATTTGTATATATATATATATATATATATATATATATATATATATATATATATATATATATATGTGAAAAAAGAATCATAACTATCCATTGAATACAATTTTTAAGTGTTTATTGAATACAATTTTCAATAGCTCCTCCCCACAAAAAAATCCATCCTAAGTACGAGGAGGCCTAGCCCGGGATGCAAAAAACAAATTTTGTAAATAATTTAGAACACTTTATGCGAGTCAGAAATATTTCATTATATAGGTTTTCATTATATAGGTTTTTGCTTAAATACAAACCAATACTTAAATACAAACTAAAAATCTATATATATATTTGAGAAATAATTTTCATTATATAAGGTTTTGCTAAAATACAAACCAATCCTTAAATACAAACTACAAACTAAAATAAAATATTTTATATTTCATTTATTCTAATGGCCCCGTCAGGGGCACCTTTACAAAAAATGTCTAAAATTCTTGGCTCCATTCAACAAAAAAAAAATTATTGTTCACTGCTGACGTCACTGCCACGTCAGCAGTGAATAGTAACTTTTTTTTTTTTGTTGAATGAAACCAAAAATTTTAGACATCTTTTGTTATGGGGTATCCTAGTTTGATCATTAGATTAGCATGAAATGTTGAATTAATGTTTAGTTTTTAGTTTGTAGTTAATTTTAGTTTGTAGTGGAGTAAGGTTCTATATATATATATATATATATATAGGCTAGCGTTCAAATAGAAACCAAACTTAGAATATAAACTAGAAACCTACACTAAATAAATTGTATTTCATTTATTTTAATGGTCCCGCTAGGAGAACCTTCACAAAAAACTTATAAAATTCTTGGCTCTATTCAACAAAAATATATAAAAAAAAAGAAAAAAAGTTACTGTTCACGTGTCACGTCATCACGTGAACAGTAACTTTTTTTAAATTTTTTTTTATTTTTTTGTTGAATAGAGCCAATAATTTTAAACATTTTTTGTATTGAGGTACCCCTAGTTTGATCATTAGATTAGCTTGAAATATTTAATTTAGGTTTAGTTTCTAGTTTATATTCTAAGTTAGTTTCTATTAGAACAAGACCATATATATATAAATATATATATATTAGAGTTTAAAAAAGAGGTCGAAAATTACAACTGAAAAATGGAACTTGAAATCAGAAATTTAGTTGTATGTGTTTGCATTTAGTTGAATGTGGGCAGCAGGCTGGGCAGGGGAAGGAGGGTTGCCCTAACTGGTAGTATTTTTGCAATTTTGAAACTTAAGTTAGTAAAATTTCAAATAATTATTCCTACCAAAAGTAAATGTGCAAAAATTTATTTTTTCCTATATATTTATGAAAAAAACCCAAAAAAAAATGTATTCATACATATTATTTTTCAAATTTTCTTTTCTCAATAAAATCAGAAATATTAAATTTTAACTCAGAAAAACAAAATTTTAAAAATAAAATCTAAAGATCGATTTTTTTTTTTAACTTAAAATACATGTAAGAAATTAAATCGACTATTATTTAGTAATTATAATATATTAATGATCAGTGAATCTGAATAATTTATATAATTTATAACTAATCTGAATTTGAAATCTTTCAAGTTCTCTCTCTTTAATCTTTATAATTAATAAGTATATTGTACTTTTTTTCTTTAATATAACTTACCAACTACTATTAACTATTCCCTCCGTCCCGGTTTGTATGAACCATTTTGACCTTCACGGAGATTAAGAAATTGCAGTAGAAAAAAAGTAAAGTTAGTTGAAAATTGAGTAAAGTAGTGGGACCCATCATTATTTAATAAAAGATTTGAGATAGTGGAGGAAAATAGTGGGTGTAATAGTGTTTGTTTAATAAAAAAGTGTATAAGTAGTGGGTGTATTAGTGAAAAGTAGTGTTCAAAAATAGTAAGTATCTTATGTTCATTATTTTTGGGACGTCCCAAAAAGGAAATAGTTCACATAAAATGGGACGGATGGAATATTAAGTAGGAGAAATATGCAGTAGATCAAGGGATGTAATTTAAACCGAGCCGGCTCGAACTCGACTCGAGCTTGACTCGAAAAAATGGGCTCGACTCGGCTCGAACTCGTTAGCGAGCTCGAGTTCGAACACGTTTTCAGGCTCGATTAAAAACTCGAGTCGAGCCGAGTTTTTTGGAGCTCGACTCGAGCTCGACTCGATAAACTCGAACTCGACTCGGCTCGAACTCGAACTCGAACTCGGTTAATTTTTTTTTATTTTTTCTTTAAAATAATAATGTGTCTATTATTTTATCTGTCATCACTCAACTATTTATGAAAATTACTTTAAAACTTAACTTTATTTTTTTCATATGTTATGTGCAATATTATATTATTTGTATAATTAGTGAAATTTTGAATTAAATTTGTTCTAATATGAGAATGGCGATCTAAATTAGCAGATATTAAATTGATGAAATAGCAATCAAGTTCAATTTCTGAATTTTACTTCCATATATTTTGTCTTCATACAATTATAAACCATAACAACAAGATAGTAAGCAGCAAAATATTAATAGTAACATCATAGACTTGTTGTATGCCATATTTCTATTCAATTATAAATAAATTTTATAAAATTACTAATGACTCTCGATGTAGGGTGCCTATTTGCCTATTTTGAAAAAAATATAACACATATGAGCTCACAGTCAAAAAATGTTTCACATTTTATTATTCTTATTATCATCGTTTACTAGTTAAATACTTAGATATTTATATGCATAATCTGTACTAAAGATATAATTTATCCGTAAATATAAGAATATAATAAACTAAAAGTTTACTTAATTGATTGGAAAAGTTGATTATCGAAATCAAAAAATATAAAATTTCGAAAGTTTATTATCATTTAAAATTGGGGAAATAATATAACAAATAGTTTTCATGGAGCTTAAGTCGAAACTCGAAAACTCGACAAGAACTCGATAAACTCGATAAGAACCCGATAAACTCGAAAACTCGGTAAAAACTCGAAAAACTCAAAAAATTCGATAAAACTCGATAAGCTCGAAAACTCGAAAACTCGATAAAAACTCGGAAACTCGTTTAAAAACTCGATAAGCTCGAAAGCTCGGTTAAAAGCTCGATAAGCTCGAAAGCTCGATAACAGCTCGAACTCGACTCGGATAGTAAACGAGTCGAGTTCGAACACATATTTCAGGCTCGATAAATTTTAGGCTCGACTCGTGAAAAAAAAGCTTGAACTCGAAAAAAAAAAGCTCGAACTCGACTCGACTCGAATTACATCCCTAAGTAGATGTACTTTTTTCTTCGTCTACTCCTTGATTTGCAAATAATAAAACTTAATTATTTGAAGAAAAAAAAACAAAGATGTCAAAATAGTTCAATTGATCGATCAGTCGAAGTTTACAAATCAGATAACGTACATAAGAAAAAATGCAGGCCACGACTGCAACGATAAGGACCGAAAAAATTGAACCTGCTTCTCAAACACTACTACAGTAAAACCTCTATAAATTAATATAGTTGGGACAAAAGAATTCTATTAATTTAGATAGTTAACTAATTGATAAATTAATAATTATTAATTTATAGAGAATTTTTGAAATCAAAGAAAAGTAATTTTCAATTATATACATTTAAATAGAATAAATTGGACAATTTATGTTTTATACTTAATTCAATTAATTCAATATATATTGTTTACAAATTTAATGAGTATTTGCGAGATTCGAAGTAAAATTCATGTAAATTTAGATGAAATCAAGGATAAATAACATTTTTTGAACCTTTTACATGTAAAAAAGCACCCAAGACTTCAAAAATATTGATTAATGGCACCCTTTACTACACCATAAACACCCTGCGATAACCCAAAAATTCTGTTACCTTAGGGTGCTAAAATGTTACTATAAACCCATTTTTGGGCTAAGGTAACATAAATTATAAGTTACATATTTCGATGTTACCTTAGGGTACCTAAGGTAACTTATTTCACCCCTAGGGTAACATGCCCTTTTTGGTTAACTTAGAGGTCTACTGTAACATAAAAATGGCATATTGCAACATAAATATTCGGTTACCTTAGAGTGCTTCATTTTTTTAAAAAAGTGGGCCCCACTAGTGGGTCCCACCAGTAGGGGTGTGCATTCAGTTAACCGAAACCAAAACCAAATTTTATTTTGGTTAATCGAAACTGAATTGTAGGAAAAAGTTCTACCGAAAACCGAACCGAAATTATTTCGATTTTTAACCGAACCGAACTTTTTTTTCAGTTTTAATCGAAAACCGAATTGTAATAAAAGCTAAAGAAAACTGTAGAAAAATATAAAATATTGTACACAACCACAATTCATAAGTTTATCACAGCTCCACAAGTTACTTAATACAAGTTACTGAATTATAGTTTACATTCAGAATTAAGAATTACAAAACAATGAAACAGAGAAGGTGGTAAATTAAAATTTAGTCTTCATTCTCCTGTTGCTCTGCTCCTGTCCTGTCTCCTGCTTGCTGTTGTGCTGCCTGCTGGTGCTGGGGCCTGTGCACTTTTTTAGCCTTCATCTTCAACGGTTCTGCAAGTTAACATATAATAATCAGTATACGTCCTTTTCCTCGCATCCACTTGCTTGGTTCTGAATGTGGCATTCTAATAATTTACAAGGAGAGAAGAAAATAATATCAAGATAGGATTAGGAGAGTCTATAGCTTAAAATTACCTATATGCATTCCCTTAAAAATAGATATAGAACTGAGTTTATTCACCTAGTAGTCCTAGGATTGATATAAATGGCAATTCAATACCAGAAAATACAATAAATTTTTCCATACTTCATAGCCCACTTCACATTATACTCAAAGAGCAAACAAAAAAGTCATCGAGATAAATACCTCTAAGTTGCTCGTTCTGCCCCCTGCGTTGACAATCATAAACACACTCGACAATCTTCTTCTGCTCATCAACATTAAACACTTTAGTGTGTAGCTCAAGTCCTCGAAGCTCTTCTATGATGTTTCTAAATTTGATGAATCAGCAGACTTGAACTCGGGAGAAGATTCAGAAGCATTTTCTGATATGAACATATTTATGTACTTTTCTGCAGAAATAAACTCAACTTTTAGTAGAAGAATTTGGAAGTTAACTATGACAAAGATATTAATTAGAATGTGATGAACAAGAGAGAGAGAGATTACCAGTTGATATAATATAGTCATAACCCCAAAACTGACAAGAGGAGAGAAAAGGAAAATAGCCAATGCACATGGATTTCCTGGAATGTTAAATCATGCAATTATAGTACAGAAAAAAAAACACTTGAAAATGTGAAGCCTAAGGACCATAAAAGCAACAGAAAGATCATATTCATATCAATGTCAATTTCAAAGGACTACTATGCATAATTAAAGGTCAATTTTTGCATGCTTTGTGGAGTAGTACAACAGAACTAAACTTGAGGATTTACAAATTAATAGGTTTGTTTATAATTAGACTCTTCAGAACAATAAATCTTCTAGTCATGCAAAAGTTGTATTTAGTTCAGAGCACATACACTGGACTCCTAAACTGAAAGAGGGTCCAGAAAATTAAGTAGCAGCTGAAAATGACAATCAAAGCTTATAAGCATAGAAAGAAAGCCTGCAACTCACTGTTTGACTCCCAACAAACTGAGTTATACAATGGATCTTTGGATGTAATCTGTCCAATACCTAGCTATATCTAATTATTACAAAGAATTTCAACAAAAGGAAAGTAAACCTACATCTCCAGTGGAAGCCATAAGGTCATTAAACAAGATATTGATTTTTTATGGCCCCTGTGTATCTTCTAGCAAGCTGCAATAAAACAAACATTGAGGCATCATACATAGACATTCAAAAGTTTATCCAACTTATCACTACTTAAATGGAGATTGTAAACCTTCCATGTTATCATTGAGAGAAGATAGATATTACGCTGTAGTTTTTAGAAGTTCCTAATGAATAATTAAGAGGTCATTTTATTCAATTTGGTCAAGAATATTGTGGCAATAAAGCAATAATTACCTGTACATCAGTTGTCCATAATAAAGCATGTAAGGAGCATTGTAATTGAATGACGATCTCATTGTTTACAATGCCTTTTTTATTCATAACACACACAACTATGCAAGTTCCGTAAATACTACTGTGATGCTTGTTAAATTTGTAATTAAAAAATTATTCTCGAAAAACTTAAGGAACTCAAGAGGAATCAAACTTGACAATGGATACATGATGCAGATATGTTTGCAATACACAATAAACAATTCACCTGATTTTTGTAAGTATTAATAACATCTGAAGTCAGTTCAACATATTTAAACTTCAGTATTCCAGCTGGTCCACCCTTGAAACTGTATATTTTGCTACCCTTGGCTCGTTCCTGTAAATAATCTAACAACAAAAACCAAAAATACAAAATTAAAATAGAACATGTTTGTGTATATAAACACGAAAAATAGCAAAATTTGACATGTCACCATCAATTGTTTTGGGCATCCGATGACTCGAGTTTTAAGATTTTGACCCTTGTTAATTGTACTCAGAGCCCTTCTTGTTCGCCCCATCCCAGCAGTGTCCTTCCCAGTTCCAGCCATCAAAGACCCTATAAAATCACAAATATATGAGTTTACATACACTGATACACACTAAAATAAATAGAAATCACCAATTAACCTGAATTAAAAGATCTCCAATTTTCAAATATTAGGGTGTGATGAACAGCTTCAAATTGGATCGATTAAGGGCGGGAAAAATACGAGAGAGAGATATTAAGAATTAAGAAAGATACGAGAGATAGAGAGATATAGAGAGAGAGAGAGAGGGAGATGGGTGAGGTGAGAGAGAGAGGGAGAGAGGTCGTCGAGAGAGAAGGGGGGGTGAGTTTTTTTCTTTTTGTTTTAATTTGTTTTTGTTTTTGATTAAGAAGAGCTAAAAAAAGGGGGAACTAAAAATTGTTCAAAGGGGGGAAATTTTTTGGCATGAAAGGGGGGGAAATTGTGGGCGGGTAGGGTATCAAATTTTTTCTATGAAGGGGGGAAATATTTTGGGTATTAAGCGGGGAAAATTGTATGGGCGCGGAAGCAGCAAATAGTGTACAATGATTTTTTTTGTTAAATAATATTTTATTAAAATACTTATAATTTAATATAAAAATTTTATTAAATAAACATGAAGTATTTATTAAAAAAAATAATTATGAAATTTTTTTATGAAAATTGTTTTATTCGATTTTTAAAAAAAATGCAGAATAAATATTAACCAATTTAAAAAAATATATGTACAAAAAAATTCTAAAAAATGTTACAATTTCTGAAAAAAATTATTTTTTGAAAAAAAATTGATTTTAAAAAAATAAAATAATTTTCTAACTCATTTTATAAAAAAAGTTAACAAATTTTAAAAACCAAATTTATTTAAAGAATTTAAAAAAAATTAAAAAAACTTAAATTAGATGAAAAGAGTTGGCATGGCTAACTCTAGTGTAACACGTACATATTTATGTTACATGCTTCAACACTTTCTAGCTACTGCAACATTATATTTTTGGCTAAGGTAACATAAAAAACACAATGTTACCTCAGGATGTAAGTAGTATAGCTAAGTTAACATATTGGGGTAACATTTCTCCAGTAGGGGTTACAGTAGGCCATATTGGGGTAATATTTCATTATATAGGTTTTCATTATATAGATTTTTGCTCAAATACAAACCAATACTTAAATACAAACTAAAAATCTATATATATATTTGAGAAATAATTTTCATTATATAAGTTTTTGCTCAAATACAAACCAATCCTTAAATACAAACTACAAACTAAAATAAATTATTTTATATTTCATTTATTCTAATGGCCCCGCCAGGGGCACCTTTACAAAAAATGTCTAAAATTCTTAGCTCCATTCAACAAAAAAAAATTATTGTTCACTGCTTACGTCACTGCCACGTCAGCAGTGAACAGTAACTTTTTTTTTTGGTTGAATGGAGCCAAAAATTTTAGACATCTTTTGTTATGGGGTATCCGTAGTTTGATCATTAGATTAGCATGAAATGTTGAATTAATGTTTAGTTTTTAGTTTGTAGTTTGTAGTTAATTTCTGATTTTAGTTTGTAATGGAACTTGAAATCAGAAATTTAGTTGTATATGTTTGCATTTAGTTGAATGTGGTTTGCATGTGTTTCCATCTAGTTGAATGTGGTTGCATTCAGTTGAATATGCCCCTGCGGGGCCATGCAACCCAAAATCATCCCACCTTAAATAAAATAAAATAAAATAAAATAGTCTAATCTGGGCAGCAGGCTGGGCAGGAGAAGGAGGGTTGCCCTAATTGGTAGTATTTTTGCAATTTTGAAACTTAGGTTAGTAAAATTGCAAATAACTATTCCTATCAAAAGTAAATGTGCAAAAATTTACTTTTTCCTATATATTTATGAAAAAAGCCCAAAAAAAATGTATTCATACATATTATTTTTCAAATTTTCTTTTCTCAATAAAATCAGAAATATTAAATTTTAACTCAGAAAAACAAAATTTTAAAAATAAAATCTAAAGATCGATTTTTTTTTTAAAACTTAAAATACATGTAAGAAATTAAATCGACTATTATTTAGTAATTATAATATATTAATGATCAGTGAATCTGAATAATTTATATAATTTATAACTAATCTGAATTTGAAATCTTTCAAGTTCTCTCTCTTTAATCTTTATAATTAATAAGTATATTGTACTTTTTCTTTAATATAACTTACCAACTACTATTAACTATTCCCTCGGTCCTGGTTTGTATGAACCACTTTGACCTTTACGGAGATTAAGAAATTGTAGTAGAAAAAAAGTAAACTTAGTTGAAAAGTGAGTAAAGTAGTGGGACCCATCATTATTTAATAATAGATTTGAGATAGTGGAGGAAAATAGTGGGTGTAATAGTGTTTATTTAATAAAAAAGTGTATAAGTAGTGGGTGTAATAGTGAAAAGTAGTGTTCAAAAATAGTAAGTATCTTATGTTCTTTCCTTTTTGGGACGTCCCAAAAAGGAAAGAAGTTCACATAAAATGGGACGGAGGGAATATTAAGTAGGAGAAATATGCAGTAGATGTACTTTTTTCTTCGTCTACTCCTTGATTTGCAAATAATAAAACTTAATTATTTGAAGAAAAAAAACAAAGATGTCAAAATAGTTCAATTGATCGATCAGTCGAAGTTTACAAATCAGATAACGTACATAAGAAAAAATGCAGACCACGACTGCAACGATAAGGACCAAAAACATTGAACCTGCTTCTCAAACACTACTACAGTAAAATCTCTATAAATTAATATAGTTGGGACAAAAGAATTCTATTAATTTAGATAGTTAACTAATTGATAAATTAATAATTATTAATTTATAGAGAATTTTTGAAATCTAAGAAAAGTAATTTTCAATTATATACATTTAAATAGAATAAATTGGACAATTTATGTTTTATACTTAATTCAATTAATTCAATATATATTGTTTACAAATTTAATGAGTATTTGCGAGATTCGAAGTAAAATTCATGTAAATTTAGATGAAATCAAGGATAAATAACATTTTTTGAACCTTTTACATGTAAAAAAGCACCCAAGGCTTCAAAAATATTGATTAATGGCACCCTTGTTGTTAGTTACAGAGGCATGCATGTATACATCTAATAACAAGCCTAATTATTTGTAATGCTTTGCATTACTTACATGACCTCTTAACTGAGGGAACCTCTAGTTGTAGAGTTTCTGTTTGTATTGTACTTGTAGTAGGCATCAAATCCTAGTTGTGTAACTGTACTTATAGAGTCTAGAATAATGCTTTAAAGAAGTTCCAAGGTTCATGCCTCAAGCAAGAAGATAAAGACTGTCAAATAATCACAGTTGGGATTTGAAGAAATGAAGAATTTGCCTAAGTACCAATTCGAGAAGTATATTTGTATATTCGATAAGTCCAGCATTCGAGAAGTCATGGATTCGATATCTCAAGACACTATTCGATATCTCTGAATACACTGTTCGATATCTCATTCGATATCTCAGAGATTCGATATGTCTATGTACTGCGATCTATTTGAGAACTCAGGAAGTCAACAAGTCAAAGTAGTATTCGAGTTCTCAAGGAGTCAACAAGTCAAAGTTCCATTCGATATCTCAAGGACTCAGAAAGCTATTCGATATCTCAAGGATTCGACAAGTCAAGTGTTCTATTCGACAACTCAAGGAATCCTGAAGAAAAGAGCTATTCGAGAAGTAATTCGATATGTCAATATAACAGTGTTCGAGAACTCAGAGTTATCGATCAAGTCAATTCTAGTTCTCGAATCAACTACTTAGTCACTTCTCGAATACATTCTTGGAGACAAAGTACTGAAGAAATTGTACAAGTCAGAAACCTGCAACAAGCCAATGCACTTTATGGACCACAATCTGTAACGTGCTCTGGAAAGCCTACAAGGAAGCTTGGAGAGATATAGAAGAGACAAGGGGCTAAAGAAGTGGATCTGAACAGGCTTTATAAAGTCAAATCTGTAACCGTTTGGACGCTTACTCAAAAAGGAGAGACAGACTAGAAAGTAATTTGTTCAGCTACCTTATTTGGAGTAAGTAGGTTGTATCCATGTTCTATAAGGATACAGCCTCACTTCCTTAGTCATTAACTTTGTAACTTTGTGAGTCAAGTTTTTCATACACTACAAGCTGTATCTCTCTGAGAAAAACGAAGCTGAGAATACAATCATTTGTATTCACAGATTGTAGCAACCTTTATCTAATAATACATTACATTAAAGTGATACTGTGTCTTGTGTTGTTCTTTATCCGCACCTTCACTTCTGCACACACAAACACTTATTTGCTACATAGACTCTAGCCAAAGAAAAGTTCAAGAATCCATTCACCCCCCCCTCTGTATTCTTTTATCGTATTCAATACTCAACAAGTGGTATCAGAGACAGGTTGTTTATTCAAAAACAGAAAAATGATCATGAGTTCGAATACACCAAAGACTACAGGAACGGTGAAGGTCCCTAAGTTTGACAAAGAGAATTACAACCTCTGGAAGATAAAGATGATGTTGTTCATCAAAGCCTCTCATCCTTTGTATCCTGAGATTCTCAAGAATGGTCCTTTTGTTCCTCAACAAGAGATACCAGAGAAGACTGTTGGAACCACAACTATTCCAAGATCTTATGAGGCCAAGGATCCATCAAAATGGACAGAATCAGAAAGGGAGAAGGTTGCTCTTGATAGCCACCTCATGTTGCTTATCATTGATTCCATGGACATGTCAATGTTTGCAAACATTGCATCATGTACATCTGCCAAAGAAATGTGGGATCACATTGAGGTGTTGTGTGAAGGAACTGATGAGGTTAAGGAAAACAAGAAACAGATACTGGTCACATAGTATGAAGCTTTCATGGCATAGCCCAAGGAAAGTATTACTGAGATGTTTGAGAGATTTCACAAGCTAGTTACTGAGTTACAGATGAATGTCAAGGTTTACAGTACCAAGGAGTTAAACATGAAGTTTCTGCTATCCTCACCAAACCATCTAGAGCAAAGGGTCATTTCTCTAAGGGAAAGAGATTTAAACAAAGTTACATATGATGTCCTCTATGGGGTTTTAAAAACTCATAAGCTTGAGTTGCTTCAGAAAAGAGCTATCCAAGCCAATCAAGGCAGAATGGTAAACACATCATGTGCCTTGATTGTCAACAAATCTATTCAAGACCTAGAAGCATCCACAAGCCAGTTAAGGATAGAGGAGGTAGTAGAAGAGGAAGAAACTGAACCTGAGGTAAGTGAACCTGTTGAGGAGAAGGAGGAAGAAGAGTTTTACACTCTTGAAGAACTAGATGGGATGGAAAACACTTCATATGCTTTCATGGCCAGAAAATTTCCAAACATCATATTCAAAAGGAATCAACCCTTCAAACCCAAAACCCAAAACCATTCATTCAATAAAAGCAAGGCACCTGTGAAACCAAACAAGAATAAGTTTAAAACCAGCCATGTGGATAGGTCATCTGTAAGGTGCTATAGATGCAATGACCTAGGGCATTTTGCCAGTGAATGCAAGAAGCCTAAAAAGAAGGATAGAGATTATCTTGAGCTTGAAGCTAAGTATGAGGCCCTTCTGAAAAAGCAGACACAAGGTAAGGCCTACATAGTTGAAGGGAAGTGTTGGGATGATTCTGACAGTGATGGAGAGGAGCAAGAATTCTGCAATTATGCCTTGATGGCCAATTCCAAGGATGACACATCTCCATCAGACCCTCAGGTACCATCTCTCACTACTATAGACATGTCTGTTTCAGAGTATAAATGCATGATTGAATAACTATCTGTTGAAATGTTTAACATTCATACTAGTATGACTGCTACTAATGAAGAGATTGCTAAACTGTTTACTAGAAATGAAATGTTAACCGAAAAGAATGAGGAACTTGAGCTAACTGCTATGCAAGTAGAAAACCTTAAGAAAGAAGTTGAATATCTGCAGAATAAGGTTTTGTGTGCTAGTCAGGTTGAAAAGGCTCTTAGGGATGAATTAGCTGAAAATGAATTCAAACTAAAAAATTTCAAGAAATCACCTGGTCTAGTGAAATCCTACTGTGAGAAAATTGAAGCAAAACCCAAGACTGCTATTGGACTTGATTATGACACTCTTAAACAGAGAAAAGGCTATGCTGTCATTGAAGATGACACAGTTGTTCATAAGGAAGTGCCTCACATTTTGAAAAAGACTGAAAATCCAATTTTTAAGGAACCAACATTTGAAATTGATGAGAATGCCTTACTCATCAAACAAATGTTGAATGATGAGGATGAGGCACAATCAAATGAACAACAAGCATCTTCCAAGAGTGAGAGTGTCAAGTCAAAAGCCAAGGAGCCAGTAGTTTATAGGCCAAGACCTAAGAAGTTTGTTAAGTTTGTTTCAGCTGGGAAGAGTGAATCAGAAAAGAAAGTGACTAAGAAGAAACAGAACAGAAATGGCAAGTTAGGGATTAACAAAGATAACAACTATGCTTATATGCCTAATGTCCCTAGGAAATCTTGTCAGAACTGTTTTAGTACCAATCATTTAACTCATGCATGCAAGAAACCTGCTGGTAGTGTATCTAAACCTTTCTATGATTGTTCTGTGCCTCTAAGACATAGAGATGCACCATTTTGTGATAAATTTGATTGTATGCCATGCAATATGAATGTTATGACTAGTTGTTTCAATCTGAGAAGGCAATTCATTGATGGTTGTATCAGTCACAATTCTCACACACACTACACCAGGTCAAAGTCTTCGAGTCCTCCTAAAGCTAGGAAGGTACCTCTGTCACCTAAGTCTGAAACCTCAGGTTCTAAGACTTCTAACAGTGACAAGAAGACTAATGCCAAGAAAGTTGACAAGCATGTTGTTTATGATAAAACTGTTTCTAAGTCACATGGACCCAAACTTGTTTGGGTACCAAAGGAAAAGTAATACCTTTGTGTTTGCAGGGCAAAGAAAGTGAAAAGAAGGTCATGTGGATTTTGGACAGTGGATGCTCAAATCATATGACTGGTGATATGGCCCTGCTATCACAGTATGAGGAAAAGGCTGGCCCAATGGTTGCTTTTGGAGATGACAGCATGGGTAACACATTGGGATATGGCAAGTTAAAAGTTGGTAATGTCATCATTGAAGATGTAGCACTAGTCAAGGGGCTCAAGCATAATCTGCTAAGTGTTGGTCAGTTTACTAATAGGGGATTCAAGGTGGATTTTGACAAAGATGAATGTTTGATCACCCACAAGAAGACTGGTGATTTTGCTCTATCTGGAGTA
Source organism: Kitagawia praeruptora (assembly GCA_037693485.1). Lineage (NCBI taxonomy): Eukaryota > Viridiplantae > Streptophyta > Magnoliopsida > Apiales > Apiaceae > Kitagawia > Kitagawia praeruptora. The sequence goes on from CM075347.1 coordinate 134,528,244, forward strand.
AGAAAGGGAAGCCTGTTTGTAGCCAATATGGACTCTGCAAACAAGGACAAAATTTGTTGCTTTTATTCAAAAGCATCAAATGAAGATTGTTGGCTATGGCACAAGAAACTATCACACCTGAACTTCAAAGCCATTAATTCTCAAGTCAAAAGAGAGTTAGTGAGAGGCATGCCCACACTTGAATTCTGTCAAGAAGGAGTGTGTGAGGCTTGTCAAAAAGGAAAGATGAAAAGATCAAGCCACAAGACAAAGATAGTGACATCTATAACCAAGCCCCTACAACTCATTCATATGGATTTGTTTGGGCCTGTCAATATTATATCACTAGGAAGAAAGAAGTATGCCTTGGTGATGGTTGATGATTTTATAAGGTATACATGGGTGGAATTTCTGGCATCAAAAGATGAGGCTCCACAAGTAATCATTGAGCATATAAAGAAAGTTGACAAGGAAGCAAAGGCCAACAATGCAAGTGTGATTGCACTGAGAAGTGATAATGGAACAGAGTTCAGAAATGCCATACTTGAAGCATTCTGTAAAGAGAATGGTATTTCTCAGCAATTCTCAGCTCCAAGGACTCCACAACAAAATGGAGTTGTTGAGAGGAAGAATAGAACTCTAATTGAGGCTGCTAGAACAATGTTACTTGATGCAAAAATGCCTACATGTTTTTGGGCTGAGGCTGTGAGCACTGCATGCTATATCCAGAATAGAACCCTCATCAACAAAAATACTGGAAAGACACCTTATAACTTGATGACTGGAAAGAAGCCTACTCTAAAGTATGTTCATACTTTTGGAAGCAAATGCTTTGTATTGAAGGATAATTCTGAATATGTTGGAAAATTTGATGCAAAAGCATTTGAAGGAATTTTTCTTGGCTACTCTATGGAAAGAATTGCATACAAGGTTATGTCATCAGTCAAAAGAAAGTTATGGAAAGCACAGATGTGACATTTGATGACAGCAAACTACCTGGACTAGAAGAAGCCAATGATGAAGATAAAGATCCATTGAAGTTTGATAATCTAGATGATTCTGATGAAGAGACTGAAACTGAAGTTGAAACTCGAGTTCAACAAACTCAAGTGAATGATGATACAAGAGAAGAATTTGTGCCAATCAATAGTGAAGAAACAAGTATCCAAGACACACCTGTGAGTAGTGGCAACTTCACAGGGGGATGAAATGAGAATGACCATGATGTGGATGATGAAGCAACATCAAGAATGAGAAATCAGGCTGAGCACTCAAGGAAATGGGATAGATCACACACTGCAGAGCAAATCATTGGAGATCCTAATGCAGGAGTAAGGACTAGGAGAGCAACTCAGAATGAGTGCCTCTATGGCTGTTTTCTATCACAAGTTGAGCCTAAGAAACTTGATGATGCACTGTTGGATCCAGATTGGATTATTTCTATGCAAGAGGAGCTGAATCAATTTGAAAGGAACAAAGTATGGGAACTTGTGCCTGCACCAAAGAACAGAACCATTGTTGGAACAAAATGGGTTCTAAAGAATAAGATGGATGAAGATGGTGTAATTATAAGGAACAAAGCAAGGTTGGTTGCAAAAGGATACTCTCAACAGGAAGGCATTGATTATGATGAGACATTTGCTCCTGTTGCTAGATTGGAAGCCATCAGAATATTCTTGGCATTTGCTGCTCATTCAAACTTTAAAGTATATCAAATGGATGTCAAAAGTGCATTTCTGAATGGAGAGTTGGAAGAAGAAGTTTATGTGCAACAACCACCTGGTTTTGAGGATCCACACTTCCCAGAATTTGTCTACAGATTGCTTAAGGCATTGTATGGACTTAAGCAGGCTCCAAGAGCATGGTTTGATACTTTATCACAATTTCTTCTTGAGAATCAATTCACTAGAGGCACACTGGACAAGACATTGTTTTACAAGAAGCATGGTGATGATCTTATCTTAGTTCAGATCTATGTGGATGATATCATTTTTGGTTCTACAAATGAGAAGCTGTGTGAGAAATTTTCTAAACTCATGCAGAGCAGATATGAGATGAGTATGATGGGAGAGTTGACATTCTTTCTTGGGTTGCAAGTTAGTCAAAGGAAGGATGGTATCTTTATCAGTCAGACCAAGTATATCAAGGACTTATTGAAGAAGTTTGACTTGGAAGATTGCTCACCTACAAAGACACCCATGGCCACTGCCACTAAATTAGATGAAGATGCTAAAGGCAAGAAGGTAGATATCTCAGTCTACAGAGGCATGGTTGGTTCTCTACTCTATCTCACTGCAAGTAGGCTAGACATCATGTTTGTTACATGCTTGTGTGCAAGGTTTCAATCAAATCCAAAAGAATCACATTTGGTTGCTATAAAAAGGATCTTTAGATATCTGAAGGGCACTCCAAACTTGGGACTATGGTATCCTAAGGACACAGGGTTCAGTTTGGTTGGTTATTCTGATGCTGATTATGCTGGATGCAGAGTGGATAGGAAAAGCACCTCAGGTAGCTGCCAGTTTCTTGGACAAAGGTTAGTTTCTTGGTATAGCAAGAAACAACAATCTGTGTCAACTTCTACAGCTGAGGCTGAATACATAGCTGCTGGAAGTTGCTGTGCTCAAGGGCTTTGGATTAGAAATCAACTTAGAGATTATGGACTTGTGTTGGAAAGAATTCCAATCATGTGTGACAACACAAGTGCAATCTCTATAGTTGCCAATCATGTCAATCATTCTAGGACAAAGCACATTGACATCAGATATCATTTCATAAGGAAACATGTAACTAATGGAACCATTGAGTTGCATTATGTTTCTACAGACAAACAACTAGCTGATATATTCACTAAGTCATTAGATGAAGCCACCTTCACAAGGTTGGTTAGTGAGATTGGAATGCTGAATTCTTCAGATTCTGGCTAAGTGAATACAGCATCTAGATTGTTGCAGCAGTAAACACTTACTTTATCTAAATTCTTAATATTTTTGGAGTAAGTGTTGGCTGAAATATGATTTATAAATATTTCAAATCTGTTGCATATTTGGAAAATCATATTCTCTTGTTAACTTGAAATTTCTATGAAATTTTGAGAAAATCACTGTTTAATTTGCTAGAATATTCGTGAATGAATATGGCTGGTAAATTTTGAAAAGATAATGAAAATTGAGTTTCTATGAGTATAATTCGACAAGTCAGACTTCTCAAGTGATTCACTATTCGACATCTCTAACAAGTCTCTTTAGAGCACTCTCGAGTTCTCGAATAGAGTCTTTTAGAGTTCTCGAATAGAGGTTTCCTTGACTTCTCGAATATAGTGTTTTAGTTCTCGATTGACTGAGTTCTCGAATACTATATTTGAGTTCTCGAATCATTTGAAAAGGCTGATTTCTCGCTGAATTTTAACCGATTTTGGATTTTTATTCAGAATTCAGAATTACTCATAAAAACATATTTTACCTAATTTAGATTTATTTCTAAGTTAGATAACTACCAGCTGTGAGCTACAACCTGCTTGAGTTATCGAATAAGCCTTTCTTGACTTCTCGAATAGTTGTTTTCTACTTCTCGAATGCCTGACTTGTCGATACAGAACATACATCTAATCGACAATTCAAGTACTTCATACTTTTACAACTTCACATCTATTCGATTCATTTCATTCGATTTCTCAAGCATCCAAACTCCCAAAACCTCTAAAACCCTAACTGCAAAAGCTAAATTTCTTCTTCAACCTTCGATTTCTTCTCTCTCTCTCACACACACAAATGGTAACAGTAAAGTTCAACACCAATTTCATTGCTCTAACTAGTGATGTTGAAGCACCCAACGCCAATTTCAAGTGCTTTGTGAAGTGGATGTCTAAATCGTACATCAAGAATGCTCTATCTGTTAACCCAACTCTGTATCTCGACATTCTAGAACAGTTTTGGCAGTCTGCTATAGTGGAGGTGGCGGCTCTTGACTCTGCAATATCCTCGTACATCATCTACTGCAAGATTCAAGACAAAAATCTCACTATCACCACAGAGGATATGAATGAGGCACTCGGGATGGGTACCAATGGAGAGGTGTATGACCCACTTGCTACAAATGCTGAATTGGAAGACTTCTTTGATTTCATCAAATATGCAGACAGAATCAGTCTTGGGCACTTGAACAGGAAGCATTTGAGGAAGGAATGGAGTTATGTGTTTGCTACACTTCTTCAAGTCTTCACTACAAGAAAATCCAGCTATGACCAAATCAGTACTCCTGCATAGCAAATAGGCTATGCCTTAGCTTATGGAAAGAAGATAGACGTTGGTCTCATCATTCTGCAGGAGCTGTGTGGGAGACTTGGTAAGAATTCAGCCAAGAGAGATAATGAAATTTTCTTCCCTCGTTTTATTCAATCTGTCCTTAACTTCTTAGATGATAAATTGATTGAATTAGATGGGATGAATAAAAATAGAATAGGCTATCCTAAATCCATGACCAAACTCATTTTTGGTAATTTGGAGACTAGGAATGATGTGGATGTAAGACTTAACATAACTCCTTATATGGAGAGTTTGTTTAGAACTTACCCCCACAACATGCCAATATTTGCCTCTAAGTCTGAGTTAGCTAAGCCCAAGCAAGTAGAACAAAATGCTAACCCAGGGCTAGCTAACCAACCCTCTCAACCAAACACTTTACCAATTACTGAACCAACTGCATCATCCTCTCAAAAGGGTGATGTTAGTAAAAAGAAGAGAAAGGAAGCAATGTCTACACCCTTAAATATTCTATCTGAAGCAGCATTAGCTGTTGAACTAGGTCTAGAAAGTGAGGAACCAGAGTCACCCTTACTAAGGCCAAAGAAGAAGAAGAAAACTAAGACCACCTCTTCAGTCACATAAATGGCTGAAGTTGTAAAATCAGGGGCAAACAGCTCACTAGATGTGTCCTCTCAACAGGGTGCATCTATAGAATCAAGCATCCTCCCCAATGCACCTTCTTGTATTGAGTCAGCACATGGGAGTGATAAGGCTGGCACTACACTGAGTGGAGAGCACATCATACTTGAAACTCCCTCTATCTCTCAGGGGGAGTTGCCAAAATCTACTCTACAACACACTACTCTTCCAGAATCTTCATCTCATATTTCTTTGGAGCCTGTAATTCAAGAAATTGAAGAGCAAGGCATTGATCACCAAGAATCCTTTTCTCTTGGTGAGCCAATGGACTCAAGTGACTTGGTGCATGACACCCTGTTCACCACCCAGGACCCACATTTAGATGGTGAGGGAATGCATGCTGGGGCATCTCCTAATGACACCATCACAAACACAGAGGTTCCACTAGTTTTCACTAGAGACTCTGTGCCTGTGTCAACTGCTGGTGTAACTCATCCCACTTCTGTGGAGACACCAGTAGTAGAGTCAATCCATCCGATTACAGAAGTTGTATCTGTAACTGAGGAGTCTAGCTTGCCTAGCTCTAGCTCTGACTTTATGTCACAATGGCTGAAGCCTGTGCACCATGACAGTACTTCAGGATCAGGGTCTGTTCCACAACAATTGACGGTTGAAGCACTTCAAAGCTTAATTGTGGATCAGATTCCTGAGTTCACAAAGATTGCACAGCACCTCCTCACTGCCAACCTGCCAAATCCTGACTATGAAGCTATTCTCCTGTGCCATAAAGAGGATGTGGAGCAACAATAGGCCAAAATTGTGGATGAGTCTGAGAGAGAAGGCAATATAGATGCCTGGCTTCAAGGAAAGTATGACATTCCTCTCTCAGAAGGCCTACAGTACCTCAGAGAAGAGTACATCACTTCACTAGGGTCTAATGCCAATTCTCTCACCCCTAGTGCTGTGTATGAAGTAGTCAATGACAGTTACAAAGGGAATTCTCAAGGCTGCACACTACCTTGGCAAGGGTCTAAAGACAGAAGTCACAGAAGTGTGTACAGCCACAACCAAGGAGGTGCATGAGCTAAAAAGGGTTTTTGATTCCAAATTCCCTCAACTGGAAATTGTGGTCAAGGAAATTCTAGCCTGCAAGTCTAGCTGTATCAAAATGGACAATGGCTTGGCCCTTCTCAAGGATACTGTCACGGGGCTGGGGCATAAGTTTCAATCTCTGTCTGATCAAACCACAGACTCAAATGCCATGTTGAGAACACTGTTCAAGAATCAATATGGGGATAAGCTGGTAACTAAGGTCCCTGTTCATGACATGACCAAGTATGAAGTCCAGAGACTCAAGGATCAATCACTCTCTGGATTCAGGGCACATGAGCTATTCACTAAAGTGGATACTCTTGAAAAGGAGGTGGCTACTCTCACTAAGTCCAATGCTCATCTTACAGACAAGGTTGCACTTCTCAATGATCAGTTGGACACTCAAGCAACCACCACAGCTGATGTTCTTCTGCATCAACAATCTATGTTGGCTGTTATGATGAAGCATATGGGTCTTCCTCTCCCTGAAGAATCTTCCACCCCAAAGGTCACTTCTAAAGCCTTATTTGTGCCTGACAACAAGCCTAAGGGGGAGAAGAGGACAAGGAATTCAAATACTAAGGGGGAGAAACCCAAGGAAAAAGGGATAAAGTTAAGAGAGGGTGATCATCAAAGGGCAAATAAATCTCCAACTCATGTGCCAGGCAAAGGAAAAACAAAGGTTGATGAGCCTCCTACCGCACTGCCAGTTGTTACTCTACCAACTGTGCATGTCATTACTCATGGTGGCCAGAAGCAATCTATCACAACCACAGTGGTTGCAGGGAGTATGCCATCTGACAAACCTCCATCCTCCATATCTGAAAGTGCCAAGCCTATAGAAGTCAAAGTAATTACTGAGGCCAAGCTACAAGAAGTTGCTAACTCAAATGTTTATCATGATAAAGCCTTCTTGGAGTTTCTGAAAGCCACAAGGGAACAGGCATGTGACACTCAGTTCTATCTGAGGGAGTTAAAGGAGTAGATTGACTACATCACTGTCATCCCCAAGAAAGTCAATAATCTATGGTTCAAGGAGATAGTGATGATATCTAAATCAAAGATATGGCATCTAACATACAAGACTCTACAAGCCCTAAAACACTCAGAGATAGATGCCATACTTGAGCTTATTGAGAAGAGAAATGAGAACAACAAAAGTCTGTTTGATGATTTGAGGAATGGCCAACCTTCAAGGCTGCCAGAAGTGATCAAGAAGCCATGGACAATCATCTATCAGTCTGGCACCAAAATTGAAGACATCAAGCAATTGGTCATTCCCCATGATCTCACTTCTCGAAATCACAGACTGGTCATTGCTATCATTGATCAACTACAGAAGAAGGTTGGAACCAGAAATGCTGAAGAAATTGAAGCACTGCACATTCTCAGATCTTTTATAGCAACTGGTGAAACTCCAGAGAGGGCTCAACCTAGGAGAAATAAGGATGATGACTCTGAAGACAAAAGTGATGGGAGGAGGAGACATCACAGGAGAGATAAGGGTGATGAAGATGAGAAGAAGACGAAGGATGACAAGAATAAGAAAGATGGTGATGACCAAGGAAAAGTCTATGAGAGGAAAATTGGAAAACAGCAAGCCTTAGGCATTGCTAGCAGTAACCTCACCACAACACAAGACTCTAAGTCTAGGGTGAATACTATTAGTAATGACCTACCAAAATCTGATTCGATGGCTTCTGCAACTGTTTTGCCACCTCAAGAAGAGGAGAAGATTCAAGTCAAGAAACCATGTGTATGTTTCAGAAAGCAAACTGCTAATGGAATACTACTATGGTCTACCAACAAGGGTCATAAGTTTCTGCCTAGCAATCATACAAGGAAGAGTAAAATTAAGCATGCTACAAGAAGGGTGAAGATATCGAAATCAAAGGCACTGACAATAATTCCAGGATTGAACCTACCACCTCTGGATGAAATCTATGATGAAGACCAACTGCAGTTCATATGGGCTCAAAGAATCTATCATGTTGCCATTGTTGATGATTTTCTTGAAATAAAATATACTGATGGAAGATAGAAGAAATTCAGACAAGGAACATGTCAGCACTGGGGCATGCTATATGACATAGAAAGAATAATTGCAATGTTGGATTCTGAAGATAGAGTGGAAAGGGTATGGAAGCTGGAGCTAATTGACTTTGTCAAAATGAAGAGAGATCACCAGGCAGAAATGAGAAAGAACAGTGAGGAGCTACTAAAGAAAAGGGAGGAGGAGTTTGCTGCAATGGAAACTAAGGCTGATGAATTGAGAGCTATGGGTCTGTGTAGAGTCAAGTTTAATCCTTACATCATTGAGTACAAGAAATATGGTAGAAATGTAAAGATTGGAATGGACTACATCAGTTCCTATTCTGAGAAACAGCTGAATGAAGTACTTAAGGATTTATCAGGCTCCCCTCTAATTGAAGAACTCACTGCAATGGAAGACATTATTCTTGTCATGGAGGAAAATGCAAAGAAGAAAGCCAAAGAAGCTGAGGAGAAAATGAAAAATGAGAATCTGCAAGCCAAAGCTCAAGAGATGAATCCAAAAGGATATGGCTAGTAGTTTCTCATAACTTGTAAGAACACTTCTATGTACTTTCCTCAATCAATCTACATACCTGTACTGTTAAAGTTTTATCTTTATGTATGTTAGGCTTATTATCATACATGAAATTGTGACTAAGGGTCTCACTCACAATTTGGGGGAGATTGTTAGTTACAGAGGCATGCCTGTATACATCTAATAACAAGCCTAATTGTTTATAATGCTTTGCATTACTTACATGACCTCTTAACTGAGGGAACCTCTAGTTGTAGAGTTTCTGTTTGTATTGTACTTGTAGTAGGCATCAAATCCTAGTTGTGTAACTGTACTTATAGAGTCTAGAATAATGCTTGAAAGAAGTTCCAAGGTTCATGCCTCAAGCAAGAAGATAAATACTATCAAATAATCACAGTTGGGATTTGAAGAAATGAAGAATTTGCCTAAGTACCAATTCGAGAAGTATATTTGTCTATTCGATAAGTCTAGCATTCGAGAAGTCAGGGATTCGATATCTCAAGACACTATTCGATATCTCTGAATACACTGTTCGATATCTCATTCGATATCTCAGAGATTCGATATGTCTATGTACTCTATTCGAGAACTCAGGAAGTCAACAAGTCAAAGTAGTATTCGAGTTCTCAAGGAGTCAACAAGTCAAAGTTCCATTCGATATCTCAAGGACTCAGAAAGCTATTCGATATCTCAAGGATTCGACAAGTCAAGTGTTCTATTCGACAACTCAAGGAATCCTGAAGAAAAGAGCTATTCGAGAAGTAATTCGATATGTCAATATAACAGTGTTCGAGAACTCAGAGTTATCGATCAAGTCAATTCTAGTTCTCGAATCAACTACTTAGTCACTTCTCGAATACATTCTTGGAGACAAAGTACTGAAGAAATTGTACAAGTCAGAAACCTGCAACAAGCCAATGCACTTTATGGACCACAATCTGTAACGTGCTCTGGAAAGCCTACAAGGAAGCTTGGAGAGATATAGAAGAGACAAGGGGCTAAAGAAGTGGATCTGAACAGGCTTTACAAAGTCAAATCTGTAACCGTTTGGACGCTTACTCAAAAAGGATAGACAGACTAGAAAGTAATTTGTTCAGCTACCTTATTTGGAGTAAGTAGGTTGTATCCATGTTCTATAAGGATACAGCCTCACTTCCTTAGTCATTAAATTTTTAACTTTGTGAGTCAAGTTTTTCATACACTACAAGCTGTATCTCTCTGAGAAAAACGAAGCTGAGAATACTATCATTTGTATTCACAGATTGTAGCAACCTTTATCTAATAATACATTAGATTAAAGTGATACTGTGTCTTGTGTTGTTCTTTATCCGTACCTTCACTTCTGCACACACAAACACTTATTTGCTACATAGACTCTAGCCAAAGAAAAGTTCAAGAATCCATTCACCCCCCCCCCTCTGTATTCTTTTATCGTATTCAATACTCAACACTTGTACTTATGTTCATTCTTTTTGGGACGTCCAAAACCAATTAAAACAATGGCACCCTTGTACTTTTGGCTTTTATCAAAGGTATCCTTTTCCCATTGGTACTCTTCATTATTCAACTGACAAGGGTACTATTGAGAATTTCAGATACTAACATTTTGGTTGATGGAGTGGCATTCCATGGAAAAGCCAAAAGTACAAGTGTACCATGAGTAGAAGTCAATAATGTAATGGTACCATTGGCAAAAGCCAATTGTATGAGGGTACCAAAGAGAATATCACATAACTTTTTAATACTTTACGAAAACACCACATTCGAACTTTTGGATGCAACAAAGATTGTTAAAGATGAGTTTCATATAGATTCAAATTTTAAAAAACCTAGAATCATATTTTACAAAAGGGTAATATATATATGTTTATGATTATAAAGGAATTATTAATTTATAATATTATTGGGACCATATATTTATATAAGGTTTTCAAAAAAATTATTATATTTTTATCTTATCGAAATTGATCATTTTTTTAACTACCCCAAATTTGGACTGGAAAAAATCATTAACTTAGAGAGATTATTAATTTATCGAGTATTAATTTAAAGAGGTTTTAGTGTACATAAATTTTTGTGGTACTCACTACTTAGCACCAGTGTTCTAAAAATCGGCCTAGGCGACCGATTAATCGGCGCCTAGGCGTTAGGCGGCAATTAAACGCCTAAAATCTGTAAAAATCGATCATTAGGCATTTTTTGATTAGGCGGCGCCTAGGCGGTCCTAGGCGGCGATTAGGCGGTCCTAGGCAGCGATTAGGCGGTCCTAGGCGACGCCTAGGCGGTCCTAGACGGCGCCTAGGCGGGATTAGGCGGTTTATAATATATTTTTAAATATTAAAATTAAATTATATAAAAAAATAATTTTTTAAAACATCTGATTAATCGACGCCTAGCCGATTAATCGCTAGAAGGTAGGCTCACCTCCTAGACCCGCCTAGCGATTTTTACAACATTGCTTAGCACTGATAACAAATTTTTATGAGTCCACAGTTTTCGAAAAGAGTAGTGTTGGAGGTACCAAATTGATTACCAGAATTTGTGAACAAATAAAATTTGTTAACAAATGACATGACACAAATTATTTGGCATTTTGGAATGTTTTAATTGGATAGTTATGGCGGGCTCATTATAATTATAATCAATCAAAATTATTTGGTAACAATTTTTTATAACCAATTTGGTACCTCTAACATTTTTCTTTCGTCACATAATAAAAGAAGAAAAATGCTATTAAATTGGATACAAAAAATTATTACCAAATAAGTTGGCATTGTTTTAATTGGTTATAATTGTAATGGGCCCACCAGAACTATCTAATTAAAACATCTCAAAATGCCAATTAGTACCATGTCATTTGATAACAAATTTTGGTACCTAATTTGTTACCTTAACACTACTCATAAAATAAAAGGGTTGTGTTTCACGTCAAAGCATATGTATTATCTGAATTTTAAAAAAACGGGGATAAACTATAATTTAAAAATATAATATTCATGAATATTACAATTTTTGTAATATTCTACAACATAATAACAAATATCTGAAATATGTATGAAATATGTATAATTTTTGTAATCGAAAGTGTACTAATATCTGAAATATGCCAAAAACTAATGTAGGTGCATGTATACGGACATACGGTGATGGAACTAAACTAATTTCGATACATTTGGAATTAAAATAAAATATTGCTAAATTTTAATATTAAACAATGCTTAATTAAATTTTTTTTTATTGAATTTTAACTAAAAACTGAGATTTGTGAAGAAAAATTATACTCAAATATATACATGTATATTGATCGCAATCCACGTATTTTGAAATATATACATTCAATCGAACCGGTAGTTAAAAAAATTATTAACCACGCTTCGCGCGGCTAAGTCAAATTATGTGAAATGTAATTATATTTTAATATTAAAGAGGAAAATTAAAATAAAGAAAAGGCATTTGCCAATTTGGTTTTTGATTGTAAGAATAACATTTGTAAATTTGTTTATCGTCGGTATTCTTATGAATGACGTGATTGGTTTATGTATTCTTAGAGTAATGTTAGGGGAACAAAATTGTGTACCAAAAAAAGTTATAAAAATGATGTGGTAAAAGTATAATGTGACATTAAGAAATGATTTTATTGGTTGATATTAGTTTAAATGCAGGGAAATCGATTATATTTAATTGATTTATAACCGATGAGATAAGGACACATGTTATTTTATAAAAGTTTTTGTACCAAATTTGATACCTCTAATATTTTCCCTATTCTTACTCTTTCGCATCATTTTTGGCCCCTGCTTTCATTAGATACATTAAAAAAAGGGTATTCAGTTTACTACTTGGATTTGATATTTAAAATTTTCAATACATAAAATAATAGTAGTGCTAGAGTTACCAAATTGGGTACCAAAATTTGTTACTGAGCCCATTATAATTATAACTAATCAAAATAATGATACGTCATTTGGTAACAATTTTTTATACCCAATTTGATACCTAATTTAATACCTCTAACATTTTTCATAAAATAATAATATTTAATTTTTAGTCAAATTTAAATACATATAATTTAAAACATCAAACATATCCTAGGAAATACAGTTGAACCTCAATGAAGTAATAATCGATAAAGTAATAATCTCATAGTAATATTTTTTTCAGGTCCCGGCATAATGAAGACAGTATATTTTTACTATCGATAAAGTAATAAACTCGATAAATTAATATTTATCGTTGCATGACAGAGAACATTTTTGAAGCAAGAAGAATTATACATTTATCGTACGTTCTCAAAGTTTACACACCAGTTATCAAGAATCTATAGGCTGGAAACCAATACAAACATTTATGCCAACACCAAGAGAGAACAACAATGATCCTGGACTTGCTCTTTACAAAATCAACTAGAGTCTAGAGACCATCATCAAGGTATGAACATATATACAATATATCAGTCCACTACAACAACAAAAAGCATCCCCACAACTTGAGTTAAACTACTGACCTTGCTCATGGACTCACAACAGTCAAGAAGCCACTGGACCAAGTTATCATGGAACAGCTTCGTGAAGGCTTATCGTCGGAACCATCCTTCTTTCTGCAACCATCAATGAGTCGTCCTGATTAGAAGTCCTGGCCTTATACCCTGTGATAACTCGGTAAGATTCATTATTGAAGCAAAAAGGCTTTTATAGTGTTGGATGAGGCATCTAAATAGGTATACAATGGAAGAAAAAGATTTTCAAACAAGAAAAAGATGGACTGATGGAGAAGCACACAAGATGAGTCAAAAATGAAAAGCAGCCAAGAAAAAAAAAACGGGTCTTCGATTCGTACAGAAGAAGGGAATGGCCTCTCAGCTGAAGAACGAGCTCAAACTGCAAACAAGAAAATAGCAAGGAGTTTAAATGTAAGACCTTTCACTTTTGTACAGTTTGTGTGCAATATAAATTTTTGTGCCTGACTTGCATGTCACTCTCTTCTGAAGCACAAAAACATCTTTTAGACATACTTTTTCGAGAACTCTTATTCAATATACAAACTTGCAGGTACTTCAGACTCCAGAGCTTTGCTGTCCTTCCAAATCTATACTTGTGAAACTTCTGGACGAATCAATGTACGTACGTGGTCGGTATCATGTCAAAACCACATCATCACCCTCATGTTGTCACTAGCTAAATATAGAAGTGGAGCTGCATGTCGGTTGGCAAAAGAGCCACTAGTTCACTATGTACCCATGCATGCCGTGTTAGAGAGGAACTCAGGAAGAGAATTACTACATGCATATTCATCGTTTTCAAAGTTTACACCAAGAGAGAACAAAAATGATCCTGGGTTTGCTCTTTGCAAAATCAACCAGAGACCATCATCAAGGCATGAACATGTTGGGCTTATTGTCTAAACATGTGATGGGCTTATAGTCTAAACGTATCTTGTGATTGCTAGTTAGTTTGTTACGCGTTTGAATAAGTCAAGTTGGTTAAGATATGATCAGCTTGAGTCTAGTTGATTGTTATTTCCTTAGGAGTTTTAGTTGATGTCAATCACCCTGATTATAGGAGTGATAGTTGCTGTTAGTTTCCTTTAAATAATCCTTGTACTCGTACTTTTATTTTAATCCCAATTGAGCATTTCACTCAAGGTTATCAGTTTGGTTTTCTTATCATTTCATATTAACCCTATATCTGGTATCAGAGCATAATTTTTCTTCACCTGTTAACATCGCTTTTGATCAAGCAAAAATGGCAGAGTCGAGTAAGCAGAAGGAGGGACAAATCGGTTTGAGTTATCCTATGTTAACAAAGACTAACTACACCTCTTGGGCAATGAAAATGCGTGTCTTTATGCGAGCTCACAGTGTCTGGGAAGCAGTAGAACCAAAAGATCCTAAGGCCGTCGTAGATGACAAGATGGACAATCGAGCTTTGGCCATGATTTACCAGAGTATACCAGAGGAACTACTGTTGACTCTAGCAGAACGGAAAACTGCAAAGGAAGCATGGGAGGCGATCAAAACGGTGTCTTTGGGTGCAGAAAAGGTTAAGAAAGCTAAGGCTCAGACACTTAAGTCTGAGTTCGAGTCCTTAAATATGAAGGACTCAGATCAGTTGGATGACTTTTGTATGAAATTAAATGGCCTGGTTGCAAAAATCAGGGAACTTGGAGAGACAATTGGAGAGGAGTATGTTGTGAAGAAATTGCTAAGGGCGGTTCCAACGAAATTTTTGCAAATTGCCTCAGCTATCGAGCAATTTGGAAATATCGAGAAAATGTCAGTTGAAGAGGTGGTTGGATCGCTAAAGGCCCATGAAGAAAGGCTGTCTAGGCAAGGTGATAGCAAAGAGGGACAACAGCTCTTATTGACCGAAGAGGAATGGTCAAAACAGGAGAATAACAGTGGTAAACTTTTACTTACACGCGAAGAATGGCAGCAGCGGACAAACAAAAAGGGGTCACAAGGTGGAAGTGACTATCGTGAAAGAGACAATCAAGGTGGTCGAAACAGGGTTGACAGAGGCAGAATAAGATGCTTTAACTATGGAATCTTCGGACACTTTGCAGTTGAGTGTAGGAAACCAAGAAAGGATCGATCATATCGCGGAGAAGCTAACCTGACTCAAGCAAATGATGATGAGCCTGCACTTTTAATGGCCATGAGAGAAGAAAGTGCAGAAGACGTGGTACTTCTATCTGAAGGTATAGACGCAAATTCAAACACAAAATCAGAAAATATCTGGTATTTAGACAATGGAGCAAGCAACCATATGACTGGCTGTCGTGAAAAGTTTGAAAGCTTGGACAAAACAACGAGAGGACAGGTGAAGTTTGGTGATGGTTCACAGGTCAGGATTGAGGGAAAAGGGTCAATTCGAATCAACTGCAAGAATGGTGAGACACGAGTACTGCAAGGAGTTTATTACATCCCTACACTACGAAGTAACATCATCAGCTTGGGCCAGCTTTCTGAAGAAGGAAATCGTGTTGTGTTGAATGGTGAAAGCTTGTGGGTTTATGATAGTTGTGGGAGACTGCTGATGCATGTGAGACGCTCTCCTAATCGCCTCTACAAAATCCACATTGAAGACACAAAAGAAGCATGCTTGCTGACAAAAGAAGATGAGAAAATGTGGCTTTGGCATCAACGTCTAGGACATGTGAATTTTAAAGCAATGCAACTGATGTCGAAAAATCAAATGGCATATGGACTTCCTTCCATGAACCAACCAAGAGAACTTTGCGATGGGTGTCTCATGTCAAAACAATCTCGTAAGCCTTTCCCTACTCAATCTAAATTTGTCTCTGAGCATGCTTTACAGTTAGTTCACGGGGATTTGTGTGGACCAATTTCACCTCCAACCCCTGCTGGTAATAAATACTTTATGTTACTAGTAGATGATTACTCTCGTATGATGTGGGTGTATATGCTAAAATCTAAAGATGAGGCACTGATGTGCTTTAAAAAATTTAAGTTGCTTGTTGAAAAAGCAGCAAAACAGCCCATACAAGTGTTTCGTACTGATCGAGGAGGAGAATTTTGCTCCAAAGAATTTGAATCTTTTTGTGAACAAGCAGGCATCCTAAGGCATTACACCGCGCCCTACACGCCTCAACAGAACGGCGTAGTAGAGCGACGTAATCGCACTGTGGTAGCTATGACTCGCAGCTTGTTGAAAGAAAGAGGAGTTCCCACAAAATTCTGGGGGGAAGCTGTCACACATGCTGTGTATATACTGAACAAGCTGCCCACAAGAGCTCTCTCAAATGTTACTCCATATCAAGCATGGTCAGGACAAAACCATCTGTTGAATCACTGAAAGTCTTTGGTTGTATATCTTACATGAAAGTACCAGCAGTTTTTACTCACAAGCTTGATGATAGAAGCAAATTGTTAGTTCATTTTGGATGAGAACAGGGCACCAAGGCTTACCGTTTATATGACCCAGATTCAGGACGCATTCATGTGAGCAGAGATGTCACATTCAATGAAGGAAAAGGTTGGAATTGGGATAAATCTGCAGACAGACTCATTTCAGTTGACAACACAAATGTGCAATTTCAACTCGACTTTGATGTAGACGCACCAGAAGAATCCGAACCACAGTCGCCATTGACACCTGCTACACCTATGTCACCTGTCACACCTGTGTCCGTATCTTCATCAACTACAAGTACAGATAATATCATCTCTCCTGGCAGTGCAGATTCCTCTTCCTCTGATAGTGAACCAAGAAATTATAGACGTCTCTCCGATATCTACAGAGTCACTGAAGTAGTAGAACTTGAAGATGAATTACTATTGTCAAATATAGATGAGCCGGTGAATTTTGAACAAGCTATCAAGGATGAAAACTGGAGAGAGGCTATGAATACAGAAGTTGCCACCATCGAGAAGAATAACACATGGCAACTTACTGATCTACCAAAGGGTCATAAAGCCATTGATTTGAAGTGGGTGTTTAAGTTGAAGAAGGATACTAATGGTGAAGTCATCAAACATAAAGCACGCTTAGTGGCGAAAGGTTACGTACAGAAATATGGTGTTGACTATGAGGAAGTTTTTGCTCCTGTGACGAGATTGGAAACGGTTCGATTATTATTGGCTTTAGCAGCTAAGCATGACTGGGAGGTTCATCACCTCGATGTCAAGTCTGCGTTTTTAAATGGTGTTCTGCTGGAAGAAGTTTATGTATCGCAACCTAAAGGTTATGTGAAACAGGGACAAGAACAGAAGGTCTATAGGCTACTGAAAGCCTTGTACGGTTTACGCCAAGCTCCCCGGGCCTGGTATGCACAGCTAAATAAGTGCTTGTTACAGCTGGGTTTCGTGAAATGTCCCTATGAACATGCTGTATACATTCGTAAGGAAGGGGCTGATTCATTGATTGTTGGCGTTTATGTTGACGACTTAATCATCACAGGCTCCAATCTCTCTCACATTGTCAAATTCAAGGGGGAGATGAATAGTGAATTTGACATGACTGATCTCGGAAAATTGTCCTACTATCTTGGCTTGGAGGTCGAGCAAGGGAGAGGTTACATCGAGATTAAACAAACAGCATATGCTAAGAAGATGCTCCAAAAGGCTGGTATGGGTGAATGCAATGCTGTAAAATACCCTATGGAATTCAAATTACAGATTGATGCAGACACAAGTGGTGAACCAGTTGACTCGACTTACTATAAAAGCCTAGTTGGAGGACTGCGTTATTTGGTCTACACTCGCCCTGACATAGCGTATGCAGTAGGGATAGTCAGTCGGTATATGGAGAAACCAACTGTGGTGCACCTGAACGCAATAAAACGAATATGTCGATACATATAAGGTACGTTGCACTATGGTCTGGTGTACACAAAAGGGCGTGGGAATTACATCTTGTCGGGGTTTTCTGACAGTGATTTAGCTGGTAGTCTTGAGGACAGGAAAAGTACAAGTGGCATGGCTTTCTATCTTGATGAAAGTCTGATATCTTGGGTTTCACAAAAACAGCGATGCATAGCTCTGTCATCATGCGAGGCTGAGTTTATGGCAGCCACCACTGCAGCTTGTCAAGGTATATGGCTCCAACGTGTTCTTAAACAAATCACTGAGACTGATCCTGGTCCTGTGGTATTGTACATCGATAATAGGTCTGCGATTGACTTGGCAAAGAATCCTGTTTTTCATGGGAGAAGCAAGCACATCGACGTGCGATATCATTTCATTCATGACTGTGTTGAGCAAGGACTGATCGTAATTAAGCATGTCAATACAGGTGAACAACGTGCTGATATACTGACAAAGGCCTTGTCTGCAGCTAAGTTCGAGAAGATGCGGAATCTACTTGGAGTTAAAGATCTGAAGCATGTTTAGACTAAGGGGGAGCATGTTGGGCTTATTGTCTAAACATGTGATGGGCTTATAGTCTAAACGTATCTTGTGATTGCTAGTTAGTTTGTTACGCGTTTGAATAAGTCAAGTTGGTTAAGATATGATCAGCTTGAGTCTAGTTGATTGTTATTTCCTTAGGAGTTTTAGTTGATGTCAATCACCCTGATTATAGGAGTGATAGTTGTTGTTAGTTTCCTTTAAATAATCCTTGTACTCGTACTTTTATTTTAATCCCAATTGAGCATTTCACTCAAGGTTATCAGTTTGGTTTTCTTATCATTTCATATTAACCCTATAGAACATACATAACGAGGAGCATTTCATGCATTTCAGCTGGCATTTTTTACAGCAATCACTGCAAATTCCATTACAATGGTGGGGCCCTCGTACAAGCAACTGGCTCAGATTCAGGTCCATGCATGCACGCTCTACTTGTCCTCACCAATATCATAGTCCCTAAAGGAGCTGTTCATGTATGTATGGTGTGAACAAGTATATATATATATATATATATATGTACGAACATGCTGAAAACCTCCAAACACGAACCTCACTTTTGTATGTTTGTT
Source organism: Kitagawia praeruptora (assembly GCA_037693485.1). Lineage (NCBI taxonomy): Eukaryota > Viridiplantae > Streptophyta > Magnoliopsida > Apiales > Apiaceae > Kitagawia > Kitagawia praeruptora. Next base: position 134,547,204 of record CM075347.1, read on the forward strand.
TTTACTCGCATTAGCAGGATCCAACAAACTTGCTGTGAATTTGTTAATTTGTTATATGATGCTATACAAGCTACAACTTTGTGATGAACTGGCTAATATAATTACTTAACTTCAAATACTCAGTTGATCACAACATGAACAAGTACGAATTAAACGATTACAATTGATAAATCTGGACTTTCGAGAGGCCCAGTTCTCTCCAAAGCAAACTAGCAAACTAAAGGAGAAATACGCAATACAATCGATACCCTAACTCTCCTTGTTCCCCTCTTTTATTCTCCACCTTCTAATTCCTCTTGGGCCTCACATTGGGCCTACTTCTGACTTGGGCCAATCCATAACAATACCCCGCTCCCAAAGAACGACCTTGTCCTCAAGGTCGAATGCCGGAACTGGTACCCAAAGTTGAAAAGCCTCAAGTAGAATAGAACTCTCAATGAAAGCACCAGTGTAACTTACGGTGTTGAGAATTTTTCTTGCAACATCTGCCTCCTCGTCCAAATCAATTACAGTTGCAATACTATCATCCAGGATAACAATGTCTGAGCTTTCCTTGGCAACTTTGGTTCCTGCAATACCCATAGAAAGACCAATGTTGGCTTCATTTAGAGTTGGTGCATCATTGGCCACATCACCAGTGACTGCAACTATGTGTTCCTTTTGTTTAAGGGTCTGTACCCTGAGAAGCTTGTCAAATGGAGATGACCTTGCCATCACACTAATAATTTCAATTCTGTTCATTCGCTCCTCAACTGCGTAATTCCGAAATTCCAATCCCTCCACCACAGTTCCACTATACTCTTCATTGCTATCCATATCTTGATTAATCTTCAGTATCCCACACGCGGTGGCAATTACTTTTGCTGTAAATACATTGTCTCCAGTGATCATCTTTACATTAATCCAAGCAAGCTGACAATCTTGGACAGCTTTCCTCATTCCGGCTCGGCATGGATTCTTAATTTCAATTAGACCCTCAACAAGTCTGTCAAATTTTTCTCGTTCAGAATCATCTAAATCATGCACGTTTCCAGATGAATCGTAATAGTTAGAACACATTGCCATAATATACTCTGCAGCTCCTTTCCAATTCACATGCAGTGTGTTGTCTTCTTTATTCTTCAGTAATATCCCACTTCTTTTCTTTTCTGAACTGAATGCTTCAACGTGAAGAAGTTCAAAACTCTTTTTTAAATCCTCAACATCCATAGGTAACTCCCTGACCGCCCAAGAAAGAATTGCTTTTTCAGTCGGAGATGTGGTCCCATTGAGATCAAAACTGTTGATGGAGAGTCCCTGGAAAACTTGTCCATTGCCAAGCACTGCCTCTACTACAAATTTTCTATCAATGGTACTGGCAGCAACAGTCAGAGTCCAGGGTGCAAAGTTAGCGAATGAAATAGGAAAAGGACCCGAATTTCCTGCTGAGTTTGAGGTCAGGATTCCATTTTTCATGGCATGGAAAGATCCAATGGCAATCGGGTCCTCAAAGTAATCAGTTGGGAAGTCTGATCCTAGTGAAACCGATATAATATCAACACCATCGGCTATGGCATCATCAAATGCTTTAAGGATATCTGCTGAAGAGCATCCAAAAGACTAGCAAACTTTATATATAGCAATTCTTGCACCAGGTGCTCCTCTTGCAGTCCCTTCGGCTAAGCCCAGGTAACTCGCTCCTTCCACCTCACCTCCTGCAGCTGTTGAAGAAGTATGTGTTCCGTGTCCTTCTGCATCTCTTGGGGATTTGAAGTCTGTAACATCATAGAAATTCTCGTTGTTATAGTACCGATCTCCTATGATCTTGTTGCTACAATTAAAATTGGGACCTTGACATGTTCCTTTCCATTTAGAAGGTGGCGAACCTAGATTGGTGTCGCTGAAGCTTTCAGGCTCTGGCCAGATTCCTTCATAATTGGGCAGTGTGACAGATAACTCTAACTTAAAATGTGGATGCAGATAACGCCATAACAGCTTTTGGTGATTGACTGCATTCTGAGTACCGAACAATGGTGTGAAAGGAGTCATATTGTATTGAACAATGTCAATTTCCTTGTCTACTGGACATCCTTCAGCAGGAATCTTCAGGTCATAAAAGAGTGTCTGGCTGAACTGATCTCCCCCAATCCAAAGAAGATTTTTTTCCTGAGGCCAAGCAAGAGAACCATTGTTCCTCATCCGCCAAATCTGTGTAAAGTTGGTTAATGGTGTCATGATAGTTCCATTCAGGATATTAACATCCAGTATGAAGCAGCTATCCAATTTAACATGATCTGAAGGCAACAATGGTGAATGCACTATGGGATGATGATTACGGAAATTAAAAGGGCCAGGATTCTGGTAATTCAGATGAAGGTCCACTCTGATATATTCAGCCTCACTTCCCATATCGTCAAAGCAGTTGTTGCACAAATCGTAATCCTCTTTTACTTTAGATTTGAATCGAGGCCCAGTTATTGGATGAACTCCACATCCATCACACTGAATACTAGTGTAAAGCACACTACCCATAACATCATCATAGTTGTAGCTCCTTTTTCCTGGGGCCACACGATAAGGAAGTTGATGTCTCTGCATATAGGGCGGAACTGGATTGCTTGAAAAAGGTAAATCATTCCTAGTCAAGGGTATAGGTTTAGAACTCATTATAGACTTCCATACAAGATGAGATTCATACGACTTCTTAACTAACTTCATCTTATGACCAAATTGACCAATCTTTTCAACCTTGTTACCTTGAGGGCCATTATCATTGTGCCTCTTTGAGTCTTTAAATGAGTTGGGAGCTGTATTTTCAAGCAAGATTGAAGATTTGTCCTGGACATTGGCATTGTCCATAGCTGGCATAACAAAGCCCTCAGATTTACCATCAGCATTTCGTTGATCAGTGTCACGGACAGTAACAGGTAGAGAGTTCAGCGCTTCAGAAATAGTTGTGTTCCCAACTTGCAATGGAGGCTGCAACGGCTATGATCTGACAGTGGTCGAACTTCTATTTGACCTACCATGAGGCCTAAGACTAAGATTCCTCTCTGCATTCAGTTTAACAGTTATTCTCAAGGGATTAAGTGACTGACGCATTATATCATGCAAATCTTCATCTTCAAAAAGTTTAACCACATCCCTGTCTTTATGAATCTTGTAACACAGAGTTGTATCATGCTTATAATTGACATAGAGTGTACCATGAGCTTTGCCATATTCATTTTCATGTAGCTTATATACTAGAATATTGTCAAACCTGTTAGTAGGATGTACAAAATTTATTTTCATAAGCTCTTCGTTTGACTCAACAGGAGCAGCAATCAAATCAATCTCAGGAATTATATCAAACACTTGAAGGGCATAATTTGCAGGTTTAAGAACTTGTAACAATTTCGAACCCTGGGTCTTAGCATCAACTACTTTTTCCTCATTACTTAAATTATCCTGATTAGAAACAAATGATACAGGCGTAGGAGTTTTGATTGACTGATTTACCAGATTTGAGGACATCCCTTTAACTGGTGTTCTTTCTCCACCAACTTCAATTTTTCCTCCCCCCTCATCGTTCTCTGTAGCAAGCTTTGATGTGCCTGCATAGTTCTTTCCCATCTTCTTCTTTGCCATGGTGTGGCTCTCCTTGAACCACTCCGCCAATGATTGACGCATAGCGTCCAGTGCTTTCTCCATTGCTTCCTTCACCCCTTTCTTAATCAACTCCTTCATCACCTCTCCAAAATCTGCCATCTCCCCTCCTATTAGATCGAATGCTCTGATACCAATTGTGATGAACTGGATAATATAATTACTTAACTTCAAATGCTCAGTTGATCACAACAGGAACAAGTATGAATTAAACGATTACAATTGATAAATCTGGACTTTCGAGAGGCCCAGTTCTCTCCACAGCAAACTAGCAAACTAAAGGAGAAATACGCAATATAATCGATACCCTAATTCTCCTTGTTCCCCTATTTTATTCTCCACGTTCTAATTCCTCTTGGACCTCACATTGGTCCTACTTCTGACTTGGGCCAATCCATAACAAACTTTTAGTTTTTCATCATGAATCTTCAGTTCCATGCATGTTCGTCGTAATATCTTGAACAATTCATATGTATATAATTGGTCAGTGCTGCTGTGATGGAGTTGCTAGAATAAAATGGAGCTACTTGTAGTCACTAATATACCTTCTTGAGCCTTATTTCATGAAAAAAACCGGTAAATATCCTCCATGTACGACATTACAAAACACTATTTATTTGGCCTTTATTATTGAGGTAGCTAGCACTTCACACTCGACTTGTTACATTTATATATGCCACCGATAAAAACCGCATGTGATGTGCCCCGAAACAATCTTGCAATATTTTAATAACAATCTAGCTCTATGTACACTTTAATATCTCCCATGCACGAACACGAACTGCTAGTTACATTCTTATGCATGAAATGTTATAGCTCCTCGTTATGTATGTTTATGCCTTGATGATGGTCTCTGGTTGATTTTGTAAAGAGCAAACCCAGGATCATTGTTGTTCTCTCTTGGTGTTAGCATGTTCTTTTGTAATCTGAAATGTATTGGTTTCCATATATGCAACCTGTAGATTCTGATAACGGTGTGTAAACTTTGAAAACGATGAATATGCATGTAGTACTGTAATTCTCTTCCTGAGTTCCTCTGTACGTAACACGGCATGCATGTTTTGGAATAATCTTAAATTTAGTTATTAATTATTTATTTTATCTAGTTAAGTAAGATAACTTAGATGTGTCTATGTGATCAGCTAGGAGAATTAGTCATTCTAGTCGTTTAGTGTTTGTAGGAGTTGTTAAAACTAGTTGGAGTAGTGGAGATAAAGTAGAAAGAAAGTTGCTAGTTTTTAGCTACCACCTGTGGGTGTTTCACTCTATATATATAGCTTGTATATAATCGTTCAGTAGAAAAAAAAACAATGTTATCCTCACATATTCAGTAAGTACATATTCTTGTTCAAATATCAGTAATCCTACACTTGGTATCAGAGCTTAATGATCCAAGGCCTTGTAAGGGTTTGATTATGGCAAGATAACGAAGATTCCAAATGATGAGAGAGGAACGATGGCACAAGAAGTCATAGAAAAGTTGTTAAAGAGTTATAGGTGAGATGTGCGGAGAGAAGTGCTCCAAAAACAAAGATGGTAGTTGATGAGAAGTGCATCAACAAAGTAAATAGGAGGGTGATGAGAAGTGCATCACAACATGAATATGGAGAGAAGTGCTCCAAAAACAAATATAGTAGTTGATGAGAAGTGCATCAACAAAGTAAATGGGAGGGTGATGAGAAGTGCATCACAAGATGAAGATGAAGAGAAGTGCTTCATAAATTTAAGTTAAGTAAGTTGGTGAGAAATGCATCAACATGGAGGTGGTGAGAAGTGCATCACAGATGAAGAGAAGTGCTTCATAAAGTTTAGATTAATGGAGTGATTGTTGGATTTAATCTAAACTAATTTGATATTTATTTTGGTTGTTTATTTATTTAAACATGTATTGACTTGTTAATATGTTTGTATCGTCCATGTCTGATACGTGGGAGTAAGTTTAGGAGGTTAACGTTGAATAAGTTAGTAATGCAGAGTCTTTGTAGGAGTTAGTTTTCCTATACGCCTGGTTTGTAAGAAACACCTAGCTATTGTGATAGTCATCCATGTATTATTTAAGTAAGAGATTTGTACTCTTTTTCAGTAGCTCAATAAAAAAACGAGTTCAGATAAATATGTTTCTGTAAATTCTTATATATCTATCCTACACTTGGTATCAGAGCTCACATGATCTAGGGCTTATGAGTTGATATCTTATACTTATACCTCCATATATATTAAGTATTTATTTCTCATATTCAATGGCATCAAACAATCTCTCCATCTCTATTCCATTGTTCAAAGGTGATAATTATCATTCATGGGCCATCAAAATGAAAGCATACATGAAGGCTCTTAGTTTATGGGACGTGATTGAGAGTGACACTGAGGTTACTCCTCTTCCAGGAAATCCAACACCTGCCCAAATCAAGAAACGTGAAGAATAAATGGCACGAAAGCCAAAGGCACTTTCATGTATCCATTCAGCGGTGTCTGAAGAAATTTTCACAACAATTATGGGTTGTGAGTCTCCTAAAGAAGCATGGAAAAAAAATCAAAGAGGAGTTCAAAGGCAACCAACAAACTAAACTTATGAAAATTCTCAACCTCAAAAGGGAGTTTGAGATGATGGGGATGAAAAGTAACGAAGGTGTCAAAGAATATGAGAGTAGGTTGATGTCTATTGTCAATCAAATCAAATTGCTTGGTGGTGATTTCTCAAGTCAAAGAGTTGTGGATAAACTTTTAGTGACTCTTCCCGAGAGGTATGAAACTAAAATTTCCTCACTTGAAGATACTAAAGATCTCTCGACATTAACTGTTTCAGAATTGATCAATTCACTTCACGCCGTGGATCAAAGGAGGATCATGAGAAAGGAAGAAAATGGAGGGAAAATTGAGGGACTCCTATTAGCTAAAGCTTCATCCTCAAAAGGCAAAGTTCAATGCAACCATTGTCATAAGATGGGTCATGAAGAAAAGGACTGCTGGCACAAAGGGAAGTCACAATGTTTCCGCTGCAAAAGATATGGGCATCTAGCAAAAAATTGTATAACCCAAATGGATGAAGAAAACATGATGGTCGAGGGAGAACCTCTCCTTTAGAATTTTGGGTGATTATGTGCACCTTGGAGAGAAGTGCTCCAAAATTGTGTTTTTGATGAGAAGTGCATCAACAAATAAAATAATGTGTAAGTTGGTGAGAAGTGCATCAACATGGAGGTGGTGAGAAGTGCATCACAGATGAAGAGAAGTGCTTCATAAAGTTTAAATTAAGTAAGTTGGTGAGAAGTGCATCAACATGGAGGTTGTAACATCCCGACTTTTCGAGATATTAAAACAAAACTAAAAAAATACACTAGTCAGGATAAAAGTCTCAAAACTAGCATTTTCAAATCCAATATCTTAAAACAAAAGTCGGAATATCATAAACAAAACATAGTTCAAATAAACAGAGGTGCAGCTCTCATGAGTCTTTTAAAACATAAACTAAAAACATAAAAAAACATAAAGGTCGTCCAATGAACCAACTCTCAAATCCAAACAGCTTTTACGAACTCCACAGCCTGAAAAGTTTTAAAACAATGAGCTAACAAAGCCCAGCAAGCTACAATCCTTACAAAATAGTTGGTCAAGTACATTATATCTTAAAAGAGAGAGAGATCAAAATATTTTACAAATTAAATAAGATTTCAGAAGCAGAGCTAACAGAAAATTTCAGTGTCAAAGAGTGAATCATAAACGGGACAATAAAATTCAATAATCTCAACTTTATAACCCACAGCTTAATCTAAGGTCACTACAAACCGGTGACACGGTCCAGAATTTCAGAAGTCACTATAAACCGGTGACGCGGTTCAGAAGTTAATATTGCGTCCCTTTCTAAGGTATCAGAAATTGCACAACAGTGCCCCTAGAAAGGTATCAGATTCTAGTTCCGGAACTAAGCGCGCAAATACTAACGGGTTCAGATCATAAACTAAACTGGGGTTCCAAAGTTCATATCTTAAAATAAATTCAGAATAATTCATTTTTAAGAAACTAGCACTTGACTGATTTTCAAATAATAAAATAGAAAGAAACATAATCAAATATAATTTCAGAATTTTCAACATATAAATATAATTAAAACAAAATTATAAAGTTCGGATAATAAACTTACCTCGAAGAGCACAAATACTCGGAAATAAATACTCGAACACCTAATATTTTATTCAACCAGAACAGAACATGAATTATCACTCATTCAAATTTTCTTTTAAACTAAATAAAACAAATGCATAACTCAACTAATAAATTAGGTGACACAAAGCTAATGGGCATATACTATCTTAACTCGACAACAGAGGCAAAACAGAGGCACTAAACAGGACTACCATTTCTCATGCATGCATACAAACTCTATATGACAAGTGACAACATTAGCAACATAATTTTGGTCTTATTAACATGCAATTAGCAATACATTAGTTTATGCAATATACAAAGCTAACTCACAATGGAAATTATCACCCTACAATTAACATAGATATCAACCCAAATTTAATTATTAAAAGTATCATACCACTTATATTAAGATTATTAAAAATTGAACCAAATCGATTAGTAAATCATAAAGATTGAACTCACTTCACCTTATACATATAGAAACGTCATAGACTTCATAAAATAAAAATTAAAATTAAAAGGAAAACAAAATCAAGGAAATTACAATACAAGTCTCTATTAAAAAGAAAATGGGAGTTCTAGTTTTTTTTTCCTAAATATCAAAATAATAATAATTGAGACACAACAAATTTACTTAACAATCAAATATATTATTTTTAACTACTATACTATGGCACTAAGAAAATCAGATGAAGAGCTTCAGTGGCTAGTAACTAAGCACCTTTTATATCTCAGACAGTCATAAACATGAATATATGTACAAAGAATTTCAGGACAAAGACAAGTTTTCTTATGTTATACTCTTATACCAACAAGGCAACAATCACATATGTAACCACAAAATATGCAGGTAATACGGTTGCTAGCACACAAATTTTAGTCATGTTTTTAAAATATATAATATCATAAGGAGCCACAAAGCATGCATATAAAATATTGTAATGTAAAAAAATTATGTGAGCAAAAAGCCAAAGACTAACCTTAGTAGCTTGTTCCTTTTTTTTTCCTAGTCTATTCACATCACCACTCCTCTTTTTATATAAACAAAGAAATTCATGGATGCAAATAAAAGTAACTGACATGTTGCACTTGTAACCGATGGGTGAAATAAATTATGATTATCATAATTAGAAAATTTAATCTAATGAATCATTACTACTCACAATCATGCCCTTTCAACTACACATTTAAAAATAATAATAATAAAAGAAAGGGAAAAATATGGTACAAAAAAAATGAAAATCAAATAAATGTCAATCTTTATCTTTTAAAAAATATAAATTTGGGGTGTTACAGAGGTGGTGAGAAGTGCATCACAGATGAAGAGAAGTGCTTCATAAAGTTTAGAATAAGGGAGTGATTGTTGGATTTAATCTAAACTAATTTTATATTTTTTTTGGTTGTTTATTTATTTAAACATGTATTGACTTGGTAATATGTTTGTATCGTCCACGTCTGATGCGTGGGAGTAAGTTTAGGAGGTTAACGTTGAATAAGTTAGTAATGTAGAGTCTTTGTAGGAGTTAATTTTCCTATACGCCTGGTGGTTTGTAGGAAACACCTAGCTATTGTGATAGTCATCCATGTATTATTTAAGTAAGAGATTTGTACTCTTTTTCAGTAGCTCAATAAAAAAAACGAGTTCGGATAAATATGTTTCTGTAAATTCTTATATATCTATCCTACAGCATGGGTACATAGTGCAATGGCAAAATGAGGAAATCGAAGTTTACCAACTTTATTTATAGAAATACGATTTTGTAACCTCAAACACAAATGTTTTGATCTTGCTTACATAATCGAATATTGCAACGATAAAATGAGGAAATCGAAGTTTACCAACTTATTAATCGAACGGACAATTTTTCTTAAGAAAATACAATTTCATTGAAGTCGCACCATCATGTTGTCTATGGAAACAATTAAACGAGGAAGCAATGAAAGTCGGGTTATTATTGCACATCATAAAAAAAACCCTGGTAATTTCAAATAAAAACAAAGTAGGAAATTAAATAGAGGTGTCAGAGCTAGACCCGATACTTGTCTTATGAGTATGAACTAACCAGAATAGGTATATAGGGGCTATCAGCGTTAATATGAGGCAAGGCATCGATCCATACTAAATAAGGAATAATGGTCAATTACCATCACAATTTCATGTTCTCTCGTCAAGAATTTATCTTGACTCACTTTAAGGTAAAATATTCCACTCTCTTGCTTTAAAAAAAACAGAAATGAACGAAACTTGAATTCAAACTAAAAAATTAATGGTAAAACGGCATCCACTCATTGGTTCAAAAATAATTTTTAAAATTTTAAATAAAATTACACTTATAGCTTCTTCCGATATTCATGTTATGTAAAAGCAAGCGTACGATTTAAAATGTATGATGTTGCTGCTTAAACTTTGACTCTTCTCAAGAAAATACAGTATTAGGAAAGTAACAAAATATCATATAGTATAAAGTAGAAATGGATGCTCATGATACGTACTATAAAATTATGAATTATAGACAACGAGCCGAAGAGATCTTAATGCAATATAGGAGTAAAAATTTAGAACAAGGTTGTAGCATGCATGATTCAACGGTGTTGCCATTGGTCGGTTGTGGTGGTCCACTATGATTGCCTTTCACCAACTATCCACATTATTTACCCCCTCTTTCCCTAGTCCTTTATTTTTTTTTTAAACTAACGAGAATATGCAGGGTATGTCAGAATCCATACCATTTTTAGGCATGTGTAGCTGTGGACTTAAAAAACAAACTTTCCATTTTTTAACACTGTGCCGTCATCTCTGCACATTAAAATTTTTGTAGAGTTTGTGCTTTTTTGTGGACTTAAAGTTTGTAGAGTTTGTGCAGTATATATTTTATCGTGGTGAGCAAGTATACGTATATAAGCAAAGTATCCAATAGAAACTAACTCTTAAATAGAAACTAGAAACTAACACTAAATAAATTATATTTCATCTATTCTAAGGTTCCCGCCAAGGGTACCTTTACAAAAAATGCTTAAAATAATTGGCTCTATCCAACAAAAAAAAATAAAAAAAAATCTTGTCGTGAAAATGCGAAGCATTTAAGACAGTAAACGGATGAGTTAGGTAGTCATGAGGGCCGAAGGCTCTCGACACACCCGTCAATCGTCTATTGCATTTACCATTGATTGTCATTTCTTACAACTTTAGAATGATAAAGGCGCGAAGCGCCGTACAAGAAGGTGCGAAGCACCGTTAACCAGTGAAATCCACTGTCACGTCATCACGTGAACAGTGATTTTTTTTTTGTTGGATAGAGCCAAGTATTTTAAATGTTTTTTGTATTGGGATACCCCTAGTTTGGCCATTAGATTAGCTTGAAATGTTAGATTATGGTTTAGTTTCTAGTTTCTATTTTAATTTGGTTTCTATTGGAGTAGGACTCTATGTATATATATATATACTAGATGATAGCCCGTGCGAAGCACGGGTCGAAATAATTTATTAAAATTGATCATTTTTTATTAAATTTTATTGGAAATATTTTATTTATCATTAAAAAATATTATAAAAATGATAAAGTACAAAAAAAATTACGATATTTATGGAAATCAGTAGTTTATAAAAAAAGAATTATAATTACATCAAAATTCCAATATTTCTAGGAGATACAAATCTAAAAGTAAGCATCATTAAAACGTGATTTCACTTACAAATAAGATATTAGATGATAAGGGCCCAAGAAAATTTAATTAAATTGATCATTAATTTATTATAAAAAATTACGTTATTTACAAAGAATTTGCTTATTAATAAAGGTCATTTTATATATTATTTATTTAAGTTTATTTACGAAAATCGAGAAAAAAAACTAAATGATTCCGATATATACGTAAAATGTACATGATTATGATAAATACGTTATTTGTGAACTGAATAGAGTTATAATAAAAATTACAATTATAATAGTATTAACAATTTATTATTTTAATAAAAAATAATATAGAATCCTTGGAGAAATAGGAATATTATGGGTGGAACCAATTTTTGGTACCGAAGTACCATTAAAAATTTATTTTGTTTGTTATAGATAAGCATGTCACCGTAGATTAACATTTGTATTCGTAGTCTTTTTATTTATTAAGTTGTAATAAAAAAATTATAATTGTAATATAATATATTTATTTATTTTATAAAATAACATAGAATTCTAGAGAAAATAGGAGTCTTGGGGTGAAACCAAAATATGGTACGAACCAAATTTGGTATTAAATAGTACATTAAAAAGGGGTTTTGTTATTGATACACGTTATCGATATAGATTTATTTATTATTTATTTAAGATTATATTTTAAACAATCAAGAAAATATAACATAAATGGTTCTGGTTTTAATATATACGTTATTTGTACAATTCAGTAAAATATTATAGTAAAAGAATTATAATTATAACAAAATTCCAAACAATTGTTTTAGAAAATAATATGAATTTTAGGGGAGTAGGAATCTGTGATAAAATAAGGGTGAAACCAAATTTGTTACGAAAAAATCATTAAACAGAAATTTATTAATAAAGGGTATAGATTCGTTAGTGTTTTATCAAATGTTATACGATCTGACTACGTATTCGTTGGTATTTTACCCTCTATTTGTTGGTGATTTTTTATCGTTGGTTTTTTCAAGTTAAAAAAATTATGAACAAAAGAATTATAATCATCATAAAAACTCTATTTTTAACTCTTTTTAAAGGAACATAGTATTCTAGGGGAAATATGATTTTTTTTTAAAAAAATTACAAATAAAAGAATTATAATTATAATAGGATAACAATTACAAAAAGAATTATAATTATAATAGGATTTCTATTTTTATTCTATTTTAAAAAAAAACATCATATAATTATAGGAAAAATAGGATTTTAGGGGTGAAACCAAAATATAGTACGAACCAAAAACGGGTGAAACCAAAATATAGTGCGAACCAAACTTGTACCTTTAAAAGAGAAGAGGGTTTGGCTTATTAATAAAGTTATATAGATACCTTCATGTGACATAACACAAGCCTTTGATTTATATGATTTTCTTTCTCCCATGCCTATTCATCTTTACAAATGACATAGCACAAGACTTAATTTAGCAGATTTTTTATGATCGATTTTCTTTCTGCACTTTGATTTCATATCTGAATATAGTCTTTCTGCACTTTTTTACATGATCTGTTTGTATATAAATATCTTTTTATCTTTTCTTGGCAACAGTCATCCATTTCAGTTTAGTGTTGATAGATAGGTGACTACTTTCTCACTGTTTTCTTTGTGTGGAATGTATGTATGCCCTATGCATACACGAGTACTAATTTCGTCCTTAAGTTTCCTGTAAGAACAGAAGTTAATCACCAGAAACAGAACAAGGTTCTCCCATGCCTATTCATCTTTACAAATTGTTGGATATTTTAGTGTAATTGGATTGGCTAGTTGATCAATGTAATCGTAATGCTACATCGAACAAGTCAGGAGAATGCGGAGTGCATGCTTTGTTCGAGTTCGTTATGATTTCAGAATTATTGTTTATGAGACATGTCTATTGGCATCAAACACATCTGTTATAATGAGATGTGTCTATTGGAAAAGACACACCTTGAGGTGTGTCTATTGGCATTGGACATGACTGTTGGAAATGAGATGTGTCTATTGGAAAAGACACATCTTGAGGTGTGTCTATTGGCAAAAGACACATCTGTTGACATCTATAAATAGGTGTGGCATTGATCATTTTACACACTGGTTCATTTTGAAATACACAGTAAAATACATTCTCTCTTCTTGCAGATTTTCTGATTTTATCCGATTGAATTATTTGGGTGAACCACAAATAACTTCAATCTGAAAGTGTTCACATGACTTCAGAAAAATCCAAGTTATCACCCAACTCCCCAACAAAGATTGAAGTTATTCTATTTTCTGAAGATGGCGAACTCAGAATCTGCAAAAGACATGACAAGCAAGTTTGCAAAGTTGGACAAGTTTGAGGGTCAGGATTTTAGAAGATGGCAAAAGAAGATGCATTTTCTATTGACGACGCTGAAGGTTGTATATGTTTTGAGTACCCCCATTCCAGAAGTGGTTGAGGATGAAACCGCTGAACAAACAAGGAGGCGTTGCAAATGGGAAAACGTTGATTACATCTGCCGCGATCACATCTTAAACGGTATGTCTGATTCCCTTTTCGATGTATATCAAAATGTTGAGTCAGCGAAAGAATTGTGGGATTCTCTTGAATCCAAGTACATGGCAGAAGATGCTTCTAGTAAGAAGTTTCTGGTCAGTAATTTTATGAATTACAAAATGGTAAATTCTAGACCTGTGATGGAACAATACAATGAATTGTTAAGAATTCTGGGACAGTTTGCCCAACACAATCTGAAGATGGATGAATCTATCTCAGTTTCTGGTGTTATAGACAAACTACCACCATCATGGAAGGATTTTAAACACTCCTTGAAACATAACAAAGAGGATATGACTCTGGTTCAACTTGGAAATCACTTCAGAATTGAAGAGGCTTTAAGGACTCAAGAAATTGAGAATAATCCTAAGGGCAAGAACCAAGTCGGTAACTCTTCTGTGAATATGGTTGAAGATGGTGGATCTTCAAAGAATTCTAAGTATGGCAAGGGTGATAAACGAAAGTTTAAAGGAAACAACAACAATTCTTCCAACAAAAGGCCTAAGATGGCATGTTGGAAGTGTGGCAAACCTGGACATTTCAAGAAGGATTGTCGGGTTAGTAAAGGCAAGCAAGAAAAGCAAAATGCTGGTCCAAGTGGATCCAAGGATCCAGAAAAGCAACAAGGTCAGATTTTAATGCAAAAATGTAATTCTATTCAGAATTATGTGTTACTAATATCTGAGGCATTTTATGTGCAGGATGACAATGTTGCTTGGTGGATTGATTCAGGAGCAACGAGTCATGTATGCAAAGATCTTCGTTGGTTCATAGACTTTCAACCAATCGAAGATGGATCTATCTTAAAGATGGGAAATGTTGCAACTGAACCGATCAAAGGACTAGGAAATGTCAAGATAGTTTTTACTTCTGGCAAATGTATATTGTTAAATAAAGTGTTGTATGTTCCTGGGATTCGTAAGAATCTCTTGTCTGGTGTTGTATTGAACAATTGTGGATATAAACAAGTTTATGAAAGTGACAAATATATATTGTCAAAACATGGCTCTTTTGTTGGCTTTGGCTATTTGTGTAATGGTATGTTTATGTTGAATGTAAATACTCCATTTATTGATGAATCTGCTTGCATGGCTTCTACTAGTACTAGCAGTAATTTGAACAAACCAGAATTATGGCATGCTAGACTAGGACATGTACATTACAAAAGAATAAAGGATATGTCAAAAATGAGTCTCATACCTGCTATTGATTTAGACAATGAAAAATGCAAAACATGCATGTTAACCAAGATAACAAGAAAGCCCTTTAAGGAGGTTAATAGGGTGTCTGATGTTTTAGAATTAATACATAGTGATTTGTGTGATTTCCATTCTACACCATCATTAGGAAATAAAAAGTATGTAGTTACTTTTATTGATGATGCTACTAGATATTGCTATGTATATTTGTTGAATGCTAAGGATGAAGCTCTTGACTTCTTTAAAATTTATAAAGAAGAAGTAGAGCTACATCAGAGTACCATGATTAAAAATCTACGTACTGATAGAGGAGGTGAGTATTATGATCCGGTTTATTTTCAATCTACTGGTATAATACATCAAACCACGGCTCCTTATACACCACAGCAAAATGGTGTGGCAGAGCGAAAGAATAGGACTTTGAAAGAAATGGTTAATTCCTTGTTATCCTACTCGTGTCTGAGTGAGGGATTTTGGGGTGAGGCTATGTTGACATCCTGTCACTTATTGAATCGAATTCCTAGTAAGAGGAATAAGATTACCCCATATGAACTTTGGTATAAAGAGTCACCAAAATTGAGTTTTCTGAGAGTTTGGGGATGTAGAGCAGTTGTAAGACTCACTGAACCCAAAAGAAGAAACTTGGGTGAACGAGGTATAAATTGCATATTTGTTGGTTATGCTGAGCATTCTATAGCATATAGATTCTATGTGTTAGAATCTAATGACTATGTATCTGTGAACTCAATTATCGAGTCAAGAGATGCTATATTTGATGAAAACAGATTTACATCTATACCTAGACCAAGGGACATGCTTCAGAATTCTTCTAGTAGGAACTCAATTTCTACTGAAGATGTGAATGGACCGTCTGAACCAAGGAGAAGCACTAGAGCTAGAAAAGCAAAGTCTTTTGGAGATGAATTTCATCTTTATCTAGTAGAAGGCTCTAGAGATGAAATTGAATATCAATACCAATATTGTTTTGCTATTGAGGAGGATCCAAATACTTTTAACGAAGCTATGAAATCTAGGGATGTTGCATTCTGGAAAGAAGCTATCGAAGATGAAATGGATTCTATCATGAATAACAATACTTGGGAATTGAGTGATCTGCCCCCTGGATGTAAAGCGTTGGGAAATAGATGGATCTTCAAAAGGAAAATGAAGGTGGACGGTACCATAGATAAGTTTAAGGCCAGATTGGTAATCCAAGGTTTTAGACAAAAAGAAGGGATTGATTATTTTGATACTTATGCTCCTGTTGCTAGAATCTCCACTATTAGGTTGTTAATAGCACTTGCTGCTATACACAACCTTGTCATTCACCAAATGGATGTGAAAACTGCATTCTTGAATGGTGAATTAGATGAAGAGATTTATATGAAACAACCCGAAGGGTTTGTTATGCCTGGTTGTGAGAACAAGGTGTGTAAATTGAAGAAATCAATTTATGGTCTGAAACAAGCACCGAAGGATTGGCATGATAAATTTGATACTGTAGTCTTGTCTAACGGTTATTTTCTTAACCAAGCAGACAAGTGTGTATATAGCAAATTTGATGCTTCTGGTAAAGGAGTTATAATTTGTTTATATGTGGATGATATGTTGATTTTTGGTACTGACCAAAATCAAGTGGATAAAACCAAGAAGTTCTTGTCATCTAATTTTGATATGAAAGACATGGGGGAGGCTGAGGTGATTCTTGGTATAAGGATCAAGCGTGAGAACAATGGCATTTTAATTTCTCAATCTCATTATATTGAGAAGATTCTTAAAAGATTTAACTTTAAGGATTGTTCTCCTATTAGCACTCCTCTTGATCCTAGTATTAAACTCCTACCTAATACAGGTGTTGCAGTATCTCAACTTGAATACTCAAGGGCTATTGGTAGTCTCATGTATGCCATGATAAGCACTAGGCCAGATATTGCCTATGTTGTTGGAAAGCTTAGTAGGTATACTTGCAAGCCAAGCACACATCATTGGCAATCCTTAAGCCGAGTGTTCAAATACTTGAAAGGAACCATGGATTATGGTTTGACATATACTGGATTTCCTTCGGTTATTGAAGGTCATTCAGATGCAAGTTGGATTTCCAATAAGGAAGATCATTCTTCCACAAGTGGATGGGTATTCCTTCTTGGGGGAGGTGCTATCTCTTGGGCATCAAAGAAACAAAGTTGCATTACTGATTCAACGATGGAATCTGAATTTGTGGCATTATCAGCGGCTGGTAAAGAAGCTGAATGGCTGAGAAATCTGATTTATGAGATTCCATTGTGGCCTAAACCGATATCACCCATATCTATCAGATGTGATAGTGAGTCTGCCTTGTCTAATGCTTATAGACAAGTGTTCAAAGGCAAGTCTAGACACTTAGGTGTTAGACATAGCATGATTCGTGAGCTTATCACGCATGGTGTTATATCAGTGGAGTTTATAAGAACTCAACATAATTTAGCCGATCATCTAACCAAAGGGTTGAGTAGAGATCTTGTGCACAGATCGGCTGTAGGGATGGGATTAAAGTCCATCGAATAACCTCTCATGTTGAGATACCCAATTCCCATCTAATATGACATTAGGTGCTGAATTCAATGTGGAAAGCTTAACATTTAGAGATTGGAACACATTAAAGCATCATCCCAAGGTATGTGTTCAGACCTGCAAGTTGAGGAGGTTGAAGTTTAACTTCTTAATAGTTCTTTTGAAAAATTGCATATGCAGGTGCGAGAATAAAAGAAGCTTGGACTTGGCTTTGATATGCTTATGAAGGATTAGGACACTAGGCTAGTAAAAGATAGTGTCAAGTAAGAACATTTGAGAATGTAAATTTATGTGTATATTATCTTCATGTATTCACTATGAATAACCAAGGTTCAATCCATAGTGATACCTTGATATTCGAATATTTGGAATGTGTAATATACTAATGTGAAATTCAATCGTCACGATATTTCATTTATGCATAAGTTTGTCGTTTGTTGTGATTTTGTTTAGTTAATTGATAGTAGTATTTTTGTTGTTCGTTCGCAGGGAAGGACTGAATTGTAATATCAAGTTCAGGTTTCTTATCTCTTTACGTCTAGAAGTGTGTGAGAAGAATTTTGGTTTTGTGTATTAACTAAATTAAACTAAGAACTAATTATAAGCACTAAGAATTGATTTTAAACTGAGATTCAAATATATGGGAAAACAATCTAAGAACTGGGGTTCTTCACTTGGTCTCAATACATGCTCAATATTAATGTGATATCTGTGTTCCTACCTTGCTGAAAACAATTCTTCTAAAGTTATACTGCACCCTCCCAGGTTACAATATAGTGCCTACAGCTACACCCTAATTGTCACTCCCGTGATACAATCAAAGTATATCTATAAACTGTTAAGTGCCAAGAATTATATGTCTCACAATTCTCCTATTAATCTCCCAATCTAATATTCAAATTATGTCTGTTAAATCATGTACTAAGATTGCAACTTCTCTCCCAAGATTATTACAATCCCTAGAATACAATCAAAAGTTAGCTACTCTTCTAATTGTGTTAAGATCTCATTAACAGATCAGCAAAGCAGAAAATCACGTAATCAAGCATGCATGAATACCAAGGAATACTACCCAATCCTCAGATTAGAGAATTAGTTACACATAATTAAAGAAGAGAACAAAATAATAATGATAATGAATAAAAACATAATATTGAAGAAAGAATTAAAGATCGAAAGTACCTTAATACAATTGTTAGCTATGAATTGTTATCTATTTTACAATGGTATGATGTGTTTATATAGGCTCTACAAATCTTGCCCAGCAAGATATTGCCTTCTATTATAATTAGGATTTAAAGAAGGTACCCAAAACTGCCCAGAATACAATTAGAATTAGAAAAAGGGCAAAACAGTAAATTCCAAGCCTTCTTTAATGAGAAAACGTGCGCGACTTTATTCAGCTTATTTCTTGCACTTGTTTCCTATCCCAGGTTGTAGAAAATCTCTCAAGCTTCGCGTGGGCAGTAAGATCGCTGAAAACGGACTTCTAGAACTCCAGATATGGCCAAAACAGTATAAGCTGCGCAGCCTTCCCGGAAAATCCGAATTTTAATCAATTAAATCTCCAAAAACGACAAAAGCTTAGATATTCTTGGAAACCTGCACAACTACACAAAACACATCAAAACTACACAAACTTGAGTCCAAAACAATCAATTTAAGCCGATTTAGAATGTTCCAAGTGGATATAAAATCCACTTATCAAACACCCCCAAACTTAAACCGATGCTTGTCCTCAAGCATAAACAATTATAACTACCTAATTAGTACCACTTCCGTAGGTGATCACGGTTGCATTTGGCATATGCAACAAGCCCTTTAAACCCCTAGGCAGCCCTAGTGGACGAGTAAGGTCTCGTGAGGGTCTATAGCGAATGTACCCACAAAATCCATTTAACCTAATGCAATGCAATGCATGAATGCAACTAAATGAAAATGCAATTAATCTAGCCTACCATACCTTCAAATCCTCTCATGCCATATCAACTTAAGAATCAAAGTAAATACGCAATGTCTTGGTGTCGAAAGTGCAAGTATTCACATAGTCTACTCAATGAACATGCATAAGTTCTCACAAGTCCATGTCAAGTGTAAGAATAAGTTAGTAAACATGCTAAGCCTACAAGAGCACATCTTTGAGACAAAACTCGGGATCTCATACGCAAAAAAAAATAAGCAAACACTCACAATCCACTCACAAAAGAATATTCACTCAAGAACAAGGGTAAGTGTATCACTCAATTCCAACAAAATCATAAACATGCTTGACATTTGGTATCAATCTAACTCTTAACACAACATACATCAATGACGATAATCAAAAGGTCTTTAATTGGGTTGTAACGTGGGCTAGGGACAAGGTATGTCAAATAAGCCAAAACAGGTGAAGTGTCAAAAGCTAGTAAGTACCATAATGAACCATTCACAACACCCTATTTTCCCCCCACATAAATTTTACTAAGAACACTCGACTAGTCGACTAAAGTAGGATCATAACAAACACAAACATGCTCTCATAATATATATTTTTTTTTTCTTTTTTTTTTTTCTCTTTTTTTTTTTTTTCTTTTTTTTTTTTTTCGTTTTTTTTTTTTTTTTTTTTCGAGAGCTAAATAAAAGAATAATATAAATAATAACAATGATCCCCCAATTTATTACATATGCCGACTATCAAGTAAACAACCAAACCCAATCTCAATATTTTCCCCAAAAGTATGACCAACAATAAACCCCTCCTTGCACACCTTATTACTCCCTTAAGCACTTTACTAGCCTTTGACAATGTGGGTTCAAATTAATGTAAGGCCAATACAAGAAAAAGGATATATGGCAAGTAACGTGGTGTGTCACCGAAAAAAAATAGGATTAAGCTCAACGGGTTAACTAATTGATCATGTAAACATGGTGTGGTAATATGGGAAAATATGCGGTTATTCCTAAATGCCTTTGTCATTTTAATCGTCAAATAATGTCATGCGTTTCAAGAAAGACCTCAAACAACTGCTAGCAATGCAAACAATCCGTGGACACTCAAGCAAACGAATAAAATGCAAAAAATATGCAATATGGCTCAAAAACTCACTTGGTGGAAAAACATACTCAATCCCAAGCAAAAATCTCTCTAACGCACCAACTTGTATTCAAAGCATGCAAACTAAATCATCTTGCACATATTCATGTCCTTCTAATTACTTACAACATTCAATAAGTCTACTAGCTTCAACCTACTAGTGTATGTGTGTGCACAAGAACAAAGCATATCACTTCTCAATCAAAAGTGTCAACAACACAAAATTCCTATCAAGCATGGGTGCAAATGCAAACTACTATGAACTCACATGATATACGAAAAAAAATAAAAATAAAAATAAAAAAAACAGAATGTCCTATATGAAACAAACGTAGATAACACGAACAAATATGCATAATTTATTACTACTAATATGCAAGCATGAAATCCTACATGAACACATAATACAACAACAACTACATATCCCTCAAACCACCCCCAAACTTAAAATATTCAATGTCCGCATTGAATGGAAGTAAATACAAGGGATAGCAGAAAACATACCTGAATACCGAAGCAGTCACCCTCCTCGGATGAATCTGGTGGAGGATATTATGTACGAGCTCCATAGACTGGCCACCTTTCATGAACACTACAAAATCCAATTGACAAGAACACAAATTCGTAATAAAAATAAGATTAGAGAAAAAGATTTACCCCATACGAATCAAAGAGGTGAACTTGCAATTAATTCCTCTTTAGAATTGAATTTTTAGAGATTAAAATAAAATAGAAGAGGAATTGGATTTGTATGTATAGGTGGGTATATACAAATAATAATAATAATAATAATAATAATAATAATAATAATAATAATAATAATAAATAAAAATAATAAAGATAATAATAAATAAGAAAATAATAATAATAATAAATAATAACTATAATAATAAATAATAATAATAATAATAATAATAATAATAATAATAATAATAATAATAATAATAATAATAATAATAATAATAATAATAATAATTAGAATATAAATAGGTTTAGAATTTTTGGAGAAAAGATGGGGAGTTTTGGAATTGAAATAGGAAAAGAATTAGGTAAAATAGGGGTATAAATAGAAAGGAGGGTGAAAAAGTTTTTTTTTTTTATACAAACACAACAGCTCACGAACATCATCAGAGAAAAAAAATTCTGAAAAAACTATCAATCACGCAAGCTGCCGCGCGTCCAGCAAACTGCCTCAACAGCAGTTGCGCAGGCGCAGCCTGCGTGACTCCCTCCGCAGTCTGCCTCTAGTACAGTAACGCAGGCGCAGCCTGCGTTACACCCCTGCAACCTGCCCCAATTGCAGAAACGCAGGTGCAGCCTGCGTTACACACCCAAAATTCGATTTTTCTCATTTTTTTTTTTTTCACAAAACACTCAAATTTTTTTTTTTTTTTTCCTACACTAATGCATGGGTTGCCTCCCACGAAGCGCTTCTTTAACGTCAATAGCTTGACGTTACTTCCTCAAATCATGGCGGTTTCAAAAGAACAACTGAACCGTTCTCAACAGACAAACCATTCATACGAACGTTGACATCCGGTTTGCTTAATTTCCACAAATCTCTTCCATCAGATTTCAACTTGATTCTACTACCCAACGGCCAAATTTTCTTCTTTTTCTTTTTCACACCTCTAAGATGCTTCTCTGACTCAACCGGCTGAACAAAAATTTCTTCTTCCTTATCATCGGTTTTCCACCTTCGCAACACGTTATCATGCCCCTCTTCAAGAGGTTTAAGTTCCACCTGTGGTGCCTCTGAAAGTGTAAAAACCATCTCAACTTCCGTGTCTCGAACAATAATTTCTTCTTCTTCTACTACATCATCTAACACCCGTTCTGCTCCCATGAAGTGTTCATTTTCTAGCTGCACAATTTCATCAACAATGTCAACAGTAAAACAAGTTGCTCCAAAAGGAGGCATCTTCATTACTTTGTTCAGATCAAATTCCACTTTGTCCTCGCCAACATTCAATGTCAATTTTCCAGCTTTAACATCAATTGTAGTGCCAGCAGTAGCCAAGAATGGCCTTCCCAAGATAATGGGCATCTCGACATCTTCATCCATCTCTAACACCACAAAATCACAAGGTATGACAAATTTATCCACTTTGACAACCACATCTTCAACGATCCCCAACGGATATTTAACAGAACGATCCGCTAACTGAAGTGAAATCCGTGTCTTTTTAAGCTCTCCAAGACCAAGTCGTTTACCAATTGAATATGGCATCAAACTCACACTAGCCCCTAAGTCACACAAGGCTTTCGTGTTCTCCATCTTCCCAATAGTGCAAGGCAAAGAAAAGCTTCCCGGATCTTTCAATTTCTGAGGAATGACCTTTTGGATGACTGCACTGCATTCAGCATTGAGAGTAATGGTTTCTGCATCCTCAAGTTTCCTCTTCTTTGTCAACATCTCCTTAAGAAATTTAGCATAAAGTGGCATTTGATTCAAAGCTTCAGCCAAAGGAATATTGACATGCAACTGCCGGAACATAGTCAAGAACTTCTCGTACTGCTTCTCTAACTGCCTGTTGTGAAGTCTCTGTGGAAAAGGAATTGGAGGAACATAAGGTGGCGGAGGAACATAAGGCTTTTCTGGTTCTTCTTCCTTCTTCTCTTCATCTACTTTCTCTGACCTTTCTGCATCGATCTCCACTATCTCACTTTCTTTTTCAGCATCCTTCTCTTTAGGCTTAAGAACCTCAACCTCGGGCAACTCTTTCCCACTCCTCAAAGTAATTGCTTTGCATTGCTCTTTACAAGTCTGGTCGGGTTGACTAGGAAGTGATCCTTGCTCACGAACACCCATCTTGGAGGCAATTTGTCCAATCTGTGTTTCTAGCATCTTTTGAGATGATGCCATCTGCTCTATTCTTGATTCCATATTAGCCAATGCCCCAGAAGTTCCTTGCATAATCTTATTCAGTGCAACCTCCCAATCAGCTGGTTCTTTCTTCGGAGGAGGTTGATACTGCTGCTGTGCTTGATATGGTGGTCGTGACTGAAAGTCAGAAGGTTGATTCTGTCTTGGAAATGCATAAGAAGGATTAGCCGCATGATTATTACTGTAAGAAAGATTGTTGTTTGGCCTTTGATTTGGATTGTAGTAGGAGTTATTCTGAACAGGCCACGGCTGTCTTCCCTGAATGAAAGATGCTTCTTCTGGAAATTGTTGCACATAAGAATTCTGATTAGCACCATAATCATTATACCCCTCCATAGGTGAAGAAATAGCATTCACATTTGCTCTTTGTCCTCGCACCTCCTGAGTTAGAGTATCCAATTTTTGAGCCAGCATGTTGATCATCTCAGAGTCTTGTGCTGCTTTAACTGAGCTCGTCCCACTAGGTGCCCATGAATAGTTATTAGATGCCAATTCCTCAAGGAGTGCTTTAGACTGTGTAGTTGGTGCCTTCTTGAAATTTCCACCAGCAGCCACATCCAAACTCAAACGAATATCTGCATTCATGGCCCCATAAAAAGTACTGATGATCTGCCAATCTTCCAAGCCGTGATGTGGACACTTCCTCAACAGTGCCTTGAATCTCTCCCATGCCTGATATAGACCTTCACCCGGTTGTGCTTTGAAACTCATAATCATAGTCCTCAATTGTTGCGTCTTGTCAGAAGGATAATATTTGGACAAGAATGCAGTAGAAAGACTATCCCATATAGCAACCGCAGTGTTTGGAAGTTGTTGAAACCATTCCAAAGCTCTTCCCTTAATAGAGTAGGGAAACATATGGAGACGAATCTGATCACTTGTAACACCATTGATTCTGAATGAGCCACACATCTGCACGAAACGCTCTAGATGTCTGTGTGGGTCTTCTAATTCAATATCTCCTTCAAAAGCTTGATTGCTGATCATCTGAATTAAACTCGGGTTAATGTTGAATTGGGTTGCACCAATCTCTGGAGTTTTGTACATGCAATTGGCAGGATTAGGTGTCTCATGGTCCCAAATAGAAGTCTGATCAACATTAGCATCAGCATTAACATTAGCATTAACATTCGCGTTAACATTCTCAGCGTCCGTCATCTTAGCTTTATCTTTTCTTATCTTTCTCAAAGTACGCTCGATTTCAGGGTCAAATTCCAACTTTCTAACGCAAGATGAACGTAGCATACACCTGAAAATCACCAACAAAACAACTTGTGGAACCAATTAAAATCTAAACAATAAGAAACAATTAACCTAAACTCAACTATACTGCCTTCCCCGGCAGCGGCGCCAATTTGATAGTAGTATTTTTGTTGTTCGTTCGCAGGGAAGGACTGAATTGTAATATCAAGTTCAGGTTTCTTATCTCTTTACGTCTAGAAGTGTGTGAGAAGAATTTTGGTTTTGTGTATTAACTAAATTAAACTAAGAACTAATTATAAGCACTAAGAATTGATTTTAAACTGAGATTCAAATATATGGGAAAACAATCTAAGAACTGGGGTTCTTCACTTGGTCTCAATACATGCTCAATATTAATGTGATATCTGTGTTCCTACCTTGCTGAAAACAATTCTTCTAAAGTTATACTGCACCCTCCCAGGTTACAATATAGTGCCTACAGCTACACCCTAATTGTCACTCCCGTGATACAATCAAAGTATATCTATAAACTGTTAAGTGCCAAGAATTATATGTCTCACAATTCTCCTATTAATCTCCCAATCTAATATTCAAATTATGTCTGTTAAATCATGTACTAAGATTGCAACTTCTCTCCCAAGATTATTACAATCCCTAGAATACAATCAAAAGTTAGCTACTCTTCTAATTGTGTTAAGATCTCATTAACAGATCAGCAAAGCAGAAAATCACGTAATCAAGCATGCATGAATACCAAGGAATACTACCCAATCCTCAGATTAGAGAATTAGTTACACATAATTAAAGAAGAGAACAAAATAATAATGATAATGAATAAAAACATAATATTGAAGAAAGAATTAAAGATCGAAAGTACCTTAATACAATTGTTAGCTATGAATTGTTATCTATTTTATAATGGTATGATGTGTTTATATAGGCTCTACAAATCTTGCCCAGCAAGATATTGCCTTCTATTATAATTAGGATTTAAAGAAGGTACCCAAAACTGCCCAGAATACAATTAGAATTAGAAAAAGGGCAAAACAGTAAATTCCAAGCCTTCTTTAATGAGAAAACGTGCGCGACTTTATTCAGCTTATTTCTTGCACTTGTTTCCTATCCCAGGTTGTAGAAAATCTCTCAAGCTTCGCGTGGGCAGTAAGATCGCTGAAAACGGACTTCTAGAACTCCAGATATGGCCAAAACAGTATAAGCTGCGCAGCCTTCCCGGAAAATCCGAATTTTAATCAATTAAATCTCCAAAAACGACAAAAGCTTAGATATTCTTGGAAGCCTGCACAACTACACAAAACACATCAAAACTACACAAACTTGAGTCCAAAACAATCAATTTAAGCCGATTTAGAATGTTCCAAGTGGATATAAAATCCACTTATCATTAATCATGGATTACGCTAAAATGGGGGAGGATTGTTGGATATTTTAGTGTAATTGGATTGGCTAGTTGATCAATGTAATCGTAATGCTACATCGAACAAGTCAGGAGAATGCGGAGTGCATGCTTTGTTCGAGTTCGTTATGATTTCAGAATTATTGTTTATGAGACATGTCTATTGGCATCAAACACATCTGTTAGAATGAGATGTGTCTATTGGAAAAGACACACCTTGAGGTGTGTCTATTGGCATTGGACATGACTGTTGGAAATGAGATGTGTCTATTGGAAAAGACACATCTTGAGGTGTGTCTATTGGCAAAAGACACATCTGTTGACATCTATAAATAGGTGTGGCATTGATCATTTTACACACTGGTTCATTTTGAAATACACAGCAAAATACATTCTCTCTTCTTGCAGATTTTCTGATTTTATCCGATTGAATTATTTGGGTGAACCACAAATAACTTCAATCTGAAAGTGTTCACACGACTTCAGAAAAATCCAAGTTATCACCCAACTCCCCAACAAAGATTGAAGTTATTCTATTTTCTGAAGATGGCGAACTCAGAATCTGCAAAAGACATGACAAGCAAGTTTGCAAAGTTGGACAAGTTTGAGGGTCAGGATTTTAGAAGATGGCAAAAGAAGATGCATTTTCTATTGACGACGCTGAAGGTTGTATATGTTTTGAGTACCCCCATTCCAGAAGTGGTTGAGGATGAAACCGCTGAACAAACAAGGAGGCGTTGCAAATGGGAAAACGCTGATTACATCTGCCGCGGTCACATCTTAAACGGTATGTCTGATTCCCTTTTCGATGTATATCAAAATGTTGAGTCAGCGAAAGAATTGTGGGATTCTCTTGAATCCAAGTACATGGCAGAAGATGCTTCTAGTAAGAAGTTTCTGGTCAGTAATTTTATGAATTACAAAATGGTCGATTCTAGACCTGTGATGGAACAATACAATGAATTGTTAAGAATTCTGGGACAGTTTGCCCAACACAATCTGAAGATGGATGAATCTATCTCAGTTTCTGGTGTTATAGACAAACTACCACCATCATGGAAGGATTTTAAACACTCCTTGAAACATAACAAAGAGGATATGACTCTGGTTCAACTTGGAAGTCACTTCAGAATTAAAGAGGCTTTAAGGACTCAAGAAATTGAGAATAATCCTAAGGGCAAGAACCAAGTCGGTAACTTTTCTGTGAATATGGTTGAAGATGGTGGATCTTCAAATAATTCTAAGTATGGCAAGGGTGATAAACGAAAGTTTAAAGGAAACAACAACAATTCTTCCAACAAAAGGCCTAAGATGGCATGTTGGAAGTGTGGCAAACCTGGACATTTCAAGAAGGATTGTCGGGTTGGTAAAGGCAAGCAAGAAAAGCAAAATGCTGGTCCAAGTGGATCCAAGGATCCAGAAAAGCAACAAGGTCAGATTTTAATGCAAAAATGTAATTCTAGTCAGAATTATGTGTCACTAATATCTGAGGCATTTTATGTGCAGGATGACAATGTTGCTTGGTGGATTGATTCAGGAGCAACGAGTCATGTATGCAAAGATCTTCGTTGGTTCATAGACTTTCAACCAATCGAAGATGGATCTATCTTAAAGATGGGAAATGTTGCAACTGAACCGATCAAAGGACTAGGAAATGTCAAGATAGTTTTTACTTCTGGCAAATGTATATTGTTAAATAAAGTGTTGTATGTTCCTGGGATTCGTAAGAATCTCTTGTCTGGTGTTGTATTGAACAATTGTGGATATAAACAAGTTTATGAAAGTGACAAATATATATTGTCAAAACATGGCTCTTTTGTTGGCTTTGGCTATTTGTGTAATGGTATGTTTATGTTGAATGTAAATACTCCATTTATTGATGAATCTGCTTGCATGGCTTCTACTAGTACTAGCAGTAATTTGAACAAACCAGAATTATGGCATGCTAGACTAGGACATGTACATTACAAAAGAATAAAGGATATGTCAAAAATGAGTCTCATACCTGCTATTGATTTAGACAATGAAAAATGCAAAACATGCATGTTAACCAAGATAACAAGAAAGCCCTTTAAGGAGGTTAATAGGGTGTCTGATGTTTTAGAATTAATACATAGTGATTTGTGTGATTTCCATTCTACACCATCATTAGGAAATAAAAAGTATGTAGTTACTTTTATTGATGATGCTACTAGATATTGCTATGTATATTTGTTGAATGCTAAGGATGAAGCTCTTGACTTCTTTAAAATTTATAAAGAAGAAGTAGAGCTACATCAGAGTACCATGATTAAAAATCTACGTACTGATAGAGGAGGTGAGTATTATGATCCGGTTTATTTTCAATCTACTGGTATAATACATCAAACCACGGCTCCTTATACACCACAGCAAAATGGTGTGGCAGAGCGAAAGAATAGGACTTTGAAAGAAATGGTTAATTCCTTGTTATCCTACTCGTGTCTGAGTGAGGGATTTTGGGGTGAGGCTATGTTGACAGCCTGTCACTTATTGAATCGAATTCCTAGTAAGAGGAATAAGATTACCCCATATGAACTTTGGTATAAAGAGTCACCAAAATTGAGTTTTCTGAGAGTTTGGGGATGTAGAGCAGTTGTAAGACTCACTGAACCCAAAAGAAGAAACTTGGGTGAACGAGGTATAGATTGCATATTTGTTGGTTATGCTGAGCATTCTATAGCATATAGATTCTATGTGTTAGAATCTAATGACTATGTATCTGTGAACTCAATTATCGAGTCAAGAGATTCTATATTTGATGAAAACAGATTTACATCTATACCTAGACCAAGGGACATGCTTCAGAATTCTTCTAGTAGGAACTCAATTTCTACTGAAGATGTGAATGGACCGTCTGAACCAAGGAGAAGCACTAGAGCTAGAAAAGCAAAGTCTTTTGGAGATGACTTTCATCTTTATCTAGTAGAAGGCTCTAGAGATGAAATTGAATATCAATACCAATATTGTTTTGCTATTGAGGAGGATCCAAATACTTTTAACGAAGCTATGAAATCTAGGGATGTTGCATTCTGGAAAGAAGCTATCGAAGATGAAATGGATTCTATCATGAATAACAATACTTGGGAATTGAGTGATCTGCCCCCTGGATGTAAAGCGTTGGGAAATAGATGGATCTTCAAAAGGAAAATGAAGGTGGACGGTACCATAGATAAGTTTAAGGCCAGATTGGTAATCCAAGGTTTTAGACAAAAAGAAGGGATTGATTATTTTGATACTTATGCTCCTGTTGCTAGAATCTCCACTATTAGGTTGTTAATAGCACTTGCTGCTATACACAACCTTGTCATTCACCAAATGGATGTGAAAACTGCATTCTTGAATGGTGAATTAGATGAAGAGATTTATATGAAACAACCCGAAGGGTTTGTTATGCCTGGTTGTGAGAACAAGGTGTGTAAATTGAAGAAATCAATTTATGGTCTGAAACAAGCACCGAAGGATTGGCATGATAAATTTGATACTGTAGTCTTGTCTAACGGTTATTTTCTTAACCAAGCAGACAAGTGTGTATATAGCAAATTTGATGCTTCTGGTAAAGGAGTTATAATTTGTTTATATGTGGATGATATGTTGATTTTTGGTACTGACCAAAATCAAGTGGATAAAACCAAGAAGTTCTTGTCATCTAATTTTGATATGAAAGACATGGGGGAGGCTGAGGTGATTCTTGGTATAAGGATCAAGCGTGAGAACAATGGCATTTTAATTTCTCAATCTCATTATATTGAGAAGATTCTTAAAAGATTTAACTTTAAGGATTGTTCTCCTATTAGCACTCCTCTTGATCCTAGTATTAAACTCCTACCTAATACAGGTGTTGCAGTATCTCAACTTGAATACTCAAGGGCTATTGGTAGTCTCATGTATGCCATGATAAGCACTAGGCCAGATATTGCCTATGTTGTTGGAAAGCTTAGTAGGTATACTTGCAAGCCAAGCACACATCATTGGCAATCCTTAAGCCGAGTGTTCAAATACTTGAAAGGAACCATGGATTATGGTTTGACATATACTGGATTTCCTTCGGTTATTGAAGGTCATTCAGATGCAAGTTGGATTTCCAATAAGGAAGATCATTCTTCCACAAGTGGATGGGTATTCCTTCTTGGGGGAGGTGCTATCTCTTGGGCATCAAAGAAACAAAGTTGCATTACTGATTCAACGATGGAATCTGAATTTGTGGCATTATCAGCGGCTGGTAAAGAAGCTGAATGGCTGAGAAATCTGATTTATGAGATTCCATTGTGGCCTAAACCGATATCACCCATATCTATCAGATGTGATAGTGAGTCTGCCTTGTCTAATGCTTATAGACAAGTGTTCAAAGGCAAGTCTAGACACTTAGGTGTTAGACATAGCATGATTCGTGAGCTTATCACGCATGGTGTTATATCAGTGGAGTTTATAAGAACTCAACATAATTTAGCCGATCATCTAACCAAAGGGTTGAGTAGAGATCTTGTGCACAGATCGGCTGTAGGGATGGGATTAAAGTCCATCGAATAACCTCTCATGTTGAGATACCCAATTCCCATCTAATATGACATTAGGTGCTGAATTCAATGTGGAAAGCTTAACATTTAGAGATTGGAACACATTAAAGCATCATCCCAAGGTATGTGTTCAGACCTGCAAGTTGAGGAGGTTGAAGTTTAACTTCTTAATAGTTCTTTTGAAAAATTGCATATGCAGGTGCGAGAATAAAAGAACTACCTATTTGAGCATGAAGTTTAGCCGCTTCAAGAAGCTTGGACTTGGCTTTGATATGCTTATGAAGGATTAGGACACTAGGCTAGTAAAAGATAGTGTCAAGTAAGAACATTTGAGAATGTAAATTTATGTGTATATTATCTTCATGTATTCACTATGAATAACCAAGGTTCAATCCATAGTGATACCTTGATATTCGAATATTTGGAATGTGTAATATACTAATGTGAAATTCAATCGTCACGATATTTCATTTATGCATAAGTTTGTCGTTTGTTGTGATTTTGTTTAGTTAATCATGGATTACGCTAAAATGGGGGAGGATTGTTGGATATTTTAGTGTAATTGGATTGGCTAGTTGATCAATGTAATCGTAATGCTACATCGAACAAGTCAGGAGAATGCGGAGTGCATGCTTTGTTCGAGTTCGTTATGATTTCAGAATTATTGTTTATGAGACATGTCTATTGGCATCAAACACATCTGTTAGAATGAGATGTGTCTATTGGAAAAGACACACCTTGAGGTGTGTCTATTGGCATTGGACATGACTGTTGGAAATGAGATGTGTCTATTGGAAAAGACACATCTTGAGGTGTGTCTATTGGCAAAAGACACATCTGTTGACATCTATAAATAGGTGTGGCATTGATCATTTTACACACTGGTTCATTTTGAAATACACAGCAAAATACATTCTCTCTTCTTGCAGATTTTCTGATTTTATCCGATTGAATTATTTGGGTGAACCACAAATAACTTCAATCTGAAAGTGTTCACACGACTTCAGAAAAATCCAAGTTATCACCCAACTCCCCAACAAAGATTGAAGTTATTCTATTTTCTGAAGATGGCGAACTCAGAATCTGCAAAAGACATGACAAGCAAGTTTGCAAAGTTGGACAAGTTTGAGGGTCAGGATTTTAGAAGATGGCAAAAGAAGATGCATTTTCTATTGACGACGCTGAAGGTTGTATATGTTTTGAGTACCCCCATTCCAGAAGTGGTTGAGGATGAAACCGCTGAACAAACAAGGAGGCGTTGCAAATGGGAAAATGCTGATTACATCTGCCGCGGTCACATCTTAAACGGTATGTCTGATTCCCTTTTCGATGTATATCAAAATGTTGAGTCAGCGAAAGAATTGTGGGATTCTCTTGAATCCAAGTACATGGCAGAAGATGCTTCTAGTAAGAAGTTTCTGGTCAGTAATTTTATGAATTACAAAATGGTCGATTCTAGACCTGTGATGGAACAATACAATGAATTGTTAAGAATTCTGGGACAGTTTGCCCAACACAATCTGAAGATGGATGAATCTATCTCAGTTTCTGGTGTTATAGACAAACTACCACCATCATGGAAGGATTTTAAACACTCCTTGAAACATAACAAAGAGGATATGACTCTGGTTCAACTTGGAAGTCACTTCAGAATTAAAGAGGCTTTAAGGACTCAAGAAATTGAGAATAATCCTAAGGGCAAGAACCAAGTCGGTAACTTTTCTGTGAATATGGTTGAAGATGGTGGATCTTCAAATAATTCTAAGTATGGCAAGGGTGATAAACGAAAGTTTAAAGGAAACAACAACAATTCTTCCAACAAAAGGCCTAAGATGGCATGTTGGAAGTGTGGCAAACCTGGACATTTCAAGAAGGATTGTCGGGTTGGTAAAGGCAAGCAAGAAAAGCAAAATGCTGGTCCAAGTGGATCCAAGGATCCAGAAAAGCAACAAGGTCAGATTTTAATGCAAAAATGTAATTCTAGTCAGAATTATGTGTCACTAATATCTGAGGCATTTTATGTGCAGGATGACAATGTTTGATTCCAGAAGCATGAGTTCAGAAGCAAGAAGCAATATTCAACCCCATGTGCCATTTTACAAGTCAATACCTACTCCACCTAACTACCTACTCCACCTACCATTAATTATTTGCATTTAAGGACCTCAATATTTGCATATAAGGACCTCTAGCATTACTATAAATAGGCATGTTTTGAACATTGTAAGACACATTGAATTTAAGTAATAAAATTGAGTTATTTAGAGAATTTTCTCTCTTGTTCCTGAGCCATATTTTGGTATCAGAGCAAGTTTTTAGATCCCGGAGTTGAGTGAAAAAAAACAGAAATTTCGGTCACTATTTCGGTCGGAAGTTACTGTTCACTATTCACTGTTCACTGTTCATCGCCGGAGAAGACGACACTGTTCAGGCAGAGTTACTGTTCATCACCGGAGAAGACGACACTGTTCATCACCGGAGAAGAAGGCACTGTTCATACGGCACTGTTCATACGGTACTGTTCACACGGCACTGTTCATACGGCACTGTTCATACGGTACTGTTCATACGGCACTGTTCATACGGTACTGTTCACACGACACTGTTCATACGGCACTGTTCATACGGTACTGTTCACGAGCACTGTTCACGGGCACTGTTCACTGAAAAATTTATTTTTCAACATGCCTCCACGAAGATAACCTCTGCGAGACGTTGAAATGGCGGACATGCGGAGACAAATTCAGGAACTTCAAGATGCTTTGCAAGCCCAACAAGTCTTGTTAAACGAGCGTCAACCAGAAGATGAAGAATCTTCCAGTGATTCTTCAACACCTAGAAATCGTAGACCTCAAAGGCCACAAGTCAGACATGATGACATTAAAGTTGACATTCCTAACTTTGAAGGAAGACTTCAACCGGATGATTTCATCGATTGGCTTCAAACAGTCGAAAGGGTGTTTGAATATAAGGATATTCATGAAGAAAAAAAGGTGAAGATTATTGCTGTGAAATTAAGGAAACATGCTTCCATTTGGTGGGAAAATCTTAAAAAAAGGCGAGATCGAGAAGGAAAAAGCAAGATCAAAACTTGGGAAAAAATGCGAAAGGAATTAACCCGAATGTTTCTTCCTCCTCACTACTACCAAGACAAGTTTATCCAACTGTAAAATCTTCGTCAGAAGAATTTATCAGTCGAAGAATACACAAGAGAATTTGAGAAGTTGATGATGCAGTGTGATATACAAGAAAAAGAGGAGCAGACCATTGCCAGATACCTCGGAGGATTAAATACTGATATTTCTGATCGTGTTGAACTTCAACAATATTGGTCGTTAGAAGATGTTATTCGTCTTGCTACGCGAGTAGAGAAGCAGCTACCCAAAAGATCTACCACGAGAAATTTCTCTCTAGCAAACCAACCACCTTACAATCAGAAACCACCTACCAACCAAGCCAGCTCTTCCACCCAACCCTCTCCTAAAACCATTTCTACAGAAAACAAAAACAAGGCCATTAAATGCTTTAAATGCCAAGGTTTTGGTCACATTGCTTCAAACTGTCCAAACCGGAGAACTATCACAACTATCAAAGGAGAAGCCTATGAAGTTTATGAGGAAGAAGAGACTCGAGAAGACACTGAAGGAGAATATTACGCAGATCCAATATACGATGAAGAAATTACTACTGCTGATCAGGGTGAGTCCTTAGTAATCCGACGAAGCCTAAACACAATGGCCAATAAGGAAGAACCTTGGTTGAGACGCAATATTTTCCACACTCGTTGCACTTCTGCAGGAAAAGTCTGTGATGTTATCATAGATAATGGGAGTTGTGAAAATGTCGTTTCAAGTTACATGGTAGAAAAATTGGATCTACCAACCCAGATTCATCCACACCCCTACAATTTGCATTGGCTCAATAAAGGAAGTATAGTCAAAGTTGATAAGCGTTGCCTAGTGACATTCTCTATTGGTCAGAAGTACCAGGATCAAGTATGGTGTGATGTTGTGCCTATGGATGCCTGTCATCTTCTCCTAGGTAGGCCATGGCAGTATGATCGTCAAGTACTTTATGACGGTTATGCAAACACTTATTCTTTTGTCAAGGATGGAGTAAAAATCAAGCTAGCTACTCTGCCGCCGAGTGAGCTTGATAAAAACAAGAAGGAAGCCAAACCATTAGTGTCCCTAGTCACGAAGAAACAACTGGAGGAAGCTATAGAGGAAGTTCAAACCATGAGCTTATTTCTATTATTCGAATCAAATAAGGAGACTCATGTTCCAGTCGAAATTAAACCATTACTTGAAGAGTTTCCCGATGTGGTTCCAGAAGACATTCCATCTGGACTACCCCCCATGCGAGACATCCAACACGCTATTGATTTCAGTCCGGGAGCAACGATTCCAAACCGACCCGCATACAGAATGAGTCCTCAGGAGCATGCTGAAATTCAAAATCAAGTTGAAGGATTATTAAAAAAAGGATTAATACAGGAAAGTGTTAGTCCTTGTGCGGTTCCTGCCATTTTAGTCCCTAAGAAAGATGGAAGCTGGAGAATGTGTGTTGATAGTCGAGCTGTCAACAAAATTACCATCAAGTATAGATTTCCAATTCCTAGACTTGATGATTTTCTAGATCAGATACATGGTTCCACTATCTTTTCAAAGATTGATCTTCGAAGCGGATACCATCAGATCAGAATTCGACCAGGAGATGAATGGAAGACTGCCTTTAAAACAAGAGATGGTCTTTATGAATGGACAGTTATGCCCTTTGGGTTCCAATGCGCCAAGTACATTCATGCGACTTATGAATCAAGTCCTTTGACCCTTTATTGGTAAATTTGTCGTCGTCTATTTTGATGACATTCTGATTTTTAGTAAGGACAAGGAGGAACACTTGGAACATGTCCGACAAGTGTTACAGACTCTTCGTGAACAAAAACTCTATGCCAATTTTAAGAAATGTGCTTTCCTGACAAATGAAGTTACTTTTCTTGGATACATCATCACATCCGAAGGCATACGAGTTGATCCAGAAAAGATAGAAGCAATCAATAGCTGGCCAGTTCCGCAATCAATCCATGAGGTCAGAAGTTTCCATGGATTAGCCTCCTTTTACAGAAGATTCATCAAAAACTTCAGCACAGTTGCCGCTTCCCTCACAGATTGTATCAAAGGAGACAAGTTTCAATGGACCGAGGCTGCACAGAAAAGTTTTGACAAGCTGAAGAAATATTTAACTGAAGCACCAGTATTAGCCCTTCCCAATTTTGATCAAGTATTTGAAGTTGTATATGGCACCCGTCCACTTAGCCCACTTGATTTGACTCCGTCAACTAACAAACAACAATTCAGTTCTGATGCAGATAGTCGAGCGAAGGAAATCAAGAAACTGCATGAACAAGTTCGAGAACAGATACGGAAACAAAATTCCAGATACAAAAATCAGCGAGACAAACATCGAAAGCAACAGATTTTTAAAGTTGGAGATTTGGTCTGGATTCATCTACGAAAAGAGAGATTTCCTAATCAACCAAATGCCAAGTTGTCACCTAGAGCTGATGGACCATTCAAAGTTGTGCAGAAAATCAATGACAATGCTTACAAAGTAGAACTGCCTGGAACATATGGTGTTTCTGCAACTTTTAATGTTGCTGATCTTTCACCTTATTTCGACAATGAAGAATGCTAAAACTCGAGGTCGAGTTCTCTCCAACCCGGGGAGTATGATTCCAGAAGCATGAGTTCAGAAGCAAGAAGCAATATTCAACCCCATGTGCCATTTTACAAGTCAATACCTACTCCACCTAACTACCTACTCCACCTACCATTAATTATTTGCATTTAAGGACCTCAATATTTGCATATAAGGACCTCTATCATTACTATAAATAGGCATGTTTTGAACATTGTAAGACACATTGAATTTGAGTAATAAAATTGAGTTATTTAGAGAATTTTCTCTCTTGTTCCTGAGCCAATGTTGCTTGGTGGATTGATTCAGGAGCAACGAGTCATGTATGCAAAGATCTTCGTTGGTTCATAGACTTTCAACCAATCGAAGATGGATCTATCTTAAGGATGGGAAATATTGCAACTGAACTTATCAAAGGACTAGGAAATGTCAAGATAGTTTTTACTTCTGGCAAATGTATATTGTTAAATAAAGTGTTGTATGTTCCTGGGATTCGTAAGAATCTCTTGTCTGGTGTTGTATTGAACAATTGTGGATATAAACAAGTTTATGAAAGTGACAAATATATATTGTCAAAACATGGCTCTTTTGTTGGCTTTGGCTATTTGTGTAATGGTATGTTTATGTTGAATGTAAATACTCCATTTATTGATGAATCTGCTTGCATGGCTTCTACTAGTACTAGCAATAATTTGAACAAACCAGAATTATGGCATGCTAGACTAGGACATGTACATTACAAAAGAATAAAGGATATGTCAAAAATGAGTCTCATACCTACTATTGATTTAGACAATGAAAAATGCAAAACATGCATGTTAACCAAGATAACAAGAAAGCCCTTTAAGGAGGTTAATAGGGTGTCTGATGTTTTAGAATTAATACATAGTGATTTGTGTGATTTCCATTCTACACCATCATTAGGAAATAAAAAGTATGTAGTTACTTTTATTGATGATGCTACTAGATATTGCTATGTATATTTGTTGAATGCTAAGGATGAAGCTCTTGACTTCTTTAAAATTTATAAAGAAGAAGTAGAGCTACATCAGAGTACCATGATTAAAAATCTACGTACTGATAGAGGAGGTGAGTATTATGATCCGGTTTATTTTCAATCTACTGGTATAATACATCAAACCACGGCTCCTTATACATCACAGCAAAATGGTGTGGCAGAGCGAAAGAATAGGACTTTGAAAGAAATGGTTAATTCCTTGTTATCCTACTCGGGTTTGTCTGTATGTCTTGACATGGTGGACAATTATTTTTCAAATTTAGTGTCCATCCTGGTCTTACATCTATGTGAACTTCTATCAATTTGATGCCTACAAGGTCTAGGGTACTAGTGACAGAACAACCAAGACTTAAAAATATATGATACAAAACTTCCCTGTGCGATACATTCTGTTCTTCAGCTTATGTCTTGACATGGTGAACAATTATTTTTGGAATTTAGTGCTCATCCTGGTCTTACAGCTATGTGAACTTTTATCAGTCTGATGCCTAAGAGGGTTAGGGTACTAATGACTAAACAACTTAGACTTAAAAATATATGATACAAAACTTCCATCTATGCATGAGTATAATATTCTCATACATTTCTCATCAAGTTGATTGTTCCAGTTAAGCTTGGTTGGTGTCATAACATAACTGTCTCATGTTTCCCGTTTTTCATGTACAGGAGTTCACCTAGTTGATATTTCGATCATTTTGACTTTGCGTTTTCATTTTAGTTTCATGGAGATGGAGGACAACAAGGTAATAATAATTTTGAATTTATTGTATTAGTAGTATCTAGTATGATTTGACTTCATGTAATTTTCATAATTTAGTTTATGAATGTTAATGTTGTTATTTATGTGAGTATTTGTATTGATTGAAGCTTAATAAGTAAGTTGAATCCTGGCAAGAATTCATTTGCATGTCTTTAGTTACATGGAATTATTGGACCAATGAGAGAATTTGAGGAGTATGAGATACAATTAAGATATCTTGGAAATAGTGACCTACTCTTGGCCCACCCTTAAATATATGGACTTGTTAATTATTTAGATGTAGAAAGTATACAACCCAGTTCCCTCTCCAGACTAGTTTCTAATGCAGCCCAATTAGAACCCAATTTCTTGTGCTTCTGTTTGTGTATACAAAATATATCGAAGTTAAGATTTAACCCATCTTCTCTTCTTATTGTTAATATAAGCATCTTTTGTTATTAATTAAATCACATTCTTAATTAGTAATAAACCATAATTATTTTAAATTCTTTTTAAAAGTATATCTTCTTTTGTAGTGTAAAAGCTATCATAAAAAATTATTTTTTCTTCTATATTGTTGTTCCGGTGCCATGTTTTGGAACACAACAATAATATGATAATTTAGTTTACATTTTCAGTACATACATCCTTAAGTTTGTGTTAATTAGGAATATTACTACATGTTTTGGCCCTTCCTCAAAAACATTTCTGGGTCCGTCACTGTATGGAAATGGATTTGTATATTGACAGAACCATGTTGAAGCATTGAAAGGAAACTATTTAGATTTCAAAGAATGATTATTATGTTTGTTCAATACTTGTTAGTTCATTCTTTATTTTGCCACTAATTCTGTGACCTTCATCCGAGTATCTGACATGTTTATGTATCAAGAGTCGCATGTTGATTTGAAAATATACTAAATTGTAATTTGTAACCCTTTGGTTCGGATTAAAAGTCAGTTTGGTACCATTAGTTTATATAATTGTAGTTTACATCCCTAAGAATGTTTGGGCGCTGCACATTGCACCCATTTCGTGTATTTTTACCAAATTACCCCTGATAATTTTGTAAATTCAGAATAATTAATTACATTTTGATCCCTAAAGTATGAAATGTTGCATACATGAATCCTTGAACAAATATTTTCGAATTTTCGTAAATATTTTTGAATTTTCCTAAAAAAAATTTAATTTTTCCGTGCATCGTTTGGAAAAATTCGGAAAATTTTGAAAAAAATAGGAAAAATTCGAAAATATTTGTTCAAGAATTCATGTATGCAACATTTCATATTTTATAGATCAAAATATAATTAATTATTTTGAATTTACTAAATTATCCTTGGATTTTTGGTAAAAATACACTAAAGGGGTGAAATGTGTGATATTTTTGTCTTAACATCATATGTTATACACTGTGCTTATTTTTCATTTTAAAAATAGATTTGCTTGGAGGTTAAACTTATGCCAACCAGTTATGGAACTATCCAAGGGACTATAGGAGAACTTGAAGTGTCATTTATCCAGTTTAACTCCATGAGTGATGCTCAAAATACACGAAAAGGTTTAAAGATTCTTCCAAAGAAATATTTTCTTCAACCCGTAATGTCTCTACAGTTTGGGAAGAAGTTTTACTTGGCAGTAGAGAGGTGTGATTGCTCCTTGAGTGCATTTAGATGCTCAGATCAGAAGAAAATTAATATTGTCAGGTAAATTGTACTTTATTTTACTATTGAAACACATGTTGTAAGAAAAAATAATTAGTTTTAATGATTTGTGCAGGTCACTTATAAAGATGGTCATTCAACTTAGTTTTGACTTTACAATCCATTCCAATTTTTCTATGGAAAATCTTGTAATAAAAGATGGAGAGGTAAAATGCTTTGGACTACCTAAGCCATTCTTGATTGCATCCGTCCAAGAACAGATGACTCAACTGTACGAGATTGCTCAAAAAGTGTTACCTGTTTCACCTTTCAGCATTGATCTCTTGAATGACATGAGGCGGGCATGGACATTGTAAGTATTTGTGATTTTTAGTAAAATTAATATTTAAGGTGTAAACTAATTGGGCCCGATTGATTAAAAAAACTTACAAGCCCTCTTAGAGCAACTCCAATGCAATGTTATCTTTGTGGTTATTGCTATATTATAGCACCAAGTACTAAAAAACTCATCTCCAAAGGGGTGCTATAGTTGGATACATCCTTGGTGCTATTGCTATATTATGCATCATTGGTGCTAAATTTGAAACCAAGGATGCATTTATGTAGGGATGGCAAAAAAAACCGATCCGATGGATACCCGATCCAATTCGACCCGATTGGATCTTACCGAACCCGATTTTTTGGATTTGGATTTGGATTTGGATTTGATTTTTAAACCCGAAAGAGTTTGGATTTGGATTTGGATATTAGCAATATCCAACCCGATCCAAACCCGATCCAAACCCGAAACCCGAAAAAAACCCGTTATATATATATATATATATAATATTTATTCCTTATTCAAATACCCATTACCTAATATCTATCCAGCCCATTCAAACTACCCAGCCCATTTACTTAAAAACCCAATTCTATATTTAACCTAATAGTCTATATATTTATATAAGTCTAATACACTGATTTTTCATTCTCCATAGTTGATACCTCTAACCTAGCCGCTGGCCGCATACACTTCTTTGATAAAGAAGATAATTTCAGAAGTTTATTTTTGCTAATTTATTTCTTAGTTGATACAAGTGTTTATTTCTCAGTGTTGGATAACAGAATTTCTGTAATATTTATTTGACATTTTTCTTCTTTTTCTGTGAGGTTCTCGGGGGAAGGGCTCTACGATTGAAGCAACTATGGATCGGTATCATGATCATTATCGTGAACCACTCACAAGCTGAACTCGAATCTGAGCAAAGATGAACTCGATTGTAAGGTTCTTTGTATCTATTTTAGTTTGCTATATATATATATATATATATATATATTTTCTTGTTTGTGTGTTTGTGCTTGACCCAACTCAAATTGTCCTATGCGCTTATATTGGTGTTTCTTGATTGGTTTAATAAATCAGCAGGTTCTAGTATTTCTTAAGATTTGCATCATGCTGGAGCACAATAGTAGTGGAAACGAGAATTAAATCATGGAAACAAGTGTATTATTGGGTTATTGCTAGTCTGTTAGCAATGTTCATTTTCTATTTGTAATGTAAGATTTATAAGCGATGAGTTAGATAATAATTTGTAATTGTATATTAATTTTTATTAAATTCAGCTTAAAAACCAAGATTGCTAGTTAGTTTCCCAGAATTTTAAATTTCGGGTTTGGATTAAACCCGAACCCGATCCAAACCCGGTGGATCGGGTTTGGATTTTGATTTTCCAAATCCAATTGGATTTGGATCGGGTTTGGATTTGGATTACAAATTCGGGTTTGGATTTGGATATCACAGATATCCAACCCGATCCAACCCGTTGCCATCCCTACATTTATGCATCCATGCCAAATTATCATTTGAAAATATTCAAAAAAGAGTTAGGTAAAAGTTAAAAAAGTTGGTTAAATATGAAACTAGTTGTAGAACTAGGTTTGGAGGGTGAGTTTTATTTTAGCACCAAAATTCACTTTTTGATTCTATATTATAGCAATAGCAATTTAACATTTGGACTTGGACTTCCTCTTAATATCCAAATAAGAGCCCAATAGCCCACATGAAATAGAATTCCAAATCCAGGCCCAATGAAATAGAATAAGAGATACAAATTTCCATACCATCGCCTCTTCTGGGTGTAAGTTATGTTTATGTTTTCATCTCCCTATGAATTGTCTCTTTTTCCAATGAATCGTCTCTCCAATTTTTTAATTGTTTCCATTAAATAAATTGTCTCTCCAATTGTTTAATTGTTTCCATTTTGATAATTGTTTGACGTGCTTAGATCATCCTATTTTCATGTCACCAGAAAAAAGATTGGATAACCATGGTAGATGTTGGGTCAGACTGAAAATAGAAGATGAGTATCATAGATTAAGAGACAAATTCAATCAAAGGCAACAAAACTCTAGCAAGGGAAAGGCTGAAGATTGGCAACAGATAGTTAAACAAATGGGTAGCGCTGGGTTGAAGAAGATCTTTGAAAAGGGATACGGTACCACATGTTTCGAAAAGCATAGGCTTATAAGAAATGCATCACAACATTTGGACTACAAACAAAACCAGGTAGCATATCTATAACTTTGAATTAATTAAAGAATGTGCATATATATATATATATATATATATATATATATATATATATATATATATGCTTGTGTGTTGCACTTGTTCTCTGTTTGTGTGTGTTACATACATTTATGAACACAAAGCATAGATTTGTACATAAAGCGTACTAATGGATCTACTAATGTACATATATCACCACCTGTATACACTTATTAATGTTAATGAGAAGGGGTGTGTGTGGGTGGGTGTTTTGGGGGGTAATAATTATAATGATTGTAAGGGAGTGTAGTTGAGATGACTAGAGAGATTTCAGATGGTTAGTTTCTCATTAATATGTGAATATGGATGAAGTGAAAGTGGAAGAGCATATTTTGTACTGCTGAAACGGAATTACATTTTTTTTCCTTATATTCTTGTGCTGATGTTACCCTATGTTAGATTTTCCTTAGCTCCTCTTAGCCAAGCAGAAAATTTGTTGATGCTTTTGGTTGCACCACTTTTTGATGAAAGAATCAGTAAATAAAAACTATATGGTCCAAACTGATCCTTGATTGTGTTTCTTTAGAGCATGATCCTATATGTATAGCAAATGATGAAATAGAAACCAATCTTAAAACATACAGTCACGTGTATATGTGTTATGTACGTGGATGTAGACATCACCCCTCCTATTCACACATCACTGCCAAGTGCAGTCACTTACATTTCCATACGAACAAACTCCAAACACACATAGTGTGCCACCACTTATACAAGACTTCACAATTCTGCTCGGAATATCCAGTTAACACAAAATGGTGATTTATGGATACAAATTAGTGATTCTGGTAATACAAATTAGTGAACTTAGTAATACGATTTGATGATTATATATATATCGAGTCTAGATGGGTGGTTATATATATTTCAAGTTTAAATTTCAGATTTGATGATTTTTGTTCAAAGTAATTGTTGTTATAGGTGATGTAAATCAAATTTTTCTGTCCAGTTTCCGATTGGTTTGGTTTGTTCCCTTTTTTTTCTGGATTATAATGTATATATATATATATATGTATATCTGTGTGCATTAATGATTTTTTTTGTAGATGTCATTCACTGAACTTGCAATAGAGGTGGATACGTTGTTTGTAAACTATGCCATGGAAATGCATGGTTTTGTGAAGGAACAGGGCTGTAATCAAATACCACAACAACCTGCAAAGTAAGTGTTTATATAGTTTGTGCCAACTAATTAAGTGTGTCTATGTTGCCCAGTAAATAACAATTGTAGAAGGGGGGTTGAATACAATTGTATAAGATTTTTGACTTAAAACAAATAACACAAGTATGAATCAATAACAGCTTTATTAATTCTGATATAAAACTTTTACAAAACTCTCTTAAGAAATTCTTATGTTCTTAAGAGCTGCTAGGTTACAAGATAACTCGTGTAAGCGAATACATAATGTAAAACCTAAACTGTGTTTATATAGAGTACACAGTTACACTATCAATTACAAGATATTCTAAATCAATTACATATATCTTTGAATGCATATCTTGTATGATAGCTGCATTCCTACAAATTAGGAACCGACATATCAATCTTCCTTGATCTCTGGTCTGATGAGAATCTTCATGAAATACTGACCAGCTTCTAATCCTGATGATAATCCAATACTGACGTTGTATTCCTGATGACGTCAGCATCAGTATCTGATCAGTAATACCCAGATCCTGATCATCACTTGAATCAATATCTAACAATCTCCCCCAATTTGTTCTTTATAAAACAAAATTCCTTCTAAAAATCATCAGGAACAGTTTCAGAAATTCTTTGATAAAACAGATTCAATCTCAAGAATTCAGATAACAATTCTTCTCCCTTGCTTTCAAGAACTTGAATCAGTTTCTTCTTCAGATTTTTGAGTTCTTCATCTTCCTCATTAATCTGATAGATAGCTGCCCTGAGATTCTGAATTGAGCTTCTTGGAAGATCTAAGTCACCTAGCAACACATAAGCAATTTCCTTCCCATCTGGATTTAGAGACAGTTGTTCCATGCCTAGATACACTTCTCTAATAGCTGTACCTTTCTTCATTTCAATCTCTATATCTCTTAAATTTAAGTACATGGGAATATAATTGCCATCATACCTCGTTCCTCCATCCATGAATCTCTGTCTAATCTTCCTGTAAATCATGACACACCAATTGTGATAAACTTCTCTTTCACTAACATTTATTCTTTTACTTCTGAGAAGATACAGAACATATTTCAGCTCTTTTGCAGATTTACACAACAATTCATGAATAAGAATCTTCTTCACACTTCCATCTTTCATGAAGTACACCAGCTTTTCTATTTTCTTTGCATCAGCATGACAATCAGCAATGATAGCAACAGC
Organism: Kitagawia praeruptora; assembly: GCA_037693485.1. NCBI lineage: Eukaryota > Viridiplantae > Streptophyta > Magnoliopsida > Apiales > Apiaceae > Kitagawia > Kitagawia praeruptora. The sequence goes on from CM075347.1 coordinate 134,592,097, forward strand.
TTCAAGTTTCCAGAGATGATCTACAGTTAACTCATCCCCAATCTTGTCAACTAGAGCATGTTGATCAGTTTGTGCAATGAAAATAACCAGTGCATGACTATATCCAATTCCTCCTCTAGTGCCAGGTTCCCATCCTCTCAAACCAGATTGCATACTCACCCATTTTGGTGGACTTTTAGCAATAAATGTAGTAGACTCTGATTTAACAATCAGTAATTCATTGATCAAAGAAGACTCTGTTATCAGTCCAGCTGATTTGAAAACAACTGGCTTCCTATAATCAACCTTATTCTCCTCCTTTTTCTTATTCTTCTTCTTCTCATTTGTTGGATAATCCTGCTGATGTTCAGGAACAGATCTATCTTTATCATACCATAACTTCCTGTTTGATCTATGAACATTTCTTAAGTAATCTCTGGTTGTTATCCTTTCTGCTTCTCTGGCTTTAGTTCTGATTTCACTTTCTTTCTCAAATCTTCTGAAGTTTTCTTGTTCATACTCCAGTGTATCTTCAAAAACTTCTATATTGTGAAATTCAACCACAACCTTAAGAATCATAATCTTAAGTTCTTTTAAAATTTCAGCCTCTTCAGAATCAGAAACAACATCAGGAATTGAACCAACGACTGACTTCTCATTAGATGCAGTAGATTGAACAGCTACCTTACTCTTTCTTTTCAAAGGCAAAATCTCCTCTTCAATTTCTTCAGGAACATTGAATATGTTGTCTGGAGTTGATGCAAGAGATAGTGGAGTTTTCTTCTTTTCATTTTCAGAAACATCTTTCAATTTGATTCCACTAGATCTTGTTTGCCTTGTACTTATTTGAGCAGATAATCTTCCTCTACTTCTGTATCTTCCTCCTCTGCCTCTTCCTCTTCTTGCAGCAGGAGCTTCATTCTGTTTTGCAAACTCTTCAAAGATCCTGTTCTGTTCTTCTAAGAACTCATCAGTAGTCATGTTTGGATTTTCTCCAGTAGATAAGACAAGTGCTTTCTTAGCATGATACTGTTGAACTCTTTTATCTTTATGAAATAGCTTAAGAACACGACCATCCCCAGTGTCAAGTTCATGAAACAGATTAGCAACATCTTCATCCTGTTCCACATACACATCATCCTCAGGAATGGTTGACAGAGTTTGACCAGGTGTCACAAACTGTTCTTCTTTTAGATTCTGAGATTGCATCATTGTTGTCACTATCTTCTTTCCAGATCTAGAAACGTGAGTTGACTGCTTAGTTTGAGTATTAGTTCTCTTTGTTACTAAAGCAGCATCAGAGGTTTCAACTTTATGATGTGACTTAGCACCACCATCATTTCCAGAATTATCATCATCCTTTTGTACAACTGGATTAGGTGAGCATTTTGTTTTGACTACCTTCTCCCCCTTTTTGACATCAGTATCTTCCGCAATGAAGAAAGACAAGATAAGCTTGAGGGTTTCATCAATAGTATCAACTTTTGATTCCAAGACAGTCATTCTAGAATCCATTCTCTTGTCAAGAGCTTTAATATCATCTGCAAGAAGGCGTGCTTGAGAAGCAGTAGCAGATATAGAAACAGATGTCTGAATACCCGCTTGAAATTTATCAGTTACAGCCTTCATAGAGTCAAGCTCACTCTTCAATCCCTTAGCTAGAAGAGCATTTGTTTTGAGAAGAGCCTTGAGTTCAGGAGTTTGCATCCTCGTAGCAATATGACCAGAATGAAAAAGAGCATTTTGAAAATTCATCTCAGCAGTCGGTACATTCCATTCTGTATCCCATTCATGTCCCCTTGCAGCTCGAGTATCAGGAGGAAGAATTGAACTGTACTCCCCTCTGAATTCTTCTTGAGTCATTGACTGCATGTATCTACTTGAAGACCCATAAGTAGATTGGAGACTTGCTTTTATAGCTGCCTGCATTTGCTTTGTTTCAAGATCAGCATGATCATCATCATCATCATCTGAACCACCACCAGCCTGCCTCAGGAAGTTTATTTTCAACATTGTCATCAGGAAGCATAACACCTTTCATTTTCAAAACACCAGTAGATACAGCTGGTGAATCCTGATGCCCTGCAGACAAATTAGTAACATTTCCTAAATCTCTCTTTTCTTTTAAAGTGATCTCATCACTTCTCACAATGTTACCTAAGTTACTTTCAATAGCAACTTCTACCTCACTAGAAGTTAATAACTTCTCACTCTTTTCTACCTTTCCTTTTGCCAGTTCAGGAGACTGCCTCTCATCACTCTTCTTTTTCTCTAAATGTTCACTCTCAATCTCACAAGAAAGGTTCTGGCTCATTAAATGTGAAGAAATAAGAGGTGGCTGAGAAGAGTGGTCTGAAGTCATACAAATAGAGGTATCCCTTTTATCAGGTCTATCTGTAATCATACTATCAGTAAATGAAGTAGAGAAAGAGATGTTACCTGATGAAGTAGTTAAAGAATCCATTGGCCTTACTGAAATTGGCTCAATAAGTAATGGAATATGCGGATCAGTAGTACTTTCATCAGGATTGATCACTGCAACTATAGCATGACTTGCATCAGTATTTGCTACTGATGGTTCTTGTGTAGTCTGAGGTTTTGAAGCTTCTTCAACACTTTGAGTCAAAGGTTCTTGTGTGCTTCCCTCAAATGCAGTGTCAGCAATCACTTTATCACATTCAGCAATGTGCAAATCATGAGCAGCTTTTTCTGCCAGACTTCTAGCAAGTTCAATTTCAATTTCAGAAGCCCCTTGAGCATTGTCAGGAAACTCCCCTGCTGATGTGAGTTTGCCAGCATCTTCACTTTGAGAAGATGGTTCTTGTGGGGCAGGAATATTCTTGTCTTCACCTTCCCTTTGAGAAGATGGTTCTTGTGTGACTATTCCTTCAGTAATGTCTGCACCTACACTTTGAGTAGGTGGTTCTTGTGTGACTGGATCTGCAATAGCTTCTGAACTCCTTTGAAGTTCAGGTTCTTGTGGGCTAGATCCTCTCAGAGATGACATAGTAGTCCTCTGTTTCTTCTGTCTGTGAAAGACATTTGCTTCAGCAGTTTTTACTTTAAGTGGTGAGGGTTTAACACCCAGCTGAGCAGCAATAGCATTTACTTGATCGACAGACATCTCAATAATTCTTCTCTTTGGAGATGCAGATGCTGGAGAATCAGAAATCTCAACAGTCTTCATAGGTGAATTATCAGGAGTAGAGATGTCAGGATTAGCAGTAGCGTCAGGAACTGATGATCCATCCTGATTAACAACATCAGGATTGCCTTCCATAGCATCAGTAAGATTCAGAAATTCTGTGTGATCAACAAATTTGCCTTTGCTGATTAATCTTCTTCTTTTCTTTGGCTTTTCAGAGACAGCCACTTCTCTTGTATCAACAACATCAATCTTCTTCTTTTTCAGCAAGACTGATATAGGCATTGTGTCATCATCAGAATCAGAATCAGAAATAACTCTTTGATCAACTTTCCTCTTCACTCCTATTTCTTTATTCAGACCAGATGTTTCAAGAACCCTTTGTTCACCCCCTTGTGACTTCATTTGAGAGTGAGTTGAAGTGGAGAAATCCTTTGACCCTGATTGCCTCTTAGACACATCAGATCTAGCTGATTTCTTTGATTTTACAACTGATGCCTTTTGTGAGACACCAGAGGTGGTTGACTGTTTAGATGAGTGTTTAGGTTGTGTGCTTGTGTCAGGAATAGGATGTGTAAGGTCCTGTTCCATAGCACCAGTTGCTGGGCCATATTGAATAGGCATTCTCTCTCTTAAAAGAGACCATACTTCATCAGGAATGTATGGAGTTCCATCAAACTTATTTGCCTTATCAGAATTGATTAGACTCTTTATATTGTTTTCTGAGATTTTACATATAGGTAAAATTGTATCATTCTCAAAAACAGCATGAGGACATAAGTGAGAGAATATTAATTGGAAAAATCTAAGAAAACAAACATAACCACATTTATCTGCTTTTCTTTCACTTAATGCCTTTAGTATAAAAGAACCATAATCAAATGAGAGATCATGAATTAGAGAGTACCCAATTTTGGCTGAACCTGTTGGTAAGGCATCAAAGTTTGACACTTTATTCAAGAAACATCTGCTGATAGTGTCAAGAAGAAATTCCATTCCCTCTTAAGCTTTGTCTTGTAGAGCTCTCCAAACTTCTTTGGCGTTCCATTGTAACCCAAGCTTACAACATACTCAAGAAGTTTTGAATCAGGAACTTTGAATACAGGCTTACCAATGATTGATGGTAAGTGTAGGGCTTCAGTGACAATCTCAGGAGTTACATAGTATGTAACATTGTCATATTCAAAGCTCATCTGAGGATTTTCTGATGGAAGACCTTTCCCAAAAACACTTGTATTCCAAACCTGCATAACATACTTAAAAGATATCTTGGCAGGTTGGGTTAGTGCATAATTGATTGGGCTTGAGGCCAAAAAGTCCTGAATAATGTGGAAATCATTGGGCAAGTCCTGATGATCTAGAACTGCAGTGAAGTTATTAGTATTAAAAGTAACTCCATTGATTACCACCTTGCTGTTCATGAATAAATTCTCCATTGGAATTTCAAACACAAAAGATGTGTTAATTTTGAAATTAGGGTTTGAGAGTGCAAAGACAGAGAGAGACGATGCTTTACTGATAGTTTGAGAATAACAAATCAATTAGTAAACTAAATTGATATTAGACAATGCTTGTAACTTCTCAGAAACAGGTGTCAGTAAATCATTCGTTTATGCTAAAGTAATGGACCAAATTACGTGAGAGAGTGGTGAGGATTACACGCGTCATGACTTACATCTGTAACTGTAAGTAATAATTGAGTGAAACACACGCGCTTCGATTTATTCGAGAAATAAAATTGTGACCAAAATAAAACATGGTAATTTTGTTTTAAATAAAGAAATTTAAAACATCACAAACGAATGAAACCTGGTACTTGCACCAGTAATATGAATCGTTTCATATTCTTGTTCCACCCTTCTCTATTTAATCTCGGATACTTGTCCACTTACTTCTATAACGCTTCATTCTCTCCTGAAAGAAAATTAAGAAAAACCCTTCACATCAAAAAATTTTAACAATGTCGAACCTTACCATCATTGAGAAAAACCTCCATCTCTTAGAGAAAAGAGATATATTCAGTTATACTCGTGAAGAGTTTGATGCTTTCGACTGGGAAAGACAACTGGAGACTCTCTGGTTGCAGATGGATGCAGGTCTCGAAGAAATCGAGAAGGAAAAACCTGCAAAAGTGATCGACATTGATGCTGCCCTCCAAACAGCATTCGCATGGCTTTCATCTAAGGCATCTTCATCCAACTCCATCAACCATTGTTAATGAATATGTCAGCAAAAATAACCTTATCCCTGTCAACTTTCACCCAAACAAAGTGGCAAAGATGGGATCTGGGATGGCTATTAACAATGGAGTGGATTGGTCTTTTATTTCCTGTTGAATATATTAGTAGATAGAGAACACAAAAGATGTAATCTTTGAATGTAATCTCTTTCTTATTATCAATGAAAAATCTAGTTTTTATATTCTATTCAATGTTTTTCCTGATTTAACATGTTAAGTGAAAATAAACATGAGGACTAATTAAAGTGATCACATTATCAGGAATTTAATAACATTAATCATAGCTTGAATCAGGAAATTGAGATAAAATGAAAACAGTTAGATTCTGAACAAAATACTGATGATCGAATCGTTGTATCAGGATTCGACGTTGACCATTGTCAGGATTGACTTTCCATCAGTATTTGCAAGTCGTCAATATCTGATGACTTCTTTCTCTCAGGAACTGCCATAGTTTACCATTCCAAGTTCATTCACCAACTTTGTAAAAGTAGCCTCAGGTAGTGGCTTGGTGAATATATCAGCTAACTGTTGATCAGTAGGAACAAAATGAAGTTCAATTGTTCCTTCCAGTACTTGTTCTCTTATGAAGTGATACCTGATGCTGATGTGCTTTGTAAGAGAATGTTGAACTGGATATCCTGTCATAGCAATAGCACTTTGGTTATCACAATAAATAGGTATTTTTGAAAATGACAAACTATAGTCCATTAGCTGATTTCTCATCCACATGATCTGAGCACAACAGCTTCCAGCAGCAATGTACTCAGCTTCTGCAGTTGATGTAGAGATAGACTTTTGCTTTTTACTGAACCAAGAAACTAGTCTTCCTCCAAGAAACTGACAACTGCCTGAAGTACTTTTCCTGTCTATTTTGCATCCAGCAAAATCAGCATCTGAATAACCACATAAACTAAAGTCTGATTCTCTAGCATACCAAAGGCCAAGAGTAGAAGTGCCCTTTAGATATCTGAAAATCCTTTTCACTGCAATGAGATGTGGTTCCTTAGGATTTGCTTGAAATCTTGCACATAGACAGGTTGCATACATGATATCTGGTCTGCTAGCAGTTAGATATAAGAGTGAGCCAATCATTCCTCTGTAGTTGGTTACATCTACTTCAGTTCCTTGATCAGGATCAAGCTTTGTAGCTGTAGCTATAGGAGTTGAAGCTGTAGAGCTGTCTTACATGTTAAACCTTTTTAGTAAATTCTTTGTGTACTTTGACTGATTGATAAAAATCCCTTCATCAGTCTGTTTAACTTGAAGACCTAAGAAATAGCTCATTTCTCCCATCATACTCATTTGATATCTAGACTGCATTAGCTTTGAAAACTTCTCACACAGCTTAGTATTAGTTGACCCAAAAATGATATCATCAACATATATTTGAACTAACAGCAAATCCTTACCATGATTCAAATAAAACAAGGTTTTATCAATTGTACCTCTATTGAATCCACTTTGCAGTAAGAATTGAGCTAGGGTTTCATACCAGGCTCTTGGAGCTTGCTTTAGTCCATAAAGTGCTTTATCCAGTCTATAGACATGATCTAGATGTTTGGGATCAATGAAGCCAGGAGGTTGCTCAACATATACCTCCTCTTCCAGTTCTCCATTGAGAAATGCACTTTTTACGTCCATCTGGAATACTTTGAATTTCTTGTGGGCTGCATATGCCAGAAAAATTTTGATGGCCTCCAGTCTTGCAACAGGAGCAAAAGTCTCATCATAATCTATTCCTTCCTGTTGAGAATACCCCTTTGCTACTAGTCTTGCTTTATTCCTCACAATTGTGCCATCTGAATCAGTCTTGTTTCTGAATACCCACCTTGTACCCACAATAGATCTTCCTTTGGGCCTTGGTACAAGTTTCCAGACTTCATTTCTTTCAAACTCATTCAGTTCTTCTTGCATAGCTGTAACCCAATCAGCATCCTTAAGTGCATCTTCAACTTTCTTAGGCTCCTCCTTTGACAGAAAGTTATTATATAAACATTCATTTTGAGTTGCACTTCTTGTCTTAACACCTGCTTCAGGATTCCCAATGATTAAATCAGGAGTATGACTTTTAGTCCATTTCCTTGCTGATGGTAAGTCATTTCTTGAACTGGATGCTCCCCCTGGATTGGTGTTTTCTTCAAAAGAACTAGAATTGCTAGAAGCTCCCCCTGAGATAGTGCTATCTCCTTCTGATATACTGTCATGTATGTCACTTGAATCTGTTTCTGATGAGTCTCTACTTGATGTTTGAGTTGTATCAGTACTGGTGATGTCTCTCTCTTGCTCCCCCTCAACATTTGCATTATTTGAGTCATCATCAGTAACCGGTGTTTGATCAGGAATTGATCGATCGTCAGTTCTGACAGAATATCAGTATCTGACGTGACTTCATCAGAATTGTTGGTAGCTTCATTTGCAAAAGTCAAACTGTCATGAGAGTCTTCTTTTATTCCTGTTAGCTTTCTATCATCAAAAGATACATTAATAGACTCCATGACCGTCTTTGTTCTCAGATTGTAGACTTTAAAGGCTCTTGTTGTTGGATAGCCAATAAAGATGGCCTCATCAGCTTTTGTTTCAAATTTTCCTAGCTGTTCTGGATGAGGTCTTAGAACAAAGCACTTGCAGCCAAACACATGTAAATGCTTCAAGCTTGGCTTCTTTTCCTTAATCATCTGATAAGGAGTTACACCATGTCTATTGATTAGTGTAATATTTTGAGTGTAGCATGCTGTGTTGACTGCTTCCGCCCAGAAATATGTAGGTAGTTTAGCTTCTTCCAACATAGTTCTGCCAGCTTCAATAAGAGTTCTGTTCTTTCTTTCAACTACTCCATTTTGCTGAGGTGTGCCAGGAGCAGAGAATTGTTGAACTATTCCTTTGTATTTGCAGAACTCTTCCATTGCTGAATTCTTGAATTCAGTCCCATTATCACTTCTCAGTATCTTGACTTTGTATTCCGTGCCAGTTTCAATAAGTCTTACATGGTCCAGCAGTATTTTAGCAGTTTCATCTTTTCTGTGAAGAAAATAAACCCAGGTAAATCTAGTATATTCATCAACAATGACTAGAGTATACCTTTTCTTACTGATGGACATAATATTCACTGGTCCAAACAAGTCAAGGTGTAGCATGTGATATGGTTCAGCAATTGAGGATTCAGATTTACTCTTGAATGATGTCCTTCTCTGTTTAGCCTTCTGACAAGCATCACAGAGTCCATCAGGAGTATATAGAGCCTTTGGTAATCCTCTTACCAAATCTTTCTTTACCAACTCATTTATATTGTTGAAGTTGAGATGAGAAAGCTTCTTATGCCAATTCCAACTTTCATCTACAGACGCTTTACTGATGAGGCATGTAGTTGGATTTTCAGTATTAGTGTAAATGTTGGCTTCATAAATGTTACCATGTCTTTGACCTGTTAATGCAATCTTTCCTGAAGATTTGCTGATAACTTCAAAATGAGTATCATTAAAGTTGACACGATAACCTCTGTCTGTGATCTGACTAACACTCAACAGATTGTGCTTTAGTCCTTTCACCAGAGCTACTTTTTCAATGATGACATTTCCAATTACAATGCTGCCATATCCCAAAGTTTGTCCAATGTTGCCATCTCCATAAGACACAGTTGGGCCAGCCTTCTCCTCAAATTCTGATAGCAAGGTTTTGTCTCCAGTCATGTGCACAGAGCATCCACTATCCATGACTAACACATTTTTCTTTTTACCCTGCAATCAGAATCACAAAGAACTCAGTTAGAATTTTTAAGAACCCACACTTGTTGGGTTCTCTTTTCATGCAATTTAACATTTTTATCAGTAGAAGATTTTCTTGTAAAGACACTTTCATCAGGATTAACTCCATCAGAATTAGTCTTTTTCTTAACAGATGCATGATTAGTATTCAAGTTCTTTGTTTTTCCAAAATTTGCACTTTTATTGAACTTAGGCAAAGGCTCATAATAATTATAGTACAAATTATGGTATTCTTCACATGTATAAATAGAATGCCATTTACTGCCACAATGGAAACAAGGATTCTGTGGTTTATAGAATACTGATTTATTCCTAATGTCAGACTTAGGAACTACAGTTGGCTTCTTTTTACTCCTCCTGCAGTCAACAGCAAGATGATTAGAATTACCACAGTTAAAGCATACTTTTCTTGGTGCATTTGGAATATACTTATAATTATTCTCCTTGTTTATTCCAACTTTACCATTCCTGTTCCTTTTGACAGTTGGAACTTTCTTCCCATCTGTTACATCACAGATTCTATCCCTTAATTGCTTCTTGGACAAAAGACCTACATTTTTGTTTTTGACAGTTCTAGCCTCAGAATGATGTGTAGAAGTAGATCCCTTTTCTGAAGTAGATTTGGGAATTTCTGGATACACATAATTAACCGGTTTTAATTTGGTTTTAGTACTGTCTGTAACATATCTGTAGGTTTTTGGATTTGTTGAGTCATCAACTATAACTCTTCCAGGGTTAGATGAAACAACCTTTCCTTTGTCCTTTTTCTCATTTTCTGGCTTATACCCTAGACACTCTTTCCAGTTTTTATCAGTAATAATTTCATGAGTTTTTGTACCAGAATGTGTCCAGGTTCTGAGTTTTTCATTTGCATCTTTAAGTTGCATTTCAAGTTCTTTACATTTAAACTCTGTTTCAAGTTTCATGTGTTTAGCATTATCACATTCTGCTTGAACTTCATGCAAGAAAATTAACTCAGCTTCTAAATGATCATTTCTCTTAACAATCTCTGCCATTTCAGATTTTATTCTCGTATTTTCAAGAGATTGACTCCTAAAACTAATATGCAGAGATTTTAAGAAAGATCTTAGCTCAGAAACATTATTAGTATCAAAATCAAATAAAACTTCAGATACCTTATTTTCACCAGCAGAAGTCTCATCAGTTTTAGCCATCAAAGCATAATTCACTTTTTCTTCTTCAGAGTCAGATGATGAGTCCATCCAATCCTTGCTTGAAGAAATGAGAGCTTTGGTTTTGGTCTTCTTGCACTCAGTTGCAAAATGACCCATTCCATCACAGTTATAGCATCTGATTTTTGACTTGTCAAATTTGCTGCTTTTTCCTTCTTTCTTCTTGTACCTGTCTTTGTCAGCATTGAAGGTTTTCTTCTGGAATTTCCCTTGCTTCCTAGCCTTTCTGAACTTCATCTTTTTGAAGCCCTTGACTATCATAGCAACCATTTCAATCATATCAGAATCAGTAGAGTCATCATCAGTATCAGGATCAGACTCAGTATCAGTATCTGATGATGAGTCATCAGGAATTGACTCTTCCACTCTACTCTTTCTGTTAAAAACCTCCTCAGCTTTTCCCTTTGATTTTGATTCAACATTCAAAGCAACAGCTTTTGCTTTGACATTTTTCTTGTTCTTCCTCTGTTGAACCTCAAGATCATGGGTTCTTAGCATCCCATAGACTTCATCAAGAGACAGCATCTTCAAATCATATTGATGCCTTATGATTGAAGCTTGAGTATCCCACTCTTCAGTTAAAACTCTGAGAAACTTGGTATTTGAATCCTCTGGATCATACTCTTTGCCAACCAGTGATAGATTATTCAGTAAAGTCAAGAATCTATCATACATATCAGTAAGGCTTTCATCAGATTTAGCATCGAATTGCTCATACTCCTGAATCAACAGAGCCCTTCTGTTTCTTTTGATAGATTCAGTACCTTGACATTGAGTTTCCAAAGTGTCCCAAATTTCCTTTGCAGTCTTGCATGCTATTACCCTGTTAGACATGACATTATCAAGACTGTTATGCAAAATATTTTTTACCTTTGCATCTTTGAGTACTTGAGCCTTTTCCTCTGTCGTTCATTCACTCTTTGCCTTAATGACATAGTGTTCAGCAACAGTCTCTGTTCTTGCAACTAGTCTTGTTGGAAAAAATGGTCCATCATTGATCCTGTCAAGATAGTCAGGATCAGTTGCTTCCAGATACATCATCATTTTCACTTTCCAGGTTGGATACTCAGTCTTCTTGAGAATTGGAATTTTAATGCTTTCATACTTGCTTGTCGACATCTTAAGATCGTTTCTGATTTATATTAATCAGTTAAGCTCTGATACCAATTGTTGCCCAGTAAATAACAATTGTAGAAGGGGGTTGAATACAATTGTATAAGATTTTCGACTTAAAACAAATAACACAAGTATGAATCAATAACAGCTTTATTAATTCTGATATAAAACTGTTACAAAACTCTCTTAAGAAATTCTTATGTTCTTAAGAGCTGCTAGGTTACAAGATAACTCGTGTAAGCGAATACATAATATAAAACCTAAACTGTGTTTATATAGAGTACACAGTTACATTATCAGTTACAAGATATTCTAAATCAATTACATATATCTTTGAATGCATATCTTGTATGATAGCTGCATTCCTACAAATTAGGAACCGACATATCAATCTTCCTTGATCTCTGGTCTGATGAGAATCTTCATGAAATACTGACCAGCTTCTAATCCTGATGATAATCCAATACTGACGTTGTATTCCTGATGACGTCAGCATCAGTATCTGATCAGTAATACCCAGATCCTGATCATCACTTGAATCAATATCTAACAGTCTAAAATAATCATCTTGTTCTTTTTATGTTAAAAGTCTTACCTTTTGTTAATATTTGCTACAGAGGGAGGTCGACTTTGATCGAGGATGTGTGCAGTGTGTTAGAAAACATAACGAGAGAAAAAAATCCAATTGTGCCTGATATGGGTTAAAAATAAGCCCTAAAGACACATTTAATGTGGCATTAATTAGACCCAATGTGGTCAAAGCGTGGGGCCCACCAGTTGGGCCCAAACCCTATTTATGATATTAATTTCATAATTAATACTAAGGGTAATAACCAGCTCAGCAATAAGAGTCAAATAAGGATATTACTCCTGCTTGACTTAGCCTCCAAGGCACCTATTTCAACAAGGAAACTGATTCCTACAAGGAAGGAGTCTAGAACCTTCCTCAAGGTGGTGACTTGCCCACCAAGTCACCTAATTCTACCATGACTCTAGGGCTTCTCTGCCTATATAAAGGGTCTGACCCCTCATTCTCAGAACTACGTCTTGGCTTGATTCTCAATAACTAGATACGTAGGCACTCTGTGAGGACCGATCAGTCTCGAACACGAAAACAACCATTAAAGCTCGAAGCTCAACAACCCTAGCATTAAATATGATTTATAATCTACTTTTTATTCCACAACATTTGGCGCCGTCTGTGGGAAAAAGACATCAACCAAGGTAACTACACGAAGAACAGCACCAAGCTCTACCGAGGCTTTACCAATTAGCTCTGCTCCGCCTGTCACTGAGCAAGTACCCCCAGCAACAGGGGCGATCACTCAAATTCAAGTTTCTCAGCCTCCAGGGACAAATCCCCATGCTAAGAGAACATTACCCATGGTCGTCCATCCAAGCCAAGAAACTAGCTCTTTTCGGATGGTAGTTTCTCCTCTGGTTGATCCCAATCGCCCGTTACCACCAGGGGTACAGATCCATACTACGGATCTCCCCATGAATACCAACCCGATGTATGGTCTGCCTAACTACCCTCCAATTACTCAATGTCCTGGACCAAGTGGCCATGCTTTGCAGATCCGAGATCGAGAGCATGTTGACTACTCTGGCCCCTATACTGATGATTCATCATCTGATGATGATGATCGTGATGAAGCCCCGAGGAGGCGACGTGCTAGCAGAGAACCAAGAAGGAGAACACAAACTATCCATGATGGACCCCCTTTGACAGCTGCTAAGAGAATCAAGGCTCATGAGGCCGAGATTTTAAGGATAAAGAAAGATATTGCGAGAAAACAAGCTAGGTTGAATCAAACTCAACCTCCTCCAACCTCAGGACCGATTCCCATCAAAGACTTAAAGAGGTCTTCAAGAAGGCATAAAAGGGCTGACGCCCCTACTGGAAGAACAACAAGGGTGGAAACCCCCAGGAGTAACCCCAAGGATCTGATGCCACTTGGGGATCCTGATGATCCCACACCCCCGTTTACCAAGGAGGTGATGAATGCTCACATCTCCAGGAAGTTTAAGATGTCGACAATCAAGGCTTATGATGGAACGGGTGATCCTGCAAATCATGTTAGAACATTTTCGAACGCACTGTTGTTGCAGCCTGCAAGTGATGCCTTAAAGTGTAGGGTGTTTCCCCAAACCCTGTCGGGCATGGCTCAAAGATGGTACAGCTACCTACCAGCAAATTCAATTGGCTCTTTTAAGGAGTTAAGCGCCGCTTTCGTTAGCCAGTTCATCAGTGGGAGAGTTCATGAAAAAAGCTCCGCATCTCTCATGTACGTGGTGCAAGGGAAGAATGAAAATTTGAGAGACTACCTCAAGAGGTTCACTAAGGAGACATTGAACATCACTGATTTGGAAAACAAGGTGGCCATGGTAGCCCTGGAACACGGAACCATTGATGAATTCTTTAAAAGGTCGTTGGCAAAGCATCCTCCTGAAAACATGGCCGAACTCCAACGAAGGGCTGATAAGTATATCAAGGCTGGGGATAGCATGAAGAAAGAAGCCACGGGAGGTAATGGCAAAGGTAACAACAACTCCAAAAAGTGAAAGAAAGACCAGGAGTATGATGCTAGGGACAAGTATCCCCGTACTAGCAAAGACTCTGAGTCAACACCAAAGAAGAATTTGGGACCGAGGTTTTCTGACTATGCAAGACTGAATGCACCTAGGAGTCAAATCTTGTTAGAAATTGAGAAGGATAAGGACTTTCGATGGCCGAAGCCACTCAGGGGTGATCCCGCTAAGAGGAATAAGGATCAATACTGTAGGTTCCACCGAGATGTGGGACATGATACATATGATTGCAGACAGTTAAAAGACGAGATTGAATTCCTGATTCGCAAGGGGAAACTGAATAAGTTCACCAAGGGTGAAGATCGTGGTGCCCAAAGAAGGGATTACGACAGGAGAGACAATGACAGAAGGGATAATGATCGTGATCGTAACACACAGCCCCGAGGGCCAGTTATCAACATGATCCGGGGAGGCCCGACAACAGCCGGCACGACAAGAAACTCTCGAAAGGCCTATGCTCGAGAAGTAATGCACATCGTGGGAGAAGCCCCGAAATGTGCTAGAACCAAAATAGTGATTGGTTTTGATGATTCTGACCTTGAAGGGGTGAAGTTCCCCCATGACAATCCATTGGTCATAACTCCTGTAATTGGAAACTCAGAGGTGAAGCGAGTCTTGAAAGACAATGGAGCTTCTGTGGATATTTTGTTTCATAATGCGTTTGTAAAAATGGGATACACTGATTCTCAGTTGACCCCGACCAACATGCCCATCTATGGGTTTAATGGAGTTGAATCCAAAGTTGAAGGGACTATTCAGTTGCCCATGACAATCGGGCAAGAACCTAAGGAGGCCACTCAGATGTTGAATTTTCTGGTAATCAAGGCATCCTCGAATTATAATGCGATCTTGGGAAGGACTAGACTTCATGCGTTCAAGGCTGTTGCCTCCACTTACCATATGAAGATTAAGTTTCCAACCCGGAACGGTGTCGGAGAACAAAAAGGCGACCAGAAGATGGCAAGAAGTTGTTATGTATCTGCTTTAAGAGTTGATGGAGTCGGGGGGCAGGTACTCCCGATTGAAGACATGTATATTCGTAGTGATGATGAACACCGAGGGAAGCCAACAGAGGATTTGGTCCCCATACCTCTAGAGCTGGACGATCCTGAGAAAGTCAATTATATAGGGGCTTCATTGAAGGAACACTTAAAGGGCAGGTTGACGACATTCTTACAATAAAACAGTGATGTGTTTGCTTGGACCATAGCTGATATGCCAGGGATCGATCCCCAGCTCATAACTCACAGGTTGAATGTCGATCCCGATCGGAAAACAATAAAGCAGAAGAAGAGGAATTTTGCTCCTGAAAGGCAAGAAGCCATTAAGCAAGAAGTTGACAAGCTTTTGGAGGTTGGGTTTATTGAAGAGATTCAATTCCCTGAATGGCTAGCTAATCCCGTAATGGTCAAGAAGGCGAATGGGAAGTGGAGGATGTGTTCACCGACTTGAATGATGCATGTCCAAAGGATTATTTTCCCCTACGAAGGATAGATATGTTAATAGATGCCACAGTTGGACATGAGATGTTGAGTTTCATGGATGGGTTTAGCGGCTACAATCAGATTAAGATGCACAAGGATGACATCCCAAAGGTATCTTTCATAACTGACTTTGGTGTTTTCTGCTATCTTGTTATGGCTTTCGGTCTAAAGAATGCAGGTGCTACTTACCAACGACTAGTCAATAAGATATTCGCCCATTTGATCGGAAAAACCATGGAGGTCTATGTTGATGACATGTTAGTCAAGAGCCGTTTCAAGGGTGACCACATTAAGCACCTCAGAGAGGCATTTGAAGTGCTGAGGCACCACAAGATGATGTTGAATCCAGCCAAGTGTGCTTTCAGTGTTGGATCAGGAAAGTTTTTGGGTCTGATGGTTTTAAAAAAGGGCATCGAGGCCAACCCCGACAAGATCAAAGCAATTATGGACATGGAACCCCCCCCCCCCCGATCTATACGAGATGTACAGAAGCTAACCGGCTGGGTTGCAGCCCTAGGGAGGTTCATCTCCAAGTCTGGTGACAAATGCTTGCTTTTCTTTCAAGCATTAAAGAAGGTGAAAAACTTTGAGTAGACCCCTGAAAGCCAAGAGGCCTTTGAACAGCTAAAGAAATACATGGCCGAAGCCCCGTTGTTGGCCAAACCTAGTCCTGGAGAGACTCTTTATTTATACTTGGTGGTATCCGAACAAGCATTAAGTGATGTTCTCATTCGAGAAGATGGCAAAGTTCAGAAGCCAATCTATGTGAGCAAAGTGTTGCATGGAGCTGAATTGAATTACTCCCCCATCGAGAAGTTTGCTTTGGCATTGATAATGGCCTCGAGGAAGTTACGACCGTACTTCCAGGCACACAAGATCGAAGTCCTGACGGACCAGCAGTTGAGGAACATTCTGCACAGCCCTAAAGCCAGTGGAAGGCTAATCAAGTGGGCAATTGAACTTGGAGAATTTGACATCACATACAAGCCTCAGACAGCCATCAAGGCTCAGGCATTGGCTGACTTCGTGGTTGAATGTACCATTAGCAACCAAGAAGTCGGGGGGCAGGAGATAGTAACCACCCCTGGAAGTAAGAATAAAGATGAAGAACTTGTACCTGAGCTAAAAGAGTTTTGGGTGCTCTATTTTGATGGAGCATCAAAAACAAAATCTAGTGGTGCAGGTTTGGTTTTGCAAAGCCCTGATGGGTTCACAGTTGAGTACGCTTTAAAGTTGGACTTTTCGACAACCAACAACGAAGCTGAGTATGAAGCCTTGATAGCTGGATTAGGCTTGGCCAGAGTCATGAGGGTCAAGAACCTTAAAGTTTTTGGAGACTCAAGGCTTGTAGTGTCACAAGTTAATGGTGAGTTTGAAGCCAAGGATGAAACTATGGCGAAATATCTTAGAATCGTAAAAGCTGTTATGACTCAGTTTGATGAGTGTTATGTGGAGCATATTCCAAGGGAAGAGAACGTTAAGGCCGATGCCCTGTCTAAGTTCGCTTCTTCCGAGATAGAGAATTATGCAGGGAGTGTTTACTTCCAGGTCTTGAAGGCCCCGACTATCAACTCGAAGCTAATGGCACCAATTGATTTAGGATACTGTTGGATGGATCCTATCAAAGCTCACCTCGAAATCGGATGGCTCCCTGACACCGCCGTGGAGGCACGAAAGCTGTCAGTGAGAGCATTGAGATACGCCTTAATCGAAGGCATCCTTTATAAGAGATCGTTTGTCATCCCATATTTGAAGTGTTTGAGGCCCCAAGAGGCTAAGGAAGCATTGAAAGAAGTTCATGAAGGGATCTGTGGGCAACACTTGGGGGGCAGAGCCCTAGCCCACAAGATCACTCGTCTGGGATTCTATTGGCCAGAGATGTTGGCAGATGCGCAGAATTATGTCAAGAAGTGTGATAGATGTCAAAAGCACGCCCCCATTGTAAGGCAGCCGCCTGAGATGTTAACCTCAGTTAACTCTCCCATCCCATTCGCAATGTGGGGGATGGACATACTTGGTCCTTTCCCTATGGCATCAGCACAAAGGAAGTTTTTGATAGTGGCCATCGACTACTTCATCAAGTGGATTGAGGCTAAACCTCTAGCCAAGATAACCACCAAGCAAGTTACCCAGTTCTTTTGGGAGAACGTCATTTGCAGGTACGGAATTCCCCGAATTCTTGTGACAGATAATGGGACACAGTTCAACAATGAAGAGTTTAAGAAATACTGCGAGGAAAATGCTATTGAGTTTCGTTTTACTTCAGGACCACATCCGCAAGCTAATGGACAGGCAGAGGTAGCTAATCGAATTATCCTTGACGGACTAAAGAAAAGAGTTGAATGCTCAAGGAACACTTGGGTGGATGAGTTACTGCCTATACTTTTGGCATATCGCACCACTTGTAAGGTGACTACTGGAGCAACCCCGTTCTTATTGGCTTACGGAGCCGAAGCAGTTGTGCCCCTAGAGATCATGCATGCATCACCTCGAGTTGAGGCATACGAACAAGAAACCAATGAAGAAGGCATGAGGCTCGCCCTTGATCTAATTGATGAAATTAGGGACGAGGCAAACGCCAAGAATGTGGAGCATCAGAAGAAGGCATCCTTTTACTACAACCATAGGGTTAAAGAGAGGTTCTTCCAGCAAGGTGACCTGGTTCTGAGAAAGATAGAGGCTTCTGGAGTTGGCCAAAAGGGAAAGTTGGCCCCTAACTGGGAAGGGCCATATCGAGTCAGGAAGACACTAGGACGAGGAGCATACAAGTTGGAGACGTTTGATGGGAATGAAGTGCCACGAACTTGGCATGCTCTAAATTTGAAGATTTATTATGTGTAATCCTTCCTAGTAAGGACTTGGCTTTTATCTATCTATTAGGAAAAGTAGAAATAAGGTTCGATGAAACCATTCCCGGGCCTAGTACCCCGAGTAGTACAGTAGTAAATTATGTAAGGGTTGAACCCGATTCAAGTTATTAATGCAAGTTTGTTTTTCATTCTATGATTGTGTGATTTTATTTATGTGCCAAGCACCTGATGAGTGCAAGTCAAAGATGACCAAGTAACGAAAATAAAAAAAAAGATGGAGATAAAACAAGTGCATAAATAAACACCCCCAAGGGGCCAAAGTTGGAGTTAAGTTACAAACCATAAATAAAAGTTAAGTCCCGAAGGACCTTGATTAAAAACTGGAAAGATAAAGCCACAAGCGGCTAACAAGGCCATGCAAGGCCACTTAGTCCCCGGAGGATTCCCTTACCGCTTCTTGCTCTCCTCCCTCCTCCTCTTCATCTTCCTCATCCTCCTCTTCGGAGACTTCATCATTTTCATCATTGTCATCATCTTCGGCTTCCGTCTCCATAGGTTGCGCCGCTCCCTTCTGCACCACGTTCCCTTCTTCTTCTGAAGTCTCGGTCGAAGATGCGACCCTGGCACGAAGTTGCTTCCCGGGGAAAGATTGCCACACAGCTGCCTCCCTCTTTGACATGGCCTTTTTCCCAGCAGAACGGGAAGAGGACGATCCGGAGCTAACAACATTTGCCGCCTTCCTCATACCAGAAGGACGACGGCTACCCCCAGAGCCTGAGGCATGATCTGCTTGACTTTCACCACCAACAGCCCAATTAGGGCAAGGGAAGTCTGCTGGGTTGACCACTTCAGGATACTTGTTACTAACCGCACCAACGGTTTTGTTCCAACCAACAGACATGTTAAAGGTCCGCATTTCATCATCATGCTTGTCTATCATCTCATAAAATCTTTCTGACCTATGGTAGGCATCAATCACTTTGTCAGCTTTGGAAGACAACTTCTTGGCCATAGAATGAAGGTTCTTTTGAAGAGAATGGCAGTTGGCCTCAGCTCGGACAGCTCTGGAGTCCAAGTCTTGAATCTTGATATGTCAAATTATACCTAACCGCAAGCGCACGGTGTCTATTGCTAGTACAGATGGCAAGCGGGTCGAATCCACAAGGAGACAGGTTCTACTAATTCCTTTTCAGTTATCGCTAATTGTTTCAAGGGTCAAACGATTATTGAAGAATTATTAATTAACTAATTAAACTAGATTAACACTAATTAAATAGATGATAAACAAATTATTTAAAACCTAGGGCAATCAGGTCCACCATGCTTACACAATTGGCTCTTAAGCTAAAGCAATCAATGTGATCCTATAACTAGAGTATGTTAATCTCTTTCAAGCATTAACACTCTCGAAACATTCAACACAATTAACCACTTTTAGTAATTCAATCCATCAGGTAATTAGAGTCAAGTTAATCTTTTCCAAGCATTAACGCTCTCAGAAATCCAATGATGCTTTCGCACTCAAATTCAATTCTGCTAATCGTATGTGTGCCTCTAGTAAGTAAATCTCTCGATCCATACCCCTATTTGCATATAATTAATCCATGATATCGGCCGATTACACAAATTAATGATTAAAACATATCAATCAGAATTAACCATAACCAATCAAACCACTATGAAAATCATGCCAATATTAGTGCAAACATGGCTTCCCTTTTAGCCCTAGAAATAACTACTCACTAATAATTAAACAAGTAAAACAACTAGTAAAACAAGAAAACATAATTAAACTAATAAGAATTGAGAAGAAATTCAGATAAGAAAACCTGCAATCATCAATCCTGTCACAAGAATGAAATTCATGGTCTCCTCTCCAAAACCCTAGCTCCTAAGAGTAGGAGCACGTATGTATCTCCCTATAAAATAATACCCTAGATGTGTTTATATAGGCTCTAAAAGTCTTGCCCAATAAAAGTATTTTAATACTCTAAATCAATTACAAGTAGGATTCCATAACTGAATAGGATTCCTTAATTAAAATTCGTCACTTTATTTACTCCTCTGTTTCTGGGCTCTTCCAGTTGGATTTTGCTTACTGGACCACCTCTAAATTAAAGAAAATTCCACAAGCTTCGCGTGGACAGTAATTTCGTCAAATTCTGACTTCTGGAACTCAAGATATGGCCAAAACAGTGTAGCACAGCCCGTGTAGCCCAATAATACGAATTTTCTCCTATTTTATCTCCAAAATAGCTCTTTTTGCTCCAAATCCTTCCAAGTCATGAATTCTTTATTTCCTACAATAAAACAATAAAATCTATTAAATAAAAATCCAAATCAATGCAAAACACAATAAATATAAGAATAAAATCATCTAAAATATATATAAAAATATACTCTATCAAACATCCCCACACTTAGCATTTGCACGTCCTCGGGCAAATAAGTGAAATAAAAACTAAGTCCTAACAAACATCACTTTCGTAGATGACACGATTGCATTGAGCATATGCAACAAGCCGTTAAACCCCTAGGCAGCCCTAGTAGAACGAGTGTTGTCTCGTGAGGGTTTATAGTGAATGTACCCACAAAATTCATCCAACCATGCAAAAGATCAATGCTAACACAACACCACACACACAAGTCCTCTCATGCCACATCAACTTAAGAATCAAAGTAAACATACGATGTCTTGGTGTCGAAAGTGCAAGTATTCACGTAGTCTACTCAACCAACATGCAGAAGGTCATAAAAATTCATGTCAAGTGTAAAAATCGTTGGTAATCATGCTAAGCCCACAAGAAATACATCTTTAAGTCTAAACCCGGGATCTCCTATGCCAAAACAAGTAATAACTCACCTTTCACTCACAAACGAATATTCACTCAAGAACAAGGTTAAGTGTATCACTCAATTCCAACAAAATCATAAACACAACTTGACACTCGCAATCAATCTCACTCTCAACACAACATACATCACTGATGACAATCAAAAGGTCTTTATTCGGGTTGTAGCGTGGGCTAGGGACCAGGTATGTCAAGTAGAGCTAAAACAGGTTAATGTCAAAAGCTAGTACCCAACAATAATCATTATTCAATTCCCTTTCTATTAAAACAAATACTTCCCCACACTTGGATTTTTCAATAACCCTTACATAATAACTTGACTAGTCGAATGAAGAAGGATCATACAAACATAAAAATGCTCTCAAATTTATTTTTTTTTCTTTTTTTTTTCTTTTTTTTTTCTTTCTTTTTCTATTTTTTTTTTCTTTTTTTTTCTGAGAGCTAAGGAATAAGCACAATGATCCATAGATATTATTATGAATTTCGACTAGCAAGCATCAACCCAAAATTAATATTCCCCAAAAGTATGATCATCAATAACCCCCCTTTTTATGAACACCTTATTACTCCCTTAAGCACGATACTAGCCTTTGACAATTTAGGTTCAAATTCAATGTAAGGCCAATAGAATAAAAAGGATAATGGCAAGTAATGTAGTGTGTCACCGAAAGAATAGGATTAGGCTCAAAGGGTTAACTAATTGATCATGTATAAAAGGTGTGGAAATATGGGAAATATGAGGTTAAACCTAAGTGCCTTTATCATCTCATCATCAAGTAATGTCATGCATTTCAAGAAAGATCTCAAGTAAGTGCTAGCAATGTAAACAACATGTGGACACTCAAGCAAACGAAAAATCATGCAAAAGATATGCATATAGGCTCAAAACTCACTTGGTGTGACAAAACATAATCAATCCCCAGGTAACAAGACTCTCTAACGCACCTACTTGTACTCAAAGCATGAAAACCAAGTCATCTTGCACATATTCATGTCATTCTAATCACTTACAACATCCAATTAAGTCTACCAGCTTCAACTTGCTAGTGTAAGTGTGTGCACAAGAACAAAGCACGTCACTTCTCATACAAAAGCATCCATAAACACAAGAATTCTACGCATGCATGGGTGTATCAAGCAAAATACAACAACTAATCAAATTGCATGGCTAGAATTATTTTTGGTATTTTTTTAATTTTTTTTAATTTTTTTGGATTTTTTTTTTTTACAAGTAATACACTACGTTGAGAACACCTCCCCACACTTAAGTGGTTCATTGTCCTCAATGAACAAATATAGAAAAGAAAAGAAAAAAAAATAAAGAAAAAAAAATAAATATAACAAATATACAAAGAAAGGTGTAGAATACTCCCCTAGTGCATAAGCATGAAGTGGCCTTTGAAAATATTGAAGAAGTATGTGCTTGCTCAAATTTAATTTCTACAAGGCACGCCTTACATATCCTTCCCCATCGCAACTCAACATGCTTGTTAGGCAAAAATCCCCTGTTTGTAGCAATTTCCCAACACTAGCACCATCTCTCCCAACTCACAAGAAGCTCACCCAATAATTTCCAAGCAATATCACACCAAAAATAACCAAAATTCCAAGAATAATACAAAATCCCAATTTACAAGAACACAAATTCGTAATAAAAATAAGATTAGAGAAAAGAATTACCCAATACGAATCGGAGAGGTGAACTTGCAATTAATTCCTCTTTATAATTGAATTTTTAGAGATTTAAAGAAATAGAAGAGGAATTGGATTTGTATGGATAGGTGGGTATAAATATAAGATGATGGATAGGTTGAATAAAAAAAAAATTTAGAGTGTAGGAGAGATTTGGGATGGTATGGAATTGATCTAGGATAGATATAAGAATTAGGGATTGAAGAAATTGGGGTTAGGATAAAATTTGGGGTTGATTTTGTAGGCAAAACACAAAAAATTCGAACAGAAAAAATCCTGGAAAGGCTGTAACGCAGGGGCAGGCTGCGTTACACCTGTGCAGACTGCGCTAGATGCAGTAACGCAGGCGCAGCCTGCGTTACAGGGGGGCGATCTGCGCGGCAAGCAGAAACGCAGGTGCAGCCTGCGTTATAGGTGTGCAGCCTGCGCGAAAATCACTGTTCCTTTTTTTTTTTTTTTTTTTTTTTTTTTGCAGAACACTCATTCAAATTTTTTTTTTTTTTTTTTTTTTTACAAATACAACACAAAAAATTTTTTTTTTTTTTTTTAGGAAATGAAATAAAAAAAAATCTACTAACCTTATAAAAATCATGGGTTGCCTCCCAAGCAGCGCTTCTTTAACGTCAATAGCTTGACGTCTAAAAAATACTCCGGTAAAGGCGTAATATCCACTTTCTCGATCATAAACTCGTCACCACAAAAAGTATCAAGAGTGTTAGTGGTTGTCTTTATCCTGCAGAAAGTCTCCAAACAAGCATCAGTAAAATAAAATATGTCATTAATAAGCAATAGAGAGAGTGCTTGTGTAGTTTTGGAAAACTTTGTGATAAAACAGCGATAAAATTCAACACCATGAAAATATTGAACTCCCTTGACATAAGGTGGAGGTTCTGGTGGTGGCTTTTCTTCACTCCTCACTTTCACTGTAGTCATTCGGACATCTTGGCTTATCACATCATTGATTAATAAGACACTTCCATCTTCTCCCTCTTCTCGAGCTTGAAACGTATGAGCCACTTTGTATGGATCCTCAACCAGAATTTGAGAAATATCTTCTTGGACAATATTTGTTATCACATCAACCTTGAAATAAGTAGTCTTCAGCAAAGAAGCCTTGTAAGTAGAGGCTAGATCGAGAGCAAATTTATCAATACATGGTAGCTGAGGCACAGGTTGTGGAAGAGAAACAACAACCATCTCTGTATTGCTTTCCTTTGTAGCCTCATCATCAGTCACATTGTTCTCGGTAACAGCAACATCATTGATCTCGTCATCAGTGGCATGCTCCTTATCTTTATCAATGGCCTCATCATCAACATACATGGAGAAACTATCATATTCCTGATCGCTTGTGAGATTGATAGCAGTCAGGTCCTCGTCGGATCGGATAGATGATGAAGGTAAATAGTCGAGCTGCCCTGTAGTAGAAGAGTTAACCAACTCTACAATTTGAGATTCAATCGCCAAACTTTGAATTTCTAATCCTTTGATCTTCTCGGCTTGTTCTTCAGAACTCTTTAGCAGTTTATTCAAGATATCCCACATCTCATTTGTCTGATCATCTTGCACATCTACACTGGATTGAGAAACATGTAGATCTTCTTGTAGAGGAGGATATTGATATTCTTGCTGTGGCGGCTGCTCATATGACTGATAATATTGTTGCTCAAATTGTTGCTGATTATGATATGAAAAATTTTGAGCACCATTGTCCTGGTAGTAGAAATCTGGTTGATTCACGCATTCTTGATCAAAAGTGTTTGAATACTGATTGTACCCATATCCTTCTTCAAAAGAATTCATTTGTCCCAACTGAGCACTCTGAGAATTATAGACATTGTAATAGCATTCCAAACCATAATGACCCTGGACACCACAAATTGGACAGAAGTTGTAAGTTTTAGGGGCCACTTGTGACATCTCATTGATACTCATTGGACGCATAGTGGGCTCTGTAGGGTTGAATGAGGCAATTTCTTGAGTGCGTGCCTCCAACATGGAAGAGAGTAGTGCAAAAGTATCAACTTCACCCATTGCAAACCTGTAGACACTCAACAAAGCCAAGAAAACGTAGTAAAATCTGCCTCAATTGGAACAAAGGTTCCAACGAGACAATGGAAACAATCTAAACAACTAAATTAAAATCAATAGAAACTTGCTGTCTCCCCGGCAGCGGCGCCAAAAACTTGATATGTCAAATTATACCTAACCGCAAGCGCACGGTGTCTATTGCTAGTACAGATGGCAAGCGGGTCGAATCCACAAGGAGACAGGTTCTACTAATTCCTTTTCAGTTATCGCTAATTGTTTCAAGGGTCAAACGATTATTGAAGAATTATTAATTAACTAATTAAACTAGATTAACACTAATTAAATAGATGATAAACAAATTATTTAAAACCTAGGGCAATCAGGTCCACCATGCTTACACAATTGGCTCTTAAGCTAAAGCAATCAATGTGATCCTATAACTAGAGTATGTTAATCTCTTTCAAGCATTAACACTCTCGAAACATTCAACACAATTAACCACTTTTAGTAATTCAATCCATCAGGTAATTAGAGTCAAGTTAATCTTTTCCAAGCATTAACGCTCTCAGAAATCCAATGATGCTTTCGCACTCAAATTCAATTCTGCTAATCGTATGTGTGCCTCTAGTAAGTAAATCTCTCGATCCATACCCCTATTTGCATATAATTAATCCATGATATCGGCCGATTACACAAATTAATGATTAAAACATATCAATCAGAATTAACCATAACCAATCAAACCACTATGAAAATCATGCCAATATTAGTGCAAACATGGCTTCCCTTTTAGCCCTAGAAATAACTACTCACTAATAATTAAACAAGTAAAACAACTAGTAAAACAAGAAAACATAATTAAACTAATAAGAATTGAGAAGAAATTCAGATAAGAAAACCTGCAATCATCAATCCTGTCACAAGAATGAAATTCATGGTCTCCTCTCCAAAACCCTAGCTCCTAAGAGTAGGAGCACGTATGTATCTCCCTATAAAATAATACCCTAGATGTGTTTATATAGGCTCTAAAAGTCTTGCCCAATAAAAGTATTTTAATACTCTAAATCAATTACAAGTAGGATTCCATAACTGAATAGGATTCCTTAATTAAAATTCGTCACTTTATTTACTCCTCTGTTTCTGGGCTCTTCCAGTTGGATTTTGCTTACTGGACCACCTCTAAATTAAAGAAAATTCCACAAGCTTCGCGTGGACAGTAATTTCGTCAAATTCTGACTTCTGGAACTCAAGATATGGCCAAAACAGTGTAGCACAGCCCGTGTAGCCCAATAATACGAATTTTCTCCTATTTTATCTCCAAAATAGCTCTTTTTGCTCCAAATCCTTCCAAGTCATGAATTCTTTATTTCCTACAATAAAACAATAAAATCTATTAAATAAAAATCCAAATCAATGCAAAACACAATAAATATAAGAATAAAATCATCTAAAATATATATAAAAATATACTCTATCAAATCTGCTCTTGGAGCTTTGCTTTCTTGTTCTTCAGTATGGCATTGTCATCCCTATGAGCACGACCTTGACGGTCGCGGATTGAAGATAGGCATTGACCTACAATAAGGGAGTTAGAAAGACATGTATAACCAACGAAGTAAACAAAAACGTTAAGTACACAAGTTGGTACCTGATATAAGGCCTGAGCTCCGAGGCGCTCGGATTCATCAATTTTATCCCCTGCAGTGACGGTCAGGAGATCAGGAGGGGTGATAGAGAGCCTTGACCAATCTAAGGACAAGGCGGAGCTCCCCATAACAGAATCTTGCTCGCAGATGCCCCAATCTGGTGTGAAGGGAACTCTAACGCCTTCACCAACATTTCGAGACCTTTTTCCCCCTTGGCTACATCCCGCCAGGAATAGAGGAACTTGTCTTTCAGGAGGATTCAGTTGAGATTCCGCCTTCTTTATCATTCGCCTTGTGACATTTGGTTGATTTTCAGGAAGATTGTCCAACTCCTCAGCAGCTGAAATATGAAAGAAAAGATATCGGAATAAGAACAAACATAGTTCATAATGAAGTCATGAAGGAAAAATTACCCTCAACACCAGCTTCGATAAGCTTCTTCTCAGTAAAAATAGTTTTATAATGAGTACACCCGTCATCGGCAAGTAGTTTATCCCTGTCGATCAATTGTTGGTCGGTAAGGTCGCACACGAAGTGTGAACTATCCTCCATGAACCTGAATCTCTTAACAAAAAAGTGGCCCCAGTCACCACCTTCCCATACCAAAACGGCAAATTCCCTATCCCAAGTATGATGAGAGTCGGGAAAGGAGAAGGAGTTTACAATATGAGGGAGCCTACTTCGAAGTTGAAAACCAACATATCCTGGTGAGGACTCAGGAGAATTCTTGATCATGAAGATGCTTCTGAACAAAGTTGTATCCCAAGTGATGCCCAACTCCTTACACCTTAGCATGAAGATAATCAAGAACCTCCAGGAGTTGGGATATAGTTGACATGGGTGGATTTGGAGCTCCGCTAGGAACCTGATAATAAAGGGATGAACCGGGAACCTCAATCCCGCCTCCAAAGCACCTTTAAAAACACATAATCTTTCTGGGTGACAATTGCAAGTCCGGTCTCCCGGATTTGGAACGAGAACCTTAATCACATCGGGAAAACTGTACTTGCTCATAATCTTCACAATGTCCTTCTTTTTTAACTTAGAATGCGTATGGAAGGTAGCCAAGTCTGAACTGTTGGGAAAAGCTTCCCCCATGGTGCTCAACAAGTCTAATAAAGAATCAAATCGACGATCAACATAACGAGGAGGCTTGAGTTTTAGCATACCTTTAAGTGACAACAGGGCGTTTATCAGCCATAGCTTCCTGCATGGAGATTTGAGTGACAACAGGGCGTTTGTCAGCCATGTCGAGCTTGAACTTGAGGATGAACTTGAAAAGCTAAAGAACTTGAGAATTTTAGAGTTTGAGAGAGATTTGAGAAATGAAGAAGTGAGGAATAATGAAGGATGCTCCCTTTCTTTTATAGAAAAAGTGTGACCTATTATCCCAGGTTGAGATACAGGCCGGATCGTGTTTACAGGTCATGTATCGGATGAATGCAAAAAAAAAGAGGAAAAACTATCTGTTAATAAATGGAGAGAGTCATCAAAAGCTCAGAATAAGGAACTGAGAATGTTATTTGGTACCTGACTAAGGAAGCTTTGAAGGCCACATCAAGAAGTTAACATAAAGTACAGGATTAACAGTGCTAATCAAGAAATAAGGGAAAGTGCTAAGCAAAAGTCATGAATGACCATATTGCTGATTTTCCATACTCATGGTCGTCACGAACATGAAAATTCATGGTCGTCACGAACATGAAAATTCATGGTCGTCACGAATAGGAACATTCATGGTCGTCACGAATAGGAACATTCATGGTCGTCAAGAATAGGAACATTCATGGTCATCACGAATAGGAACATTCATGGTCGTCACAAATAGGAATGTTCATGGTCGTCACGAACATAAAAACTCACGTTCATAATTATCCTATGCTCTAGCAATTGCTCTAAACATCATGTTCAACAAAAAAAAATATTCGGAAGTGGCCGACCGGAAGCCAGCCGACCGGGGCAAACCGGAAGGCTTCGGCCGACCGGGAGCCGACCGGTGGCTAGCCGACCGGCGCCCCCGGGAGGCTTCGGCCGACCGGGGTTCGTCACGAGTACGGGTATTTTCTGTCCAACCGGGGTCGATTAAGTACACGAATATTTTTGGCCAACCCATTTTCGTCAGGAACATGAAGATTTCTGATTGACCAGGTTTCGTGAAAAATATGAAAATGGGTTTGAACCAAAATATGATTAGCACCGTTTTAGTGTCGTTCTATGCCATTTAACAACGTTTAACACTGTTTAAACGTCGTTTAAGGCTGTTTAGCGCCGTAGCGTCGTTTAGCACCGTTTAGTGCCGTTTTATGCCATTTAACGTCGTTTAACACTGTTTAAACGTCGTTTAAGGTTATTTAGCACCGTTTAGCATCGTTTAGCACCATTTAGTGCCGTTTTATGCCGTTTAACGTCGTTTAACACTGTTTAAACGTCGTTTAAGGCTGTTTAGCGCCGTTTAGCGTCGTTTAGCACCGTTTAGTGTCGTTTTATGTCATTTAACGTCGTTTAACACTGTTTAAACGTCGTTTGAGGCTGTTTAGCGTCGTTTAGCACCGTTTAGTGGCGTTTTATGCCGTTAAACGTCGTTTAACATTGTTTAAACATCGTTTAAGGCTGTTTAGCGCCATTTAGCGTCATTTAGCACCGTTTAGTGTCGTTTTATGCCGTTTAACGTCGTTTAACACCGTTTAAACGTCATTTAAGGCTTATTAGCACTGTTTAGTGTCGTTTATGGTCGTTGTAAATGTGTTGGTCGCTCCACGCTTTACATTAGGACTATGTTGTTGAAAATGCTTGTATATGAGCAATAAACCCAGACCCGAGTCTCGAATAAGGCCGTTAAAACTTCAAGGAAAACCTGATCAGTTTTCCTAGAAGTTGGGGGGCAAATGATATGGGTTATAAATAAGCCCTAAAGACACATTTAATGTGGCATTAATTAAACCTAATGTGGTCAAAGCGTGGGGCCCACCAGTTGGGCCCAAACCCTATTTATGATATTAATTTCGTAATTAATATTAAGGGTAATAACCAGCTCAGTAATAAGAGTCAAATAAGGATATTACTCCTGCTTGACTTAGCCTCCAAGGCACCTATTTCAACAAGGAAACTGATTCCTGATGTGTAAAATAACTGCAAGCGCACAGTGGTTAATTGTAGCAAATACAGGTCGATCCTCAGAGACTATGAATTTTCAAAACCCTAATAATTAACTCAGGCGAACTAGACAATAAGGTTTGAGATGAGTTTTAATTAACCTAATTAACAAAGATTATCAAATAATATGGAAAACCTAGGAATCGGAATCCATCAATCAATCACAATTAATATCAACTCGCCCTAAAATCAATCCTCTTTCCTTCACAAATAAGATATATCAATTAACGAGACAAGCATATACTATGAAACTTGTTATCTAACAATAACCTATCAAAACTTCAAAGAGCAAGCATAGGCTATGAAAAACAAATCCAGTAACAATAATATATCAAAATCACTTTGGTCAATCGATCAATTAAGTACCAAGAAAAATTATGAGAATCAATTAATAGAAACGAGAAGAAATCAAGAGAAATTAAATTAACTTCATCTTCATCCTAGGGAGCAAATTTAGCTACGCATAACTATTGAATAACCAAAACAATATATAATAAAGCACATCACAGAATGTCAAGAATGATTTATAATATTAAACTAATATATAAAAGAAAAAGATCTCACGTTGTATTTAACTAAAGTAAACAAAGATACTCCCTGGTTGTCAACTATAAAGTCGTAGGAAACAAACAAACGCCGGAAATTAAATGCTCGTCGAAAATTTAATTAACGAAGCAAATTACTGAATAGAATAACGAAAAAGTGTTTGAATAAAATTTAAAATCTGATTGAACTAAAAGATAATTTAATCTACTCCTACTCCTAAATTGGTGTAAAAAGTGGTCTCAAATACAAGAGAGGAGCCCCATATATATAGGGAAAAACTTGGGCTTGGGTTTTCGATTACAAATTTGATATTGAATATAATTTCTTCAATTTCCTTTTCTTCCTGGATAAGTATTCGATTTTTCCTCCAATTTCTTTGACTTCAAATATTTTCCACCTCCTTTCCCTTTTTGCACCTTTTCCCGCTAGAAATCTGTTTTTATTTATTTTCCTACAAAACAAAATAAAACAATTTATTAATTAATAAAATTACGAAAACAGACATAAAATAGGTATTAAAAATATTATTAATTATGGACCTATCAAATGCCCCCATACCTATCTTTTGCTCGTCCTCGAGAAAAATAAAAAATAAAATACTATCTAATATATAATACCACTTCCGTAGGTGATCACGGTTGCATTTGGCATATGCAACAAGCCCTTTAAACCCCTAGGCAGCCCTAGTGGACGAGTAAGGTCTCGTGAGGGCCTATAGTGAATGTACCCACAAAATCCATCCAGCTCAAGTAAAAGATTTCTCAATGCAACACCACACATACAAGTCATCTCATGTTACATCAACTAAAGAAATCAAAGTAAATTTGTAATGTCTTGGTGTGTAAGGTACAAGTATTCACATAGTCTACTCAAAGAAATATGCATAGGTCCTCAAAAGTCCACGTCAAGTGTAAAAATAAGTTGGTAACCATGCTAAGCCCACAAGAGTACATTTTAGAGTCAAAACTTGGGATCTCATATGCACAAAACAAGCAATAACTCACCTTTCACTCACAAAAGAATATTCACTCAAGAACAAGGGTAAGGGTATCACTCAATTCCAACAAAATCATAAGCATGTTTGACATTTGGTATCAATCTAACTTTAACAAAACATACATTAATGACGATAATCAAAAGGTCTTTTATTTGGGTTGTAACGGGGCTAGAGACAAGGTATGTCAAGTAAAGCCAAATAAGGTGAAGTGTCAAAAGCTAGTAGGAACCATTATAAATCATACACAACACCGTACTTCCTCCCCACACATATTTTCTAATTTTTTCCAACAAAATGCTTGACTAGTCGAATGAAGAAGAATCACACAAACACAAAAACATAAGTATGCTCTCAGATTAATTATTATTTTTTTTCTTTTTTTCTTTTTTTTTTTCTTTTTTTTTTCTTTTTTGAGAGCTAAGATAGATAATATAAATATACACGTAACCACAATCCTTCTTCAAAAATTTCTTGAACAACGACTGACAAGTGCTTACAAAACCCAATATTTTTCCAAAAGTAAACCCCATCTCACACACCTTATTACTCCCTCAACTTCCTACTAGCCTTTAACAAATTGGGATCAAGTATACGTTTGGCTACACGAGAAAAAGGTCTAGGCAAGTAATGTGGTATGTCACCGAAAAAAAATAGGATTAAGCTCAAAGGGGTAACTAATTGATCACATATAAAGGGTGTGGTAATTTGGATATAATAGGTTATTCCTAAATGCCTTTATCATCTTATCATCAAATAATGTCATGCATTTCAAGAAAGATCTCAAACAAGTGCTAGCAATGCAAACAACATGTGGACACTCAAGCAAACGAATATAAAATGCAAAAGATATGCATATAGGCTCAAAATCTCACTTGATGGTAAAACATAATCAATCCCAAGCAAAAGTCTCTTTAATGCAACTACTTGTACTCAATGCATGCAAACCAAATCTTCTTGCACATATGCATGTTCTTTTAATTACTTACAACATTCAATAAGTCTACTAGTTTCAACTCGCTAGTGTATGTGTGTGCACAAGAACTTAGCATATCACTTCTCAGTCAAAAGCATCAGAAACACAAGAGTACTATAGCATGTAAGGGTGCATCAAGCCTACTTTTAACAAGTAATCATTTCACAAGGCTAGAATTATTTTTTTGACTTTTTCAATTTTCAATTTTTTTGGATTTTTTTTATAATGATACTACTAAATCCCTCCCCCATACCTAAATCATGCATTGTCCTCAATGTATGCAAATGAAAGAAAAATGACAAAGTAAAAGAACGAGAATACCTGATAAAAGATGACAGAGAAACACAATTACCTATAACATACACAAAAACACACACACACACATAAAAACTCACACACACACACACCCAGTTGTTCCCCCATACCTACAGTTGCCTATATGGGAGATACATTACGAAATAGATATATTAACCAATACCAGATCGAGGGAAAACAACACATGTACCACAATTATAAATCATGTGAAACATACCCACAAATACATCATTATCCACTAGAGAAATATGATCTTGAACAAGAATAAAACTCATATCACTAACATCATTCGTAGACCAATTAGACGCTTCTTTATGTTGTTTAAGCAAATTAATCACTTGAAATTCTTGGTCATGAACTATGTCATTAGAGATAACATGATGAGTTTCTTTATCAACTACCAAAGACTGATCAAGAGTGGAAAAAGACGGATTATGAACGAAAGTGGGTGGCTCACCTACAGAAGTCTTAACGACGGACTTAGGATCAAAAGAACTATCCTCAAGTTGGGTTTCATGCTTAGAACAAATGGCATTCAATTCATCAAACATCACATCAGAAGTAAAATTCCTATAAAGTTCATGAAGATCTCTATTACTCTCATACTCTAACAAAACATCTTTCTCAAGAAAAGACTCAATTGCACTATCCTCAAGAGTTGACCACGAAACAACCTCATCTATCAAATTAACTCCTACAGGTTGTTCAAAAAGCTCATTAGGTTGATTTCCTACATTAAAGACATTAAGATCTATCGTCATGTTTCCAAAAGTGAGTTTCATCGAACCATTCCTATAGTTAATCAAAGCATTAGATGTAGCAAGAAAAGGCCTTCCTAAAATGATAGGAATTTGATTTTTGAGATTTTTGACTGGTTCGGTTTCTAGAACGACAAAATTGACGGGGAAGACAAAATCACCAACCTTAATCAATATATCTTCCACTATACCTGTTGGAGTTTTAACAGAACGATCAGCTAACTGAAGAGTGACACTAGTCTTTTTAAGTTCACCTAAACCCAAGGCTTGATAGACAGATAATGGAAGAAGATTCACACTCGCACCTAGATCGAGTAAAGCTTTATCAATGAAAGTATCACCTATGACACAAGAGATAGTAGGACAACCAGGATCCTTATACTTCACAGGGATTTGATTTGACAAAATAGAACTAACATGAGATGTTAGAAAAGCTTTCTTAGGAACATGAGTGGTTCTTTTATGAGTACACAAATCTTTTAGACACTTAGCATAAGAGGGAACTTGTTGAATCGCATCTAAAAGAGGAATGTTAATCTTGACTTGCTTAAAGACTTCCAAAATCTTATCTAACTGAGCAGATTGTTTGTTTGAAGTAAGCCTTTGAGGAAACGGGGCTTTTGGTTTAAAGACTTTTTCATTAGACACATCAGAGTGGGGTTTCGAAGGTGGTTCATCGGATGGTGATGACTCATCGGATTTATCTACTTCAGAACTCTCGGGATTTGAAGATTGCTTAAGACTAGGATTCAAGAGCAAAGGATTTGGTTCAGATGTTAGCTTATCTTCTTCTTCAGTATTGACACCAGCATGATTATTGAATTGATTACCAGACCTTAGAGAGATAACAGAATTCACATTTTCATGAGACTTTTGATTTGTATGAAATTTAGGATTAGTCTCGGGTTGACTAGGAAATCGATTTTTCTCTCTCTCACTGATTGTGTTTGCCAATTGACTGACTTGGACCTCTAGCTTAGATATGGCTTGAGTGTTAGAATTTAATAACTGCCTATCTTGGGTCATAACTTGCATGAAAGATTGTTGAGATTTAAGTAATGCCTCCATACTCTTTTCTAAAGAAGTCAGTTTCTTATCAGATTCACTAAAACCAGGAGGATTTATGGGGACTGAGTTTGGATAATGACCAAGATTTTGAAGAGGATATGAATTAGGATTTTGAGTTGGGTATGGAACATGATTGGGCTTTTGAAAAGCAGGTTGAGGATTTTGATTATATTGATTGTATTGACCTTGGTTCCATGAGAAATTTGGATGATTCTTCCAACCAGGATTATATGTGGGTGCATAAGGATCATTCCTAACTCTAGGTTGAAACATGGCATTGACTTGTTCAATTTCAGGGCAATTCTCTACCACATGATTAGGAGAACTACAGTTTGCAAAGAGAGACATTTGAGAGGACACATTGTTGGTTTCTAAGGCTTCTAGACGTCTAGTGATTGTAGCTAACTTAGCTTCGGTTGCAATAGAATTACCAACTACGCGTAAGCCCTTAGATGAGTTAGAATTTTCAGCTTCCTGATTAGGTTCCCTAGTTGACTCCCACAACATTGTTCTTTCAGCTAACTCCTCAAAAAATTTCCAAGCTTCATCTTCATCTTTATCCATAAACTTACCATTGCACATAGACTCTAACAAAGCAGTGTTTTGGCTATCTAAGGCTTCATAAAGAATTTTGCAAAGTCTCCATTTTTCTATACCATGTTGAGGACATTTAGACAACAACTTTTTAAATCTATCAAAATATTTCCAAAAAGACTCATTCCGATTTTGTTGAAATTGGTTGATTTCATTCCTAAGTCTGTTTGCCTTATGGTTTGGAAAATATTTTTTAAGAAAGATAGCAACAAATCCCTCCCATGTGGAAATAGAATTAATGGGTAGACTATACAACCACTGTTTAGCATCTTCTTTTAAAGCAAAATTAATAAGTCTGAGCCTAATGGAATCCTCACTTAGTTGTTGAAGTTTTTGTAAAGCACACACTTCCTCAAACTCTCGAATGAAAAGATATGGATCCTCACCTTCTACCCCAGAAAACCTAGGTAACATGCTAATGTTGTGATGTTTGATTTCAAAGTTATTCGCGGTTACTGCGGGTAAGACTATGCATGAGGGTTGAGCGGTATGAGCGGGATAACAACGGTCTTTGAGTGAAATAGCCATGACTACGGGTTGAACTTCTAATTCTTTTGACTTAATTCTAGTGGGTGAAGAAAAATCAAGTTGCCTTACTACTTTAGGAGATGATAGATTGGTTTGTCTTACTAATCTAGATGTAGTGTCTCGAACCCAAGCACTTTGCATACAAGAGAAGTAATCAAATAAGCACGTAGCAGACAAGAGCTAAAAGTAAACACCAAAAAAATCGAAAATTAAAAAGAAAAATCTAAATTATCCTAAAAAAAATCTAGACCTTGCTCCTAAAAATAAGATACTACTAAAAGTCACAACTCAAAAAGCATTCGTCCTGACTGGCCAGGCAGGTGCAAGCATTGCCAAGAGGCTAAACACCTTTCTAGACACCAATCCAAATTAGCCAGGTAAGCGTCACGCTTGCCTAGACACCAAACGAAAGAATACTTAGTGATTTGTTCCTCCTAGATTCTCTTCCTAATTGAGCGCGAGATCCTAGGGGCCAACGTCTACTTAATTTTATTAAGGAAAGGGTATGCAAGATGAACGAATTAGTGATTTGTGGGCCAAGGAAATGGTGATGAAATCCCTCACCTTATCTTGTAATTGGGTGGCACCCTTAAGATTGATTGAATGATGCAACACACAAAGAACAAGAAAATAAACACTTATGGATGCACTACACTACGTGTGAAATCAATAAATACAATAAAAAAAATCTAGATAATGTGATCCTATGTGAGAGAATGAATGATGCAGCAAATTGGTTTTTAACAAACAATTAAGTAACTAATATTTTTGGGTTTTTTCAAATTTTTAATTATTTTTTTTGTGTGTATTTTTCAATAATATTGAAGAAAATAAAAATAGAGAGAGGTGATACGGAATACCGAAAAGCGCTTCCAAAAATTTCAAAAGAGACAGCGAGGCCTTCCAACGATCTTCTTGTCCAAGCTTTTCTCCGCTTCACAATTCCCTAAAAAAAACAAATAAAAGAAAACAAGAAACTAATCCGAAGAATTAATATCAAGGAGTGAAAAATACCAATAGTCCCCGGCAGCGGCGCCAAAAACTTGATGTGTAAAATAACTGCAAGCGCACAGTGGTTAATTGTAGCAAATACAGGTCGATCCTCAGAGACTATGAATTTTCAAAACCCTAATAATTAACTCAGGCGAACTAGACAATAAGGTTTGAGATGAGTTTTAATTAACCTAATTAACAAAGATTATCAAATAATATGGAAAACCTAGGAATCGGAATCCATCAATCAATCACAATTAATATCAACTCGCCCTAAAATCAATCCTCTTTCCTTCACAAATAAGATATATCAATTAACGAGACAAGCATATACTATGAAACTTGTTATCTAACAATAACCTATCAAAACTTCAAAGAGCAAGCATAGGCTATGAAAAACAAATCCAGTAACAATAATATATCAAAATCACTTTGTCAATCGATCAATTAAGTACCAAGAAAAATTATGAGAATCAATTAATAGAAACGAGAAGAAATCAAGAGCAATTAAATTAACTTCATCTTCATCCTAAGGAGCAAATTTAGCTACGCATAACTATTGAATAACCAAAACAATATATAATAAAGCACATCACAGAATGTCAAGAATGATTTATAATATTAAACTAATATATAAAAGCAAAAGATCTCACGTTGTATTTAACTAAAGTAAACAAAGATACTCCCTGGTTGTCAACTATAAAGCCGTAGGAAACAAACAAACGCCGGAAATTAAATGCTCGTCGAAAATTTAATTAACGAAGCAAATTACTGAATAGAATAACGAAAAAGTGTTTGAATAAAATTTAAAATCTGATTGAACTAAAAGATAATTTAATCTACTACTACTCCTAAATTGGTGTAAAAAGTGGTCTCAAATACAAGAGAGGAGCCCCATATATATAGGGAAAAACTTGGGCTTGGGTTTTCGATTACAAATTTGATATTGAATATAATTTCTTCAATTTCCTTTTCTTCCTGGATAAGTATTCGATTTTTCCTCCAATTTCTTTGACTTCAAATATTTTCCACCTCCTTTCCCTTTTTGCACCTTTTCCCGCTAGAAATCTGTTTTTATTTATTTTCCTACAAAACAAAATAAAACAATTTATTAATTAATAAAATTACGAAAACAGACATAAAATAGGTATTAAAAATATTATTAATTATGGACCTATCAATTCCTACAAGGAAGGAGTCTAGAACCTTCCTCAAGGCGGTGACTTGCCCACCAAGTCACCTAATTTTACCACGACTCTAGGGCTTCTCTGCCTATATAAAGGGTCTGACCCCTCATTCTCAGAACTACGTCTTGGCTTGATTCTCAATAACGAGATACGTAGGCACTCTGTGACGACCGATCAGTCTCGAACACGGAAACAGCCATTAAAGCTCGAAGCTCAACAACCCTAGCATTAAATACGATTTATAATCTACTTTTTATTCCACAACAGTGCCCTTCGTCAAATCATTTTATATCTTTCTTTTTATATTAGGTAATTACAACCTACTTTGTCTTTATATTTGAAGTGTATCCGAATACCTTTTTGTAATTAATTTGATTTAATGACAGCAACGGCAAGGCCTCATAGCTCGAATCCTACTTTCGTTGATGAAATTAGACTTGACGTCTCAAAGAATATCAAGGTAATATCATCTACTTAATTTATCTGTGTCAATAGTTATCAGTTTAATAGGGGTGTGCATTTGATTAATTGAAAGTAAAACAAAATTTTATTTCGGCTCATCGAAACCAAAATTTAACTAACGGCATGTAGTTTGAATGTTAACTTTTAATTCTTTATTATACATGCAGTTGTGTTAAAAACTTCAGCTTTGCGTGTTTTTCGATTGTGATGTGATGCATATGTGCTGTCATTTTGTGTGATGTTAAAAGTATAAACTACCCCGACCAATATTCACGCGATGATGGCAAATGTAGACAGCAAATGGGCGGGGGATGCAAACTGAACAGGAAAATA
Organism: Kitagawia praeruptora; assembly: GCA_037693485.1. Lineage (NCBI taxonomy): Eukaryota > Viridiplantae > Streptophyta > Magnoliopsida > Apiales > Apiaceae > Kitagawia > Kitagawia praeruptora. The sequence goes on from CM075347.1 coordinate 134,630,547, forward strand.
AAATTGAAAAGCAAAACTGTTCATTAATGATGGTATCCAACTCAAAGATATGTCATCTAACCTACAAGACTTTACAAGCTATAAAACACTCAGAGATAGATGCACTACTTGAGCTTATTGAGAAGAGAAATGAGAACAACAAAAGTCTGTATGATGACCTGAGGAATCAAGAGGCCATGGACAATCATCTATCAGTCTAGCACCAAAATTGAAGACATCAAGCAATTGGTCATTCCCAATGATCTCACTCCTCGAAATCACAGACTGGTCATTGCTATCATTGATCAACTACAGAAGAAAGTTGGAGTCAGAAATGTTGAAGAAATAGAAGCACTGCACATCCTCAGATCTTTCATAGCAACTGGTGCAATTCCAAAAATGGCTCAACCTAGGAGAAATAAGGATGATGAAGATGAAGATAAAGGTGATGGAAGGAGAAGACATCACAGGAGTGATAAGGGTGCTGAAGATAAGAAGAAGAAGAAAGATAACAAGGATAAGAAAAATGATGATGATCAAGACAAAGTCTAGGAGAGAAAGATTGGAAAACAGCAAGCCTTAGGCATTGCTAGCAGTAACCTCACCACAACACAAGACTCTAAGTCTAGGGTGAATACTATTGGTAGTGGCCTAGCAAAATCTACATCTAGGGCTTCTGCAACTATTTTGCCACCTCAAGAAGAGAAGAAGATTCAAGTCAAGAAACCATCTGTATGTTTCCATAAGCAAACTGCTAATGGAATACTACAATGGTCTAATAGCAAGGGTCATAAGTTTCTGCCTAGCAACCATGTAAAAAGGATTAAATTCAAGCATGCTGCAAGAAGGGTGACAACTTTCCCTCCAAACCCAAATTTATAAAAATTTGTAAAAATTTGTAAAAATTAAATTAACAGTTCTTTTACAAAATTAAATTTGTAAATGAAGGATTAAATTTGTAAAAATTATTTAAAAAATTTATAATCCAAATTATCTAAACAAATTATTTTTTTTCTTTTTACTTATTTAATTTTAAGCTAGAAAAAAATGAAAAAATTGGATAAATATGGGCGACAACTTTCCCTCCAAACCCAAATTATTACCCGTACACTTTCCCTTCCCCCCTTCCCAAATTATTACCAGTACACTTTCCCCTCCCCCCTTCCGTTAAACACTTACACACTTAGAGCAAGTCCAACAGCTTCCCTATTTGAGGTTTTAACTTAGAATTTAGGGAATTTGATACAAAATAGTGCTCGAACAGTGTCTTAGTGGTTCCCTAAAACACTGAGAACCACTAGCCATTCCCTACTTTTGGGGAACCACTAGCCATCCCTAACTTCATTTCCATCAATAAAATAATTATTTCCCTCCATTTCACCAATAATTCTCTTTGTTTTTTTCCTAATTACTTTCAAATTTATTATTATTATAATAGTTAGGAATGAATATAGTGATTATTGTTGGAGTGTTAGTCACAAAGGCATGCCTGTTTACATCTAATAACAAGCATAATTGTTTGTAATGCTTTGCATTACTTACATGACCTCTTAACTGAGGAAACCTCTAGTTGTAGAGTCTCTACTTGTTTTGTACTTGTAATAGGCATCAAATCCTAGTTGTGTAACTGTACTTATATAGTCAAGAATATTGCTTGAAAGAAGTTCCAAGGTTCATGCCTCAAGCAAGAAGATAAAGATTGTCAAATAATCACAGTTGGGATTTAAAGAAATGAAGAATTTGCCTAAGTACCAATTCGAGAAGTATCTTTGTCTATTCGAGAAGTCTAGTGTTCGAGAAGTCAGAGATTCGATATCTAAGAAGACACTGTTTGATATCTCTGAATGAACTGTTCGATATCTCATTCGATATCTCAGAGATTTGACATGTCTAAATACTCTATTCGAGAACTCAAGAAGTCAACAAGTCAAAGTGGTATTCGAGTTCTCAAAGAGTCAACAAGTCAAAGTTCCATTCGATATCTCAAGGACTCAGAAAGCTATTCGATATCTCAAGGATTCGACAAGTCAAGTGTTCTATTCGATAAGTCAAGGAATCCTGGAGAAAAGCATTATTTGAGAAGTGATTCGATATGTCAATCAGACAGTATTCGAGAACTCAGAGTTATCTAATCCTAGTTCTCGAATCAATCACTTAGCCACTTCTCGAATACATTCTTGGAGACAAAATACTAAAGAAATTGTACAAGTTTGAAACCTGCAACAAGCCAATGCACTTTATGGACCACAATCTGTAACGTGCTCTGGAAAGCCTACAAGGAAGCTTGGAGAGATATAGAAGAGACAAAGAGCTAAAGAAGTGGATCTGAAGAGAACTTTACAAAATCAAATTTGTAGCCGTTTGGATGCTTACTCAAAAAGGATAGACATACAAGAAAGTAATTTATCCTGTAACCTTATTTGTAGTAACCGAGTTGTATTCATGTTCTATAAGAATACAATCTCACTACTTGAGCAGGAGAGAAGTTTTTCATACACTGTAAGATATATCTCTCTGAAAAAACGAAGCTGAGAATACTACCATTTGTATTCACAGATTGTAGCAACCTTTATCTAATAATATATTAGATTAAAGTGATATTGTGTCTTGTGCCATTCTTTATCCGCACCTACATATTTGCACACACAGGCACTTATATGCTACACAGATTCAAGAACGAAGAAAAGTTCAAGAATCCATTCACCCCCCTCTGTATTCTTTTAATGTATTCAATACTCAACATGGAGTTGGTATACAAAACAACGTCCCTAAACCACTAGAAATTTTTATTTTATAATATTTATAGGGAATCAACTAAGACGTTGTTTGACTGCCGTTTGTTTTAGAAAAAGAAAGAAAAAGAGGAGCCGTCTCACCGAAAGTTTTTTCTCTCTCTGTTTGTCTTTTCCCGAGTGCGTTCCTCTCCTCCGGCGGTGGTTTATCCACCGGCCGGAGGTCATCTTTCTTGCTTTTCATCTCAATAAAACCCAATTTAATTGGGCATTGGTGTGTCTCTCCTTTTGGAGTGGTCGTTTGTCTCTCTCCTTTTGGAGTGTTTTTTTATGTCTTTGATTAATTATGTCTATTTCTGTTTGGTTTTGGATCTGCTGAGAATGATTTTGCTGATGTCTTGGGGGATCTGGATAGTCCACATCGAATCTGGCACGGTGACGTTTATTGCAAGAGCTCACCACTCACAACCAAAGATTGTTCATCATATTTTGGGGGTTTTAACTTTCGGCATGTCTATAGCTGGTATCCGGCATGTAGATAGATGGGGTGTTGCTCATCATTTAGGGGTTCCCATGTTCGGCATGTCTATAGCTGGTATCCGGCATGTAGATAGTTGGAGTGTCGTTCCTCTAACCTCAGTTTATCCAATTTAGACTTCTGAACACTGGGGTATCAATGGTTCTTATGTGATGTGGTCAATTGTGATACCGTTGCTTTCATGGATGTTGGCGCAATTTGGATCGCCTAGGAGGTCTTCGAATTCGTTTTTAGTTTCAAGAACTTTTAAATTCAATGTGTTAAGCGATCAGGAAACAATTTCTTTATTTTTCAACGAAATTGTATCGACAGTCGGGGGTTTGTCCCGCTATTTTTATTATGAGTTAGTTTGATCAGTAATATAATTCAATGCATTTGGTAAAAAAAAAGACGTTCTTTGACTTCTCTTTCACAATTACACATTCAGACACAAAAGACGTTGTTTGACTTTTCTTACACAATTACACATTCAGACACTCCCTCGCTTAGACACACTCACACTCCCTGCCGGCGTCAAAAAACTCTCTGATACAATATAGATAGTTTTGATAAGAAAAGAATCACTCTTATTAAGAACAAGACTGATTCAATGGTTACATCCAGAAAGCTAGCCAAATTAAGAAGGGCAGCTTTGAAGAAAATAACACTCAAACATTAGAGTCTTTGGCAACAAGAAAGGAAATAAGAGTTTACATAATCGATAACTACAAATGACTCATACAAGGGAATATATCTCCCTCGGTAAATGAAATGTAAATGATACGAAATGCAAATGAAAATGCTAATGATTGGTGGCCACATTTCGAGGTGGATATGGGGTGGTCCCTGTTGCTAACTAACTCTCTCCCACCCCCTCTTGTTGTTATCCACGTACCCTCCTAGCCACTTTTATTCTTGCACTTCTCTTCCTTCATGTCACCAGTCTTGTCACCATTTATAGCGTCCATTCTCTGCATATGTGTCCATTCCACTCTAGTCATACTAATTCACATTGTATCAATACTCCCCCCATGTGCTGATCCTTGACCCCAAGGATCGAATTCTGGAAATTCGGATATGATCCTAGTAGCATCTTCCCATGTTGCTTCTTCACGGTTTGTTTGGTTCCATTGTACCAACCATTGCACCACAGCTGCATTACGTCTCTTGATGCTACGAATTTCCAGCACTGATCGAGGCTTCTTCTCTACTGTTTCCACATAGTCATAGTTTTGTGGAATTGAAGTATCCAGGTTTTCAGGGGTTGGTCCATGGTATTTTTTGAGCAAAGAGACATGGAATGTTGGGTGGATCCTGGAGTGAGGTGGTAGCTTTAGTGAATTTGCTACTGCACCTATTCTCTTGAGTACTTGATAGGGACCAAAGTACTTGGTTGCTAACTTGGGAACTGGTCGATTAACAACTGAGGACTGTCTGTACTGCTGTAACTTCAGAAAGACCCAGTCACCTTCTTCAAATTCCCTTTCTGATCTTTTTCGGTTAGCCATCTGTCGCATTCGGTTCTGAGCCTTGTGCAAATTGTGTTTCAATTGCATTATAGTGTCCTCCCTTTTTTTCAAACTCATGTCCAAGGTCTCTACTGCAGTTGTCCCTTGAATATAGGGCCTGTGAATTGGTGGAGGATAACCATATACCACTTCGAATGGTGTCCGTTTTGTTGCTGAGTGAAAATTCGAATTATACCAGAATTCGGCTAATGGTAGCCATTTTGCCCAGTCATGGGGTGTCTCATGACACATACACCTGAGATAAGCTTCTACACAGCGGTTTAAGACCTCAGATTGTCCATCTGTTTGAGGATGATAGGCCGTTGACATCTTTTGCTTGACCCCTTGTAGCTTCAGAAACTCAGTCCAGAAATGACTTATAAATACTTTATCCCTGTCTGATATAATAGATTTAGGAGAACCATGAAGCTTATACACTTGATCCATATATATCTGGGCTACTTTGATTGCAGAAAAAGGATGTGATAGTGCTACGAAATGAGCATACTTACTCAGTCGATCAATGATTACCATTATCACCTCTTTCCCATTGGATTTAGGCAGCCCTTCTATGAAATCCATCGTAATTTCTTCCCAAATATTGGTTGGTATTGGAAGAGGTTGTATTAAACCTGGATATGTAGTAAGATCTGACTTGCATTTTTGACAAACAGAACATTGTTTGATGAATTCAGCAACAGACGTTTTAAGCTTGGGCCAGTAGAAGAGGGTCTGAATGTTCTTGGTAGTTACATCAATTCCTGAATGACTACCCTGAGGAGAAGAGTGCATCCATGATAAGATAGAAGTTCTGAGACTTTGATCATTACCCACCACCAACCTTCCTTTATTAGTGAGAATTCCTTGATGCCATTTATAATGAACATGTGATGCAGGGTCCTTTTGCAAATCTTGAATTAACTGTTGTAAGTGTAGGTCAGTTTCCCATTGCTGCTTCAATTTGTCCATCAAGTCAGATTGTACACATGAGACTGCAATTTCAAACAATTGTGTACATGGGAGCCTAGATAGTGCATCTGCAGCGTTGTTCTCACTGCCTTTCTTATATTCGACTATGAAATCGAATCCAGCCAATTTCGATAACCATTTCTGCTGGAATGGAGTAGCTAATTTCTGATCCAAAATATACTTAATGCTTTGCTGGTCTGTTCGAATTGTAAATGGCTGCAGCATCAGGTAGTGTTGCCACTTCTGTACGGCAAAAACCACTGCTAACAACTCCCTTTCATATGCTGATAACATGGCATTCTTCTTTGAAAATGCCTTACTCACATATGCAATCGGATGTCCTTTTTGCATTAACACTGCTCCCATACCCTGATTTGATGCATCCGTTTCTATCAAGAATGGTTCCTTGAAGTTTGGTAGAGCTAAGACTGGGGGTTCAACCATTTTTTTCTTGAGTTCTTGAAAAGCTTCTGCAGCTGCCTCATCCCATTTGAAGGCCTCCTTTTTTAAGAGATTTGTAAGTGGTCTACATATCTGACCATAGCCTTGGATAAAGCGTCTGTAGTAGCCTGTGAGACCTAAGAATCCCCTCAACTGTTTCAAGTTAGTAGGAACAGGCCAATCAGTCACAGCTTGCAGCTTTGCAGGTTCAGTTCTTACTCCTTGTGCTGATATGATATGGCCTAGATAGTGTATTTCTGATACCCCAAATGAGCATTTTTTGAGATTGGCGTATAGAGAATTCTGATGCATAAGATTCAATACTTCTTGTATGTGGCTTAAGTGTTCAGACCAAGAGCTGCTATAGATCAGAATGTCGTCAAAAAAAACCAAAACACTTTTCCTAAGTAATGGTTTAAAAACCGAATTCATAAGTGACTGGAAGGTGGATGGGGCGTTTATCAAACCAAACGGCATAACCAAGTACTCGAAATGACCAAAATGCGTTTTAAACGCTGTCTTATATACATCATTTTCGTGCATCCTCACTTGGTGGTAACCAGATTTTAGGTCTACCTTAGAGAAGAAACTAGCACCCTGTAATTCATTTAGAAGTTCTTCTATTATGGGAATTGGGAACTTGTCCTTAATCGTAGCTTTGTTAAGGCTTCTATAGTCAACACACATCCGCCAACCACCATCTTTTTTCTTGACTAGCACCACAGGAGCTGCGAACGGGCTGTTACTAGGTCTGATCACACCTTGTTCTAGTAACTCCTGGACCATGTCTTCTATCACATTCTTCTGAATAACTGGATGCCTGTATGGTTTCAAGTTGACAGCATCAGTATCTCTTTTGAGTGGTATGCGATGATCGAATTGTGGTCTCAATGGGGGTAGTCCCTTGGGTTCTTGAAATACACTGTCAAACTCTTGCAACACAGCTTGCAAACCGGGATCAACCACTTGATGTTCAGCTTCCAGTGATGCTAATTGTGGTGAATTCCCTACATCACAAGGAATTACCTGTAACATTGATAATTCTCCTGCACTACTGATCAACTTATCTAGTTGTTTAGATTGAATTCCCTTGAGCTTCTTGGGTTGCACTCCCCTGAGTTTTACCTTAGTGCCTTTATAAGTAAATTGCATAGTCAAGTTCAAAAAATCCCATATCACTAGTCCTAATTGTGAGAACCAGTGTATTCCTAATACCATATCACTGCCACTTAAAGGAAGAAGTAACATATCAGCTTCGAAATCCACACCATGAATCCTCCATTTGAAATTTCGAATTCTGCTGTCACATTTAAGTTGACTCCCATTAGCCACTTTAACCCACATGGGAGGTATAGTTTCCACCTTACAATCCATTTTCAAGGCCTTACCCACATCCAAGAAGTTATGTGTGCTTCCACTGTCGAGCAGAATTTGTAGATCCTTTTTCCCATGATGACCAGTGACCCTCATGGTCTGATAAGTGGTGATTCCATCCATAGCTTGGACTGAAATCTGAGCACATTCAGTGTCTGCACATTCAAGTTCCTTTTCTGCACACTCCTCATGAGTATTCTCTTCTTCCACATCTTCCATTTCAATATGATATAGCTGTGGTTTCTTCCCTTTACACTTATGACCAGGTACATACCTCTCATCACACCAGAAACAAAGATTTTTAGCCCTTTTATCGTTGAACTCTTCTGATGTTAAAGTTTTTCTGTTCGTAGTGGTTAGAGCACCAGATGGTTTAGTTATAACTGGCTTGGACATAGATATTGGAACTGATTTCACAGGTGGTGTAGGTAACAGAGGAGGTTTGTAGTTGGACTTACTCCTTTTTGCTTTCTGGGCTGCTTCTTGTAGTTTTGCCAAGCATAAAGCTTGTTGCACAGATTTAGGGCAGAACATCCTCACTGCTAGTTGAATTTCTTCCTCCAGACCCCCTAAATAGCAGCTCAACAAGTGCTCCTCTGATAATTGTAATCTACCAGCCAAGGCATCAAATATATCATGGTATTCTTGCACAGTACCAGATTGCTTGAGTGCCTTTAGATCTGCCATAGGATCATCATATAGCTCCCCAAATCTTGCAGTGATTTCCTCAGTATATTTGGTCCATGTTGGTAAGATATTTTGACACTTCTTCATGTAGTTTTGATGCCACAGTAGTGCTCTCCCTTCTAAATGGATTGCTGCTAACCTCACCCTCTGAGCATCGATAATGTCATCTAGCTGGAAGAACTGGTTACATTTGTAAAGCCAAGATCTGAGGTCGTTGCCTTCAAATTTAGGAAACTCCACCTTAGTCATTCTAGATGCAAAACCTTGATTCCTTGGAGGTGTTCCATTAGATCTGTTGAAATTAGTCTCACCCCCATTTGTACCAGATGAGCCAGGGGTTCCATCAGTAGAGACTAGTTTATTTATTTGCATCGATAAACCAACAATCAAATCGTTCAAAGCAGATATAGATTTCGCATTCTGAGTAATATTTTGTGCATTCGCAGTACAGGAATCAATTAAATGTTTATTCTGTTCTTCTAGGAGGTTACGAACAGTTATCTCTAACCGTTGGAGGTCACCACCTTCATCATCGGAGTGTTCTATAGATCTTGTTGTTGTTTTCCGAGTAGCCATATGTCCAAGGAGCGTCGTGCTCTGATACCAGTGATACAATATAGATAGTTTTGATAAGAAAAGAATCACTCTTATTAAGAACAAGACTGATTCAATGGTTACATCCAGAAAGCTAGCCAAATTAAGAAGGGCAGCTTTGAAGAAAATAACACTCAAACATTAGAGTCTTTGGCAACAAGAAAGGAAATAAGAGTTTACATAATCGATAACTACAAATGACTCATACAAGGGAATATATCTCCCTCGGTAAATGAAATGTAAATGATACGAAATGCAAATGAAAATGCTAATGATTGGTGGCCACATTTCGAGGTGGATATGGGGTGGTCCCTGTTGCTAACTAACTATCTCCCACCCCCTCTTGTTGTTATCCACGTACCCTCCTAGCCACTTTTATTCTTGCACCTCTCTTCCTTCATGTCACCAGACATGTCACCAGTCTTGTCACCATTTGTAGCGTCCATTCTCTGCATATGTGTCCATTCCACTCTAGAGCATGTTTGGCAAACCTTGCTTAAAGTAAAAATTAGCTTTAAGTTGTTTTTGGAGTGTTTGTGTACCTTGGCTTTAAGCCCGCTTTAAGTTAAAAAACTGCTTAAAGTCATAAGCTCCTTTTAGATACTTTTGACTTATGACTTATGATTTATGGAATTTTTTTTTTAATTCTTTTTTTTCACGATTCTTGTAAAGCTTAAATATCATGAATTTAAAATTTTTTAAAGTCAAATTTCACTTTAAGTCAAAATTATTAAACCCCCATTTAACTTTAAGTAAAATTACCCAAACACTTTCATTCAACTTAAAGTAAACAACTTCACTTTCTCCTTTAAGTTAAAAACACCTCCATTAAATCAAAAGTAACTTATTTTAAGCAATCCCAAACACCCTCCTAGTCATACTAATGCACATTGTATCACTCTCCCACCACCGCCATAGTTTCAAAAACTCTCTATTTTCTTCTCTTCTTTCTTTACTTTTTTTTCTCTTTTCTAATTGGTTTTCGATCTAATTGGTTTTTGATTTTTCAGGTGATTAATTAGGGTTTTACTTTGCGGCTTTCAATTAGGCTTTTGGTACCGAGAGGTCCAATTGGTTGATGGTGCTATTGGTGTTTGAAATCAACAAACAGGTCATCTCTCTCTCTCTCTCTCTCTCTCTCTCTCTCTCTCTCTCTCCCTATCTCTCTCTCTCTCTCTCTCTCTCTCTCTCTCTCTCTTACTGTCCTTTGTTTCTTCAAAGAATATGAACTAGTTCTAATTGACCTAGGTTGATTTTTACTTTTGAGCTGTTTTTAGGACTTAGATTTGTTTTAAGATTGATTATAACCCTTTCCCCTTTTCTTTTCTTTTCGCTGTTCACCCCTTCTTCTTGGTCTACTTTCAGTTTGATTAGGTTGTTTTTCCCCTTGTTTTTGGTTTTTCTGTGAGTTGATATGCGTTACTATGTTCTGCGAGTCGTCACTGATTTACCGAGTTTATTGAGTCGCGAGTTTGTAATCGAGTCTGACTGATTAATTGAGTTCTGAGTTAATTCGTGTTTTCTGTTTTGAGTTCGTTATTGTAAATTGCTGTTTTTAGGAATTAAAGCTTATAGTCTGATCTTTGTGATGGAAATCAACTTATCCTGATAAGTTGAAGATTTCCAGATTTTTAAAGTAGGACTCCATTGAATTATTAATTTACTAGGAACTAGTGTTCTTAGATATTAACTTGATGTTAATAAAAATAATCATTAAAAACTGGCTATACGTAATGGGGGTGAAAATCTTTCATTGCATACCTGCTTTTACCTTTTCCAAATTAGATGATGTATTTGATTAGATTAACTTGTTATCATAGATAGATGTTTCTAACTTCTGGTTTCTTCTTTTAATGTCATATAGAAGCTATGATAAGTTGCAAGCTAGTAGCAATGGTGCCTGATAGGATTCTGTCCTTGGCTTTACTAAATGTAACTGGTGGTGGTTTTGAATGTTTTCCAAAGGTATAATTTATTTGTTACTGTGTAGCTATACTTGCTGACGATGACCGAAAGTAATGTTCCAAATTGTAAGATTGATATTGCAAGATACGCAAATGTTTAAATCAGATAGTTGATATTGCAGGTAAAGGTTTATTTTTCTTTCTTTTACTTATTTTATAAATTTCCCGATATTTCGAAACAAGTGTTGTCATGAATTTTCTACTTCGCTAGATTCTTTTTTATTTTCCTTTTGCTAAGTGTATCAGGTTACAGGTACCACTCTGTAGCAGTCATATAAAAGATACATTAATAGTGAAATTCTATTGAGATTGCTCTCTAATGGGAGGCTCGGAGACTAAACCTAGATCAAATTCAATTTAATAGATCATGTCTTATTACTTTTCTTAATTAACAAAACCTTAAATTAAATGTAACCGATTAATGTACAGAACATAAGGTATGTATACAATTATTTGTAGCAACTACAGGTTGTCACAAAAGTACATTGACATTTATCTGTTTATACATTTATTATTTTTCAGATAAACAAATGATGAAAAGAACAAACTTTTGTGTTTTAGAGGTGTGCACGACTTGACAAATCTTATTTTGATGCATGAGCTTAGATGTGCAAGTCTTGTAAATTAACTGACTGTGAACTAGGCGTACACTAATTAAGTAAATAGTAAAAGTCATGGTCAGCATTTTATTGTAGTTAGTTGCAGCAAAACCTTTTTAGCCAGATTTGATTGTTATGCAAACAAGAGGATATATGAAAACTTCTTGCCAGAAAAGTTATCAGACTCAAGTGTACATGATAATTTATCATGTAAACTGTTCTCTTCTTCAAGGCATTTTTTTAAAAACTAGCTTTGTTTTGTTCTTTACTTTTTAAATTTCTTTTTAAATCAAGATCAAGCACTCTGAACGAGTTTTTCCTTTGTATACAGGTTACTTGTTATTCGCTTGGTCATGGGTGTATACACCACATCTATTTCACTCTTAATGAGGCAAGCTTGTGCACCAAGTAATTGGACCTAATCTGCCTTAATTGGATTGAATGCTCTGTGACTTCCTTTAAAACGTTGAACTAAGACTTGCCCGTTGGCTTCTGGTGATTAGTGTTCTGTTGCTATGGGGAAGATTGCTGATTGTGCTGCTGCGGATTATCTCAGTTCCACTTATTTGTTGGTAATTTACTTGTATCTTGATTCATTCTGTAATTATTTTAAGTTCTAAAGAATTTTACATGCGATATTGATAATGTCCGTGACTTGAATAATTGATTTCCTTCGTATTGTGCTACTTCAATAACTTACGGTAGTTTTAACATGAAACTGAATCTGCTTTTAGTTGGTGAATATTAGTCAATGAAAGAACTTCTGTTGATACTTAATAGTGATATGCATGTAATAATCTGTAGGTGTTTCCATAGTAGAGATTGAGTGGAGTGATTATTTATATCCCATGAAACAAATCCTCTGTTACTGACTCTTTACGTTAATAGTTACGTATATTTTTTCAATTGTTTTAGCCAAGTTATGATAGCAGTCACCCCCCCCCCCCCCCCTCTCTGTGTGCGTCTTCAACATCCACTGTATTTGTTGGCAACACAAGCATTTAATATACATATAAATAAAATAAATGTCTTGCTGATGTCTATTGTTTAATGTTGGCAACTGGTGTGGAGTTTGCGGCTGAGCTTCATGATTTTGTATCTGAAGATCTAGTAAAGCTCAATCTCAAGGTTAAAGGTTTGGTTAAGATAACACTTCTGGAAGCAGATCATATTTTGAACATGTAATTTGATTAATGATACCCATAAATCCGCATGATTTGTCAGTTTTAATGATAGCAGCCATGAATATGCATGCTAGATCTTATCCGAAGTTGCATGTGTACTTACTACCTATACCCTAGCAAGTTTGGAATTCTACATTAAGTAGGTTACCGCAACAAGCACGCACCTACAAACACAAGAAAACAGTTTACGGCACGCAAAATCCAGCACTTGGAACCTGTGTTAGATATAGGAATTTGATAATAACAAATTAAACCTCTTTTTGTTATTTTTCCTCACTCGGTTGAGATAGTTTAGATATATTATATGTCTGCTCATCTACTTGGTAATCAAAATTACGGTGCACACCTGAGAATTTGTTCTGGTAATTTATGGTATTTTAGTCAATTTGCAGTTATAACCTATGTAAATGATAATATAGGAGATCCTGTAGTATGCAATCTATATAACTCATAATAAGTATAGATGAATTATTTAGTTACTCCATTTTACACTGCTCATTTAACTTTTTACGGTTTTCAAATTAAATTCTTTATTTTTACTTCTAAATTTGCTTAGAGTACCAGCTGTGCAGAAAAGGTTGTGCCTCATCCAGCCTGACTCTGGAAGAAGACAAAGGTTCACATGTTTGTGGTGAGCATACTCCTGAAGATTATTTTACATTCTCTATTAATGTTAGTACCATGTAGAGTATATATTCATTTTATAAATGCTTGGAACTTAACATCCCATATTCTAGAGCTTTTCATTTCTTTTAATATTAGATTTAAACAAGCATACATAATTTAATTATTTTTGATCATTTGTTCAGCTGTGAGTAGTTCCAGAAACTGTTGTCTCTTTATCCTAATGAACTCTGTGCTTTTTAATAAATTGACGAAGCTACAAATACCTGGGATTCCTTCCTCGTAACCTTGTCAATTTGACGTGCAATGGACATGCGTTTTAGAACCTTTGGCATGTATGATAGTTGTACAGGAAAATGCTTGAACCTTTCCTGAAAATAATAAGCAATTTAATGTAAGGCAAACTAAAGGCTAACTACCAGCTAACTTTATCTCTACCGGCCAACTTTTTCTAAAAATTTATCTCTACCAGCTAACCTTTCTGGAGTGCTTATTCATAGTCTTTCTTTTCACGTAGTCTTTCTTTTACCCTAATTAGCTTCCTTTGTAATTTTATCTGTTGTTAAATGTAGTTTTTTCTAAAATTTATCTCTACCAGTTAACTTTTTCAGAGTGTTTATTCATAAGTCTTTCTTTTCCCATAATTAGCTTCCTGTGTAAATGTTTACTGTGTCATCATCTGGCATATGGGGGTACCTTGACCACATTGTCCAGATTTTGACAGCCTTGCAAGCAGAGAAATTTTTCGAATTCCCCCTCCGCGAATTCATGTGTTGTACTACGAATGAAAAACTTAAAAAGTGTTAACTTTTTAACACTCGACTATTTCCTGTTTGTTTGTGGTTCGAGCAATAACCTATCTATATTTTTGTTTTGTGTTCCTTAAATATTTACACTTGTTATTTAGTATTTCAGTTCTGTAAGAGAAAGTGAAAAAATAGAAAGAATTATTGTGGATTTTCATCATCTATAGGATATTCAGTCGTTTCATTTGTGCAACAGATCCCGAAGGGAAATATGAAGCATTGGAGAAATATGGTAAAGATTTGGTGGCCATGGCAAAAGCGGGAAAGCTAGACCCGGTGATAGGAAGGGATGATGAAATTTGCAGGTGCATTCAATTTCTTTCCAGAACCAAGAATAACCCTGTGCTTGGATTAAAAGTCGTAGGTACTTGGACTATATTTTGGTGAAGTGGTGGATTTAGACTATATTTTGGTGAAGTGGTGTGGATGAAGGAGATATGTGAATCTTTTGCTCTTGTATTTGATTAGATGGCGTTTTGTTGGTTTGTAATGGGATTACTATATGTACAAATTGGATATTGCAAAATTTTAATTTTTAGTGTTTCAATTGCAATAGTTACTAATGTTGCAATATTAAATTTTGTGTTACTAATAAGCAGATTTTCTGTAACATTAGCAGGGTTGTAAAAATCGGTAACTTCGGCCGAGTACTCGGCCAAGTACTCGTTTTGAACCCCTAAACCGATCCGAGTAATGAGTAATGAGTAATCGGGATCAAACTCGGGTTTGACTAATTTTTTTTTTTTGCTAAGTATTAAAATATAATTTTTATTGCAACTTATAGACTATAGTTATAATCTAGATTCGGCCCAATTAAAAGTCATCTCTATAAAAGGTTCTATACATACACTTATATCACGTTTTAATATTATTAGTAATATTAATATTATTACTTGGACACATGTACACTAAAATTAGAATAAATACTATTAGTAATATTAATATTATTACTTGTTAGCAGGGTTGTAATAATATTATTAGTAATATTAATATTATTGTTAAGTTTTAAGTTTAACACATGTACACTAAAATTAGAATAAATACATATAAATTATGAGAAAAAAAAATTAAAAAAAAATATCCGATTATTAGTCCGAGTACTCATTCCGAGTACTCGCCGAGTTTCCGATTACTCATTTTTCTAGACCAAAACCGAGTTGGTCCGATTTCCGATTTTTACAACCTTGAACATTAGAAAAACATAGTGTTACAGTAGCCTTACTTTTGTATTTCTTAAAAAAAAATTGTAGTGTTGCATTAGATAATTACAGTGTTGCATTAGATAATTACGTAGTGTTGCAATAGGGAGTGGGCCCCACATGCCAGGTTTTCAGTAATTTTGGTAGTTGGTAGTGGGTGAAAGCCCTCTATATCACTTTTACATCTGGTTGTGCCCAAAATATCATTTGGCGGAAAAGTTTTCCAAAATAACCAAATGACTACGCATTTGGAAAATGCGAACACAAGGTGCGCATATGCACGATGCGTGGGCTGCCTAGAATTGATTTTTTTTTTTATCAATATACACATTTGAAAGATGCGTGGGTTGCCAGGAGAGGAGGTATACGCATATTAAATATGCGTATTCCTTGTACACAAGTTTCTTCTTCACCTCAATTCCACTTTGACACTGCACATTAGCACAGTCTCTCTCTCACACAGCAAACACTCAACCTCAATTCCTTTGTTCACCACATCACAACCATATGGTATTTATATATATGAGTAATTATATACACAAACTCACGCACCAAACTCAACATCACCCTCAATCACTACCAACAACATCTGGTTATTTACAAACCCAAAATCAAAAGCCCTAATCTACCATGTTAAGAAAAAAATGAGAAGTTCTCGATGGGTGAAGTAGAGAGTTGACCGGAGAAGGAACGCCTGGCGGCTCCGGAGAACACAAAAGAAGGTGGAGTTGTTACGGACAGAGCGATTGATGGTTAGGAGGTGTAGTATACACAAAATAGATGCACGCCATACTACTCAAATCTCAATCAATACCCTTCACCTGGTCTATACATGCGTGGTATCCTCCCATCACGAATATAAACACAAAATATCTTTAATTCATACTTGAGAGATTAAAGGATGAAAAGATAGGGGAGGGAGATTAGTGTTGGATATGGATAGTGTTTAGAAGTGTGTGTAGTGCTCACAAGCAGGTAAAAGGCATATGCGCATATGGTCAATGCGAGTTCAACAGGAGAAAAAGGGCACCATTCGCGACAAATGATAATTTGGGCAGCTCCCCCCAATTTTTATGATATTTAAGGCATTTTCTCGTTGGTAGTCAGGTACTCAGCACGATATAAGAATTTTTAGATCTTAAAACAAATAGATTAAAAACGTTGGATCTAGCATAAAAAATATTTAATATTTTAACATGTAAACTAAAAATTGTATTTATATTGAAATATAAAAAAGTGTTTGTCAATGATTTAAATCATATATAATTAGGTTTTCTATATTGAATATGATTATTAATGTATGTATTCTACACTAAATAAAATTGATGTAAAAATTTGTAATTATATTTTCTCTTGAAATTTTGAGTGTTTTCATTTGGATAATAATTGTTAAATCAACCCTAAATTAAAGATAATTTTATGAGTTTCGCGTGGAATATAAAATCATCCAAATCTGATTTTTATATCTCGAGATAGAGCCTAAATAGTGCCTAAATAGTAAATATGAACTTTTTTTAATGTTGATAAATAAATAAATAAAATTTAGTTCTAATACAATCTTTTATATTCTTTTCAGATTATAACTTCTTTTTAAAATTCAATTCTAATACAACCTTTTTAATTATATCCTTTTTGGATTACAATTTTCTTTTTAATATGATATAATCTTGATCGTCTATTTTTAAAAAATATTATATTCAACTGTTGAGATTATTTTCGCGGTAGCAAATCAAAATTAGGATAAGATCCTCTTACACTTATTATATATAAGGATATTGTTTATTTTGTCCTTACAATTTCACTACGCTCCTACATTATATTTGTTTATTTTTGTCTGAAATTGACAGATGGATGAGACCAAATTGTACGTTTGCTTAGAAGCAAATCAAACCCAAGGAGAAGGACAACAACAGAAGCATGTCTAATTGATATGCTCTCTCCCGTTCAATGACTTAGCCTCAACCACAGTTTCAGATTCCCCGTCTCTCACTACAGAAGCTTTCTTTGAGGGCTACCCGTCTATGGGTTGTGGCTTTTATGATTCCAAGATTGTTTTTGCTGGTGGCCAACTACCACAAGAAGAGGAAACCGAAGAAGAAAACGAGGAATTAGCAGAGCAAAGCAACCATGATGCCGGTTTAGACTATCAAGATATAGTAGAGCAAAGCAACCACAATGGGCTGTTGACCTTTGATCTCAATACTAAACAACTCTCTTCTGATTCATTCCCCTCCATGCTACGAGGAAAACTCAAGCCTCTCGTTTTTCAACTTCATGATAAACTATACATTATGGACACCGTCTCTGGATATTACCATGGATCCTTCGAGTACTTCTATCCAACTACCGGAGAATGGAACCTCCTACGTCAGCCACACTACGACAGTTATAAAAATTTACTATATCGTCAACGGGATCGCAACTACCCTTGCTTTGTTTTCGGAAACACATGTTATCTTGCCATTTCCATTTACGATGACAACTTCATCTTTATGCACCATCCCAACCTAACCTACAAATCTTGCTTTGGAGCAGATGTCTTCAGACCTTTCGAGCAGCTTCCCTTCTCTGGCATGGCCACTTTTTGCTATCAAGATGACGTTGATGATTTTCTCATCATCTCCTTTACCAACAGGGTTGTACAAGTCCGTCCCTTTGATATAACTGGCCGCTGTCAGCGAGCCTCCAGCAAAACCCTTTTTACCCTACCATCCTCCCCTGGACCTGTTGGAGACGAACAAGTGTCAGGTTATTTTGCTGATTTTGGAGATGGCATCTTCACCCTTACTGCCTCTGATTCTGTCCGCATCTATGTCATCACTTTTAAGATTTTTGGACGAGATGATCCAATTCTGTTTCAGTTGTTGTCTCACCACGAGTACAACTTTGATGCTTTATCTTTGGGAGTGGACATTATCAGTGTTGTTGGCTGCTTTGCACCGTAATTTTTTTTTATCAATCTTTCCTTCAAGTTAATTGAAGCATTTATCATTGCTTTTAACTTAATGTAGGCAAGTTTTAGCTTTTTTCATTAACAAATTATCATGTGCAGATATCCAAATTCTTCAGCCATCAAGCACGCAGAAAAGGCTGTGAAAGAAAACTAGTGGAGGTAAGAATCTACCTTTGCCCTTTGGACTTTTTCCGGAGTCTAAGACTGTTGAACGAGACAATTCTTTTTTTTTAATTAACAATTTTAGTACTCTAGTATTTTGATTTGGGATTGCAACTTACCTTTTTTGTTTTTTTTCTTGTTCAGGTTTGCACAGAGATCTGAGGATGATCCAGATACTTTTGAATTTTGCGGAGTGAAATTTGAGGTATGTTTATTACTATTTTGTTATTGATGACCATGTAATGATTAGTGAAACCATGCATCATATATTTCTCTTGCTATACCATATTTGAATCGATGAACTGGACATTCTAACATCCTTTGTATCGAAATCTTTGCAGGTTCCGGAAGGACCCCCGGGGTCTCTTGCTGAAGTTTCAATCAATATTCCAATGGAATCTGACCCTGTGGAAGTGTTCTGCATCTTATCTCAATGAGTGCTGATCGGCTTCTGTAGTGACTAGTACTGAACCTTTATTGAAGGCATATTTTTGCTTTTCTATCTTTGAAAGTCCTAAATTCTGCATGATGTTTAGTTAGGTTATATTGTGTTTGCTGAAGATGAAAAACTTGTCTATGAAAGATTAAATAAATGTGCTTCTTTGGTTCTGCCCCATGTGTAGTGCAATTTTCTTAATGCCCCATGCTAAACTAATTTCTTTTACTACAAATAATGAAATTCTTCACTTGTTAAATGTTGTCTAAAGGAGAATTTTACGTTTTTCAACTTATGAGCTAATTTATGTTATTATGTACATACAATTGGAGATTGGAGATGGGAACTGTCTAATAATCCTTTCGTACTTGGCAAGGAAGTAATTAGAACCCTACTACTTTACAAAACAGCTGCCTTTAACGGAATCTATATTGGTGACTTGACATTGTTGGCAGACTTCATTGGCTCAGCTGGGTGGAGATTCTGCTTGTAGTTTATGAGCATATATTGATAGAATATCATGTATTGTAGTAATGCTAAATTAGTCTCTTTTTTCCCCATATATTAAGAGGTTATTGGATGGGCTGTACGGGTAATTAGTCATCAAATCTTTTAGAAATATAATTAACTTACTACTTTAATCACACAAAAAGAAAAAACAAAAAGAACTCACTGCCAGACGCTAGTATATAGATTACAGGAGAATGGGAGATGCCAATGATTAAAGCATTTATTCAATTTTATTTCTGCAGTGTAAATGGGTTCTAGGAATCTCAATAACTTTGCCCTGTTTTCAGGGTATTAGTGTATTGTAATGAAGTCAAATACAACTGTAAAGTCAAATATCCCTTTACTTGTATTTCGGTACAATTTATCATATGAGAATGTATTTCTCTGACCAAAAAAAAATACAACTGTAAAGGCCCCCTGTATTAATAGCACACTTTATTAATGGACTTCAAGAGGATATTCGGGCTGAAGTCAGGATGCTGGGGCTTCACAGTTTGGAACAAGCCATGGATTTGGCTTTGAAGGTGAATGAGACAAATCGCTTACGAGCTGTCAAGTTAGGTGGAGGTAAGGCTCAGTCACCTACTTTTAAATCTAGTTTTAGTAATCAATTCTTAGTCCATTTTAAAAGTCAAAATTAGTCATATAACGATCCTTTTAGTTCTAATGGGACAAAAATATCTGTTATATCATCTAATTCGGGGACTGGGTCATCATCCCCAATTCGCTGGTCTTCTAATAACACCAATGCCAACCAAACCGAATCATAAACCATTAATTCTGGTAAGAGTTACATTCCAATAGCCAATCCGGTAGGGGAGGTTAGGAGGTTGACGGATAAGGAGTTGCAATATAAAAGGGAACGGGGACTGTGTTTCAGGTATGATGATAAATGGGTGGCTGGACATCGCTGTAGACGCAAAGAGCTGAGTGTGTTGTTGGCACAAGAAGAGGAAGATGATGATATAAATGGAGAGGTTGAGGTACAAATTAGGGGGGATGAAAACACTGAGACATCTACTGCCGAAGTGTCTTTGAATTCAATGGTAGGGTTAACCACTCCTAAAACAATGAAGTTGGTGGGAAAAATCGGGGAACAAGAAGTTATAGTTATGGTGGATCCTGGAGCAACTCACAATTTTATATCTCTTTCGACGGTTAAAAAATTAGGAATTCCCATCTCAAATAAAAAAGGGTTCGGGGTTTCCTTAGGAAATGGAGTGGCAGTACAAGGGACGGGGGAGTGTAAAAGCGTGTTGTTACGATTAGATGGGGTTGATGTGGTTGAAGATTTTCTACCATTTGAGTTAGGTAATTCAGATGTGATTCTAGGGGTGTAGTGGCTCGAGAAATTAGGGACAGTCGTGACAAATTGGAAATTACAAGTCATGACGTTCAACATAGGTAGTAAGAGGGTGGTACTTAAAGGGGACCCTACTTTAGCTCGCTCACGAATTTCACTAAAAGCCATGGTGAGAACAATTCGAAAGGAAGGCCGGGGTGTGTTGTTAGAATTGAATCAGTTGGACTATGTTGTTAACAAGGATCAAGTGGATGAAGGGAAAGGGAATGGCATTCTAGAATTTTTGCAGTCAGCTATCTCTAAATATGGCCAGATTTTTAAGTCACCCGAGGGACTACCGCAACGAAGGGATCATGAGCATGCTATAACCCTCAAAGAGGGAAGTAATCCAGTAAGTGTAAGACCTTATCGTTATCCTTAATTTCAGAAAGATGAAGTAGAAAGGCTGGTTAACGAGATGTTAGCAGCAGGTATTTTACAACCGTCTTGTAGCCCATTTTCTAGTCTGGTGCGGTTAGTTAAAAAAAGGACGGGTCTTGGAGGTTTTGTGTCGATTATCGAGCGCTTAACAAGGAGACAGTCCCGAACAAATATCCAATACCGGTGATTGATGAACTATTGGATGAGCTGAATGGGGCAACAATATTCAGCAAGATTGATCTTAAGGCAGGTTATCACCAAATACGAGTACGAACAGAAGATGTGCACAAAACCGCATTTATGACCCATGAAGGGCATTACGAATTCTTAGTAATGCCATTTGGGTTGATAAATGTGCCCTCAACATTTCAGTCGCTTATGAACGAAGTGTTTAAGCACTTTCTTCGTCGTTTCGTGCTAGTTTTGTTGACGATATCTTGATATACAGTTCAAGTAAAGAGCAGCATGTCGAGCACTTAACTTTGGTTTTAGAAACTTTAGCGAGACATGAGCTATATGCCAACCCAAAAAAATGTGAATTTGGCAAGGAAGAGGTTGCCTACTTGGGTTATGTGGTGTCAAAGGATGGTGTATCAGCTGACTTAAGCAAAGTACAGGCGATGTTGGAATGGCCCTAACCAAGTAATATTCGTGAATTACGGGGGTTCTTAGGTTTAACAGGCTACTACCGAAAGTTTGTTGCTGATTATGCTCAAATTGCACAGCCGTTGACGGAACAGTTGAAGAAAGATCAGTTTGGGTGGAGTTCAGCAGCGTCTGAATCCTTTGAAAACCTTAAGCAAGCGATGGTAACATCCCCTGACTTAGCAATGCCGGATTTCTCGGTTCCCTTTGTCATAGAAACGGATGCATCTGGTTATGGAATTGGAGCGGTGCTAATGTAGAAAGGGCGGCTTGTAGCGTTCCTTTAGCAAAATTTTAGGGAAGAGGGCACAATTAAAATCAATTTACGAGAAGGAGTTGATAGCCATATGCTTGGCTGTGTTAAAATGGAAATACTATTTTCTTGGAAGACATTTCAGTATACAATAGACCAACAAAGTCTACGGTTCATAATGCAACAGCGAGAGGTGGGTTCTAATTAACAACATTGGGTAAGTAAATTAATGGGTTTTGACTTTGACATCAAATATAAACCATCCGGTTTGGATACGTGAAGGTACCAACTCATTGTTCTCATTTTTCACTACAGTGATGCCAGATTTCTTCGGCACCACGTGGATAGGACTAACCCAAGGACTATCAGAGATGGGGTATATAATGCCATGATCTAACCACTTAATGATTTCCTTGCGAACTGCCTCTTTCGTTATGGGATTGAGGCGTCGTTGAAAGTCTCTCTTAGGTGTAGCATCTCCTCAAGATGAATTTGGTATTGTACGATCGTGGGACTTATACCCTTGAGGTCGGCCATAGACCAACTAATAGCTTCTTTGTGTTGTTTAAGCAGATTGACTAATTGGATTTCCTGGTCAAGGGTTAAGTCACTAGCAACAATGACAGGCAAAGTGTCATTTTCACCTAAGAAAGCATACTTAAGAGTGGAAGGAAGTGGTTTCAAGTCAAGTTTAGGAGCCTCAATGATGGACGGTTTTGCAACAGTCCTAGGCTCAAGATAGATTTCCTCGGATTTTGTTTCCCATTTGCACCAATTGCATTGAGTTCTTCAGGCATGTCTTCAGAAGACATATCTTTATCCAACTCTTCAAGTTTCTCATTACTCTAATATTCTTCTAAAATCTCTTCCACGAGAGTCCCAATCGCACATACCTCATGAGTATCTTCCTCTAATGACTCTAAGTGCTGATTAGTGAAATTAAAGATGTTTAAATCAGCGATCATGTTTCCAAAGGACATTTTCATGGACCTATTACAACAATTAATGATAGCATTAGAAGTAGAAAGGAATGGACGACCAAGGATGAGAGGAATTTGTCCTTTGGTGCTAGAGACAGGTTGTGTCTCAAGCATAATGAAATCAACGGGGAAGTAAAATTCGCCAACTTTGATGATCACATCCTCAATAATACCTTGCGGTACCTTGACAGAGCGGTCTGCCAGTTGAAGAGTGAAACGAGTGGGTTTAAGATCACCTAACCCTAGCTGACGATAGACAGCGAGAGGTAAAAGGTTAACACTGGAACCTAAGTCAAGAAGACATTTCTCAACAAGAGTGTTACCAATAGTGCACGAGATGGTGGGACAACCAAGATCTTTGTATTTGATTGTGACGTTATTAGAGAGGATTGAGCTCACGTGAGCAGCAAGGAAAGCATTTTTAGGATCATTGGTTGCCCTCTTTTTAGTGCACAAGTCCTTGAGAAACTTAGCATATGACGGGACTTGTGTGATTGCATCTAAAAGAGGAATGTTCACTTTCACTTGCGAGAAGATTTCTAGAATATTCTCTAGATGAGGTGACTTTTTGGAAACAAGTCTATTGGGAAAAGGGGCTTTGGGTGTGAATCGAGGATCAACACCCTTTCCTTTCTGAGCATCACTCTCTTCCCGCTTTTGACTCCTCAGATGAGTTAGTCTTAGAAGAAGACGCTTGATTTGAATCTTGGGTTTTGGGATCATGATACTTTCTAACACGTTGATAACTGATAAGTGCATAATTTTGCATATTTTTATTACTTATTTATTGCTTGAATTCGTATTTTAATAAATTATTTTGTTGCATTTCAGGAAATTTGAAGAAAAATAAAGAAATGGCAAAATAAAAGAATAAAGAGAAAGGAAGGGCCAAAAAGAGAAGAAAATGACCAAAATGCAAAAAGACAAAAGAATTAGGAGTTTGGTGAAAAAAGGGAAAGCTTAAGAAGACCGGTTCTAGACCTTCAGTAGACCGCAGCTCAGAACATAAGAATTTAATTTTTGGTTATAAATAATTTATTTAAATTAGAAAATTATATTTATAAATATCTAGTAATATTAGGTATTTATTTTTATAATTTCTGAATTAAATTAATTATTTATTAATTAAAGATTATAAGTTGTGCGGGTTAAAAAGCATTTCTACGGAACCCATCTTACAAGTCAAAGGCCGCCGGTCTTATTTTCTGGCCGGGAATCTTGAAAAGCATGAGTTATGTGATGACTTTGATTTTTTATATTTGTTTCATATGTAAACTAGTTATATAAAAAGTCCTATAAATAGACATAGACACCATACAGCTAGAATCACCTTAGATTAGATTAGGACATTAGCAGTTCATTTCCTAAATCAGTAGTAGTAATTTTTTTTGTAGCTCTCGTAAACATTTTAAATTTTTAGTACGTATTTCTTCTGTTTCAGTTTTGGTTTTTACTTCGAAGCGAATTGCAGCCCAGTTCATTTTTTCTTGTTTTTCGATCTATAGAATCAATCCCAGCACACCTCCTCTACATCTCTTTCCCTCTTTCTTCCCTCATCTCACGCCTCTCTCCCTTCTTCAAATCTCTCACAAAACCCATCCCCTCCTTCGATATCTCTCTACGCACAACCCCTCTTATTCATTTCTTCTGCAAAACTTAAACCCAGATGCTTCGTTTTCACCAAAACCCCTTTTGATTTCTCAGTTCTGCGTTGTTCGAATTTTAGAATTAAATTTGATTGAGTTCGTGAGTTGCTTTGAGTTCGCGTCGATTTGTATTTACGAATGGTTCTGTATTGTCGATTCCGATTGTAGTAATCCTGAGTTGAGTTGAGAGTAGTGCAAAGTTTGCCAAGTTTTAGTTTTTAAATGTGCAGTTTGCGTAATCGAGTTCTGAGTAGTTTAGATTCGTTGCTTTTGCTGAGTTGATACTGAGTTCGTAGTTTAGTTAAATCCGTTTGCCGAGTCCGCGTGTTGAGTTTACTTAGTAGTGTTCGCAGTAACTGAGTCCAGAATGTTGTTTTGCTAAGTTAATGAGTCATATTTTCGTTCCACTGGTGTCGCCGAGTTTTGAGTCGAGTTTTGTTTGTTGGTTAGTATTTGCAGGTTCATTGAGTTTGCGGTTAGTCGAGTTGTTTGCTGATTCTCGTTTCGTAGATGTGTAATAGTTTCTTTGTCTTTGGTTTCTAATCTCTAGTCCTTGTTTAATTCGTAGTCGTTTGATTCTTGATTTTAGTTCACTTCCGAGTTTAGTTGTATTTTGGTCTGTTCAATTGTATTGCTGCGAATTGTGTACAGAGTTTTGAATTCTTAAGCGTCGTGGTATGTTTGTCTGTGTTAGCCTAGTTACTGTTGTCGTGCTCCTGTTTTATTAATTGAGTTTCGAAATGTAATCTAGTGTGGTTAAGTTTGTATTGGTTGCAAATTTTCGTTCCTGTTTCTATGTTGAATTTTCTTCAAAAATTTCTAGTAAATAAATCTAGTTTTAAATCGAATTTAGAATCTTATTAATAATTTAGTTTTTGTTCTTTTTAGAAATAGAATAATAATTTAATTAAAAAAAAGTTTAAATTTGCTTTTAGGAATTAATTAGTAAAATCCAAAATTCTCCAAATCCCAATTGTTCTAATCCGATTAAATTAAAAAGTTAAGCTTTGCGAAAATAATAAGTCTCTGTGGATCGAATCTTAAATATTAAAACGATGATCGTGCGCTTGCGATATTAAAATGTTTATTTTCGGCACATCAAGTTTTTGGCGCCGCTGCCGGGGACTAATTATTTTTCGCGCCTTGATTTTTAATTTTTCGGATTAGTTTTATTTCTTGTTTTATTTCTTTTTTCAGGAAAGTTTGAAATTACGGGAATCTCTTTCGGAGCTCGGAACGAATCGGAATTTTTGGAAGCATGCTTCGGTAACCCGTATCTCACTCTTTTCGCATTTTTATTTTTAGAAAATCACAAAAAAAAATCAAAAAATCAATAATCACAAAAAAATTGAAAATTGAAAAAAAAAAAAAAATTAGCTGTAAATACATAATTGTTGCATCATGCATTTAATCACTTAGGAGCACATCATCTAGATTTTTATTTCTTTGTTTTTTATTTTTCGTACCTTATAAATTGTGGTGAATGCTGGAGGACCCAAAGGTACGTTAAATTTTTCTTTTAGATTAATACACGTAGTGTAATGCATCCATATTTGTTTACCACTTTTGTATATATATCGTTGTTTGTTGCATCATTTGTTAGCTTTAATAAAATTAATTAGACGTTTGCCCCTAGGAATTTCGCGCTCAATTAGGAAAGTACCTAAGAAACGAAGTAATCATTAATTATTCTGACTCTTTGGTGTCTAGGCAAGCGAAAGCTTACCTGGCCAATTAGGATTTGGTGTCTAGGCTGGTGTTTAGCCTCTTGGCAATGCTTGCACCTACCTGGCCAAATCGGTCCGAATAAATTCTGATTTACCGAGTTTTTGGTGGTCCTTAAGTTAGGAGCAATGTCTAGTTTGTTTATTTAGGAACCCTAGGTTATATTTTTCTTTTAATTTTTCACCATTTATTTGTGTGTTTGAATTTATTTGTGCACTACATGTCCGATGAGTAATAATGTGATGTCATGGATGGCCCCTGAAACTTACACATATTGTGAAATTTGTGGTATTTATGGTCACCTTGATTTCGAATGCTCTTACAATACTTACAATGCTCAATTCGGACAAGTGAATGATTATCAAGAAAGATACGAGTCCAATCCGTACTATAATGCATATGATCAAGATTGGACGGGTCAACCAAATTTTTCGTACACGGACAACAATTTTCAGAATTTCTCATATCATGATCAACAACAATTTCAGCAACAATATGAAGAACAATACTATCAGCAACAATTTGAGCAACCATCATGGCAGCAATATGAATATCCTCCACCGCAAAATTTCCAGGTTCATCAAACCAATGAAAATGCGCAAGTTGATCGATTATTGAGCGAGTCGGAGAAACTTCTAATGCAAGTTCAAAAGGATCAAGAGGAGTTCATGCAAAATATGAATGAGTTAAACGCTAGTATCAAGATGACGGACGCTATAATTGCTCAATTAACTAGCTCTTCTACTGCATGGCAACCTGACTCTACATTGCCGCCATCTATACCACCAGAAGATGAAATGGATTTGATCATTCTTACAAGTGATCAGGAAGAAAATAGTTTCTCGGTGTGTGTTGATGATGCACTTATTGAAATAGAAGAAGAGCTTTCCACCGATGTTAAGATCAATGATGTTGTTATTGTTGAGGATGTTGTGAGTATGGACGAGAATTTGTGCTACAAGGTTGACATGATGCCAAAAATTGTCCGAGAAGATTTTTCTCCAATTTTGCTTGATAATCCATTCCAAACAGCTCTTACCTTTCAATTCTCGAAAGAAGGAGATCCTGATAAGTATTTCTTATTCATTGCTTCAAAAAGCCAAGAGGATCAAATAGTTCCAGAGAAATTAAGGAAAGGAGAAGAACCACCACCAGAGCCTCCACCTTATGTCAAGGGAGTTCGACGTTGTCGAGGCTGTGAATTTTACCGTTGTTTTATCACAAAATTTTCCAAAACTACATATTTTCTTGATCAGTTATTGTTTATTGATGTAGTAGCTTGTGTGGAGATTTTGTGCAGAATTAAAACAACTGTTGATGCTCTGGATGTTATTCGTGGTAGTCTCGTGCCACATATTTTTGGTCTTTTTGGGAGTGGCACTCCATACCTCGACACTTCATGCTTATGCATTAGGGGAGTTTTTCCAATTATTTTTTACTTTTATTAATTTTATTTTTATTTATTTATTTTGTAATTTTTAGGATTTTTTGTGTTTTTTTTATTTTCCTCTTTTATAGAATTTTTCATCTAGAACTCTTTCCCACTGAATTGATTTAGAGGGCTATGCAGATATTGTCGTTGAAAAGAAAGAGCATTGTGTGGCTCGAGGAGGACTTTGGAGAAAAAGTGAGAGTAGGGTTGGGGCTAAAAGAAGAAAAGCGGATAGCATAGCTTGTACTATATCACCTAACCGCTAATTTTTGAAACCTTATAATCATTGAGTTTCTGTCTTTGTTAATTCATCATTTCAGATATACAGAGCGTACTCACACAATTGCTGTGAACTTCAACCTCCCAAATCTCAATCTAGCTGTCTTGAAAATGGCAATGCAGGGAAGCTTCGTGATTGGTAAAGTTAATCCTACTTCCATTCAGGATATCAACACCATCCGGGATGAGCAATTTCGAGCTTGGGCACAATTTTTGAATGAGCATTCAATCATTCGCTATGCTTTAGTTACACCAGTGCCGCTCAACTATGATGCCTTGCGTGAATTGTATTGCAGTGCGGTGAACACTTCTGGAAATGACGGGTTAGCAATCACATATCGACTGTTTGGTAGGTCGATTAAAGTCACTGAACGAGATGTTAATCGGATTCTTCATTTTCCTACGGAAAATCTCGTTGCTGATCCTACACCCGACCAGATTGAGGGGTTCTTCCGTCTGATAAAGTACCAAGATGGTAATTTCAATACTGGTAATCTCTCTAGAACATATCTAACCCAGTATTGGAATTTCTTCTTCCATATTCTTAACCATGTTTTTACCTCAGATAGAACAAATCTAGATCGCATATCTGAATTTATTCAAAAAATAGGGT
The DNA here is from genome assembly GCA_037693485.1 of Kitagawia praeruptora. Classification (NCBI taxonomy): domain Eukaryota; kingdom Viridiplantae; phylum Streptophyta; class Magnoliopsida; order Apiales; family Apiaceae; genus Kitagawia; species Kitagawia praeruptora. The sequence goes on from CM075347.1 coordinate 134,659,081, forward strand.
ATGCGGTAGCCAATAATTTGAGGATTAATTTTGGTAAGATAGTGCTTGGTCAAATTATTTTGAAGATGAATCGACTAGGAACCAGGGATGTCCAGACTCAAAGGGTAAAATGTCTATACCCAAGATTTCTGCAATTAATACTAAATGATTTTTTGAGTGATGCAGACAGGGTACGCTTGGACCATGGTAGAGATGTGGAATGCTCTTTCATGAAGACAAATGTAATTTATTACATTAGCAATAAGAGCTATACGGATGTGCCTACAGTCCTAACGGAATATCTGAAGACTGTCCCACTTCCGTTGTTACCAAGATCAGTCAGAGCAACACCACATATGGAGTTTGCTACATCATCCACTCTACCTTATGCTAAACGGAGTAAACCTAGCGAACCCGAGACAGTCGAGGGAAACTTGGGTCTTGTGTCATTCAATCCATTCAAGTTCAACCTTCCAGGGAGAAAATCTCTTGATCTTTTTCCAGATTTACCACTCGTCACCAGTGGCAGGCATCTTGCTTCACGAGAGGTGGGAAGCTCCCAGACTTTCATTGCACCATCCGACAAAGGCCCTAGGATGATTTCATTTGCAGATGCACCAGCAGGACATGAGAGTGGGCAACAACCTCAACCACATGCACATCTAACTAGAGCGGGATACAATAGACTCCTTGCACGAGTCCAAACACTGGAGAACGAGTTGCCACATATCCGTGAGTCCATTGCAGAAATAAGAAAGTTGCAACTTGTTCAAAATGATGTATTCCAGGCTCAATTGAGTTCCATGGCAGCCCAATTTAGTCATGCAATTAATTCCTTGGTGAAGACAGCTTCTTCTAATATCCCAACTCCACATCCAACTATTCCGGAGGATAACCCAACTGAGGGGGAGCAGGTGGATGAGCAAGAAGCTAGAAGGCGTAATAAAGGCAAGAAAAAGGTTGCTGACACAGATTTAAATTTATTCTTGGGAAGGAAAAGCTAAGGGGATTATTTGTGCTATGTGGAAAGCAAGAAAAACTTGAAGATATGTTCAGTCTAGAGGGACAATCATCTTGCTTATTTTCAGGGGAGTTTTCGTTCACTCTTTCATACCTCATTTTTATTTGCATACATTGAGGACAATGCATGATTTAGGTATGGGGGAGAGTTCTTAGTGTAAATACATAAAATTGAAAAATCCAAAAAAATTAAAAAAATTAAAAAATTAATTGCCTCGTCTCATAGTGTGTTAACAGGGATAGGTACACATCTTGTGAGCTTATTTTGCATGATTATTAGACATGTCATATCTCTGAAAGTTATTTGTTACTTGATGATTCCTTGTACGTGCTTGCGAAAATTTTAAAACTTGAGATGTGTCTTTGTCAAATTTAGTGAGTACTAAAGCATGCCTTCACCTTGTGAGATCTTGAGCCTAATTTATGATTGGTACATTTTATATCGATCAAATTTTATTGTTGTGTGTAGTTCATCATTTTGCATGTTGCTCTAGAACTTGGTTTAAACCATTTTGAGATTACATGATATCTGTATGCATAAAAATGATAAAGGCACTAGGATTAACCGTATCTATCCAAACAGTACCCTTGAATCATATATCCTTAGTGAACCCCTTTGAGCTTTATATCCGTTATTTTTGTATCACCAATCTAAATTCTTGAGCCTACTTGTTTATTCTTCTCTTGATTTACTAGTAGAGCATTTTGATTCATTTGAGGGTTGGTGAGTGCATAGTGTGGAGATTTCTTTGTTAAAGCTGTGAAAATTGGGTGGGAATATTGAAAAAAAAAAAAAAAAAAAAAAAAAAAAAAAAGGGAAAAAGAAAAAAAAAATAAATAAAAGGTCAAGTAGAGTTGTGTTCATTGGTTTGTGCAATATGAAAATGGGAAAGTACATGGCAATATGTGCTTGGGGTTAATGTTTGTGAGAGTCTGATCACCTTTTACATGATCGAAATTTCATGTTGAGTGCTTTAATTAGAAATGAACACTGTGCTCTATTAGTTTGTCGAGTTAACCACTTGTCAGCCTTTTTCTTGATTCCCTACCCTTCACCTTAGCCATGTTACAACCTTTAACAAAGACCTTTTGATTTGTGCATGCATGTATTCAAAGTAGTGGAGATTTGGTGGACAACCAAGCATATGGTAGAACATGACTTAATTGATTGAACTTGAGCGAATACACTTCACCTAAACACTTGTGTGATTCGAGAGTTATGTGAGATTTTCTATCCATAGCATGTTACTCACTGAATGCGGCATTGATATATATTTCATGATCTTTTTGTCTATCTAGACTGTGTGCTTACTTGGATAGTCTTGTACATATGATGTGTAAGTGAACAGACTTTCAGTATTGTGCGATTGAGGTTTACTTGTGTGGAGTACTATGATATGTTGCATACTTGAGACTTGGCAGGAAAAAAATAGATTTTATGGGTATATCTTCTGTAAACCCTTAGGAGACAGCACTCCTCCTGTAGAGATCGTCTATGGGTTTAACGGGTTGGTAAACCTAAAATTACCCGTGATTCCTACGACAGTGAGTATAGGCTTTTATTCTGCATTTTTCTTTTTGTTTTACTCGAGGACGAGCAAAAGATAGGTATGGGGGCATTTGATAAGTGCATAATTTTGCATATTTTTATTACTTATTTATTGCTTGAATTCGTATTTTAATAAATTATTTTGTTGCATTTCAGGAAATTTGAAGAAAAATAAAGAAATGGCAAAATAAAAGAATAAAGAGAAAGGAAGGGCCAAAAAGAGAAGAAAATGACCAAAATGCAAAAAGACAAAAGAATTAGGAGTTTGGTGAAAAAAGGGAAAGCTTAAGAAGACCGGTTCTAGACCTTCAGTAGACCGCAGCTCAGAACATAAGAATTTAATTTTTGGTTATAAATAATTTATTTAAATTAGAAAATTATATTTATAAATATCTAGTAATATTAGGTATTTATTTTTATAATTTCTGAATTAAATTAATTATTTATTAATTAAAGATTATAAGTTGTGCGGGTTAAAAAGCATTTCTACGGAACCCATCTTACAAGTCAAAGGCCGCCGGTCTTATTTTCTGGCCGGGAATCTTGAAAAGCATGAGTTATGTGATGACTTTGATTTTTTATATTTGTTTCATATGTAAACTAGTTATATAAAAAGTCCTATAAATAGACATAGACACCATACAGCTAGAATCACCTTAGATTAGATTAGGACATTAGCAGTTCATTTCCTAAATCAGTAGTAGTAATTTTTTTTGTAGCTCTCGTAAACATTTTAAATTTTTAGTACGTATTTCTTCTGTTTCAGTTTTGGTTTTTACTTCGAAGCGAATTGCAGCCCAGTTCATTTTTTCTTGTTTTTCGATCTATAGAATCAATCCCAGCACACCTCCTCTACATCTCTTTCCCTCTTTCTTCCCTCATCTCACGCCTCTCTCCCTTCTTCAAATCTCTCACAAAACCCATCCCCTCCTTCGATATCTCTCTACGCACAACCCCTCTTATTCATTTCTTCTGCAAAACTTAAACCCAGATGCTTCGTTTTCACCAAAACCCCTTTTGATTTCTCAGTTCTGCGTTGTTCGAATTTTAGAATTAAATTTGATTGAGTTCGTGAGTTGCTTTGAGTTCGCGTCGATTTGTATTTACGAATGGTTCTGTATTGTCGATTCCGATTGTAGTAATCCTGAGTTGAGTTGAGAGTAGTGCAAAGTTTGCCAAGTTTTAGTTTTTAAATGTGCAGTTTGCGTAATCGAGTTCTGAGTAGTTTAGATTCGTTGCTTTTGCTGAGTTGATACTGAGTTCGTAGTTTAGTTAAATCCGTTTGCCGAGTCCGCGTGTTGAGTTTACTTAGTAGTGTTCGCAGTAACTGAGTCCAGAATGTTGTTTTGCTAAGTTAATGAGTCATATTTTCGTTCCACTGGTGTCGCCGAGTTTTGAGTCGAGTTTTGTTTGTTGGTTAGTATTTGCAGGTTCATTGAGTTTGCGGTTAGTCGAGTTGTTTGCTGATTCTCGTTTCGTAGTTGTGTAATAGTTTCTTTGTCTTTGGTTTCTAATCTCTAGTCCTTGTTTAATTCGTAGTCGTTTGATTCTTGATTTTAGTTCACTTCCGAGTTTAGTTGTATTTTGGTCTGTTCAATTGTATTGCTGCGAATTGTGTACAGAGTTTTGAATTCTTAAGCGTCGTGGTATGTTTGTCTGTGTTAGCCTAGTTACTGTTGTCGTGCTCCTGTTTTATTAATTGAGTTTCGAAATGTAATCTAGTGTGGTTAAGTTTGTATTGGTTGCAAATTTTCGTTCTTGTTTCTATGTTGAATTTTCTTCAAAAATTTCTAGTAAATAAATCTAGTTTTAAATCGAATTTAGAATCTTATTAATAATTTAGTTTTTGTTCTTTTTAGAAATAGAATAATAATTTAATTAAAAAAAAGTTTAAATTTGCTTTTAGGAATTAATTAGTAAAATCCAAAATTCTCCAAATCCCAATTGTTCTAATCCGATTAAATTAAAAAGTTAAGCTTTGCGAAAATAATAAGTCTCTGTGGATCGAATCTTAAATATTAAAACGATGATCGTGCGCTTGCGATATTAAAATGTTTATTTTCGGCACATCAATAACTGATGATATCATTCACTTGTTCATTCGATTTCCCATCCACATTGTGGACTTGCCTAGCACTAGATTGGTTTGAGGTATGGCGAGGGTTGACCTCAGGTTGGCTAGGAAAAGTCCCAGCCTCACGATTACTCATTTGAGTGGCCATTTGACCCACTTGAGTTGCTAACTATCCTACTTGTTTAGTAAGGAGTTCTAAACTCTGACGAATGATGGCATTTTCATCATTCATAGGTGGGTGATTTATTGTTGGGCCACTTTCAGATGTTTGGGCTTGTTGATAAAACTCGCCCTTGGGCTTTGGATAAACTCCCCTTGGGTATATTGTGGTTGGGTTTGATTTTGGGCCCCTTGGGACCACGAGAAATTAGGATGATTGCGAAACCCAGGATTGTTAGTGTTTGAGTAAGGATCATTTTTGGGCTTTTGAAATGAGTACACAACATTGGTTTGCTTTACATGTCGAGCAACTTGACAATCCTCATCGAAATGATCTAACCCTCCACAAATATTACAAGACAAATATGTGATCTCTAAAGACGCGACAGGTTGGGAAGTTTGAGACTTTTGTTTCTCAAGTGCTTCTAGTCTTTTTGAGATAGAAGCAAGAACAGAGTTTTCGAAGGCAGACTCGATGGAACGGACACTATTACGAGAAACAATATGGTCTCTCTCAGACGTACTTTCCCATTCAACACTCCTTTCTGCTAACCCTTCGAGGTGAACCCAAGCCTCTTCAACAGTTTTAGTTATGAAACCCTCGTGACACATAGACTCTACAAAGGCACGTGTTTTCACATCTAATCCCTCATATAAGATACGTATGAGTTCGGTTTGAGTGATTCCATGATTAGGACACTCAGCAAGAAGGCTATTGAAACGTTCAAAATGTTTCCAAAATTTTTTGTCACATAAATTGGCAAAAACCAATAATTTTTTGGTGCGAAGTTCGATTGATTTGGAACGGGGAAAATATTTTTTCAGAAAGGGGCTCATAAATACCTCCCACGTTTTAATGGAGTCAGCAGGAAGACTATTGAACCACTTTTTCGCGTTGCTTTTGAGAGCAAACGGAATGACACGAAGTAGAATATATACCATCTCTAGTCATGGACTTGAAGAAGATAGTGGAACAAAGATCTTCAAATTCTTGAAGGAATTCATAGGCATCTCCATCATAGTTGCCATTGAATTTAGGCAACATGCCTATAAGATGGGTTCTAACCTCAAATTTAGAACCCGCAACTTACGGAAGGACTATAGGAGATCTACGGGTTGTTTATTGGGGGTAGAAAGCTTGTTTGAGAGTGGTACATTGAGCAGGGGGAGGCACATCATTGTTGTCTCCCATGGTGATTTGTGATGATGTTTAACTAACTAATGAAGAAGTTACACTAACTAGAAGACTATCGGGAGTGCGAGTTACACGACCGCTAGTACTTCTTGTCCAAGTGTGCATACACTGGAAAGATATCTAAATTATCTAGCAATTAGCACGTAAAAGGGAAAAAAACAATTAAAAAAAGAAAAAGAAAATAAAAATCTAAACCTAAGTTATCCTAAAAAAATCTAGACAGCTCCTAACTTTAGGACCACCAAAAAGTCTATAAATCTAGATTTATTCAAACCGATTGGCCAGTCAAGCGGGGACACTTCCTTGAAACAAGACGCTGAATTAGAGAACCACCATCCTAGACACCAATCTTAATTGGCCAGGTAAGTGATACACTTGCCTAAACACCAAAGAGTTCAAATAATTCCAAATTTACTTTCTCTTTTAGGTACCTTCCTAATTGAGCTCGAAATTCCTAGGGGTCAACGTCTAATTAATTTTAACAGGCTTGGAGATGCAGTATGATGGATTAATGGTTTGTAGGCCAAGGAAAGGGTGATGAAATCCCTTACCTTATCTTGATGAGTGGTTTTCGCCCTTAGAGTTAAAATGATTTACACTAGTGTGGTACGTACCTTTGAGTCCTCCAGCAATCACCACAATTTATAAAAAATACAGTAAAAATCCTAAACAAGATATGCTTTAGGTGTACATAAAATGCGTGATGCGACACATAATTTTTATCTAAAAATTCTAAACTAATTTTTTTTATTTATATAAACTAGGAAAAAAATAGTACCCGAAATAACTTAGCAATTATTTCCGCGAATAACTAACTAAAGTCGCAATTAGGTACCTGAAAATTTAAAATAAAACAAATCAAATAACAAAATATTTTGGTTCATATGTAAGTAATAACTCATCTGTTTTGTTTTGTTAATTTCTTAAAAAAAACTCATTTTTTGTTAATAGATTGTGTGTAAATATACTAATACATTGAAATTAAGTTATCATACAATTTATGAACAAAAAAGTTAATTTAAAAAATATGTGTTTGGTAAATTATAATTTGACCAATTAAAAATTTTTAATATAAAATTAATATTAAATAAAAATAATATTAATTTTTTCAAAATTAAACAACATCATATTTAAGATATGTGTATTGAGATTGTATTTAGTTTTATAAAGAAAAATGAAATAATAAACTTCAGGTTCATTCCTCATACCAAAATTTGTCCAGGCAAAGGAATTCAATTTTTATAATAGAGTATGGATTTGTTTTTACATAAATGTGTATATTTTATTTGACTACTTAATTATATTGTCATATAATGTAATCATTCAATTTTGACTCTTATTTAAATAGTTCTTAGAGCTTCTTTTTAAAATAATTAGATTGACATGTCAAAGTAAATGAATATATGTTCAAACAAATATAGGGGTTTGAGGATCAAAGAGATATATAAGCTTGAATTAACACATTTCAGTCAAGTAGTTCTTAGAGCTTAATTTGCTTTTAAAGAACATATTAATTAAACATGTTTAGTATAGATGCACCTGGTTGCATGTGATTATACAACAACATTATTTTAATTTGCTTCAATCTGGTTATAATAACAGGTGACTAACATATAGAACATGAATATATGTGTGAAATTTTTTATTTAATCTGAAATGTGTGTGTGAAATTTTTTGATTTAGACACTGTTTGGTATTGTTATTTGAAATATAAAAACATATTTTTTTGAAAAACAGGTAAAAAAATGTTTGGTGAATTTTCAAAACTATTTTTCTCAAAAGTGTTTTTGGTGAAAAGGGGCTTTAGAGAAAGTATGTCCCATGCCTTTTAAAAAAGTTGTTTTGAGCTTTTGTCCGAAAAGTAGCTACTTATTTCAACATCAAACCTCACCAAAATCATTATTGTTAATAAATTATAACCAAAATATGGATATATTCAAAATATTGTCTAATTATAGCAACACTTATTTTAATAACAATTTTTTAAACAGTACAACACTTTTTAATAATAACACAGCACAACAATTTTTAATAACAATCAGAGACAGAGCCTTAATGTCTGCCTAACATGCATCTTTATTGTTTAATATATTTGCATTTCCCGGTACCAATTGGGTGTGATTTTCAATAAATAAGCTTTTGATGTTCTTCACCTTTTATCCTTGTGAACTTAAACTTAAGCAAACCAATACCGCTTCTGGTAGACTCTGAAGAAAGTTCTTCATTCGTAGATACTCCCTTGCTCCACCAATACTACTCGATGCTTCCTTCTTTTCCTTCCTTTCCGTGCACATATTGGTATTTTGTTTTTTAATCATTCATGAGCAAAAAATGGCCTACAAATGCTTCCATCCAAAAATCAAAGGAAAATGCTAGATTTACAGAAATTTTCACAAAAAATTTTACAGAATGATAGGTGTCTTAATTTAATTGGCTATAACTTAATGATCCCCTGCATTCACATCAATATCAACCAATAAAGATCTACATTAGTGGAATCCAGTTCATTCTGTAAAAAAATTCTGTAGTCAATTCTGTGCACCTAGCATTACTCAAAATCAAATGTGCAGTGTTCCTTTTTCTTCCTTATCTCAACCGCTAGTTCAATGTAATTTCAAAAAAGAAGTATGGCATGATGTGTTGTCTCCGTTACAAGATATCGAATGTCTCGTGTCACAAACATATCAGAAGTATAAAAAATTTTAAACTTCCAAATGTTCCAGCTTCTCATTCATAATAATTTTCGTGTATAAAATTATTACAAGTATAAACTTTATTAGCAAAAAAAATCAAATCTCTTAACCATGAAAACATGTTGTATCTCTACACAATATTATCAATAATATGTAAGTTCTATGTAGACTACCGTCAAATTAGAGATCTTGGAGACATAAGCATTGCAAAAAATATTGTTGATAAGTGGATTTTATATCCACTTGGAACGTTCCATATCGGCTAAAATTAAATTGTCATTTAAGATCATTTGAATACGCTAAACTAAAATTTTTATTTATATAAAAAGGACATATTAGAAAAATTATAGCATTCAGACGCTTTTTTAATTTATTCATCAAATTATCTTATTGATAAAGGATTCAGATTTTTAATCATTCAGAAATTTTAATCATTCAGATTTTAGCATTCAGATTTGCCAAATGACCCCTTACACTGTTTTGGCCATATCTGGAGTTCTATAAGTCCGTTTTCAGCGATTTTACTGCCCACGTGAAGCTTGAGAGATTTTCTACAACATGGAACAGGTGTTGCACGAGCAGGCTACGCGTGGTGAGAGCAGAAAGCTCGACAATCAGACTGATGGGAGCAGGAAATTACTGTTTTGCCCTTTTCAAGTTCTAATTGTATTTTGGGCAGTTTTTAGTACCTTAATTGAATTCTAATTGTATTAGAAGGCAATTTCTTGCTGGGCAAGAATTATAGAGCCTATATAAACACATCCAACCCTTGTAATTTCTATCATTAGGAGAATAACGATTACATATCAATTACTTAGGTTTATTTGTATTTTTTCATACTTTATTTTTATCATGGTTTCATCAGATCCCATGATGACGAGCGGTTTGATTATGAACTAATCGTTGTCATGGAATTCAAACGGATTTATTTATGGAGCTTTAGTATCTTGATGCTTTAAAGATTGGTGTGTGATGTATATCTGATATCCTCGAATGGTTGTGCTTAATTGTTAGATGCGTAGCTAACATCTAATTTGTTAATCTCTTGTGAAGCGAGAGTGGATCTTGAGATTTAGAACTTGCCATGCTAACATAGGATAGGTTGATATTTTAACATCATGATTTGTGGCGTAAATAGAGATATTATGCTGCCCTATGTGATCAATGTGGATAACTTGTTCTTCAACCGTTATGTTTTCAAATTCTATAGAGATATAGGGTCTAAGCATAATTGGTGTCTATTCATCTTCTATCTCTTTTGTGGATGTATGTTTAGTTTGGTATTCGTTTACTGAGAAGTAGCGTATACTTGTTTAGTTGCGATGGGGAAGGGTATGTAAGGCGCCTTGTAGGTATGTGTTATGCGATCCCTCGTATTTACTTCCATTCAATGTGGACATTGAATATTTCAAGTTTGGGGGTGGTTTGGGGGATTAGTAGTTGTAGTATTATGTGTTCATGTAGGATTTCATGTTTTGCATATTAGTAGTCGTAATTCATGCATATATGTTCGTATTATCTACGTCTGTTTCATATAGGACATCTGTTTTTATTCTATTTTATTTTATTTTATTTGTTTACCATGTGAGTTCATTTAGTTGCATTTTCATGGCATGCATAATTCATGATCCCTTAGGACGAGCTGATTCTGATTGATAGGTAGATGTTTAATTGAGTGTGATGATGATGAGTAGAGGGTTGATTTATAGTTCCTAGGAATTGACGTGCGTGTTACGGGAACAAAACTTTTACACAGTCTCATTGTTTGCTTTTGGGCTAGGTTGAGGTTATGCTTGTTTGGATGTTTTGAGATTTAATCACTTGATTATATTTAGAATTTTCGTTATTCCCTTGATGGCGTAGGAGCACTAAAGTCTAAGTTTGGGGGAAACCAGGGATTTCATGCTAGTTGTTAATATTTGTTAAATAATGGCTAGGTGTCAATTGGCTAGTAGCCAGCTCATAGTTATATGAGTAGTCTAGGGTTGGAATTGAGAATTCTCATTCCAGATTGCATAAAAAAATCAGAAAAAAAAAAAAGAAAGAAAAAAAAGTCAAAAGTTTAATTGTTAAATGCAAAATTAACCACGAGTGAGCTCTTTAATACTCGAGTAATTAAGTCTGAGGGGATTTAGTCCTAGTAACCTAAAGCCCTTGTGGTTTGGGATTGCTAACTAAACGCTCGATACATGGGTATTATTGTATAAGCCTTTTGGGGTCTCATTCATTGCACGGTTAAATAAGCATGCGTATTGTTTATGGCATTATATGTCGTAGTGTAGTAATAAAGCATGAATTCCTGGCTAACTTGAATGAGGATGGAGGTGTTTCTAAGTTATGAAATGTCTACAGTCTATTCTTTTTATAAACTTGTGATTGTCTTGGCGAAGGGCATGTATGATTTTTGACCTAGTTTTGGGAGTATTTCTGATGAGCATGCACACACGCACGTTTCTGTTCATGTACTGTTAGTATACGGGGACTTAGTCGAGCTCTGCTTGGATTTATTTGCATTCTTTGAGACGTTTACTTGTTAGTTGGTTTTGGTGAGTTTGAAGGGGATCTTTGCATTTTTCCCATATTAGTTGCATTCATGCATTGCATTGCATTAGGTTACATGGATTTTGTGGGTACATTCGCTATAGGCCCTCACGAGACCTTACTCGTCCACTAGGGCTGCCTAGGGGTTTAAAGGGCTTGTTGCATATGACAAATGCAACCGTGATCACCTACGGAAGTGGTACTAGTTAGTTAGTTGTAATTGTTTATGCTTGAGGACAAGCATCGGTTTAAGTTTGGGGGTGTAATAAGTGGATTTTAAATCCACTTGGAACGTTCCATATCGGCTTAAATTGATTGTCTTGGACTCAAGTTTCTTGTAGTTTTAATGTGTTTTGTGTAGTTGTGCAGGCTTGCAAGAATGTTGATTATGGTGGATGCTTCTATCATTTTTGGAGGATTAATTGATTAAAATTTGGATTTTCCGGGAAGGCTTCGCAGCTACACTGTTTTGGCCATATCTGGAGTTCTATAAGTCCGTTTTCAGCAATCTTACTGCCCACGCGAAGCTTGAGAGATTTTCTACAACATGGAACAGGTGTTGCACGAGCACGCTGCGCGTGGTGAGATCAGACAGCTCGACAATCAGACTTATGGGTGCAGGAAATTACTATTTTGCCCTTTTCAAGTTCTAATTGTATTTTGGGCAGTTTTTAGTACCTTAATTGAATTCTAATTGTATTATAAGGCAATTTCTTGCTGGGCAAGAATTATAGAGCCTATATAAACACATCCAACCCTTGTAATTTGTATCATTAGGAGAATAACGATTACATATCAATTACTTAGGTTTATTTGTATTTTTTCATACTTTGTTTTTATCATGGTTTCATCAGATCCCAGGATGACGAGCGGTTTGATTATGAACTAATCGTTGTCATGGAATTCTAACGGATTTATTTATGGAGCTTTAGTATCTTGATGCTTTAAAGATCGGTGTGTGATGTATATCTGATATCCTCGTATGGTTGTGCTTAATTGTTAGATGCATAGCTAACATCTAATTTGTTAATCTCTTGTGAAGCGAGAGTGGATCTTGAGATTTAGAACTTGCCATGCTAGCATAGGATAGGTTGATGTTTTAACATCATGATTTGTGGCGTAAATAGAGATATTATGCTGCCCTATGTGATCAATGTGGATAACTTGTTCTTCAACCGTTATGTTTTCAAATTCTATAGAGATATAGGGTCTAAGCATAATTGGTGTCTATTCATCTTCTATGATGTATGTTTAGTTTGGTATTCGTATACTGAGAAGTAGCGTATACTTGTTTAGTTGCGATGGGGAAGGATATGTAAGGCGCCTTGTAGGTATGTGTTCTGCGATCCCTCGTATTTACTTCCATTCAATGTGGACATTGAATATTTCAAGTTTGGGGTGGTTTGGGGGATTAGTAGTTGTTGTTGTATTATGTGTTCATGTAGGATTTCATGTTTTGCATATTAGTAGTCGTAATTCATGCATATATGTTCGTATTATCTACGTTTGTTTCATATAGGACATTCTGTTTTTTATTTTTATTTTGTTTTTTTTGTATACCATGTGAGTTCATTTAGTTGTATTTTCATGGCATGCATAATTCATGATCCCTTAGGACGAGCTGATTCTGATTGATAGGTAGATGTTTAATTGAGTGTGATGATGATGAGTAGAGGGTTGATTTATAGTTCCTAGGAATTGACGTGCGTGTTACGGGAACAAAACTTTTACACAGTCTCATTGTTTGCTTTTGGGCTAGGCTGAGGTTATGCTTGTTTGGATGTTTTGAGATTTAATCACTTGATTATATTTAGAATTTTCGTTATTCCGTTGATGGCGTAGGAGCACTAAAGTCTAAGTTTGGGGGAAACCGGGGATTTCATGCTAGTTGTTAATATTTGTTAAATAATGGCTAGGTGTCAATTTGCTAGTAGCCAGCTCATAGTTATATGAGTAGTCTAGGGTTGGAATTGAGAATTCTCATTCCAGATTGCATAAAAAAAATCAGAAAAAAAAAAGAAAGAAAAAAAAGTCAAAAGTTTAATTGTTAAATGCAAAATTAACCACGAGTGAGCTCTTTAATACTCGAGTAATTAAGTCTGAGGGGATTTAGTCCTAGTAACCTAAAGCCCTTGTGGTTTGGGATTGTTGACTTAACGCTCGCTACATGGGTATTACTGTATAAGCCTTTTGGGGTCACATTCATTGCACGGTTAAATAAGCATGCGTATTGTTTATGGCATTATATGTCGTAGTGTAGTAATAAAGCATGAATTCCTGGCTAACTTGAATGAGGATGGAGGTGTTTCTAAGTTATGAAGTGTCTACAGTCTATTCTTTTTATAAACCTGTGATTGTCTTGGCGAAGGGCATGTATGATTTTTGACCTAGTTTTGGGAGTATTTCTGATGAGCATGCACACACGCACGTTTCTGTTCATGTACTATTAGTATACGGGGACTTAGTCGAGCTCTGCTTGGATTTATTTGCATTCTTTGAGACGTTTGCTTGTTAGTTGGTTTTGGTGAGTTTGAAGGGGATCTTTGCATTTTTTCCATATTAGTTGCATTCATGCATTGCATTGCATTAGGTTACATGGATTTTGTGGGTACATTCGCTATAGGCCCTCACGAGACCTTACTCGTCCACTAGGGCTGCCTAGGGGTTTAAAGGGCTTGTTGCATATGACAAATGCAACCGCGATCACCTACGGAAGTGGTACTAGTTAGTTAGTTGTAATTGTTTATGCTTGAGGACAAGCATCGGTTTAAGTTTGGGGGTGTAATAAGTGGATTTTATATCCACTTGGAACGTTCCATATTGGCTTAAATTGATTGTCTTGGACTCAAGTTTCTCGTAGTTTTGATGTGTTTTGTGTAGTTGTGCAGGCTTGCAAGAATGTTGATTATGGTGGATGCTTCTATCGTTTTTGGGGGATTAATTGATTAAAATTCGGATTTTCCGGAAAGGCTGCGCAGCTTAGGGGTCATTTGTTTTTAGCTTAATGAATCTTAATTACCATTTTTCTTAACGCATAAGACATTAAGCTTATTTGTCTGTTCATTTTTTTTCTAAATGAATACTAATTTATCTTAATCATTCGGTTTCAAATTTCTATCTCAACCATTAAGAAACTCATCTTTACCAACATGGCTGTAAATTTGGAAACCATATATAACGTAGTACTTAGTTAACCAACAACAATTGATAAATTATATTTTTTTATTCATTTCTAAGATAATTGCGTATGAAAATAATTAATTGAATGTTTTGAAAATATATTTGTTATAATAACTTGTGTACTATAGATGACTTCTAATATTTCGATAAATAAAAATTATTATTTTGTCACGATCATTTTACCTCGGATTCCATCTTTAGAAGTTATTTAATTAAATTTTTATATTTTCTTGAAGTTATTTATTAAATTGTGCAATTTTTATCACAATATTAAATTGTCATTTAAGATCATTTGAATACGCTAAACTATAATTTTTATTTATATAAAAAGGACATATTAGAAAATTTATAGCATTCAGACGCTTTTTAAATTTATTCATCAAATTATCTTATTGATAAAGGATTCAAATTTTTAAGCATTCAGAAATTTTAATCATTCAGATTTTAGCATTCAGATTTGCCAAATGACCACTTACACTGTTTTGGCCATATCTGGAGTTCTATAAGTCCGTTTTCAGCAATCTTACTGCCCACGCGAAGCTTGAGAGATTTTCTACAACATGGAACAGGTGTTGCACGAGCAGGCTGCGCGTGGTGAGAGCAGACAGCTCGACAATCAGACTTATGGGAGCAGGAAATTACTGTTTTGCCCTTTTTAAGTTCTAATTGTATTTTGGGCAGTTTTTAGTACCTTAATTGAATTCTAATTGTATTAGAAGGCAATTTCTTGCTGGGAAAGAATTATAGAGCCTATATAAACACATCCAACCCTTGTAATTTGTATCATTAGGAGAATAACGATTACATATCAATTACTTAGGTTTATTTGTATTTTTTCATACTTTGTTTTTATCATGGTTTCATCAGATCCCATGATGACGAACGGTTTGATTATGAACTAATTGTTGTCATGGGATTCTAACGGATTTATTTATGGAGCTTTAGTATCTTGATGCTTTAAAGATAGGTGTGTGATGTATATCTGATATCCTCGTATGGTTGTGCTTAATTGTTAGATGCGTAGCTAACATCTAATTTGTTAATCTCTTGTGAAGCGAAAGTGGATCTTGAGATTTAGAACTTGCCATGCTAGCATAGGATAGGTTGATGTTTTAACATCATGATTTGTGGCGTAAATAGAGATATTATGCTGCCCTATGTGATCAATGTGGATAACTTGTTCTTCAACCGTTATGTTTTCAAATTCTATAGAGATATAGGGTCTAAGCATAATTGGTGTCTATTCATCTTCTATCTCTTTTGTGGATGTATGTTTAGTTTGGTATTCGTATACTGAGAAGTAGCGTATACTTGTTTCGTGTTGTCTGATCAGATATCATAACCATTGCATATAGTGATTAAAGGCGTCAGATCTAAGTAAAGTATTTAATGAAGTTAGGATTCCATGTTTTCTCTTGCAGAAGTAATTCGATTCCAATTCTCGTTAGTTAGTTAATTCTTAGCTTGTTAATTTACTTCTTAGTTAATTTAGTTTATTAAACCCAAAATTGTTAATTGTCTTAGTAGTCAATAATAATCATACATTGTTGCATAGGTACATCTACTGAATTAAAACCATAACCAGATATCTGTGGGAACGAACTTGACTTATTCATATATTACTTGTGACCACGTACGCTTGCATGATTAGTGCAAACAATTGTTCATATCATTGAAATATCTCAATACCCTTTCAAACTGTAGCACAAAAATGTAAAAAACTTGCTTATTTTTTGTACAAGTCTCATAAGAATATATATATATATATATATATATATATATATATATATATACATATATATATATACTCCCTCCGTCTCATTAAACATTTCCCGTTTGACTAAAAACACGGGTTTTAAGACAGTGGGGTAATGAATATTGTTTTTTAATGGAGTAGTGGGTATTGAATATTGTTTTTAAGGAGTAGTGGGTATTGAATATTATTTTTAAGACTAATTTGCACTTTGCATCCCCTTGGTTTGGGATAATATCACTTCGCACCCAGTAGTATAATTATATACACTTTGTATCCCTTAACTTGCTAACCCGCTACACTTTGTACCCCATTAACGATTTATCAGCAAAATTGACTAACGACGTCTACTTGTTGAAGGGCAATTATGGAAATGAAAATTGAAACGATCAGATTGCACTTTGCACCCCATTAATAATTTTTTTTCATTTTTTGAAAAATGAAAAATCTAAAGATTTTTTATGATTCGGCCCGTTTGCGTTTTTTTTGGAGATCATTTCAAAATTATTATTTTTATACAATTTTTTTTAAAATATTATTTCGAAAATTATTTCGAATTTTTTTTAAAAATTATTTCTCTTTTATACAATTTTTTAAATCATTTCAAAATTATTTCAAGATCGTTTCTTGTCGTATTCACGTATCACGTGTCAAATTGCTAGGCCTACCTACTAAAACTATCTCGCAGTCCTGCTTTTTTCCAATGAAATAAAATAGCAGCCTCATATTTGATCAATTTTTTCTAAAAGTTGGTGTTCGTATTTATTTAGAATAAATGAAATGAATAAAGTAATGAAAATTGAAAAAAAAAGTTTGACTATTAATTTGATTAATTTGATTTAATTAGAATAAATGAAATGAATAAAGTAATAAATTAATTTTTCTAAAAGTTTCATTATATAGCAAATGTGTTTTTCGGTTCTTGTAGTATAATTTATAACTTATTAAATAGTATTCATCTATTCGGTTTTTAATAAATTTTGGACCGAACTCTGAAGAAAAATATGATTTAAACTTTGGTACAACAAACAATTTGTGAAAATTTATAACTTATTAAATTTTATTTATATTTTGATGATTATATATGAAGTTAAATTAAAAATATATATATATTAAATTTTATATGTTCATTTGTGAAAAATCTAATTTGCTGGGTGCGAAGTGCAATAAACATAAACCTAGGGGATGCAAAGTGTCAAAATTTTATATGTTTATCTCTGAAAAGTCTGTTTTACCCCTGTTGACTGACGGTAACGTCAGACTTAACGGTGCAATTATAAAAAAAGTGCAAACTGTAGCGGGTTATAAACTTAAGGGTTGCAAAGTGTATATAATTATACTACTTGGTGCGAAGTGCTATTACCCTAAACCAAGGGGATGCAAAGTGCAAATTGTTTTTAAAGAGTAGTGAGTGAAGTAGTGGTTATAAAATATTGTTTTTATGGAGTAGTGGATTGAGTAGTGGGTATTGAATATTGTTTTTAAGGAGTAGTGGGTGGAATAGTGGCTATTGAATATTGTTTTATAAGACTTAAAATAGAAAGGGGAAAAGTATTTTGAATGTCCCGAAATAGTAAACAGGAAAAGTTTTAAGAGTCGGAGGGAGTATATATATATATATATATGAGGTTTAGGAACTGCCTCTTCATGAATTTAGCTTTTTTCTTATTTGCCACTCTTCAAATTTTCGTCATCTCTTTAAAAAATATGATTTCTCCTACACCAAACTCTTGATATGTTTTTGATAATTTTTTTCCAGACCTAGATGTTGTTTTGATTTTTTCACCACCAAATTCTTTGTGTTTGTTTTTATTCACAAAAATTCAATGTTATTTTCTATCATGGAACTATAGGTGTCTTATATTTTTGTTACCAAACTCTTTGTATATTTGATTTATTCATCATAGAACGCTTCATTGAACTCTTAATGATTGATCTTTTTTTTTTTGCTAAGGCCGTAATGATTGATTTTACCTACACAAAACTTTATGTTGTTTCTCTATGTAATTTTGATTTCATTTTATTGATCTTTCTTTGTTTATTTAATTTAAGAAGTATCATTTCATGTGATATCACGAAAACCTTCTCTACATTCATGCTTCTCATCCAAAATAAACTTGGTTGGCAAGAATAAAATCACATCAAACATATCTATCTATTATCTATTATTATATATCTAATGCACCAACAGGGGGTTTCCCTGAGCAAATTTATTCACAGGCTCGGACCCTCCGAACCTCCAACAGGGGGTTTCCCTGAGCAAATTTATTCACAGGCTCGGACCCTCCGAACCTCACTCCAAACCTAACTCTAAATATTTGTAAAAATATTGTTATTCAAGGGGTTCGAATCCATGACCTTGCAGAACTAAATTAAACAACATAACCAGTTGAGCTATGTGAGCATTTGAGTTTATATTAAAAATCATTAGTTACATACATAAATATTTGTATAATCAATAATTATACATACATACATACATAATTATTAATTATACATACATACACATACATGAATAATTAATTATACATGCATATGTACATACACACACACATAAATACATACCTCACTCCAAACATACATACATACATACCTCACTCCAAACCTAACTCTAAATATTTGTTAAAATATTGTTATTCAAGGGGTTCGAACCCATGACCTTGCAGAACTAAATTCAACAACATAACCAGTTGAGCTATGTGAGCATTTGAGTTTATATTAAAAATAATTACATACATAAATATTTGTATAATCAATAATTATACATACATAAACACATACATACATAATTATTAATTATACATACACATACATAAATAATTATACATGCATATGTACATACACACACACACACACATAAATACATACATACATACATACATACACTACATAATTATTAATTATACATACACATATATAAATAATTATACATGCATATGTACATACACACACACACATACATACATACATACATCCATGCATACATACATATTTATTAATTATACATGCATACGTACTATATACATACATACATACATACATACATTTATGTTGTATAATCTATTAATATTTCATTATTTGTAATCTATTAATTGTTGTATAATTAATATGCATATTTATATATACATACACATGTACAAACATACATATATTAATTTATGTGGATATGTAATAATATATTATAATATTATATACATACATACATACATACATACATACATACTATATAACAAACATACATACATACATTTATATTGTATAATCTATTAATATTTCATTATTTATAATATATTAATTGTTATATAATTAATATGCATATTTATACATACATACATACATATGTACAAACAAAAATAAATACATATATAAATTTCCGTGGATATGTAATAATATACTATAATATTACATACATGCATACATACATACTATATATTTTTGTTTATATATATTAATTTGTAGATAAATCTCAGTTGGCTTAACTCAGATAATGTATAATTATTAATTATAATGTATATTTGTAGATAATTATACATTAATGTATAATTATTAATTATACATGTATACGTACATACATACATACATACATACATGCATATATACATATATACATACAACATAATTATTAATTATACATGCATACGTACATACATACATACATGGATGCATACATACATACATACATACATATAATATATACATACATTTATGTTGTATAATTTATTAATATTTCATTATTTGTAATCTATTAATTGTTGTATATTTAATATGCATATTTATACATACGCATGTACAAACATAAATACATACATATATAAATTTCTGTGGATATGTTATAATGTACTATAATATTCACTAACATATATCATATCTTATTAATCATTTTAGATCTACTGTAATTATTTACAAATTAAATATTATAAAAAATATCCCAATACAAAAAAAAAACCTTCATGCGTATATAAGTATAATACAAACTTGTATTAACATTAACTATCGTAAAACTCATCATTCACATCTTTAATACGTAAACGCACAAAACAATATAACAAATATATATATAGGGGACTGCTCAAATGAGATCTCTCTTATAATGAGACTCTCTCTTATAATGAGTCCCCCTCATATTTCTTTTATTCTAAAGGGCCCCGCCAGGGGCACCCAATACGAAAAAGTCTTATAAGTATATCCTTTATCCATTCATCAAAAAAAAAATTTAAAAACGTAAAAAAAATTGCTGCCACGTCATCATTTTTTTTTTTGAAATTTTTTTTTTTTTTTAATTTTTTTTGATAAATGAATAAAGGGTAGAATTATAAGACTTTTTTGTATTGGGTGCCCCTGGCGGAGCCCTTTAAAATAGATGAAATATGAGGGGGACTCATTATAAGAGAGGGTCTCATTATAAGAGGGGTCATATATATATATATATATATATATATATATATATATATATAATAGAGTAAATGGGAGGGTTCATAAGCAAATTTTTTCATATAAAAAGTCATATTTACCCCTACTAATTATATCTTTGTTATATTTCCGGGGACTCTTTAGGTATTGCAACACTAACATATTTATTACATAATAATAAATGATATGAACTAATATGCATTTATTATTATGTAATTAATACTTGTATGTATCTCTGTATCCATCCATATTAATTTTATATATTTATATTTCGAAGTACGGTTTTGTTCTTAACATTGACCAATTTATTACATATCGTTCAAGTTTGCTTTAACAAAATGAAACATATCGTAATATATAAAACAAATTTAATTTAACCAGAATTATAATTTGCATGTCACGATCGGGTATTGCATAAATTCTATTTACTCATAACAATTGCTGCGAAGATATGAATAATCGATGATATCAACAATCCAATCCTACGTAATTACGAATAATTCATAAATATTTGTAATATAGAGCATGCCCGTGCAGATCTAAAATAATGAAATGCAACAAATATAATAAAATTTAATTATTTAAATTTTAATTTCTCGATTTTAAACTAAAATATTACAAATGATGTTATGAGTAAAAGAGAATTATACAAAGTACACTTTTCCTCTTTAAATAAATGAGTAGCACTCTAGAAAGAATCATCTTACATAGAGAACCGTGGAGAACCATCTATTTTTTTTAATTATATAGCAGAACCATTTTGTTAATTTTTTTTATCACAATGTATTGATTCGTTAATGAAATAAGTTTGATCAATCTAGAATATGCTCGTACTTTGCACGGGCTACAAAGCTAGTTAACAATGAAAACATCAAAAATTATATCAATTCACCTAAAAATTGAATTTTTATTCTTAGCAAAAAAAAATGGAATTATGGAAACATACAGTATTTATACATAATATTCTAATTTAAGCAATATCTTTAATATATATCATAAGTATATCTTATTATCTACCACCTAAGCACGTAAATTACAAAATATTATTGTATGAGCATATTTTATGTTCTTTTTACCATCAATCTGCATAACATGGATCACTCTCGTACTAATTATGTTGTAATCTTGTATTAAATATTTTATTAGCTTTCAAACTGACGATAATAGCATAGATGCAATTTTTGCGAGAGAAGTTTTATGTATCATTAATTACTAGCTTATAGCTCCTGCAAAGTACGGGTTCGTTTAATTTTTTTTATAATTTATTTATAGTGTACTATAATATTATAAATATCAATTATAATATGTTATTGGAATAATTCGAACCTTATATAATAATTTTTTGTATTAAACTTAGACCTCTTTATATAACAACTTTTAGTATTATTATATCTAACGGTCATGACCTATTTGAATTAAAGATCTAACGGTCATGAATTTACAGTTCTATGTGAGAATTTACAGTTCTTAATCATCGTAAAAATAACTAGTTTAGATCAACTCAAAAAAAAATCCATGTTGGTAATGTTCATCCTTTGTTGTGTTGATCCATTTCTCATAGTCGAGATTTTCCTACTCAAAAAAATATGTTTCAATTGTTTTTACATCCTACCATAACGTAATTGCGCTAAGATGAGAATATTCTGGCCCATGCAACACTAAGATCAATGTGTACTTTGATTTTGTTACTTTTTTTTTTTTTTCAAAATGAAAAGGATTTCATTTAAAGAAAGAGATACATAATCCGAGAAGGCAACAAAACAACTGAGACTTTCTTTCGTCCATAAAAATTAATCATCTAACCGAAAGGTATGCAATCACATGGATCGTAACCTAAATTACGACTACCATGTGAAAGAGATTCCTCCGGAAGTTTAGACAATATCACCCCTATAACCGAAAAGAAGACTCCTTACTATTGATTTTGTTACTTAATTAGCTTCCAAGTTAGTAGTTTTAGTTGGTATAGAAAAAATAGAAATGGGCAAATTGAAAAAGTCATAATGCTGCTTAGTTTTACATCAAAATTTCTGCGTAATATTTTTTCAATTTGGCCATACAAAGCAGAGAATCTCAATTCTCAAGACAAGTATAGACTTGCCTTCAATACTATATTAACAAAGTCTAAACATTTAAATTTTAAATATTGATCGGTACGTGAAATTTGGTCATTCGGTATTTTTTTTCTTACTAAAAACTAAATTCAAAAACTTTGGTTAGTCAACCCATGAACCTAAATTTTTAAAATGAGCTTTTAAAAGTTTACCGCCTTCCTAAAACTCTAAAATAACTTTTTAAATTAAAATTTACCACCAAAATAGCATTTTTAATAATTATATAGTACATCTATAAACAATACATAAAAACATTTAACTGGACCACGGGCCTACCTTTTTTAAAAGAGCTTTTTTAATTGAAATAATCTCTAAATAGCTATCCTATATAAAACTCATTCATAAACAAAACACAAACATTCAGATAATTTATAATCTATATCTAATTGTATTAACACATAAATTGTACTAGTATACAAGCCCGTGCCACGGGCTCAAGTAATGGTCGTATGCAGATACACTACTTCCTATGCATGTGCAGTACTCAGCCACGGTAATCAGCATCATGATTTGTCAATGGTGAGAATTCCCCTTTGCTCAAGTTCATACAGCATCAGAAGACAAGCAGAGTCTAAAGAACTTTTCTTGTCTGCTCGTGGATGTCCATCGAGTACAACAACAAAGCGGTCTGGAACGGTCAAGGTGATTTGTGACACGAAACTATTGAACCCTTCCCTCTTTTCAGGGCCATCCGTAAATACAATGGGAGATCTGCAATTGAAGTAGCTACATTGTTTTAGACAGCTGAGCATGTACTTTCAAAGCACCACGGTACAATGGAACTGTCAAGTAGAACATAATTTGTAGTTACACCACTATCACTAACCTTGACTTCGTCTCAGTCGTCTCAAATTCAGGCAACGGCCACTGTTTTTTCTTGCAAAACTCATAAAGGGTGATTCGCGGTACACCTTTTTTCGTATTAATTAATTTGAGTGCTGCACGAAAGGATTTGACAAGAACAAACATATAAGAGGTCAATTGGTCTGTACAAAGAAGTGGAGTGTTCTAAATTCGAATGTCCAGCTCAGGAGACATTTTTGAGGTTTTTCGTTTTGTTTAGTGAGAAGCACAAACTACCCTGATCAGTATTCCTACATCCTTGATGTGAGCTGCAACAAACTCCATCCGTTCCTCAATATAAAAAACGAATAGCCAACTTATTTTTTTGGGTCATGTGCCAAGTGAGTTATCTTATTTTAATATGTTTCTTCTACAGCCAAGTTAATGCAATTAATTTGACTGGCTTACTGAGTTGCGTAATGGCATATTAATTATGGACGACGTAATCATATTTACCAGAGTTTGACCATCAATTACTTGTGTAAATGAGATACATATATAGTTTGAGTCCCAGTTTATAATTCAAGAATTGTTAAGCAAGCCTTCACATCTGCCTAGGATTTGCACGGGCAACTACATACCTATGTACACAAAGACTACCTGATATTGCCGATGCTTATCAAGGGCTCAAACTACACAGAGTCAAGGTGCTATTGTTTTTTTATGAATATTCAGTAAAGCCAATTAGGCGATTCATGTAAAAAGTAAGGGAGTCTAGTCATGATATATTTCACAGTTTAACAAACTCTTAAAGACTACATTCTGGGAGTTTAATCCAATTATATTGACAACTATTGTGTACACTGTATAGCTCCTCAATGTGCAAGTACTGTTATTATTGTTGCTTTAGTTACTAATATGTATGATTTCAAATTGACCGGGTCATGCATGATATCTGAAATAGCTACTTCGTATTTTTTAATGGAGTAAATAACATGTAATTGACCCATACCGATTATGTGATGCTCAGAACCACAATTTGCGTCAGGAGTGATGGTTGAGCTTCGAAAATCACACGTCTTTTGTTTTTTTGGTGATGGAAAATTGGACAATGCTTCAGGGCATGCTTGGCTGCACCTCTTTATTACTGAATCCATAGAAGATGAAGCAACAGCAGGAATCTCATTTTGTTTTCGCAGTGAATATCCTCTACCCTGTGTGTTAGAAATACCCAAATATATGAGTGATGAAACGTCATAAAGCTCAATTCAC
The DNA here is from genome assembly GCA_037693485.1 of Kitagawia praeruptora. Taxonomy (NCBI): domain Eukaryota; kingdom Viridiplantae; phylum Streptophyta; class Magnoliopsida; order Apiales; family Apiaceae; genus Kitagawia; species Kitagawia praeruptora. The sequence goes on from CM075347.1 coordinate 134,683,803, forward strand.
AACATTTTCATATGTAGTAAATGTTATGGTCGGAAATTACGATAATTGAATATTATGTGGTACATTCAAACAATCCACACAAGTACATAGATCAACTCATCAACCATAAGTTTAGGACATTAATATTGAAGTCATAGGGAAGTAAAGACCAAGCACTACACAGGAAGTCCATTGAGTTTCCTTCTACAATGTTTAGTGATAAGTTACGGGAGTGCAAAAATTATTTCAGGAATACAGTGGAAAAAGGGAAATTGAAAAAGATTCAAATATGTATCCTGAATAAATACATACAGGTAAGTAGGGTAAGGCATACCTCTAGTTTTTGTAGCAACTGAGAAGCTGCGTTTCCCTTTGCAGATTTCCTGTTCTGCCCGTACCCCTCTCCAACCAACAGTGTATCTTTAAGTTGTACACTAAGCTCAGCAAAAACTGTTTCTCCTTTGGTAAGACAATTTTCCTTAATGAAGAATCCAAGAGAACCGCACAATTCAATCAATTCACGTAGCGGGGGTAGTTCAAATTTTTCAGGTGTGACAATCGGCGATAATATCTGCTTAAAGACTCTCCACACCTCATCCACATTAAGCCTGCTATCAATTAAAATGGCCCCTGCAATACTCTCCACCAAGTCGCCGAGTGCCTGTAAGGGACATATAGTTTGTAACCTCGGACAAGGAAGATAGAAGAAAAATTAATGGACCAGACGGCAAGCATAAAAGTGCATCATCCATTATTCTTAGATGAGCAGGAGTATACATCTGTACTTTTTCATCTTTATTTCCCTAGTTTAAGAACTTGTGATCTTACTTGGCTAGCACTATTTCATTTTCATTGGTTAAATTCTTTGAACTAAATGCTAAATTTGGCTCTCTTCCATTTTCTCTCCAATGTGTTGACAACCTATTTAATAGATTTTGTTTTTTACATTATTCTTACTAGCGGATAACCCGTGCGAAGCATGCACCGAGATTATTATATTAATTGTATTAAATTTTTAGTATCATTATTAAGAAAAAAAAATTAGCAATACTAATCGGTCCTAACATTAAAATTTAAATGTGGATATATATTTTACATATTACACATAGAATTATATAATTTAATTATCATGGAATAGATAAATAAGTAAATATTATTTAATCATGTAGTTGAGAATGGATATAATTAACATTTAATATGTAAGTATAATTTAAATATACAGTTGTAGAGAATTGAACCTTATAATAAAGAGATTTTGTTTAATTATGTAGTTCCAGGGAATCGAACCAAGATTGGGTGAAACCAAAGAAGGGAAATCAAATTTGGTACTAAGGTAACATTAAAAGGGGGTTTCGCTTATTAATAAAGAGCAAGTATAGATTTAATTTTCAATATACTAGAATTCAAGATCTCCATTACTTGGGACAATCTCCATTGTTTTGTAATCAACACATACCCCCTTGTTTAATTGTATTTCAGCAATTTTTAATGCTAGTTACACAAGAAGTCAAATTTAGGCTTGTGAAATAACTAACTTCTTACCTTGGGACATTTTGCGGCTGGGGGAGTATTGATGTTGCTGCATAAACCTGACACAAAACTTGCATACTCAGTTATTTGATTTGAGAGAAGCCCAGAGCAGCGTTTGAGATGAAGATGAAGTTTTCTTCTGACAGCAGCTTGTGCAAAATTTTCATTATTGACAGAGGCTGATCTCAAGTCTGTTAACTCCCCGGGATCAATATCCGAGTGTCTTAGGTACAGGTACACTGTAATAAGTATATCCAACACAGAGTCCCCCAAAAATTCAAGTCTCTGTGTAAATTTGAAAGAAACATGTCAAACTGTACATCACTTTACCATCAGTTTATAGTTTAAACTTTAAACTTTAAACTTTAAACTATATATATATATATATGTATATTAAAAAGCAATAACATTGATAGTGACATTATGTACCTCATAACTATAGCCACGATCTACCACTTGCTCGTCAGAAGTGTGTGTAATAGCCTCTACTAACAAACCTTTGACCAAGAATTTATACTCCAATTTCTCCTCCAGGATGTCGATCTCTAACTCTTTTGGGTTGTAAGAATGGAGGGATGCTTTTTTAATAGCTTCATCAAGCAGTAAGGGCTGAACTTCAACATCCATACCAAGCCATTTCATCAATTGTACTGAAGCAACCAATCCACCTCCAATATAGTAGGCCCCTATAAGGGCCTCAACACAATCTGATATAGTCTTGGAGCCCATCCACCTATGACCCCTATCACAACACGTGCCAGTTTTATATTTTGCATCTTCGGTTACAAATTTAATATCTAGAGGCACTTCTGGTGTATCCACCCCATGTTCACATGGAAAAAGTTGTATAGATCGTTGTCCAGGAGCAGTCCATCTCAGGGGATCAAAAGGACTATCTCGGATATACCCCTGCCAAAGTGCCAATAAATTAAATGAGAAATTTTTAAAACAGTTACTTGCGTTAAAGATACATCAATAATTTATAAATTTCAGTTTCAATTACACATTATTAACATGCTAAGTTTGTAGTTTTATAATTGGATTGTCGAAAAAACTGAATGCTCAAGTATAAAAGCCTCAAATTTCCACTTAAGGCAAGAACTCTAAAATCAGAAGTCTCTCACTATGCCCTTAACAGTTACCACTAGACATGAAAAGAAACTAAAGGACTGACGGGATTTACAACTGTGTTTAGTGTAAACACAATACCTGTATCTTTTTAGCAGTTCCAAACTTATGCAAAGTGGAGTTACGAACAGCATCCATGCGACAGTTGGATAATTGTCCTTCATGTTTGTCGGGATATTTAAAAAAAAGATGGCAACTTAAAACATATTTCAAAACTGAATCACCAAGTAGCTCTAATCGTTCCATGGAGAAACTTGTGTTACATTTCATAGTTGTCAGAGCTTCCAAAATCTGAAAATTTATAATAAATAAATAAAAAGTTAGACTAGGTGGGTTAAAACGATTTTTTAAAAAAAAAAAAATTAACCCAATGAAGGAACAGACCAGTGAACTTGGTATCTGAAAGTTTCTGCAGTCACTTTTAATCTCGTCTCGTAGCTGGCTGGCCAACATTAAGGACTCTAAACGGTGTACTACTGAGGGTAGCAAGTACATCGACTTTAAAACACTTAATCTTACATCAACAGCAACTAGAAGTTCTGGTGGAATGCGAACAAGGTCGTATGGCTTCCTGTCAACCTTTTTACTGCTAGTTCCTTTTTTCTTTTTACTTAAAAAACCTAACATTTGGATTAAACAATAATGTCAATTGTGCATCCAGCTGTCAACTTTAATGAGCAGTAATGCAATATTTCATACAACTTATTACTTTGTGCTGAGATCTTAGAATTCATTAAATAACATAAAATTACAGACCTTCTTTGAAATTAACGAGAAGATTGTGGGCTTTATGGCTTTGTTTCATTAGCAACAGAGGCTGTCCAGGATGTACAAGAGATATTCCGTACCTTAACAAGGGGAACAAGTTAGATAATAAGTTCAGTGAGGTCAAGACTGTACACAAAGTAAATATCAAATTCAGTTATGTATAGGATTCACCAACTTTTTCTGAAAGTAATCAACGAAGGACGAATAGGCTTCATCAGAATCTGCTTCGAAACTACATTCGGCAGAAGTGTCCAAAAGGACTTCAAGAACAGTATAAAATCTTCCCGTATGGACGGACATAACAACCATATCTTTGGTGTTGCTAATAGGAACTGATCTATTTGCAAAGTATATATTGCCCACACAGTTAAGATCACTCCCCATTACACCATTATTCTTTGAACTCTCAATAACACTGCCTGATTGTTCAGCACTCAACCAGGCATTTTTTTTTAGAAACTCAACCTCGGACACGCAAGAATCGATACCCGCCCAATCAATTTTCCACGGTTCCTGACTAGGATTGTTTGCAAACTCCAACGGTAAAAGTAAGTACATATTGGATGGGTTCCATAGTGAGATATCTGCCTGAAGCAAAAACTCTCTTCCTTTCTTCGAATCAGGGCGGAAAAACAACTTTCCGAATAGTCCATTAAAGAAAAATTCTTGGAAGCACATTGATTTTCTCATCTGGGACGATATAATGAAGAATGTATGTAATTATTTTTAGTTGAGATGGTTAGTTCTAAAACATACCGATTAGGACAAATTTATGTGTGTACCTGTTCTCCGTTCAGATGTACTCGTCCACAAGAAGAAACTGAACACTTAACAAACTTTTCGACCAAGTATAAATCCACTTCCAAGTTTGCCACATCATCTTCAAGCTTTGACTCGATTAGAAAAATAAAACTTGAATACCGATAACTAGGAATGTTACAAACAAAATCCAATTTGTAGGCAAAAAAATCCGTGTTGTCAATCCCTTTGCCCCAAGTCCCGGAAAGAGCTCGAATGCAGGTTGTTCCATGTAGTTCTTTCCTCTTTGTTGTTCCTACAGACCGGAAAAAGTAACACCAAAATGATAATCATAATTCATAAACAAAGATGATCGACCTAGTCTAACTAAAGATATTATCAATCATATGAATCCTGACCTACATGCAACTAATATGATATTACTAGCTAGATTATCTCCACAAGAAAGTTATTAAAGGAAACAAAGTAACAAATCTTTACACGATAACATGTCATAGGCGTTCGGCTTAAAATATTAAGTGTCAGTAATCTTATTGTCCGTGCATATGACAAGATCCCAGATAGATCGAGGTAAAGCAAAAAGTAATCAGACTGTCCAAAATAGCAAAACATTGTCAAGTCAATGCCATAAAAGATTAAGTTGCAGATCAGAAAAAACAATATCCTGAAACCCAATTAGATGAATGATGGAACATTTCCTTCTAGATTAATCACAATTTACGAAAAAAAAACCAAGTACATCATATAAGCATCATTTTAACATCTTTCGAGATATATCCTTCATGTAGTAAAAGTTTACAGGTATACGCACCTGCACCTGCACTTGAAACTTTGTTTTTCTTAGTGGAGTCCTCTTCCCTTACTAATGCTCCAGTAACTTCCACAGCATTTGCATTCATGTCCTTGTTACAAGGTTTAAAAAATGAGGCATCCTCTGCTCTGACTGATGCTCCAGCAACATCCACAGCATATGCATTAATGTCTTTCTTACAAGCTTTTAGTACTGAGGCATCCTCTTCTCTGGATGATTCTTCAGAAACATCCACAGAATATGAATTCAAGTCTTTATTACAAGGTTTTAGAATTGAGACATCCTCTTCTCTAACCAATTCTTCAGTAACATCCACAGCATGTGCATTCATGTCTTTGTTACAAGGTTCTAAGATTGAGACATCCTCTTCCTCAACTGATGCTCTAGTGGCATCCACAGAAATTGCATCCTTATCTTTGTTATTACAAGGTTTAAAGATGGAGGTATCCTCTTCTTTATTTGGAACAGTATTACACATGCAATACTTGCTTTGTATGATATTAAACACCTGAGCTCTTTGCTTTAAATTACCCCTGCAAAGATATATATTTTGAGGAAAAGCAAAGCAGTTTTTAGTTTAGGTCAAACTCCTGAGTGCCTATTTAATTCACAAATTTTACTTTTAAACTACAGCATAGTTTTTCTCTCTGATTGGATAATGATGTAACTGTTAGCAGTATTACACTTCATTGTTTGGTTTTGTTAATTTAACAACTTATCTAAAACCTTAAGGTGTTAAAGAAAGGTCCTAAATGGATCACATATTGTTCAACAGGTTTAATTTCACAATGTGCACCAATGTGTATTCGATACAAAATCACGAGTATTAATATTAGTAATCCCAAATTTATAAATCCTGCTTCGGGTAGAAATACATACCTCTCCAGCAGCATCACATACTGCGAATAATTTTGACGCGCTTGCCTTTGAGATTGAACATAGCTACAAAACGTAGTTGGCAGGTCAAAGTATATCACAGTGGAACAGTTAGGCACATGAATTCCCTCGACGTCAATAGTAAATAAAAGGTTCACCTGGCATAAAATAAGGAAGCTACAAGTGAACTTTGTGCTAATTCAGTTTTCAGAATGCCAAAAAAAAACAAAGTAGAGAGCAAATTTAGTTTCAGAAAAAAATGAAATTACAAAATGTTAATAAAATAATGTGGCGGACATACCTTTCCGGTGCAAAATGACTGTAGTGTTTCTTTCTGCAATTTGGGTGTCAGACCATTAACTGAGCTATTGGTCCCAGTCAGATATGAAGATGATACATGAGATAAATGGGTCATTTGTTTTAAGAATCTTTCAACAACTTTAGCTTTTATAATTTGATCAACAAAAACTAGACAAAGTACTGGTTGAGCTTCCCTGCAATGACAGAAAACAAGGAAAAGTTTAAGAATGACAGAACTTGTGAATACTGAATCATATGAGAAAACTTTAACAATGTTGGTTTACCCAAATGACTTGAAAATTTGAAGGAGTTCATAAAGCTTTGGAGATATAATGCCAGTAGACACCGTCTTCGAATAATCGCATCCCTCATCTAACAAACTTTTGTGGCCTGGGAATTTGCAATGTTTATATATAATTATCAATTGAGATTATAAATAGCTGAACATTATTGAATATTGATGACCAGTTTGAGACTATCACAACTTAAAAATAAAACTGCAAAACCATTAAACCACTTTGAAATTAGGTCCAGGAGTAAATCTGTGAGGCTACAGTCTGCCAAAAGAGAACAATGCTACGATTTCCAACAAATGAATTTAAAAAATCCAAAAAAAAACTGCTCTTTATTAGAAGAAATAAAAAAAACAAGCTAGTATCAACAGAAAGTAAAGACACATGGAAGTTTGGAGTCCATAAAGGTCAAGGACAGGTTGAACCAAGAACATCCCAACCCAAAACACCGGTTTGATATAAAGTAACACTATACCAAACACATCCAACCCATCACATTGTTAAAGTAAAACTTATATTCCTTGTACAAAAAAGAACTAATTATCTCTCTTTCAAATCTTTACACCAACAATAAAATATTAATTTTTATACTTCTATCAGTAATTATGTTTTTTATATAACTAAACTAATAAAACACATATTTACAAACCATATTGAAAGTGGACTCACTTATTAAAATATCAAAATAAATAACACATTAATTATAGCAACATAGTAAACAGAATAACTTAAAGTTAATATAAATATATTGTTCATAGTTTACATTTGTTTATATATTTTTTAAAAAAAATAACAGCGATTACATTGATTCACACTAGTTACACTGATGAATACTAATTACATTAGTAATTAAAAACTTAAGTTAATAGATCTGTTCAGATATAATATACATAATTTAATTATATTTAATGAGTACAAGGGTATAATTAGGATTTGAAAATTTGTTCAAATTACACCAAATGAGCTTGCGCCGAAATGATGCAAGTTATACTGTTTTAGAGTAGGGTCAGAGTAGTTATTTACTTATTTACACTACATTGGTGCAAATTGAATGAGACCATGACAGCTGACAGGTGCTCTTGGAGGCGTCGTATCAGAGTGGTGGATTCCCTTTTAGGGAGCGGCTCTGTGGTAGAGAGCCTCAGAGTGGGGTTGTCTAGGTTAGCTTTATCTTAGGAGTTAGGATTTTTCGTTCTCTTTTCTTGTTTTTATTGTCCTCTGTTTACCGGTCTTATCTCTTTGCGGGATAGACTGGGTATGTGTGTCTCGGTTGTCTTGGTCTGTTGTCGTTTGCTTGTGGTTTATTATGCAGGGGGTTCGTCAGGAGCTATCCTCTCAGGCTGGCAGGGTATCAGGTCAGGAGTATTTCAATGGCAAGCAGGCGGGTAGGTCCCATGTGGAGAATGCCATTGCTCAGGTATTGCTATGATCTTTCTCGTTATCAATTGTTATTCTGTGTATTTTCACACTCCACTTTGGTCGTGCACACAGCCGAGGGTCTTCACGGAAACAGCCTCCCTGCCTTAAAAAGCGGGGGCATGGTCTGCGAACATCTTACCCTCCACAGACCCTGCTCTGAGCGGGATATACTGGGTATGTTTAGTTTGGTTTGGTTTTGGTGCAAAAAGGACAATAATAGTGTTACACTAGAAACGGTCAAACTCGATTATTTGGTAGGAAAGTTGCAATGTCTCACTAAGACAAACTTAACAAGATTTTATTACATATAGGTTCTTTAACAACAAGAATAAAGCAAGATGGCAACTGCTGCATCAGTTGATATTGGAGACCCAACAAAATTGAAGGGAGCATCAAAAACATAGTGCAGTTGCAAGTTATTGTCCATATAAGGTTTCACAATCTGCTTGCCTATCGATTTTTTTGATGTACCAACTCTTTTTTCATACTTTCATAATGTTCATCATTTATCACAACTCAGGCCACTTCTAACTCCTAGATATTTTCCACTTGAATTCTTTATTCATCTGAATCTTAATAAAGCGTCAACCACTAAGTTAGCAAAAAAAAAAAAACTATAAACTATAAACTATATGCCGTCTACAGGATGCTTCAGTAATGTTTGCCTGTTTGGCTTTTATGGAGAACTAGCGAAGAGGTAGACAAAATTGCTTAAATTTTTTTAAGAAATGGTGATGATCAAAACTATTTAATAATATATTAAAATAAAATTCTTATCAGGAATTTGAAAAATGAAAGAAACAAAAAGCATGTGAAAATGTGTATAGAGATAGATTTAAAAAATGGAAGCAAACATACCTTGAGGTAAGTGTTCTTCAACAAGATGCAATACCTCTTCAAGATAATATTTCAATTGAAGATAACTTTCGCCAAAAAATTCACAATCTTTATTGACATCAAGGGACTTCTCTGTGAAGATTTTAACAGCCTGTATAACAAAAATTTAAACTGAACGCCAAAACTTAAACAACAGTTAAGCATATACAGAGTCCATGGAACCTAAAGGAGTTGATAAAGTGGTGTATAATAAGAATGAAAAGTTATTAAGTAATAAAGAATTTTAATCTGCAAGTGTAAAAATTACTTTTATTTCAATGTAACTTCCACTATGCTCATCTAAGGAAGACAGAAATAATTACAAATGTGTCAGGTAACAGGTTCGCATATAAGTCATCTTCCTACATTGTTAATTTTTATTATAACCCCGCTTTGAATCTTTAAGTTAACTAAAACTGAAATAATCATACCTCTAGAGCACATATGAGACCAAGATCATCGATATAATACAAAATCTGTTGGTGAATGCTAGACATCCTGCTTCTAACTGGCGCATGTTTATCATCAGAAAGTGATGCTTCCAAAGCGAGCAAAGAGTCATTAAACTGTACCAAGAAGATTGAATATAATTGCATCAAATTTAATGCAAGTGATATAAGAGTAGCAATATGACACTACAGACAGTTGCACCCTTCAAGTCCACAGAGAGTCCCAATTTTAAAAATAATATTTGAACTTTGGTTTTATTTTTATTAATACAAATATCTGTGAAAATAACAATTGAAAAAACATAAATTTAAGAGTACATATGTTGGCTATGGGTGCTACAGCTTATAACAAGGTGAAAACAAGTTACTGGTCTGTCAAAATTTGAATCGGAACCTTTAGCCACGTGGACTCCAATTTCACTTTTAAATCAGAATTGGAACACACAGCTGGGTCATAAAACCTATGAAGTTCTTCTGTATAGGCGATGACTGACTCCTGTTCTGCCCTGATCTTAGTAGAGTATATCTGCATTTGTAAAATATATTTACTGCACGAGAAATCGACAATATATATTCAAGCACAACTTTGAAGCTTAGAAAATGACCACTTTCAGAAAGTAAGAAACATATAGTACCTGGGAATTTAATATGGTTTCAAGTTCTGAAATGTGATGATCAGAGTCACCAACAGAAGACACGCCTGCTAACAGAAAGTATACTAGGAGATGAGACGAATTCAAAATGTTATAAATTCACTACTGACACCCCTGCCAATGCATGTAATATGTAGCCATACTACAGACTCCCATTTATAGTTAACTTGTTCTATAATCTTTATCTTTCATACAAGTTTTAGCCAGTTGTTCTTTAAAAGCAATAGTCTTGTATTGTTGTATAAAGATAATACAAAATCTTACCTTTTTTAATTGGAGGGGATGCAGTCATACCAAAAACTTTTGGCTTCTCTCCAGAATTGTGATAAAACTCCTTAAAAATCATTCATCATTAATACTCTCAGTAATGTAAGGTTAGGAACTACATCAAAATATAACCATTTACAAAACTATAATTATTATATCATGACTATTCTTACATTATAAAGGTTAAGGCTTTTTGACAGAATATAATGTTACCTTCATTAATTTCGCATAAGGGTGGTTACCCGTAGTATGGTGGCATTCATCAAGTACCAATAAGCATATCATTTCAAATTTTAAGAAAGCTTTCCTCAATGCATCTAGCAAGATTTGTGGGGTCATAATCAAAACCTGAAGGTAATCAGAAAGAAACAAGAATATGTAAAACGACTAATATTTTAATGTAGTACGAAAAGATTAATATTGTGTCAAGGCACGAAGATTCTACTCATACGCGGTATGAAGATTCTACGCACACATGGTATGAAGATTATACACATGTGCCTCTAAAGAGAAAGAACATAATTAGAAACTCAAATGTGTACTGATTCTTCATATAAACCTGTTCAAAAAATAACAGCCAGATAAACCTATCCTTTAGACTACTGGAAAATAAATTTTCTTTATTCATATATATACACTATAAAGAGAGAGAAAATAACCAATTTAAGATTAAGCCAGGGATATCACATTACAATCATGACAGCATCCACAAAATTAAGAAGGAATCTTAGAACCAAAAAGAACAATTGTAGCTTACAGGCTTTAGCATTAATGTAGTAATTAAACAATATATGTTTAATTCGATGCAAGCATAATGCTGATATCACTACTTAAATAAGGTGAGACAGAGTAAATAAGAAGCAACTCACATCATTTTGATTAATCTCCCTTTCCCATGATGAACCAGTCCAAAAATCAATCCCTCTTGCACCATAATATTCATCAACTTCAAGCTCAGTATAATCCTTCATAACCTTATATTTCTGTAATATACAAATGGAGAATTGTAACCTTACATTGTAAATTCTCCATAACCTTAGATTTCTCAAATATTGTGAAAATCTGAGAACATTAGAAAGTAAAAACGGACAGATTTGGACTACCCTGACCTAGATTGATACTTTGAGGATCAATAGGTGACTAACAATACGCATTTACTACATATAGAAAACAGAATCTATCTAGATAGATATATCACAAAGACATAACTGATGAAAGAAATCTCAAAGACAACATATGAAATCTCACTGGGTAAAAAAAGATATGCTTTTAATTAGACAAAGTTATTAACATTACAAAATTATAAACATGCCTGGTGAATAAGCGCTACAGTGGGTGCCAAGAAAATGATCAATCTTTTCCGACCACTCAACTTCACCGATTTAGCAATTTCTTTGATCAGCATCACAGCAATCATTGAATCATCAGACCCTGTTTCCAAATATGCAATTGTGTTTCTCTTCTTAGCAACTTCGAAAACCTCCATTTGATACCTAAAACAAATATCAACAATTAACAAACATCCAAAAATCACCCCACATCAAATAAATACAACAGATACAAATAAGCACATTCACATTCAATAAAACTGATACATACAAGCACAAAAACATCAACTTTCCCAAGGAAAAAGAAAAACCAACATCTTTGCTAGATAACACACCATAAACAAACAAAATCTATACACAAGTGCATTCACATAAAGAAACAATTTTACATACATACATGATCAATTGCTATACATCAATGTACTAAAAAAGACACCTTTTTTACTGGATTAACAAAAGTTTTAAGAAAAGGGCCTTACTTTGTAGGCTTAAAGTTGAGAAGAGGAGATCTATCGATCTCCATAGAATCATCAGGTGGGCTGTATTTATAATCATCAAACTTTCTCTTCTTTAAAATCCTGATTGCTTCTTGAGAATGCATGACTGATGATGAGAGTAACACAACAAAGATGTGTTCTTTATATTAAAGTTTTGATTTTTATTTAACTTTCAAGAATCTTTTAATCTTCCCACAAGGGCTAAGATCATCAAGAATGAGACATCACCATCAAACAGTCATGCTAGATATACATATATAGATACAAACACGTGTATGTATATTAGAATTAGAATGAGGATTGAGGGATGATTTTTTTTATGGGTTTTAGGATTTGGGGACAGACCCTTGTCTTTTTTAAGGTTTTAGAGATGAGGTTAAAGGCAATAATGGCTTTGGCTTTGGGGTAGGCTGACGTGGCATGCACTTGTTTGGACTTCAAAGTAATCGTACTTTGTAAAAAAGTCTCATGCAATTACTTCTACTTTGTACGTTTCAACTGTTACTTTTCTATAAACAGGTATGGTATTGATTATTCTTCACAAAAAGTTGTATCGATACTCGATAGTGTATCTTTTGTGTTTATTATGCATCTTTTGTATTTTGGATGATATTATCTTGAAAAATATTATTTATATGCAATTTTTTAGTTAAAAATAATTGGGTAGGATATGAAATTCCAAGAGATAATTGAATAAAGAAATTCTTTTATTTAGAAAATAAAAAAAAATAAGTGAAATCCGCATTTGTCTTGAAAAAATAGTGTAGCTAAATTTTAGAACTTTATAAAATATTATCTTCATCCCAATCCAATTGTCTACATTGAATTTGGAAGAAAAGGACCGAACTATCAAAATTTTAAACTAAATATTCTAAAATATCGCAATTCAAACCCAAATATCAAATTAAAATTCTATCTCGCATAGTGTTTTGATTTTTTTTTAACGTTACACTACATTGGGGAGGGGAAGGGGTGGACGCAATTTGCACAGTGTTGGGGGAGTGGGAGGACGCTAATTGGACTAGCGTTTGGGTTGGGGGTTGGGTCGGGATGAAAAAATGTTAAAAATAACGTTTTTTTTGAAAAAAAATACAAAAATAACAATTCTGGGGGAGGGGTGTTAAAAATACCGGATTTGTTACCCAACTGACAAATGCGTCTTCCAGATACGCATTCTGTTTATGCGTATTACATTATACGCATTATCATAATGCGTATCCTTCATATATTTTATTCAACTTCTCCTTTCTTCTACACTTTCCCAGGACATGTCAAATCCTGTTTGTGCTACTTTACATTGCAGGACCCACTCTTGTACACCAACTCTGTTTTTACGTACGTACATGTTTTCACCTTTAATAATTTTTTTAAAAAAATTGTTATTAAAAAAATACAATTTTATTTAAATTTAGGGGTTCAACAATTAACTTTTAGGGTTCAACGTTTCCATTTTGGGTTTTAGAAATATTCGAAACGACGAAAACCGTATACGAACTTAGGGTTTAGGGTTTGGGGTTTAGGGTTGTTTACAACCCTAAACCCTAGACCCTAAACCCTAACTTATCCTGATTTTTAAACGCGTTAGCGTTTAAAAATCAGGCCGCCGGATTCAATTTTTTAATTAAAATTTTTAAATTTAAAAAATACAATTTTATTTAAATTTATGGGTTCAACAATTAACTTTTAGGGTTCAACGTTTCCATTTTGGGTTTTAGAAATATTCGAAACGACGAAATCCGTATACAAATTTAGGGTTTAGAAATGAAACTAAACAGTGATACCGATTAGTTTTGATGATTGTAAGTTCGTGAGAGAAAACAGAGGAAACCAACAGAATTCAAAACAAAAAAAAACCTTGTTACCCAAGTGCTTATTGCGTAACCAACAAAATTCAAAAAAAAAAAAAACCTCATTACCCAAGTTTCACTTGCGTATCATTTAAAAAAAAAAAAAAAATCCCGCAATACCCAACTGATGTTTGCGTATTATCTTGTTACCCAAATAAGAAATGCGTATCACGCATTACCCAAGCGAGAAATGCGTAATAAAATCGTTATTTTTAACACCACCACCCGACAATCGGTATTTTCATTTTTTTTTAAAAAAAGTCGGTATTTTCAGTTTTAACCCGGTCGGGATGGGATGGGGTTTTTAAAATAATTAAAATTTATTTTTTATTTTTTATAATTATTTTATAAAAATTTTATTGATTTTTCCTTTGAGATTAAATGGTTTTTATTTGGAGTTCAACGAGTGTCATTTATGATTTAGAAATATTCAATTTTTAAATTTTATCAGTACTCCTTAGGGGTTCAACAGTTCAATTTTGTGTTTAAAAATATTCAGAACGACGAATAAACCGTATACGAACCCTAACTTATCCTAATTTTTAAAAAATCAGGGTTGGCCCCCGATTTTTTAAAAATCAGACCGCTGGACTCAGTAAAAAAACACAATTTGAATTGACTATTTGATTATAATTTTTAATAGTGTTTGCAAATACACATTAAGCAAAAAAAAATATAGTTAACACCACTTAAAGTAGAGTTTTGGGCAACACTTTGAACCCAAAACTCTACATAAAGTAGCGTTTTCAAAAAAAAATGCTACACGATGTAGCTTTTTCATAAAAAAAAAAAAAAAGGCTTCACGATGTAGTGTTTACTGTGATATTTGGGACTATACTTTTAGATTATGATATTTGGGATCAATTTGTTTAAAATTGTGATATATTGGACCAACACCCTGAATTTGGTATATTATAATATAAATGAACACCCCTAGATCCGGGGTCGGAGATCCAGGCTGTCACTCTATCCTTAATTTCCATTTTAATAAACATTATTCTTAATCTTCATTTCATCATGTTGTGACCCCTCAATCAAACGTAACATTCACAGATTATAGGCTCAGAGACGAAATTAAAACGTTGCTAAGTTATTACAATCATCTTGAAATAGTTATTACAAACCCAAATTGTCATAATCTTAAAAGTTCAACTTAAAAAGGATTACCATCTAAGGCGGCATCTACGGCCAAAATGCGGTTTGGTTTTCAGAAGCTTATCCAAGTCATGCTTGTAAATAAACCTAACCAACCTAAACTGTAAACCTATCCAACTTGGTCTGCTCACTTGTGGTAATGTTACTGGGTGCGGCCTCGGCACCTGCCTCGTAAATAGTCTCCTATATTGTTGACCGATTAGCACGCTTTTGTGGGGGGTTTGCCTTGTTCTTGCCATGCTTATCTGTTGTTGTGTGGTGGTATATATAAAAGAAAAGCAAGAGTGAGCAATACAGCTCAGCCATATAATAATAGTTTTCAAAATACTTTTGTTAACGTAAACCATATGACATATCGTATACTGATATTGTATCATCATTAAACATTTTCATTCTTTATCCAGAAATATAACGAAGAATTTCTGAGGTACTTTGAATAGTTCATCATTCTGTCAACGCTATCGGTAATTGAGCACCTAGGCTTTCATTACAGTGTTGCAATACAATTTCCAACTGGAAGAATGGGATTATGCTGGAGCCTCTTCCACGATATCTGGTGATCAGCCAATATACCGTGCATCTGCTTCTCTACTAGTAGAAGGACGACGTTCCCTTATCGGGTTGCACCTTGACCGTATGTGGGCCTTAATGTTTGGACTATGCCCGAAGGCGATGTCCCCTCTTCCTCCAATCCCTTAGAGAATTCTATGCATCGTAGGGACAGAATTTAATTCAGTTTCCCCCAAGCACAAAGCTTGACGACTGGTTTGATAATCATTACTAACTTTACTTCCATGAGTAATTGAGAAAGTAACTCTGATGTGTGGGTTGACTTTAGTCAATGGATTTCGATTACTAAGAATCGCTTCATCAAACATAACTTGGGAGTTGGTCGGAGTTTTGAGTGTTTAGTCAAACTTGAACCCCTCCTTACTAGGTAGGGTGCATTTCTTATTGGTAACGAAGGGAGAAAATAATTAATACTAGCTCCCAAAACCTTGGGTTCCCGAGTTTTGATAAGTTGAGTGAAGTAGCGATACTTTTTCGATGAGTGAAGTTATAATCCATGAAGAAATGGGAACCCGTCCTATTTTTAAATACTTTCCCGACTATCAGAAAATATTTAAAATACTTTTTAAAGGTTTTAAATAACTTTTAAAAAAATAATATGATTTTTAAATCATCCTGGAATATTTAATAAATTTCAAATAATATTTATTAAATAAATAATCAGCTTAGAATATTCAATAAATATTTAAATAATATTTATTAAATAAATAATCTCTCACAATTCTCAATTGAAAATAATATTCAACTTATTAATTAATATTCAAATAATATTTATTAATATCATCGAAGGGATTTTTAATCCAAAAATATCCAATTTATATTTATTGGATTATTTTTAAAACGAACTATACGTCATATATCATCTCCGGTGACTTCCGGGTTTTTATGTACTTATCTGGACAAATATCTCCGACTCCCTTACTTAAGAAAAGGGTATTAAAGTACCCTACTTGAAAATCTCAACACATCATCATATACATATATAGGAGTTATGCATATGTACTTACTAACAGGTTTATAAATCATCGTAAATAAACCATACATCTCATGTTGATTCGCAAAAATACATTTAAACAGTTCATAGCAGTTATACCACAACAACAACAGTTCAAAATACTTGGAGTACAAGTTTCGAAAACTTGCCTGATAGTGTCGGAATAGTCTGGGCTCTGTCTCTAGTACGATGATCTATAACAACCAATAAGGTTCGGTTAGTTCACTAAACTATCCCGTCGAACCAACTATTAATATAAAGACACAACTTCGTAACGATACATCCTTACTACACGTTTGGCTTATTATAAGTCCATGATATCCTTTAATCACTTTTGATAATTAATGGTTTCATAACGACTTTCGTTAAAGGTCATTTTTAACGAAACTAAAGTTCGTCTTAATTCCCCCTAAAAGGATTTTTTTTTCACTCGCGCAACTTTGATTCGAAAAATTCTATAAAATCAAAAAATAAACGTTTTCATGAAATTCTTTTTCTCACTTCTTCTTAACTGTCCAGAGGATTTTTCATCCAAATTTCATAATTAAGAACATCTTTTTACTAGCTCAATTGTTGCTCTAAAAATAGCTTCTTTCTGCAGTAGTTTCTCATGCAAATTCTTGACTTAAACATTTCTATAAAATCGAAAATTTCGTATTTCTACTCCAAATTTATATGGGATCTTAAGAACTGACCAGGTTACTCCTCATAAAATTTTCATAATTACAGACCGTTTTTAAAGGGCTCGTTTGGCTTGGTAAAGTTAGTCCATCTTAACGATTCGTCCATTTTAACCGATTTCACTAAAACGAGCATATCTCATAAATCGTAAATCGTAATCACATGATCTTGGTGTCAAAACAAACTACAAAACAATTCCTACTGGTTTATGGCCAAAAAATTACCAAGAAAATATTTGTTCAATTCGGTATTAACTGCTCAAATGATCTAATGAAATTTCGACATTATAACGACTATAAACCGAATATTTCCAAATTCCATGAACTCCATCTACCCACTTAATTCAACCACACACCATCAAGATCATATAAACATCATCAAGGGTATCTAAGACCAGTGGTAACATCCATTTATCACTACCCAAGATTTATCCATACTTATAAAGCTTAAAACATCATAAACCCCTTTAATATGTACATACTTGCATCAATATTTCAAATCAACTTATAACTCATGAAGTTTAAGGTGGGTGTGAGTATTTTACCTTCCTTAGAGTCTTAACAACCTTAACCAAGCTTAACAAGGCTTGAGATCAAGTCCACAAGCTATTATAACCCTCAAACTTCAAGATCTAAACCAAAGTTCATAAGAAGTTACTATTTACTCAAGAACTTCTTGATTTTATTTGAGCAAGCTATACTTAGTGTAAAATCATGAAATTAAATCCTCACCCTGGATATATCATGAAGTAATCCCAGAAATATTTTGATGATCTTAGGACGAGTAGAGCTTGGAGAAAAATTTTCTTTTTCTTGGCTATCTTGAAAAGTATCTAGAAAAGTGGAAGAGCAGCAACAACTTGTCGAATTTATTTGACCAATCAAACGACCTTGAAAAATTACGAAATTAAATCCGTAACTCCATATTGATGTATAGAAGAACTGGAATTTTTTTCATGATTTTTAGATGAGGGGAAGTGGGTGAAAAAAAATTGGAAAGACACCCCTATAGGGTTTGGTCAGGAATTGCTTGAAAATGGGAGAGAGAGTTTCTTGTTTTTCTTGGATGCTTGGGTGTGATTAGCAACTGAATTATGAAGTTAAATTACACTCAAGGATGCAGCCATACCATAGTAAAAGTGTAGGACATCCACTTTCCAATTTGTCTCCCTAAATCAAGAAAGTTTGTCCCCTTTACTATTCACTCTAATTTGATTGAATTTGAAATAAGTGGTTTGATTTAAAACTAATTATTTTGTATGGCACTTGCATGACATATTGCATGGTAACTTGCATGTATATTACTCACCTTAATAATCAATCAATGCTTACCATTTAATTCCATATGCAAGTTTGGAGATTTTCTTGTAAAAGCGTTTCGTCGCGTAGAAATTTCTTTCATCGTTCTCTGAACATTTGTCTTTGAAATTTTTCTAATAATTTTCATAATTCCTTGCCTTGGTATTTAACTTAGCTTAGAGATTTTCTTAACCTCAATATCCCATATTTACACCAATATTTAATAAAAGTGAAACTCTACGTAATCTGACGGTTTCTGCATTCCTTTTCTTCTTTGTACAACGATACTTTATCCATAACTGTATAAATACTTCTTCATTCGTATTATATGATCTTAAAAACTTTACATAACCTCCACCAATCAACGTTTATGATCATTTTAGAAATATTACAAAAACCTGGGTTCTTACAATAAAGATTTTTATATTCCACAATGGTATCATCAAAAATATTTATTTTTTTTTTAAAAAAAATGTTAGATATATCAAAACGGTTCCCAATTTTTTTCCCAAATACTAATATAGTATGTGTATAATTGATAAGATAATAATATTGTATCGGACGTGTATTCATATACGTCTATCTAGAAAAATATGTCAGGTACCTAGCACAATTCTTTTTTTAAGTCACCAATGATTGCAATTTACTGTTTGTTCGACTCGATCATTGATATATATGCCGTATGACTTTTTATTATTGAATGAAATCCTTTGTTTTTCAAAAAAAAAAATCACTTGGGAAACTATAAAACTATTTTTACTTGGGGTACCTAACACAATTCTTTTTTAAAGTTACGAAAATTAACATGTTACTCAAATTTTCACTTATGGAACTATAAAACTTTTTTATGAAATACCCAGTAAATCATGTATTA
Source organism: Kitagawia praeruptora (assembly GCA_037693485.1). Classification (NCBI taxonomy): domain Eukaryota; kingdom Viridiplantae; phylum Streptophyta; class Magnoliopsida; order Apiales; family Apiaceae; genus Kitagawia; species Kitagawia praeruptora. Next base: position 134,703,155 of record CM075347.1, read on the forward strand.
AAGCCATAGTCAAAAAATATAAGATTGGTAAATTATGTTAAAACGACAAATTTGATTATTTTTTCATCTAATTTTTTTTTTTTTTATGTATTTGACAACGGGATTTAAAATGCATTTAGTGATATTTTCATCAAAATTCATCAGATGTTATATTCTTCATTGTTATAGAATCGTTAAATAAAGAAATAATTCATAGATTTGATAACCTTCATAGTAACAGTTATCATGTTACTAGTTCTCAAAACTATACTATCACAGTGAGGAGATGGCTATGATGATATGGATGTAGTGACTAAGACTGAGTTCATCTGTACGCTAAACATGTAAGCTTGATTCCTAAATATGTAAGCTTTTACCAAAAGTAAAATCCTAAGACTATAAGAAAGATGATAGATGATTGGGTGGTAAATTGAGCTATAGTGTTAACAAATTCTATCAGTTACATCTCATTTAAAGGGCAACGAACAAAAAATAAAAAAATAAAGTTACAGGATCATCAACAGAACCGCAAGTACTGAGACTACCCAGATCTAGGGCTCATAATATCTACCAAAATGTAGTAGTTGACTGATTACAACTAAATGATACAAGTTTCTGCTTCCTTTTTTTACCTTTCCTTTTTACTCGTATATGCAGACGGGGTTTGCTGATGTGCCAAAAAACTCCGCTACTTCCAGAATCAGTATATCACAACTCGAAGTAACCCTGGCTGAGGTTCAGAGAAATCGAGGCTTTCCTCCTCGAGCAGATATCGCTGCACAGCAGTTGGCAGTCTTGCTGGTGTACGAGAACCTCTGGTATGGTGGCCAGTACCAACACATATATAAACCTGCAAACGTTGGTCTGCTGATCTTGCTGCACTTCTCAACATTGTCAGATCCCGCTTCAGTACATGGATGGCTTCATTCACATGGAGCCCATGCAGATCTATCAATCTCTCTTGTCCTCTTCCATTTCCTTGCATCCCCGAGTAATGTGGATTTCTGTAATTTAAGAAGTTCAATTACATAATTGACAGATACACTGCAAAACTATATATGGGAGGCCAAATAAGAACTGAATAAATCACCCCAACTGTTAAGAATTTACAGTATATCGACTCCGAATAAAAGTCTATGGCACTGGTGCACTTGCAATAAATCCAATGCCTTGACAGAGGAGAAAGGGGAAAGGGGCTTGAGTTGGAAAAATCCTGAAAATTTTAATTCAATGTAGTGGCCCTGTAGAACAGAAATCACTAGTATGAATGTATGATATCCTGGTGATGAGGACTGTTGTTCTTGACTTCTTGTGGAGTGCTGCTCAATGCTAGATATTGAAAATGGCCACTCAATGCAAAAATTCATATAGTAACATAAGCACCCAAGAAGCACTGACAAACTAAGAGGTGCCAACCAACCTCCTTCCTGAACCTCCGGCCACGAGGTTAAAAAATGCATTAGAGCAGATATGAGACAACAAACCTCTGTCGATAAATGGATTCTTGAGCCTTGGCATGGGCTGCTTTCATCTGCATGTTGTGCAGCTGTCCTTTCACGCTCAGCTCTTTAGCCAGTGCTTTGTTACCAACAAGATATGCCTGACGAGCCTGTTTTGATAAATTATACGATGGTTAGTAGATAGAAAAAATGCAAATTGTTACGATGGAGGGAAGAATGCAAATTGATTCGATGGGTAGTAGATACAGGGGAAAATGCAATTTTTAAGAATCAAACAGCACAATGTGATTAATACAATGGAAAGAGTAACAAAGGCGTAACTTCATACAGTATTAGGCAGCTATAAGAATACTTAGTGGTAAACATTATAACCCTTAATGTGAAAATTACGATATATTATAGATAACAGAACAACTTTCATTATTAATCAAAGTACCAGCCCCTATCAGAAATGCAGGCAGGATATTACATTTAGAAATACAGAAGGTGACCCGTCCTAAAATCAATAGGATCACCACAAATACAATAACCAGCCATCCAATATTCATATTATCAGGGGGTGATTGAGCTCTTGGTAACCAATTATTTCTTCATCAAGTAAACAGAAGTTGGTTCCTAGAAACAAGTCCTACTGGACCAAGCTTGAAAGGAAACTATCCTATCAACAGAAATCCTAGAAGTTTACATTTCAAAATAATGAATCTAATATATCATGAACGTAAATTTCTACTAAAAAACCAAATTTCAGTTGTATAACTTTCACTGAGACCTATCTTCCACTATATTTTGATTATGTGATAACATGAGCTACCCCTGCTCTTCCCTCAGTTCTGTAAGCATTAATTCCTATTCAGCTCAACTAACCCTGGCCTACAGACTTATTAATATCAGACCCGCAAATCCTTTGTCAATAGAGAACTCTTTCTGGGAACATGGGTTGTGAGAAAAACACACCTTGTTACTCCTCAAATGAACAAAGGTAAAAATTTAAACAAAAGTAGAATTTATTTAGAATGTTTGCAGGAGTGACTACGAACGCAACAAACAAATTTTGCAAGCATTAATTTTGAACTACAATTGCGTTTCTACAATTTAAAATTTAACGAGACTAGAAAAAGAAGAAACAATATGCAAATCATTAAACGTAGCAGTGACAAACTCAAGTCAGTCATGCTTTATATGTCTTTCGATGTGGTCACGCCAAGGTAACTAAGAAGATTTCACAATAGAACTAATACAAATTGATTAACTAACACACCAGGCAACTACTCTGTACAACTGTGAAACCTTTTCTTTAAATGAAATGAACCAATAGTCTAGTACCAAATAAAGAGAGAGAAAGACGCAACCCAGGGAATATAACAAAACCAAATATGGCATCAGAAAAAACGAAAACATAACATAAACACGCACCTGTTCAAAGTACACATTACGTAAACGAGCATAGTCGCGAGCTTCCTCGCGTGATTCAGAATACATATTTGCTGCCATATCAACAAAGTTAAAGCACATATATACATGCGAAAGGTACTCCAGACAGTTAAAGTATAAGAAAAAGGAATTTTTGCCTCTTGAAAATATTACCCACGGCTTCTCCTGTTTCAAGCCAAGCAGGAGCTGCAGGAGCTGCACGAGCTGGAGTTCGACCTTGTACCCTATCACCATAAATGCCCCTCCCTTGCCCGCCAATATAAGAGCCTGATGAAGCATGTGATGTTCTACTAGAGCCAACACTCACATCTGCAGAACCATTTCTATCATACTTCCATATACCAGAATCCTGGGATGCCATTTTTCTCACAGCTGAAGCAAAATCTATGGCCCCTCTGGATGGTATAGATGAACTGGATCTGAATAAAAGCAAGTTATCCTTATCAGAAGCTCGATAAGGACTACCATTTGGCTGGAGTTCGTCTTCATGGTATTTTCGTATGCCATTTTGACCATCTCCAGCAGAGAGTGCAGGAAAATCAAGTGCGGTGAGATTTGGAGCCGACAATGCCTTTGAGTTGTGGCTCTGATTTATACCACCCTCGACTTGAAGCTGCAGGGAAAATAAAATGCATTGTAAAACTCTAAACAGGAAAACAATAGATGTTACTTAAGTAACTGAAACAATAGGTTCAGAAGATAAGTAGGTTATCACAGATCAAGAGAAAGGATAGGACTAGAACATATACAATTATGCATCCAGAAAGAAGATCAGTGCAGATAATGTATGTCAACATTTAGCATAGAATATAGTACAAACTTGCTAAACGTCATATGAATACAGATTTGATCACTTTCATCTTGACCAACTTGGATTGACAAACAAATGACCAGAAGAAAGCTAGTTAACCTTCAAAACTAGAGAAGGTACAAAACTCTAAATCTAGGCATACCTCCAGCTGAGTGAGCATTTCAATGGTCAGGTTCAAGTCACCACCATTAGCATAGTACACCTCTGCAAGGCTTTCAGCAGCAAAACCAGGAAACTGTGAAGCTAAAAACTCAAGATGGTACATGTCTGTACTCTCCAGCAGCTGCTGTTCACTTAACATGTCGGAATTCCCATTGAAAGAAGTGCCCTCCCTAACACCGTTCAAAAGATTATCACTGCTCAAATTTTTGTCCCAAGGTTTAGCATGCACGTTAAGATAACTGGCTGAGAGCGGATCTTCAACGTATGGTGCAGCAGAAAATGCCATCTTTTGAGCGAAGCTACCACCATCAATTCGATGTGGAGACAATTCCTGCTGTTCCTTCAACATCAAGGCACTGCCATGTGAAGCAGGGAACCTTGACATATCATTGCCATCAATTAAAGACAAGCTTGAGAAGGGAAGGTCATTGACTACCGGGGTCTCATCCTTCTCCATGACCTTGAAGTCGGGAGTGATATCATCAGGGAGTTGGCAGCGCCAGTACTGGTGGGCCTCGTCATCAGAATTATTTGAAACAGTTGACTCTGTTCTATCTAATACTGTTTTTCCTAGTGCTTTATTACCACTGCTGATAAATCTTGATGAGGAATCCACTGCACTAGGGCTTACTGGGGATGATCTAAGAGCAGAGGGAACGAATTCACTGGCATTAGGATTTAAAGTTGTTAGCTTGGAAACAACACTTGGCTTTTTGTCAGCTGTAAGAGCTCCTTTGTTGTACAAGCTCATTCTTTTTCTTTTTATTCTGAAACAACACTATGTTACATGCATATAGAGTAAGGGAACTGAAAAAATCTGCAAGTTGTAGCAGATGTTACCCAAGTCCTGCAAAAGAGAGCACATACATGGAAAGATGGTTAGAGCAATGTACTCAAATCCTACGAGATTTAGGTAATGCACCTAAACAAGGCTTTTATGTCAGAATTTTACCACACACCAAATCAAGAAAGTCCAAATTTCCACACACCAGTACTGTTATTTAAAAAACACAAATTCCGAAGAAGTTGAACCCAGGTGGTCCTACATAACACAATAACAAACTGCTTGCAATCATTCTTGAAGGAGGACATGATCTAAAATACAAAAAAGTCTTAACAGAACTCGCTTGTAACACTAAAATGATAAGCAATTACAAAGTTATGACCGAAACACACAAAATTAAGTTCCTTCAATGCAAAAAGAGTAAGAATCATTATCGCAAATGCTTTAATGAGCACACAATCACCTCACTTGAATTTTCATGCATAACCATCATACAAAATTCATTGCCACTTCAAAATTCTAATAAAACATCAAAAGTAACTCCACATATCCCATACATACACAAAACTACAAAATCTCATTAATTAAAGCATTAACACACTGTAACAAATCATCAACCACAGCAATCTTAATCTTAACTCATCAATATAGTCTAAAACCACATTAGCTCAATCCAACACAATATTTAGCTGCATTACATAATAAGTAAATACTTATCTCAACCAAATCTTTCATTTACCAAACATATAAATACTTAACTATAAACAAACACCATCCACACACATACACACAATTCTACCAGAAAAAGCAAATAAAAATTAAGTAAAACACAGCATCTCACATAAAGTTCAAACCTTTACACCCCAAATCCAACTAAAAACACATCAAAATTCACACAATCAACTATACACACAATCATCCAACACCCAACACAAAATTCACTAAATTAAACATACCCAAAAAATCAAACAAACCCAAATAACAAAACACAACAAATAGTCAAACACAACCAACTAAACACAAGAAAGACTCAAACTTTACAGAGATCTGAGCCAAGAAAACACAAAAACAAGACAAAAATCAAAGTAAACATAACAAAACAAGAAGTTAACAGATCTGGGTCAGCAAAAAGATTGAAACTTTATACCTTTACGGAGCTGAATGATTGAAGAAACCATAGCAAATCGATTCATCAAGTGGGTGAAGATGAAAAAATCAGAAAGAAATACTTACAGGAATTTGTGTGTAAGAAAGATGAGATTTTTGTAGGATGTTGGAGCTCTAGCCTCTGCTGTGTATAGGTATGTATGTATATGTTTATGTTATGTACTTGTATTATGTATGTAGAGTTGTACTTGTATCTATCCTTTTAGTTTCTACAGGTTCTTTTTCTTTGTATGTTTTTTGGGTTTTTTTTATTTTTAATGTGTGTGTGTGTGTTTTTTGGTGATTTAATTATTTTTGCTGACCACCACAAAATAAAGGAGGAGTATAGAAACATAATAACTGCCACTCGAATTGACAAATTAAAGCTTAGCCATGTATTGACTATCTTATATTTCGAAGGATTTTAGTTTTAAAATAAGGAATTAAACTTTGTTATTATTTTAAAAACTAGCATTCTATTCGTGATATGCATTGATTGGTAAAAAAATTAATTAATTAATAAAAATATATTATTTTTGTTGTTACATAGAAAAAAGATAATCTCATTTAAATGTAAATTAATTTAGGTATAAAATTACGTATCCATCAACTCATACGAATTGCATTAATATTAATATTATCAACCAATTATCAAAATATTTACCATCCCGCAAAAAAGTTCAAAACCCTTCTTTATTGTTTTTTCTCAAAGAATATTTCTACCAAATTAATAAACTTTTTATCCATATTATGGATTTTGTTCTTTTGAAAATTCATTATATTTAAATATTTAGTATCGTGAATCCCTACAATCTATACTATTATATAAAAGCCGAAATATTAAAAATTTGGTTGGTTGGTACCTATTGATTTTACTAATTTATCCTTACTTAATTATAGATAAAATATTTTTTATATTTTATTTAATTAAAATTTTTGATTTACTAATCAATTTCCTTTTTCAGGTTAAACACATTACCTTTTCTTTTTTTTAATAACTAAGCAGTTTCCTTTTTCAGGTAAAATATAATATCTTTTATATTTTATATAACTAAAAAGCATATTATAATTACTATTAATTAATTAATTAATTTTTTCATTCAAATTATCTTTTCTCTTTTTTCTCACTAAAATATCTCTTTTTCCAATTATATCACGGGTTACCTTTTAAAAATCTACTTTTATATTTTATTTAACTAAAAATTTTACTTTACTAATCAATTTACTTTTTCAGGTTAAACATGTTACCTTTTTTTTTAATAACTAAACAGTTTCCTTTTTCAAAAATATAATATCTTTTATATTTTTTCTAATTAAAAAACAAATTATAATTACTGTTAACTAATAAATTAATTTTTTATCTATTCTCTTTTCTCTAACTAAAATATTTTCCCAATTATATCAATATTTAATGAAATATATTAAAAATCCATATACATTATTTATAATAAGGAAACATTAATATAATCCGTTAACATGAGAATATTAAATTATATTAAATTAAAATTAAAAAAAATATTAAAAATAATGATTATATAAAAACATAATTGTAATATTAAATAAAATTTATATAATATAATAAAAGAAACCTGTGCATCACACGGGCATTGAAAGTTTGCCCGTTCGATCTTCAACACGCTCATCCTAACTATTAAAATAAATAGTAAAATAATATAATTAGTGATAATTAGTCGGTTGCCTTTTTTAATTAAAAGTGGTTTACTTTTAATTGATTGGTGATATTACCTTTTATAAACACATAAGATATCGTATCTTCCAATCAATAATATTTCTTTCTAAATAAAACACGTTAACTTTTATTTTAAAATATAATCTTACAATAATTATTATATACCCAAAAAAATAACATTATATCGTCTAATCACTAACAAAAGATAATAGACATATATATACAACGAATAATGACCGTAATTTTTTTAGTAAAAAATCAGAACCATTAGATCTAATGATTAGATATATTATATGTTTAAATTAATTTACTAAAATTTCAAGGTTCGAATTCTGTCAGACATATTTTTTTAAAAAAATTAATAATATAAGATATATTTTATTTGTAATTAAGCAAGAGTAAATAATTACAATCAACAGGTTTTATATTTAGATAAAATATAAAAGATATTATATTTTACTTGAAAAGGAAATTACTTAGTTATTGAAAAATAAAAAAGGTAATATATTTAACCTGAAAAAAGAAACTAATTAGTAAAGGAAAAATTTTAGTTAGATAAAATATAAAAGTTATAGATAAAAGAAGTTATTTAGTTATTAAAAATAGAAAAGGTAATATATTTAACCTGAAAAAGGAAATTGATTAGTAAAGGAGAAATTTTGTTAAATATAATATAAAAGATATAAATTGATTAGTTGGTAGGATGAATTTTATCTATAGTTAAATAATAAGATCAAATGTTAAAGGTGCATTATGATCTTTGGGGTAAGAGCTAAGAGTCTTGGATAAGCTTTGATGAGTTGTTTGATTTTTTAGAATTGATTTAAATCACTTTGGTTCCTAAATTGTTTTGTTTGTTTTTTTTTAATCCTTGAACTAAATCTTTTAATCCACTTGATATAATCATCTTGATGATCTTGATGATCATGTAGGATATCTAATCTTGTTATGAACTCAATCCATAATCCATAATTCGTTCGCTTAATCGCTTAGTCTCGTTATAAAGTTCTAGTGATTCCTAGAACGTTTGTTATACTAACTCAGGAGTTTTCATTCTAAATCCTCAAATCACATATAATAAAATAATAAAATATAAAATCCTCAAATCCTCAATTTTAATATATCACTTGTCTTGGTCGCATTGATACTCTTTTCACTGCCCGGTAATATTTCATAAAAATAAAGTTTGGAATTTCTGAATTCCGATCGCGTTTACATACCCTTATTTACTTCGTAGATAACTAATATAACTTCGAAATATCCGTATCTCGTTTCGTACATAGGGTAACGTGAAAAATTTTTTGAGTCTCGTAATCACTGTTCATCCATGCAAAGCACTATTCATCCCAAAAATAAATTTTTCTCAAGTACAGAAATTTGGATTATTACATCGGTAATCATGACCAGAGCTCGCTCACGACCAATGCGATCAAACATTTCGCCTAACTATACGGAAATAGATGTTACAGCCATCAGAGTATATGCATCAGATTCAATATCTTTGATCGATGTTCAGCCATTGTCAAAGTTATAAATGGCCCAACCAGTCGAAAAAGTTAAAAGAACGAGAGACATTATTTTCTTAAATGATTTGCGGAAGAACCAACGTCGAGCACGTTCCTCAACGGTTATGTAGAACGGGATTGCATTAATCCAAAACATATACAGCCATGAGTTGGAATCGTGCATATGGAAATGCGCAACACCCTCTCTCATCCGTTAAAGACGGATCAATTCCCATTGGGCGAAGAATGCTAAGATCATGGAAACAAGGTAAACCCACTCTCGGGTTCGGTCCTGCACTCTTTGGACGTCCGATTTACCAAAACTCCTACAATACCCTTCAAACCAATGAAAATTACCTCCATACTAAGCTGGTAATAACTCCACATAATTATTTCTGGTGAAGAAAACTGAAACCCAACTCCACAATTTATATACAAGCACCATGACGAGGATAATACACGAAAATAGGAATGGCCTGAAAATTATTTACAGATGGGAGACTAGACACTAAAATATGAAAATATATAGATGGAAAATGAAGATGTGATCGTAAGTAAAGAGGAGTAGGAAAGATGAACAGAGTAAAAAGAGAGAAGGGTGCAGTAGGGAAGATGAACAGAATAAAAAGAGAGAAAGAAATAGAAAAAAGATAGATACCTTTTTGAACGAATCTTTCTACCCCAATACAATACATGCCCCAGTAATACATGTGAACAAACGAATCTTTCAGTAACGAATCTTTCAGTAATACATGTGAACGAATCTTTCAGTAATACATGTGAACTCTGAACGAATCTTAATACATGTAAATCACTACGTACATGTGAAGACGTGTGAAGACGTGTGAAGAAATTAATAACAATAATATAACAGTAGTCTTTATCTATACGAAAAATACGAAAATATTAATATAGGTCAAAAGTTCGATACTTATTAGTAACAAACTTATATTTAATATTTATATTCTTACAAATATTAAAATTATAATTTTAAAGGTTCAACTTTTACTAAAAAAATATTATTCCTTCCGTCCCACTAATAATGGTCATTATCCAAAATTTATAATTTAGGGATACCACTAAATCACTTACTTTAGGGATACCACTCGTAAGATCAAAATACGTAATGGTATCATTTGAAAAAGTCAATTGTAGAAGGATGCCTTTCAATGAGAATTTTCCAAAAATTTATTCTAAATTTCGCCCATCCAAAAAAAATTCCTGGTTCCGTCCTTGCCTATATTACATAGTTCACCCCCTTCTAGGATTTTCAATTATTAATAAAATATATTAAAAATCATATACATTGTTTATAAGAAGGAAACATTAGTATAATCCGTAAACATGAGTATATTAAATTATATCAAATTAAAAAAATTATTAAAAATAATGATTATATAAAAATATAATTTTAATATTAAATAAAATTTATAACATATTACAAGAAACCCGTGCATTGCACGGGTTATAAGGTAGTTATCTATACTATTATATAAATTTCGGAACATTAAAAGTTTTGGCACCAATTTTTTGGTACCAGTTTTTTGGTATTTCGTGAATTTACTTATTTACCCTTTATTAAAAAGAAAAATAAATATGTGATATTTATACTTTTAAAACACCTATAATAAATAATAACATAATATAATTAATGGTAAGTAGTCGCTTGCCTTTTTTCACATTTACATTTAATTGAAGATATTACCTTTTTATAAACACCTAAAAACATCAATGTATCTTCCAATCATTAATATTTCCTTTCGAATTAAAACACGTTATCTTTTTAATTTAAAACTAATCTTCATTAATATTTTCTTTCAAATTAAAACACATTACCTTTTTTAATTTAAAACTAATTTTACAATCATTAATATACACCCGAAAATATCACACCATATTTTTCAATTGTTTATAATAAAGAAACATTAGTATAATCCGTAAATATGAGTATATTAAAATTATATTAAATTAAAATTAATTAATAATTATATAATTCCCGAAACATTAAAAAAATTGGTACCTATTTTTAGGTATATGTTTTTTGGTATTTCGTGAATTTACTTATTTACCCTTCATTATAAAGAAAAATACATATGATATCTATACTATTAAAACACCCAAAATAAATAATAACATAATACAATTAAATGTAATTAGTCGATTGCCTTTTTCACATTTACTTTTAGTTGAAGATATTACCTTTTATAAACACCTAAAAACCTCAATCATATCATAGTTTCCAATCAATTCATATCTAGCAATAATTAATATATACCCAAAAATATCACACCATATCATATAATCAGTAACAAAATATAATAGTGTTGTGGAATAAAAACTAGGTTATGATTATGACGGCTAGGGTTTGTGAGCTTCGAGCTTTAATGGCTGCTTCTGCGTTCGAGACTTAACGGTCCTCACAGAATGCCTACGTATCTCTGTATTAGAGAATCAAGCCAAGAAAACGTAGTTCTGAGAATGAGGGGTCAGACCCTTTATATAGGCTGAGAAGCCCTAAAATCGTAGTAGGGTTAATGACTTGGTGGGCAAGTCACTGACTAGAAGAAGGTTCTAGTCTCCTTCCATGTATGAATCAGTTTCCATGTTGAAGTATGTATCTTGGAGGCTAAGTCAGGCAAGAGTAATATCCTTGTTTGACTCTTATTTGCTGAGCTGTTTTTACCCCTAATATTAATTACGAAATTAATATTATAGATAGGGATTGGGCCCATCTGGTGGGCCCCACACTTGGACCATTCCGGGTCTAATTAATGCCATATTAAATGTGTCTTTTAGGGCTTACTTTTAGCCCATATCATTTGCCCCCCAACTTCTAGGAAAACTGATCAGGTTTTCCTTGAAGTTATAACGGCCTTATTCGAGACTCGGGTCAGGGTTTATTACTCTAGAGCGAGCATTTTCAACCATATCATCTTGATGTAAAGCGTGGAGCGACCGACGCATTTACGATGATGTTGAACGACACTAATCAGTGTTAAACGGCACTACACAGCGCTAATTAGCCTCAAACAACGTTTAAACAATGTTAGACGATGTTAGAAGGCATAAAACGGCACTAACAGCACTAATCGGTGCTAATATGTGCTTATTGGCACTAATCTGTGCTTAATCGGCACTAATCTGTGCTTATCTGCACTAATCTGTGCTTAATCGGCACTAATCTGTGCTAATCTGCACTAATCTGTGCTTAATCGGCACTAATCTGTGCTAATCTGCACTAATCTGTGCTTAATCGGCACTAATCTGTGCTAATCTCGACTTCTTTTTATCATTAACAATTATCCGAGATTCGCTGAAAAAGTCGAGATTTGGGTTTGAAAACTATTCAAAGTCCACTAAAAAGGTTGGGATCCAGGACCAAGAACTGAACCTAGACTGGCTGGATCCAGGTTCAGAAGCTGGTCGGCTGGACCCCCTGAAAATGACCTGGTCGGCCGGGACCTGGTCGGCTGGCCCTCCTCCAGGGGAGCTGGTCGGCTGGGACCTGGTCCTCCGGGACCTGGTCGGCTGAAATCCCTCTTCTAGGGTTGACTAGTCAGTAGTTGGCCTAAAAAACCAGAACTTAGACTCCTTCATGATTTTAAAAGAGAGTGTGGATCTAGGATCAGGAACCATACGTGGTCCTAAGGATCGAGAATCTTGATCTTGATTACGAATCGTCAGTTTAGGTTTGTGACTTCATGGCCTTCATGATCCATCTTGGCCTTCATGGCTAATCTTGGATTGATAATCATCCGAGATTCGCTGAAAAAGTCGAGAACCATGTCCGAAATCATTTGCTGAAAAAGTTGGGATCCAGGACCAAGTACTGAACCTAGACCGGCTGGATCCAGGTTCAGAAGTTGGTCGGCTGAACCCCCTCAAACTGACCTGGTCGGCCGGGACCTGGTCCTCCGGGACCTGGTCCTCCGGGACCTGGTCGGCTGAACCACCTTAAAATGGGCTGGTCGGCCGGGACCTGGTCCTCCGGGACCTGGTCGGCTGAGACCCCTAGTGCGTCGCGGTCGATTGCTTCTTGGCTAGCTGGTTAACCCGGACGTGAAAATCATTCGTGATCTTGAGGATCAAAAACCTTGATCTGAATCTCAAGTCATTATTTTGGTCATTCATGACTTTGTTATCTTCAGGATCAAGGAGCTTAACCTTGATCTTAGGTCGTTAGTTTGGTCATTCGTGACTTCCGACGATATTACTCATTTATTATTCAAACATCAGCTATTTCTTCTTTGACATATTTGAATTTTAACGATCCTTTCTGTATAAAACGAGCAATTTCTGTCCTTTTTTCGTATTTAAACGATAGATGACCTGTAAACGCGAACAAGGCTGAACTTCAACCTATCACAGCAGGTCATGCTTCTTTTATAAAAGAAGTGAGGTAGCTTTCATTTCATTCACTTCTTCACTTCTGAGTTTTCAAATTCTTAAACTCTCTAGTTTTCAAGTAGCAAGATCAAGTTCCAGCTTTGTGATCAAGATGTCAGAAGGTGATCGCCCAGTTGCTCCCCCTGTCTCTATGATGGAGGCTATGGCAAAGAGGAGTAGAATGAGGACAGCTAAAGGTAAAGAAGATATTAAACCTTCTTCTTACGTTGAGCATAAATTTGAATCCTTACTAGATCTTCTTAATATTATGAGGGACACATTCCCAAACTGTGCTAGTCTAGATTCTTTTAGAAGCCCCAGTAAATTGAAAGAAAAAGACGTCCAGGAAATAAAGGACTCATATCACTTTCCGAGTGCTATCAAAGTTCGTCTTCCAAAACCGTCAGACAGAACCTGCAATTGGCATCCCGAGAGGCTTTGTGTCTACTGGGGTGCCCTTGATGCTGGGTTCAGATTCCCCGTTGATAACTTCATTATTAGATTGCTGGCTGAATATCAGATCCATCCTTGTCAGTTGTATCCCAACTCTTGGAGATATATCTCTATATTTTTAATAAGATGTCGTCAATTGGGAATTCAACCGACTACTACATTATTTCGAAGTATCTTCGTGGCCAGTAATTCTTCCGATCAAAAGAAAGGATGGATCAGTCTCAAGCACAGGGCCAAAATTCCACACATGGTGAACCCCTATTCTTTACCAGATTCCCAACATTTCTGGGAGAGAGAGTTTGCAGTTCTTGAATGGAAAGGCGGTGATTGGGGTAACTTCTTCGTAAAGAGATTCGGAATTGTAGAAGATAGCAAACACTTCGTTTGCGACCTTGATGATTTGGAGTTACAGGATCGAGATTGGCTTCTTGCCGATGATGGCCGTACCCATTATAAAACTTTTCTGAACGAAAAGAACCTTATTGAAGCTGGCCTTAGCTTTATTTCCGTTGAGGGTAACTTTCTTACTTGAGCTTCTTATGAACTCTGTTTGTTCTTATACCAATGTTTTCTCTTTGTATTTCAGCTGCGGAGGAGATTGACAACCGTCCTCAGAACCAGCCGATAGTGACAAAAAGAATGAAGAAAAAAGCTGAGGAACTACTGAATCCCGCCAAGCCTCGTATTCCCAACTTCTTGGAAGGTTGCTCCCAAGGCGGGAAGAGATCCCGTAATGTGGAAGGAAGTATCAGAACCCCCTTCATGCCATCATGGGGTATATGCGAACAGGACTCGGTAGCTGGGAGTCCTGACTTAGCCCTAGATTGGTCCAAGCTTTCGATTACTCCTCCTGATAGACTGTCCTTACTCGCTGGGGACAAAATGAATGAGAATCAACTTCTGGGCTCCCAAGCCTTGTATCAAGTAAGATACTTTTCCTACCAAATCCTGGTATATGATTTAGCCTTTGCATATTCCTTACACTTTGTCAACTTTGATTGCAGGCTAATGCCTACTTCCAATCTGTTTGTACCCAAGGCCTGGCTTTCAGGGATGAGAATATATCCTTGAAGACTGACTCAGCTAGGTTCAAGGAAGAAATTGACGACCTGCATTCTCAAGTTGCCCATGCTGAAGCGGATGCTCTATCCTCCCGCAAGCAACTGGCCTCCTTGGCTCAAAAGAAAATGAACGATGCCAACAAATTGATTAAGGCCTATCATAATTCCGAGGAATTTCTGAGTTTCATAGATCAACATGACGATGAGGTGCGTCCTTACAACATGTCTGTTGGTTGGGACAAGGCAATCAATGCTGTGAGTAGCAAACATCCCTCAGTGGTTACTTCCTCTGATTTTCCTTGCCCTTTCTGGAACATGGATGGCGAGAACCGTGCAACTCTTGCTTCTGGATCGGGGACCAAGATTGTTCCTCAAGCATCAGGTTCGGGTTCTAAAGGTAGCCATAGATCGTCGGGATCCAAGAGGCGTCCTCCAGCTGCTAGTCAAGACTCAAGTTCTTCGGGATCCCGTGGAAAGAAGCCCCCGCCTGCCAGGAAAGTTGGAGTTGTTCGGCAACCGATCCCAGGCAAGAGGGTGATCCGTAACGAAGACAGTTCGACCTCATCCTCCGGGGAGGAGGAAACCGAAGATGTGGAGACTACTGCTCAGCCTATGGCGGTCGTTGATCAAGCCGAGGAAGAAACTTCAGGTGAAGATTCCGGCGAGGAAGAGGATTCAGGTGAGGAGGAGTCGGGCGAGGAGAGCAGCGAGGAAGAATCCCCAGCTAAGTAGGATGGGTTCCCCTATGGCCTTGCACGACCCTTATCTAGCCATTTGTGGCTTTATTTTATCAGTTTTCAATCAATGTCCTTCGGGACTTAACTTTTATTCGTGTGTTGTAGCTTAATTTAAACCATAGCCCTTCGGGGCGTTTTATTTATGCATTTGTTTCCTTTATTCATATGCTTATTTACTTTCAGTACTTGATCTTTCCAGACTTGCACTCAACAGGTGCTTGGTACATAAACAAAACATAGAATCATAGAAAGGAAAACAGATTTGCATTAATAACTTGAAAGAGGGTTCAAACCTTACATAGATACTATGGTCCTACTCGGGGTACTAGTCCCTGAACCTTATTTCTATTTCTATCAATAAATAGCTAAAAGCCAAATCCTTACTAGGAAGGCTTATACATAATAAATCTTCAAGTTCAGAGCATGCCAAGTTCGGGGCACTTCATTCCCATCTAATGTCTCCAACTTGTATGATCCTCGTCCTAGCGTCTTTCTGACTCGGTACGGTCCTTCCCAGTTTGGGGCTAGTTTTCCCTTTTGGCCAACTCCAGAAGCCTCGATCTTCCTGAGAACCAAGTCACCTTGCTGAAAGAACCTCTCCTTAACCCTGTGGTTGTAATAGAAAGACGCTTTCTTTTGATGCTCCGCATTTCTGGCGTTTGCCTCGTCCCTGACTTCATCAATCAAATCTAGAGCGAGCCTCATGCCTTCTTCATTAGTCTCAGGTTCATATGCCTCAACTCGAGGTGATGCATGCATGATTTCTAGTGGTACAACTGCTTCAGCTCCATAAGCTAGCAAAAACGGGGTTGCTCCCGTTGTCACCTTACAAGTGGTGCGATACGCCCATAGTATAGGCAGCAACTCATCCACCCAAGTATTCCTCGAGCGTTCGACCCTTTTCTTTAACCCATCCAGGATGATTCGATTGGCCACCTCGGCCTGCCCATTTGCTTGTGGATGTGCCACTGAGGTAAAACGAAGCTCAATAGCATTTTCCTCACAATACTTCTTGAATTCCTCATTGTTAAACTGTGTCCCATTATCCGTCACAAGAATTCGCGGGATTCCATACCTACAAATTATGTTCTCCCAAAAGAACTGGGAAACTTGCTTGGTGGTTATCTTGGCTAAAGGCTTAGCCTCAATCCATTTAGTGAAGTAATCAATGGCGACAATCAGAAACTTCCTTTGTGCTGAAGCCATAGGGAAAGGACCAAGAATGTCCATCCCCCACATTGCAAATGGAATGGGAGAGCTGATTGAGGTTAATCTCTCAGGCGGCTGCCTTACAATAGGGGCGTGTTTTTGACATCTGTCACACTTCTTGACATAATCCTGAGCATCTGCCAACATCTCTGGCCAATAGAATCCCAGGCGGGTAATCTTGTGAGCTAGGGCTCTGCCCCCCAGGTGCTGCCCACAGATCCCTTCATGAACTTCTTCCAATGCTTCTCTTGCCTCTTGGGGCCTTAAGCACTTCAAGTACGGGATGACAAACGATCTCTTGTATAAGATGCCTTCAATCAAAGCATATCTCAATGCTCTCACTGACAATTTTCGTACCTCCAGGGCATTGTCAGGGAGCCATCCGGTTTCTAGATGAGCTTTAATAGGACCTATCCAACAGCTTCCAACATCGATAGGTGGTACCAACTTAGAGTTGACGGTCGGGGCCTTTAAGACCTGGAAGTAAACACTACCTGCATAATTCTCTATCTCAGAAGAAGCGAACTTAGAGAGGGCATCGGCCTTAACGTTCTCTTCCCTAGGAATGTGCTCCACATAGCACTCCTCAAACTGAGTCATAACAGCTTTCACGACTCTGAGGTATTTTGCCATAGTTTCATCCTTGGCCTCAAACTCACCATTCACTTGCGAGACTACCAGTCTTGAATCTCCACACACTTTGAGGTTCTTGACCCTCATGACTCTGGCCAATCCCAATCCAGCTATTAATGCTTCATACTCAGCTTCATTGTTGGTAGTTGGAAAATCCAACTTCAAAGCGTATTCAACTGTGAACCCATCAGGGCTTTGCAAAACCAAACCTGCACCACTAGATTTTGTTTTTGATGCTCCATCAAAATAGAGCACCCAATACTCTTTCTGGTCAGCTATAAGTTCTTCATCTTTATCTTCGTTCTCAGGGGTGGTTATCATTTCCTGCCCCCCGACTTCTTGGTTGTCAATAGTGCATTCAACCACGAAGTCAGCCAATGCCTGAACCTTGATGGCTGTCCGAGGCTTATACTTGATATCAAACTCTCCAAGCTCTATGGCCCATTTGATCAATCTTCCACTTGCTTTCGGACTGTGCAATATGCTTCTCAACTGTTGGTCTGTCAAGACTTCGATTTTATGAGCCTGAAAGTACGGTCTCAACTTCCTTGAGGCAGTAATCAATGCCAATGCAAACTTCTCAATGGGAGTGTAATTCAACTCTGCCCCGTGTAGCACCTTACTCACATAGTAGATGGGTTTCTGAACCTTCTTTTCCTCTTTGACAAGAACAGCACTCAATGCTTGTTCGGATACCGCCAGGTATAGGTAGAGAATCTCTCCAGGACTAGGTTTGGCCAACAACGGGGCTTCAGCCATGTACTTCTTTAGCTGCTCAAAGGCCTCTTGGCTTTCTGTAGTCCACTCAAAATTTTTCACTTTTTTCAAGGCCTGAAAGAAAGGCAAGCACTTATCACCAGATTTGGAGATGAATCTTCCTAGGGCCGCAACTCGACCAGTTAACTTCTGTACATCTCGTATAGAACGGGGTGGTTCCATGTCCAAGATTGCTTTGATCTTATCAGGGTTGGCCTCTATGCCTCTCTTTGAAACCATCAATCCCAAAAACTTTCCTGATCCAACACCAAAAGCGCACTTGGCTGGATTCAACATCATCTTGTGGTGCCTCAGCACTTCGAATGCCTCTCTGAGGTGCTTAATGTGATCTGCCTGGCAAAGGCTCTTGACTAACATGTCATCAACATAGACCTCCATGGTTTTTCCAATCAGATGGGCGAATATCTTATTCACCAGTCGTTGGTAGGTAGCTCCTGCATTCTTTAGACCAAAAGCCATAACAAGATAGCAGAAAACACCAAAGTCAGTTATGAAAGATACCTTAGGGATGTCATCCTTGTGCATCTTAATCTGGTTATAGCCGCTGAACCCATCCATGAAGCTCAGCATCTCATGTCCAGCAGTGGCATCTATCAACATGTCTATCCTTGGCAGGGGAAAACAATCCTTTGGACATGCATCATTCAAATCAGTGAAATCTATACACATCCTCCATTTTCCATTCGCCTTCTTGACCATCACAGGGTTAGCTAACCATTCAGGGAATTGAATTTCTTTAACAAATCCGGCTTCCAATAGTTTGTCAACTTCTTGCTTAATGGCCTCTTGCCTTTCAGGAGCGAAATTCCTCTTTTTCTGCTTTATTTTCTTCCGTTCAGGATCGACGTTCAACCTATGAGTTATAAGTTGAGGGTCAATTCCTGGCATATCCGCTGCTGTCCAAGCAAACACATCGCTATTCTCTTGCAAGAATGCTGTCAATTCGCCCTTCAGGGGTTCCTTCAGAGATGCTCCTATGTATGTAACCTTTTCCGGGTCGCCCAGCTCTAGGGGGACAGGTATTAAATCCTCTGCTGGCTTCCCTCGCTGTTCATCATCACTACGGACATCCATGTCTTCAATCGGGAGTACCTGCCCCCCGACTCCATCGGCTCTTAGGGCGGATACATAACAACTTCTTGCCATCTTCTGGTCGCCTTTTTGTTCTCCGACCCCGTTTCGGGTTGGAAACTTAATCTTCATGTGATATGTTGAGGCAACAGCCTTGAATGCATGAAGTCCAGTCCTTCCTAGGATTGCGTTATAAGTCGAGGCTGCCTTAATTACCAGAAAATTTAACATTTGAGTAGCTTCCTTAGGTTCCTGCCCGATTGTCATGGGTAACTGGATAGTACCCTCGACCTTAGACTCAACTCCATTGAATCCATAAATGGGCATGTTAGTCGGAGTCAGCTGAGAATCGGTATATCCCATCTTCACAAAAGCATCATGAAACAGAATGTCAACAGAAGCTCCATTGTCTATCAAGACTCGTTTTACCTCCGAATTCCCAATCACAGGGGTTATAACTAATGGGTCATCATGGGGGAATTTCACCCCCTTCAAGATCAGAGTCATCAAAACCAATTACGATTTCAGTTCTAGCACGCTTCGGGGCCTCTCCCACAATATGCATCACCTCCCTTGCGTATGCCTTTCGAGAATTTCGAGTTGTACCGGCCGCTGTCGGGCCTCCCCAGATCATGTTGATAACTGGCCCTCGGGGCTGCGTGTTACGGTCACAATCATTATCCCTTCTATCATTGTTTCTCCTTTCATAGTCCCTTCTTTGGGTTCCACGATCTTCACCCTTGGTGAAGTTACTCAGTTTTCCTTTGCGGATCAGGAATTCGATCTCATCCTTTAACTGCCTACAATCATCTGTATCATGCCCCACATCTCGGTGGAACCGACAATATTGATCCTTGTTCCTCTTTGCGGGGTCTCCCCTGAGTGGCTTCGGCCATCGGAAGTCCTTATCCTTCTCGATTTCCAACAAGATTTGACTTCTAGGGGCATTTAACCTTGCATAGTCAGTGAACCTTGGTCCCAAGCTCTTTTTTGGTGGCGAATCAGAGTCTTTGCTAGTTCGGGGATACTTGTCCCTAGCATCGTACTCCTGCTCTTGCTTGCGCTTCTTTGTATCATTGTTCCCCCGACCATTGCCTACTGTGACTTCCTTTTTCGTACTATCTTCGGCCTTGATGTACTTATCAGCCCTTCGCTGGAGATCAGCCATATTCTCTGGGGGATGCTTTGCCAATGATCTCTTAAAGTATAGGTCGGTTGTACCATGCTCCAAGGCTACCATTGCTACCTTATTGTCCAGATCAGTGATGTTCAAAGTCTCCTTGGTGAACCTCTTAAGATAGTCTCTCAGACTTTCGTTCTTTCCTTGTACCACATACATAAGAGATGCAGAGCTTTTCTCATGCGTTCTTCCGCTGATAAACTGACTAATGAAAGCAGCACTCAACTCCTTAAAGGAACCAATCGAGTTTGCAGGAAGCCGACTATACCATCTTTGAGCCATGCCTGATAAAGTTTGAGGGAATGCCCTACACTTCAAAGCGTCACTTGCAGGCTGCAACAGCAGTGCGTTTGAGAATGTTCTAACGTGGTTTGCAGGATCACCCATTCCATCATAAGCTTTAATTGTTGGCATCTTAAACTTCTTTGAGATACGAGCATTCATCACGTCCTCAGTAAACGGAGGTGTGGGATCATCAGGGTCTCCAAGTGGCATCAAATCCTTGGGGTTGCTCTTGGGGGTTTCCACCCTCGTTGTTCTTCCAGTTGGGGCGGTGGCCCTCCTTTGCCTTCTTGAGGGCCTCTCCAGATCTATAAAGGGAATCGGTCCTGATGTTGGAGGTGGTAAAGTCTGATTTATTCTGGCTTGTTCCCTGGCCATATCTTCCTTTAATCTTAAGATCTCGGCTTCATAAGCCTTAATCCTCTCAGTAGCTGTTGAAGGGAGTCCATCATGGATAGTTTGAGTTCTTCCCAGAGGTTCTTTACTTGCACGTCGCCTCCTTGGAGCTTCATCACGCTCGTAATCATCGTCAGAAGATGATTCATCCGTATAAGGACCAGAAAAATCGCGATAATCTCGATCTCGAATATACAGGGCATGACCACTTGATCCAGCTCCGTAGTTAGGCATCCCGTACATTGGATCGGTGCTTATGGGGAGATCCGTAGTGTGGATCTGAAACCCTCGCGGAGGGTTGTTGGGGTCTACAATCAAGGAAGAAATCCCCACCTGGAGGGGGTTAGTCCCTGGAATTGTGTGGACGATCGGAGGTAGCGTACTCTCAACATGGGTAGTCGTCCCTAGGGGTTGAGAAACTTGATACGGAACGATTGTCCCAGATGTCGGAGGTACTTGCTCAGATGTCGGAAGTACTTGTTCAGTAAGGGGCGGAGCAGAGCTAAGAGGTAGAGCCTCGGTAGCGATTGGCTCTGTAGTGCTTGGTGCAGTTCTTCGCGTTTGAACCATGGTTGATGTCTTCTTCCCACAGACGGCGCCAAATGTTGTGGAATAAAAACTAGGTTATGATTATGACGGCTAGGGTTTGTGAGCTTCGAGCTTTAATGGCTGCTTCTGCGTTCGAGACTTAACGGTCCTCACAGAATGCCTACGTATCTCTGTATCAGAGAATCAAGCCAAGAAAACGTAGTTCTGAGAATGAGGGGTCAGACCCTTTATATAGGCTGAGAAGCCCTAAAATCGTAGTAGGGTTAATGACTTGGTGGGCAAGTCACTGACTAGAAGAAGGTTCTAGTCTCCTTCCATGTATGAATCAGTTTCCATGTTGAAGTATGTATCTTGGAGGCTAAGTCAGGCAAGAGTAATATCCTTGTTTGACTCTTATTTGCTGAGCTGTTTTTACCCCTAATATTAATTACGAAATTAATATTACAGATAGGGATTGGGCCCATCTGGTGGGCCCCACACTTGGACCATTCCGGGTCTAATTAATGCCATATTAAATGTGTCTTTTAGGGCTTACTTTTAGCCCATATCAAATAGAAATTTGTATTACGAATAGTGACCATTAAATTTTTAGAAAAATCAGAATCATTAGATCTATATATTAAATATATTATATGATTAAATTAATTTACTAAAATTTCAAGTTTCAAATTTTATCAGCGACATATTTATTTTAAATTTTATAATATAAGTTTTAAACCATGCATATCATTAATTAAATTTATATTAAATTATTAATATTAAAATTAAAATAAAATATTTTAAATAATGATTATATAAAAATATAATTGTAACATAAATAAAATTTATTACATATCAACAAAAATCCGTGCATCGCACGGGTTATAAGCTAGAATTTATTATATTAGTTCATTGAAAATATTTGTACGGGCCGTGGTCAATTTTTCGAATACATATTACAAAATCATATAAACTTGTTTCTCACGATCGCAATTAATCATTAGATTGTCGACAAATTTTTTTTTACATGTTTCAGCGATATGAGAAATGATCTTTACTGTGCAGGATCCACGAAACGAATATAGTTATGTCAAGGAAACTCTCAACTAATCTAATTTGTTATGTGTTCGTTCAATATTATTTTTACAGATTAAATGTCCCTTTTATTAGTGAATTGATATACTATAGAAAAATAAATATTATCAAAAAAATACAACATGTCGCGTTGTTAGATTAAGGTATAACCGTTAGAGTTTATGGTGATTGCCGTTAGTTTAGAGTTTATGGTAATTGTCCTTAGATAAACATAAATGAAACTATTTTGTTAAGTATTCAATACAATAAAAGAATACAGAGGGGGGTGAATGGATTCTTGAACTTTTTCTCGTTCTTGAATCTGTGTAGCAAGATATGTGTTTGTGTGTGCAAATATGTAGGTGCGGATAAAGAACAACACAAGACATAATATCACTTTAATCTAATATTTTATTAGATAAAGGTTGCTACAATCTGTGAATACAAATGGTAGTATTCTCAGCTTCGTTTTTCTCAGAGAGATATATCTTACAGTGTGTATGAAAAACTTAATCAACTAAAAAAGTGAGATTTTATTCTTATAGAACATGAATACAACTCACTTACTACAAATAAGGTTACAGGATAAATTACTTTCTTGTATGTCTATAGAGTATTTAGACATGTCGAATCTCTGAGATGTCGAATGAGATATCGAATAGTTCATTCAGAGATATCGAACAGTGTCTTCTCAGATATCGAATCTCTGACTTCTCGAATGCTAGACTTCTCGAATAGATAAATGTACTTCTCGAATTGGTACTTAGGCAAATTCTTCATTTCTTCAAATCCCAACTGTGATTATTTGACAGTCTTTATCTTCTTGCTTGAGGCATGAACCTTGGAACTTCTTTCAAGCATTATTCTTGACTTTATAAATACAGTTACACAACTAAGATTTGATGCCTATTACAAGTATAAAACAAATAGAAACTCTACAACTAGAGGTTCCCTCAGTTAAGAGGTCATGTAAGTAATACAAAGCATTACAAACAATTAGGCTTGTTATTAGATGTTAACAGGCATGCCTCTGTGACTAACACTATCTCGCTGTGAATGATAAGCTCCCTTATCTTTTTCTTGATTTTACTTTATTTTTCAATAAAATTTCTCTTTTATTGAAAGTCACCTATATTGTTGGTGAATTTTGTCTACCCATGTATTGGATTTTGTTGTATTGGTTCATTGATTTGGATAGTATAGAATCGCAGTTACGGTCGGTAGTTCGAATACATTTGGACAAGTTAGATATACATATTCTTCACGACTACAACAAATTGTTGGATTATCTCATCAAAATGGCTTTATATTTTAGTGATATAAATGAAAGATGTACCACAACTGAGGATATGCTCGAACGATTGGATGAATGAAACCTTGATTTAATACTCCCTCCGTCCCCCTCATTTCTTTACATGTTTTCAACACTGCTTGACACGCATATTAAGGTGTATATAAAGTATAGTTCCATAACTTATTCTTAAAATTTTCTTTTTTTGAATAAAAAATTAAACATTAAATTTTTATACAAAAGAAAAATAAATTAAAAATAAATTATGGAACTATACTTTTTAGGAGCCTTAAAATGCATGTCACGCCCCCGTCCCCCAATGTAAACTATTGAGGGGACAGAGGGAGTATATTTTACTATGTATTTGTTCAATTTTAATTATTTTTGTAGATGGTGTATGTCATTTTATTGATAAATTAATTACCTATAAAATATACTGATTTATAAGAAAATCAACAATTTTGATTATTTTCGTAGATATCATATTCCCTTTAATAGTTTAATTGATGAATTGATTAATTATCAATAGAACAATAGCAATTTATAAGAAAATTTGCACTAAGTTGACCAATTCATTATGAAATATTCACTTACAATATTTTCATTGATTATATATGTTATGCAAAATCACGCAAGCGCACGTTGTCACAAGTAATATATGATTAAATCAAGTTCGTTCCCATAGAGATCTAGAATGGTGTTCAATTCAATTAATGTACCTATGCACCGATGTATGGTTTTTATCCATTGCTAAGACAAATAACAAATTGGATTTTTTATTAACTACTAAATTAATTATCAAACTAAAGATTAACTAATTAAAGAGTTTAAAGTCGAATTACTAATATGAGAATAAAACATGGAATCCTAGTTTCATCATCTACTTCACTTAGAATTGCAGCCTTTAATTAAAACATGCGATGGTTTTGATATCTGATCGGATAACACAAAACAAGTATACGCTACCTGTCAGCATACGCATACCAAACTAAACATACATCCACAAAAGAGATAGAAGATGAATAGACACCAATTATGCTTAGACCCTATATGTCTATAGAATTTGAAAACATAACGGTTGAAGAACAAGTTATCCATAAAGATCACACAGGGTAGTATAAGTATTTTCATCTCACACCACAAATCATATTGATAAACAATTATGAACCTATGCTAGCATGGCAAGTTCTAAATCTCAAGATCCACTTTCACTTCACAAGAGATTAACAATTCAATTTAGATGTTAGCTACGCATCCAAAAGCATTAAGATTAACCATACGAGGATATCAAGAATTTACCACACATAAATCTTTAAGGCATGCAAACTACTAAGCTACATAGATAAATCCACTAGGATCCCATGACAACGATTAGTTCATAACTAAACCTTTCGTCACCATGGGATTTGATGAAAACATGGTAAATAACAAGATATGAATAAAAGAAGTAATTATATTAATAAACAAGAGTTTGAGAAAAACAAATCTATAACAAAAGATGAAGTAGATCTAGATCCGTTGCTTGTCACGAGCGTTGAATCCTTCTCTCCTTTTCTCCCTTGCAGATCTAAGCTGGTTACAAATACTAAAACTATGATAATGTGTATATCTCTATTACAATGGTAGGATGTGTTTAAATAGGCTCTATATTTCTTGCCCAGCAAGAATTTATCTTCTATTACAATTAGAATTTAATTAAGGTGCTAAAACCTGCCCGGAATATAATTAGAACTTGAAAAGGGCAAAACAGGAATTTCCCAGCCATGCTTCACAAAGAATACGCGCGCGATTTTATTCAGCACATTACTTGCACGTACTTCCTATCCCAGGTTGTAGAAAATCTCTCAAGCTTCGCGTGGGCAGTAAGATCGCTGAAAACGGACTTACAGAACTCCAGATATGGCCAAAACAGTGTAAGCTGCGTAGCCTTCCCAGAAAATCCGAATTTTAATCAATTAATTCCCAAAAAATTATAGAAGCATCCACCTTAATCAACATTCTCATAAACCTGCACAACTAAGCAAAACACATCAAAACTACAAGAAACTTGAGTCCAAGACAATCAATTTAAGCCGATTTAGAATGTTCCAAGTGGATATAAATCCACTTATCACACCCCCAAACTTAAACCGATGCTTGTCCTCAAGCATAAACAATTACAACTAGCTAACTAGTACCACTTCCGTAGGTGATCACGGTTGCATTTGGCATATGCAACAAGCCCTTTAAACCCCTAGGTAGCCCTAGTGGACGAGTAAGGTCTCGTGAGGGCCTATAGCGAATGTACCCACAAAATCCATTTAACCTAATGCAATGCAATTCATGAATGCATCTAATATGCAAATGCAATTAATCTAATCTACCATACCTTCAAATCCTCTCATGCCATATCAACTTAAGAATCAAAGTAAATACGCAATGTCTTGGTGTCGAAAGTGCAAGTATTCACATAGTCTACTCAATGACATGCATAAGTTCTCACAAGCCCATGGCAAGTGTAAGAATAAGTTAGTAAACATGCTAAGTCTACAAGAGCACATCTTTGAGACAACACTCGGGATCTCATACGCAAGAACAAGCAAACACTCACAATCCACTCACAAAAGAATATTCACTCAAGAACAAGGGTAAGTGTATCACTCAATTCAAACAAAATCATAAGCATGCTTGACATTTGGTATCAATCTAACTCTTAACACAACATACATCAATGACGATAATCAAAAGGTCTTTATTTGGGTTGTAACGGGGCTAGGGACAAGGTATGTCAAATAAGCCAAAACAGGTGAAGTGTCAAAAGCTAGTAAGTACTCCCTCCGTCCCATTCATTTCTATACACTTACTATTTTGAGGTGTCCCATCATTTCTATACATTCCAAAAATAGTAAAGTTTTAATAATAAAAAACACTATTACACCCACTAACTTTCCTCCATTATCTCAAATTTATAATATAAAACACTATTACACCCACTACTTTCCTCCACTATCTCAAATTTATTATTAACTATTGATAGGTCCCACCACTTTACCCACTTTTCATCCAACTTTACTCATTATTTATACATTTTCTTGGTCTCCGTGTCCAAACCCAGTGTATATTATTCACTGGGACGGAGGGAGTACCATAATACATCATACACAACACCATATTCCCCCTCACATAATTTTTACTAAAACAAACACTCGACTAGTCGACTGAAATAGGATCGCAACAAACACAAACATGCTCTCATAATATATGTATTTTTTTTCTTTTTTTCTTTTTTTTCCTTTTGTTTTTTTTTTCTTTTTTTTCTTCTTTTGTTTTTTTTTTCTTTCGAGAGCTAAATATAACACAAACAATAACAATGATCCCACAATTTATTACATATGTCGACTATCAAGTAAACAACCCAATTTCAATATTTCCCCCAAAAGTACGACCAACAATAAACCCCTCCTTGCACACCTTATTACTCCCTTAAACACTCTACTAGCCTTTGACAATGTGGGTTCAAATTAATGTAAGGCCAATACAAGAAAAAGGTCTCGGCAAGTAATGTGGTATGTCACCAAAAAAATAGGATTAAGCTCAACGGGTTAACTAGTTGATCATGTAAACATGGTATGGTAATATGGGAAAATATGCGGTTATTCCTAATTGCCTTTATCATTTTAATCGTCAAATAATGTCATGCGTTTCAAGAAAGACCTCAAACAACTGCTAGCAATGCAAACAATCCATGGACACTCAAGCAAACGAATAAATTGCAAACATGCAATATGCAATAAGGCTCAAAAACTCACTTGGTGGAAAAACATACTCAATCCCAAGCAACATCTCTCTAACGCACCAACTTGTATTCAAAGCATGCAAACTAAATCATCTTGCACATATTCATGTCCTTCTAATCACTTACAACATTCAATAAGTCTACTAGCTTCAACTTACTAGTGTATGTGTGTGCACAAGAACAAAGCATATCACTTCTCAAACAAAAGCGTCAACAACACAAAATTCCTATCAAGCATGGGTGCAAATGCAAACTATTATGAACTCACATGATAAACAAACATAAAAACAGAATGTCCTATATGAAACAAACGTAGAAAACACGAACATAAATGCATAATTTACTACTATTAATATGCAAAGCATGAAATCCTACATGAACAAATAATACAACAACTACTTATCCCTCAAACCACCCCCAAACTTAAAATATTCAATGTCCGCATTGAATGGAAGTAAATACAAGGGATAGCAGAAACATACCTGAATACCGAAGCAGTCACCCTCCTCGGATGAATCTGGTGGAGGATACTGCATACAAGCTCCATAGATGGCCACCTTGCCTGAATACTACAAAACCCACAATTGACAAGAACACAAATTCGTAATAAAAATAAGATTAGAGAAAAAGATTTACCTAATACGAATCAAAGAGGTGAACTTGCAATTAATTCCTCTTTAGAATTGAATTTTTAGAGATTAAAAAAAATAGAAGAGGAATTGGATTTGTATGTATAGGTGGGTATATAATAATAATAATAATAATAATAATAATAATAATAATTAATAATAATACTAAATATAATAATAATAATAATAATAATAATAATGAATATAAAAAATAATAAGAATAATAAGAATAATAATAAGAAAATAATAATTAGAATAATAATAATAATAATTAGAATAGAAATAGGTTTAGAATTTTTGGAGAAAAGATGGGGGGTTTTGGAATTGAAATAGGAAAAGATTTAGGGAGAATGGGGTATAAATAGAATGGGTGTAGAGAAATTTTTTTTTTATAATACACAACAAACTCACGGACAAACAGTGAATAGGCGCTGAATTTTTTTCTTTCTGACAATTCTGAATCACGCGCCAGTTGCCAGCGTGAGGGGCAACTTGCTCTGGTATCAGTTGCGCATGCGCAACCTGCGCCACAACCCCCGCAGACTGCTTCAATTCCAGAAACGCAGGCGCAGCCTGCGTTATGCACCTGCAACCTGCCCCGCATCCAGTAACGCAGCCGCAGCCTGCGTTACTGACCTGCAATTTGCTCAAAATTTTCGATTTTTTTTTCCTACACTAATGCATGGGTTGCCTCCCACGAAGCGCTTCTTTAACGTCAATAGCTTGACGTTACTTCCTCAAATCATGGTGGTTTCAAAAGAATAACCGAACCGTTCTCAACAGACAAACCACTCATTCGAACGTTGACATCTTGGTTGTTTGCTTTCCACAAATCTCTTCCTTCTGACTTCAACCTAATTTTACTACCCAACGGCCAAATCTTTTTCTTTTTCTTCTTCATACCTCTAAAGTACTTCTCCGACTTAACTGGCTGAACAAAAATTTCTTCTTCCTTATCATCTGCTTTCCACCTTCGCAACACGTGATCATGCCCCTCTTCAAAAATCACTAGCTCATTATTTAAAAGGACATACCTCAAATGTGGTGGAATTTTCCCAATCTTGACACTCGAGAGATCTTGAACTGAAGAACTGTCAATGGAATCACTAATGGGAGGCTTAAGCATACACATGTCAGATTTTTCGCTCAATAACTGATCAAACTTCTTTCTCTGACCCGTATCAACTATTTCCACACTGCAACACTCTTCATCCTCGGTCGGAAATTTCATTGCCTTGAACACATTAAAGGTGACACTCTGATCTTGCACCCTCATTGTAAGATCTCCTTTTTGCACATCAATCAAAGTCTTTCCTGTAGCCAAGAACGGTCTTCCCAAGATTATGGGAATCTTCTTATCTTCTTCAAAATCCAAGATCACAAAATCAGCTGGGAATATGAGCTTATCAACCTTCACCAAAACGTCCTCCACTATGCCCCTTGGATAAGTGATAGATCGATCAGCCAACTGCAAAGAGATGTTAGTTGGCTTTGGCTCCGGTAGACCAAGTTGCTTGAAAACAGACAATGGCATAAGATTAATACTAGCTCCCAAATCACATAAACATTTGTTGAAAGAAAGGTTGCCAATAGTGCATGGAATAATAAAGCTTCCTGGATCTTTCAGTTTAGGAGGCAATTTCTGTTGCAGAACGGCACTACACTCCTCTGTCAATGCCACTGTTTCAAAATCTTCCAACCTTCTCTTCCTTGACAAAATATCCTACATGAACTTAGCATATCTTGGCATCTGCTCCAACGCTTCAACAAAAGGAATGTTAATGGACAGTTTCTTGAAGACATCCATAAATTTCTGAAAATGTTTCTCTTGACTTTTCTTCAAACGTCCAGGATATGGCGGAGGCGGATAAATCTGATTATTCATTGAAGATTATTCCGGAGTAGACTTTTCAACAGGTTTCTTGCTCTTCTCACCATCTAGCTGATCAGCCACTAAATCAGATTTCTCAATTTCTGGCACTGCAGATTTTTCAACCTGCTGATTCTGAACATCTTCATCTTCTTCAGTTGCTGATTTAGGATCACTCGTGACTTTTCCGGATCTCAAAGTCACAGCCTTCACCTGCTCATGAACCTCCCTCTTGCCTGGATTACCCATTGTATCACTTGGAAGAGTTCCTTGTTGCATATTTACCAAGGCACTTGTAATCTGCCCCAACTGGGTTTCCAAAATTTTCTGGCCAGCTTGTAGGTTCTTTATCGCTATCCACACCTCATCTGATTTATCATTAGATGATTGCCCCATATGAGCCCGGGGCTGTTGCTGCTGAAATTTTGGAGGTTGATATGGTGGCCTTGGAGCATAAGGCTGCTGATAACCTTGATTGAATGGCTTTGCTTGCTGATAAGGCTGTTGAAAAGGTTGTTGTGCACTTTGATTGTTGCTCCAACTGAAGTTGGGATGATTCCTATTGTTAGGATGATAAGTGGCTGGAACTGGTGCATCAGGTCTCTGGAAATTACTCACGAACTGTGCTGATTCAGAAGAGATAGCACACTGATTCGTCTCATGTGCGCCCGCACATAACTCACAAACACTGGCCACCTGCTGAACTCCATAATTAGCAAGAGAATCCACCTTCATAGCAAGAGCTTTCAACTGAGCCGTAATCATTGAAGCTGTATCTACTTCCAAAACTCCTGCTACTTTGCCTTGAGATAGCCTTTGGGTTGGATTTTGATATTCATTAGCAGCCATCATCTCTATAAGATCATAAGCTTCATCATAGCTCTTTGCCCACAGAGCTCCACCTGACGCTGCATCTAGCAAAGGCCTAGACTGTGCTCCCAACCCATTGTAGAATCCATTAATAACCATCCAATCAGGCATGCCATGATGAGGACACTTGCGTAGCATCTCCTTGTAACGTTCCCAAGCCACACACAAGGTCTCGCCAGATTGTTGTTGGAATTGAGTCAACTGGTTCCTTAATGCTGCAGTTTTCGCCATAGGGAAGAATTTAGTAAGGAACTTCTGAGCAAGATCTTCCCATGTAGTAATGGAACCAGGTGGTAGAGAGTGTAGCCAGCTCTTAGCCTTATCCCTCAGAGAGAATGGGAAAAGCCTCAACCTAATAGCATCATCCGTCACACCATTACATTTGAAAGTGTCGCAGATTTCAATAAAATCCCGAACATGCATGTTGGCATCCTCCGTAGAAGCACCCCCAAACTGAACTGAATTCTGCACCATCTGAATTGTGCCAGACTTGATCTCAAAATTGTTTGCTGCAATAGCTGGCCTAATAATGCTAGACTGGATATCATTGAGTTTCGGCTGAGAATACTCCCTCAAAGCCTTAGCTGCTGCTGCTGCATCTGCCATTTCTACAGTAGTCTCAGTTTCCTCTTTCTTATCCTCTTTATTCTCTACAAGATCATCTTTTGCCAGTTTTTCCTTCCTAGCTTGCGAACGTGTTTGCATACAAACTTAAGTACCTGAAACACCACGAAACAAACAAACTAAGTAAGAATCCGAGTCAGTGAACGCTAACGACCACTGATGACAAGCACATAAACTAAAATAAAAACACCGATGATCCCCGGCAGCGGCGCCAAAAACTTGTTATGCAAAATCACGCAAGCGCACGTTGTCACAAGTAATATATGATTAAATCAAGTTCGTTCCCACAGAGATCTAGAATGGTGTTCAATTCAATTAATGTACCTATGCACCGATGTATGGTTTTTATCCACTGCTAAGACAAATAACAAATTGGATTTTTTATTAACTACTAAATTAATTATCAAACTAAAGATTAACTAATTAAAGAGTTTAAAGTCGAATTACTAATATGAGAATAAAACATGGAATCCTAGTTTCATCATCTACTTCACTTAGAGTTGCAGCCTTTAATTAAAACATGCGATGGTTTTGATATCTGATCGGATAACACAAAACAAGTATACGCTACCTGTCAGCATACGCATACCAAACTAAACATACATCCACAAAAGAGATAGAAGATGAATAGACACCAATTATGCTTAGACCCTAAGTGTCCATAGAATTTGAAAACATAACGGTTGAAGAACAAGTTATCCATAAAGATCACACAGGGTAGTATAAGTATTTTCATCTCACACCACAAATCATATTGATAAACAATTATGAACCTATGCTAGCATGGCAAGTTCTAAATCTCAAGATCCACTTTCACTTTACAAGAGATTAACAATTCAATTTAGATGTTAGCTACGCATCCAAAAGCATTAAGATTAACCATACGAGGATATCAAGAATTCACCACACATAAATCTTTAAGGCATGCAAACTACTAAGCTACATAGATAAATCCACTAGGATCCCATGACAACGATTAGTTCATAACTAAACCTTTCGTCACCATGGGATTTGATGAAAACATGGTAAATAACAAGATATGAATAAAAGAAGTAATTATATTAATAAACAAGAGTTTGAGAAAAACAAATCTATAACAAAAGATGAAGTAGATCTAGATCCGTTGCTTGTCACGAGCGTTGAATCCTTCTCTCCTTTTCTCCCTTGCAGATCTAAGCTGGTTACAAATACTAAAACTATGATAATGTGTATATCTCTATTACAATGGTAGGATGTGTTTAAATAGGCTCTATATTTCTTGCCCAGCAAGAATTTATCTTCTATTACAATTAGAATTTAATTAAGGTGCTAAAACCTGCCCGGAATATAATTAGAACTTGAAAAGGGCAAAACAGGAATTTCCCAGCCATGCTTCACAAAGAATACGCGCGCGATTTTATTCAGCACATTACTTGCACGTGATTCCTATCCCAGGTTATAGAAAATCTCTCAAGCTTCGCGTGGGCAGTAAGATCGCTGAAAACGGACTTACAGAACTCCAGATATGGCCAAAACAGTGTAAGCTGCGCAGCCTTCCCAGAAAATCCGAATTTTAATCAATTAATTCCCAAAAAATTATAGAAGCATCCACCTTAATCAACATTCTCATAAACCTACACAACTAAGCAAAACACATCAAAACTACAAGAAACTTGAGTCCAAGACAATCAATTTAAGCCGATTTAGAATGTTCCAAGTGGATATAAATCCACTTATCAATATAATGATTTTTATTTTATGATTGATAATTTATAGACTAAATAATATGTACTATTTAAGAGTATATATAATATGTTGGATAATTCAAATATACTGTCAGGTATGCATAATTAAAAGTCTCATAAGTAAAAGGTCATAATTTTTTGATTGGTTAAAATATGTAATATATGGATGTGTTAATTCAAGTAACTATTAAATTTAAATTAGAATTTTTAACTAATCATGACTAGCATAGTAAGAAAATAATGTTAAATAAGGAAAATTTTTAAAAATATATGATTGGTCTTTAATTTAGTAGTAGCCTCTTATTGATCCTAAAATAATTCATAATTTTTTGATTGGTTGATTATATCTGTTGGGATTTATGGGTGATACACTACACCATATATGGTCTTTGCCAACACCTTAAACCAGTGTTGTCATGTAAAATGTAGCCTTAGATGACTTAATTTTGGTATAAGCCAACACTGTATTTCGATGTTGCAATAGATGTCAACATATGTTACCTTAAATATAATTGAATTAGCAAAGCCAACACTTGTAGGGTGTTGCAGTAGATTACCAAAAAAAGTATTAAAAAAGGGGGAAAACAAAAATTTTAGGGGAGGGAAATGGAAATTTTAGCGGGGGAAAGTGAAATTTTGGGGGCCGCCTCAATTTTACTCTCTAACACAAAACACACACTCCCTCTCTATCAAAAAATACACTCTCCCTAACAGGAATCTCTCTCTCTCTCTGTCGTTCTCTTTTCCCTCTCGTTAATTTTACTCTCTCTCGCAAATATCTAATTCATATATGTGTATGATACTTGTAGTATTTCTCGTTAATTTGAAGCTCTTGCTTTGGATTTCTTTGAACCAAGTAATCTCCTTCCCTCCCCATCTCCTGTTTCTCTCTCTATCTCTCTCGTTCTCGTTCGAATTTGAAGCTAGTTGTGTGGTTTGTATTAATTTAAGATTTGTAAACCCTAAAATTTGGGGATTTTTAATTTTTTTCAATATTTTGAAAAACCCTAATTAAGTTTATTAAAATTTGGGGATTTTTAATTTCAACATTAAATTTATTTTGTGGGATTTTTAATTTGTGGAATTTGATGCTAGTACTTTGTTCTTTATATTTATATGAGGCTATTTATATTTATGGGATTTTTACATGTGTTGAACATACATATATTTGATAGTTATGTTGTTATTGGATTGTTGTCTCTTTCATTTATATTTTATGTGTTGTACTGGAAAAACTACTCTTGTTGACCTAATGGCATTTGGGAAGCAAAACAGAGTTGTATCTCAAGTTGTAGGGAGAAATGTAATAACATTATTGAGTGTTTACTCCTTTGTAATCTGTTTATTCTTATTAAGTAGAGAATTTTTGTTTAATGTCTTGAGCTCTATTTTTTACCTTACATAGATTGCATCTACAACCCCACAGTTTCTATAAGATATGTAGGAACAAGTCAACAATTTACTGTATATAATGAGTAATGATAGTTTCGAGATTTAATGATTTTGAATTATGAGTATAGGATTTGGAAAGATGTTTCGTTTGCTGATTTTTGTCTTCCTCAATTAGAAACTTATATATTAGCATAGTTCTTTTACAATTCAACAACTAATTTGCGGCGTACATCTCTCTTGTTTTAGGTATTTACCAGGCTCTTGAACTTAGAGACGGAGGATCAGACTACCTAGGAAAAGGTGTTTCCAAGGTGAGCAACTTCTTCACCTAGGTGAAGTTCAACATACATGTCCATTATGCTAACATGTTTACTCTATGTTTATCTAGGTTGTTGCAAACGTGAACTCTGTTATCGGCTCTGCTTTGATTGGCAAGGTTTGTGGGATTTAAGTATTCAAGTCAATTTTATTTTCACTTGTTTGGCTCTCTTATTTAATACTTAATGATTTAGAGTACAATATAGTCGTTCACTCATAATGAATTTGTGATTATAGGATCCAACTAACCAGACTGCTTTTGATAACTTCATGGCTCATGAGATTGATGGGACTGTTAATGAGTGGGGATGGTGCAAGCAACTGGTATTTTACATTTTTCTTATGATGTATAGTCCTATAAATAGTTAAGAGTTAATCATAATATTTATGTACCCACTACGCCATAGATGGCCTATCGCAACCTTTTGGCATGGGTGTTACCACTATGGGTGTTACCATAGCTATGAAAATTTTGACCTATCGCAACCTTTTGATTGTGGTGTTACCATAGGCACAAAAGTATGTTACTTTAGTTATAAAAGGTGTTACATTGGGCTAACATCATGAGGTGTGTTACCATAGAGTATTCATTAACAATTTTTTTATTTAATTTAAAATTAATGATTTAATAATTATTTGACTTTAAAAATAATTAATTTTAACAAAATTATTGAAATAATCAGTTTAAAACGTAATATTCCATCAAATAATTAAGTTATTGATTTTTCATAAATTTTAAATTTTGTTTATAAATTTCACATAAAAAGGTTGGGCCATAAAGTAATATCCAAACATTATTAAATTTTAACTAAATTCATTAAAAGATTTAATAAAGAAAACTAAATTTTGTATAAATTGTGAATTATTACAAAATCATGAAAATAATATATTTAACAATTATATTTTAATTTCAAGAAATAAAAATAAATTTATAATATTTTAAAAAATAAAAATGTACTTAAATATTAATTAATTGAATAATTATTTTACTTTAGAACTAATTAAAATGAAATTTAGATATTTCACAAAAAAATAAAATTTACCAGATAAATGATTTTTTTTTTAAAACAAATATTAGAACGGTAGCGGCGGCAAAAGGCCCGCCCATACTAAAATTTTCACTTAAACAAAAAACACTCACCCTCGCTTTAACAAAAACACTCTCTTTGACAGATCACTCTCTCTCCCCCTCTCTCCCTCGTAGAAATTTCTCTCTCGAGTATCATCTCTCTCGTTTCAAGTAGGACATCTCAAGTTTCTCAATGAGGCTTCTCAATTGATTTAAGGCTTCGGTTTTAAGCTTTGGATTGAGACTTCACTTCAAAATTAGGGGTTCTCCTCAATCGATTTCTTCACTTCAAATCAGGGGTCTTCTATTTGAGTTCAATTAATTCGATTTTTTCACTTAGATTACTTCCGTTTCAATTAATTGTTCTCTCTATTTGATTTCAGGGCCTTGGATTTGGATTACGGCTTTAATTTTGGGGCTTTACGATTTAGGGCTTTTTGGTTTGTATTTAGGGCTTTTCGATTTGGGCTTGGATTTGTAGGTATTACCCTCTTCCGATTTGTATGTATATGTGGATGCACTCTCTCCCTCTTTGTCCCCCTCTGTCTCTCACTCTCTGTCCATCTCCCCCCCCCTAATCCCCCTCTCATGTATGTAAGTTTTGATTACTCCTATTATTTGTGTATTGAAATAATTTTATATATGTAGCTTTTGCAGTATTGCTAATGTATGCTCATTCTTTGGATGTATGGGATAAAGTTCTAATGTTTACAAAGACAAAGAACATGCTGAATTTGAGTTTACTGTAAGTCAAACACAAGTATTCACTTGTCTGTAGCGTTTTTTATTTACTATTTATGATTTAATTTACACTTGACATGAGTAGTACTAACTATGTTCAAAATTGAAGATTGGTCTGATTCCAACAGATGATAGTCTTGGAAAAGAGGTCATTACAAAGATTACAACAAACATGGTCACTGAAAAAGTGTTCTATACTGATTCCAATGGGAGGGACTTTTTAAAATGGGTAACCTATATTTTATAGATTCATTGAAGTACTGAAAAAGCCTGAAGAATTATTCTGTTTATTCTGTGCATACATTCTTGGTGGTATCGAATTGGTTATCTGTCAAGCCTATTATCAAAGGAAGTATAAAATGTTGTCATTTGTTCAATTCCTCAATCTTTGATTCATAAGTTTGATGTTATGTTACTTTCATCGTTATAGCCTTTCGAACTCGTCACAGTTGCATCCTATACTTGTTGAACAGGAATATTATAAAAGAAACCATTAAAGATACATCTTGCAATAGATATTTTTTTGTTGGAAGTGTATGTTTGTAGCAAGTGCAGCCTGTTCAGTTGCTCTTATACCTTTAACATTTTGTTATAGATTTTTGAAGGGGCTAATCATGTGAATGTAAGCCATATCATACATGATTTATCATTTGGGCCGAAGTACCCTGGCATTCACAACCCACTTGATGGGACATCTCGAATTCTCCGGGGAACGAGTGGAACCTTCAAGTATTACATTAAGGTTAATCTAATTTATATCTTATTTCTCTCAATACTGATCTCTAACCTTTTATTCTGTAAAGTAACCTGCACACGCATCTCCCCACCATGTGTTATTAGAATTAATCCTTTGTCTAGTTTTATACTGGACACCACACATGATATATATATATACAGATAATTAAGTTCTTCACCCCTACTATTATCTATATTATAAACTATTTTTTGTACAGTGATAGATATATAAAGAAAAATAGACTTTGTAACATTCAGAGGCAGAATTATTCTGTCATAGTGATTGTAAACAAACATCTCAGAGATTTTTCTTTGATTTAATACATAAACACGACTTCCGCACCAGAGGAATTGTGGAGATTATACTTTTAACTTTAAGTTTATCTCTTTATTTTGATCGAGAGATAATATATGTTTTCTTCTTGAAGTAAGAAATTGATTGCGGTATTTGCTTAGGAGATTTCAACCACAATTTTTTGTCATAAACATTTAGCAAGTCCACTTAATATAATTTTTGACAAGTAGATTAATATAATGCGAGTACTTTCAATGGCATTTCAAATCAAGATTGGGTGTACACATGAGTAAAATTGGTAGTTATATGAGTTTTAAGCATCTACTTTGGGATTGTGAACTAAAGGAAAGCTTAAATTAACTTCCTTCCTCCGATTTTCCTTTTAAATCTCACTAGTTTGGTATTTGAACTCTAGTTTAATGTTTTAGTAACCTGTTGGTGTTTCCACATATGCTCATTTATGCTTTTATGTTAATAGGTTGTTTCAAACTCCAACCGTAGAAACTTTGGATCCAGAAATCCGGCAGTATAGTGATCTTCCTTCTTGGATAGATAATAAATGTTTGGATACAAGCATTTTCAACTAAAGCTGTACATCGTATTATTCTTTCATTCCCTGAGATTACTGTTGTAATTGTGTTTTTTTTTTAAATTTTATTATGCTAGCAACATGACTCCAATTTCCAAACAGATGGATTATTGTCTAGGGTTGTTGTTTTCTGTATTCTTTTAGCTTTAACATGTTTCTCTCATAATACTATCGAATTGGAATTTAGGTGAACAAGAGTGAATCTGTTTATCAGATCATTCCAGTTGCTGGTCCTCCCTGTTTTCTTTGTGAGCATAATATTATGGGAAGTATTGTTTTCCTAGTTTTGGAAACGTAAAAATTCTGCTATGTTAGCCAGGTAGTTCTGTATAGTTTAGTGGCACTGATTTGTATAATACTTAGTTTTGTTTTCTCCACATCGTTTCCTGAACTTTAATTTAGTTTGTGATATCTTGAATTCGACATTGCTAGTAATTTGTTTATTGCTATTTTTACTCTGTAGGTATGAGGTATGCATATGCAATGGCAGAAAAGTAGAGACAGTAGCATCTGAAATTCTGGAACAACCGAACAACTACTGCACAAGGTATATAGCACAAGTTAGAGTTACAAATTTATAATACAATCATTTGCCAGAGTCCAATTCTTGTACTGTTGTAGCCAGGAACTGATTATCAGGTAGCTTGGACTATTCATGCATAAACACAAAAGCCCCTGCTTCCGCCCCTGTTAGAGATAAAGACAAACCAACAAATACATCAGTGTTTGATCGTAATAAACCTCTTTGATCTGTGATTAATTTCTTCTGTCCATTTCCTGATTCCTATACTTTAATTAAGCATTTTCAATCCGTGATTCTACTCTGTTGTAGCTTGTAGTTGGGCCGACTGTGGAGGAGGCAAATGTAACAAGAAATCCCAATTCACATACACGTGCCAATGTGAAGAAAATTACTATAATCTGCTCAATACCACTTCTTTGCCATGCTTGAGAGATTGTAAGAAACCAGATATAATCGACATTTTACGAGAACATTCTTGTTCAGTGTGATTTTGATAATTATAAACTGAATTATATGTTTTATAAGGTGCACTTGGAACGGACTGTTCAGATCTTGGGATTTCAATGTTGAAACCACCGTCATCTTCTCCACCCCCAACTTTGTCTGATAAAAGTTCTAATCAAGGTGCGGCATATCATAAATGCAATGTCAATCTTGTTATGTTTTCACTTTTCACTCTTTATCTTAGCATCAGCGACAAACAAAATTAATGTAATCTTTATCTAGTTAGGCAAACACAGATTAGATGTATACATATCCGTAAGTATAGATTATGGAGATGTTTCCATTTCAGTAGACGTTTTATTCGATTGTAAGACGCTTAATTTATGCATTCCTATATTTGCAGCTTCTACAATGCCATCCAGAGGTGATTTTACACCGTCTAAAACCTTAGAACCGACGATGGAACACAAAATGGAACATGAAGCACTTGGAAGAGGTGTTGCTGAAGATAAATTTAACAAAAGGCAGAAGCCTTCTCCCATGAAATGGGAAAAGAGGACTGATTTAAAATATAACTATAACATCCCATATTTTATGGTTATTTTTTTGAGTTTATCAGATGTATGTGAATGAGGCAGGAATTTAGATTTTCATATAATCTCATGCTAGTGTTGGTAGATATTTTTGGATGATTTGTACAAGATGTTATTGAAATAACGTTGGATGATACATGTTATTGAAATGTAATTAATTTGGTTTTTGAATATTTAAATGTTATAATTTTTTTTGTTATTAAAATTAGTTATAAATGATTTTAATTATGTAACACTCAATGTGTTACAATTGGTAAAAGAGGGTGTTTGTTACAATAGACTGTGGACCCCACCTCGATGTGGGCCCCACAATTGTCCATGTGCAAAATTATACCCCCTATTGTAACACACAAACTATGTTGCTATAGAGTGTTTAAGGTGTTGCTATAGAGGTTTTTGGTAACCACATTTGCTATGTTACCTTAGGCTGTGTTTTGATGTTACCTTAGATACCTGTAGTTACTGCTGAGAACCTAACACAGCTGAGGTGTTACCATAGCCCTATTTTGGCCTATGGTAACTTCAAAATGGGGTCTATGGTAACACAGTTCAGCTATGAGCAAACGCAATATTGGCAGTGTCTCTTGTTGTGTGCAAAGCTGGGACCAGTGTCTTGAATATTCCTCTTTACAAGGTACAAGCTTTTATTTTTATTTTTGGCTAAGTTACAACTTAAGAAGTTTGTTATTTATGGGAGTTAAAGTATACCGCAATGGGAGTTAAAGTACTATACCACAACTTGAAGGCAAGTTATAGTGTCTCTCTATATATAATTATTTATGTGAAGGCAAGTTTTATATGTTGGCATCCATTGGTTGAAGTCCCTTTCAATTATAAATGTGTGCCTTTCTCCCTTGAAGCTGATTTATGTTTTGCTCTCTTAAAAATTTCTAATAGTGATTACGGGTTATTAAGAAATGGACAAACATCATCTTTAGTTGGTAATTTTATAGTAGTGGTCAATACTATGCTATCCACTTTGTATTAATAATATTTTCATGCTGCAGGTGTGCTTTATCAGCTGTTTGTACTAATCTCTATATCAGCTATTTTTCTGAAATGTATTGCAGGGGTTTTGCTTTGTGCATTCTGCGACAAAATCAGCTGTTGACAAAGTTGTGAGGGAAAAATCTGGACTACTGGTATAATAAAATATTAATCTTTTGCATACTTGCTTTATTTGTATGAAACCATGCTTTACATTACCTTCTGAAAGCATAGTAACTAAGCATTTTTATTGTCATCATTTTTTATCATGTTATTTTTATTCAGGAAAGGGTAATGCACTTATGGTCACACAGAAAGATTGGGCTGATTCCAGTGACTCTGAAGATGAATTGGATTATGAAAACATTGCATTGATGGCCAATAGTTCAGACAAACCTGGATCTCCAAAGAAAACTTCTCCATCCTCTGTTAAGGTATCACTTCACTCTCTTGATTCATTTGATAGCTTAAATTCTGATGAAATTAGATCTATCCATGCTGAGTTTAAGAATCTTATGACTAATTTTAGAATTCTTACTTGTGAAAGAGATGAACTTAAGGTTAAGAATGATAAATTAGTTGATAGAAATAATTTTCTTGAATCTGAATTAATTCAAATGGAAGAATACAAGTTGAGTTCTGATAAAGCTAAGCATGATTATATTGTAATTCTTGAGGCTTATGACTATGTCAGAAAAGAACTAGAAGAAGAGAGAGATGTGATTAAGACCATTAACAATTCCAGTAAGAAGACAATAGAAATCTTTGAGAGTGGAATTCGTGGTAAGGTTAATGGTTTAGGTTTTGATAAGGCTAGACAAGAAGAAAAAGTAGCTATTTTCAATGATGATAGTAAGGTAGAAGCTAACACATCTAAATCTGAAGGTAAGAAAATTGTTTCTGAACCTAATCATGTTAAATTTGTTGATTCAAAAGGTACCCCTGTTGTACACAAGAGAATTAACAATAGTTATTCAGATGAGAAAGTGTTAGAGAAACCTAAGAATGTAAACATAGGGTTTCTGTCTAAGTCTCAGTTGAAACAGAGATTAGATGGTCTTTCAGAGTCTAGCAAGATTAAGAGAAATAGGAATGGAAAAGAAGGTATTAACAAAGAGAACAATTACAAGAATGTACCTGATGCACC
Source organism: Kitagawia praeruptora (assembly GCA_037693485.1). Taxonomy (NCBI): domain Eukaryota; kingdom Viridiplantae; phylum Streptophyta; class Magnoliopsida; order Apiales; family Apiaceae; genus Kitagawia; species Kitagawia praeruptora. The sequence continues at coordinate 134,745,526 of CM075347.1, forward strand.
TAGGAAAAAATGCTATAAGTGTGGAAATCATAATCATTTGGCCCTAGACTGCAATCAAAAACCTTCTTGGAAAACTGAGTCCAGATTCCCCAAGACTCAGAAAATTCAATACCAACCACAAAAAGCTTGTTATCATTGTGGTAGTTTACTTCATTCCATTTACATGTGTAGAGAATATCATGAACTGTATTATGACTATTATTCTTTGAAATCTGAAACTCCTAGTCACAAACAGTTTGTGAGATCAGAGTCTAAAGTTGACTCTGCAACAGGTAAAATAAATGCAAAATCTTCAAAATCTGTTGTCTCTAAATCTAGTAAGAAAGGATCCAATCAAAGTTGGGTCCTAAAAAATTCTAACTAGTTACTTTTTGTTTGCAGGGCACAGGAAAGAAGCATTCAATTATCTTGGACAGTGGATGCTCTGGACATATGACTGGAAAGAAGTCCCTGCTTACAAAGTTTGAGAGGAAAGCTGGCCCAGTAATATCTTTTGGAGATGGCAACAAAGGAGAAACTCTGGGATATGGCTCAATTATTTTGGGGAATGTCATCATAGAAAATGTAGCACTGGTTGAAGGCTTGAAACATACTCTTTTAAGCATAAGTCAACTGGGTGATAAAGGTTACAAATCAATCTTTGACAGAGAAGGATGCAAAGTCTTGAATATGCAGAATGGAGACATTGTTCTAACTGGTCAAAGACATGGTAACATATATGAAGCCAGCTTAAGTGATACATCTAAAGAAATTGTTAGATGTCTCTACAGCAAAGCAGCAAGTGATGAAAGCTGGAATTGGCACAAGAAGCTCTCACATCTTAATTTCAAGAAGCTTAATCAACTTGTTAAACACAATTTGGTGAGAGGCCTACCTCAGGCGAATTTTGTGCAAGATGGACTTTGTGATGCATGTCAGTTTGGAAAGCAAAGAAGAACCACTTTCAAGAGCAAGACTGAAAATTCAATTACTGAACCATTTCACATGCTACATCTTGATCTGTTTGGTCCAGTAAACATTATGTCTATCAACAAGAAAAGATATGCTCTAGTTATGGTGGATGATTTCACAAGGTTCACATGGGTGTTCTTTCTACACAAGAAGGATGAAGCTCCTCAGCAAATCATTGAACTCATCAAGAATATTCATAATAACTCTGAGTACAGAGTCAAAGTACTTAGGAGTGACAATGGTACAGAATTCAAGAATTCTACAATGGAGGGGTTTTGTGCAGACAATGGAATCACTCAACAGTTTTCTGCACCTGGTACACCTCAACAAAATGGTGTAGTGGAAAGAAAGAACAGGACTCTCATAGAGGCAGCAAGAACCATGCTTGCAGATGCAAAACTTCCAACCTACTTTTGGGCAGAAGCTATTAACACTGCATGTTTCACTCAGAACTGTACCTTGGTAAATAGTCATGGAAAAACTCCCTATGAGATGATCAAAGGAAAGAAACCAAGTGTGAAATATTTTCACATCTTTGGATGCAAATGCTATGTCCTAAAAGTTCATCCAGAACAACTTGGAAAATTTGAAGCCAAATCGGATGAAGCAATTTTTCTAGGATATTCAGCATCTAAGGCCTTCAAAGTTTATAATCTCAGAACTCACATTGTTATGGAATCAATTCATGTTGCATTTGATGATAAGAAATTTGGAATTCTGCAAACTGATGAAAGCCATGACAAATTGGAATTTGAAAATCTGAAGAATTCTGAGATACTCTCAAGTGATGATGAAGGTTCTCCAGAAGAAATTTCTATTGCTTCTCAAAGGAATGCTACTGTTGAGGGGGAGCAAATAAATCAGAGAGAACACAGTGATCATCAGGAGCAGACTAGTCTTTCAGAATCTATTCCATCAGGAATTGATGTTTCAGAGTCTACTCCATCAGGAACTGACCTTTCAGAGTATACTGAGGAAAGATCAGTAACTAGCAGCAATATGGAATCTACTGATTCTATTGATCAAAGGAGAGTGTTTGAAGGTAGAGAGAATTCTTCTACAAGAGATACCACTAACTTAGGGGGAGAGACTATCAGAGTTGATTTACCACCTGTTAGAAAATGGACAAAGGATCATACTGAAGATTTGATAATTGGTGATCCAAATAGTGGTGTTCGAACTAGAAGATCAATTCAAAATGAATGCTTGTATAGTTGCTTTCTCTCAAAGAATGAACCTAAGAAGGTTGAAGAAGCCTTACAGGATCCTGATTGGGTAATTGCAATGCAGGAGGAGTTAAATGAGTTTGAGAGAAACAAAGTTTGGAAACTGGTACCAAGACCTAAAGATAGATCTATTGTTGGTGCAAGATGGGTTTTCAGAAACAAGCTAGATGAATCTGGTATGATTGTAAGAAACAAAGCAAGACTGGTGGCCAAAGGTTATTCTCAGGAAGAAGGCATTGATTATGATGAGACCTTTGCACCTGTAGCAAGATTGGAAGCAATCAGAATGTTTCTTGCATTTGCAGCTCATTCAAAATTCAAGGTATACCAGATGGATGTAAAGAGTGCTTTTTTAAATGGCAAACTTGATGAAGAAGTGTATGTAGAACAACCACCTGGATTTGTTGATCAAAAGTTTCCAAATCATGTCTACAAACTTGACAAGGCACTCTATGGACTAAAGCAGGCACCAAGAGCATGGTATGAGACTTTGTCTAAATTTCTTCTTGAAAATGGCTTCACAAGAGGTACAATTGACAAAACTCTATTCTTTAGAAAGATAAAAGGTGAATTGCTTTTAGTTCAAGTTTATGTTGATGATATTATTTTTGGTTCTACTAATGAAAAGTTGTGTGCTAAGTTTAGCAAGCTTATGCAGTCTAAGTATCAGATGAGCATGATGGGTGAACTAAATTATTTCTTAGGCTTGCAGGTCAAACAGACTGAGACTGGTATTTTCATTAATCAGTCAAAGTATATCAAAGATCTTTTAAGAAGGTTTGACTTTCAAGACTGTGCAGTTGCAAAAACACCCATGGCAACAGCCACTAAACTAGACTCTGATCCTAAGGGGAAGAGTGTGGATAATACTAGTTATAGAGGCATGATAGGCTCATTGTTATATCTAACTGCAAGTAGGCCAGATATAATGTTTTCTACCTGTTTATGTGCTAGATTCCAAAGTAATCCTAAGGAATCTCATTTAATTGCTGTGAAGAGAATTTTTAGATATCTCAAAGGAACTCCAAATCTTGGTTTGTGGTATCCTAGAGAATCTGATTTCTTTCTAATTGGCTATTCAGACTCTGATTATGCAGGGTGTAAGATAGACAGGAAAAGCACTACAGGTACATGTCAATTTTTGGGAAATAGATTGATTTCTTGGGCAAGCAAGAAGCAACAATCTGTTTCAACCTCAACTGCAGAAGCTGAGTACATAGCAGCAGGCAGTTGTTGTGCACATCTCCTTTGGATAAGAAATCAGTTGCTGGATTATGGTATGACACTTAGTAATATTCCTATGTTTTGTGATAATACTAGTGCTATTAAAATTGCAGAAAATCCAGTTCAACATTCAAGGACTAAGCACATTGATGTCAGGTATCATTTTATTAGAGAACATATTGAGAATGGTACTGTGGAACTTCATTTTGTTCCTACTGACAAACAGCTTGCAGATATTCTAACTAAACCACTTGATGAGACTACATTCAGTAGACTAGTAAGTGAGTTAGGAATGTTAAATTTTTAGATCTTTAACATCTGCAAAAGTAGCAAGGTATGTTGTTCTTAGCTTATAGACTTGATATTCCTATCAGGATCTATATTTGATTGTTAAATGCTTGAGCTATAACACATTGCCTTGATAAATTTCAGTATGATAGACTTGTTAATAATCACCAGGATTAGATTTGTCATCAGGATGCTGACGTCATCAGTATTGTGTCAGTATCAGGATTATGAAAATTGCTTCAGATCCTGACGTTTACTTTGTGTAGTAATCTGATTCTGTGATGTGTTAAGTCTATGCTAGCAAGTTTTGATATTTGCATACTGATAATTTATACATCATTCAAAAATCAAAAGACAAGCAGATAACAAGAAATTGTATTTTCATTAATAGAAATCATTACATGGAAATGAAATACAACATCTTTTTGTCTAAATTTCTACTCTATACTTGTCTTTGATATGAACTCTGAGGTACAGGACAAGGAGCATCTCAAGAAATCCATCAGGGGATGAAAGCCTCGTTTGCTCTTGGATTCCTTGTCTGGGCGACTTGAATGAGAGCAGCTAACTTAAATGAATAGCATCTCCATCAAGATCAACCTCAGACTCTCGGCCAAATTCTTCATCCTCAAGTTTTGAGGAGGTTAGGGGAAGATTGTATCCAACAGATGGATGTTCTAGGAGAAACCTCTGGATATTATCGAAAACCAATCCATTCATGATTAGTTCGATGAGAAGAGTCGTTTGTTCAAAGAGATGATCAAGAACAGGATGTTCATCGACCAAGAAAAATCTTAAAAATGGGTTTGAAGGGATTTTTGGTTTGAGAAGCATTGTTGAGAAGAAAAGAAATTGAAAGGATATGGAGAATGGCACAAGGCGTTTGGTTCTTTTAAAGGAAGACGTGAGAAGCTGAGCAGTCACTTGGAAGTCTTAATGAAGTCAAATGCTAATTATTGCATGAGACTGTATTTCTTGTTTCAAGAAATATTGAAAATATCTAACCAATTGATTTTCTGTTCAGATTAATTGTTTATTTTCTTTTTCAGATAAAAGAAAGATGCCACGTGGAAAACTCCATATTAAGTCTCTGATGATATTGATCAGGATTTCATGAGTGATCATCAGGATTTGAAAATTGCATTTTGTGATTATTTTGATGAGAGGTCATCAGGAAAAGGAAGCTGATCAGTATTACTTATTTATACCCTGATTTATTTCATGAAAATCAATTTTGGATTTTATTTTCCAAAAATCGTGGGTAACCGCATTTGTCAGGGACTGACACCTGTCAATCTACGTGTCAACGTGGGATAGTGGTCTGAAAGATTTGTGAAATATATTTGTTTTGAAACTCTAATTGTGTAATTGCTTTCTCTAATCTTACATTCTCTAAAGCAAAAATCACTCTTGAGTTTTCAAAATCACTAATCCATTTCAAGAATTTTTCAAGTTTCTTTTCAGATCAAGAATGGCAGCTCAGAGAAGATTACCTAAATCAGTAGCCTTCAAGTTTGGTGACTTTGATTTTATGACAAACAATCATGTTGCAGCTATCACCAACAAGGAAGGAGTGTCATCTGATTTTCATCCAATCATGGACTTTCTGGCGTATGGACCATTAAGTTATGCATTGACAGCATCTCCACAGATTAATCAAGAAGCTGTTTCACAAGCTTGGGAGAATGCTGAGGTAATTGATTCTACTCAGAGTCAATCAGGTAAGATTGTTCTACATTTAGGACGAGATTCATTTGACATTACTGAATCTGTTGTTAGTTCAGTACTTTGCTTACCTGTTACTGATAGTTATGAGAATGTACCATCTGATGATAATATAAGAACTATGTTGTCTGAATTAGGTTATAGTGGACCTTTAGATAACATGAGCCAGTTGAATAGGTCTTTTCTAAGAAATGAATGGTCTTTTTATTTTGATCAAATTGCTAAATGTTTTACTGGCAAATGTAGTTCTTTTCAACAAATTACTTCTGTTACATCTCATATTGCTTATAGTTTGCTTTATGACAGAGTAATTAACATTGGTCATATTATCTTAAGTCAGATGAGTATTAAACTTGGGTTAAGAGATCAAAACAGGAAAATGGTTTATTATCATAGATTTATGCAATTGTTTATTAACCATTTTATTCCTGATGTTGAAGCTAGATTTGGTAGGGAATACTGTGTTTCTTCTTATGAACAGCAAAAGAGAATTTTCTCTGATATTACAAAGAAGGACAATGAAAAGAATCTAGATGAAATACCTGCAATTCATTATCCACATCATTTTCAGGTAATTCTTAAAACTCATCTTCCTACTCTCTACAATTCTTCTTTCTTTTGTGGTGAAATGGCTCAGGAATCTCAATTGGAGGAGAACCCACCTGTGTCTACCCAAGTAGCCCAAAACATCATAGTCTCTGAAACAATTCAAGAACCAAATTTTGATCCACAGCCTATTGTTTCAAAGAAACCAACCTCTGGTGTTTCTCAAAAGACATCAGTTGTAAGGAAGAGAAGATTTGTTGTGTCAAGTAGTAGTAGTAATTCTAGTGAAGATGATGATGATTTAACTCTTGCAGAGAGAGCAGAATTGAAGGCTGCAATTCAACTTTCTTTGTTAGCACAAAGAGATGAAAAACCTAGTCACAGCCAGGCTGCAGTCTCACAAAAGGCTGTAGTTCTTAAAAAGGGAAAACAGTTACTGGATACTGTCTCTCAAAAGACTGTGTCTATTGAACCAAGATCTCATCCCAAGATCACTTCTGTGTCTACACCTCTTGAGTCTTCTCAGGATAAATCTTTTGCTCACTATATCAGGAGAACAAGGAGAAAGATTCAATTGTCACCTACACACACAGAGTCTAGTCCAACTAATATCATGCAGGTTTCTACAAATCAAGCTACGTCTATGTCAGTATTTGACAAGAGAGATCTGGATATTGATTCTTCATGGGAAACTACATTATCATACAGACTGGCTATGGGACTAATTTCTCTCAAAGTGAAGTTGTCAAGGCCTGTTCTAGACTTTCTGATTGAAAGAGTACCAAAACTTTTATTTCCAGATGAATATGGACTTCTACATCAAAGACTTGACTTAATGAAGATGTATTTCTATGTATCTGTCAGAAGACAATTAGTCAAGAAATTTGGACTCTCGAAGCATGTTGCACTTCAATCACTTCATGCATATTTATTTGACAAGGATGTAATTATTGAAGATGTTTCAGCTCAAGGTGAACAACTGGAGGAAGTAGATAGAGGGAAGCAGTCAACAGAAGATACTATTGCACCAGTGGTGAGTAGTAGGAAAGATCAGATCACGGTCACTGCAACACAAGAACCATCTAGTCAGAGGAAGGATGACTCAGGAGCTGTGATAGCTGATGTTGAAAGGTCTTCTGTGATGACTGAGAATGCAAGTGAGATACCCTATGATATGGGAGGAATGACTTTGGTTGATTTTTCTGAAGATCAAACAAATTTTGTTCAGTCAGAGTCTATCCACCTTGAGGGTGTGTCTCAACAAACAACACTTAAAGACGGTGATGTACTAACTATGATGTCTAATGAAGTATTACTGAAGACATCAGAGTCTAGTAAAGAACCTGAAAGTGGTATACTGGAGCCTGTAGTTTCTGAAAGGAAAAAAGATGATTGTATGGGTTCAGAGACTATAGCAGCTCACTCCTTGGAGAAAACCTCAAGCCACATGCCATATGAGGAACCCTCTCTCCATGTGAGTTCAGGTATAAAAACTCCTTCTAAACTCTATTTTTCTGTAGGTCATGAGAGCACTTATCCAAATTTGAGTGATACACTTGAAAAGATGGATATTGATCCACAATTTGAGCGGCTGGCTCCTGACCAGGCAAAAGGTGAGGTAGAAAGAGTGTTGACTTTAGTAAGTCAAAGTGAGAATGAGGGTATGGATGATCAACTCCATAGTGAGGGAGAGAAAATTAGGAAACCATCATTTGATTTCTGGGATCAGGTTTTTCCTGAATCTTGGTCTGAAAATTTGGGTATGGATGCTGGTACTTATTCATTCATCAAAATGTATCAGAAGAATGACCTAGCACATCACAATGCAAAGCCAGAAGTTAAAGCTCAGAAGCAAAAGGAGAGGCTTGCAGAAATCATTAACAGGAGAGGTGCCAGGATAAAGCAATCTCTTGATACATATGTACCAGATGAAGATCCTATGATCCTAGTGTTCCGTTGTATGTACTTCCAATATCAGCTAGAATTGAGACATCAACAGTCTCTGATCACTCTAAGGAGGAGTCAGGATTTGAAGATGTTAGTACACAGAATACTGGTGAAGGAGATGATGATCATGTTTCAGTTCCAGAACAGAAAGATGAAGACGTTGATACTTCTAATCAGGTTTTATTACTTGAATATCATACAACTCAAGCAACTTCTTCTACAAGACTTGAAGATAAAGTTCTTTCTGATTCTGATACTGAAGATTCTAGAAGCACTTCCAATATTGAAGTTCATTCTGATGTTTTAAAAGATATTCAGAATTCTCAAATTGCTATTCAAACAAGACTTCAATCACTTGAAGATAACCAAGTCACAATTATGGAAAATCAAGCAGTTCTTATGAATCTCATTTGTTCTGTTTCTGAATCTCTTGGAATTAATGTTGCTGATGTCAAAAAGGGGGAGATAAAGACAATTCAAAGACAACAACAACAATACCAGACTGAAGAAGATAAAGATAAAGCTGGGGGAGATAAAGATCAAACAAAAGGTAGTAAAAAGAAGAACCAAGAGTGACAGTGGTGAATCTCAGCTAGGAAGAGGTAAAGGAAGAGCAGCATTAATAGTTAAAATTCTTTCTTCTAAGTACTGGATAAATGTCTACATCTGAGAAGGAGGTACTTAACTTCATAATTCTACATTCATAAATTCTATTCTGGTTGTATTGTTATATGTTTTGACATCCACAACTTAGATTTATGCTTCAGTTTGTAAAGCATAAATAGGGGGAGATTGTTAGGAATAATTCATAAGTTGTGATGTTAAGAATAGAATTTACACATTATACTTCTTGTAATCCTGATCTTATAAAGGATTTAGCACTGTATTTAGGTTTTATGTGTAAGACAGTTATCTGTATAGTTTAGTCAGGAATGAACAGTGTATCGGAGACTACATGTCAGGAACAGAGAGCAAATCCTGATGATGGTCCAATACTGATGGTTGATCAGATACTGATGCAGTGTATACAGATCCTGATATCAGTCGTGTTACTGATGATGTCATTATGGATGCTACAGAAACTGGCAAGTGCTATAAAATAGGATCGTTGTTTGAAGAACAAGCAAGAAGATATTATGAAGGAAAGAGTTTTCTATTGAAGGAAACTATCGACTAGAAGGCAGAACATTGTCATGTATAGATTATATCTTTCTGTTATTAGTTGATAGGTAGAATTATAAATATTCTCTCAATATCATTGTAAAAAGAGTGCGACGAAGTTGTGAGTTCGTGTGCGTAGCTCTGTATAAGGTTTGTATTCGAGAGTACGAAACAAACAGAGAGATATTTGTATTGTCAGCAGCTGCTAAAGGTATTGTACACCTTTGGTAGAGTTTGTATTTGATCTTATTAATACAAACAAGAGTTTGATTCATTCGTTTATTCTTGTTCTTATAATCAAGCAAAAATCAGACACGATTATATAACTTGTATTCAACCCCCCCCCTTCTACAAGTTATTCGAGTTAACATTTTGCGTGTCATTTTTTTGTATCAGGTGTTCCTAAAAATGAAATTTTTATAATTATTATCATCTTAATTGCAGTGTTTCAGCTTGAACTTCTTATGCAATCACTTTTTTTTTGCTAAGCTCTTATGCAGTCACTAACAAGGTTGTAAATGTAAAAGTCTATCAACTTCTCTATAATTCCTATAGTTTTCCCTGATTAATATTTTTATCTGGTAGGTTCCTTCATTAATATTGAGCATTTGAGTAGTTGTAGTTTTATTTGTCTATTTTAAATTTATATAAACTGTTGTTGCAGGTAGTCTAAGCAGACATGGAGGGAAGTGTGAGTGAAAACCTGCTTACAGAAGTTCGAAAAGCAGAGGAGGGGACACTCAAAGACAGAGTATAGACGGAGTCCAAGAAAATGTGGATCGTGGCTGGCCAGTAAAATGGGTTCATAATATCTGGCTAAAGTGCTAAACTTCTATCAATGGTTATTTATTTTACAAGTAAAATGGGACAGTCTGTGTATCCGTTGTGCAGTTGCTAATGTTCTAGTTGCTAGGTATACTTTAGATTTATATTGTATTGTATGAATAAACGAGGAAGATTTGACTCATAAGTAGTGATCTTGCTACTTCATGTTTTTTGTAAGTTATTGATATTTGGAATTTATTTCAATTTTAACGAAGTAATTTTAGTTTCTAGTTTTTATTAGAATTTGGATTGGCATTGTCAATTTTATTGTATTGTATTCATCTAACAAAAAAATGGTGTTGCTAAAATATGAAAAGCGTTTAATAAATATATGTTGCCAAAGAAATAATGATGTTGCTAAATACTGAACAAAGTGTTGCTAAAAAACAAAGTGTTTGATGAACCAATGTTGCAATAGGAAAAAATCGATGTTGCAATAGGTCAATTACAACATCCCCTTTAGTGTTGTTATACACTCGAAAGTGTTGGCATAGATGACTAATGCAACATCTATAGCGATGCGGCCGTAGGGTGGTAAAAGTATTGGCTTACCCACCTAAGGCCACATGAGCAGATCCAACACCACTGAAATTGGAAAAAGTGTAGCCTTAGACCAATTCTGGGCTTATGGCAACACTTTTCAGGCTTTTTTACACTTTTTCAGGTGATGCTAAAGAGCATATATGGTGTAGTGGATAGCATAAAGACAACTTAACTATATTTCCCTGTACTTAGTTTTTACTAAGTTGAACATACTGTCACAGCCAGAGTATGTCTTCGTATTCGAATAATTGCTGTCATGTAATAAATGTATGATTTGAGAGAAGTTCATATGTTTGTTCAAGCCTCAAGGAATGCATCCTGAAGACAGCAAGAATAAAAGTTACTGTCATGTCCCTGACAGTAATGTTACAAGAAGACAAATGTTGCAAAGTCACGACAAAGCTACATTTGACAGCAACATTGGCCGTAGCAAGAGACAGTAACATTCTCACACTTGACAGCAAGTCTGGAGCTCTGACAACAACATTGGCGGGAGCCAGTACTGTCAACCTCTGAATATTCCTTTGACAGCAGACTCTGCGGTTAAGGTTACTGTCACCTTGAATTATTTGAATTGGGTATTTTCTCATTCAAAGCCCGTGACAGGTTACATGTTCAAGAAATAGATTTGCTGCAACACACTATCGTTTGTAGCAGACCTGCAAGACTACGACAGAAGCTTAAGAGATTCACAAGACAAGGCTGGTCAATTCGAGGAGCATGTGATATCCATATCTACTAGAATTGTATTAGATAGAAATAGAAAGAATCTAGGTTGCTTTACTTATAAGGTTTATCCTATCTGTATAGCAATTAGGGAAAGTCACATGGGTGTGTAAATTATAATGAGCTGCCACTTGAAAACGACAGCAGCTCAACACCCCATGCGATAGGGACAACAGAGTATCTTAGTCTACTTAGATAAATCTTAGATTCTTTTCTATTCATGTATGCACACGAAGCAATCTGTATCTCTTGAGATATCGAAGCTGGAGAAACTCTCTCCAAGTTGTAGCAACACTTCACACAAAATAAATAAAACATTTATTTTGTGAGAAATCTTGTTTCACTTATTGCTTGCATACATCTACTGATAATCTATAATCTTTATTTTCGTTGTTGATTTAAAGATTCGATTTTATCAGTATTGCATTCAACCCCCCTTCTGCAATACTCCGGGACCAACAACTGGTATCAGAGCGTACAGATTGATACACAAATCTGAAGATCATGACGAGTATTTAGAAGTCAAGTGGAATCAAGATTCCAGTCTTTGATAAAGAGAACTACAATTTCTGGAAAAGAAAGATCTTGTTATTTATCAAAGCTGCCCATCCACTGTATTTGGGAATTCTTGAGAACGGCCCCTTCATACCACTGAGAATGGTGAAACCATTCCAGCCCATTGGGTTGCAAAGAAGCCTTCAGAGTACACAGAGTCCGAAAAAGAGAAAGTAGTCTTGGATGACTATTTACAACTCATCTTGCTCGACTCACTTACATTAGACAAAGCCATGTGTGGTAATATCATGGGATGCAGATCTACAAAAGAAATGTGGAGCAAGATAGAGCTACTGTGTGAAGGAAGTGAAGAAGTTCGCGAGAACCAAAGACAAATTCTTGTATCACAATACGAAGCCTTTATGGCGAAACCAGGCGAAGAACTTACACACATGTTTGAAAGGTTCAGTAAGCTGATAGCTGAGTTGTAAATTCATGGAAAGTTCTATGATAGAAAGGAGATTAACATCAAATTTCTGCTCACTCTCCCTGAGCATCTTGAGCACAAAAATTTATGTGATTAACAAACTATAAACTTTGATTGTTTAATAGAAGTGCATGGAAACACGTTTCGGTTGTTTTCATTGAAAAATATTTAGGATAATTGATCGTAATCTTTTTTTATTATAAGTTATAATAAAAAAATTTGCTAATACAATGTAAGAATTACAATAATAATAATAAGATTTCAATTTTATTATATTTTTTTAAAAAAATAACATATAATCGCAGGGAAGAATGTTTTAGAGTAGTGTATAAAAACATGTTCTAGTTGTTCTTCTTGAAAAATCTTTTGGAGAATTGGTCGTATTATTTTTTTATTCTAAATTATGATAAAAAAAATTGTATTATAATTATAATAGGATTTCAATTTCATTATTTTCTTTAAAAAAAACATAGAATTGTAAGGGAATATGATTCTAGGGATAAAACTATTTTTTTATTTAAAATTGTAATAAAAGAATTATAATTACAATAGGATTTCTATTTTATTAAAAAACAATATAGAATTATAGTAAAAATAGGATTATAGGGGGTGAAACCAAAATATGGTGCGAACCAAAAGTGGTACTGTTAAAGGGGTGTTCCTTGAAAAATCTTTTGGAAAATTGATTGTATTATTTTTTGATTCTAAATTATGATAAAAAAAATTGTATTATAATTATAATAGGATTTCAATTTTATTATTTTCTTTAAAAAATAACATAGAATTATAAGGGAAAATGATTCTAGGGATGAAACTATTTTTTTTATTTAAAGTTGTAATAAAAAAATTATAATTTTATTTTATTAAAAAATATCATATCATAGAATTATATTATAAATAGGATTATAGAGGTGAAACCAAAATAGGGGTGAAAGTTTAAACCAAAAGTGGTACCGTTAAAAGGGTGTATTATTTTTTATTCTAAATTATGATTAAAAAAATTGTATTATAATTATAATAAGATTTCAACTTCATTATTTTCTTTAAAAAAATAACATAGAATTATAAGGGAATATGATTCTATGGATGAAACTATTTTTTTTATTTAAAGTTGTAATAAAAAGTTTATAATTATAATAGAATTTCTATTTTATTAAAAAATATCATAAAATTATTGTGGAAAGAGGATTATAGGGTGAAACCAAAATAGGGGTGAAACCAAAAATGCTACCGTTAAAAGGGTGTTAATAAAGGTTATAGATTATAACTATAATTGCAGACATTTTACGTTTAGCATTGGACTTACTCTAAATCATAAAATGTATAAACTTTCAATTTATATATAAGTTATAACTTATAAGTTTAAAACTTTTAAGGAATCCCAAATTACCGAAACAAGTAGAGTTTAAAAATTAGGGTATTTACTAAAAATACTAGATTTAAAGTTTCTGTTGGGATTTATGGATGATAGCATATAGACAACTTAACTATATTTCCCTGTACTTAGTTTTTACTAAGTTGAACATACTGTCACAGCCAGAGTATGTCTTCGTATTCGAATAATTGCTGTCATGTAATAAATGTATGATTTGGGAGAAGTTCATATGTTTGTTCAAGCCTCAAGGAATGCATCCAGAAGACAGCAAGAATAAAAGTTACTCTCATGTCCCTTACAGTAATGTTACAAGAAGACAAATGTTGCAAAGTCACGACAAAGCTACATTTGATAGCAACATTGGCCGAAGCAAGAGACAGTAACATTCTCACACTTGACAGCAAGTCTGGAGCTCCGACAACAACATTGGCGGGAGCTAGTATTGTCAACATCTGAATATTCCTTTGACAGCAGACTCTGCGGTTAAGGTTACTGTCACCTTGAATTATTTGAATTGGGTATTTTCTCAATCAAAGCCCGTGACAGGTTACATGTTCAAGAAATAGATTTGCTACAACACACTATCGTTTGTAGCAGACCTGCAAGACTACGACAAAATCTTAAGAGATTCACAAGACAAGGCTGGTCAATTCGAGGAGCATGTGATATCCACATCTACTAGAATTGTACTAGCTAGAAATAGAAAGAATCTAGGTTGCTTTACTTATAAGGTTTATCCTATCTGTATAGCAATTAGGGAAAGTCACATAGGTGTGCAAATTGTAATGAGCTGCCACTTGAAAATGACAGCAGCTCAACACCCCATGCGATAGAGACAACAGAGTATCTTAGTCTACTTAGATACATCTTAGATTCTATTCTATTCATGTACGCACACGAAGCAATCTATATCTCTTGAGATATCGAAGCTGGAGAAACCTCTCTCCAGGTTGTAGCAACATTTCACACAAAATAAATAAAACATTTATTTTGTGAGAAATCTTGTTTCACTTATTGCTTGCATACATCTACTGATAATCTATAATCTTTATTTTCATTGTTGATTTAAAGATTCGATTTTATCAGTATTGCATTCAACCCCCCTTCTGCAATACTCCGGGACCAACAACTGGTATCAGAGCGTACAGATTGATACACAAATCTGAAGATTATGACGAGTATTTAGAAGTCAAGTGGTTTGATAAAGAGAACTACAATTTCTGGAAAAGAAAGATCTTGTTATTTATCAAAGCTGCCCATCCACTGTATTTGGGAATTCTTGAGAACGACCCCTTCATACCTCAGAAGGAAGTAGCTGCTGCTACTGTGAATGATGAAGTCATTCCAGCCCATTGGATTGCAAAGAAGCCTTCAGAGTACACAGAGTCTGAAAAGGAGAAAGTAGTCTTGGATGACTATTTACAACTCATCTTGCTCAACTCACTTACATTAGACAAAGCCATGTGTGGTAATGTCATAGGATGCAGATTTGTAAAAGAAATATGGAGAAAGATAGAGCTGCTGTGTGAAGGAAGTGAAGAAGTTCGCAAGAACCAAAGACAAATTCTTGTATCACAATATGAAGCCTTTATGGCAAAACCAGGCGAAGAACTTACACACATGTTTGAAAGGTTCCGTAAGCTGATAGCTGAGTTGCAAATTCATGGAAAGTTCTATGATAGAAAGGAGATCAACATCAAATTTCTGCTCACTCTCCCTGAGCATCTTGAGCACAAAGTCACAGCCATAAGAGAGGGAAGAAACTTGAGTGATGTCTCTCTTGAAACTCTCTATGGTGTGCTCAAATCATACGAACTCGAGCTTTTTCAAAAGAGAGTTATTCAAACTGGAACCAAAGGAAAGTTAGCAAACATGTCAGGAGCCCTCATAGCGCATGAGACATAAGTAGCTTGTCCAAGTGAACCATCACAAAGTTCACAACCAACACAGATGCCATCTTTGAAGATTGAAGAAGTGTTGGATGATGAGGAGAAGGAGGTTCTGCAGCTGAAAGATGTTGAAGATGAAGACTTCTACACAGTAGAAGAGATTGAAAGCATGGATAATCCAACCATGGCTTATATGTCTAAGAGATTCAAGAATATCAAGTTCAGAAGGGACAAGTCATACAAGCCACAGGGTCAATAATCTAAATTCAACAAGGGAAGTTTTTCAAAGCCCACTGGTGGAGCCACAAGAGGAGGATACAAGACAGGGTTGGTAGATAGGTCGAAGTTCAGATGTTACAACTGTAATGAGCTAGGTCATTTTGCTACTGAGTGCAGAAGACCAAGACAGAATCAAGGAAAAAGATCTGGAAATCAGTTTAAGAGGAATCAAGGGAAAGCCTATGTGGCTGAAGGAAAATGCTGGGATGATTCTGAAGATGAAGAAGAAGAGGAGTTTGTGAACTTAGCCCTCATGGCTAAATCTGATGAAGAAGCTTCAAGTTCATCAAACCAGGTACCATCTCTAGTCTTACTTGATATGTCTAAAACTGAGTATAAGCATACCATTGAGGATTTAAGTGCCGAGATGTTTAACATTCATGTTAGTTTATCTTCTGCTCATGAAGAAATTGCTAAGTTAACTAAATAGAATGAAACTCTCAAATCTGAAAATGAAATGTTGTTGCTAAGAACCAGTCCCCTAGATTCATTAACTCAAGAGAATGCTAGATTGAAGAATGATATTATCTGTGCTAAGGAAATAGAAGATTTTCTCAGGAGTCAAATTGCAGAAAATGAGTTTAAACTCAAAGCTTTTAGAAACTCTTCTAGGTTAGTCCAGGAATATCATGATAATCACACCGAGAATCAAAAGGTAGGAATAGATTTCGAGTATGGTAGAAGGCATGGAAAGGCAATTGTTCTTGATGATAGTGATGCTATCAAACCTCAAATTCTCAAAAGAGTTAACAATTCGATTTTCAAAAATCTTCAAGCTGATTTTGATGAAACCTCCTTGTTCATCAAACAAGAGCTACTTGATGACGATGAGTGCATTGACAACACACTGAGCAAAGGAAAAGATACTGTCAAGTCCCCCATGATAGAAACTCTACCAAGCAATCAGACAGAATGTTCTAAAGTAGCTGAAAACAAGGATGAGATAGAAACTTCAAAAGATACTGTCAAGAGAGAACCCAAGACAGCAACTTTCAAACCTGCTATCACGACAGAGGCAAAGAAAGGTACTGTCAAGGGTGGCTCGACAGCAACTTCAGAACATACTGTCAAAGCAAATGCCTACAAGCCTAAGAATAGGAATGGTAAATTAGGGATTGATAAGAAGAATGGATATAGTCGTGTTAAGGATGCCCCTAGGAAGCTTTGCAATAATTGTGGATCATCTCATCATTTAACATTTGTTTGTAAGAAACCCAAATAGGATAAGATTAATGCGTCCAATGTTAGTGGTAACTTACATAGAACCCCCATTATGCAAAGAAGTATGGATGTCTGTAATAACATTGACTGTATGCCATGCAAAATTGTTGTTATGAGTACTTGCTTCAATCTACGTATTCTGTCTACTGAAAGATGCTCCTATTTAGAAACTGCTGAGACTTCTGTGCCTACCTATGTTGGTAAAAAGGCAGCTTCCACCAAGAGAAAGACTAAGTCTAACTCTAGAACCAAGTGGACAGTAAAAGAAGTCAGACAAGAGGATTCTAGTGTCGATTTAAATATGAAACAGAATGATATGAACAATGATGCTGTAACTGCAGGACCCAACAGAGTTTGGGTACAAGATGCAAATTAAAATCATCTGTTTTGAAGGGCAAGAAACAGAAGCAGGTCATGTGGATCATCGACAGTGGATGCTCCAGGCACATGACTGGTGATATAGCCCTGCTATCACATTTTGTGGAGAAAGCCGGCCCAATCATAACTTTTGGAGACAACAACAAAGGTTACACTGTGGGATATGGCTGTTTGGAAATTGGAAATGTTGTCATTGAAGATATTGCTCTTGTTGATGGATTGAAGGACAACCTACTCAGTGTCATCCAGTTCAGTGACAGAGGATTCAAGGTTGATTTTGATATGATGGTTTGTGATATCTATCACAAGAAAGATCGAAGCCTCTCTTTGAAAGGAGTTAGGAAAGGAAGCTTGTTTGTTGCAGATTTAAATTATGTCAATAAAGACAAGGCTTACTATTTTTACAGTAAAGCATCAGTTGGTGAAAGCATGCTTTGGCACAAGAAGCTCTCACATCTCAATTTCAAGAATATGAATATTCTAATGAAGAAGGATTTAGTGAGAGGACTACCTCAACAGGAATTCTGTCAAGAAGGATTATGTGAGGATTGTCAAATGGGCAAATTGAAAAGATCTATGCACAAATCAAAGCAAGTGAATACAAACACTAAGGCACTCAAATTAGTTCACATGGATTTGTTTGGTCCAGTAAATGTTCAATCTCTTGCAAGGAAGAGATATGCCCTGGTAATGGTGGATGACTACTCAAGGTACACTTGGGTGAAATTTTTAGAGACAAAGGACGAAGCTGCTCAAGAAATCATTGATCACATAAGAGTTCTTGAAAGAACCCCAAATGCTCAAGTTCAATATCTGAGAAGTGACAATGGTACTGAGTTCAGAAATGCCACACTAGGAAACTTCTGCAAAGAAGAGGGCATTGTCCAACAATTCTCCACCGCCAGGACACCACAACAAAATGGAGTTGTAGAAAGGAAGAACAAAACTCTTATCGAAGCTGCGAGAACTATGTTGAATGATTCTAAATTACCAACATACTTCTGGGCAGAACTATTAATACGGCTTGTTACACACAGAATAGAACCTTGATCAACAAGACTCATGGAAACACTCCTTACTATTTGTTAACAGGAAAGAAACCTACTGTCAAGTATTTTCATGTATTTGGAAGTAAGTGTTTCATGATGATTGACAACCATGAAAGAAAAGGAAAGTTCGATGCTAAAGCTTATGAAGGCATTTTCATGGGATATGGTTTGGAGAGGACTACCTACAGAGTCTATGTCATTGCTCACAAAGTCATTGAAGAAAGTGTGAATGTCACATTTGATGAAACCAAATTCCCAGGACTGCAAGAGGATGGTCAAATGGAGCCTCTTAGATTTGAAAATCAACGGTAATTGGAAGAAGAAGAAATTGTTGCTGATGAACCTACTGGTACTCAGGATATTGAGTTTGAAAGAAATGCTGTCAACACCAATGATGCTACTCAAACTCCAGCTCAGTCTCAAACTATATCAGCTAATCATCAGAATGAGAATGACTCTGGAGACATTGAAGAACATGAAGGAGAAAACATCAATGGTGGAGAGTCAACACCTCAAAGAGGAAATGATGAAGCAGATCAAGAAAGAAGCTTGCCCAGAACTACTAAGTGGAACAGAGATCACACTAGCAATCTAATCATTGGTGATCCCACTACTGGTATAAGGACGAGAAGAAATATTGCTGCTGACAGCATGTTTTCATGTTTTCTATCTCAAACTGAGCCAAAGTCAATTGATGAAGCATTGTTGGATTCAGATTGGGTGATAGCTATGCAAGAAGAGCTAAATCAATTTGAGAGAAACAATGTATGGAAGCTGGTCCCTAGACCCAAAGGGAAGTCAGTAGTTGACACAAAGTGGCTTTTCAGAAACAAGTTGGATGAAAGTGGAAATGTGACAAGAAATAAGGCAAGGCTAGTAGCTAAAGGTTACTGTCAACAGGAAGGAATCGATTATGATGAAACATTTGCCCCTGTTGCCAGACTTGAAGCTATTCGGATATTTTTAGCCTATGCTGCACACTGTAACTTCAAAATGTTCCAAATGGATGTCAAAAGTGCCTTTCTTAATGGAGAATTAGAAGAGGAAGTGTATGTCGAACAACCACCTGGATTTGAGGATGCTGAGTTGTATGACTTTGTCTACAAGCTGTTCAAAGCACTTTATGGATTGAAGCAAGCCCCTCGAGCATGGTATGAAACTCTATCTACTTTTCTCATTGAGAATCAATTTACAAGAGGTGTAGTGGATAAGACACTATTCTACAAGCACCATGGCAAGGACATCATTCTAGTTCAGATTTATGTTGATGACATAATCTTTGGTTCTACAAATGAGAAGCTGTGTGAAAAGTTTTCATCTCTTATGAAGAGCAAGTATGAGATGAGCATGATGGGAGAACTATCATTTTTCCTAGGTCTACAAATTCATCAAAAGGATGATGGTATCTACATAAGCTAATCGAAATATTTCAAGGAACTTCTCAAAAAGTTCAATATGGAAGATGCATCACCTGCCAAGACACCTATCTCTACTGCAACCAAGCTGGATTTGGATCCTAAAGGAAAGAAAGTGGATTCTAGTACCTACAGAGGCATGGTGGGATCGTTGCTATACTTAACTGCTAGCAGACCAGACATCATGTTTGCTACATATCTCTGTGCAAGGTTTCAAGCTGGTCCAAAAGAATCACACTTAGTAGCAATCAAGAGAATCTTTAGATATCTCAAAGGCACTCCAAACCTAGGCCTTTGGTATCCTAAAGATAATGGATTTGACTTGGTTGGTTATTCAGATACAGACTATGCTGGATGCAAGACTGACAGGAAAAGTACAACAGGAAGCTGTCAATTTCTGGGTGGAAGATTAGTGTCATGGTTTAGCAAGAAGCAGCATTCTGTATCTACTTCAACTGTAGAAGCTGAATATATTGCAGCTGGAAGTTACTGTGCTCAAATTCTTTGGATGAAAAATCAGCTAAGGATTATGGCTTGGAGTTGTCCAATATTCCTATTTATTGTGATAACACTAGTGCCATAGCTATCTCAGACAATCCAGTTCAACACTCCAGGACAAAGCACATTGATATCAGACATCATTTCCTAAGAGAGCATGTTGAAAGGGGAACTGTGAAGCTAATTTATGTTCCAACAGAAAAGCAACTTGCAGATATTTTTACGAAGCCACTAGATGAAGCAACCTTCAACAGGTTGGTAAGTGAATTGGGAATGCTAAATCTGGTATGTTAACTTACTAGTTTTTACATTTTCAATGTGGTTAAAATTGCAGCTCGTGACCTTAACTTTCAATGTTATTGTCATGAGAAGTTACTGTCCTATGTGCTACTTGTTTATTTGACAGCATGTTTGCTATGACTATGCTAAATTCAAATCACATGCCTGTTTTAATTTTTGTAATGAGTAGTCACGTGACATTAAGTTATCTCATACGCCTGCTTAGTGATAAGTACTTGTGTCATTTGATATGACTACGGGTATTTGTCAATCTTTTTAATTTAAAAGTTAATTACTACATTAAAAGGAGGCAGTTGGAAGCTATAGAGTCACTTATTGTGTTATAAATAAGACCAAAGCTAAACCCTTTGTTCTCACTTAACACCCTAAGAACTCTAGAGTCTAATATGAGCAAGAGGAAAGCAGAAGACATGTCATCATCATCGGCGCCAGGAGCAAGCGTAGGAGTGAAGCCAGAGCCTCCTAGTCTCAAGAAGGAGATAGAGATAGCTGCTACTAATGAGCAGCTTGATCTCTGGGTAGATAAGTTTCATACTTATCTCGAAGAAGAGGGGATCTCCGATCAAAAGGAGATGGAGAAGATCGCGAAAAGGCTGCTGCTAGAAGCCTTTCCAAACTTAAAATAATTTCCAATTCTTAAGAACTTCTTGTATTGTTTTAAGTTTTTATTTAATGAAATGACTATTTTATCTTCTTAGTTTTCCTGCATGTCATTCATTATTGTCATCTCATTCTATCTATCTTCGAATGGGTGTTTGTTTACTTGTTTGTGTGTATGGATGTTGTGGATATGTGCTAAAACTAACAAATATGTGCCTAAATCGATTAAAATGCTAATTGGTAATTTTCGCTTAAGCAATGGGCAAAGTCGATTAAAATTCATGACATAAATTATTTTTGCCTAAGTTGCTGTCAATAAGTGAAGATGTTGTCACGAAGTGCCTTGATAGCAAGTTTCTTAGATGACACAATTGAAAAAGTCTCTGTCATGAAATTTATAGGAAATTGTATAAATTGATTAATGGTGACAGTATGTTCTTGCAACGATATTTCTATCAAGCAAAACTTACTGTCATCCTCTCAAAATTACTAATGAATTTGTTACAGCGCACATGTTACTATCAAGATTAGTGGACCGAATTAATTGGGATTTTACCTCCACGATTTACAGCCACTAAAAAGTAACTACCCACGACTCCACGTGATTGATTAATGGGCTAAGACACAGTTACTTTCCCTTTCTCAGTAAGACATTTGCTATTTTCATGTAAGCAACTGTCAAACACACAAACACACAACTTTCAACAAAACTTCTCTCTCTCTCAAAAGCAAAAATCTCTCTCCGAAGCTCAAAGCAAGAAATGGCACCCAAACAATCCTCTTCTCAAACAAACTTTGCTGGTATTCTCACTGCTGAAGATGCTGGTGAAGGATATAAAGGACTCGTATCCTTTATCAACAAGTCATATCTGGGTCATGCTATAACATCTACACCATCCTTGAACCTAGAAAGGCTTGAAGAATTCTGGAAAACTGCCTATGTTCCAGGAGGTGCAGGTACAGACACAATACAATGCAAAATCAAAGGAATAACCTGCATCCTCACAATCAAAGGCATCAACGAAGCTTTGGGAACTGGACTGCAAGCTAAAGAATCATGCAAGGAACTTGCAAGTGATGAAATCCTAAAGAAGTTTTTCTTGAAAATTGGGTATTCTGGTCCTGTTCTTGAAGAGGGTACATCGAAATGGTACTCGACTGGTGAAATGGACAGAAAGCATTAATTTGAGAAAAGAATGGAGCATGATTTTTTATGTCATGGTGAAGGTTTTCTCAACCAAAACCTCTAGATGGAATGGAATTCCCTCCTATATCAAGAAGCTTACTCACTCTCTTGTCCATGGATACAAAGTGGATGTAGGAAAGTTGCTTATGAGTCAACTCAAGTCAGCTCTAAGCAGGAAGGTACATGTTTATCCTCGCTTTCTTACTATGTGTTTGAATTCATTATATGGTATTGATGGTAATGCATCTCTCTCTATAGAATGCAATGTTTTGAAAAGAAATACACACACATCACTCAATTCACAAAATTCAAATGCACATATTCCACTCTGTTTCACCAAGCACATGGCTGATCAAGAGCCTCATCTTGACGTAGCACTACCCTCTGGGTATGTTGTCTTCTCCCTTGAGAATGAAGCTGAATTAGACCCAAATTCAGTTAACCCACATTCTACTGCATACATTCCTATCAGATCCTCTAGACAACCAAAGACCACAAAAACAACTTTGCAAGAATCCAGGAAAAGACCCTTGGAAACTAGTGTTGGTAGTAGTTCTGAGAATGTTGAGGGAGAAACTGCACATGATGCAGCAAATAAGGATGTTAGTGAAAGTGAACCCATAGTGGTTCCTCTTGAGCCTAAGAAGAAGAGAGCTAAAAGGGCCAAAGCCACTATCAGCCACCCCACAGTCTCACAAAAGGCTGTGGAGAGTAAAAGGGAATCAAACACATCCCTAGGTGCTTCTTTTCAACAAGAAGTATCTATTGAAGCTGGCCTGTCTCCCAAGGCATCCTGTAAAGAGTCAGCACAATCTCATGTACTCACTCATGAGGAGCCTACACTTGCAGAAATGCACACAGAAATAGGGCACAGTGAGGGTCATGAAACTTCTACTCTTGATGTTCCACAAGTTAACCCTGTGGAACAGCCAAAAATCTCTTCTAAACCATCACATTCTTTATTCTCTAATTCACAATTGTTTCTTCTCAACAACCTAGAGAAGGGGACAATCCAATCCCTTCAGGTTTTGATCATCCATCTCAAATCATGGATGAGCCCCCATCAAGTGGTCCACAAGAACCCATTTCTCAAAGTGAAATGGACACCACTCACTTAAATACTGAGCTAGATCAAGATGGTACTCTACAAGAAAATGAAACAGCCAACATCTTGGTCGAACTCCAAAGAGCAACTGACCTTCCGAAAGTTGGTGTCACAACCTCAGTTGCTGTCAAAGACACCACAAAAGTTGCTGTCAACCCACATGTGGACAATAACATTTTGGGTAAAGATGCTGTCGCCTCTACACAGCTTGATCATGATACTGTCATTGTTGAAGATGCTTCAGATGATGATCAACTTACTATCTCTGCTTTGAAGGTAAAATCTAAACTTTCTACTTCTTCAACTAAAATTCATGCAAGTACTGCTCATACCCATGCATCTAGGATGAGTGAGGGAGTGAAAAGAAAAAGAGAGATAAAAGAAAAGAGAGGTGAGCATAAAAATGAGAGGCAATCAAATGAGCTGGAAAAAGGTGAGGGACTTGAGCATGTCTAGAGTGCACTTGAGGGAACCCCACACACAAAGGCACTAGGCCTTGAGAGTCATTATGTGAGGAGTGATGAGATCACTCAGAAAAACAATGAGTGTGTGAGAAACCCCACAGCCTCCTTGCCCCAGTCTCTTCCTTTATATCCAAAACGGTTGAGAACTGGTGGTCCTTCTAAACAAGTTGAATCAAGGTTGAAATCCCTTGAGGGCATATGTGCATCCATGGAAGCTAAACTTGATGCTCTGTCCACTATGGTAGCTACTAGTTTTGCTGATATTCAACAAACTCTTCACTCGTTCTCTGCCATCCTTAGTGCTGCCAACTCAACTAAGGGGGAGAAAGTGGTAGATCAGAATGAGGGTGAGGGAGAGAAAGTGGTGAATGAGGGTGAGGGAGAGAAAGTGGTAGATCAGAATAAAGCAAACCTGGTAGAGAAGGAGAAACAAGGTAAAGCTGCAAGTGAGGGGGAGCAAGTTTTGGAAGAAAAAGATGGAGATGAAAGTGAGGGGGAACAAGAGAAAGAAGAAAGAAACTTTGGTGAAGAACTGAAGGCAACAGGAGATGGTGAATTGTTTGAAGCAGAAATAGATGGTGAGGCAGTATTGTTATCTAAGGAAGTGTTAGAGCAATTAAATGGGACTCAAAAGTCTAAAAGAACAGTATTGCCTCCACTGAAAATCAATGAGCCAAATCCTGAGGAAATCGAAGCTCCATTCCAGAAGCTGCAGAAGGAATGGAGAGAAAAAGAAATTCAAAATGCTCTGGGTAAAGGTAAAGGCAAAATGCCTGAGTATATGGACATATTTGCTGGCATATCTACTGGAACTACTTGGTCAGATGGAAGTGAATACGCCCTTGAAGATGCAGAATTTATGATGGTTGATCACATGGAGAGTACTTTGAACAACAAAGATGAAGATTTCAGTAAGTTGGTGGATGAATCAATTAGTGAAGCTGGGGGAGCTTTTACAAAATTGGCATCAACACTGAAGAGCAAAGTAATAAGTATCTTTGTGAGGATCAACTTGGAAAGAAGATGGGCTGTTCAGGTTTATTTGAGAAACCGTTTGACCATATTCATCACAATGCAACTTTTACAAAGTTTGCATGCTAGAGTACTCCAAGTCCTTGGAACCCTAGTAGTCAGAAATTCAACAACCTTCAATGATAGTCTGATAGCACAAATTAAAAGGATGGTTGAAGACAAACTCCCTGAGGTGATTCAAAATCCTTATGGTGTGTGTTTTAGAAGGATCACAAAGACAGGAGCTAGAAGGTTGGATTTCTTACCATTGGATAAAGTCTCAGGACTAAGCACTGAAACAATCATGATAGTGCTGAAGAAACTTCTCAAATCCAGTATCACAAGTGAAAAGGTTAAAGCTGTCAAAGATATTCATAGGCTGTTAGCAAAAAGAGATGAGGAAATTAGCTCAATCATAAAGAAGCTGATCTCTGATGCTAATGCCAAGATGGGAGAAAGCTGCAACTATGATGATACTTTGGATGATGATGAGGATGAAATTGGAGGAAGTGGTGAACCTGGAAGATTCAGGAGTTCTAGAAAAGAAGCATCTGAGAATGTTGCTACACAAACTCAGATGGATGCTACCCAAGAAGAGCAAGAAACTCCCAGTACTAAAAAGAAATATGCTGTCAAGGAAAAAGGGGAGTTAGAAATTTGTGAAGCCCTGGAGGCAAGTATCTTGAGATTAACTGTTGAATGCTTTAATGCTGAAAAAGATATTGTCAACAAGGATACTGTCAAATTGGCTGAAGACACCCAAGTGAAAGATGCTGTCAAGAGCCAAACAGTCGAAGCTGTCAAAGTTGCTGTCATGAAAGATGTTGTCAAGGATCAACTTGAAGAAACTATCAAAGTACGAAAGCTTGTCAAGAATTTCACATCCAACAGATGGAAGACAAGAGCCCAAGCCTATCGTACAACCAAGATAAAAGGGAAGACAGTTGCAGCAGCAAAGAAAAAGAAGCATGGAGCAGTTACAGAGAAGCCCATTGATAAGAGAAAAGTAAATAGTTTTGAACTATTGAAAAAGTCAATTGATGGGAGCATATCATCTATCTCAGTGGAACTAGACCCAGTCAACAAAAAGGTACGAAAGTATGATCTTAAGGACTGTGGAACTACATGTATAACTGTAGAACCAGACTTCACTATGGAGATTGTCTCAAATGTGGTAGGCATGCGTGATCTCTCATGCAATAAGGTAAAGGTAAGGAGAAGAATTGATTTCTTCGTTTTGGAAAGGATGATCACTCTCATGGAAACAAACCAAGATGTTTCCATCAGTATCTTAGAGCATGTCAAAGAATACTATGCTCAAAGATATGCTGAATTCAATGAGAAGTATGGTGATTGGAGAGCACATGATGATGCAGACCTTGAAGTTAGTTCTGATGGGGAACCAATGCCTGATGTGGACCTGGTAGCAGCACATCGTCCTTTTACAAAGGCTGGCATGGCTGAAATGAAGCAGAACAAGCTTATCAGGCTGCTAAAGCTAAATCATCCCAATCCACCAAACCTACCAAACCTGCCACATCTACCAAACAAGGTGCTGAAGACCTAGAAGCTCAACTGAAGGAAAGCTACAAGAAACTCAACAAGCTATTCAGTGAGGAAGCAGGTTATCAGCCCTGTGTACTGGATAATCCTCTTAGAATCAAGGATGGCAAGCAAGAAATCTATGTTGATAGTTTTCACAAGCTGAGGACCAGTATACTGAAGGATCTCTACTGGAAAGTTGTTGGATCTGTTCATAAGCTCGAAATGCTAGTTACTTGGGAACTAGAGGTTATATTTGATCAAATGAGAGATGAAGATCCAAAGCTAGACAGAAAGAGAAGAGAATCCTTAAATGCTTTTCCTAGAAGGAGGTTCAAATTCATCCAAGGAATTCTGAAGTTCAGAACATACACGTATGATTTTGAAACTTGGTTTGATGTAAAAGATGCTGAAGTATTTACTTCTCGAGTGATACAAGGGTAAATTGAAGACATTGAAGATGATGCTAGATCACCAGAAGAAAAAGCTTTAGTTGAGGACCTCAGAAAAGCAAAAACTGAAGCTCTCAGAAGAGAGGGAAAAATCTGAACAATTGGAGACTGCCAAAATCAAGCTAAGTTAAACTCTAATTTGCTCATTCAATAGGAGCAATTGATTTACAGTAAATTCATAAGCTTCATGTTCTAGATTTTTCTTTAACATTTATCAGTTATAGTGTTTCAGCTATTCTGATCTATGTTAGTTAAGTTGTCAGCACGTTTTGATTGTAAATTTGTTGTTATTGTCCATAAAAACAAATTGGGGGAGATTGTTGGGATTTATGGGTGATAGCATAGAGACAACTTAACTATATTTCCATGTACTTATTTTTTACTAAGTTGAACATACTGTCACAACCAGAGTATGTCTTCGTATTTGAATAATTGCTGTCATGTAATAAATGTATGATTTGGGAGAAGTTCATATGTTTGTTCAAGCCTCAAGGAATGCATCCTGAAGACAGCAAGAATAAAAGTTACTGTCATGTCCCTGACAATAATGTTACAAGAAGACAAATGTTGCAAAGTCACGATAAAGCTACATTTGACAGCAACATTGGCCTAAGCAAGAGACAGTAACATTCTCACACTTGACAGCAAGTCTGGAGCTCCGACAGCAACATTGGCGGGAGCCAGTACTGTCAACCTCTGAATATTCCTTTGACAGCAGACTCTGCGGTTAAGGTTACTGTCACCTTGAATTATTTGAATTGGGTATTTTCTCAGTCAAAGCCCGTGACAGGTTACATGTTCAAGAAACAAATTTGCTGCAACACACTATCGTTTGTAGCAGACCTGCAAGACTACGACAGAAGGTTAAGATATTCACAAGACAAGGCTGGTCAATTCGAGGAGCATGTGATATCCACATCTACTAGAATTGTATTAGCTAGAAATAGAAAGAATCTAGGTTGCTTTACTTATAAGGTTTATCCTGTCTGTATAGCAATTAGGAAAGTCACATGGGTGTGCAAATTGTAATGAGCTGCCACTTGAAAACGACAGCAGCTCAACACCCCATGCGATAGGGACAACAGAGTATCTTAGTCTACTTAGATACATCTTAGATTCTTTTCTATTCATGTACGCACACGAAGCAATTTGTATCTCTTGAGATATCGAAGCTGGAGAAACTCTCTCCAGGTTGTAGCAACACTTCACACAAAATAAATAAAACATTTATTTTGTGATAAATCTTGTTTCACTTATTGCTTGCATACATCTACTGATAATCTATAATCTTTAGTTTCGTTGTTGATTTAAAGATTCGATTTTATCAGTACTGCATTCAACCCCTCCTTCTGCAATACTCCGGGACCAACAATATCTTAACTATACATGGGTAAGCTCATGTATTATAATAAAAAGATAGGTGTGACTTAGATAAAGAGGGGTGAAAGCCCTCAATAACCAAAATTTAAATTGGAGTGCCCAAAATAACCACGGGCGGAAACAGTGCCCAAAATAACCAGAGGGCCACGCATTGGCGGTGTGCGTACACCAATTACGCTGGCCACGCATGTTTACACTGCGTATACTTTACAAAATTCAATTTCTGAATCCGTGAACAGTGCTTTGGTTACGCGTGTTGAGAATGCGTGGCTTGAGATACGCATGTTCAACATGCGTAACACAGTCACTGTTCATCGTCTTCCAACCCCGCGCCGACGATGAATTTTCAACAAAACTTTGACCGAATCGTTCGTCATTTCCAGGCATCGAACACTTGCATATTATATACCAAATTGCTCGTCTTTTCCTCCTCTACAAGCCTATGTGCTTCGTTTTTTGTTTGTTTCCCGAATTAAAAAGACCCAAATCGAGCTCCATTTTTCGATTTGGTTTTTGGACTTGCTCGTGCACGCCCCTGCGGGGCCAGAAATCAACAAATGACTATGGCAAGTTGAGAGGGCCGGAATATGGAGAACGAAACGAGACGATTTTGAGACAATTTTAGAGCTTCAGAGCACGCCGGAGCTGAATTGAAGATGCGCAATGACGTCATATGACGTCATTGCGCATCTGGGAGATGCGTTACCCCAGATGCGGAAGTTGAGAATGCGTATCATAGGCTACGCAGACCGCCAATGCGTAGTCTGTGGTTATTTTGGGCACTATTCCCGCGATTGATCATTTTGGGCAGTTGGGTAGTGTTTTTGTGTTATTTTGGTCATTTTCTCGATAGAGAGATAGGTAAATAATTAATTTAAATTTCCAAATATTTTAGTTTTTAATTTTTTATGAAAAACATAATCTACTGTGTTGGTCCATTCTGACGCATATTATAATTTTAATGCTTCAAATAACACGTCTAGAAAAAAATGATCCTAAATTATATTTGGTGTAGGGGAGTTACCAAAATTTTTTAATTGATATTAAATAGAAATTAAAAAATATATATATTATATTCTATACATAATTGGGGAGTTATTATGGTTTGGTGCTCACGAACAAATCTTATTCACAAAATATTATTAATAACCATATTTCTAAAATTATAAAAGTTGTTAAAATTGTGATATATAATTAATACAAGAGGGTTAATATGGTTTGGTCCTAGGGGCAATTCTATTATTTCAAAAGTATTATTAGTAATCATATTTTCTAAAGAATACTTCGTTCGTCCCTCTCATTTGTTTATAAATGAGTTAGACACGAAGGTTAATAAAAAATATAAAATAATGAAGAATAGTGTAAAGTAATGAAGAAAAGTAAAAAGGTGCGTAAAATGGCGAAAGTATGTTTAGTGAAGAAAAGTAGTGTGTGTAATTACTTTTTACAATATAAAATTTTACTATTTTGGGTAAGTTTTGGAATATAAAGAATTGAGAGTGACATCCCAAAAGAAAATTGTAAAGAAATGAGATGAGAGTGACAGGGGGAGTATTAAATAGAAATAACAATAAATTATTAAATTATACACCTTATTGCAAAAATTATGAAAGGGGTTTAGTGATGTTATTTTCAAAATTTTTCAAAAAATAATCACAACATAGTGATATACTCCCTCCGTACCTTTTGATTGTTAACATTTGAAATAAGGTTGTTCGGCACGCATTTTAAATATTTAAGGATAGTTGCATAACTTATATTTAATTTTTAATTTTTTGTATGCAAATTAAAGTACTTAAACGTTTAACTTATTTAAGCACTAGAAAATTCGTTATGTACAAAACTGAAGCTGAAACACAAACAAGTAAAGTACGTAAACGTTTGAGATCAGATAGAGGTGGTGAGTATACGAGTACCCCGTTTAATGAATTTTGCAAGAGCAATGGTATACTTCATGAGGTGACTCCACCATACACAGGCGAAATGACCAAGCTACCCTCGCCAAAGTAACGGAGTTAGGCTGACATTGACGGCAATACTCGCTTTGTAAAAAGTTGGAAAGTCCAGTATTATAAGTGGGGGATTTTGAAGTTGAGTATCCCAAGTGCAGATTCGGTCAAAGTGCAAGTACACGAAATATTTTTTACACAAAATTTATTAACTTGTCAACTCAACCAATATTACATTCAAAACCCCACTAGAGGTATAATCCCTATCGAAAACTCTATCTGAAAATGAATATGAGAGTTAGGTGATGAGCAACCATATTAGCAGATCGTTTAATGAAAAAAAAAAGAAATTGTATTTTAATTCTTCAAGCATTTGACGACATTCCTCAACTTGTTCAAATTGCGATATCATACAAATTTTGCTTCTAATTGCTGGCACAACCACGAGGAAATCAGACCCAACCTACATAGATTGCAACCCTTGGTCTTTAATCCAACTAAGGGCTTCTTTTATTGCCATTACTTCTGCAATTTTGATTGAAACTCTCCCCTGCTTGCGGATGGTTTTTGCTTGAATCAACTCACCTGTAAAATCTATAGCCACCATTCCAACTCCATCAGCATTATGTTCATTCCATAAGCACTAGATTATAGCCCGTGCTACGCACACAGGCATTTCAAAAAATCATTTTATTAATAAATATAAAAATTATTGATTAATTAAATAATTAAAAAACTGTATATTTCTAATTATAATTGTGAAAGAAAAAATATCAACGAAATAAAAGATTATCATTTTATTATTATAACAAATACATTTAAATATTATTTCAATTCGTATATGTTTTATGATGATATGCATTAAAGAACTTACCTGAATTAAAAGATTAATTCAAATTTTTATTAATGAACTTAACATAAACATTATGATTGACATTATTGATATTTAAATTGATATGTAATTTTTTCATAATTAAGAAAGGGTTAAATTAATACATGGATCTTTACACCTTAATATGGATGCCAAACCTGAAAAATGGATAGTCTATGTGTCAAAATATAGTTAAAATTTTTAACCGAACCTAAATATGGATCCCGAACCTAAGGAAAGGGTTATCCAGCAATTTATAATATATAGATTATGTTCAGTAAACATTGCAGCGTCAATAGCCACCTTGATTGAGGCCTCCTGTTGTTTCACCCAATACACAGCTCCATCTCCTTTTATCAAAGTTTGAAATAGAGTTTTTTTTTGACGAACAAGATAATTTTATTAATATTAAAACATCGAAACCCAGCCGGGACAATCCCCCGAACTGTCCACTACAACCTGATTATGAAACAAAAAATGAGCTAAACAAATAGCCTTTATGTTTTCATATCGCTTAACACATAAAATATTCAAATTCTTTAATCTAAAAAGTATTACAATGACACCTCGAGCAATCCAACCTACATCAGTTGTGAAACTAGTATCATCACAATTGACCTTCATATAAGCACCATTTGTAGCCCAATGTTCAGAACTATCAGTTACATCAACTAATATTGGAGCACCATTTGTTGTGAAAGGTGAGCTCTTGCGGTATTCACCACCGTCCCAGAATCGATGTGAGCCTTACAGATCTCCCAAAATATCATATAAATCCTTCTCAGAAAAACTACCAAAACCCATGACAAGACACACAAAAACATCAAAACATGACACACTAACATCCCAAAAAAATGGGCACGAATAGTAATCTTAATAACAAGGTACTCAACAAGATCTCACCCAAAAAGGATTAGATCTCGATTTTATTGGAAAAACTGGTAAATAGAAGAGAGGATGGAAGAGCGAAGGGGGCTTAATCGATAAAAGGGGATGAAGGAGGTGGAGAAGTGGCGGCTAGACCCCTAGTTAAGGAAGTCGACTCTCAAAGCATTGTTTTTTTAGTTTGAAATAGAGTTTTTGTTGAACAAATTTGGGCATTATTTCATTGTATAAGGTATCGTTTCGCTGAATCTACAATCACATTCACCTGCTTATGCTTCCATACTAATTCATTTTGAGCCTTCCAAATGGCTAGAGTAGCAATCTCAGCACGTTAAATAGTACAAATTTGCGTAATTGTTTTTTTGTTAAAACTTGAATATTGTAAAAAAGGTTTATTGCAAATTATTTAGTAGTCTAAGAGCATTTCCAAAAGACTCTTAAAAAAGCTCTTAAGTCCAAAAATAAAGAGCATGAGAAAAAATTGGGCTCCAAGAAACTCTTAGAGCATCTCCAAGAGACTCTTTATTCTAGCTCTTAACTCAAAAAATGAGGAGAGAGAATAAAAATGTTGCTTCAAGTGACTTTTAGTGGCTCTTAAAAATACTAGGCCCTTGTTTGGTTGGAGGAGAATAAGGGGAGGGGATGGGAGGGGTTTGAAGATTAAAACCATGTTTGGTTCAAAATTTTGGAGGGGAGGGGAGGGAATTGGAAGGGAGAGTAGGGTCATTTTGGAGGTTTTTTGCCTCCCCCAATTTGGGGTTTTTTGGAGGGTGAACATTTTCATTAGAAAAATGCCCTGACATGATTGTATGCATTACATAATCTTTTTGCATATATGAAGGTTATAAATGTAATTTACTTATAAAACCCTCCCACCCCTCTTGTACCAAACAAAAAATCAACCCCCCTCCCCTCCCCTCATGTGAACCAAACATAAATATTATTAAAATCCTTCTATTTCCATCCCCCCTTCCGCTCCCCTCTAGGGGTTTGTATTCGGTTCGGTTAACCAAAAACTGTACTGAATAACCGAAATTTTTTTGGTTCGGTTAACCATATTTTAATTTTTGGTTTGGTTTTCGGTAGGCAAATTTCTGAAATTTCAGTTTTCGGTTTTTAAACGCGATTAACCGAAAAATCGAAGTAAAAACCGAATTTTATATAATATTTAAAAAATATTAATATTTAACATATAATTATATTATCACTTTCAGTCTTTCACTTTATTACTTATCCAACAAATAACAATAGCGACTTAGCGAATGAGGCGACAGAAGTGAGTCAACAAGAACGAACGAGAACGACTAAGGACGAATCATCAATTAGCATCACTGCACCACTGTAATTCTATAAAGAACGACGAATCAACAAATAGTCCCCTCCATTAAAACCCCCCTCCCTGATATTTCTCTTGAACCAAACATAGTTTAAGAACATTTTCTCTCTCCTCATTTCTAAAAGTCACTAGTAGCTCTTAACTTATATTTTCATAATAAAATATTCATGTCCACCAGTTATTGCATAATTTTTGGTTATACCGGGATTGATTTATGAATAAATTATATAAATAAAGAGCTAATATAAAGAGTATTGTTGGAGTTTGACACATAAAACAATGTTATAACTTGCTAAGAGCCATTTGTTTATATTATTTTTAAAAGTGAATGTAGGAGTTTCTTGGAGATGCTCTTAATGACTCATAGAAAGCTTAAGAGCCTCTTCTCTCTCCTCAATTCTAAGAGCTAAGAGCATCTCCAAGAGACTCTATTCAAGCTCTTAACTCAAAAAATGAGGAGAGAGAATGAAAATGTTGCTCCAAGAGACTCTTAGTGGCTCTTAAAAACACTAAGAGCCTCTTCTCTCTCCTCATTTCTAAGAGCCACTAGTAGCTCTTAACTTGTATTTTAATAATAAAATATACATGTCCACCAATTCTTGCACAACTTTTGGTTATAGTGGGATTAATTTATGAATAAATTATAAATATAAATAAAGAGCTAATATAAAGAGGATTGTTGGAGTTTGACACATAAGCCAATGTAATAACTTACTAAGATCTATTTATTTATATTATTTTAAAGAGTGAATTTAGGAGTCTCTTGGAGATGCTTTAAGAGCATCTCAAAGAGTCTCTTAAATCACTCTTAAATATATTATAAAATAATAGCTCTTAGTAATCTAATGTGGATTCATCTCTAACAATGCTTCTTATATTTACTCTCATTTCATTTTATATTATTAAAAGTAAGCTACATCCATAAAAGTATTAAAGCATGTGGATAGAGAGAGATTGTTGTCTTAGAAATTTATAATATAATATTAGTTAAGAGTTGCTAGTAGCTCTTAAAATTGAGGAGAGAGAAGACAATTTTAGTGAATTTAGAGCATCTCCAAGAGACTCCTACATTCATTCTTCAAAATAATATAAATAAATGGCTTTTAACAAGTTATTACATTGGTTTATGTGTCAAACTCCAACAATCCTATTTATATTAGCTCTTTTTTTATAATTTATTCATAAATTAACCCCACTATAACCAAAAGTTGTGCAAGAATTGGTGGACATGTATATTTTATAATTAAAATACAAGTTAAGAGCTACTAGTAGCTCTTAGAAATGAAGAGAGAGAAGAGACTCTTAGTGTTTTAAAGAGCCACTAAGAGTCTTTTAGAGCAACATTTTCATTCTCTCTCCTCATTTTTTGAATTAAGAGCTCGAGTAGAGAGCCTCTTGGAGATGCTGTTAAGAGTCACTAGGAGTCTCTTGGAGGGAAAAAAATCATCTCTCTCCTCAAATCTCAAATTAAGATCCATTTTAAGAGTCTCTTGGAGATGCTCTAATACATAAAAAAAACTTAGCTTACTAAGTTATAATACCACTCAAAGTGGTGTCTGAGGAGGGTAAATGTACGCAGACCATGCCCCTATACAATAGGGAGGCTGTTTCCGAAGGACCCCCGGCCAAATACAAATACAAATACAAATACAAAGAAAGGAAACTAATACAATCTAAACTCACACACACCCAGGGATCGAACCCTTGACCTCCTACAAAGGAGACAAGGGTTCAACCCCTATTTTCTACTAATAAAATATTCACTTGCACATGATTTTTAAATGTATATAATTAGGTTTGAAAAATTAATAAAATATGAGTTAGGAGTCAAGATAAAGAATATTGTTGAAATTGACACAAAAATTTATGTACTAACTTACTAAGAGCCATATAATTTATATTATAATTAAGAGACAACTAGGAGATTGTTGGAAATGCTGACTTCGGCAAAATAATAGGCCGAATAATACAGTAATAATTTGATGTTACATTGACAAGAATATATACCAGTACATACACAAGTTAACTGTTATTTTGATAGATAAATTGTCTTTAAAGCTTGCCATTTACATGTTTAGGATCGTCTTGGCAGGTATGCAAGGAGCCCAACAGCACAAGGTTCCAAAATTATTAAAACCCCCAAATTAGAAAAAACCATGTATATATGTTATGTATATCCATCTAATTGTTAGCAAAATTACACCAAAGCAGTTACACACGTCTAAAATCAAAATCTTTTCTAATGCCTCTTCAAAGTTGGAAATATAATTAATTTATATAACTTTTTAAAATTTTAAATAAATTAAGTGCCCAATTTTAAAATTAGTACAAGGCCATGTAAAGTTTAAGACGACCACCTAATCTTTTAGTCTGTCAATGAAAGTAGGACGAATTTCAATTATAACCATGTTGGCAACACTTTCATGTCAAAGTTTCAAAGAATTAAATTGATAGATTACAAGTGCGACCTAACAGCAGAGTAAAAAATGAGTAAGAAGATGATCACTGCTCCTATCATTATGTAGCATTGTTGATAGAAATGCACATTCATACGTCTTTCTATCTTTCTATATAAAGGAGGATGTAAATTAAAGCGATGTTGGAAGCATTGTTGAGCTACTCAATCTTTCTGAAATCACTGGTTACAGAGCCGATAAAGGCTCTGAAATGTATATGATCTTCTTCAGGCTCAGAATGCTAGAAAGAACAATTTAGATTATTTTTTTCGGTGAGCAATTAATTATTTTCACTTAATTAATTTCGTTCAGTTCAGATATTTACTCTGCGTATTTGTGTTTTGTATTATGCATGTTAGTAATGACAGAGGCAGCAATGAAGGATACAGCTGCACCTATCAGTGACCAAGTTAAATCAGTGAAGTGCGTGTGCTGCAAGCTGATGGAGGAGTGTACGGAAGAGTATGTAGCACCAGTACGTGCAAGGTATCAAGGCTACTGGATTTGCGGACTCTGCGGGGAGGCAGTGAAGGATGAACTAGGCAGATCAGAGTATCGGATTACTACCATGGAGGCGTTGAATCGACACTCCAATTTTTGCGACAAGTTCAGAAGTTGTTCACCAACAAACGAATTAATCGCCACAGTTAAAGAGTTGCTTATACGAAGCTTGGATTTGTCATCTAGTAGTCCAAAAGGCAACCATGAATCGGCTCTTTCCTCGTCGCAGAGCTGTTTCTCTAGTCTAGATACTTAACATTCTTGTAAGCTATATCATCTCATGTAAATTAGTGAAATATGTTAAATATCAAGATACTATGACATAAGCGCTTAGGTAGTAGCCACCAAGTTGTTAAAGAATGTTAAAGTCAAGCTCACCATGTTCACCAACTAAGCTCACCAACCATGCTCACCAACCAATCTTAGACTTTATGTACTAGTTTTCCTCTATATAAGAGCTTATGCTCTCATGTAATAAATAAGATCAATACAATGTAGTTATAATATTACTACCATGTTTTTCTCCCCTCTCTACTAGTTCCGTTTATTACTTCCGCATTGCTCATATTTTGACATG
This sequence comes from Kitagawia praeruptora, assembly GCA_037693485.1. Taxonomy (NCBI): domain Eukaryota; kingdom Viridiplantae; phylum Streptophyta; class Magnoliopsida; order Apiales; family Apiaceae; genus Kitagawia; species Kitagawia praeruptora. Next base: position 134,782,389 of record CM075347.1, read on the forward strand.
GTATCAGAGCGGGTGTAGCATAGAGCTTATCAGAAATTACAACCGGAGCTCCGAGTTTTCAAGAAAACCAAGAACACAGTTGGTTTTTTTTGAATAATCAGAAAATCAAAATCTACCAAAACAAAAATACATATGTACCACCATACCAGGCTCAATTAGACGACCTACAAGGCTCAATTAGACGACCTGCACGTGCCCTCACGCACGGCCACACGCGCGGCAGGCCGCCACCACGCGCGCCACGCGCCGGCGTGTGAGCTGTCTTCCGGCCAGTTTCTGGCGATGGTTCTTCAGGCAATATTGATCACCTCTTCTAGCCCAGTCCTCTCGTGGTAACACCTCTCCATCACGTACAATTGATACAAATCATATATATACGTATATATATATATATATATATGTATATCTGTTCTGTGTTGCTATAATATCTGCGTTTATTAGCTTTATTGCCGTCTGCTATTTTTAACGCCATAGTTGGGTTGGGTTCTTCATTCTCGTTGTTGCCATAGCTGTCCAGTTGTGTGGGTGTTGTGAGTTTTATTAACTGGGCTTGGGATGTTTTATTAATTGGGCTTGGGTGTATAAGTTTGCAAGTTTTTTTTGGGGTTTGCAACAAATAAGTCAAGACTTTATTTTGTCTCTCCTAAATATTTGGGTATTATTTATATAAGTTTTTTTTTTTTTGAGAAAAAAAAAAAAGAAAGAAAAATGATTGATGCGGCCGATTCCTCGATTTCGAGTGATACTGCTATTGCTGTAAGAAGCGGTAAAACAGGATTTCATAGTACTCCGTATGTAAGCCCTAAATTCAACGGAAAGAATTTTTTGGAATGGTCCAAAGCTTGTACAATGGCACATAAATCTCATAGAATGATGAAATATATCAATGGGAAAGCCAAACAACCTTTGGAAAGTGATACTAGTTTCGATGATTGGGAATCTGAAAATGCCATGGTGTGTTCATGGCTATCTAACTCTATGGAGGTTGATATTCGAAAAACATATATCTTCATTGATACCGCTGAAGATGTGTGGAATTCTCTCACTCGGACGTATTCCTTCTCCGGAAATGTAGCCAAGCAATTTGAGATCAAACGGAAGATGTGGGCATTGGCTCAGGGAAGCCACACATTAGCTCAGTATTATTCTGAGCTTACATCATTATGGAGTGAACTGGGACATTACACTATATTTGAGTGTAAACATGCTGAAGATCAAGAAAAATATCAAAAGATGATGACTGTAGAGAAAGTGATGAAGTTTCTTGATGGATTGTCTGATGAGTATGATTCAATAAAAAATCAACTTATCGGACAAGTTCCATTTCCTACTATGGAAGAAGCCTATGGTCGTGTCAGATTAGAAGAAAGTCGAAAGCAAAGTATGGCTCCGGTCGTCTCTTCTGAACGATCTGCACTCTTAACTGGAAATGTTCAGCAATCTGAGCCAGAACAACCTGAACAGATACCAATGGCTTTAATGGGTGAAAAATCCAGTCTTCAATGTGACTATTGCAAGAAGTTAAACCACACTCGTGAAACATGTTTTATCCTGCACCCTCATCTCAGAATTCGAGGACGAGGAGGGCGTGGCCGAGGTGGTTACCGTGGTGTCTCATCTGGCAGAAGCACGGGTAGAGGAATTCCCTTTAGTGCTCATCATGCTGCATCAGAATGTGAGTCTTATTCTTCAACAGGGACGATGACTGCTTCAGAGGTCAACACCCTCCGGCAATTAATGTCACAAATGAACACCACTCCACATACAGCTAATTCTGCTCATGCAGGTACATCTTGTCACTTTACCTCCGATAAATGTCATAATTCATGGATTATTGATTCCGGAGCATCAGCACATATGACTGGAAATTCTAGTTTCCTAGAAACATATAATGGTGAAAGCGGCAATATTCGTGTTGCCAATGGAGCTATTGTACCTGTTCATGGACAAGGCACTTCTCACTGCCTCTCATCATCATTGCCACTATCTGAAGTGTTACATGTTCCCTCCTTAACGGCAAACTTATTATCTGTTCAACGTATTACTGAAAATCTTAATTGTTCAGTAACTTTTTTTTCCTCCCACTGTGTATTTCAGGATCTGGCGACAGGCAAGGTCCTTGGCAATGGTAAAGTGGTAGATGGACTTTATGTGATGGAAGGGAATTCTATTTCTCCCTCAACTTATCAGGTGTCATCCAAGTTAAATTCTGCTTTTGAATCTTTGTATCAGTGGCATAGACGGTTAGGTCATCCATCGTTTGGTGTTTTAACACATCTATTTCCCGCCTTAGTAAAACACTGTAAGAAGGAAGATTTTTTCTGTGAACCATGTGAATTAGCCAAACATAAAAGATCATCTTATCCATCTAGGAATAAAAGAAGTTCTACTTTATTCTCTATTATTCATACTGATGTTTGGGGCCCATTTAGACATCCTACACATGATGGGTATAGATGGTTTGTTGTCTTTGTTGATTGTTATTCTAGGCTTACTTGGGTATATCTTCTAAAACAGAAAAGTGAAGTTTTCGAGTGTTTTAAATCTTTTCACCACATGGTATCAAAGCGGGAGTAGAGAGGAGGAGTATTTCAGTTGAAGCTTGTGGTTTTTCAAGGAAAACATTAGCTGCCCAGATTTATATTTTCAACCAAAAGCCCCAAAAAAACATAACCCAAACCAAGATACGAACACCTACTAGTGTAGAGTTGTAAGGGGCAATTCACTGGATGAATTCCAGCTTGTAAACACCACCATACACGCTGTCACGTGCCACCTGTATTATGGAGACCTTACAAGGCAGATCCGACCAGTCTTCTTAAGGGAAGACTGATTCATCTCCTCCAACCGATTCAATCCATACAAAGACCTTAAAATTTTAGTTGGTAGATATCATGATATCCCACCATTTTATTATGTTGCTGCTAATAAAATTGTTGGGGCTAGGACTCTACGTTTAGGTGATGTTCCTTGTCAAGGTGAGTTCATTCATCAAGAAAATCAAAGCAGCAGAAGTAGTTGTATTTTATACAACACAGTTCACTGCTATATCTTGCATTCATCAGCACCTTCAGTATTTTTTGACGGCCTAAAATATACTGTGTGGTCGAAAATTCGATAACCGATATCCCAAAAGACTCAATAAACTCAAGATCGGTCGATCCTAAAAATGGGTATAGTTGGACGCTCAGATTAAGCTCAAGGGCTACTAGTGTCCACTCTTCAATCCCAAGATAGGTCTTTCATCCGAAGATGGGATTTCGAGTGAGGGGGCGTGTTAAATATCAAGATACTATGACATAAGCGCTTAGGTAGTAGCCACCAAGTTGTTAAAGAATGTTAAAGTCAAGCTCACCATGTTCACCAACTAAGCTCACCAACCATGCTCACCAACCAATCTTAGACTTTATGTACTAGTTTTCCTCTATATAAGAGCTTATGCTCTCATGTAATAAACAAGATCAATACAATGTAGTTATAATATTACTACCATGTTTTTCTCCCCTCTCTACTAGTTCCGTTTATTACTTCCGCATTGCTCATATTTTGACAAAATAATTTGTTGATATTAGACTGAATATAATTAAAAGAAGTGACGATGTTTGTAGAATAATTATGTTGTATCAGGCTTGCATCTGATCTGTTTAGTTTAGTGTCTGATCTTGTACCAAGTCTAATTGTAATTGTAGGCCATTGTTCTATGGAGAACCATATTAGGTGGAGAACCGTGGAGAACCACTTATTGCACACTATTTTTTGATTCTACGATAGAATCAAAGTTCTATTTTATAGGTTATATAAAAAAAAATTTGGTTTAAAAAAAAAATTTTTTTGGACAAAGCTGGCGTGACAGTGCCACGTCACCGACCACGTCATCACTACTGACGTGGCAGTGCCACGTGACAGTGCCACGTCAGCAGTGATGACATGACAGGTGACATGGCATTGCCACATCAACAGTGTTGACGTGGCAGTGCCACGTCAACATGATGACGTGACAGTACTGACGTGGCAGCTTCGATTTTTTTTTTTGGAAAAAAATGGTTCTGTTACAGAATCAGAAAAAAATTTGAAAAATATTAGTTCTACTACAGAATCATAGGGTTCTCCACGGTTCTTCACGTAAGATGGTTCTCCATAGAGTACTACTCGGTAATTGTAATCAACTCTTATCTATAGAATATGTACACATGTTTCTCTGTATTTTTCTTAGAATACCTCCCCTAGCTAGCAACTACCATCCTCCAGGTACATTCTCCTTAAACTTGGAGCGGTCAAAAATTCGAAATACTGGAATAAAAAATGTATAATTTTAGCGAGGTCACCTTAAATTTTTTTTGATATTTATACATACACCCACAGTGACCCACTTTTCTTTGAAAAAGTTCAAACCCTCAACATTCCATAAAGAGAGCGAGGAAGATACGGCTACACCAAGAGGGATGCCACCTTAATTAATAGCTAGTACTTAACTAAATATTGACTAATCCCCTGCGTAAACACATCTTCTCGACTTAATTCTCACAGTAGAAAGTCTAAACCAAAACAAAGATGATGGACATGAACATGACATTCTACTGGGCAGAAAACGTTGCCTTGTTGTTTGATTCTTGGAAGACTAATCCATTTATTTCAATGGCCATCATCTTGCTCTTTTCTTGGCTTTTCGGTGTCGTTTTCGACTACGTGACTGATTTCTTGATCAGATTCAAGATTCTTGATGCTCTGCTGCTATCTAAACTCGCCAATGGCGGAAAATTGTCGAAATTTGTTGGTGCTGTATTGTTCCTAGTCAGTTCGGTTGTTGCATTCATGATAGGCTTTGCTTTTGGATATTTTGTGTACAAATCTTAAGTTGACGATCAAGTAGTTGTTGATATAATCCAGGTGCTTGATTATTCTTTTCGATAAATTTCTAAATCATCTTTCATCTTTTATGTTTAACTCGTTGTACACCTCAGTTTTTTGTATACATTATTACATTGTCTAGTAGTTCGTTTAAAAGGGGTTGAGTTGGCAAAGTGGTTAATGTGTCCAATCCATGACCGAGAGGTCATGGGTTCGACTTCTGCCGGGGGTCAAATACCGGAAACTTATCCCCCTCAGACCCTGTGTTACACGGGATATACTGTGTTTCTAGTAGTTTGTTTGTGTAAACTTTCACATTTACCTTGTACGAATACGTCTTCTTGCAGTTTTTTGGCACTTTTTCAGTTTGTGAAAATCTTGTACTAAATTGAATGGATTTGCGTTTGTAAATCTAATCGAATTTTTCTATATTTTTTAAATTATTGAATTGATTCGAACTATTCAAACAAGTATTTAGTAAAATTAACTTGACATTTCTAACGAAACTCAAACATTGAACTTGAATATTTAATTCGATCCGCAAGACGAATTTTCCACAAGATGAACTTTCCATCACGTTGCATTAAAAATCTTTGTACAAATTAAATTCCGTACAAAATATTACTGAATGAAAATTTTACATCTAGAAAGTTTACCCGTAAAAGTATGGTCAACCAAATGAACCTAAATATTCCGAGTCCGATAGGCACTAGTAGTAAAAGAACAAAGAAGTACCGGATTCTACCAAGTGTCCAAGTTGAACTCGTTCTCCTAACTTGTAAGCATCTCCCACCTTTTCCCTCGTCTCTATTCATCAACGTCAACATCCTTCCCTAACCACCATATTCCAATTTACAACCCCCCATTCCATCCCTCTCTCTCTCTCTCTCTCTCTCTCTCTCTCTCTCTCCCCCTCTCTCTCTCCCTCTCTCTCTCGCAAAGATGATGCACATGACATTCTACTGGGGAACAAAAGCGACCATACTATTCGATGCATGGACTACAAACTCGTACACTTCATACGCACTCTCTCTACTTGCTTGCTTTCTCATAGCTGTCTTTTACCAGTTCATCGAAGGGTGGCGGATAAAACTCAAGCTCCTTGCTTCGTCTACCATGCAGTCTAGCTTAGAAGCTCCTTTGGTTCAATCTAAGCTTGTTGGTGCCGGAAAGTCTTGGTCGAAAATAGCTGGTTCTATAGTTTTTGGAATTAATTCGGCTATAGGGTACATGTTGATGCTTGCGATTATGTCGTTTAACGGTGGTGTTTTCGTTGCGGTTGTGGTAGGGATTGCGGTTGGTTATTTTGTATTTCGGAGTGGTGGTGATGATGATCCGGTTGTTGTTGATAATCCTTGTGCTTGTGCTTGATCAGATTATATGATCTTGATCATTTTTATAATAAAATTTGTATTTTTGGATTTAATTTAGTACATCTCTGTTTAATCAATCTGACTACTGTTTTTGTATTCGTAGTAAAATTTTACCAAGAGAATCTAAGAAATACGAAAATTTTAAGTGTCCTACTTTTTCAATGTTAAATATCTAGAACGGAAAAAGTGCAGAACAATTATTTTCGCTCATGGTTATGATTATTCTCCGGTTGCATGTGTATTGTTTTTTATAGAATGGAATCGAATTTTTGTGGAAGATTGTGTTATCTGTAATGTGGATTCGAATATTGTATGGGGATAAAAATGACCATTATTCTAGAGAGGACCTCCTTATATAGAGAATATTAGAGAATTAATGTAAACCATTTATTTCCATTTATTTCTTAGGGGCCCGCCAGGGGCATCTTCACAAAAAAGTCTTATAATTCTATTTTTCTTTGACAAATGGATAGAGGATAGAATTATAAGACTTTTTTTGTAAAAGGGTCCCGTAAGGGGCCTTATATAAAGGACAATTTTAATACATTTTAAGTGATTCTCTCATATTCTCTATATAACAAATTCTCTCTAGAAGGGAACCCGAAATGATATATATCGTTGAGGGAGAACAGTTGGCTGCTGGCGTTATGGATGGAGTAGTTGATTGTTTGTTTGTGGAATTTACATTGTATTCGTGGCTTATACGATACCAAGACGTTTTGGCAGTTATTGCTAATTAAACTCTGCAAAAACTAAATGGTCCTTGATAAATCCTTGTTTGAAAAGGTCTGATATTGGATATGCTACATAGACATAACGCGATATATTGATTTCCTTGTCCCAGCAACGTGCAGCATGAGTAACAGAATACAATTCTGGAGTTGAGTTTCCCTGCAGAGCCTTTAAATCGAGATTTCAAAACATGAAACACATAAATTTGGACTACAGTATTTTATAAAATTATATTCCGTATTTATTAGTTCATTTTGCCGAAGATTATAGATGAAGGAAAGTTTAGCTAGACATAAAGAAATATGAAATGAAATTTTTTATAGAATAGTTGATAATCCTAGTTCTGTTACATTGAAGTTATTTTATAGATGTTGTGGAATAAAAACTAGGTTACGAAATTGTATTTAATGCTAGGGTTCGGGAGCTTCGTGCTTTAATGGCTGTTTCCGTGTTTGAGATTAATCGGTACTCACAGAGTACCTACGTATCTCGTATTGAGAATCAAGCCAAAACATAGTTCTGATAATGAGGGGTCAGACTCTTTATATAGGTTGAGAAGCCTTAGAATTATGGTAGGAATCAGAGACTTGGTGGGCAAGCCACCGTCTTGAGGAAGGTTCTAGACCCCTTCCTTGTAGAAATCAGTTTCCATGTTGAAGTATGTATCTTGGAGGCTAAGTCATGCAAGAGTAATATCCTTGTTTTACTCTTATTTGCTGAGCTGTTTATTGCCCCTAATATTAATTACGAAATTAATATTATAAATAGAGTTTGGACCCATCTGGTGGGCCCCACGTTTGGATAATTCTAGGTCTAATTAATGCCACATTAAATGTGTCTTTAGGGCTTACTTTTAGCCCATATCATTTGCCCCCTAACTTCTAGGAAAACTGATCAGGTTTTCCTTGAAGTTTTAACGGCCTTTTCCGAGACTTGGGTCAGGGTTTATTGCTCTTACGCGAGTATTTTCAACAATATCATCTTAATGTAAAGCGTGGAGCGACCGATACATTTACGACGACGTTGATCGACACTAAACGGTGTTAAACGGCACTATACAGCGCTAATCAGCCTTAAACAACGTTTAAACGATGTTAAACGGCGTAAAACGGCACTAACGGCACTAATCGGCGCTAGACGGTGCTAATCGGCACTAAACAGTGCTAATCAGCCTTAAACAACGTTTAAACAATGTTAAACGGCATAAAACGGCACTAATCGGTGCTAGACGGTGCTAATCGGCACTAAACAGTGCTAATCAGCCTTAAACAACGTTTAAATAGTGTTAAACAATGTTGGACGGCATAATACGGCACTAATCGGTGCTAATCGGCACTAATCGGTGCTAATCGGCACTAATCGGTGCTAATAGGCACTAATCTATGCTTAAATTGATCTCGTTTCAGTATTGAAAATCATCCGAGATTCGATGAAAAAGTCGAGTTCTGGGACTGGAAAACATCCGAGATTCGCTGAAAAAGTCGAGTTCTGGGACCACAAACTACCCGTGATTGGCCGGATCAACGGGTAGCTCGTGGTCGGCTGCTCCGTGATCGGTCGAAGGGCCTTGTTTCACCGTGGTCGGCCAGCTGGTGGTTGGTTGGCGTCCCCGGGGCGTGGTGGTCGGCCACCTCGTGGTCGGCTGCTGCTCCTTCGGGCACGGTGGTCGGCTGCTTCGTGGTCGGCCGCGGCCCTCCGGGTGTCGTGGCCGGTCGGCCACCTCGTGGTTGGCTAGGAAACCCGGACCTGAAAACCATCCGTGGTCTTGAGGATCAAGAATCTTGATCTTGATCTCAAGTCATCCGTCATCTTTAAGGATCAAGAATCTTGATCTTGATCTCAAGTCAACCGTCATCTTTAAGGATCAAGAATCTTGATCTCAAGTTACTATCATGGATCTAGGATATAAAATCATCCGTGATCTCAAAAAGTCCCGTGGTCGGCCAATCGGTGGTCAGCCGAAGCCCCTTGAATCATGGTGGTCGGCCAGCTGGTAACAGGTTGACTAGGAAACCCGAACCTGAAAACCATCCGTGGTCTTGAGGATCAAGAATCTTGATCTCAAGTTACTATCATGGATCTAGGATCTAAAATCATCCATGATCTTAAAGATCAAGGATCTCGGACCTAAAATCATCCGTGGTCTTAGAAATTATGGACCTAAAATCATCCGTGTTCAAACGGCGCTAATCGGCGCTAAACGGCACTAAATGGTGCTAGTGGCACTAACAGCACTAAATGGTGCTAACGGCACAAAACAACGCTAAAAGGCACTAAACGGCGCTAGTCGACGCTAACGGCACTAAACGGTGCTAGCGGTGCTAAATTTTAATTTCGGCTTCGTTCGTGCCTTGGCTCAGGATTGAAAATCAGTCTTGGTATGTTGATGGAGGTGTTTGTTATGCCTTGAAGGGTTTCGTGAACCTTGAACTCAAATGACTTGTTTCTTGATCCTCGTGACCTTCCGGGCTTTAACTTGTTTGCTGAATCCTTGGTCTTAAGGTTATCATCAACCCCTGACTTTCATCCTTCTGTTGAAGTTCTTTACTTCTTGCCTCCTCCTTGTTTCTCATGGAGGAGGTCTTCCTTCTCGGTTGATCATTCAGGTAGTTCACTTGCTCCTTAGCGCTTGACCTTAGGCCTGTTGTGCCTTTATTGATTTTCAACCCTTTAGCTTGATTCTAGGTTTCCAACCTTGTTCCTATGCTCATATAACCTTTCTTAGGTCTCAACTTGACTGACGACTCTTGATTCGAGTCCTTAAACTCAAATGACAAGCTCGATTGGAGGCAGACAGCCTTGTTGGCCATCAAGGCTTAAATTTTGTGTCGGGTTTTGAGATTCAAGATTTTAAGTATGGAATGACAAAGGACCTCTTATCTCAACATTCTCACTAATAGTTTCTGTGTTTTCAAGGCATTATCAGGGAGCCAACCAGTCTCAAGATGAGCTTTGAGAGGGTCTATCCTTCAGCTTACATCAACTGGTGCTACCAATTTCGAATCGAGGGTGGGGTCTTCAGGACCTGGAAGTAAAAACTCTCTGCATAATTTTCTATCTCAAAAGAGGCGAACTTAAATAGGGCATCGGCCTTAATGTTCTCCTTTCTTGGAATGTGCTCCTCATAGCGCTCATCATACTGAGTCATAACAGCCTTCACAACTCGCAAATACTTTGCCATAGTTTCATGCTTGGCCTCAAATTCACCATTCATTTGCGATACTACTAGTCTTGAATCCCCACAAACTTTGAGATTCTTGACCCTCATGATTCTGGCCAAGCCCAATCCGGCTATCAAGGCTTCATATTCAGCTTCGTTGTTGGTTGTTGAAAAGTCCAATTTCAAAGCGTACTCAACTGTGAACCCATCAGGGCTTTGTAAGACCAAACCCGCACCACTAGATTTTGTTTTTGATGCTCCATCAAAATAGAGCACCCAATATTCCTTCTGATCAGGTACAAGCTCTTCATCTTTATCCTCACTTCTAGGGGTGGTTACTATTTCTTGCCCCCCGACTTCTTGGTTGCCAATGGTACATTCAACCACGAAGTCAGCCAATGCTCGAGCCTTGATGGCTGTCCGAGGTTTATATGTGATGTCAAATTTTCCAAGTTCGATCGTCCACTTGGCTAGCCTTCCACTGGCCTTTGAGATGTGCAAAATATTTCTCAACTGCTGGTCCGTCAAGACTTCAATCTTGTGTGACTGAAAGTATGGTCGTAGCTTCCTCGAAGCTGTTATCAATGCCAATGCAAACTTCTCAATGGGAGAGTAATTTAACTCAGCCCCGTGCAACACCTTGCTCACGTAGTAGATGGGTTTTTGAACCTTGTTCTCCTTCAGAATGAGGACGGCACTCAGTTGATGTTCAGATACCGCCAAATATAAGTAAAGAGTCTCCATAGGACTAGGTTTGGCCAACAACGGGGCTTCAGCCATATATTTCTTCAATTGTTCAAAGGCCTCTTGGCTCGCTGTAGTCCACTCAAAATTTTTCACTTTCTTTAAGGCCTGAAAGAAAGGCAAACACTTGTCACCAGACTTGGAGAAGAATCTCCCTAGGGCCGCAACTCGGCCAGTTAGCTTCTGTACATCCCGTATGGAGCGGGGTGGTTCCATGTCCAAGATCGCTTTGATCGTATCAGGGTTGGCCTCTATGCCTCTCTTTGAAACCATCAATCCAAAAAATTTTCCTGATCCAACACCAAAAGCACACTTGGCTGGATTTAACATCATCTTGTGGTGCCTCAGCACTTCGAATGCCTCTCTGAGGTGCTTGATATGATCTGCCTTGGATAGGCTCTTGACCAACATGTCGTCCACATAGACCTCCATGGTTTTTCCAATCAGATGGGCGAATATATTATTCACCAATCATTGGTAAATAGCTCCTGCATTCTTTAGACCAAAAGCCATAACAAGATAGCAAAAAACACAAAAGTCAGTTATGAAAGATACCTTTGGGATGTCATCCTTGTGCATCTTAATTTGATTGTAGCCACTGAACCCATCCATGAAGCTCAACATCTCATGTCCAGCTGTGGCATCTATCAACATGTCTATCCTTGGGAGGGGAAAACAATCCATTGGACATGCATCATTCAAATCAGTGAAATCTATACACATCTGTTGACGGAAGAATTTGGTAACAACAAAACTTGAGGTACTTCGCCGGAAACAAGATCTACAGTGGTGGTTCTTTGCCGAAAAGAGTGGTGGCGTGTTTGTTATTGGTGGCTGAGATTGATAGGGTTAGTGGTGGCTATTCAGAGCACTCGACTTCCAACCCCTCAATCGGCCTACGTACCCCGGTATTTATAGGGGATCAAGCCATACGTAGTTCTTGGAGAGCAAGAAACCCAAATGGGCTTGGATAACGGACCAGCTTCCGGAATGTTCTACTATGAGGCCTAACCACAAAAGGCCCAAGGCTCATCCAGGATCTCAAGACTTCACGGATAAGGAAACTTCCCCCGTCGAGGACTAGTCCTATCCTCTACCAGCTATTTCTTGATTTCAAGGATGCAGGTATAGCCGTGATTTACCCCAAGTGCAGAACGCATCCCTGTCCCCCGAATGAGAAGCACCCACCAGATAGCAGGACAGGTGATCCAGAGCTTTTAGGTGCAAAGTGCAGGATTACTCCAAAGTTCCCTAATGAGGGCGCGCCCATTGGCTACAGGAACAGAGCTCCCAAAGCACACACCAAAAAGTCCCCATCTTTCCACCTTAGGGCGCGCCCTTAGTGTTTAAGAAGGGTCCTTATATCCAGGCAAACCCCTGGAGGCCTTCTGCGATGGACATCCCCCTCCTGAGATACGACAGGAGGGAATTCTTCAATAATCAAATACGAAATCGACATTATTGACATTCTGGAATTCCACCATATCCCAGGGCGCGGCCTAAACCCCCCAGGGCGCGCCCTAACTTCTAGAAATCCCTAATTTGTTCTCTAAAATCCCAAATTGAACCAGTTATTGACCCGAATCCATCATGAAAATACCCGAACCGAATTTTGGCTATAACAACTACCCCCCAATTCCGTATGAAATCAAAGATGATATATGGAATTTCTCTCATAAAACCCAAAATTCCCAATTTCTCCTCAAAATATTTCACTAGGGCGCGCCCTGTTAAAGGACGCGTCCTTAGAATTCCAATCGACCCAAGTGGTTGACAGCTGTTTTCCACTATCCTATATTTCTCCTATAAATACCACTTCTTTCCCCTACTTTACTGTTTTTTCACCTCTCTCTTCAAGCAAACCCGACTCCGGCGATTTCACTTTTTCCGAACGAAAATCCGGTCATTCTCAACAGTTTCTTCCAATTTCTTTCCACAAATCTTGAAATAGAACTTCCAAGGTATGTTTTTATATCTTTCACCTGTTGTTTCACCGTGTAATTTGTTTGATTTTATGCTTTGACTGTCCGACTCCACCATGCTCTTCGTTTTTGATGTATGTATATCTGTATGCATTATTGTTTGATCTGATTTCGTTATTACCATCTTTTAACAACATGATTCTGAATATTAGGCTAAATCCTTGGGCGTGTCTTACACTTAGGGCGCGCCCTAAGGTCTTCTGAACAATTTTGAACGCCCAATTAATAATGTTGTCACATAATTAGTTTAATTCGTAGTACAAACTTTCCTTCATTTTTCTTCCCTTGGGCGCGCCCTTAGTGCTCTTATTTTTAATTTTGCAGCTGGAGGGCGCGTCTCCGCCTTTTCACCCATTTAGAGAATTCAACGACCGTTTAGGGATCCATTCTCCTCTACCAGCCCCTTTGTCTCCTGAGCATTATAGGCCTCCTTTCTCTTTTATTTCTTCAGAAGATAAGGCGCGCCTTATTGAAGATTTTAACGAAGGCAGGATGAGTTTTTCCAGTGAAGACTCCTTTAATGATGTCCCCCTTAGCACTCAAATACTTGAAAAAACTCCAACACCAATACCTGAAAAAACTCCAACACCCCTATACACAGATCCGTCTGATAATGATTATACTCCGGACTCTGATTTTCCCAGTGACACGCACTCTTCAGATACCTACTACACAGAGGGCGCGCCTTCTGCCTCATCCATTTCACCTCTAATCAATTCCGAACCGACATCCCCACCTTTATCACCTACTCCGTTTGAACATTGGGAAGTTCTTGATAGGGAAATTAACATTGATTGGGGCAAATACAATGAAATATCCGAAAAGGAAAAGAACCAGCTTAGAAAGAATCAAGGCAAACTAGCCTGTGTTAGCATGTCCTCTACAGCCACAAATGATGAGGTAGAATGGGCAATGAAATACTATAGTCAAGAAGGACTTTGGGCCATTCCCCACTCTCACCATCGACCCCATATTTTCAACTACGGTAAAGAGTTTAGAATTCCAAGAATGGTTCTCACTCCAAAACTCGTAGCCCTTGGTGTGGGCGCGCCTTTGCACCCCTACCTAAAAGAGATCCTTGAATGGTATGATCTAGATCCAATCCAACTTTCTCCCAATAGCTATAAACTCGTTCTAGGCTTATTTATTCTTTACCATGATTTGGGTTTCAAAGCACCTTCCATGCCAGAAATTAGCTATTTCTTTAGTATTCGTCAATCAAACATTGGATACTACTACCTGGTAATCAACAAACCTCACAACAACAAAGGTTTTTCTGAAGGAAGGATTAGCCATACCAAACTCTGGAAAGAACCTTTCTTCTTCATTTGGGACGTTCCTCGAATTCGTCTCCAATTCAATACAGACCCCTATAAGTGAGGGCGCGCCCTACATCCTTGTTTTCTTCCATTTTAACTTTCCTTTAACTATTATTAATTCCTTTAAACTAAAACAGATAGAAGAGTTCAAAAAGAACTTCAGGGCGCGGCCCTACATCGGGCCAAAGCCGTCCTTAAGATTGCAGCGGAAAGATTCAATCTTCAAACTCTAATTACTGAAGAAAACTTAAAAAGAGTTGGAATCCTATCAGATAGAGTTGGTCATATTTGTAAATTCAAAAAAATTCCGAAATGGCATTGCCGTTCCATCATCGTCATCTAATGATAGTGAATGTGAAACATTTGATACTAATGAAGGTAAAAATTATAATGTAGGGCGCGCCCTAACATTATACTGTATCCTTATTTTGCTTGATGTTTCTCTTTATTACTTGCTTAAAAATCTTTTTCACCTAAAGCACGGACTAACCATTTTCTTTGTTTTTTCTTGTACAGGTATGGCTCCCAAAATTCCCCGTGGATTTGGAGCTTCAAAGAAAAGAGATGATAAGGAGAAGAAGACTGATCAATCCGGTACTTCCGACTCCGGGGTACGCCCTGCACAGAGGAAAGATCCTAGTGACATTGTCACTTTGTCCAAAGAGCCTTTGAAGATAAATGCTGAGACTCAAGAACCTATTATTGACAAAGGCAAGAAACCAGGAACTGAGGGCGCGCCCTCGTATGTGGAGACCTTAATTGGTCCAGCTGCTACCTCTTTTGTTAAAGAAAAAGATATTGACTTGTGGCAAAACATGAATGCCGAAGACGAAGCCCAATCCATGATCAAAGCTTCTGCCCAACTGCTAGTTCAATCTCTAGGGCGCGCCCAGAGAGTTCACAAGGAAAAGCTCCATATTAACAAGCTTGAGGCTGAAAATAGAAAATATTCAAAGATGATTGTTGAAAATGACAACAAATGGAAGAAAGATCTGGATGCCAAAAATGACAGAATTGCTGATCTGAAGCATGACCTGGATGAATCTATTGAACATCGTCATCTTTTGAATACCAAAAATGATAAGCTGGGGAAAGAGGTGGAGGACTTTAAGATGCAGTGTGGCACTCTTGAGATTGAAAAAGCCAATTGTTGGAAAGATGAGAAGCAAGCCATGGAAGATCGAAACTTCCAAGCTGGGTTTGATTTCTATCTTCTTGGTTTTCTAGCAAACGATCCTGACTACAATTGGGAGGAAAAATTCGGCCGTGAAAGTGCTGAAGATATCGAAGATTTCAAGAGGGTGCATGCAAGTGCCATTAAGGCAAAGAGGATTGAAATAGGGTTGGATAAGGATCCCCAGGGCGCGCCCTCAACTGATGAGGCTCCCCTAGAAATCGAACCAACTAAAGACTCAGAAATCCAAACAGTTGACCCTTCCAACCAAAACTCTGCTCCTGAAGTAATATCTTCTCCCTCCATTCGTCCCTCAGAAAATCAGGACGCGTCCCCTGCAATGGACGCGCCCTAAGGTTTTTATTGTCTTCAATTTAAACTTTTGCTTGAATTTTACATTTGAGGTGCGGGCCCTCTGTAAAACCCTGCAAGTTGTACTTCCTAAACTTTCATGCCTAGTTTTGATTATGTTTCCATATTTAACTGCCGATTTGCTTTTGCCATAGACCTTATTTTGTTCTTCTAGATCTTCAAAAATAATTACAGGGCGCGCCCTAACACATAGGGGGCGGCCTTCTTGAAATATTCTTTACTGATAACATGTAACATATCTCCAGAAAAGAAAAACTCAGGCAATTCTTTTATGCAAGCTTAGGGCGCGCCCTTCTATTGTTAGGGCGCGACCTTCGGATATATGTCTTCAATCTATATCATATGATGTCTTCAAAAATGTGAAACAATTGGTAAAATAAAATTTGAAATACTCGTAAATTCTTCAATGTACTTTAATCACCAAATGGCATTCTTCTAACTCTTGAAAAACTTGAAAATCTTCATTAAACTTGAGTCTTGACAAAATAAGGAAAAACAACGAATGAAAAATGTGGAAAACAAACAAGTCTCGACTAGAACTAAGGAAGGCGTATATGTACTACCCCCCTAGACTAGGAGAATATTTATTGATACTAGTATATAACTTAAATATAAGCCTTCATAAAATAAGGGGCCGAAGCCACACCCTACTGGTAATACTTCTTCAAATGCTCCGCATTTCATGTTCTTGGAATTGTATTGCCATCCAAGTCTTCCAAATGATAAGTGCCTTCCCAGATGATAGACTTGATCTTGTAAGGTCCTTCCCAGTTTGGACCAAAAACCCCATGAGCTGCAACTCTTGTAATTGGCATAACCTTTCGAAGAACCAAATCACCCACATTAAAAGGACGAGTCTTCACTTTCTTGTTGTAATACCTTGCAATCCTTTGCTGATAAGTTGCCAACCTCAACTGTGAGTTAGTCCTTGTCTCTTCTAGGAAATCAAGATTTAGCCTTTGATTTATCATATTCGATTCTTCATCATAGAAATCCCTTCGGAATGACCCTGCTCCAATTTCTACCGGAACCATTGCCTCACATCCATAAGACAACATGAAAGGTGATTCCCCTGTTGTGGTCCTTGGAGTTGTATTATACGACCATAAGACCATAGGAAGCTCCTCGGGCCAATTTCCTTTACTTTCTTCTAGCTTGGTTTTCAAAGTATGCTTGATTATCCTGTTGATAGCTTCAGTCTACCCATTGCTCTGAGGATGATACACGGCTGCGAATTCCTTCTTTATTCCCAAATCCTCGCATAGTTTTCGCAACTCTTTGCTATCAAATTGCTTTCCATTATCTGAAATAAGCTTGTAAGGAATCCCGAACCTGCACACAATGGAGTTAAACACAAAATCCTTGATTTTCTTTGCTGTGATTGTGGCCAAAGGCATTGCTTCCGCCCATTTGGTGAAGTAATCTACAGCAACAACAGCATACTTGACTCCTCCCTTAGACTTGGGGAGTTCTCCAATAAGATCGATTCCCCACATAGCAAATGGCCATGGACTCATCATAGAAGTCAAAGTAGTCACCGGAACCGTTGAAAAATTGGCAAACCTTTGACATTTATCACATGCCTTGACAAACTCATAGGCATCCTTCTTCATAGTAAGCCAATAATAACCTTGCCTTAACACCTTAACACTAATGGAGTACTCCGAAACTGCCAAGTACAATATCAAAGTTTCTCCTTCCACGGGCTTGGCTAAGAGTGGAGGATTCCCCAACTGCTCCTTAATTTTCTGAAAAGCTTCTTCACACTCAGGAGTCCATGCAAAATCTCTGGATGCTCCCTTGATTGCCTTGAAGAATTCTCTGCATCTATCTGAAGATTTTGACACAAAGCGATTTAGTGCGACAATTCTCCCAGCCAAACTCTGAACTTGCTTCACACTAGATGGAGATTTCATGTCAAGTAAGGCTTTAATCTTGGCTGGATTCGCCTCGATCCCGCGATGGTTGACAATGAATCCCAAGAACTTTCCGGATTCCACTCCAAACACACATTTTTGAGGATTCAACTTCATCCTGAACTTCCTCAATACTCCGAACATCTGCTCCAAGTGCTTCACATGGTCTTCCGCCCTCAAAGATTTAACAAGCATATCATCCACATACACTTCCATAGTTTTCCCAATCAGATCTTTGAACATCATGTTTACCAACCTCTGATAGGTGGCTCCGGCATTGATCAAACCGAATGGCATTCCAATGTAACAGTACAAACCTCTGTCTGTGATAAAAGAAGTATGCTCTTGATCTGGCTCATACATAAGAATCTGATTGTAGCCCGAGTAAGCATCCATGAAACTCAAAAGAGCATGGCCAGCTGTAGCATCCACCAACTGATCAACTCGAGGGAGAGAAAAACTATCTTTAGGACAAGCCTTGTTCAGATCCGTGAAATCTATGCAAGTTCTCCACTTTCCATTAGGCTTCTTGACAAGAACTGGATTAGCCAACCAGTCTGGATAATATGATTCCTTGATCAAACCAACATCTAAAAGTCTATCAACTTCCTCTTTCAATGCTATTTCCCTTTCTCCACTCACAGGTCGACGTTTCTGGCGAATTCCTTTCTTGGTGGGATCTATGTTCAGATGATGACACATAACCTTTGGATCGATTCCCACCATATCAGCATGACTCCAAGCAAAGACATCCAAATTATTCGAGAGAAAATTAGTGAGCATTCCTCTCAACTTGGAATTCAACTGAGATCCGATTTTCAAAACCTTACTCGAATCCTTCTCATCCACCATAATTGGAATAGTATCCTCTGCAGGACCAGTCTTTTCTACAGGTTGTGGTGTTCTCGGATCAAGATCAAAATCAAAACTTCGTGGATCCTCGATTGGTGTTGCATCCTTGGAGGGCGCGTCCTCTTTACGAGGGAAGTCTTCCTCAACAAGGGTATGCACCAAACCTTCAAGTAACATTCGCCTCCCTTCGACCTGTTCACCTCTGATATTAATTGAAATCACCTCTTCTGAATCTTCCTCAATTTCCTCCAGAATTCCCTCCTGTAAATCTCCAAGTACCGGAATACTCTCCTCAAGGCGCGCCCTCAATGGGGGCGCGTCTTCTACTGGTTCTTGGACAAGATAATGGACCTTTACTTCTCCCGGGACAATACTCATAACCCCTGAACCACTTTCACTGAGGGCGCGCCCTCCATCCTGCTGTCTTCTGAATCCCTTGATTGCCTTGTGATAACAATCTCTTGAATCATGCTGGGATCCTCGGATTGTTCCCACACCATTTGGCATAGGAAACTTCATTGCAAGATGATAGATGGAGGTCACAACCTTCATTTCTTTCAACAAGGGACGACCCACCAAAGCATTGTGTGACGATTCCACATTCAAAATCATGAAATCCATCATTTGAGTCACAGAAAGAGTTCCTTCCCCGAGAGTTATTGGTAGCTTGATAGCCCCCATGACCTTCACAGATTCACCCGAAAATCCATAGATCCAACCGTTGTTGTTATAGCCAAAATTCGGTTCGGGTATTTTCATGATGGATTTGGGTCAATAACTGGTTCAATTTGGGATTTTAGAGAACAAATTAGGGATTTCTAGAAGTTAGGGCGCGCCCTAGGGGGTTTAGGCCGTGCCCTGGGATATGGTGGAATTCCAGAATGTCAATAATGTCGATTTCGTATTTGATTATTGAAGAATTCCCTCCTGTCGTATCTCAGGAGGGGGATGTCCGTCGCAGAAGGCCTCCAGGGGTTTGCCTGGATATAAGGACCCTTCTTAAACACTAAGGGCGCGCCCTAAGGTGGAAAGATGGGGACTTTTTGGTGTGTGCTTTGGGAGCTCTGTTCCTGTAGCCAATGGGCACGCCCTCATTGGGGAACTTTGGAGTAATCCTGCACTTTGCACCCTAAAGCTCTGGATCACCTGTCCTGCTATCTGGTGGGTGCTTCTCATTCGGGGGACAGGGATGCGTTCTGCACTTGGGGTAAATCACGGCTATACCTGCATCCTTGAAATCAAGAAATAGCTGGTAGCGGATAGGACTAGTCCTTGACGGGGGAAGTTTCCTTATCCGTGAAGTCTTGAGATCTTGGATGAGCCTTGGGCCTTTTGTGGTTAGGCCTCATAGTAGAACATTCCGGAAGCTGGTCCGTTATCCAAGCCCATTTGGGTTTCTTGCTCTCCAAGAACTACGTATGGCTTGATCCCCTATAAATACCGCGGTACGTAGGCCGATTGAGGGGTTGGAAGTCGAGAGCTCTGAATAGCCGCCACTAACCCTATCAATCTCAGCCACCAATCACAAACACGCCACCACTCTTTTCGGCAAAGAACCACCACTGTAGATCTTGTTTCCGGCGAAGTACCTCAAGTTTTGTTGTTACCAAATTCCTCCGTCAACAAATTGGCGCTAGAAGGAGGGGAAGCCAATCAAGATCTGAATCTTAGGAGGAAAAGATGTCGCACAATCAGCGTAGAGGTTCTCATGGAGAAGATAATTATGATTCTGAAGATAGCATGGGGGGTAATCCAACCCGCCATGAGGCTTATGTTCCGGAAGAAATCTCCGCTCCTCCACATCATCATGGAACTCCAGCCACCGTTGGTGGTCAGCCGCCTGTTCTTATCAGTAACGCGGCATTAATGGAACAACTGTACCGCATGGGAGATGCCCTAAATAATTTCAGGGCAAGATTGTGTTCCGTGGAGGAAAATCAGGAGTCGAGGAGAAAATCTCGGAGTATCCCGCGAAATCATCGCCGGTCAGGAAAATCCCCACAGATTGAGGAAGATTCCCGAAGTAGGGAGGAAAATCAGGAAAGAAGATTTCAGCTAATTACTCCTCGAAGGTTAGACTACTCTGATCCTATTATTGAACATCCTAGTGAAGATAATTCTGAGCGCAGGTTGTTGAATCCCGAAGCTAGGGCACGCCCTCACCCTCACCGTTCAGGGCGCACCCCCAGTGAGATTCAGCGGGATGAAGAACAGATTGCTAAGGAGAAGAGAGATTATGCCAACTTGAAGGAACGCCTTGGAATAAGGCTTAATGATGACGATTTAAGGATGGTACTTCTTGAGCAACAGAAGAAAAGCAAGTATTTGGAATCAAGGCCCCATGATTCACAGCGCGTGCCCCCTGACAACAGGTCGAGGCCCCTTGGACATGGACGGACACTTGCCCACAATAACAATCCACAGCGCGTGCCCCCTGTTCACGACAGGTCGCGGCCCCTTGGAGCTAAGCAAGCTTTTCATCATGATACTCCTGGAAGAAGAGAAAATCGTGATAACGGTGATAGAAGAATGGATTTGCATCAAGGAAATGGACGACCCCGTAATCAGGGCGCGCCCTCAGGTGGGAGATCCCCCCGTATCCATCAAATTCCCTTAAGTGCTTCTGGTGAGTCTAGATCAAGGACGTGCCCTCACTCAGGAGAACAACATCAGAGAAGTTCTCGAGAGAATCCACGGTCTCAGGGAAATCCTCAAGGCCAGCAAACTCAAACTCAAGGGGATGTTATGGTTCAACCTCAAGCGGGGACTCAGGGAGGTGCTCAGACAACAGCTCCACCTCCACCTCCACCCCCGGGGGGTATACAAACTACGACACAACCAAATATTCAGAATGTTCCCGGGGTCGGAACTTTTAATGTGGATGACTTGAAGAAGCTCCTTGCTCACTTGGATGGAGGAAGAATATCTGCTACTGCACAAACATCTTCTCCATTCTCAACTGAAGTTAGAGAGGCGCAGCTTCCTACTGGGTATAGATCCATGACAAATGATTTGCGCTTTCATGGAAATGCAGACCCTGTTGAATTCCTCGGACGCTTTGATATCGAGATGGATGTTTATCAAGTGACAGAGCTAGCTAGGTGTCGATTGTTGGCAGCAACTTTCAGGGAGAGTGCTCAGCAATGGTTTCAGAAACTTGGCCCGGGAGTTATTACATCTTGGCAGGTGATGAGGAATTTGTTTTTAACTAAATTCCAGGCGGCGGTGAAATATGCCCCTCCAGTCACAACTTTGGCCAATATCAAGCAGAGGGTAGGTGAAAGTCTGCAGTCCTACTTCAAGAGATTCAACTCGGAATCAACTCTGGTGAGAGGAGCGACTGATGAAACGCTCAAGAGTTTCTTAATAGCTGGATTATCAGTAGGAACTGATTTCTGGAAGCATCTTCAAGGGCGAGATCCACCGACTCTAGCTGATGTGTTCGCACAGGCCGAGTCTTTCAAGATCGTAGAGCAATCCTTAGCAGACAACCGGAAATCAGATTCTCAAAGTGGTGTTAAGGGAAAGACCAACAAGAGGAAGGACAGGTCGCCTAGCCCAGCACGTCGTGTAGCGACTGGTGCCAATCGAGTGAATTTAACTGATTCTAGAGGGAGTTGGGGTCCCCAAGATACTTATACCTATGATCAAAGGCCGGGTAATTATACTCCCCTGACGGCCTCCATTGAACATATTTTCGAAGTAAACAAAAATAAAGGATTCTTCAAAAAGCCAGAGCCTCTCTCTTCTTGGCAAAGTAAAGACAAGAGGAAGTATTGTGAATTCCATGAATCTTCAGGGCACAATACTCATGAGTGTCGTCAATTGAAGGATGAAATTGAAGATTTAATCAAGGAAGGATATTTGACAGAATGGATTGTCAGAGAGGTGAAAAAACATAGGGAGAATCCTGATAAGAGGGATGGAGGGCGCGCCCTCCATGATGATGGCAAGCCCGAAGAGAAAAAGTTCGTCAAGGAAGGAAGTATTCACACCATTTATGGAGGACATCACCTGGGAGGTGATAGTAATCATGCTATGGAGAGGTATGCTAGAGAAGCAAGATACCGGCCTCTTACAAATGTGAATAGCTTGGGGTTGAGGCCGCCCAAATTGTTTAAGGGAGAGTATGCAGATATTACTTTCACTGAAGAAGAAGCTAGGTGGGTACATCATCCCCACAATGATGCTTTGGTGGTAGTCATTCAGATTGGTTCCAAAAATGTGCATCGAGTTTTTGTTGACAATGGAAGTTCAGTGAATATTCTGTACTATAGTACTTATAAGAAGCTGGGACTTCTAGATAAGGATATGATTCAAGACAACGGTTGGATCTATGGATTTTCGGGTGAATCTGTGAAGGTCATGGGGGCTATCAAGCTACCAGTAACTCTCGGGGAAGGAACTCTTTCTGTGACTCAAATGATGGATTTCATGATTTTGAATGTGGAATCGTCACACAATGCTTTGGTGGGTCGTCCCTTGTTGAAAGAAATGAAGGTTGTGACCTCCATCTATCATCTTGCAATGAAGTTTCCTACGCCAAATGGTGTAGGAACAATCCGAGGATCCCAACATGATTCAAGAGATTGTTATCACAAGGCAATCAAGGGATTCAGAAGACAGCAGGATGGAGGGCGCGCCCTCAGTGAAAGTGGTTCAGGGGTTATGAGTATTGTCCCGGGAGAAGTAAAGGTCCATTATCTTGTCCAAGAACCAGTAGAAGATGCGCCCCCATTGAGGGCGCGCCTTGAGGAGAGTATTCCGGTACTTGGAGATTTACAGGAGGGAATTCTGGAGGAAATTGAGGAAGATTCAGAAGAGGTGATTTCAATTAATATCAGAGGTGAACAGGTCGAAGGGAGGCGAATGTTACTTGAAGGTTTGGTGCATACCCTTGTTGAGGAAGACTTCCCTCGTAAAGAGGACGCGCCCTCCAAGGATGCAACACCAATCGAGGATCCACGAAGTTTTGATTTTGATCTTGATCCGAGAACACCACAACCTGTAGAAAAGACTGGTCCTGTAGAGGATACTATTCCAATTATGGTGGATGAGAAGGATTCGAGTAAGGTTTTGAAAATCGAATCTCAGTTGAATTCCAAGTTGAGAGGAATGCTCACTAATTTTCTCTTGAATAATTTGGATGTCTTTGCTTGGAGTCATGCTGATATGGTGGGAATCGATCCAAAGGTTATGTGTCATCATCTGAACATAGATCCCACCAAGAAAGGAATTCGCCAGAAACGTCGACCTGTGAGTGGAGAAAGGGCAATAGCATTGAAAGAGGAAGTTGATAGACTTCTAGATGTTGGTTTGATCAAGGAATCATATTATCCAGACTGGTTGGCTAATCCTTCCTTCAGAAAAACCTTTGTTGTTGTGAGGTTTGTTGATTACCAGGTAGTAGTATCCAATGTTTGATTGACGAATACTAAAGAAATAGCTAATTTCTGGCATGGAAGGTGCTTTGAAACCCAAATCATGGTAAAGAATAAATAAGCCTAGAACGAGTTTATAGCTGTTGGGAGAAAGTTGGATTGGAGCTAGATCATACCATTCAAGGATCTCTTTTAGGTAGGGGTGCAAAGGTGCGCCCACACCAAGGGCTACGAGTTTTGGAGTGAGAACCATTCTTGGAATTCTAAACTCTTTACCGTAGTTGAAAATATGGGGTCGATGGTGAGAGTGGGGAATGGCCCAAAGTCCTTCTTGACCATAGTATTTCATTGCCCATTCTACCTCATCATTTGTGGCTGTAGAGGACATGCTAACACAGGCTAGTTTGCCTTGATTCTTTCTAAGCTGGTTCTTTTCCTTTTCGGATATTTCATTGTATTTGCCCCAATCAATGTCAATTTCCCTATCAAGAACTTCCCAATGTTCAAACGGAGTAGGTGATAAAGGTGGGGATGTCGGTTCAGAATTGATTAGAGGTGAAATGGATGAGGCAGAAGGCGCGCCCTCTGTGTAGTAGGTATCTGAAGAGTGCGTGTCACTGGGAAAATCAGAGTCCGGAGTATAATCATTATCAGACGGATCTGTGTATAGGGGTGTTGGAGTTTTTTCAGGTATTGGTGTTGGAGTTTTTTCAAGTATTTGAGTGCTAAGGGGGACATCATCAAAGGAGTCTTCACTGGAAAAACTCATCCTGCCTTCGTTCAAATCTTCAATAAGGCGCGCCTTTTCTTCTGAAGAAATAAAAGAGAAAGGAGGCCTATAATGCTCAGGAGACAAAGGGGCTGGTAGAGGAGAATGGATCCCTAAACGGCCGTTGAATTCTCTAAATGGGTGAAAAGGCGGAGACGCGCCCTCCAGCTGCAAAATTAAAAATAAGAGCACTAAGGGCGCGGCGCGCCCAAGGGAAGAAAAATGAAGGAAAGTTTGTACTACGAATTAAACTAATTATGTGACAACATTATTAATTGGGCGTTCAAAATTGTTCAGAAGACCTTAGAGCGCGCCCTAAGTGTAAGACACGCCCAAGGATTTAGCCTAATATTCGGAATCATATTGTTAAAAGATGGTGATAACGAAATCAGATCAAACAATAATGCATACAGATATACATACATCAAAAACGAAGAGCATGGTGGAGTCGGACAGTCAAAGCATAAAATCAAACAAATTACACGGTGAAACAACAGGTGAAAGATATAAAAACATACCTTGGAAGTTCTATTTCAAGATTTGTGGAAAGAAATTGGAAGAAACTGTTGAGAATGACCGGATTTTCGTTCGAAAAAAGTGAAATCGCCGGAGTCAGGTTTGCTTGAAGAGAGAGGTGAAAAAAGAGTAAAGTAGGGGAAATAAGTGGTATTTATAGGAGAAATATAGGATAGTGGAAAACAGCTGTCAACCACTTGGGTCGATTGGAATTCTAAGGACGCGTCCTTTAACAGGGCGCGCCCTAGTGAAATATTTTGAGGAGAAATTGGGAATTTTGTGTTTTATGAGAGAAATTCCATATATCATCTTTGATTTCATACGGAATTGGGGGGTAGTTGTTATAGCCAAAATTCGGTTCAGGTATTTTCATGATGGATTCGGGTCAATAACAGGTTCAATTTGGGATTTTAGAGAACAAATTATGGATTTCTAGAAGTTAGGGCGCGCCCTGGGGGGTTTAGGCCGCGCCCTGGGATATGGTGGAATTCCAGAATGTCAATAATGTCGATTTCGTATTTGATTATTGAAGAATTCCCTCCTGTCGTATCTCAGGAGGGGGATGTCCGTCGCAGAAGGCCTCCAGGGGTTTGCCTGGATATAAGGACCTTTCTTAAACACTAAGGGCGCGCCCTAAGGTGGAAAGATGGGGACTTTTTGGTGTGTGCTTTGGGAGCTCTGTTCCTGTAGCCAATGGGCACGCCCTCATTGGGGAACTTTGGAGTAATCCTGCACTTTGCACCCAAAAGCTCTGGATCACCTGTCCTGCTATCTGGTGGGTGCTTCTCATTCGGGGGACATGGATGCGTTCTGCACTTGGGGTAAATCACGGCTATACCTGCATCCTTGAAATCATGAAATAGCTGGTAGCGGATAGGACTAGTCCTCGATGGGGGAAATTTCCTTATCCGTGAAGTCTTGAGATCCTGGATGAGCCTTGGGCCTTTTGTGGTTAGGCCTCATAGTAGAACATTCCGGAAGCTGGTCCGTTATCCAAGCCCATTTGGGTTTCTTGCTCTCCAAGAACTACGTATGGCTTGATCCCCTATAAATACCGGGGTACGTAGGCCGATTGAGGGGTTGGAAGTCGAGAGCTCTGAATAGCCGCCACTAACCCTATCAATCTCAGCCACCAATCACAAACACGCCACCACTCTTTTCGGCAAAGAACCACCACTGTAGATCTTGTTTCCGGCGAAGTACCTCAAGTTTTGTTGTTACCAAATTCCTCCGTCAACAGTTGTCTTGAATCATATCCTTATCTGGAAGTCCCAGCTTCTTATAAGTACTATATTACAGAATATTCACTGAACTTCCATTGTCAACAAAAACTCGATGCACATTTTTGGAACCAATCTGAATGACTACCACCAAAGCATCATTGTGGGGATGATGTACCCACCTAGCTTCTTCTTCAATGAAAGTAATATCTACATACTCTCCCTTAAACAATTTGGGTGGCCTCAACCCCAAGCTATTCACATTTGTAAGAGGCCGGTATCTTGCTTCTCTAGCATACCTCTCCATAGCATGATTACTATCACCTCCCAGGTGATGTCCTTCATAAATGGTGTGAATACTTCCTTCCTTGACGAACTTTTTCTCTTCGGGCTTGCCATCATCATGGAGGGCGCGCCCTCCATCCCTCTTATCAGGATTCTCCCTATGTTTTTTCACCTCTCTGACAATCCATTCTGTCAAATATCCTTCCTTGATTAAATCTTCAATTTCATCCTTCAATTGACGACACTCATGAGTATTGTGCCCTGAAGATTCATGGAATTCACAATACTTCCTCTTGTCTTTACTTTGCCAAGAAGAGAGAGGCTCTGGCTTTCTGAAGAATCCTTTATTTTTGTTTACTTCAAAAATATGTTCAATGGAGGCCTCCAGGGGAGTATAATTACCCGGCCTTTGATCATAGGTATAAGTATCTGGGGGACCCCAACTCCCTCTAGAATCAGTTAAATTCACTCGATTGGCACCAGTCGCTACACGACGTGCTGGGCTAGGCGACCTGTCCTTCCTCTTGTTGGTCTTTCCCTTAACACCACTTTGAGAATATGATTTCCGGTTGTCTGCTAAGGATTGCTCTACGATCTTGAAAGACTCGGCCTGTGCGAACACATCAGCTAGAGTCGGTGGATCTCGCCCTTGAATCAGTTCCTACTGATAATCCAGCTATTAAGAAACTCTTGAGCGTTTCATCAGTCGCTCCTCTCACCAGAGTTGATTCCGAGTTGAATCTCTTGAAGTAGGACTGCAGACTTTCACCTTCCCTCTGCTTGATATTGGCCAAGGTTGTGACTGGAGGGGCATATTTCACCGCCGCCTGGAATTTAGTTAAAAACAAATTCCTCATCACCTGCCAAGATGTAATAACACCCGGGCAAAGTTTCTGAAACCATTGCTGAGCACTCTCCCTGAAAGTTGCTGCCAACAATCGACACCTAGCCAGCTCTGTCACTTGATAAACATCCATCTCGATATCAAAGCGTCCGAGGAATTCAACAGGGTCTGCGTTTCCATGAAAGCGCAAATCATTTGTCATGGATCTATACCCAGTAGGAAGCTGCGCCTCTCTAACTTCAGTTGAGAATGGAGAAGATGTTTGTGCAGTAGCAGATATTCTTCCTCCATCCAAGTGAGCAAGGAGCTTCTTCAAGTCTTCCACATTAAAAGTTCCGACCCCGGGAACATTCTGAATATTTGGTTGTGTCGCAGTTTGTATACCCCCCGGGGGTGGAGGTGGAGGTGGAGCTGTTGTCTGAGCACCTCCCTGAGTCCCCGCTTGAGGTTGAACCATAACATCCCCTTGAGTTTGAGTTTGCTGGCCTTGAGGATTTCCCTGAGACCGTGGATTCTCTCGAGAACTTCTCTGATGTTGTTCTCCTGAGTGAGGGAGCGTCCTTGATCTAGACTCACCAGATGCACTTGAGGGAATTTGATGGATACGGGGGGATCTCCCACCTGAGGGCGCGCCCTGATTACGGGGTCGTCCATTTCCTTGATGCAAATCAATTCTTCTATCACCGTTATCACGGTTTCCTCTTCTTCCAGGAGTATCATGATGAAAAGCTTGCTTAGATCCAAAGGGCCGCGACCTGTCGTGAACAGGGGGCACGCGCTGTGGATTGTTATTGCGGGCAAGTGTCCGTCCATGTCCAAGGGGCCTCGACCTGTTGTCAGGGGGCACGCGCTGTGAATCATGGGGCCTTGATTCCAAATACTTGCTTTTCTTCTGTTGCTCAAGAAGTACCATCCTTAAATCGTCATCATTAAGCCTTATTCCAAGGCGTTCCTTCAAGTTGGCATAATCTCACTTCTCCTTAGCAATCTGTTCTTCATCCCGCTGAATCTCACTGGGGGTGCGCCCTGAACGGTGAGGGTGAGGGCGCGCCCTAGCTTCGGGATTCAACAACCTGCGCTCAGAATTATCTTCACTAGGATGTTCAATAATAGGATCAGAGTAGTCTAACCTTCGAGGAGTAATTAGCTGAAATCTTCTTTCCTGATTTTTCTCCCTACTTCGGGAATCTTCCTCAATCTGTGGGGATTTTCCTGACCGGCGATGATTTCGCGGGATACTCCGAGATTTTCTCCTCGACTCCTGATTTTCCTCCACGGAACACAATCTTGCCCCGAAATTATTTAGGGCATCTCCCATGCGGTACAGTTGTTCCATTAATGCCGCGTTACTGATAAGAACATGCGGCTGACCACCAACGGTGGCTGGAGTTCCATGATGATGTGGAGGAGCGGAGATTTCTTCCGGAACATAAGCCTCATGGCGGGTTGGATTACCCCCCATGCTATCTTCAGAATCATAATTATCTTCTCCATGAGAACCTCTGCGCTAATTGTGCGACATCTTTTCCTCCTAAGATTCAGATCTTGATTGGCTTCCCCTCCTTCTAGCGCTAATTTGTTGACGGAGGAATTTGGTAACAACAAAACTTGAGGTACTTCGCCGGAAACAAGATCTACAGTGGTGGTTCTTTGTCGAAAAGATTGGTGGCGTGTTTGTGATTGGTGGCTGAGATTGATAGGGTTAGTGGCGGCTATTCAGAGCTCTCGACTTCCAACCCCTCAATCGGCCTACGTACCCCGGTATTTATAGGGGATCAAGCCATACGTAGTTCTTAGAGAGCAAGAAACCCAAATGGGCTTGGATAACTGACCAGCTTCCGGAATGTTCTACTATGAGGCCTAACCACAAAAGGCCCAAGGCTCATCCAGGATCTCAAGACTTCACGGATAAGGAAACTTCCCCCATCGAGGACTAGTCCTATCCGCTACCAGCTATTTCTTGATTTCAAGGATGCAGGTATAGCCGTGATTTACCCCAAGTGCAGAACGCATCCCTGTCCCCCGAATGAGAAGCACCCACCAGATAGCAGGACAGGTGATCCAGAGCTTTTGGGTGCAAAGTGCAGGATTACTCCAAAGTTCCCCAATGAGGGCGCGCCCATTGGCTACAGGAACAGAGCTCCCAAAGCACACACCAAAAAGTCCCCATCTTTCCACCTTAGGGCGCGCCCTTAGTGTTTAAGAAGGGTCCTTATATCCAGGCAAACCCCTGGAGGCCTTCTGCGACGGACATCCCCCTCCTGAGATACGACAAGAGGGAATTCTTCAATAATCAAATACGAAATCGACATTATTGACATTCTGGAATTCCACCATATCCCAGGGCACGGCCTAAACCCCCCATGGCGCGCCCTAACTTCTAGAAATCCCTAATTTGTTCTCTAAAATCCCAAATTGAACCAGTTATTGACCCGAATCCATCATGAAAATACCCGAACCGAATTTTGGCTATAACAACATCCTCCATTTTCCATTCGCCTTCTTGACCATTACTGGGTTAGCTAACCATTCGGGGAACTGAATCTCTTCAATAAAACCAGCTTCCAAGAGCTTGTCAACTTTTTGCTTAATGGCCTCTTGCCTTTCAGGAGCAAAGTTCCTCTTCTTCTGCTTTATTGTCTTTCATTTAGGATTGACATTCAATTTATGAGTTATGAGTTGGGGATTAATCCCTGGCATATCAGTTGCTGTCCAAGCAAACACATCACTGTTCTCTTGTAAAAATGTTGTCAACTTGCCCTTCAAGGGGTTCCTTCAATTGGCTTTCAGGCTATGCAATATGTTTTTTCAAAGGGTGGTCCATCAGGACTTCAACGTTTGTCTTGGTTCCATCTTTGTTTCTTGTTTTTCTTGATTATAGGTCAAGGATTCAAGGTTGATTCCTCGATTTAGATTTCAAATAAGACAATCATGTGGGCTTCTCGCCTTTTAAACTCTTTAAAATGAGAGTTTGCTTGAACTTCTTGATCATTGTTTAAGGTTCTCTATTGGTCTTCTACCTTAGATTCTCCATCCAAGTCTTTTTTGAAAACATTGAAGAGTGTCTAGTCCTTAGCCTCGATAGCCTTGCATGGCTTTGATTGCCACATGTCTTTTATCTCGGGTCCT
Organism: Kitagawia praeruptora; assembly: GCA_037693485.1. NCBI lineage: Eukaryota > Viridiplantae > Streptophyta > Magnoliopsida > Apiales > Apiaceae > Kitagawia > Kitagawia praeruptora. The sequence goes on from CM075347.1 coordinate 134,813,005, forward strand.
TCAAGTACTTGAAACAATTATTTGGTTGTGCTGTAACCTAACTCTCGACCCTTCATAGTTTTATTTATGTGTTTGTTTGTTTTCATTCATGTATTCTTTTATTTTCGGTACTTGGTCATCTTTGACTTACACACATCAGGTGTTTGGCACATAAATAGAATCATAGAACGAAAAGCAAACTTACATTAATAACTTAAATGGGTTCAACCCTTACATAGAGTACTACTGTCCTACTCGGAGCGACATGCTCTGCATGGTTTCATCGAACCTTATTTCTACTTCTACTAAATAAATATGAAGCTAAGTCCAACTTTGCAAGACTAGGCCTGTATGGCTTGATTTTGTTTTTGATGCTCCATCAAAATAGAGCACTCACCACTCCTTCTGATCTCCTCATTCTTATTCTGAAGTTCTTTTCCTTCTTGGGGTACTATCTCCTGCCCCCCGACTTCTTGGTTGTCAATGGTACATTCAACCACGAAGTCAATTAATGCCTTAGCCTTAACGGCTGTCCGAGGCTTATATGTGATGTCCTCTGCTGGCCTTTCTTGGTGTTCCTTATCACTGCGAACATCCATGTCTTCAATCGGAATGATCTGCCCCTGACTCCATCAGGCCTTAACGCGGCTACATAGCAGCTCCTAGCCATTTTTGGTCACCCTTCTGTTCTCCAACACCATTCCTTCTTGGAAACTTAATCTTCATGTGGTAAGTTGAGGCAACAGCCTTGAACGCATGAAGTCCAGTCCTTCCCAGGATTGCATTATAAGTCGAGGATGCCTTGATTACCAGAAAATTCAGTATCTGAGTAGCCTCCTTGGGTTCTTGCCCAATTGTCATGGGCAACTGAATAGTCCCTTCAACTTTGGACTCAACTCCATTAAACCCGTAGATGGGCATGTTGGTTGGGGTCAACTGAGAGTCAGTGTACCCCATTTTCACAAACGCGTCATGAAACAAAATATCAACAGAAGCTCCATTGTCTATCAAGACTCGCTTCACCTCTGAGTTTCCGATTACAGGAGTTATGACCAACGGGTCGTCATGGGGGGACTTCACCCCTTCAAGGTCAGAGTCATCAAAACCAATTGCGATTTCAGTCCAGGAACGTTTCGGGGCCTCTCCCACGATGTGCATCACCTCTCTAACATATGCCTTTCGAGAGTTTTGAGTTGTTCCGGCCGCTGTCGGGCCTCCCCAAATCATGTTGATAACTGGCCCTCGGGGCTGTGGGTTGTAATCTTGATCGTCATCCCTTCTATTATAATCTCTAATTTGATTAACACGATCTTCACCCTTAGTGAAGTGGCTCAATTTCCCTCTACGGATTAAAAACTCGATCTCATCTTTGAGTTGCTTGCAATCATTAGTGTCATGCCCCACATTTCTGTGGAATCTGCAATACTGATTCTTGTTTCTCTTTGCGGGATCACCCCTGAGTGGCTTCGGCCATCGGAAATCCTTATCCTTTTCAATGTCCAACAAGATTCGACTCCTAGGAGTATTCAACCTTGCATACTCAGTGAACCTTGGTCCTTGGTTCTTCTTAGGGGCGTAGTCGGAGTCCTCGGCAGTTCGGGGATACTTGTCCCTAGCATCATACTATTGGTCTTGCTTTCGCTTCTTGGAGTCGTTGTTACCTCCTCCTCCACTTACTGTGGCTTCTTTATTCATGCTATCTTCAGCTTTAATGTATTTGTCAGCTCTTCGTTGGAGCTCGACCATGTTCTCAGGGGGATGCTTCGCTAATGACCTTTTAAAGTATAAGTCGGTGGTGCCATGCTCCAGGGCTACCATCGCCACCTTATTCTCCAAATCAGTGATGTTCAAAGTCTCCTTAGTGAACCTCTTAAGGTAGTCTCTCAGATTCTCATTTTCCCTTGCACCACATACATAACAGATGCAGAGTTTTTCTCATGCACTCTCCCACTGATAAACTGACTAACAAAGGCAGCACTTAACTCCTTGAAAGAGCCAATTGAGTTTGCAGGCAACCGGCTGTACCATCTTTGAGCCATGCCCGATAGAGTTTGAGGGAACGCCCTGCACTTCAAGGCGTCACTTGCAGGTTGCAACAGTAGTGCGTTTGAGAATGTCCTAACGTGGTTTGCGGGATCACCCGTTCCATCATAAGCCTTAATTGTCGGCATCTTAAACTTCTTTGAGATACGAGCATTCATCACCTCCTCAGTTAACGGGGGTGTGGGATCATCAGGATCCCCAAGTGGCATCAGATCCTTGGGGTTGCTCTTGGGGGTTTCCACCCTTGTTGTTCTTCCAGTTGGGGCTTCAGCCCTTCTCTGCCTTCTTGAAGACCTCTTCAGATCTATAATGGGAATCGGTCCTGAGGTGGGAGGAGGTTGAGTTTGATTCAACCTAGCTTGTTCTCTCGCAATATCTTCCTTTATCCTTAAAATCTCGGCCCCATGAGCCTTGATTCTCTCAGCAGCTGTCAAAGGGGGTCCATCATGGATAGTTTGTGTTCTCCTTCTTGGTTCTCTGCTGGCACGTCGCCTCCTCGGGGCTTCATCACGATCATCATCATCAGACGATGAATCATCGGTATAGGGACCAGAGTAGTCGTAATAATCTCGATTTTGGATCTGCAAGGCATGGCCACTGGGTCCAGGACCTTGAGTAATTGGAGGGTAGTTAGGCAGACCATACATCGGGTTGGTAATCATGGGGAGATCCGTAGTATGGATCTGTACCCCCGGCAGCAACGGGCGATTGGGATCAACCAGAGAAGAAACCAACATCTGAAGAGAGCTGGTTTCTTGGCTTGGGTGGACGACCATGGATAACGTTCTCTTAGCATGGGGATTCGTCCCTGGAGGTTGAGAAACTTGAGTTTGAGTGATCGCCCATGTTGTTGGGGGTACTTGCTCAGTGATTGGCGGAGCAGAGCTTAGAGGCAAGGCCTCAGTAGAGGTTGGTGCTGTTCTTCGTGTAGTTACCATGGTTGATGTCTCTTTCCCACAAACGGCACCAAATGTTGTTGAATAAAAACTAGGTTACGAAATTGTATTTAATGCTAGGGTTCGGGAGCTTCGTGCTTTAATGGCTGTTTCCGTGTTCGAGACTAATCGGTCCTCACAGAGTGCCTACGTATCTCGTATTGAGAATCAAGCAAAAACGTAGTTCTGAGAATGAGGGGTCAAGCCCTTTATATAGGCTGAGAAGCTTTAGAATTATGGTAGGAGTCAGAGACTTGGTGGGCAAGCCACCGCCTTGAGGAAGGTTCTAGACCCCTTCCTTGTAGGAATCAGTTTCCATGTTGAAGTATGTATCTTGGAGGCTAAGTCAGGTAAGAGTAATATCCTTGTTTGACTCTTATTTGCTGAGCTGTTTATTACCCCTAATATTAATTACGAAATTAACATTATAAACAGGGTTTGGGCCCATCTGGTGGGCTCCACATTTGGACCATTCTAGGTCTAATTAATGCCACATTAAGGTCCTGTTTGGCAATTAGCTGATAGCTGTTAGCTGATAGCGGATTGAATTAGCTGTTTTGACTAGCTGATTGAATTAGCTGTTTTGACTAGCGGATTGAAATTAGCTGTTTTGAATAAAAGTGTTTGGTAAATAGGTTTTTGAATAACTTTTTGTGACACATAGCAAACTTCTAATTGAAAAAGCTCCTAAAACGAGCTTTTTCAAAATTAGCTTTTTGATCCCAAACCTCTAACTCAAACCTCTAACAACGAAACACTCACATTAGAGGTTTCATTTGGTCAAACCTCTAATCTACCCCCAAACCTCTAATTTTATCCCAAATCTCTAACTTTCAAACACCCCCTAAATGTATTTTTAGGATTTACTTTTAGCCCATATCAATAGATGGTCTCAAAACTTTCAACTTGCTATCGGTTTACAACCTTTTTTGTTTACATTATTCATACAGTACATACTTTTCAATACATTATAAATATACATCATTTCATTCTCATGTAGTTTTATTTTTTGTTTTATCTATATCCTTCCATTATGTCATGGGGATAGAATTTCTAAAATATATAGAAGTTTTCTATTAGTGTACCTTAAATCTTGTATTTTATTATTTTTTTGATAATCCAGTCGTACAGATGAAAAGTTTATGTCGAAATGACATTGTATATAAATTTTTATTATATTTGAAACAGTGGAGCATCACTTTTATAATAATACTATTTTCTATATATATTCAACGACATAGATTTATCATAATCTTATTGCTATCAATTTATAGATTCAAATAATTAAATTACACGAAAATTTGTATATATATTCACATATTTTTACATAAATTTAACATCCGTACGGTTGAATTATTCAAATAATAATTAATTTATCATATTTTAAACCGCATTAATAAAGAACGTTTCTAGTGCGCTTTAGATACTCTTTTTCCTTATCTGTATTTATATATCCATCTTTATCCGACATGATGAACAGCTAGAGCACGAATTGAAATGTCGTAAACTAAGTGAACAAATGGTCGTAACATATTACTGGTAAACTCATCATCTCACCAAGAGAGTACATGAAATTTAGACAAAAGGAGGAACAAATCTATCCAGATATATCCATCACCAAGCTGGAGCGTATTCCAGCAATCTCACCTATTTCTTCGATGTCTAGTAAGAGGTTGATGGATGGTTCCAAAAATGGTTAAAATATGTGTGTACGTACGTAGGGTCACATATCAAAAAGTAGTGATATTGTTAAAAATCGAATCCTTGGCATCTGACGCTTTGGCCGAGTGGTTAAGGCGTGTGCCTGCTAAGTACATGGGGTTTCCCCGCGAGAGTTCGAATCTCTCAGGCGTCGATCATTTTTTATTTTTTTCTTAATTTTATATTCCCCACACATTTTTTGGTAATCCATGCGTGTAGAAGATACTCCATTAAACAATGCCAGTAAGCTTGACCCCACTGCCATGTTAAAAAGGCCACCACAACTAATTGTATAATTATAAATAGAGACCTGATGTTAACATTGTCTACTATCACAAGTCAGGCATGATCTAGTTCTTGTAAGAACATTAACAAAACTCCAAACTAGTACTCAACTCTCAGCTACTGTCATGGCCATCAGCCTGGTCACCTTATTCGGCGGAATTATTCGTCGCACTCTCTCCGCTGCTAATCTCGCCTCGCAAACCATCGCGATCGACGACGAAACCACCATCCATTTCTGGTCACCTAAACGAACTAAAACTAGCAGCACAACCACTAAACCAGCACTCCTTTTGATACATGGTTTTGGACCACATGGGGTGTGGCAATGGCAACAACAAATAATTTTTTTCGCAAAATCGTATAGTCTTTATATTCCGAATTTAGTATTTTTTGGTGGCTCGTACTCCACTTCATCAGAGAGATCAGAGATTTTTCAAGCGAGGGCTATGGGGAAATTGATGGAGAAGTTGGGAGTGGAGAAGTATCATGTGGTTGGGACAAGTTATGGTGGTTTTGTTGCGTTTCGGATGGCAGAGATGTGGCAGGACAGGGTGATGAAGGTTGTGATAGCAAATTCTGCGGTTAATGGTTTATTGACTGATAGTATGGAATTGGTTAAGAGAGGTAAGGTGGAGAAGATTGAGGATTTGATAATGCCAGAGAAAGCATCGGAGCTAAGGAAGTTGATGAACTTGTCTGTTTTTCGACGTGCTTATGTGCCTGATTTCATTTTGAACGATTTTATCAACGTAAGTATTCTCTTTGTTAGTGATCATCCTAATCTTAATAGTCTGCATTTGGCATAATGTTTTTATTGATTTAGTTCGCATTTCTCACAATCGAATCCTCTACTTCGGAGAATATAGATATTCAACTGATGCCAGTAGTTTCATCGAAAAAAATTTCAGACTTTAGTGAATGATCAGTACTTTTTCTTAGTGTTATTATGATGATAGTAGTGTGATTGAATAAGGTAGGACAAGTTTGAAAGATGTTGCTTAACAAACTTTCCAACTAGATAGGAGGATTAGTGTAAGTACAAAAGATAATTGATGCAATAAGTCTCCATTGGTTGGCTCACTTGTCATTACTCAATCATATACTTTCTTTTTAGGACTCATAAACCACGTTTTATGTACTGTATTTGTAGTTTAAAGTTTCAATCACAAAAAAGTCTTTACTGGAGCAAATAGCGATTACTTAAACAAGAGGGGCCCGACAAATAATAGAGTATAACTAAGATACTTAAATACCCATGTGGCTAGCCAACATGTTACTATTGTGAATTTGTAAAGTCAAATCTCCCTTTATTTTATGTAGAAAATCAAATATATTCAGTATATCCCGCGAGGAGATAAATAACCGACAAGTTTGGATTTAAATATTTGTAGCTTTAGTCGTAAAAGGAACACCTTATCATAGTTGTAGAAGAGGGAGATGTTCATAATACTAGTATTAGTATACATAATTGAGGAGCAGAATGACAAACAGGGGGTGTTAAATGTACTTGAAACAGAGGTTGTACAGCAAAAACAGAAAGGAGAAGCTGGAACTCTTGAGAGGGCTGACCATCGGATGGGATGATATCATGAAAGCATCTCCTCTTCACCAGGTCCAATCTTCATTAGCTTTCAACACACACAAGTAAAGCATTGTATTGTTGCCAAGTCCACTTAAAATTATTTGTTGTTTTAAAACTGCATGTGTAGGAGGTGTTGCTAGTATGGGGAGAACATGACAAGATATTTCTGTTGGACCTAGCAGTGAAGCTCAAGAAGTATGTCGCTCTCCTCTTACATCTTAGTTGATCAACACAAAAAATTCTTAGTATTCACGGTCTCTCTGTATAACTCTTGGCGGAGACATGAATGTGCGAGTACTTAACGTAAAAGTAATGATCACTTAATAATGATTGTATGCAGGGTTCTGGGGAAGAATGTAAAGTTAAAAGTGATTAAGAATTCATCACATATTCCACAAGTTGAGAATGCATGGCAGTTCAACAACATTATCGATACTTTCTTAAGGGACTCTCCAGACCAAGGCTTACCTCTCATGGCCAGACTTTAACTTGGGGTTAAACCTATGACTAGTATTGTTGGATCTAAATCGGATCATGCTTAATTCATATTCGAATGTGGACCGGATTAACCGTTAGGTCTATCAGTATCCAATTCGGTTAGAATTTCGATTGATCCGGTTATCTACTATGTACATCTTCTCGAACTATAAGCATGTGTATTTGGGACAGTGCAGCTTATTCATGAAATCATAGTTCGGTGTAAACAAATTATGAGTGTGATCATAAATTTAGAAAATCACTCAGCACTAGTGTAGTGGTCTTTTGGCATAAATTATGAGTGTGCATCTGTCTTTTTCCTAACTTTTTTTTTTCACTTCTTTTTAAGTAGAATCAAAAAAAAAAAAAAATTCTAAATCAAGACAATATAAGTTCGAGTCAAAGATCGTCTAACCTTAGTAAGAGGCCTTCATGGACTCCATTTTTTTCAAAAATAATGTTTTTCTAAACAATATTGTGTGTGTCATTTTACAAGCCACCAATGAGTTATCTTTTCAGACAGTACAAAAGTCCCTGAAAAAGTGAAAAGTAACTCTCATCACTTACCTCAGATTCAATTATTCAAAACAAGGACAATGATAACTCTCATTTATTGAAACCAACCATCCTGGTGTTTCATTTCATCAAACACAAACCCCCTCAGCCTCTCAACTCCCTCATTTACAAAACACCCTTCACTCAACTCACTCAAAAATGGTGAAAAATGGAAAAACAAAGAAAAAATATCACAAGCCCACTAAATCTCCAGGCCCCTCAAACTCACCAGCAGCTCAGGAGGAAAAACCCACCACTGTAAAGACTCTACCAGCACATCTTCTTCTTGAAGTACTCTTCAGGACTCCTGTTAAGTCCCTGGTAAGATGCAAATGTGTTTCGAAATCTTGGCTAGCTCTTTTACAGCATCCTGTATTTATAAGAATGCACATTAACTTCAACATTTCAAGAAATAATCTGCAACTTTTATGCAACAGCATGTGTGTTAATACTAAACATAATCGAAGACTCATCGGGTTTTTACGCCCCACAGGCCCTCCCATTCCTGTCCTCCACATTGATGTAGAGTACACTGTTAGGCCTAATTACCCTAGGATAATCAACTTCCCTGATTTCTCGAAAAATATGTTTCTTGCTGGTTCGATTAATGGCATTGTCTGTTTAGGCCATTATAAAGAAATGTTTGGGCGTTTTGTTGCTTTATGGAACCCTGCTATTAATTATTGGAATCCCATTGCCCTTCCGGAAACCAGGACTAAATATGATATGTCAGATAACATGTCGGTTGGGTTGGGTTTTGATGCTGTGGTGGATGATTTTAGGATTATACGTATTGTTCCTGTTGCTCTTCCACCTCGTTATGAGCATTTTCGTTGGTCTCGAGTTGAAATTTACTCTGCTAGTCGGGATATTTGGGAAGATGTTGATAAGGGGACAGTTATTCCCTTCTGGCCCAAATTAAGACATTGTAATTTTATTGTCAAGGGTGTTCCGTATTGGGTAGGGATTGATGCACAACCAGGAGATTTGGAGTCATTTACTCCTGATCAGCTAGAGATTTTGGGAAGAATTGATCCTTACACGGGGCTGTTTAAGAGGGTCCTGTATCCAAAACATATCAAGAATCAGAGTACTTTGGTGCATCCGGTGAACTTGAGGGATTCAGTTGCTGCTCTAATTCATTCACCTGGTGAGCATCCAAACCAAATGGTTGATTTGTATGTACGGGATGAGAACACTGCTAGTTGGACAAAGATGTATAGTATTGGCCCACTTGGTTTTGAAAGATTGCGGATTCCTCAGTGCTTTAGCACTGGTGAGATTGTACTTGAGACGTGGACAGGGAACAATATTCATGCTTCTCCAAACCAGGTCACTTATATCTGTGACCCTGAACATAGTATTGTGGTTCATTTTAATGAGATTGACAAGTTCAATCCATTTTGGTACGAGTCCTACAGTCACGTGGAGAGTCTTGTATGTGTTAAGGGAATGGTACAGATTGGGAAGGAGCGCAGAGACAAGAAGACCATCCCTAAGATGAAGGACTGGTATTTGCATTCATGAACTTTGATTTTTTTTTTTTGCTAAGTGAAATTAGAATTGTTTTATGTGCTCATAATGCATGTGCTTTATAATTGTTTATGAAATTTGTATGTGATGAGCTTGCTGATAGGTTTTAAATAAAGAGCATGATAGATCTCCGTAGAATACAGCATCAAAGTAATCCACTTAATCATTTGGTCTATAGATGACATAGTTAAGTTGCGGGTAGGTTATGAAGAATATGAATTTAGACTGTTGCACTTGGCATGACTTTAGAAGTTCATCAATTCAACCTCAAGAGCTGCAACTTTGCAGTTGAATTTAAAGTGGAATACAACATCAAAGTAATCTACTTAATCATTAGGTATGTAGAGTTTGGTCCCTTCAGTGCTCCGCCGTTGTAGCTGCAATTTTGTAGTTGATTTTAAACTTAAAGTGGTGCATTAAAATTAAGCTTAATGTAGCTTAGGAATTAGGAATCATGCACTGTGGTTAAGTTTTATCTAAGTAGCAATTGGGTGCTTCAAAATACAGTAATGTCATCAAAAGTGAATAGATAATTGTTCTTTATGCTAGTCTTACCTTTCTGTGCTATGGTTCATTCAGTAACTAAATTTCTGTTGATATTTCCTGAAACGAAGCGCGCATTCTACTGTGTATACAACCTTTGTCGGTCTTTCCCTGTGTAATGTTTATTGATTTTGATTTCCACTTGCAGGACTGAATTCTTGTCTGAAGATTTTGAATCAGTGTTACATCTTATCTGAATTTGCTGCTAGATGGGTGGTGGGGGCAGGAGTTAAGCCAGACTGTTAAACATTTTATGTGTAGTGCTTCTTAATGACATTACCTCAGTCCCTTGTGTAATGACATTGGAGATTAACTCTTGTTTAAGTTTTAGTTTTAAGTCAAATCTTAGCTTTCTATGCAACTTCTCCTCGGATGGAGGGGATCATTTGGTTTATTATGGAGAATTGTTGGATCACTGTAAACCTAGGAAGCAGGGGTGCGGCACCCAACCAACGTACTGCGCACCCGATTGCGGGGGTGCGCGGGGGTGCGGCCCGATACGTACGGGATGCGCCACCTGGCGTGTCCTCGTATTTCACTGCTCCAATTCGTGGGGGTGCGGGACGGGGGATACGGGAATTAATGGCATAAATCGTAATAAGAAGATTAGATGGGGAGGAGAGAAAGAGAGCCGTCGTCGTCACTGTTGATTGTTTCCCGTCGTTCTCGTCGCCAATCTCCGATCGTTGCATCTCTTTTCCGCCTTTATTGGTTGGGTCAGTAGACTCGTCTTCGTCTCCGATCTGTGTTTATTTGAATCACTGAGAAGGATACTACTGTTATACATATGTGTATCTATTGTGTGTATATATGCGTATATATGTGGGGTGTACTGTTTAGATATGTGTGGTGTGTGTTGTGTTGACTGCTGTGTGGTGGTTGTTGAATGTTGACTATGCCTATTATTTCTACAAATGAGATAAGTTACACTAATACATGACAACACGTGTGTTAGGCAGTCAGGCATTTTATCACTTTTTGTTATGTATTTTAATTATTAAGATTGATTAAATTATTTTTATTATTTAATTAAAATAAAAATATTGAATTAATATATTAAATATATTTAAAATATCTTAATATTTGCCGTATCCCGCCGCACCCGAATCCCCATATTTTAAAATTTGTCGAATCCTCGAATCCCCGTACCACGCACCCGCATCCCCGCACCCGCACTCATGCTTCATAGCTGTAAACATATTCAATGTTGTTGCTTTATCTGTCGCATCTTTACCCTTATTCTAGTTTCTCTTTTAAATCAATTATTTATGGACATGTCATATGTTGCATCCAAGACCTTGGAGCTCACATGTTGTATTAACGTAGTTTCGGATAAAATTATGCTCTACTGAAACTAGAAAAAAGCAGATTTAAACTAGGAAGAGGATGTGCAGGCTTTGAGGAATTTATACTTGGGATTCAGAAGGCAAACAACAATGAATAGCTCTTAAAACAGCAAAAGAAGTGAAGCTCGTACCAACCAGATACGAACAAATCAGTAATCACCCATCTAAGAAATTCCAGGCATCTACAGGTTCTAAATGATTGTACAGTTCATGGATATTAATTAATGTTGTATAAAATTTATGAGCAAATTCTTTAAAATTTGCGCGAATCCATTCCCAGCAGAGAAGCTTGAATATAAACAGAACAAATCTCGAAGTAGGTTATATTTTGTACAGAAACAACAAAAGTACAACATGAAAAATTCAGTAGCAAGGTGAAACTCTGGAAATTTGAACAACTTATGGTGACAATCTACTAAGCATTAATTCCTTTAACTTCTAAATTCGTTTACCCAACCAAAATTAACATTCTTGAGATACAAAGACGTTAAACAGGAAAAGTTCGAATAATGTAACAATCTCTGCAATTTGTCAGATGCACATATGCTATGCTAGGAGGAGATGGAAGTGCTGATGGGTGTATGTTATATGATGTGTTACGAGTAGAGGGAAGGGGATACTTGTTATGGAGGGATTATGAAGAACTTATAAATTTTTTCCTTGCTTGTTAGTTGTATGTTATATGCTGTGGCAGAATTGGAGATCATTGGAACTATTATTGGAGACAAGGGAAAAGCCAAAAAAATATATGGAGAAGCGAGGACTCGAACCTCGAACCTTTTTTCAGCATGAAAGAAACCAATATGATCCGATTCGGTTTTTGCTCTACCATTTGAGCTACTTCCCCATCGATACTTCTAAAACGTTCTTAAGTTTCTTTAACTAAAAAATAATAATCTATACTCTATATTGTGCCTGTTTGGCATGTCAGATAAGTTGCGTATATGAGACATAAGTTCACATTAACTTATGTAGGTGTGTTTGGGTATCGGCTCATATGGATCGGAAACGAGCTTAAATGAGCATAACTGAAAAGTTGGGTGTCATCTACTTATCTTCTTTTTTCAAATGACTACTTTATAAATTTATGGTACTACTTTATAAATTCACGTACTTTGTTCGAAAGTTTTTATTTTTGCATTTCCTAAAAATTATTATAGAACGTAAATTTTGTTCACAAATAATTTATTATAGAACATAAATTATTGTTCATCCGAATTATTGTAAACTTATAAATTTTGGTTAATATTTTATTTAAAATTTAAAAGTAATTTGTCAACCAAATATTAAGCTCAAAATATTCATGTATTAAGAAAATCTATTATGCATCAAATTAGAAATAGTATAATTTATTTAGAAAAAATTAATAACTTATAAGTCATAATTGCCAAACACCTTTAACTTATAAGTTAAACATCCAAACACGAAAATATAAGTTGTAAGTAACTTATTACTTACTTCATATAAGTTACTTACTTCGTATAAGTGTTAAGTAACTTATTTTAAGATTTCCCAAACGACCAAATTAATGTGCAAAACCATGTTTTAATGGTACACAATAGTACCAAAGTACCAAAAGTACCAAATTTGGTTATCACTTAACTCGGGGTTCGATCCCTTCCAACTACATAATTATACAAGATTTATTATTTAATTTAATTTCACCCCATATTCGATTTCCTATAAGGGGTTTGACGGTTATCACTTAACCCGGGGTTCGATTCTTTCCAACTACATAATTATACAAGATTTATTATTTAATTTAATTTCTTTAATTTCATCGCGTGTTCGATTTCCTATAAGGGGTTCAATTCTTGACATAATTATAAAGATTTATTTACTTTAATTTTTTTAACTTTATCTCGGATTCAATTCTTTATAACTACATAATTAAATAGTATATTAATATTAATTTTTTAATCTCGACTCGTGTTCAATCTATGCCCGTGCTTCGCACGGGTTATCAGCTAGTATATCTGTACGATTATCAGAATATAAATGAGCAAAAACTTTACTGAAATAGTCCAAACGAAATGGAAAATTTAATAATAGCAAAGAAAGTTCTGAGTCAGAGACTATTGATATGGACTCTGACAACAATGATTCTGAATCTGAGATGCAGGAACTCTTTGCTATGTTTGCTAAAGCTTTCAAGAAAGGAAGATTCAACAGGAAAAGATTTAGCAAAGGACCTTTTCAAAAGAAGGAGGAGAAGAAGAGTGACAAAGGCAAAAGTACAATTGTCAAGCTTGATAAGGCCAAGATCAAGTGCTTTAACTGTAGCGAGCTTGGACACTTTGTTAGTGAGTGTAAGAAGCCTAGGAATTCAGGAAAGGGTAATGCACTTATGGTCACACAGAAGGATTGGGCTGATTCCAGTGATTCTAAAGATGAATTAGATTATGACAACATTGCACTAATGGTAAATGTTTCAGACAAACCTGGATCTCCAAAGAAAACTTCTTCATCCTCTGTTAAGGGCACAGGAAAGAAGCATTCAATTATCTTGGACAGTGGATGCTCTGGACATATGACTGGAAAGAAGTCCCTGCTTACAAGTTTGAGAGGAAAGCTGGCCCAGTAATATCTTTTGGAGATGGCAACAAAGGAGAAACTCTGGGATATGGCTCAATTGTTTTGGGAAATGTCATCATAGAAAATGTAGCACTGGTTGAAGGCTTGAAACATACTCTTTTAAGCATAAGTCAACTGGGTGATAAAGGTTACAAATCAATCTTTGACAGAGAAGGATGCAAAATCTTGAATATGCAGAATGGAGACATTGTTCTAACTGGTCAAAGACATGGTAACATATATGAAGCCAGCTTAAGTGATACATCTAAAGGAATTGTTATATGTCTTTACAGCAAAGCAACAAGTAATGAAAGCTGGAATTGGCACAAGAAACTCTCACATCTCAACTTCAAGAAGCTTAATCAACTTGTTAAGCACAATCTGGTGAGAGGCCTACCTCAGGCAAATTATGTGCAAGATGGACTTTGTGATGCTTGTCAGCTTGGAAAACAAAGAAGAACCACTTTCAAGAGCAAGACTGAAAATTCAATTACTGAACCATTTCACATGCTACATCTTGATCTATTTGGTCCAGAAAACATTATGTCTATCAACAAGAAAAGATATGCTCTAGTGATAGTAGATGATTTCACAAGGTTCACATGGGTGTTCTTTCTACATAAAAAGGATGAAGCTCCTCAACAAATCATTGAACTTGTCAAGAATATTCAGAATAACTCTGAGTACAAAGTCAAAGTACTTAGGAGTGACAATGGTACAGAATTCAAGAATTCTACAATGGAGGAGTATTGTGCAGACAATGGAATCTCTCAACAGTTTTCTGCACCTGGTACACCTCAGCAAAATGGTGTAGTAGAAAGAAAGAATAGGACTCTCATAGAGGCAGCAAGAACCATGCTTGCAGATGCAAAACTTCCAACCTATTTTTGGGCAGAAGCTATTAACACTGCATGTTTCACTCAAAACTGTACCTTGGTAAATAGTCATGGAAAAACTTCCTATGAGATGATCAAAGGAAAGAAACCAAGTGTGAAATACTTTCACATCTTTGGATGCAAATGCTATGTCCTAAAAGTTCATCCAGAACAACTTGGAAAATTTGAAGCCAAATCGGATGAAGCAATCTTTCTAGGATATTCAGCATCTAAGGCCTTCAAAGTTTATAATCTCAGAACTCACATTGTTATGGAATCAATTCATGTTGCATTTGATGATAAGAAATTTGGAATTCTGCAAACTGATGAGAGCCATGACAAATTGGAATTTGAAAATCTGAAGAATTCTAAGATACTCTCCAGTGATGATGAAGGTTCTCCAGAAGGAATTTCTATTGCTTCTCAAAGGAATGCTACTGTTGAGGGGGAGCAAATAAATCAAAGAGAACACAGTGATCATCAGGAGCAGACTAGCTATTCAGAGTCTACTCCATCAGGAACTGATCTTTCAGAGTCTATTGAGGAAAGGTCAGTAACTAGCAGCAGTATGGAATCTACTGAATCTATTGATCAAAGGGGAGTTATTGAAGGCAGAGAGAATTCTTCTACAAGAGATACCACTAACTTAGGGGGAGAATCTAGCAGAGGCAATCTACCACCTGTTAGAAAATGGACAAAGGATCATACTGAAGATTTGATTATTGCTGATCCAAATAGTGGTATTCGAACTAGAAGATCAATTCAAAATGAATGCTTGTATAGTTGCTTTCTCTCAAAGAATGAACCTAAGAAGGTTGAAGAAGCCTTACAGGATCCTGATTGGGTAATTGCAATGCAGGAGGAGTTAAATGAGTTTGAGAGAAACAAAGTCTGGAAACTGGTACCAAGACCTAAAGATAGATCTATTGTTGGTGCAAAATGGGTTTTCAGAAACAAGCTAGATGAATCTGGTATGATTGTAAGAAACAAAGCAAGACTGGTGGCCAAGGGTTATTCTCAGGAAGAAGGCATTGATTATGATGAGACCTTTGCACCTGTAGCAAGATTGTAAGCAATCAGAATGTTTCTTGCATTTGTAGCTCATTCAAAATTCAAGGTATACCAGATGGATGTAAAGAGTGCTTTTCTAAATGGCAAACTTGATGAGGAAGTGTATGTGGAACAGCCACCTGGATTTGTTGATCCAAAATTTCCAAATCATGTCTACAAACTTGACAAGGCACTCTATGGACTAAAGCAGGCACCAAGAGCATGATATGAGACTTTATCTAAATTTCTTCTTGAAAATGGCTTCATAAGAGGTACAATTGACAAAACTCTATTCTTTAGAAAGATAAAAGGTGAATTGCTTTTAGTTCAAGTTTATGTTGATGATATCATATTTGGCTCTACTAATAAAAAGTTGTGTGCTAAGTTTAGCAAGCTTATGCAGTCTAAGTATCAGATGAGCATGATGGGTGAATTAAATTATTTCTTAGGCTTGCAGGTCAAACAGACTGAGACTGGTATTTTCATTAATCAGTCAAAGTATATTAAAGATCTTTTAAGAAGATTTGACTTTCAAGACTGTGCAGTTGCAAAAACACCTATGGCAACAACCACTAAACTAGACTCTGATCCTAAGGAAAAGAATGTGGATAATACTAGTTATAGAGGCATGATAGGCTCATTGTTATATCTAACTGCAAGTAGACCAGATATAATGTTTTTTACCTGTTTATGTGCTAGATTCCAAAGTGATCCTAAGGAATCTCATTTAATTGCTGTGAAGAGAATTTTTAGATATCTCAAAGGAACTCCAAATCTTGGTTTGTGGTATCCTAGAGAATCTGATTTCTTCCTAATTGGCTATTCAGACTCTGATTATGCAGGGTGTAAAATAGATAGGAAAAGTACTACAGGTACATGTCAATTCTTGGGAAATAGATTGATTTCTTGGGCAAGCAAGAAGCAACAATCTGTTTCAACCTCAACTACAGAAGCTGAGTACATAGAAGCAGGCAGTTGTTGTGCACAGCTCCTTTGGATAAGAAATCAGTTGATGGATTATGGTATGACACTTAGTAATATTCCTATGTTTTGTGATAATACCAGTGCTATCAAAATTGCAGAAAATCCAGTTCAACATTCAAGGACTAAGCACATTGATGCCAGGTATCATTTTATTAGAGAACATATTGAGAATGGTACTGTGGAACTTCATTTTGTTCCTACTGACAAATAGCTTGCAGATATTCTAACTAAACCACTTGATGAGACTACATTCAGTAGATTAGTAAGTGAGTTAGGAATGTTAAATTTCTAGATCTTTAACATCTGCAAAAGTAGCAAGGTATGTTGTTTTTAGCTTATAGACTTGATATCTTGTCAGGATCTATATTTGATTGTTAAATGCTTTAGCTATAACACTTTGCCTTGATAAATTTCAGTATGATAGACTTTTTAATAATAATCATCAGGATTAGAATTGTTATAAGGATGCTGACGTCATCAGTATTGTGTCAGTATCAGGATTTTGAAAATTGTTTCAGATCCTGATGTTTACTTTGTGTAGTAATCTAATTCTGAGATGTGTTAAGTCTAGGCAAGCAAGTTTTAATTCATTCATACTGATAGTTCAAATCAGTCAATAAAAACAAAAGACAAGTAGATAATAAGAAATTGTATTTTCATTAATTGAAAGCATTACATACATGGAAATGAAATACAACATCATTTTGTCTAATTTCTACTGATAATCCTATACTTGTCTAATGAAATGAATTCTGAGATACAGGACAAGGAGCATCTCAAGAAATCCATCAGGGGATTTGAACAGCCTTATCTGCTCTTGGATTCCTTGTCTGGGCGACTTGAATGAGAGTAGCTGACTTAATGTATAGCATCTCCATCAAGATCAACCTCAGACTCTCGACCAAATTCTTCATCCTCAAGTTTTGAGGAGGTTAGAGGGTGATTGTATCCAACAGATGGATGTTCTAAGAGAAGGTTCTAGACATTATATGGATCTACTCAAATCATGTCAAAAACGATGAGAAAAGTTATCTCTTCAAAGAGACGAATATTGAATCTTTGGTGTTCATCATCTGTGAGAAATCGAAAGATTGGATTGAAGGTCATTGTATTTTGGAAGCTCTGTGTTTACAGAGAGGTTTTGTGTGTTTTTGGAGTTAAGAAATGCAAAAGACATCAAGGGTTTATAAAGGAAAGAGTGAGAAGCTGAACAGTCATTTTAAATATTCAATGTATCGGCGTATATATCTATACGTATGACTGGTCCTTTCATATTTCCAAGATATTTTTGACAATCTAATAAGTTTTTTTGTTTAGATTATTGATGTTCTTTTCAGGTTAAATTCTAAAATTGCCACGTGGAACTTCATTTAATCTTTGGAATCAGGATGATAGTGATCAGGAAAACGAAAGTGATTTCATCAGGATTGATGATTATTTTTATTATTTTTAATCACATTCAGAGTTGTGATTATCTTGGTGAAAAAGATCACATCAGAAAATGAAGCTGATAAGTATTGACTTTAGTTTGATTTTACTATGATTTATTTAATTGAAATCAATTTTGGATTTTATTTTCCAAAAATCGTGGGTAAATTGCATTTTTCAGGGACTGACACCTGTCAACCTACGTGTCAACGTGGATTAGTGGGTCTGAAGGATTTTTGAATATATCTTTATTTTGAGACTCTGATTGTTTATTGCTAACTTCTAATTCGTATTTCCTAAAGCAAAAACATTCATTCAAGTTCTCAAAATCACTAATCAGTTTCAAGATTTCTCAAGTTCTTTTCAGATCAAAAAATGGCAGCTAAAAGAAGTCTACCTAAATCAGTAGCTTTCAAGTTTGGTGACTTTGATTTTATGATGAATAATCATGTTACAGCAATCACCAGCAAGAAAGGAGTATTAGCTGATTTTCATCCGGTAATGGACTTCATGGCGACAGGACCACTGAGTTATGCACTGACAGCATCTCCAGAAATAAATCAAGCTGCTGTTTCACAAGCTTGGGAGAATGCTGAGGTAATTGATCCTACTCAGAGTCAATCAGGTAAGATTGTTCTACACTTAGGACAAGATACTTATGATATTACTGAATCTATTGTTAATTCAGTACTTCGCTTACCTGTTACTGATAATTATTCAAGTGAACCATCTGATGATGATGTAAGAACTATTTTGTCTGCATTAGGTTATAGTGGATCTCTAGACAACATGAGCCAGTTAAATAGGTCTTTTCTTAGGAAGGAATTGTCTTTCTTCTTTGATCAAATTGCTAAATGTTTTACTGGTAAATGTAGTTCTTTTCAGCAAATTACTTCTGTTACTTCACATATTGCTTACAGTTTGCTTTATGACAGAGTAATTAACATTGGAAACATTATCTTAAATCAGATGAGTATTAAACTTGGGTTAAGAGATCAAAACAGGAAAATGGTTTATTATCATAGATTTATGCAAATGTTTATTAACCATTTTATTCCTGATGTTGAAGCTAGATTTGGTAGAGAATATTGTGTTTCTTCTTATGTACAGCAAAAGAGAATTTTCTCTGATATTACAAAGAATGACAATGAAAAGAATATAGATGAAATACCTGCAATTCATTATCCACATCATGTTCAGGTAATTCTTAAAACTCATCTTCCTACTCTCTACCATTCTTCTTTCTTTTGTGGTGAAATGGCTCAGGAATCTCATTTGGAGGAGAACCCACCTGTGTCTACCCAAGTAGCCCAAAACATTATAGTCTCTGAAACAAATCAAGAACAACATTTTAATCCACAGCCTATTGTTTCAAAGAAACCAACCTCTGGTGTTTCTCAAAAGACATCAGTTGTAAGGAAGAGAAGATTTGTTGTGTCAAGTAGTAGTAGTTCTAGTGAAGATGATGATAATATATCTCTTGCTGAGAGAGAAGAATTGAAGGCTGAAATTCGACTTTCTAAGCTAGGACAAAGAGATGAAGCACCTAGTCACAGCCAGGCTGCAGTCTCTCAAAAGACTGTAGTACTTAAAAAGGGAAAATAGTTACTGGATACTGTCTCTCAAAAGACTGTGTCTATTGAAAAAGGATCTCATCCCAAGATCAATTATGTGTCTACACCTCTTGAGTCTTCTCAGGATAAATCTTTTGCTCACTATACCAGGAGAACAAGGAGAAAGATTCAATTGTCACCTACACACACAGAGTCTAGTCCAACTAATATCATGCAGGTTTCTACAAATGAAGCTACAATCAAGTCAACAAATGACTATAGAGATCTGGATATTGATTCTTCATGGGAAACTACATTATCATACAGACTGTCTATGAGACTAATTTCTCTCAAAGTGAAGTTGTCAAGGCCTATTCTAGATTTTCTGGTTGAAAGAGTACCAAAACTTTTATTTCCAAATGAATATGGACATCTACATCAAAGACTTGACTTAATGAAGATGTATTTCTATATATCTGTCAGAAGACAATTAGTCAAGAAATTTGGACTCTCGAAGCATGTTGCACTTCAATCACTACATGCATATTTATTTGACAAGGATGTCATTATTGAAGATGCTTCAGCTCAAGGTGAACAACTAGAGGGAGTAGATAGTGGAATGCAGTCAACAGAAGAAACTATTGCACCAATGGTGGATAGTAGGAAAGATCAGATCACAGTCACTGCAACACAAGAACCATCTAGTCAGAGGTTGGATGACTCAGGAGCTGTGATAGCTGATGTTGAAAGGTCTTCTGTGATGACTGAAATTGCAAGTGAGAAACCCTATGATATGGGAGGAATAACTTTGACTGGTTTTCTTGAAGATCAAACAAATATTATTTAGCCAGAGTCTATCCACCTTGAGGGTGAGTCTCAGCAAACAACACTTAAAGACGGTGACATACTAACTATGGTGTCTAATGAAGTATTACTGAAGACATCAGAGTCTAGTAGAAAACCTGAAAGTGGTATACTGGAGCCTGTAGTCTCTGGAAGGAAAGAAGATGATTGTAAGGATTCAGAGATTATAGCAGCTCACTCCTTGGAGAAAACCTCAAGCCCCTTGCCAAATGAGGAACCCTCTCTCCATGTGAGTTCAGGTATAAAAACTTCTTCTAAACTCTATTTTTCTTTAGGTCATGAGAGCACTTATCCAAATTTGAGTGATACACTTGAAAAGATGGATATTGATCCACAATCAGAGAGGCTGGCTCCTGACCAGGCAAAAGGAGAGGTAGAAAGAGTGTTGACTTTAGATAGTCAAAGTGAGAATGAGGGTATGGATGATCAACTCCATAGTGAGGGAGAGAAAATTAGGAAACCACCATCGTTTGATTTCTGGGATCAGGTTTTTCCTGAATCTTGGTCTAACAATCTTGGTATGGATGCTGGTACTTATTCTTTTATCAAGATGTATGAGAAGAATGACTTATCAAAACACAACTCAAAGCCAGAAGTTAAAGCTCAGAAGCAAAAAGAAAGGCTTACAGGAATTATAAACAGAAGAGGTGAAAGGCTAAGACAAACTTCTACACCACCAGTACCAGAAGATATTCCTAATGATCCTAGTATTCCTTTGTTTGTACTACCAATATCAACCAGAATTGAGACATCAACAGTATCTGATCAATCTAAGGAGGAGTCAGGTTTTGTAGATGTTAGTACACAGAATACTGGTGAAGGACAAGATGATCATATTGCAGCTTCAGATCAGAAAGATGAAGATGTTTGTAATTCTAATCGAGTTTTATTACTTGAATATCATTCTACACAGGCAACTTCTTCTACAAGACTTGAATCTGAAGATATTCCAAACACTTCCAAGATTGAAGTCAATTATGAAGTTCTACAAGACATTCAGAAATCTCAAGTTGAAATTCAATCAAGACTTCAAACACTTGAAGATAACCAAGTCACTATTATGGAAAATCAAGCAGTTCTGATGAATCTCATTTGTTCTGTTACTGAATCTCTTGGAATTAATGTTGCTGTTGTCATAAAGGGGGAGATAAAAACAGTTAAAAGGCAACAGACTGGGGGAGGAGATAAACAGACTGGGAGAAATAAAAGAAGAACTAAGGATGACAGAGGTGAATCTTATCAGGGAAGTGGTAAAGGAAAAGAAGCATCAAATAGTTGAATTCTTTCTTCTAAGTACTGGATACTATGTCTATATCTGAAGAAGGAGGTACTTAACTTCATGATTTTGAATTCATAAATTCTATTCTGATTGTATTGTTATATGTTTTGACATCAACAACTCAGATTTATGCTTCAGATCTTAAAGCATAAATAGGGGAGATTGTTAGGAATAATTCATGAGTTGTGATGTTAAGAATAAAATTTTACTTATACTTCTTGTATATCCTGATTTATAAAGGATTTAGCACTTTGTATAGGAAATATGTGTTAGACAGTTATCTGTAAAGTTTACTCAGGAATGAACAGTGCATCGAGTACTACATGTCAGGAACTGAGATTGAATCCTGATACGTCAAGTCAAGTACCGATCAAGTACTGATGGGATGGTCAAATCCTGATGCAAGATGGAATCCTGATATCAGTCGTGTTACTGATGATGTCATTATGGATGCTACAGAAACTGGCAAGTGCTATAAAACAGGATCTTTGTTTGAGGTACAAGCAAGAAGATTTTATGAAGGAAAGAATTTTCTATTGATGGAAACTATCAACTGGACGGCAGAACATTGTCATGTATAGATTATCTTTCTGTAATTAGTTGATAGGAAGCATTATAAATACTCTCTCTATATCATTGTAAAAAGTACGTGAGTTCGTTCGTGAGGTTTGTATTCGAAAGTTCGAAACAAACAGAAACAGAGAGATTTGTATTGTCAGTAGCTGCTAAAGGTATTTGTACACCTTTGGTAGAGTTTGTATTTGATCTTATTTAATACAAACAGAATTTGATTCATTCGTTTATTCTTGTTTATATAACCAAGCAAAAATCAGACACGATTATATAACTTGTATTCAACCCCCCCCCCTTCTACAAGTTATTCGAGTTAACACTACTCTGGGTGGATTTGTGATGTTGGTGGAGCTACACATTGAAGGAAATTTTTTTCAAGGAACCATTCCATCTTCTTTTAAAGCTTTGAAAAGTCTTCGAATTTTAGACCTCTCAAGAAATAATATTTCTAAGAACATTCCAAGATTTTTTGGTGAGTTTCATCTAATTGAATTTCTCAATCTTTCACACAACAAACTTGGAGGTGAAGTTCCTGTACAAGGTCTATTTTTAAACCTAAGATCTTTTTCTATCATTGAAAATTTGGAGCTTTGTGATAAGTGGATTTTATATCCACTTGGAATACCTCCGTTCGGCTTAAATTGATTGTTTTGGACTCAAGTTGTTGTAGTTTTGATGTGTTTTGCTTAGTTGTGCAGATTTATGAGAATGTTGATTAAAGTTGATGCTTCTGTCGTTTTTGGAGATTTACTTGATTAAAATTCGGATTTTTAAGAAGGGCTGCGCAGCTTATACTGTTTGGGCCATATCTGGAGTTATAGAAGTCCGCTTTCAGCGATCTTACTGCCCACGCGAAGCTTGAGAGATTTTCTACAATATGGGATAGGTCTTACACGACCAGGCCGCGTGTGGTGGGCCCAGGAAGCACGACCAGCAGATAGATGGGAGCAGAGAAATTACTGTTTTGCCCTTTTCTAGTTCTAATTGTATTTTGGGCAATTTTTAATACCTTTATTGAATTCTAATTGTAATAGAAGGTAATATCTTGCTGGGCAAGATTTGTAGAGCCTATTTAAACACATCCTACCATTGTAAATCATAACAATTCATAGCTTTTAATCGTATCAAGGTACTTTCGATCTTCAATTCTTTCTTCAATATTATGTTTTCATTCATTATCATTATCATTATGTTTTCTTTATTAAATATGCGTAACTAATTCTCTAATCTGAGGATTGGGTAGTATTCCTTGGTATTCATGCATGCTTGATTATGTGATTTTCTGCTTTGCTGATCTGTTAATGAGATCTTAACACAATTAGGGGAGTCATGAACCTTTTATTGTATTCTAGGGATTGTAATAAGCTTGGGAGAGAAGTTGCAATCTTAGTACATGATTTAACAGACATAATTTGAATATTAGATCGGGAGATTAATAGGAGAATTGTGGGACGTATAATTCTTGGCACTTAACAGTTTATAGATATACTTTGATTGTATCACGGGAGTGACAATTAGGGTGTAGCTGTAGGCACTATATTGTAGCCTGGGAGGGCACAGTATAACTTTAGAAGAATTGTTTTCAGCAAGGTAGGAACACATATATCACATTAATATTGAGCATGTATTGAGACCAAGTGAAGAACCCCAGTTCTTAGATTGTTTTCCCATATATTTGAATCTCAGTTTAAAATCAATTCTTAGTGCTTATAATTAGTTCTTGGTTAATTTAGTTAATACACAAACCCAAAATTCTTCTCACACACTTCTAGACTTAAAGAGATAAGAAACCTGAACTTTGAATTAAATTTAGTCCTTCCCTGAGAACGAACAACAAAAATACTACTAACAAATTGGCGCCGCTGCCGGGGAAGGCAATATACTTGAGTTTAGGTTAATTGTTTCTTATTGTTTAGATTTTAATTGGTTCCACAAGTTGTTTTGTTGGTGATTTTCAGGTGTATACGACGTTCATCTTGCGTTAGAAAATTGGAATTTGACCCTGAAATCGAGCGTACTTTGAGAAAGATCAGAAAAGAGAAAGCTAAGATGGGAGAGCCGGTAGCTCAAGCTGTTGTTAATGATAATGTTGATGAGACTTCTATTTGGGACCATGAGACACCAAATCTTGCTAATTTCATGTACAAAACTCCAGAGATTGGTGCAACCCAATTCAACATTAATCCAAGCTTAATTCAGATGATCAGCAATCAAGCTTTTGAAGGAGACATTGAACTAGAGGATCCACACAGACATCTAGAGCGTTTCGTGCAGATGTGTGGCTCATTCAGAATCAATGGTGTCACGAGTGACAAGATTCGTCTCCATATGTTTCCCTACTCTATTAAGGGAAGAGCTTTGGAATGGTTTCAACAACTTCCAAATACTACGGTTGCTACATGGGATGGTCTTTCTACTGCATTCTTGTCCAAATATTATCCTTCTGACAAGACGCAACAATTGAGGACTATGATTATGAGTTTCAAAGCACAACCGGGTGAAGGTCTATATCAGGCATGGGAGAGATTCAAGGCACTATTGAGGAAGTGTCCACATCACGGCTTAGAAGATTGGCAGATTATTAGTACTTTTTATGGGGCCATGAATGCAGATATTCGTTTGAGTTTGGATGTGGCTGCTGGTGGAAATTTCAAGAAGGCACCAACTACACAGGCTAAAGCACTTCTTGAGGAATTGGCATCTAATAATTATTCATGGGCACCTAGTGGGACGAGCTCAGCAAAAGCAGCACAAGAATCTGAGATGATCAACATGCTGGCTCAGAAGTTGGATACTCTAACTCAGGAGGTGCGAGGACAAAGAGCAAATGTGAATGCTATTTCTTCACCTATGGAGGGGTATAATGATTATGGTGCTAGTCAGAACTCTTATGTGCAACAATTTCCAGAAGAAGCATCTTTTATTCAGGGAAGACAGCCGTGGCCTGTTCAGAATAACTCCTATTACAATCCAAATCAAAGGCCAAACAACAATCTTTCTTACAGTAATAATCATGCGGCTAATCCTTCTTATTCATTTCCAAGGTAGAATCAACCTCCTGGTTTTCAGTCACGACCACCGTATCAAGCACAGCAGCAGTATCAACCTCCTCCGAAGAAAGAACCAGCTGATTGGGAGGTTGCACTAAATAATATTATGCAAGGAACCTCTGGGGCATTGGCTAATATGGAATCAAGAATAGAGCAGATGGCATCATCTCAAAAGATGCTAGAAACACAGATTGGACAGATTGCCTCCAAGATGGGTGTTCGTGAGCAAAGATCACTTCCTAGTCAACCCGACCAGACTGGTAAAGAGCAATGCAAAGCAATTACTTTGAGGAGCGGGAAAGAGTTGCCCGAGGTTGAGGTTCTTGAGCCTAAAGAGAAGGATGCTGAAAAAGAAAATAAGATAGTAGAGAGTGATGCAGAAAAGTCAGAGAAAGTAGATGAAGAGAAGAAGGAAGAAGAACCAGAGAAGCTATATGTTCCTCCACCACCTTATGTTCCTCCTATTCCATTTCCACAGAGACTTCACAACAGGCAGTTAGAGAAGCAGTACGAGAAGTTTTTGACTATGTTCCGGCAGTTGCATGTCAATATTCCTTTGGCTGAAGCTTTGAATCAAATGCCACTCTATGCTAAATTTCTTAAGGAGATGTTGACAAAGAAGAGGAAACTTGAGGATGCAGAAACCATTACTCTCAATGCTGAATGCAGTGCAGTCATCCAAAAGGCCATTCCTCAAAAATTGAAAGTTCCGGGAAGCTTTTCTTTGCCTTGTACTATTGGGAAGATGGAGAACATGAAAGTCTTGTGTGATTTAGGGGCTAGTGTGAGTTTGATGCCATATTCAATCTGCAAACGACTTGGTCTTGGAGAGCTTAAAAAGACACAGATTTCACTTCAGTTGGCGGATCATTCTGTTAAATATCCGTTGGGGGTCGTTGAAGATGTGGTTGTCAAAGTGGATAAATTTGTCATACCTTGTGATTTTGTGGTGTTGGAGATGGATGAAGATGTCGAGATACCCATTATCTTGGGAAGGCCATTCTTGGCTACTGCTGGCACTACAATCGATGTTAGAGCTGGAAAACTGACATTGAATGTTGGCGAGGACAAAGTGGAATTTGATCTGAATGATCAGAATGTCACCTTTAATGTGTTCAAGGCCATGAAATTACCGACAGAGGATGAAGAGTGTTGCAGTGTGGAAATAGTTGATACGGGTCAGAGACAGAAGTTTGATCAGTTGCTGAGCGAGAAATCGGACAGTTCTTCAATTCGAGATCTTTCGAATGTCAAGCTTGGGAAACTTCCACCATATTTGAGGTATGTCCTTTTGAATAATGAGTTAGTGATTTTTGAAGAGGGGCATGATAACGTGTTGCGAAAGTGGAAAACCGATGATAAGGAAGAAGAAATTTTTGTCCAGCCGGTTGAGTCGGAGAAGCATCTTAGAGGAGTGAAGAAGAAAAAGAAGAAGATTAGGCCGTTGGGTAGAAAAATCAAGTTGAAGTCTGAAGGAAGAGATTTGTGGAAAGCAAGCAACCAAGATGTCAACGTTCGCATGAATGGTTTTTCTGTTGAGAACGGTTCGGTTATTCTTTTGAAACCACCATGAGTTGAGGAAGTAACGTCAAGCTATTGACGTTAAAGAAGCGCTTCTTGGGAGGCAACCCAAGTATTATTGTACTTTGTTGTAGTATAAAAAAAATTAAAAAAAAAATTGGATGCGCCAGCGCATCATGCGCCAGCCAGCGCGCAGGAGCGCCACAGAATTGCAGAAGCAAGCCGCGCATCAGGCGCCCAATAGGCGCAGGAGCGCCAAGCACCTTCTGGCCAGGAATTGTTTTGTGCGTGTGATTTTGTAAAAAAAAATATATATATACAAAACAAATAAAGCAGCCGACAGGAATGTGCAAGCAGGAGATGTCTTGTTGTAATATGTTGGTGTGCCGCGCGTGTAGTACATTCAAGGGCCAGGTACGTGTTTTAATTTGTGGCCACAAATTAATAAGTTGATTGGCAAGTGGCGAGTAAAGTAATAGAAATCAGCAGAAAAGGGTTGAGGACGCGGCGCGAATTTTTTCATGCTGCAGCGCGAGATAGTTTCCGTTCGGAGTAATATTTTACACGAGTAATTGCGTTTTAATAACACAAATTTTTCACACCCTCTTCTATTATTTTAACCCCAATCCCTAAATTTAAATCTTAAAAATTCAATTCTAAAGAGGAATTAATTGCAAGTTCACCTCTTCGATTCGTATTGGGTAAATCTTTTTCTCTAATCTTATTTTTATTACGAATTTGTGTTCTTGTCAATTGGGATTTTTTAGTGTTCAGGCAAGGTGGCCAGACTATGGAGCTCGTACGCGGTATCCACCGCCAGATTCTGATTCCTCCGAGGAGGAGGACGATTAGGTATGTTTTCTGCTATCCCTCGTATTTACTTCCATTCAATGCGGACATTGAATATTTTAAGTTTGGGGGTGGTTTGAGGGATTAGTAGTTGTTGTTTATTATGTGTTCATGTAGGATTTCATGCTTTGCATATTAGTGACAGTTCATGCATATATGTTGTGTTATCTACGTTTGTTTTATATAGGACATTCTGTTTTTCTTTTCGTATACCATGTGAGTTTTCATTTAGTTGCATTTTCATGGCATGCATATTTCATGATCCCTTAGGACGAGCTGATTCTGATTGATAGGTAGATGTTTTAATTGAGTGTGGTGATGATGAGTAGAGGGCTGATTTATAGTTCCTAGGAATTGACTTGCATGTTACGGGAACAAAACTTTTACACAGTCTCATTGTTTGCTTTTGGGCTAGGTTGAGGTCATGCTTGTTTGGAGTTTTGAGATTTAATCATCTGATTATATTTAGAATTTTCGTTATTCCCTTGATGGCGTAGGAGCACTAAAGTCTAAGTTTGGGGGAAACCAGGGATTTCATGCTAGTTGTTAATATTTGTTGAATAATGGCTAGGTGTCAAATGGCTAGTAGCCAGCTCATATTTATATGAGTAGTCTAGGGTTGGAAATGAGAAAGGCTCATTCCAGATTTTATGAAAAAAAAAAGAAAAAAAAAAGAGTCAATAGTTTAATTGTTTAAATGCAGAATTAACCAGAGTGAGCTCTTTAATACTCGAGTAATTAAGTCTGAGGGGACTTAGTCCTAGTAACCTAAAGCCTTGTGGTTTGGGATTGCTGACCTAAAACTCGCTACATGGGTATTATTGTATAAGCCTTTTGGGGTCTCATTCATTGCACGGTTAAATAAGCATGCGTGTTGTTTGTGGTATTATGTGTCGTAGTGTAGTAATAAAGGATGAATTCCTGGCTAACTTGAATGAGGATGGAGGTGTTTCTAAGCTATGAAGTGTCTACAGTCTATTCTATTTATATACCTGTGATTGTCTTGGCGAAGAATAGGTATGATTTTTGACCTAGTGTTGGGAGTATTTCTGATGAGCATCGCACACACGCACGTTTCTGTCATGTATTGTTAGTATACGGGGACTTAGTCGAGCTCTGCTTGGATTTGTTACATTTTTTGAGATATTTGCTTGTTAGTTGGTTTTGGTAAGTTTGAAGGGGATCTTGCATTTTTCATATTAGTTGCATTCATGCATTGCATTGCATTAGGTTAAATGGATTTTGTGGGTACATTCGCTATAGGCCCTCACGAGACCTTACTCGTCCACTAGGGCTACCTAGGGGTTTAAAGGGCTTGTTGCATATGCCAAATGCAACCGTGATCACCTACGGAAGTGGTACTAATTAGGTAGATGTAATTGTTTATGCTTGAGGACAAGCATCAGTTTAAGTTTGGGGGTTTGATAAGTGGATTTTATATCCACTTGGAATGCCTCCGTTCGGCTTAAATTGATTGATTTGGACTCAAGTTGTTGTAGTTTTGATGTGTTTTGCTTAGTTGTGCAGATTTACGAGAATGTTGATTAAAGTTGATGCTTCTGTCGTTTTTGGAGATTTACTTGATTAAAATTCGGATTTTTAAGAAGGGTTGCGCAGCTTATACTATTTGGGCCATATCTGGAGTTCTAGAAGTCCGTTTTCAGCGATCTTACTGCCCATGCGAAGCTTGAGAGATTTTATACAATATGGGATAGGTCTTACACGACCAGGCCGCGTGTGGTGGGCCCAGGAAGCACGACCAGCAGATAGATGGGAGCAGAGAAATTACTGTTTTGCCCTTTTCTAGTTCTAATTGTATTTTGGGCAATTTTTAATACCTTTATTGAATTCTAATTGTAAAAGAAGCTAATATCATGCTGGGCAAGATTTGTAGAGCCTATTTAAACACATCCTACCATTGTAAATCATAACAATTCATAGCTTTTAATCGTATCAAGGTACTTTCGATCTTCAATTCTTTCTTCAATATTATGTTTTCATTCATTATCATTATCATTATGTTTTCTTTATTAAATATGCGTAACTAATTCTCTAATCTGAGGATTGGGTAGTATTCCTTGGTATTCATGCATGCTTGATTATGTGATTTTCTGCTTTGCTGATCTGTTAATGAGATCTTAACACAATTAGGGGAGTCATGAACCTTTTATTGTATTCTAGGGATTGTAATAAGCTTGGGAGAGAAGTTGCAATCTTAGTACATGATTTAACAGACATAATTTGAATATTAGATCGGGAGATTAATAGGAGAATTGTGGGACATATAATTCTTGGCACTTAACAGTTTATAGATATACTTTGATTGTATCACGGGAGTGACAATTAGGGTGTAGCTGTAGGCACTATATTGTAGCCTAGGAGGGTACAGTATAACTTTAGAAGAATTGTTTTCAGCAAGGTAGGAACACATATATCACATTAATATTGAGCATGTATTGAGACCAAGTGAAGAACCCCAGTTCTTAGATTGTTTTCCCATATATTTGAATCTCAGTTTAAAATCAATTCTTAGTGCTTATAATTAGTTCTTGGTTAATTTAGTTAATACACAAACCCAAAATTCTTCTCACACACTTCTAGACTTAAAGAGATAAGAAACCTGAACTTTGAATTAAATTTAGTCCTTCCCTGAGAACGAACAACAAAAATACTACTAACACTTTGTGGAGGTATCCAAGCATTGCATTTGCCTGCCTGTCCTGTAAAGGCCTTGAGTAATAAGAGAAAAGCATTTTCCCTGAGAATAATACTAATCCTAGTTCTCGTACCCCTTGGTATCGTGTTAGCATGTGTTGCCTTGATTTGTTATCAACGTCGAAACTACAAGAAGTTGAATGAACCTGCCCCAGTATTCAAGGACAATCAATATCTTAAACTTTCATACCAAGATCTTCTCCTAGCTACAAATGCATTTTCACCAATCAATCTACTAGGTGAAGGAAGATATGGTTCAGTTTACAGAGGAGTTCTTGAATCAGAAGAACACGTAGTTGCTGTGAAGGTTCTAAACATTGCAGTACGTGGAGCCAGCAAGAGTTTTTTGACAGAGTGTGACACCTTGAGGAATATTCGTCATCGGAATCTTATCAAGATCATCACAACATGCTCTAGCACTGATTATAAGGGAAATGACTTCAAAGCATTAGTTTTTGAGTACATGACCAATGGGAGTTTGGACAATTGGTTGCATCCAACTCCTTCCTATCAAGGGATCGAAAGAAACTTGAATCTACTCCAGAGACTAAATATTGCCATTGATGTTGCACTAGGAGTGGATTACCTACATCATCACAGTCATGCATGTATTATTCATTCTGACATAAAGCCAAGTAATATTCTTCTTGACGAGGATTTCGTTGCTCATATTGATGATTTTGGTTTGGCGAAGTTTTCCTTTTCTAATGCAACTGACATCAATCAAGCACAAATGAGTTCAACTGGTGTACATGGAACAGTTGGATATGTTCCTCCAGGTGACTTTTTATACTTTGTTTTATCAATGTTGAGTACTACTTCTAGTATTCAGCTACACGATTACTATTTTTGCTTGAACATCTTGAATACAAGAATTTAGAAACTTAGAGGATTGTCGTATGACTCGTATATCATAAAATGAGTTTTTTTTTTGCCAAATTTATAATTCTCTTAGTTATGCAGAGTATGGAATGGGTGGGGAGATATCTTTAGAGGGAGATGTGTACAGCTATGGAATTCTTCTATTAGAAATGTTCTCGGGGAAGCGGCCTACAGATAACAGCATATTAATGGGCAATGACAATAATCTTCATGACTTTGTGAGGAAGACACTCCTAGAAAGAGTGATGGACGATGTTGATCCACGGATTGTTCCATATCAAGAAGAACATGACATGACAGTAAATCAATCACACAGCAGCGCTGCCATGGAGATATGCATGGCATCAATATTTAAAGTAGGGATATTATGTTCAGAAGAGATGCCAAGAAACCGCATTGATATTAGTGTTGCTATTAAGCAGTTGCAGGTGGCAAGAGAGAAACTTCTGCAGGACAGACAATAACCTGGATGAGAGTGACAATCTCCATACTTGTACACTAAATATAGGCATCTGGATATTCACTCTCCTAAAGTGACAAGGAAGAATATGTACCTATGCATTTCTCATATTTCTAATTTTTATGTTTGTATAAGTGAGGATCTGTATGTTACTTGAGTTAAAACATTGCTATATTACCATCAGGTTTCATTGTTATTTTGTTTTGCTTAATTTGGATCTATTTTAACTAATTTGTACCTCTGATTAATCGGCTTTGTGATCAGCTTAACGATGCAGGTCTTAATATCACAACAAGAGGTTGCAGCAACTTCTATTCATATCGAGACCAGTTACTGACTCTATTAGCTAAGATATGATATACATTATTGAAATATAACATCTGTTGTTAGTACTGATATCAATTGTGACGACTTTTATTCATATTGGAAACATGTACCGACTTTTTTCTCAATTGAACTCTTACAATTTTCACTTTCTTCAGTCTACTCTTCAGTAAACCAGATTGTTTATACCTTTCATGCATGTACCTACTAAAACTCACCAACAAATGGCCAGGAAAAAAATAACTACATACGTAAATAAAATATACTGTTCGCATAACCTGCTTGTTGCTAGCTACTTTTGATTGTCTACCATGATATAAATCCTCGACCTACATGTGCCTGGAGCGTAATAAATGTTTTGTGGGCATGCTGGTGAGAAAGGATTACATGTTGTTGCTTTGGAGAAAAGCGATCCACGGGCAGAAAATCACGAATATGCTCTTTTGTAAGCTCAGATTTGTTTAGTCACGTAATCCTACTATCCTAAAGAGTCTTATAGATGTTCTCTTAATCTCGATATATTAGAGGCCATAAACATTTTTATATGTTAAATTGCTCTCTTTGCTGCTCTATAGTAGCTTTGACATATCCATTCTGGAATGTCTTTCAACCTGTAAGTTTGTTAGTAGAAGTTAGCAATTGTAGTAGTGATAGGCTGATAGCTAATAAACTATTGAATAACTACCTTATTCCTCCATCCCAAAATCTAAATAGATTACAAAATCTTTTATTCTTTTTGTATTTTGTTAGTAAGGAGATTTCCATTTTAATTCTACGTGTACAATTGAGCCGTGGTGGAGGCCGGAGGGGGTTGTATTTTATTTTCTTAAAATTAATTTATGCATATCCAGAGATTTACAAAGGACTCATCTTACTTGTAGGCGAACTAGTTTTGGGTTAAATTTTCTATCACAGGCCCTGTATCCGACTTCGGTATCAACAAGTAAATGGATTTATTTATCTAATCTTCTCGTCTGAAAGCTTTTTGCCAGCTTTTCTTGTTTTCAAAATTTTAAATTCATTATAGATTTATAGATACAAGCTAATGTATGTATACATTCATAGCTGTGAAAATAGAGGGAAAACTGTATTGAATTACTTGAATGAAATGTTTGTTACAGAGTAGTATTTATACTAAACAAGAAGTCAAAGTTTGACTGTAACTAATTGACAACTCAGCAAGACTACTCTATTAAGTCCATACACAATGTACTAAATCAGCATTCACTTGAGACTCCAAGGCATGAGCTATTGAGGCTTTATACTGTGACTGAGTACCATGTTGTGTTATAGCGATATATGCAGCTTTATTCGTTGAAGAACTATCAACATCTCTATTATGGCCCCCCAAGGTTTTGCATCCTGGTCTTGCCACAACAAATTAGTGAACATTTTCTTTGTCACACCTTGGGGAGAATAGTAATTAGTTCCAGGTGATCAGTATGTAAAATGTGTTAAGTAACCAACTCATCTAAAATCTTAAGGTTATAGAGGAAGGCCTTACCAGGATCTTCTATTAATATTCTAATACTCCCCCTCACTCAAAAGCCCATTTTTGGGTCGAAGAGTGGATCACGGGCGAAGTTCTGATACCAATCTAAAACCTTAAGATGATAGAAGAATACCTTACCGGGATCTTCTATTAATATTCTAATAGTACTAATCTAACCAAACAACAACATCTTTGTTATCCAAGTATAGAAACGAGGATGAATCGTATAAACTAATATAAGGTCATAGAGAGTAGTACATAACTACTGCAATTCTGTTCAATTTTCAATCCGACAATCACATATGTCCAGTGTGTTCCTTAACATGTGCATTGCAGATGTTTCGTTTGTGAAGAAACAAAAGAAGATGGCCCCCGGTCTGGTACAAACGTATGCACCAGTACTGTTACTCAACATACGCTTCCCCCACCATTGGATCAACCATCCAACGGCTCTGATTAAAAAAAAATTTAACCGTACCGCAACAAGTTTCCGCGGTACGGGGCAATTACGAAAATACCCCTGCCCCCGTACCGCAACAAGTTTCCGCGGTACGGTCTTGTTCCCTTTTGTTTCTTATTTCGCTAGTAGCAATTTAAAACACAAAATTCATAAAATCATCACCACATACTGCGTTTCTGAGGCGATTTATTCAGTTTGAGAGGCGATTTCTTGCGTTTGAGAGGCGAAATCAACACGAAAGGGTTGTTCTTCATCATTTTCGAGGTATTTTGTTCATTATTCTTGTTTTCTTTCTTGGTATAATGTGTGTACATATGATTTTGTATGTATGTAATTTAGAGTGCAATTTATTGTATGTTTGCTGCATATTGTTGTGCCATTGTTGTGTGTAATGCGAATTAGGGGCATATAAATGGTGTAATTCGAATTTCCCCGTACTTTAGTTTAATTAGGGTTTAATTTTTTTTAAATTATGTGTATAATTGAACTAGGGTTTATGTGTAATTCGAATTAGGGCCTTGCACTAGGAATATTTTTGTTGATTTTACAGGGAATGTTTGTTGTATTTAGGGTATATTCTTGTGAAATTCGAAATGAGTATTTCATTTTGATTATTAATTTAGTTCTTATGATTTTTAGATAATATTTTTGAAT
The DNA here is from genome assembly GCA_037693485.1 of Kitagawia praeruptora. Taxonomy (NCBI): domain Eukaryota; kingdom Viridiplantae; phylum Streptophyta; class Magnoliopsida; order Apiales; family Apiaceae; genus Kitagawia; species Kitagawia praeruptora. The sequence continues at coordinate 134,847,571 of CM075347.1, forward strand.
ACTATTTGAGCTTGTTTTTAATGTAATGTCATTCATTATCTAATTGGCAGGTATGGATCATTTTAACAATGACTTACTTGATACTTTACCGGGTCCTGTAGAGCGAACATCATTTTGGATAACCGCTATCATGTTAGCGAGGATGTGTGGGATGGTAGTGGGAGGGAGGAGTTGGAGTGCATTTGTGGTAATAGGGCGATGCGGGAGTGGAAGTTAAGAAGACCACAGAGGGAGCTTCTACATATGATGGGGTTTGGGATTTTTACCAACCCCCATGTTGTGTTGGGTAATGACGCGAGACTCATTTCTGCTATGATTGAGCGGTGGAGGCCTGAGACCAACACCTTCTTCATGAGGCAAGGGGAGATGACAGTTACCTTGGAGGATGTTGGGTACATCTTAGGATTGCCGGTTGTTGGTGAGGCTGTGACATGTGGTCTCATAGAGAATCGGAAAGAGTTATTTATTCGTAATTGGTTTGAGCCGTTGACAGATGAGGAGGTGGAGGATGCATTGTTTAGAAATCATATCAAGTTGACATGGCTATTTGAGAGATATGGTAGACATAAGCCGGAGAAACATAATGTCGAGGCAACTATTGTACATACACAGGCATACTTGGTATTTCTGTGTGGTGCCATTCTATTTCCTACGAAGGACAAAGCCTATGCCCATGTCAGATACATTGTGCCTATGTCCAACATCCGAGAGGTTCATAATTATGCTTGGGGTGCAGCGGTGTTAGCACATTTGTACAGAGGGTTGGAGATTGCTGCGAGGAAGAATAGTAAGAGTGTTGCTGCTTGTGTATGGATATTGCATATTTGGTCTTATGAGAGATTTCCTCGTATTGGCGTGCCTCAGCGGGACCTTGGTCATCCTGATTTTCCGGTTGCAAAGGGTTGGGCTTATTCGTCGCTTCATGGTATTAATAGGAAGCGGCGTCAGTCCGATCCTCACCAAAGCTTACCATTTTATAGGGGTGAGTTTGATGGAGTTGCTGGTGATGATGTGGTGTGGAGGCCATATGCTCGATTTGATGAGGTTGTTGATTGGGAGATGCTACAGGCACAGTTAGCTGGTAATGTTCGAGTCTCCTTGGTATGCTTTGATGTGGTTGAGTGGCAGCATCCGGAGAGGGTGGTTAGGCAGTTTGGTAATTTGCCAGTGATTCCTCAGGCTCTTGTTAACATGCTCTCGTATAGGTAACCTAAGGAAGCCACTTTTGCCCCCGAGGATTGGTTGGTTAGGTGGTTTGTTGATATTGGGAGGTGGGCTAGATTCTGCTCAGATTTGGAGGGTTTGGTTGATTGCACTTCTAATATTGCATCCAAGGCGGAGTATATGGTTTGGTATGCAGAGATTACCCGTGCACGTGTAGGGAAGCCACAACCTGTCCCCCATTCAACCTACCAAATGAGGGAGCTCTATGATGGCGTCGAGGGATACCGAGTTGTAAGTATCCTAACTTTCCTACATTTCAATTACACAGTGCACACCTAATATGTTTATTTATTAACATTGTTTTATCTTGTAGATGGTAGCTGCACTTGATATGCTGAAGCAGTTGGATTCTAGGGCTCCCGTTGAGTTTTTGGAGGAACTTGGGACGATTTCAGATACCTTTCTCACTCCTTTCACAAGGTTGATGAAGAAGGTAAGAGGGCCAGCTTATAAAGCTCCAAAATTTGAGAACATACGTCCACTTTCACTGTGTGAAGAAGATCCCGAAGGTACTGCTACAACCATTACTTCGCACGATGTCATTGACATGACACAGCCATCCCAACATGTGTCTCAGCCTCCCATTCCCAGTGGTACTGCCTCTTCTAGTAGGCCTTCAAAACTACCAACCCGGAGAATGAAGGGGGAGAAGTGGAGTATCATGAAGGAGTTGGATGTGCAGAAGCGAAATACAATCTATGATGATTGGGGGTGGGGCATTGGGCAAAGGCCTAAGTTGAAAGGAAGAATTCAAGTATGTGGCTATCATGTATCAGAGAAAGCAATGCAAAGCTTAGCTCCAAGTGCATGGGTTGATGACAGGATCATTTATTGCTATATGGTAAAATCTCATGCTTCTCCTTGTTTTACATCTATTGTATTTGTCCTTCTTTATATGACCATAGTTATGTGTTTGTTTTTAGGCATTGCTACGAGAGCGAGAGGAAGATATTCATAACTCCAAAATTTGGGAGAGGAAGCCGGTTTACTACTTCATGGATCCGTACTTCATTGTCCTTGGGTGGGAACAATTGAAAAAAATCCGACGAGCGGGTAGGAAGGGTGAGAATGCGGAGAAGAAGGCTTGGGGTGAAGCACTCCGAAGTTTAAATGGTTTTGCCACTTCAAGCATTGGTCCCTCCGTTATCGAGGCGGATTACATATTCATCCCATGTAATGTGGATGGTAATCATTGGATCTTATTCATGGTTTGTACGAAGACGTTTGATGTTATCATTATAGATTCGATGAACGATGAGCCGACATGTCCAAGGGCAATACACGTTGTGGTAAGGATTTTTATTTTTTTTAAGTAGGTGGTCGTAAATTTTTTCCTTTAGTAGTTATCAACAACTGTGTATTTCTTATAATTTATGCAGTCATGGTTACTGCCAAGATTGTTACTCAAGCTAAATCCTCGGTTTGACCGTGATCCTGACTTACATGAGGTCCTACCTTTACCGCAAAGACCAAAACAGCGGAATTGTAATGATTGCGGTGTTTTTGTCATGAAATACATGGATTACATGTTGCAAGGTTATGATATAACCTCGCTCACATCTTGGCCACAAAAATTAGTTGATACGTTCTGGTATAGAATAGCGAGGGAGCTTCAAGTGGGAAAGGCAAGAGGAATTTCCGGTGTTCGTATGCGTGAACGTCATCAACTAGTAGAGTAGTAAATCATGGATTTTAGTTTAATTTTGTTGTAATTTTTAGTAATTTTTAGTCTAATTTTCCTTCTACTTTAGTTGGAATTTAGTTGTAATTTAGTTGGGATTTAGTTGGAATTTTAGTTGGGATTTAGTTCGAATTTACTTGTAATTTAGTTGGATTTGACTTGGTTTTTAGTTGGATTTTACTTGGTTTTTAGTTGGATTTTGCTTGGTTTTTAGTTGGATTTTTCTTGGTTTTTTAGTTGGATTTTAGTGAGTTCTTTGTTGTTTTTATCTTTCCTTTTTGGTTGAATTTCACTACGCACTTGACTTGAAATGTACTTGGAATTTCGATTCATGTTGGTTTTTATTGTTGCCTTGGTTGTGTTGGAAATGTATCACAGCACTGTGGTCTGGCAGGTTTCAGGTGTTTGTGGTTTTCTTATATCACAGGATTGTTGTCTGGTAAATCTGCAGGTTTTGCAGTCTCCAGACCGTACCGCGGAAAGTTTCTGCGGTACGTTCTGCGGTACGGTCTGGAGACTGCAAACCCAAAACAGAGCAAAACAGAGTAATTTCCAGCAAAACAGAGCATATTGCTACTGCCCACAAACCTGCCTAAAGTCACTAATTTTTGGAAGTTAGTGCCAAAATCACTCCAAAAAAATATGTTAGACTTCCTAAAATCCTAAAATGTTATAATAAGTGAACTTTTGAAAAAAAAACATGATTCACTTTTATTTTAAAGAAATTTCATAATTCCTTATAAAATACATGAAAATAATAAGTTTTTTTGGAAGTTAGTGCCAAAAACACTCCAAAAAAATATGTTAGACTTCCTAAAATCTTAAAATGTTATAATAAGTGAACTTTTGAAAAAAAAACATGATTTAGTTTTATTTTAAATAAATTCATAATTTCTTATAAAATACATGAAAATAATAAGATTTTGGAAGTTAGTGACAAAATCACTCCAAAAAAATATGTTAGACTTCCTAAAATATTATAATAAGTGAACTTCTGAAAGAAAAACATGATTTAGTTTTATTTTAAATAAATTCATAATTTCTTATAAAATACATGAAAATAATAAGATTTTGGAAGTTAGTGACAAAATCACTCCAAAAAAATATGTTACACTTCCTAAAATCTTAAAATGTTATAATAAGTGAACCACGTAGTACATTCTTCAAACATTATAATAACATGGGTTTTCAATAAATTTCAAACATTTGAATGAAATTAAAATAAATTACATTAATTTCATTAAAATTAGAATAAGTTCATTATAAATCCGAAAATGCTACATGCATATTACATTTGAATGGAGTGAACAACTCCTAACCAAACAAACCTAATATATTGGAAAAGTTGGCAGACAAACGGTGAGAGGGTGTTCCGGGAGGAGCCTCCAAATTCACAAACGTGGTAACATGATACAAGATAACAACACAACCCTCGCGGATGACACCTTCACTAATGGCTTTGTGCGTGCTAGTGTCGTTCCAAATGGACACTTTTATAGACATCGATCCATCGTAGAGATTAAATGTGGCCCAACAACGAGGATGAGGAGAATCTTTTACGTGGGAAACCCATCTCTTCACATATTGCACGCGCATTTGATCTCGTGTGCAACCTTTCCGAGGCCTCAATTTATAAATGTCACTAATGTTGTCACAATACTCAAAAAGTCCACCATCCCAATCGGAAATCCGCCACTTGCCTTCAGTGTCCTTGCCCAAGTTCAAAACTGGAAAGAAGTAGGGATCCACATTATACGCTACCCGCTCCATCATTTCTTCGGTGTCCATCCAACGACATGCTTCAATCCAATTTTTTGACCTATAAGCCTCTTCCTCCGGAGAATATAACTCATCATCCTCCTCCTCAACAATCGGTGGGGGCTCAATGGGTTCCCCCATTATGTCATATAGTATTCATGTAAATTGCGACATATTTCATCCGCGGCATTGTCCGATATATCACTAATATATGACTCACTTCCCCCGGAAGAAACCGAGAGTGAATCACTAACATGTGAAACATCCGAAACATCACCACCATCCATGTTACCTACACATGACATAAAGAGTTATAGTAAAAGAAAGACATGTGAGAAGGACATAAAGTAAATGAAATAATGGATAAGTAAAGAGTTATTGCAATTATAATTGTTCACTTTCACTTTGAGGCATGTGAGCATTTTGAGCCATTTGGGCATTTTGACCCATTTGGGCATTTTGAGCCATTTGAGCATTTAAAGCTTCTAGCCTTCGAGGACAATTTCTTTTGTCATGTCCTTCAAAATTACAATGTGTGCATTTTCTTTTCGGCTTCCCTTTACCATGCGATTCGACGGGACTTTTAAAACGAACGGTTTTTTTCCTCCCTTTCGTTTGGGACACAATAGGGTCGAGAATTGGTTCATCATCATGTGTTGCATCGTGAGAATCTACATTGCTTGCATGAAATTGAACTCCATCAACCCTCATACTTTCGAGAATTGGTATTTCTCGATTCATCACCTCGACGGCATAGTCATATCATTCCTTAGATGCAATGCTACTGTGACAAAAACTCATCGTGAGCATTGTCATGCTATTAAATCTATCGGTTGGGGTCATCTCATTAGATTTTCCAATGTTCAACTCGTAAAGCAACAAACCGTTGACTCTATTAGCATGCATAGTCCACCGTCGAAGTATGAAATGGTCGGGAATCTTGGAAATTCGTTTTTTATTCAAAACCGCCAAGATGTGTCGACACGGAATCCCTACATGTTCAACCATTCTACACATACACATGCCCTTCAAAGCTTCTTTGTTGAATGCAACATAATTTAGTTTTGATGTTGGTCCCAAATTTTGCCTATACAAACAATAATAGGTATTTTCGTCCCCTTCCCTCTCCCCTTCTTCACAAGCTTTTTTGTCTTTGACCACAAAGTATTGTAAGGATTCAACCAATTTATCTTGAAATTTTCTAAACATCACCTTGGTATAAATTTGTGAACCATGAATCTCCAAGGCGGTTTGCATTTTTATAGAACGCTTTAAAGTACATGACACAAAATCTTCTTCTTTCTCCCGTTCAAATTGTCTTGCCAATGCCTTTTGGGCATTTTCAATGAATTCTTTCAATCCCGTGGCGGAGCTCACATAACTATCAAAGAAAGAATTCATCCCCTCACTCCTTGAAGTAGTGTTTTGACCCGCTGAAAATGTGTTCCTAGTATATGCAATGATCCATTTCTCCTTCAACTCATATAACCCCTGTAACCATTTATTATCTTGTAACTCATACTTCTCCATCAAGGATTCCCATCTAGCCTCGAATTCATATTCGGTCAAAGAGTTATAAATACAATGGTTAAAGTCCACTTTAAAGTCCGGAAAGGTGGAATAATAATGTGCTAGTTTTTTCGAGAATTTGTTACTAATGTGTCATGAACACAACAAATGGGTAGTATTCGGAATTACAATTGCAATAGCGTTTGCCATGGCTTGATCTTGATCGGTTATTATAGTCTTTGGATGTTTATTCCCCATAGCTTCAAGCCAAGTACTTAGAACCCACTCAAAAGTTGTTGTGTGTTCATCTCGCATTAGTGCAAAACCAAATATCACTGAATGATAATGGTGGTTTACGCCGGTAAAAGGGACAAATGGCATGGCATATCTATTTGTCCGATATGTCGTGTCGAATGCCACAACATCACCAAAATTTTGGTAGGCCATTATACATCTAGGATCAACCCACACAAGACATTTCAAACGTTGTTTTTCATCAACTTGTGTTCTAATAAAAAATTTTGAACCACTTTCTTCATTGAATCTATGTAACAAGTCTAATGCGGCTAGAACATCACAACTTTCAAACTTTTTTTTCCTCTCATCCCGTATGACATTCCTAACATGTTGAGTACCAAACCCTACTTTGTCATTACCTCCATGCATATTACCGATAATATTCATTACTTGAAAATCACGAATTCCCCCACCACGAAGAGTTTTGATCAAACTACGAGTAGCGGTATTCACATGCCTTTCTCGTTGTATCAAATTCATCTTCGAAGGAGTGACACATACGTGATTGTGATTTAACTCAAGACTAGTTATCTCCCAAAGACTTAAATTCTTCGAATAATTCACATACATTCTTACTTTGCAATCGCTCCTAGGAAGATTTTCTCTACGTCGTTTAGGATTACTACTACTTTCACCACTTCTACCCGCAAGTCTACAAACATACATACGAGCATATATTTCACTACTTTTAGAACGCCTATGGGTTGATTGAATTCTAATACCAAATCCATTTTTTAGGGCATATGCCCTAAAAAAAATTTCCCCTTGTTCCAAAGTATGAAATAATTGATGCATATATGGAACGCCATTTCCATCTTCACACTCTACATTATCCTCATTTTCATTTTCAACAATCTAAATCATCATCTAGCTCCTCATCTTCCTCAACACTAACAAATTCATCATTTTCATCCACATTAATGAACTCATCAATATTAACAAATTTGGGGGTGCTAGGCTCATCACTACTTTCATCGATAACTTCATTCATACTTAAATCATCAAGATGTAAGGAATCTTCAATTTTTTTTTATTTTTTTCATTATCATTTTTTTTTTGAACCAAACATACGAGAAAATAATCTATCCGCCATTACAAAGATCACAAATAAAAGAGATAGATTTTACCTCAAAGTTGATGAAGATCTCACTATGATTTCTTCCCACTTTTGAATTTCTGCACAGACAGAGAGAGATAAACAAGTTTCTGAGAAAATGAACAAAATAACATAAATATACAACCCAATTGCCCAAAATAACGATTCGCGCGAACAGTGCCCAAAATAACCACGAGACTACGCATTGGCGGTCTGCGTAGCTGCTGATACGCATTTCCAGATTGCGCATCTGGGGTAACGCATTTCCCAGATGCGCAATGACGTCATATGACGTCATTTTTCCCAAAACGCAGTCGACGTCTCTCTCCCTCTCCCCGCCGCGACCATCGTCCTACACCCTCTCCCATCGTCGTCCCTCAACCTCCACCGCTTCTGAGTACACCAAAAAGACGAGCACATCCGTCTCTCCCTTTCCCCCGATTTCTTTTACTTAATCTGGCCCCGCAGGGGCGTGCTTGAATCGTGTTTGAATCTCGACGAAAATTTTAAAATCAAGCTTTTAGGTCATTTTTGGGGATTTACAATCGGGCAATTTAAATGAAAAACGAATGGTATGTAGTTGTAGAGGATGAGAAGGCGAGTCGAATGGTATGTGGTATGTGTATGGACTATGAATATATTGTCTGAACGGAGCTTTGGACGGAAAAAGCTCGAAAATCGCCACAAATTCGTCTCCCACGTCGCCTCTGTGGGAGACGATAAACAGTGACAAATACGCATCTTCAAGATGTGTATTCCCATATACGGATTCTCATAATGCGTATCCTAAATATGCAATATATTGTGAGTTTTTAAAATTCAAAGACTACGCATAGGAAATATGCGTATATGTCCACGCACAGCGCCAATGCGTAGTTGGCTGGTTATTTTGGGCAGCTTCTCCGCACTTCGTTATTTTGGGCACAACACTTTAATTTTTGGTTATTCAGGGCTTTCACCCCAAGTTTATGTGGTTGGTTTTGTGTGGTCTTGTTTAAATGGAGATAGGGAGCACTGAGCAGGCTCGGTTGTGGATAAGGGAACAGGACCGTACCACGGAAACTTGTTGCGGTACGGGGGCAGGGGTATTTTCGTAATTGCCCCGTACCGCGAAAACTTGTTGCGGTACGGTTAATTTTTTTTTTTAATCAGAGCCGTTGGATGGTTGATCCAACGGTGGGGGAAGCGTATGTTGAGTAACAGTACTGGTGCATACGTTTGCACCAGACCGGGGACCAAAGAAGATATAAGCAGAAAAGTGGCAACTGACAAGTTATTTTGTTGTACACTAAGCTTTCTTGTTTATGTTAGGAAGCCAAGTTGCATGTCACACAACAATAGGGCTGTAATTCGAGCCGAGCGACTCGCGAGCTCGCTCGGCTCGAACTCGTTTAAGCTGGCTCGACTCGGCTCGTTTAGTTAAACGAGCCGAGTTCGGGTAGAGGTTCCGGTTCGTTTAATTAAACGAGCCGGCTCGGCTCGGCTCGTGAAATTAAACGAGCCGAGTTCGGGTAGAAAATTAGGCTCATTTAAGTGTTATTTGTGTTATTTCGGCTCGCTCGACTCGTTTAAATAGGCTCGTTTATAAACGAGCCGGCTCGATTATAAACGAGCCGGCTCGACTCGGCTCGTTTAGTTAAACGAGCCGAGTTCGGACAGAAAATTCGGCTCGTTTAGTTAAACGAGCCGGCTCGGCTCGTGAAAGAAAACCCGGCTCGAACTCGCCCGGCTCGGCCCGAATTACAGCTCTACACAACAATGATATTTGCCAACAGTGTTCATCTAGCCCTTGTTAATTCGCCATGTTGCCCCTAGTAGCATGCGTTACTGCATTGTTTTTTCTTGGCTGCAGGACTCGAAGTCCACTAACTTGATCTGTTGTAAAAAATTGTAACCACATACGTATCTGAGTCTCTAAAACAAATTTTTAGTCCGGTCATAAATTATCTAGTAAAAGAGCTCACTCTCATGTGCTTACTATTAAAAATTTGTTGTACTCCGTAGAACACGTCAATTTGATTTATTTCCAACAAAAAATTGTATTTTTGTACTGAAATATATTTATGATTAATTTGAAATATTTATGATTAATTATGAAAGTTATTCTTTTCATTTCTTACATGGGTTCGAATTTCTTAAAACTTAACTATTATGTTCCACTTTGAATCCAGGAAGAATATTCTAAAATAACAAATTTTCACTTTTTCGTTCTTTGTATTAAAGCCGTTAAATGGACTCGTTGTATCAGATTCTCATTTCTCGGTTTGATTCTCGTTAGCCCGGACCTAATTATAAAAATAAAAAACGAATAAAATCTTTTAGCATGACGATAAAAATACTCCAGTACTCAAACATTTTTTAATATAGAAACTCAAACGACAAATGTTTCTAGAATTGTCACTGAAAAAGCAACCCCTCTCCTCAACACTTCAACCCAGAAAAAAAACCCTAAAACCCTGAAGCTCAACTGAACCAAAAATGGTGAAAAATGGCAAAACCAAGAAGAAATATCACAAACCCACTAAGCCCCATCATCAGTCAAGCCCACCAGCACCTCAAGAAAACAAACCCATCACTGTAAAGACTTTATCAGCTCATCTCATTCTTGAAATACTCTACAGGACCCCTGTTAAGTCCCTGGTAAGATGCAAATGTGTTTGTAAGTCTTGGTTTGCTCTTATTCATCATCCTACATTTATAAAAATGCATCTTGGTTTTAATATTTTAAGAAGTAAGGTAGTGTTGCTTAATAGTAGGAAGGTGATTGCTTTGTTAGGCCTTGATCATTCTCCTATACCTGTACTGAACATTGATAGGAAGTTTACGACTAGGCCCAATTACCCGAGAAAGATTAACTTTACTGATTTTTCCAAGAATATGGTTGTTGCTGGTTCGATTAATGGGGTGGTTTGTTTATCTCACTTACGAGAAATGTTGGGGAGGTTTGTTGCGTTGTGGAACCCGGGTATTAATTATTGGAGTCCGATTGAATTTTCGGAAGCTAAGTCTTTTTCGAATGATATGTCGGTTGGGTTTGGGTGTGATGCGGTGAATGATGATTATAAGATTATATGCATTGTTCCTGCTCCCGTGGATATTGGGTGGTCGTTTCTTCAGGTTTATTCTGCGAATAGGGGTTGTTGGGTAGATGTTGGTAGAGGGGGAATTCTTCCTTTTTGTGCTGATAAGGGTTTAAGGCATTGTAATTTTATCATCAGAGGTGTTCCGTATTGGGTAGGAATTGATGGAGGGAATGAAGGGACTCCTGATCCGGTAGAGGTTTTGGGAAAAATTGATCCTTCTACAAGTTCCTATTTCAAGATATTGCATCCACGACATGTGAAGAATAAGTGTACTAAGGTTTATCCAGTGAACTTGAGGGATTCTGTTGCCGCTCTAATTCACTCTCCTGGTGAGTGTCCGAACCAGATGGTTGATTTGTATGTTCTAGATGAGAACACTGCTAAATGGACAAAGATGTATAGTATTGGGCCATTTGTGTTCGAAGGACTGTGGATTCCTCAGTGCTTAAGCACTGGTGAGATTGTACTTGAGACATGGACAGGGAACAAGAATGTTGCTTCCAGCCTGGTTACTTATTTCTGTGACCCTAAAACAAACCTTGTGGTTTCTAACACCGAAATTGAGGCGTTGGGTCCATTATGGTATGAGTCATTCAGTCATGTAGAGAGCCTAGTACGTGTTAAGGGAATGGTACAGATTGGGAAGGAGCACAAAGACAACAAGAAGACTAACTCCAAGATTAAGAACTGGTATGTACCTTCATTAACTTGATATTGTTATGTGTTGATCCTGTGCTCTGTGCTTTAAGCTTGTTATGAAATCTTTAGGTGATCAGTATTCAGCATGCTGAATTGTTTTATATGTAGAGCATCAAAAGTAGTACTACTCAAAAAGTTGGTCTAGAGATTAGAATGTTAAGTTGTGTATAGGTTATGAAGATTATAACTTACTGCTGTTGCACTAGCCATGACTTTAATGGTTCATTAATCCAACCTTAAAAGGCATGTTCCTTCACTGCTCTATCGACTACCAATATAGCTGGAGTTTTGTAGTTACTTTTAAAGTGTCACGTTAAAGTAAGCATGTTGTGGCTAAGGAGTCGGAGATTCCTGCCATGTGGGATAAGTTTCATCAAACATGTGCAGCACTACAATGTTCTAAAATCTACTTTATTTCATTAGGCACGTATTAATACACATGCATGTTAACCAGTGAAAAAATAGTATGACTACTATTTCAATCTGATGTTACAATAAAAAAACCTATAAATATCTGTGAGATATTCTGGGTTTCTGAGTTGGTCAGTTGTAACTTGCTGATATTAATACAGTTACTAGTATTAGACTTGTTATGGTATGATATTGCACTTCTCAAGCTCGCTTAAGCGGTACATTATTCCAGAAGTGACATATTTGACTCCCATGAAATAAGAATCATGAAAGGTACATATGTAAGCTAAAGGGCACAAGAAGTGTTGTGAGAATGTTTGTGTTATGACCTGTAAACATTGTCGGTTCAAGCTGCTCGCTGCCCTGCAGCCACGTGTATATATCTGGCCTGTCGTATATTTTATTGATCATGTGCCTCTTTATCCTTTTCATATTGATGTGATTTATTTTTGTGCTTCTTTTATTAGTAACAGCAACTGATAGCCCTTTTACTTGACTAGTTGACCGTAGAATGAGATTCTTGTTTTTTTACTTGCAGTAACTAAATACCGATGCTACGATAAAAGTACCTAATATTCTGTTTAATGATAAGCTTATAAATTTATAATAATGACGGAGGCTGTTTTATAGCTCTCTCTCAACCAGATGTGGAGCAGTTGAGGCACGAGTGCCTAGGGGTACCTACGAAGTACTCTGATATTTTGGGTGTATATTTCATATGTAGAATTCATTTAAGGATGTAGAAGTAGCGCAGTTGGTAAAGATGCTGATTTTAGTTCAAACAGTCTGGTGTCCAATCCTTTTTGCCTTTTTTTTTCCTAGAGTACTCTCAAATGTCATTAAAAGTAGCTCTTAATTTAGAGTACGATCAAAAACTTTGATAGCCAAGTTGGTCCTGTCGAGCAAAGCTAGGTTGAAGGCTGTGGGATCAATTTTTTGGCATAGCCTCAATATGAATTCTCCCTCCGCTACTGCTTGCAACATTTTCCATTATTAGTATATGTACACCATCTTCTCTTTTCTACCAGTTGTGCCTTTTTTTTTTTTTTCAATTTTGTGCTGTGGTTCATAGTGACATATATTCTTAGTGGCAATAATCCTGCTAACTTATCCTCAAGTGGCAAGTCATTCTATTGTATGTTCAACTGTTAGTCTTTACTAATGCCTATATTTATTAATTTTCTGTTGCAGGACTGAGTTCTTGTCCAAAGAATTTGAATCAGTGTTGCATCTTTAAGTATATCTGCTGTTGGATAGTGGTGCAGGCAGGAGTGAAACCATTAGAGGACTGTTAAATTTCTATGTAGTGCTTTTCTATATTACTTCAGAACCGTTTGTAGTGACATAGAAGTCGCACTTTTGAGTGAACTTCAATTACCTCGAAATTTAGCTTCATCTGCAACTTCTATCGGTTGAAGGGTATCATTATCATATGACTTGTTATGGACAAATGTTGGATCACTGTTAACTTCTTGGATCAGATTCTGCGATGCTACTTTGTTAGCAAATTTAAGGGAACTGTCTTAGTGTCTACTATTCTTATTCTAGTCCGTCTTTTGAACTCCCCTGATCATGGATATGTCATCTGTTTGACAAAAGAATTTAGCGATATGTTCATTCAGTAATGTCAGATTTAAGAGAACTTTTGCTGCTAACCACTTGATGAATGTTATGGCTTCCCCTTAGTTCATGAGAGGTGATCAATTTAACCTTTTGATTTCCCTTAAAATTAGTGATTGAAAAAACTGGAGTTGATAAGTATAACTTGCACTTTCCAAAGTAAATTTTCTTAATGATATTTAAAATGTGAGTTTATTTAAAATTTATTTATAATAAGGGTCTGTGTTTCACGAGGGCCATATGTTTGTGTTGCTAGTAGTTTTTCATTTCTAATCGGTGCCAATTCGAAGTGATCATTTCATAAATAATTGCAACTTGTAGGTAATATAAATTTATTTTATTCGGCTACCTTGTTCGACTTCATTCCAGTGAACTTATTTATGCACTACATTATGTGCCCGTTTGGCAATTTTAAGTTTCAACTTATAAGTTACTTATTTCGGAAAAAATTTCGTATTTACATAATTTTTTTTAGAGAGAAATGTGTATGGGGAGTTTAATATTCCTTATCTTGCAAAAATAAGTTACTTATTTCAGAAAAAAAGTACATTTTTCCTAACTTTTTTCCAGAATAAGTAACTTATTTCTGAAAAATAAGATTTCCCAAACGGGCCCTATATTGTCAAATATTGGATCCCACGCAGCTCACACCATGTTCTCCACTCCTGTAAAGGAGCTCACAACATTCTCCACTTAGTTGTTCATTATTATGTCTAGGAATTTCTTGTTATAAATAGAGGAGTTCTCCTCCATTATAATACACACAAATGTATAAAACTTTCTTCTTCTCCTCCACTGTAATTCTATCTGTTATCATGGTATCAGAGTAGGTTTAACATAGAAGAAGGAAGAAAAATCAGAAGTTCAAAAACAAAACCTAGAACAAAACCCAGAAATACTCCTTTGTTGAAAAAAATTCGAAATTCAAACACAACCAAACACAAATATAAGCATACCACTGGAAAGAGCAGGAGAAGAGGAGATTACAGAGACAAGAGAATTGGAAAACCAGCTGCTCACGCGCCGCCGGACGCGCCGCCGCGCCGCCGGACGCGCCGCCGCGCCGCCGGACGCGCCCACGCGCCGGCGCGTGAGGCCTGTTCCGGTCATTTTTTTGGAACTTTTCTTCTGGGACTCTTATTCTTCTCCTAATTTCGAATCTAACCGTGGTACTCTTTCCTGTGAAGTTTTATGTTTCTGATATATAATTGTATGTATATTTACGTATATACATGGTGCTTTTCTGAAAAACCAAAAACATAATTCCTTCGTCATTTATATCTTAGTTAGTTAAGACTTGACTAAGATTTAAGGGGAAAATTATTATTTGAATATTTTTTTATAATGACGGATACTGGTGCGAATACTGGTGAATCCACGATTTCAAGCAAAAGTACTGCTATAAGTAGCAGTAAATTGGGGTTCCATAGTACTCCATTTGTAAGTCCTAAATTCGATGGGAAAAATTTCCTTGAATGGTCGAAAGCCTGCACGATGGCCCTTAAATCCCATAAATTAATGAAATATATTAATGGGAAAGTTAAGCAACCCCTGGAGACGGATGAAGACTGTGATGATTGGGATTCAGAAAATGCCATGGTGTGTTCTTGGTTGTCCAACTCTATGGAGGTACATAGCCGCAAAAGTTATATCTTTATTGACACAGCCGAAGAAGTGTGGAACTCTCTTACCCGGACATATTCTTTTTCCGGAAATGTGGCCAAGCGATTTGAAGTAAATCGGAAGATATGGGCATTGGCTCAAGAAGGTAGAACTCTTGCTCAGTATTACTCATAGCTGACATCCCTATGGAGTGAATTAGCTCATTACACCACTTTTGAATGCAAACATGCCGAAGATCAGGAGAAATATCAAAAATTGATGACTGAAGAACGGGTGATGAAATTCTTGGATGGTCTGTCTGATGAGTATGATTCAATCAAAAATCAACTTATCGGACAGGTTCCCTTTCCGACTGTAGAGGATGCATATGGCCGTGTTCAATTAGAGGAAAGTCGAAAGCAAAGCATGGCCCCTACGACCCCCTCTGATAGATCTGCTCTTATAACTGGAAAAATTCCACAACCGGAGCTTGGAAAAGAAGAGCAGTCTCCAGTGGCTCTTATGGGTGAAAGATCTACTCTTCAGTGTGATTATTGCAACAAGATGAATCACACCCGTGTGAATTGCTTTATCCTACATCCCCACCTAAAAATCAGAGGACGTGGAGGACGCAGCCGAGGTGGTTATCGAGGTGTATCATCCAGAGGAACAGGCAGGAATACAGGCAGGGGCAATCCTTTTAATGCTCATTATGCAGTATCAGATTATGAGGTGCCTTCAACAGGAACAATGACCCCTTCAAAACTCAACAACTTTCGACAGTTAATGTTCCAATTGAACACTACTCCATCAACACCCACTGCTAACTCTGCTCATGGAGATATATCTTGTCACTTTACCTCCGATAAATGTTCTAATTCATGGATTATTGATTCCGGAGCATCAGCCCATATGACTGGAAATTCAAGTTTCCTAGAATCATATAATGGTGAAACAGACAATATTCGTGTTGCCAATGGAGCTATTGTACCTATTCATGGACAAGGCACTTCTCACTGCTTCTCATCATCATTGCCATTATCTGATGTGTTACATGTTCCCTCCTTAACAACAAACTTATTATCTGTTCAGCGTATTACTGAAAATCTTAATTGTTCAGTAACCTTTTTTTCTTCTCACTGTGTGTTTCAGGATCTGGCGACAGGCAAGGTCCTTGGCGGTGGTAAAGTGGTAGATGGACTATATATTATGGAAGGTAATTCTGTTATGCCTTCGACAAGTTATCAGGTGTCATCTACGTCTAATCCTACATCTAGCCCTGTTTTAGAATCCTTGTACCAATGAAATAGACGATTAGGACATCCATCTTTTGGTGTTTTATCGCATCTTTTTCCTACTTTAGCATCAAAATGTAAAAAGGAGGACTTTTTCTGTGAACCGTGTCAATTGGCCAAACATAAAAGGTCATCTTATCCATCAAGAAATAAAAGAAGTTCTACTCTTTTTTCTACTATTCATACTGATGTTTGGGGTCCATTTAGACATCCTACATATGATGGATATAGGTGGTTCGTTGTCTTTGTTGATTGTCATTCTCGACTTACTTTTGTATATCTTTTTAAACACAAAAGTGAAGTATCCAAATGTTTTAAATCCTTTCACCACATGATACAAACACAGTTCACTGCCTCTGTTAAAATTCTTCGGAGCGATAATGGTACTGAGTATGATGGGCCATTTACGTCTCATTTAGACACACATGGGATTATTCATCAAACTAAATGTGTTAAAACCTATCAGCAAAATGGGGTTGCTGAAAGGAAAATTGGTCACTTACAATAGGTAGCACGGTCCCTTATGTTAACTATGCATGTACCTAAATATCTTTGGGGCGAGGCAGTCATGACTACCGCATATCTGATCAACCGTCTCCCTTCATGTGTCCTACAATTCAGAACACCATTGTCTTTTGTTCCTGCACCTTCCTCTCATCCATTGCCTCTTCAGTTATTTGGGAGTGTTTGCTTTGTTCATAATCATTCTCCCTCACGGGACAAACTTGATTCTCGTGCTCTCCGATGTGTTTTCATTGGTTATACACCAACTCAAAAGGGATATAAATGTTATCATCCTCCCTCACATCGCACTTTTGTCAGTCATGACGTCACTTTTTGGGAATCAGTTTCGTATTTCTCTCCTGGCTCCTCCTCTTTGTTTCAGGGGGAGATTAATCAACAAAGTCTTGATAATAGTGAAACAACAGAGGAGACACAATCTCTTCCATTCATAAATGTGCCTAGTAAGGAACCAAGTCCAAACACGAGTCCAAACACATCCCCTAGTGAACCAAATGATCTGGATAGATTTAACAGGCCGGATTTGATCACATATTTCAGACGAAGAAATGATGATTTCACCACCACTTTACCA
Organism: Kitagawia praeruptora; assembly: GCA_037693485.1. Lineage (NCBI taxonomy): Eukaryota > Viridiplantae > Streptophyta > Magnoliopsida > Apiales > Apiaceae > Kitagawia > Kitagawia praeruptora. The sequence continues at coordinate 134,864,942 of CM075347.1, forward strand.
CATCCAGAGACTTCTGACCTCGAGGCAGATCCTACAACTCCTATAATTGAGCTTCTTGATCCCACTCTGAATCTTCCTATTGCTGTTAGGAAGGGTAAACGATCTTGTACTAATCATCCTATCTCGAACTTTGTTTCTTATAATGCATTATCTCCTTCTTCACTTGCTTTTGTGTCATCTTTGTCTAGTGTTTCTATTCCACATACTTGGCAGGATGCTTTATGTGAACCTAAATGGAAAGATGCCATGATAGAAGAGATGAATGCATTGAAACATAATGGCACTTGGGAGTTAACTCAACTTCCTGCTGGAAGGAAGGTAGTAGGATGCAGATGGGTGTTCACTGTATAACAGAAACCTAATGGGCTGATTGATAGGTACAAAGCAAGACTTGTAGCAAAAGGGTATACTCAAACTTACGGGATTGATTATCAGGAAACTTTTGCTCCAGTAGCAAAGATGGCATCTATTCGAGTCTTGATATCATGTGCAGCAAATCTTGGATGGGAACTTCAGCAATTGGATGTAAAAAATGCATTCTTACATGGAGACCTGAAAGAAGAAGTTTACATGGATATTCCACCGGGTTTTTCTACAGTTGCGACCATTGGGAAAATATGCAAGCTAAAGAATAATATTTATGGGTTGAAACAGTCTCCAAGGGATTGGTTTGGCAAATTTCAGAGAGCAATGATTAAATTTGACTACAAACAGAGTAACTCGGATAACACCATGTTTGTGAAAAGACGAGATGAAAAAATCACAGTGTTGATTGTTTATGTCGATGATATTGTGATCACCGGCAACGACACATGTGAGATTGCTAATGTTAAACACAAACTTGCCTCGGAATTCGAGATGAATGACTTAGGAAAACTACGGTATTTCCTTGGCATTGAGGTCTCTAGAAGTCCGGGAGGTATCTTTCTCTCACAACGGAAGTATACACTGGATCTTCTGAATGAAACAGGGATGTTAGGATGCAGACCTGCAGATTCTCCAATAGAAGCCAATCATAAGCTTTGTGGAGATACTGGTGAAATTGTCGATAAATCTCAATATCAAAGATTAGTTGGACGACTAATCTACCTTGCACATACAAGGCCAGACATAGCATATGCAGTAGGAATTGTTAGCAGGTACATGCATGATCCTCGCCAACCTCATTTGGATGCAGTTTATATGATATTAAGGTATCTTAAAGCTGCTCCTGGAAAAGGAGTAATGTTTACCAAAAACAAACATCTCGAGGTTGAGAGCTATATAGATGCAGATTGGGCCGGATGTCAAGACGATAGACGTTCGACTTCAGGATATTATACTTTTGTTGGTGGCAATTTGGTTACTTGGCGAAGCAAGAAACAACCTGTGATTGCCTTATCCAGTGCTGAGGTAGAGTATAGAGCTATGTCTAAAGGTGTACATGAATTATTGTGGTTAAGATTGTTTATGCAAGAATTGGGACTTGAATCCGCAACTCCAATGAAGTTGTATTGTGATAACAAAGCCGCTATTGCCATTGCACATGATCCAGTTCAACATGATCGGACCAAACATATCGAAATTTCATCGAAGAGAAGATCAATAATGATACCATTGGTATTCATTTTGTAAGATTAGAGAAGAGGACCAGATAACTGACATATTTACCAAAGGTCTAAATAGGAAAATACTTTATCCTCTTATTGGCAAGTTGGGCATGAGCGATATATATGCATCAACTTGAGGGGGAGTGTCAAATATTGGATCCCACACAACTCACACCATGTTCTCCACTCCTGTAAAGGAGCTCACCGTCACCACATTCCCCACTTAGTTGTTCATTATTATGTCTAGGAATTTCTTGTTATAAATAGAGGAGTTCTCCTCCATTGTAATACACACAAATATATAAAACTTTCTTCTTCTCCTCCACTGTAATTCTATCTGTTGTCATATATACATTATCATATTTTATTTTATTTTTTGCTAAATACATTATCATATTTACTAATAGCAAGTTAAAATTCATCTTTAGATACTATGATAATAATTTTTTTAAAATATGATTTTTTTAAAAAATGTATATATATCAAAAAATTTATATATAAATGAATTTCAACAATATAAATGAATCAAATTTAACGAAGTTTTCAAATTCAAACATAAATTTTAGAAAAATCGAACCGAATCTTATTAATAAACAAATCCAACTTCCCAACTCAAACAAACCCATTTTTTTTGGGCCACATTTTCTATATTTCTATTTTCTACCCTTTTGGGAAGAAAAATGCTAGAGGTACCAAATTAGGTACCAAAAATTGTTACCAAATGACTCGTCATTATTGTGATTGGTTATAATTATATTGGGCCCGCCAGGGCCAACCAATTAAAAGATCCCAAAAAGTGGCAAATTTTGATACCCAATTTGGTACCTCTGACACTACTCTTTTGGGAAAGCATAGTCAAACAACAAAATTACAAAACCCTGTTTTATCCTCACTCCCTGTCTGAACCCTAGTGAGCTCACTCCCTGTCTGAAGCTAAAAAAATGGTGAATCCTGGAAGAGGCGGCAGAAGAAATCAGAGGCGTAATAGACCAACCCCTTCATCTCCTAACTCACTACAACCCCAACAATCAAACCCCACATTTCAACTCCCCGGAAAAACCTTACCAGGAGACCTAATTATCGAAATCCTGTGTCGAACCCCGGTAAAGCCCCTGGTGAGATTCAAGTGTGTTTCCAGGGCCTGGTATGCTCTCATTCACCACCCCAACTTCATTAAAAAGCATCTGCATTACAACATTGCTAATAACACTCATGTCATTTTTAATGCTTATAATCATCGTAATTTCCAAGTGCGTAATCAGAACTATAAACTTATTTCTCTGTTACGTGTCGATGATAGTCCTGTTAAGTTGCTTGATATTGATACTAGGGCTAAGGATAATTTTGGGTATCCTAAGAAGATTAATTTTACTGATTTTGCGAAAAGGATGGTTTTGGCGGGGTCGATTAATGGGGTTGTTTTGGTTACTCATACTGATGAATTGAATGGGAGGTTTGTTGTGTTGTGGAACCCGAGTATTAATCAGTGGAAACCTGTCAAGATTCCGAAATTACCTAGTTGTTCGGGTTCTGAGGGGGTGACACGAACGTCTGTTGGTTTGGGGTATGATGAGGATGCGGATGATTATAAAATTATTAGGATTGAAACCTCATCTCGTGCTCCTGATTTTTTCTCTGGTTTTCGAGGGTCTCGGGTTGAGATTTATTCCGTGAAGAGGGATTTTTGGAAGGATGGTAAGGAGGTTGGTGTTATCTCGTTTTGGCCACAGTTGCCGCATTGCAATTTTATTGTTAGAGGTGTTCCTTACTTTGTAGGACTAGATGAGATGCCAGAAGATGTTATGGGATTTCAGCACGAAATATTGGCTTGGTTTGATCCTTGTACTGGGTCGTATAACAAGGTCCAGTATCCAGAATTCTTTAGAAATAAGGATACTTGGGTGCATCCTTTTGAATATAGGGATTCTGTTGCTGCCATAGTTCATGATACTCCCAAATCACCGGACCCAACCGTTGATTTGTATTTGCTGAATGATAACACTACTAACTGGACAAAGATGTTTAGTATTGGGCCACTCCCTTGTAACGGTTTTCATTTTCCTAAGCAGGGGTTCAAGACTGGTGAGATAATACTTGAGCCGCAGTTAGATAAACGGAAGTCTTACCTCTATGACCCCAAAGCTAATTGTTTTCGCCATCTCAATGGAATAAGCAACTTAGATCCACTTTGGTACGAGTCCTATAGTCACACAGAGAGCCTAGTATCTATTAAGGGAATGGAGCTGATTGGGAACGAGGACAGAGGAAAGGAGGACAAACACAAGAAAACCAAACCCAGGAAGATGCACGGGTATATCCATTCATTAGCTTTGGTTTTGTTATCCTTTTTTCTCTTTCTCTTTCATTTTTAACCGTGGTCTAAGATTGTTGTCTTGAAAATTAAAAATTTACATGTGTTTTGCCTGCTAACATTGTTGCAGTTCTTACTTGGTAATTTATTGCTTTTAAGTTTGTGTAACTAGTTGGTACATTATTCTGGCGGTAACAAACTTGACTCCCCGAGGGTAATAATTAAGAAAGATAAATTGGAAACCGGAAGGGCAAAATATATTGTTAGCAGCATGGTTATGTTATGAAATAATATCAGTCCAATCTATGCTTTGTCCCTATAAATTTGTGCATATATAACTATTCTCATTATTTGCTTTAGTCTTTCGATTAAGCCTTTTCATATTGTTGTTATGTGTAGTTTTGTTAGTTCCTATATCACATGACCCTGACTAAAAGGCTTTTTACTTGACTGAAAAATGACATTACCATTCCAGAACAGAGTCTTACTTTTAAATTACTGATGCCGTAGAAGAAGTACCTCTTACATTTATAATTTAGGTGTTTTTTGTAGTGACATTTTTTTTTGCTGACTTGACTGGTTTTTAATTGCTTCCTTTCAAATTTAGGGCAATCCAACAATTTTTCATATCTTTTACATATTGGTTTAGCTTTTTATCTTCTTCCTATATAACATATATGCAAAAATACGTAGAGCGAGAGAGATATGGTTAAAAATATTGCATGTCATCAAGGTAAATATATACTTTCATTTTACTCTGGCAGCCTTATGTTGCGGCGCTATAGTTCTTGTTAATTTTTCTCTATATTTTTCATTCCACCATGTATATAATCATGTTCCGTGTGTGATGAAATTTTAATTTGGATTAAATTTTACATGCAGGATTGACTTGTTGTCTACAGATTTTAAATCCATGTTGCATCTTTAATGTGTACGCGGGACATGAAGTGAAGCAACTAAAGGACTTTTGGAAGGTATGGGACTGGCAATGCTTTCTTAGTTATGTCACACTTATTAACATGTGTAGTGAAGCTGAAGTTGTAAGTTTCTGGCTTTAATCTCAATGTCGTTAAGTTTAACCCTTTTATGCAATTTTTGTTGGTTGAAATATATTACACTTGATGGACGAACCCATCATAAAGTTGTTGGACAGATACAATGCCATTGCCTTATTTGTTGTAGTTTCATCCTAGTCAGTGTTCCCCTTTGAAACCCCTTAGTTTTAGTAATCTAAATATTTTCATTACAAATTTAAGTGGCATGCAAGATTCACAAGTTAATAAGGTTATTAATTACATCTCATACTTCAGATTTTTTTTAGAGAAACCAGTACAGGAACATTTAACTCTATTAGCACTTAGTTTCCATGTGCTTCCTTCTGTATTTATTGATTACAAAAGCACGAGAATCTGGGAAGTGGGAACGATAGGTCTATAACTTCAATTTCTGGGCAGTGAATGTTAACTTGAACAGTTGAATCACCTACTAAATTCATATATATAAATTCTTCACTTTATCTTGTTTTGCTCTCATTGTGCTTCATTATGACTAAAGCAGTATATAGTGAGTTACTTTACATGTATCCAACTCCTTGGTAATTTGGTATATCAAACATGAAAAGTGAGAACCTTTTGAGATCATAGTTCTAAACTTGAGCAGTTAAGGACTACTTGTGTTTAAGTCTATGTCCATTAGGCTCAAATCCACTATGAATGTAGGTTGAATAGGTCGATGGCGGTGTAGTTCTCTAGTGGTCAAGCCTACTGATTGAAGCAAGTTGTAAGATGTTTTGGTCAGCCTCCTAACCTTTGTTTTGGTCTTTTATTCCTGAAACCTGAACATTTCGGTTTTTTAATAAAATGATTCATTTTACTACTTTTCCTTCACAAATTCTTACCTTTATTCACCGGCCTATTGATAAATAGTCACGGACCTGTATTAAAGTTCTGAGTGTAGAGACCGAAATTTTTTGATTGCTTTCTTGCAAAATTATGTGATTCGAGATAGTAGCATGCCGTTTATCCTTGGTTACAGAGTACAGAGTTGCATCTTTTGCTTCCGGTATAACACGTACATGTAAATATGTCATATCAAGTTAAATATCTATGTTATATCTCTGTTTTACATTATCTTGCAACAGTAGCTATACATATGGTTTTAGTGGTTGAATTGTTATTATCTTATTCCAACTTGGCACAGTCTCTTTTCTGTGATAGCTATACATTTGTCAGTTATGAATTCTCTGTAGTTTGCAAGGCTAACCCCTTTCTTAATTTTAAATTCCAGGGATGAATATTTAATTTTTGTGAAGCCTGATCGTAGATGTATCCAATAGCAGTGAAGCTCTATGAAAGGAATTGAACATGCGGAATGCTTCTGTCCAATAAATTTTATTAATGTATTGTTAAACCAATCTTGTTTGGAAACTCAAGGTAGGAGAATAACTTTGAATTTCGATTGCTGCTTTTTTTGGACATGTGCAATCCCTTTACGTTGTATCTTGATTATGGTGTTTACACATTATGCTAAAATTATCGATACTTTGAACTAGATATGGCACTTCTGTTGGCTAGAAGTGATAGTCTTGCCAGGATCTGGTTAATGAATTTCATGTTGTGCCTTCATCTTAAGTCTATGACAATGACGTTTATTGTGCCTTGGCCAGTTGTTTTAGTTTTTTGTATTTCAAGCATGATTTGGTTTATCTATCTTTCTAAGTATACTTCTATTTTGTTTATGTATTACTGCAAATCTGCAACAATGGGTAAGCATGATCCAGGTTGGCTATGAAAACAACACTAATCATGTCAAAGTTTGGCCATTTGTTAAACACTAATCCAGGTTGGGCTAATGATTTTGCTGCAGAATTTTCACTATATACATCTAAATTATTGTAAATTTTATAAAACATTTAATTATAGTCTGAATTTTTCTAGCATAAACTCCTTTAAAATCACACAGGATTACATGAATTTTTGTCTTCTATGGTTAAATTGTTGCCATTGCAAAAGTTGATCCAAGTGATTGTCGGATGTGTGTACATAGTTTGGCGACTCAATTTTAAGGCTAAACTATGGTTAAGAACCAAATTTATCCGTTCTAAATTGGATTGATTTGGTTTGATGCATCCGCTTAATTAATTCGGTTGGGTTTAGCATCTTGAAAAATCATAAACATCGATTTGTTTTGAAAAGTGAGAAATGCTTATGAGCTAAACAAATTTATCAAAAAAGTCCCCCAAATGTCTTCTTGCAATTCGAGGGTAATATAAGTATGGCTCCCGGTCCCTGGCAAATGTATGCCAGGGACCTCTTATTCAACATACTGTTTTTGGACTGTTGGATGGTTGATCCAACGGCTGTGATTTAAAAAAAAATAATACCGTACCGCATATCGAGGGTAATATAAGTATGGCTCCCGGTCCCTGGCAAATGTATGCCAGGGACCTCTTATTCAACATACTGTTTCTGGACCGTTGGATGGTTGATCCAACGGCTGTGATTTAAAAAAAAACAATACCGTACCGCATAAACTTTATGCGGTACGGAGTAATTACCAAAATGCCCCCTGTTTTCACATAAAAAATCTACTGTTCACCGTACCGCAGAAAGTTTCTGCGGTACGTGAACAGTAGGGACATTTTGGTAATTACTCCGTACCGCATAAAGTTTATGCGGTACGGTGCGAATTTTTTTTTAAATCAGAGCCATTGGATTAACGATCCAACGGCTCTGAAATAGTATGCCAAATAAGGGGTCTGTGGCAACCGTTTGCCACAGACCGGACCCCTATAAGTATATATAACTAATGAAATGGAGTCCACGTGCATTCATATGAGTACACCAATCAAACTTCCCATTTTGCCAACTCAAATCTACTCCATCCGTCCCATCTTACATGTCCCATTTGTAAGAAACATACATATTAAAATAAGGGTTTGTCTAGTGTATGCCCAAGGGCATATGCTAAGAATCCGTGCTTGATGAGTTGTCAAATTTTGATTGGTGGATATTTATGTGAATGCAGGGGGGCCATCATTATTAATAAAATCTCCACCAATCAAAATTTGACAACTAAGCTAGCAAGGATTCTTAGCATGTGCCCTTGGGCACACACTAGAAAATTCGTTAAAATAAAGGTTAGTTAGATAGAATTTTCCAACTAATACCCTTATTTAATACATTGAAAAATGAGAATAGAATTAAGCTTGAAAAATTCAAATTTTAGATATAATAAATGTAGGGATAGTTTTGTAAAACTACCCTTAAATTTGTATTGAAAGAAGAAAAGGGACATGTAATTTGGGACAAATTTGTTTTTCAAAATGAACATGTATTTTGGGACGGATGGAGTACCACATCAATTTGATGAATTTATTTGATTTTCTAACATTATTCTTGAAAATTTGATGAATTCGAATCAAATCAAATTACGAACATCCCTATCCAATTTTGTCACTGGATATATTGATATCGTTGGCTACACTTTACAAAAGAGTTAAGAAAAACTCCTATGATATAAAATTATGTAATAATATTTTATAAGAGTTAAGTTCTATGGAAACCAACATTTGGGTGTAAACCGTGAAAACATATGCATTATGCATTCAAAACATTGAAAAACATATATATTTGCAAAGAATGTTCAGTGAACATTATTATTTCATTCAAAATCTTAAAAATCATATATGATTTGTAAGCAGAACATGTTTTGGAGAACAACACGTTCTGCAATATTTTGTTAGCAGAACATACATAAGCTTTTTAACGAAATTTGCATGTAAAACATATATGATTTTCAAGATTTTCAATGAAATAAACGAAATTGTGATTTTCATAGAAACGATTCTCAATGAATAAGTTTTTGCAATGTATTGATTGATATATGGTCTCCGATCTCCACTAAAATTTTGGTCTTCATAGAACTTGATATGGGCTAAAAGTAAGCCCTAAAGACACATTTAATGTGGCATTAATTAGATCCAGTATGGTTCAAACGTGAGGCCCACCAGATGGGTCCAAACCCTATTTATGATATTAATTTCGTAATTAATATTAAGGGTAATAAACAGCTCAGCAATAAGAGTCAAATAAGAATATTACTCCTGCCTGACTTAGCTTCCAAGGCATCCAATTCAATAAGGAAACAGACTCCTACAAGGAAGGAGTCTAGAACCTTCCCCAAGGCGGTGACTTGCCCACCAAGTATCCGAATCCTACCATAATTCTAAGGCTTCTCAGCCTATATAAGGGCCTGACCCCTCATTCTCAGAACTACATCTTGGCTTGATTCTCAATAACGAGATACGTAGGCACTCTGTGAGGACCGATCAGTCTCGAAACACGGAAACAGCCATTAAAGCTCGAAGCTCAACAACCCTAGCATTAATTACACACGAACCCTAGTTTTTATTCCACAACATTTGGCGCCGTCTGTGGGAAAAAGACATCAACCATGGTTAATACACGAAGAACACTAGTTACTACCGAGGCTCTACCTCTCAACTCTGCTCCGCCTGCCACTGAACCATTACCCCCAACAACAGGGGCGATCATCCAACCTCAAGTTTCTCAACCTACAGGGACGAATCCCCGTGTTGAGAGAACGTTACCTGCGGATGTTCCCCTAAATCAAGAGACCAACCCTCTTCAGATGGTGATCTCTCCTTTGACCAATCGTCCACTCTTGGAAGGTCATACCTCCACCTCTGTGCTCCCTTTGAGTACCAACCCGATGTATGGGCTACCAAACTATCCCCGTCAACAGAGGGATCCTGGACCAAGAAGTCACGCCTTACAGATCCGAGATCGAGAGTATGATGATTACTCTGGTCCTTATATTGACGATTCATCATCATCTGATGATGATGATCGCGATGAAGCCCCGAGGAGGCGACGTGCTAGCAGAGAACCTTGAAAGAGGACTCAAACTATCCATGACGGACCCCCTTTGACAACTGCTGAGAGGATCATGGCTCATGAGGCCGAGATCTTAAAATTGAAGGACGATATGGCAAGGGAGCAAGCAAGATTGAACCAGAATCGACCTCCTCCAACCTCAGGAGGGATTCCCTTTGTCGATTTGGAAAGGCCTTCAAGGAGGCAGAGAAGGGCTGATGCCCCAACTGGAAGGACAACAAGGGTAGAAACCTCCAGAAGCAACCCCAAGGATCTGATGTCACTTGGGGATCCTGATGATCCCACACCTCCGTTTACTGAGGAGGTGATGAATTCTCGTATCTCAAAGAAGTTCAAGATGCCGATGATCAAGGCTTATGATGGAACGGGTGATCCCGCGAACCACGTCAGGACGTTCTCTAACGCACTGCTGCTGCAGCCTGCAAGTGATGCCCTAAAGTGTAGGGCGTTCCCTCAAACTCTGTCGGGCATGGCTCAAAGGTGGTATAGCCGCTTACCTGTAAATTCGATTGGGTCTTTTAAGGAATAGAGCACTGCTTTTGTCAGCCAATTCATTAGTGGAAGAGTTCATGAGAAAAGCTCTGCATCTCTTATGTATGTGGTGCAAATGAAGAATGAAAATCTGAGAGATTACCTCAAGCGATTCACTAAAGAGACACTGAATATCACTGACTTGGAAAATAAGGTGGCCATGGTAGCCCTTGAGCACGGAACCACTGACCTCTTCTTTAAAAGGTCATTAGCGAAGCATCCCCCTGAGAACATGGCTGAGCTCCAACGAAGGGCTGATAAGTACATTAAAGCTGAAGATAGCATGAAGAAAGAAGCCACAGTAAGTGGAGGAGGAGGTAACAACGATTCCAAGAAGCGAAAGCAAGACCAGGAGTATGATGACCAGGAGTATGATGCTAAGGACAAGTATCCCCGAACTAGCGAGGACTCCGACTCTGCCCCTAAGAAGAACCAAGGACCAAGGTTCACTGAGTATGCAAGGTTGAATACTCCTAGGAGTCGAATCTTGTTGGACATTGAGAAGTATAAGGATTTCCGATGGCCGAAGCCACTCAGGGGTGATCCCGCAAAGAGAAACAAGAATCAGTATTGCAGATTCCACAAAGATGTGGGCCATGACACTGATGATTGCAAGCAACTCAAAGATGAGATCGAGTTTTTGATTCGTAGAGGGAAACTGAGCCACTTCACTAAGGGTGAAGACCGTGGTAATCAGAGAAAAGAGTATGATAGGAGGGATGACGATCAAGATCACAACCCACAGCCCCGAGGGCTAGTAATCAACATGATCTCAGGAAGCCCGACTGCGGCAGGCACAATAAGGAATTCTCGGAAGGCTTATGCTAGAGAAGGGATGCACATCGTGGGAGAGGCCCCGAAGCATGCAAAAACTGAAGTAATGGTTGGTTTTGATGTCTCAGACTTGGAAGGGGTGAAGTTCCCCCATGACGACCCATTGGTCATAAATTCTGTGATTGGAAACTCAGAGGTGAAGCGAGTATTGATAGACAATGGAGCTTCCGTTAACATTCTATTTCATGATGCATTTGTGAAGATGAGGTGCAATGATTCTCAGTTGACCCCCAATAACATGCCTATATATGGATTTAATGGAGTAGAATCCAAAGTTGAAGGGACTATTTAGTTGCTTGTAACTATTGGACAGGAGCCCAATGAGGCCACTCAGATGTTAAACTTCTTGGTAATCAAGGCGGTTTCAACGTACAACGCTATCCTCGGAAGGACTGGACTTCATGCATTCAAGGCTGTCACCTCAACTTATCATATGAAGATCAAGTTCCTGACCAGGAATGGTATTGGAGAACATAAAGGAGATCAAAAGATGGCACGAAGCTGTTATGTAGCCTCATTAAGGCCTGATGGAGTCGGGGGGCAGGTCCTTCCGATTGAAGACATGAATGTCCGCAGTGGTAAGGAACACCAAGAAAGGGCGTCAGAGGACATCACACAGAAGCCTCGGACAGCCATTGAGGCTAAGGCGTTAACTGACTTCGTGGTTGAATGTACCATTGGCAACCAAGAAGCCAGGGAGCAGGAGGTAATACCCCAAGCAGGAAGTGAACTTCAGAATAATAAGGAGGAGACCAGAAGGAGTGGTGGGTGCTCTATTTTGATGGAGCATCAAAAACAAAATCTGGTGCATGCCTAGTATTGCAAAGCCCCGATGGGCTCAAGTTATCCTAGTAGGACTTAGCTTCATATTTATCTAGTAGAAGTAGAAATAAGGTTCATTGAAACCATTTAAGAGCATGTTGCTCCGAGTAGGACGGTAGTACTCTAGCACCTGATGAGTGCAAGTCAAGGATGACCAAGTACCGAAAATAAAAGAATAAACGAATGGAGAACAAACAAATGCATAAATGAAGACCCCGAAGGGTCAAGAGTTAGGTTACAACACGACCAAATAAGAGTTTAAGTCTGTGAAGGACCCAGGTTAAAAGACAAGCAGATAAAAGCCACACGCAACAATCAAAGCCATGCAAGGCCGAGGATGTTAAGGACTAGCTACTCTTCAATATGTCTTAAGTACCTGGATTAAGGATCCAAGGATGAAGACCAATAGAGAACAATGATGTATTTGCTTGGACAGCGGCTGATATGCTGGGGATTGATCCCCAATTTATAACCCATAGGTTGAATATCGATCCTGAGCGAAAGACAATAAAGCAGAAGAAGAGGAATTTTGCTCCTGAAAGGCAAGAGGCCATTAAGCAGGAAGTGGACAAGCTCTTAGAAGTTGGTTTTATTGAGGAGATTCAGTTCCCCAAGTGATTGGCTAACCCTGTGATGGTCAAGAAAGCAAACGGAAAGTGGAGGATGTGTATAGACTTCGCTGATTTAAATGATGTATGCCCGAAGGATCGTTTTCCCCTGCCAAGGATAGACACAGTAATAGATGCTACAGCTGGACATGAGATGTTGAGCTTCATGGATGTGTTCAGTGGCTGCATTCAGATTAAGATGCGTAAGGATGACATCCCAAAGGTATCTTTCATAACTGACTTTGGTGTTTTTTGCTATCTTGTTATGGCCTTTGGTCTAAAGAATGTAGGGGCAGCTTACCAACGATTGGTGAATAAGATATTCGCCCATCTGATTGGAAAAACCATGGAGGTCTATGTTGATATGTTGGTCAAAAGCCTATTTACAGCAGACCACATTAAGCACCTCAGAGAGGCATTCGAAGTACTGAGGCACCACAAGATGATGTTGAATCCTACCAAGTGTGCTTTTGGCGTTGGATCAGGAAAGTTTCTGGGTCTGATGGTTTCAAAAAGAGGCATAGAGGCCAATCCTGATAAGATCAAAGCGATTTGGGACATGGAACCACCCCGCTCTATACGGGATGTACAGAAGTTAACAGGCCGAGTTGCAACCCTAGGGAGATTTATCTCCAAGTCTGATGATAAATGCTTACCATTCTTTCAAGCATTGAAGAAGGTGAAAAACTTTGAGTAGACACCCAAAAGCCAAGAGGCCTTTGAACAGTTGAAGAAGTATATGGCTGAAGCCCCGTTGCTGGCCAAACCTAGTCTTGAAGAGACTCTTTATTTATACCTGGTGGTATCTGAACAAGCATTGAGCGCTGTCCTCATTCGAGAATATAATAAGGTTCAAAAACCTATATATTACGTGAGAAAGGTTTTACACGAAGCTGAGTTGAATTACTCAACCATTGAGAAGTTTGCTTTGGCATTGATGACTGCCTCGAAGAAGCTACGAACGTACTTCCAGGCACACAAGATTGAAATCCTGATGGACCAGCAGTTGAGGAACATATTGCCTAGTCCAAAGGCCAGTGGAAGGCTGATCAAACGAGAAATCGAGCTTACAGAATTTGATATCACGTATAAGCCCCGGACAACCATCAAGGCTCAGGCATTAGCTGACTTCGTGGTTGAATGCACAATTAGCAACCAAGAAGTCGGGGGGCAGGAGATAGTAACCACCCCTGGAAGAGAGGATAAAGATGAGGAGCTTAAACCTGATCAGAAGAAATATTGGGTGCTTTATTTTGATGGAGCATCAATGAAAGGCATATGATGTATCCTATTTGTATTTCGAGGATACAACTCAACTTAAACAAGATTGTAATAGTGAATAGTATATAGAATGTCACAAGGAATCTCAGATTTTATTATCTGTCAGAAGAAAAAGATCAAGGTCAATCTACAGACTTGAAGAATTACTACATTGAAAGAAGCTCAGTCATCTGATCAAGCCTCAGTGGAGTATTCGTTAAGAAGTGGATTCATTTAAAGTGACAGAGATTTCAAAGGTGACAGAGACAGTACAGAAGATTAAAGAGAGAGATGAGAAAAGAAAGGGAACCAGATTTATAAGTCAATATATGAAGAACAGTCATTGCGGTTAGTCACTCATGAACCAGACAGTACATCGAGTGTCAACATTAAACAATGGTTGTTCGTCATTAACTTCAGTGGTTCAAGCTATCAAGACTGGTATGTGAGAAAATCATTGTGCAAGCAACAGAAGGGTTAAATTATTTAATCACAATGATTTTATTATCAAGTGGACTGGCTATGAGGAAAAAGAATTATCATAAAGAAATTCTAAGTGATATATTCTTATTGCTGAAACCCCGGTTAGAATTGTTGTATTTTTTGCTAAGCAAAAGGAGTCGGGTTTCACATCCTCAAGAGACCGTAGCTTACACCTGGACGGGTTATGAGAAAATAGAATTATCACAAGAATATGGAAAGTGATATATTCTTAAAGCTGGAACCCCGGTTGGAATTGATATATTATTTGTTAAGCAAAAGGAGTCTGGTTCCAGACGCCCAGGTAACCGCAGCTTAGAGCTTAAGGATTTATTTATATTAATAAATATTTTATTTATTTAGAAAATTATATTTATAAATATCTAATAATATTAGATATTTATTTTTATAATTTCTGGATTAAAATAATTATTTATTAATTAAAGATTATAAGTTGTGCGGGTTAAAAAGCATTTCTAAGGAGCTAAAACAAAAAGTGGTCAGGTGACTTGATTTAGAAAAGTGGCAGGTGAATTTCTTTAATTCAAAAGAGTGAGGCGTGTGAGATGGTTGGTTAATTAAACAAAAAGTGGCCAACAGGTTTCTTTTTATTTAAGTAAACAAACTGAAAAGAAATTCAAGTGATTTGTTTGAATAAGCAAAAGAATTACACGAGTAAATTAAATGGAAGTTTATTCAAACTGTCATAATGAAGACTGTCATAGTGAAGTTCAGTGAAACTGTCATAATGAAGACTGTCATAATGAAGTTCAGTGAAACTGTCATAATGAAAACTGTCATAGTGGAAACTGTCATGATGCTGACTGTCATAATGAAACTGTCATGATGCTGACTGTCATGATGCTGACTGTCATAGTGGAACTGTCATGATGCTGACTGTCATAATTGGAACTGTCATGATGGACTTCACAGCAACTGTCATAGTGCCTGGAAAGTGTCATAGAGGCTCATAAAACTGTCATGAAGGAACTGTCATAATAGTGTTAATGTTGGACATTATGACAGTTGGATGTTTTGTTTAAATATGGACAGAAGCCAGTGAAGCCATAATATAAACACACACACGCAAATACACAGAAAGAAGAAAGAAGCTCAAAAACATATCATCTCTCTCATCTTTCAAGCTCAAATAAATTCCCATAAATTCTTGAGTTCTTGAATCAAAAATTGTATCCATTAGAACTTGATTATTTGTGACTTGTGTAATACTAGCGAATTAAGTTTCCTAGTTCTTAAATTGATATCTTGATTTTTATTAACTAAATTAGAAAAGTTCATGTTGAATTTTCTAATTAGTTATTAATTTCTTGATAATCACTTGTACTGATTTTGTAACACCCATCAAGTTAATATATTGTTATATTCAACTTGAAATTTGTGTTATTTTATTCCGCACAAATTTATTTGAATTAAATTTTATTTAAAGGACAAATTTGGAGAAAATGATATAGATTGTATTCAACCCCCCCCCCCCCTTCTACAATCTTATCGGACCTAACAATTGGCATCAGAGCCTATTGATTGATACGCAAATCAAGATCCCATTTTTATTCAATCAAAAATTTATCTCGAATTTTTAACTCACTTAAAAATTCATCATGTCTTCAATAGCCATTGTTAAGATTCCCATATTTAATAAGGATAATTATGATATGTGAAAAAATAAAATGGAGTTGTTTCTTGATGTTACAAATCCAAAATATTTGTGGGTTTTGAAAAATGGACCAAAAATTCCTATGGTTCATGAAGAACAAGTTGTTACTGATGGAGCTGTTACAACACCTGCTAGAACCTATGAAAAGGATCCTAAGCTATTTTCTGATGATGAAAAGGAGGATGCTGGATTGGACAAAAATCTGAGACTCATTCTAATAGATTCCCTGGATGCTGTAATGTATAGCCATGTGATGAATTGTAAAACTGCTAAGCACATCTGGGAAACTATTGAGACTATTAATGAAGGAACTGATGAAGTCAGGGAAAACAGACTTCAAATTTTGACTTCTGAATATGAACACTTTAGAGCTGGCCCCAATGAAGGCATTCAGGAAGTGTTCGAAAGGTATAACAAAATAATCAACAACTTGCAAGTTCATGGAAAGCAATATACCCAGAAGGAGATCAACATGAAGTTTTTACTGACAATGCCTACTCACTTAGAGCATAGGATAACTGCCATCAGAGAATCTAGAGATTTGAATAAGATTGCTCTTGAAAGGCTGTTTGGTGTTCTGAAAACGTATGAATTAGAACAAGTACAGCAGAAGGAGTTCTCTGGTAAAGGCAGGGTGGCAAGTTCTTCTACAGCTCTGGTAGTTGAGGTTCCTAAAGAAGTGGAAGCTAAAGTTGTTCAACCTAAAAGCTTCAACAAGGAACAAACTGAAGTGGAACATGGACAGACACCAGCCACTCAGGATGGTGGAGAATTCTATTCACTGGAAGAGCTGGATCAATTAGAAGATGAATCCATGGCGATGATGGTGAGACAATTCAGTAACTTCAGATTTAGAAGAAATCCAAAGTTCAGGTTTAAGTCAAATAGCAGATTTTAGAGAGGAGGTTCTTCATCCTCTAGTAACAAGGGAGGATACAAAACTGGAACTGTTGACAGAAGCAAGATTCGTTGCTTTAATTGTAATGAGTTGGGACATTTTGCTACTGAGTGTCAAAAACCCAAACAAGCACAGAAAAGAGACTATGCTTCTGAAAAGAAGAAAACTGGAAGAGCTTATGTAGCTGCCGGTAAAAGCTGGGATGACACAGATAGCGAAGACGAAGAATATGGAAATTTTGCGCTGGTGGCAAATGCTGAAACATCAACTCGTTATACTACACCGGTAATTCTTACTGACGCTGAGTTGATTGATAGCTTATATAATTCCATGGGTAATGCAAAGAAACAAATTGAAAGAATAACTCTGTTGAACACTAATCTTGAAAATGAAGTGTTAGAATTAAAAAAAGTGCCTGATAATCACGATCAGCAAATAAAAGAAATAGCTCGACTTAACTACAGAGAAAATTCGATTTCAGAATACATGCATAAACAAATTGCTAAAGTTGCTGAACTTGAAACTAAGATAAAGGAACAGAATGTCAAATTATCTGCTTGTTTTAATTCTGTGAAAATTTCTAAAGAGTTATTCAATAAACAAGCTGTAGAACAAACCGTAGGAATAGGGTTTGGCTACAACGAAGCTGTTGGAATGTTAGGCATAAATTCCCCTAATCCTGTTAGTGCTAAAGAAAGGGGAATACCACATGTGCTTAAGAATGTTGAAGATCCACTCTTTAAGAAGTCTGTTGCAGAGCCTCTAGATATGACTTCTCTTGTTATTCAAGAGGAGATGCGTACTGAGGACATTGCTAGTGGTAGTGTCCAACTTAATGATAAATCTGTTAAGGCACCTACAACCAAAAATGTTAAATCTAATAAGGTTGTTTCTATGAAACCAGTGAAGTTTGTTCCCAGTTCATCTAAAATTGAGTTAGATGATAATAAGTTGAAACAGAACAATAACATGTCTGACATGCATATCATGCCTATTATTGATTCTTCTCATAAAGTATGTGGTGTTGTCAATTGTATGTCTTGTGCTTTTAATGTGATGTCTGCTTACTTTAATGGTAATCATGCATGTGCTAATAAGACTACTCCCCGACAACATATGAACAGAAACAAAAATGTTAGATCAAAGACTGCTAGTCCTCCTCATGTTAGGAGAGAGACATTTGTACCTAAGCCTAAACAAAGTTTTACTAAGGCTGTTTACAAGGTCAAATGTCCAGTCAATGAAACAAGTGTTATTGCTGGTAAACAAACATGGATACCCAAAATGAAACAAAAGATTGTCAAATCTGTTTATAGGGTAAAATGCTTGTTGACTAAAGATAAAATTGGTGTTAAGGTAAAAAATGTTGTTTTGCCTGACAAAGGCCAATTCTTTAAGTATTCTGGACCCAATCAAATTTGGGTTCCGAAGAAGGTTTAATCCATTTGTCATTGCAGGGTGTTGAACAGGTTGAACGAGTGACCTGGATCTTGGACAGTGGATGTTCAAGGCATATGACTGGTGACAGAACCCTGCTGACAAATGTGGTGGAGAAGGCCGGCCCAGTAGTTACCTTTGGAGATAACAGCAAAGGTAGAACTGATGGATATGGCAGACTTGAAGCTGGAAATGTTATCATTGATGAAGTCTCTTTTGTGAAAGGACTTGAGCACAATTTGCTCAGTGTCAGTCAATTCTGTGATAAAGGATATGAAGTTTATTTCAACAAAAAGAATTGTCTAATTTCACACAAAAGACATGAAAAGCCACATCTTACAGGAGTCAGAAAAGGAAACTTGTACGTAGCCAATATGAACACTGGAAGCAATGAAGAAATCAACTGCTTCTATTCTAAAGCATCCATAGATGAAAGCTGGCTATGGCACAAGAAACTTTCTCATCTTAATTTCAAGACAATGAATTCTCTAGTTAAAAGAGAATTGGTGAGAGGTTTGCCTTCAATGGAATTCACTCAAGAAGGACTGTGTGATGCATGTCAAAAAGGCAAGCTAAAAAGGGCAAGTCACAGGAGCACTGACACATCTTCAATAACTGAACCATTACAATTACTTCATATGGATTTGTTTGGTCCAGCTAATGTGATGTCTATGTCAAGGAAGAGATATGCTCTAGTGATCGTTGATGATTTTTCGAAATACACATGGGTCCTGTTTTTGAATTCTAAAGATGAGACTCCACAACTGGTGATTGATCACATCAAATTAATTGAGCGAGATTCTACGTATCCGGTGAGAGCTATAAGATCAGACAATGGAACTGAATTCAAGAATGCAGTTCTAAATGACTTCTGCACTGAGAAGGGTATAACTAGACAATACTCAGCTCCAAGAACTCCTCAGCAAAATGGGGTAGTGGAAAGAAAGAATCGAACCTTGATTGAAGCTGCACGTACTATGTTAAGTGAATCAAGGCTTCCAGTGTACTTTTGGGCTGAAGCTGTCAACACTGCGTGCTATACCCAGAATCGAACTCTAATCAATAAAGACCATATGAAGACACCCTATGAAATAATGGCTGATAAGAAACCATCACTCAAATACTTTCATGTATTTGGGGCAAAATGCTTTGTGCTTAAAGAAGGTGACGATCAAGGTGGTAAATTCGATACCAAAGCATTTGAAGCAATTTTTATTGGTTATTCAATGAGGGCATACAGGGTGTATGTGATTGATGAACAGAAGATGATGGAAAGTGTAAATGTAACATTTGATGACACTAAACTCCCTAGTATCCAAACTGAGGATCCATCTGAAAAGCTATCTTTCGATGACATGACAGATACAGATTCAGATGATGACAATTCACCTGAGATTTTTGCTGATGTTAATGACAACGATGATGATCAGGGTAATGGTGGTGAAAACAATAATAATAATGAAGAAACACCTGATACTCCTGAACATTCATCTAGTCAACCTGGCAACAACTCAGGGGGAGATAATGAAGGATCAACTAGTCATACTCAACATCACAATGAAGAACAAGGCGAATCATCAAGATTAAATCTTCCAAGACAAACAGTTTGGAATAGAGCTCATCCTTTTGAGCTGATTATTGGTGATCCAGATGTTGGAGTCAAAACTAGAAGTGCTACTCAAAATCAATGTAACTATTCAGGGTTTCTATCTGAAATGGAACCTAAGAAAACTGAGGAAGCTCTTTCTGATCCTGATTGGGTGATTGCTATGCAAGATGAACTCAATCAATTTAAACAACAAGAAGTATGGAAGCTGGTACCCAGACCTACAAACAGAACTGTGGTTGACACTAGGTGGGTATTCAGAAATAAGCTAGATGAAGATGGCATAGTGACGAGAAATAAAGCAAGACTGGTAGCAAAGGGTTATTCACAAGCTGAAGGCATTGATTATGATGAAACCTACGCTCCAGTGGCAAGACTTGAGGCTATCAGAATATTCTTGGCATTCGCAGCATTCTCAAACTTTAAGGTTTATCAAATGGATATCAAGAGTGCTTTTCTGAATGGTAAGCTAGATGAAGAGGTATATGTAGAACAACCCCCTGGCTTTGAAGATCCAGAATTCATGGACTATGTCTACTTTCTCTTCAAGGCTATTTATGGTCTTAAGCAAGCACCAAGGAAATGGTATGACACTCTCTCTGAATTTTTAATTGAAAATGGTTTTGTTAGAGGTGTCATAGACAAAACTCTCTTCACAAAGAAACATAAAAATGATACAATATTAGTTCAAATCTATGTGGATGATATAATATTCGGGTCTACTAATGATCTTCTTTGCAAGAAATTTGCTAAGTTAATGCAGGGTAAGTTTGAAATGAGCATGATGGGTGAGCTGAAGTTCTTTCTTGGATTGCAAGTAAGTCAAAGGACAGATGGGATATTTATCTGTCAATCCAAGTATGTCAAAGAGCTTCTCAAGAAATATCAAATGGAGGACTCATCTTCAGCAAGAACACCATCATCTACAGCTGTCAAATTTGGAGCATGTGAAAATTCTGCTAAGGTAGATATCACAAGCTTCAGAGGTATGATAGGCTCATTACTTTATCTTACTGCAAGTAGACCAGATATTATGCATGCTACATGTTTGTGTGCAAGGTTCCAAGCGGATCCTAGAGATGTTCATCTCATTGCTGTTAAACGAATCTTGAGATATCTTAAGGGTACGCCTAACTTAGGCATCTGGTACCCTAAAGATTCTGGTTTTAATCTTGTTGGATATACAGATTCAGATTATGCAGGAAGTGTTGTAGATAGGAAAAGCACCTCTGGGAGTTGTCAATTCCTGGGTGGCAGGTTGGTTTCCTGGTACAGCAAGAAACAACAAACAGTTTCCAACTCAACAGCTGAAGCTGAATACATAGCTGCTGGAAGCTGTTGTGCACAGATTTTGTGGATAAGGAATCAGCTAAGGGACTATGGCTTTGTACTTGACAAAATTCCTATCTTGTGTGACAATACAAGTGCCATAGCAATCTCCAACAATCCTGTGCAGCATACAAGGACCAAGCACATTGACATCAGGTATCATTTCATTAGAGAGCATGTCATGAATGGTACCGTGGAGTTACATTTTGTACCCACGGAAGAACAAACAGCAGATATTTTTACTAAGTCTCTTGACGAATCCACATTCACCAGAATTGTTGGTGAATTGGGTATGTTAAATAGTCCTAGTAATTAAACTAATTAATATCTGAGGTTTGCTCTTTAATAATTTATAAGTGATTACTTTGTTAATATTTGTTATTAAAATCACTTGTATAATTATTTTATCAACTTATCTTCTTGCTTGTTAATTCTCAAATCAGTGTCATTATCTTCTTAATATATTCCTACTTACTTCTTTTAATTTTAGAATATTTTATTTTTCTTTAAAAAAAAAATTTTTTCTCAAATTTTACATAAAAATTTACTACAAATGTTTGTCCTTTTGTTATTAATGTTTGATTTCATAAAAAGGATAACCTATGGTATTTTTAGTATTTTCTATTTAATTATTTTTAAGTAATTTTATTGTTGTAAATATTTTTATAAAATATTTTCTTTTATTTCTAATATTCTGTAAATATTATTAATACAGTTATTTTTTAATAATAAAAAAATAATAAAAAAAATCGTATTTTTCTTTTCTTTTTAGTTTGTATTTAATATTATTTTTATGTATATTATTTCTTATTTTTGTATATTATTTTTCATGTGTAAATAAATAGTTTGTATAGTATTTTCAGTTTAGTCACTATACTTTCAAAACTTACAAACAGGTCCATGTATTTGGTTCTTTTGTACTTCTTCTGTTTAACACACACATATCATGCTGTTTTAACTTCTTATCTTTGTTGTGTTGTTGTTATTAACAGAATTTCTTATATAGGACCACTGTTGGTATCAAAATGGTATATGTCAATTCAATTGTTCAGGAACTAACGTTTGATTTTCAGGTTCTAACAATTGAAAGACAAGACCTAACAAGTGGTAACAGTTGGTATCTAACATACAGGATCTAAAACATGATAAAATAGTTTTGTTTGTATTGGTTTAAACATTAACATTCATTAATTTGATTAATATTCATTTTTAATTGGATTTTTGTTTATGTTTTTGTTTAGTAAAACCGGCTCAAGATCTATATCTTTCCTAACTCAAAATCTCTTTCCATAGTTGTGATTGCTTACATTGTAAATCTTTTGAAATCACAACTGTGTATCATTCTATCTCTATTGCTCATATTCTGTGATGCAGGTTCATCTAATTGGAATTTTGTTTTCTCACATGATTAGTCATAAGGTTGTAAACCCAACAACTTTTATCCCAGACTACAGTCAAACTCAAACACATTCTATCTTACACCCTAAAAGGAAGTAACCTATCAGACTAAAGGTCACCAGGGAGTAACTGCACGTGATGCAACAAAGAAGGATGTGTGGGATATTCAGTTGGAGAGTCACTACCTTATACACTAACCAAAATATTTCATATGCACAAAGTGAGAATGCACACACTAAGGATGAATTGACGGAAACCTATAATCCAACCATTTTACGGTTAGGATTATAAGTTAAAGGTTCTTTAATGAACTAAGTGTCTTGACAGACATTAGAAGGAAATCTTGATCTCAATGCTAGATTTCTAGATCATTGTTTACCTTCCCAGAATTCAAATCTGGAACCTTTAAAAGGGAAAATTAGCAACTTGTAGATTATGACTCAGATTCGTCTGACGAGTCTAACGAGGATTTGGGATTTGCGAACTCCCATTGCACCACCACTGACCTCTCTTGAAGGGGCTAGGGTGATTTTTCCTTGCAGGTACACTAATGGATGTTGGAGCTATGAGTGATATGAGTGATACACTAGTGAGCAAGAGTGTAAACACAGAGAGAAGTGAGACACTCAACACAAATGAGTGGAGAGAAGAGTGAAACACTTGTGAGGTACACTAAACACTATCACACACTCACAGTGAGAAAGAAAATGAAACTTCCTTTCTAACAAAGAACTCTATAATTGGTACAACTACTTTGTCAACCAATTGATTGGAGGATTCCTCAACTAAGGGGGAGAAGTAAAGGGGTACAAGAAAAAGGAGAGTAGATTAGAAAGGGGGAGCATTTACAGACCGTGCTTTGGAGGAGAAGCAAGTCAAGTTACTAAGGGGGAACCTTAAATGGAAAAGTAAGGAGATTCAGTTGAAATGAAAGTGGAGATATAAGGAGAAGATTACATCACAATACTATTCTATTAGTCTTTCAATGTACTATGTATAAAGGCTAAGTGGAGGAGTAGTAGATTTCCTAGAAGTTATAGAAATGGTATTGATTCACCATTGTCTACATAGTAGGAACAGTTGTTTTTCTTTAGTGAGAAAAGCTGTGTCAGAGAAGGGAAGTGATTGTAAATCAAGAACTGCTGATAATCACCAATGTAAGATGTGAAGGATTATCAGGCAGTGATATGAAGAATCAGAAATGAAGATGAGTTATCTATTGAAGATCAGTTCAGTGCTAGAGGAACAATCATCTATCATTTCATCAACTGAGGATTCTGGAATTGTTAAATTTAAACCAGAGAAATTTTTTTTTAATGTACTATTTGCTAAGCTCCTAAATGCTTAATCTTTTTCTTGTTTAAGTGAGTTAGTTGAGTTATCCTCTAGGTATTTGCTTGTTATTGTCTAACAAACAAATAGGGGGAGATTGAAAGGCATATGATGTAGCCTATTTGTATTTCGAGGATACAACTCAACTTAAACAAGATTGTAATAGTGAATAGTATATAGAATGTCACAAGGAATCTCAGATTTTATTATCTGTCAGAAGAAAAAGATCAAGGTCAATCTACAGACTTGAAGAATTACTACATTGAAAGAAGCTCAGTCATCTGATCAAGCCTCAGTGGAGTATTCGTTAAGAAGTGGATTCATTTAAAGTGACAGAGATTTCAAAGGTGACAGAGACAGTACAGAAGATTAAAGAGAGAGATGAGAAAAGAAAGGGAACCAGATTTATAAGTCAATATATGAAGAACAGTCATTGCGGTTAGTCACTCATGAACCAGACAGTACATCGAGTGTCAACATTAAACAATGGTTGTTCGTCATTAACTTCAGTGGTTCAAGCTATCAAGACTGGTATGTGAGAAAATCATTGTGCAAGCAACAGAAGGGTTAAATTATTTAATCACAATGATTTTATTATCAAGTGGACTGGCTATGAGGAAAAAGAATTATCATAAAGAAATTCTAAGTGATATATTCTTATTGCTGAAACCCCGGTTAGAATTGTTGTATTTTTTGCTAAGCAAAAGGAGTCGGGTTTCACATCCTCAAGAGACCGTAGCTTACACCTGGACGGGTTATGAGAAAATAGAATTATCACAAGAATATGGAAAGTGATATATTCTTAAAGCTGGAACCCCGGTTGGAATTGATATATTATTTGTTAAGCAAAAGGAGTCTGGTTCCAGACGCCCAGGTAACCGCAGCTTAGAGCTTAAGGATTTATTTATATTAATAAATATTTTATTTATTTAGAAAATTATATTTATAAATATCTAATAATATTAGATATTTATTTTTATAATTTCTGGATTAAAATAATTATTTATTAATTAAAGATTATAAGTTGTGCGGGTTAAAAAGCATTTCTACGGAGCTAAAACAAAAAGTGGTCAGGTGACTTGATTTAGAAAAGTGGCAGGTGAATTTCTTTAATTCAAAAGAGTGAGGCGTGTGAGATGGTTGGTTAATTAAACAAAAAGTGGCCAGCAGGTTTCTTTTTATTTAAGTAAACAAACTGAAAAGAAATTCAAGTGATTTGTTTGAATAAGCAAAAGAATTACACGAGTAAATTAAATGGAAGTTTATTCAAACTGTCATAATGAAGACTGTCATAGTGAAGTTCAGTGAAACTGTCATAATGAAGACTGTCATAATGAAGTTCAGTGAAACTGTCATAATGAAAACTGTCATAGTGGAAACTGTCATGATGCTGACTGTCATAATGAAACTGTCATGATGCTGACTGTCATAATGAAACTGTCACGATGCTGACTGTCATAGTGGAACTGTCATGATGCTGACTGTCATAATTGGAACTGTCATGATGGACTTCACAGCAACTGTCATAGTGCCTGGAAAGTGTCATAGAGGCTCATAAAACTGTCATGAAGGAACTGTCATAATAGTGTTAATGTTGGACATTATGACAGTTGGATGTTTTGTTTAAATATGGACAGAAGCCAGTGAAGCCATAATATAAACACACACACGCAAATACACAGAAAGAAGAAAGAAGCTCAAAAACATATCATCTCTCTCATCTTTCAAGCTCAAATAAATTCCCATAAATTCTTGAGTTCTTGAATAAAAAATTGTATCCATTAGAACTTGATTATTTGTGACTTGTGTAATACTAGCGAATTAAGTTTCCTAGTTCTTAAATTGATATCTTGATTTTTATTAACTAAATTAGAAAAGTTCATGTTGAATTTTCTAATTAGTTATTAATTTCTTGATAATCACTTGTACTGATTTTGTAACACCCATCAAGTTAATATATTGTTATATTCAACTTGAAATTTGTGTTATTTTATTCCGCACAAATTTGTTTGAATTAAATTTTATATAAAGGACAAATTTGGAGAAAATGATATAGATTGTATTCAACCCCCCCCCCCCTTCTACAATCTTATCGGACCTAACAATCAAAAACAAAGTCTAGTGGTGCAGGATTAGTCTTGCAAAGCCCCGATGGGTTCATAGTTGAGTATGCCTTGAAGTTGGATTTCCCGACAACCAACAACGAAGCTGAGTATGAAGCCTTGATAGCCGGATTGGGCTTGGCTAGAATCATGAAGGTCAAGAATCTCAAGGTTTGTGGAGATTCAAGATTAGTAGTCTCGCAAGTGAATGGTGAATTTGAAGCCATGGATGAAACTATGGCCAAATACTTGAGAATCGTGAAGGCCGTTATGACCCAGTTTGATGAGATGTGGAGCATATTCCGAGGGAAGAAAATGTTAAGGCCGATGCCCTCTCAAAGTTTGCTTCTTCTGAGATAGAGAACTACGTCGAGAGTGTTTACTTCCAGGTCTTGAAGGACCCGTCTATTAACTCAAAGTTGGTAGCACCAATTGATATAGGGGGTTATTGGATAGATCCCATCAAAGCTCATCTTGAGACTGGTTGGCTCCCTGATAATGCCTTGAAGGCACAGAAACTGTTAGTGAGAGTTGAATCTCAAATCCCGACACAAAATTTTAGCCTTGATGGCCAAAAAGGTTGTTTGCCTCCAATCGAGTTTGTCGTTTGAGTTTAAGGACTTGAATCAAGAGCCATCAATCGAATTCAAACCAAAGCAAGGTCCTGTGAGCATAAGAAGAAGGTTGGAAACCTAGAATCTAGATAAAGGGTTAACAACTAGCCAAGGCACACCAGACTTGAAGTAAAGTGCTGAGTGGCAAGGGGACTTCTTGAACGATTAACCGAGAAGCAAGACCTCGACCATATGTAGCAAGGGGGCAAGAACTGAGGGACTTCATCATTTTTACATCTTAGAATGAGAATGAAAGGTTGATTATAACCAACAACCATGAACGGATTCAAGGTTTAAAACAAAGGATTCAACAAGCGAGTTACGGCCCAGAAGGTCACGATAGCTAATTTGAATTGAAGGATGTCTATTTGGTCATCGAATTTGAATACTGATGTTGAGGTCCAAATATCGACGTTCATATACTGACGTTGAGGTTTAAAAACCGGGGCTCAGCCAATCGGAGGCAGCCGACCGGGGCACCCGGTAAGTTTCAGCCGACCGGTCTTTGTTTCGATGTCGAGAGTGTAATAACCCTAACTTTAACAAAACTACAGTGATCACATGAATAGTAAATTTCGAGGATTTAGAGAAATGGTATATAACTACTCTATAATGGAAACAGAGAATGAATAAACAGAAACCATATTAGTATTGTACAATGAAATTTAGTGACTCGAAATGACGATAGATTGCAGAAATTCCTAAATATGGATTTTGAGGATTTTGATTTCGAATGAGCTTCTATTGGATATTGAGGAGCATGGAAATATTATAAGAATTATATATTGAGGGATTAGTGAATTTAGATTAAACCAGGGGATCATTAAGTTAAGAGAATACCAAAGGAATTTGGATTGTTAAATGATTTCAGAACTACTGAGATAATGAGGTATACTCGAAACGAATCACAATTAGACGAGTATGGAAACCAAACAACCAAGATTAGTAATATAACAAGGATACATACCACATTATTATTTACCAATGTGATTGGCATTTTACTTAGAAAATTAAGAAATTAGGAGATTAGATCATCCAAGTGACATCACCATCCATTAACACATGTTTTAAGGGGCAAATTAGTATTTTTGCAAGGCTTTAACCACAAAATATCTTCCAAGATTCTAATACACTCTAGAATAATCAAGATTAAGGCAAGATAAGAGCTAACCAACACAAAACAAATCTCATCTTCTTCATTTCATCAAAATTCGTAGGTCACTATTCATCAAGAAAAAAATCAATTTCAAAACCCTAGCTAGAATCAACTAAAAATCAAGGGAAAAATCATGGAGGTTACTTGAGGATATATAGAGACATCCACCAAGTTTCATAGCAATCAAGCATCATTTGGTAAGGTAATAAATTCATGAAAGTTGATGATGAATAGTAGTGAATAGTAATTTCAAGAAACTAACTTTGATTTTATGGTTCCTTTAGTTGATTCAAGCTAAGATAAAGTTGTTTAAGGATATATCAAGGATTGTTAAGTGTTGTCAAAGCTTCAAGAAGGTATAAACATGCTTGCCCTTTTATATTTATGATGGATATGGTTGTGTTTAGTGATTAAGTGGTATAAAGGTTATGTTTATGATGTTATAAGTGTTTGTAAGTGGTTTGAGTTGATTTTGGAAGGAGTTTGGGAGTGTAACCATGGCTGGTAATGAAGACCACATGGTTTAGGTGATGATTATTGTGTTTGATGATTGATTTGGAGGAGTTTGATTTTGGAAAGTATGAAATTACAGCAGTTATAATGTCCGATTTTCGTTAGAACGAAAACTGCCCTGTTTTGTGACCCCTGTATTCATAAGGTACCTCACTGCCTAGGTTACCAATTGACCATGAAAGGATAGAGCTTAGTTCATAGATCGTTTTGATATAAGGTGCGTTAAAATCTGATGAACGGTTTAGGAGAAAAGTCAGTTTTAGTGAAAGACGTTCGATAACCGAGAAAACGTAATTGTATCAACTTTGAGGTTAAAGTTACCATACTTAGACATTTTTATAAGTCACGAAATTTTGGTATAGTATAGTAGGGTGGTCAGAGGACCCTTGACAGTGGACCTTACATTAAAATTCAAAATCCATATTTTCTGAGAATTTTTACAGTTAAGTGTGGTCGTTAGGGAAAATGGTGAAAACCACTGAAACTTCGTTTGAGCTTATAAATGGTTAAGTCCTTGAACCTTTGGGGTAATAATAATACGTTAAACATATGTTGAAGTGTAAAGGGTTTTTTTATACGTGAGGGTAGTGAGTAAGAGATGTGGTATTCTAATGACGGTCCTTTTGTGTTTATAGAAATTCCGGAGGAGGGACCAGCTATACTATCAGGATACAGAAACCAAGGCAAGATTTCTTCTATCCCTATTTTGAAAAATTATTTATCTGCAAAGAAAAATGATTTTATGGAATATATATGTGATTCTATTATTGCTATATTGTTAAGAATTTGTTTTCCTGATTTTGGAAATTAAAGGGAGATATGAGTATGGATATGGATTAAAGGGAACAAGATTTCTTTTATCCTTATTTTGATATACTGTTTATGTTCAAAGGAAATGGTTTTGGTGGATAATATATGAATCTTATATGATGAGATGAGTAGGGATATATTCCCTGTTTACTAAGATTTTTGAATATGGATTATGAATGTGGATATGATTATGAATGAAGCGAATATGCTTTATGGTAAAAGAGATATGAAAGAGAATGGTATCAGTTGTTATCTAGGGTTATAAGGTTTATAATGCTATATTATAAACATTCTTTTTAGTGTATGTTATATACATATATTTTATAGAAA
The DNA here is from genome assembly GCA_037693485.1 of Kitagawia praeruptora. NCBI lineage: Eukaryota > Viridiplantae > Streptophyta > Magnoliopsida > Apiales > Apiaceae > Kitagawia > Kitagawia praeruptora. The sequence goes on from CM075347.1 coordinate 134,894,495, forward strand.
TAATGTGCGAGAATGAAAGTGATATACGGGAATGGAAATGTGAAATGGTGTTGATAAATTGAATAATGATCTTATAAAAAGGGGAATTTACAACAGTAAGCGTAAGAGGCCGTGTGGAAGTTGCACAGTCCAGCACTTAATATTACAACAGTAAGCGTAAGAGGCCGTGTGGAAGTTGCACAGTCCAGCACTTAATGTTTCATTTCGGCCCAAGAGTTGCCGAAGGAGGATGTAGTGGTAGACCTTCCTCCTGGGGGATGGTAGCAGATCTACCTCCGTCTACCGGTAGTAAAAAGGGACGGATACGGAGGGCGACTGATCATCGTGCCTCACGTATTCGGCAACAGTGAAAACCCCTACAATATGTGAATAAAGAATAAATGATAAAGTCAGATTGGTATACTGGAAAGGGAAAATGATATGAAAGATGGAATTATTGTTATAGATGAAGAGAAACTGATTTTATATTAATTTATAAAAATTGTTACATAAGAAGGAAATGAGATGATGATAGTAAGAGATTTAAGTAAGTATTCATATTATCCTGAGATATTACACTTAAAGATTATATTGATTGTTATATTTAAGAAGAGAAACTGATACTGTATTATTCTAGATTTCTTTCTTATAATAGTAAGTGGATGATGTATTATTAAATAAGAATTTTGATTCTTCCTTAAAGTCTATAAGTGCTTACCATTTACATATGTATATACATGTATACTTGGTCACATTTTTAAACTCTAGTTATAATAATATCTTGCTGAGCTATTATAGCCCACTCTTGCTACTTATCTATATACAGCTAGGTATGCCAATACTGCGCAGAACGCCCCGTAAAAGGGTAAGGGAAAGGTGAACTTCTGAGGGCACGTTAGCATCGATTCCGGAGGTAGATGGCAAGCGCAAGGGGTTTAGTGGTTTTATGTATATTAAGTGTGTAAGTGTGTAAGGTTGTAATAAATTTGGTTGTTGAAATGCTTCTTGTAGAAGCGTCACTCAACAATGTACTTAAGTATGATTCTGGGTTTGTAATAACTGTTTAACTTTAAACTTTTATTATGGTGAATGTTGTTCTCTGAGCATATGACATGTGTGTGTGTGTGTATTACTGTGGGGTCAATTTCATAAGTATTAATTACAAAAAAAAAAAAACCCCAAGAGATATTGATTTTGAATGGAAGTTGGTCCGTGATGGCCCAGATTCATGACCCCGGATTTGGGGCTGTCACAGAGAGTCCCGATGTCGTTTCGAATATGAAAACTAAGCTGAAGCCATTGAAGGCCAACGAAGCTACTAGAGCCAACCTTGGATCAAGAAATTCAAGAATAGTTCAAGAATGAGCCATTGAATCAACATTCCAACATGGTGATTGAAAGATTCGAAGTAATTTCTATTTAAGATCAAGCAAGCATGAAACTCTTAAAAGGAGTTTGAAGCTAATCAAGAAATTAGGGAAAGCCTTAAACAAAAGTCATGAATGACCATATTGTTGGTTTTCCATATCGATGATCGAGTGCCAATATGAAAGCTCATATTCCATTGTCAATATGAAAGCTCATATTCCATTGACAATATGAATTGTCGTGGTCCATTGTTCAAGATAGAAGTTGAAGAGATTGGAGACAAGGTGCCAAAAAAAAAAGAAAAAAAGAAAACCGGCCGACCGTCGCACCCGGGAGGCTTCGGCCGACCGGGTTCCGTATAGAATATGAAGATTTTTTGGCCTTCGGCCGACCGGGTTCCGTATAGAATATGAGGATTTTTTGGCCTTTGGCCGACCGGGTTCCATGTAGAATATGAAGATTTCAATGTCGTCTCGATGTCGAATATTGATCCCGATGTCGTTTCAAATATGAAAATTGAGTTGAACCAGAATATGGTTTTAGTGCCGTTTAAGCGCCGTTTAGCGCCGTTTGATGCCACTGAGATCATGTTCGGAGATTGAAATTCATGTTCGAATACTAAAATCCTTGTTAGAATACTGAAGTTGATGTTCGAAACTTCACCTTGATGATCGATATGTCACGTTGATGACCGACCTCATGCCACGGACCCTTTAACGCTGTTTGGGCCATATCTTGAGCTTCGAATGTCAGATTTGGACGATCTTACTGTCCACGCGAAGCTCTCTAAATTTTCTACAGTCTTGGAGACCCTTGCCAGACTGGGTACTCAATGCCATCCTTCAACGCTGTTTGGGCCGTATCTTGAGTTCCAGATATCAAATTTGGACGATCTTATAGTCCACGCGATGCTAATTGAATTTTCTATAGTCTTGGACCATCCTTTGCCGACCACCTCATTTTTTGAGGGCCTTAGCCAACTGGAATTAGATACTGATGGTCCATCAACCTTGAAAAATCACTTTGATGTTCAGAACACCCCTGATTGGCTTCAAACCTCACTAAAGTGGTTCAGAACATTGAAACACGTTAGTGATGATTCAAACATGACAATGATGATTCAACGTTTTCAAAAAACGTCAGCCAATCGTCATTTAGCACCGTTAGCACCATTTAGTGCCGTTAGTGCCATTAGTGCCGATAGCACCGTTAGTGCCGATAGCACCGTTAGTGCCGATAGCACCGATAATGTCGTTAGCACCGTTTAGTGTCGTTTAGCACCGTTTATTGTCTTCTAGCACCGTTCAGTGTCATTTAATGCCGGTTGGCGTCACTTAACGTTGTTTAAGTGTCGTTTAAGGCTAATTAGTGCCGTTTAACATCATTTAAAATCGTCGTAAATGCATCGGTCGCTCCACGCTTTACATCAAGACGGTATTTGTGAAACACTAGTGTACAAAGATGGACCCCGAGTCTCGAAAAAGGCAGTTATAACTTCAAGGAAAGCCTGATCAGCTTTCCTAGAAGTTGGGGGCAAATGATATGGGCTAAAAGTAAGCCCTAAAGACACATTTAATGTGGCATTAATTAGACCTAGTATGGTCCAAACGTGAGGCCCACCAGATGGGTCCAAACCCTATTTATGATATTAATTTCGTAATTAATATTAAGGGTAATAAACAACTCAGCAATAAGAGTCAAATAAGGATATTACTCCTGCCTGACTTAGCTTCCAAGGCATCCAATTCAATAAGGAAACAGACTCCTACAAGGAAGGAGTCTAGAACCTTCCCCAAGGCGGTGGCTTGCCCACCAAGTATCTGAATCCTACCATAATTCTAAGGCTTCTCAGGCTATATAAGGGCCTGACCCCTCATTCTCAGAACTACGTATTGGCTTGATTCTCAATAACGAGATACGTAGGCACTCTGTGAGGACCGATCAGTCTCGAAACACGGAAACAGCCATTAAAGCTCGAAGCTCAACAACCCTAGCATTAATTATGCACGAACCCTAGTTTTTATTCCACAACAGAACTTAACTCTATTTTATAAAATGAAATATAACAGAACCTTGATAAATTAGGATTAAAGCTAATTTTAACCTTTTTTATATAAAACAAACAAAAACAATTATTTTCGAAAAATTGATTAATTTTAATTGGGGACTCATTATTTCAATTGAGATAACTATCATATCTTTCCCCCAAAATATCAATTTTGAGTGAAATTAACAAAAAATATCAATTTTTGGGTGGAGTGACAATTTTAACCGGATGGAATACGCATTTTCCAATTGGGTATCCCATTTCATATAAGATACACAACTCACAAATGCGTATCTCAAATCTGATAAATGCGTATTCAATCCGTTATTTTCAAAAATCTTCCCCCAAAATCGTTATTTTCATCAATTTTGTGTGAAAACAAGTATTTACCTCCTTCACTCGATATTGAATACCCAACTAGCGATGAAATATCCAAATAGTTAAGACCGGCCAGAATGATTGCTTTTATTAATTTTATAAAAAATGATTATTTTTGTAATTTTTCGATAAATTATTACTTGTTATAATATGGACGTTCCTAGAGATTTCTAGAGCAAAACTTTTGGATTTCTAAAGCAAAACTCTTGGCTTTCGAGTTCATATAACTCATGACTTTTAGCCTTTCAAATTCTTGTAATTTGCTTTTAGTGAAGCTATAAAAGGGTATCATGTTTCAATCTGTAAAGACACGCTTGAATGAAATATAAGTTCATAGTTTATTCTCTCTCATGTATGTTCTACACATAATATATATATATATATAACCTTTATTTATAAGTGAAACACCCTTTTAACGGTACCACTTTTGGTTTCACCTCTATTTTGGTTTCACCCTAATTTTGGTTTCACCCATATACTCCTATTTCTACTATAATTCTATAATGTTTTTTAATAAAATAGAAATTCTATTATAATTATAATTCTTTTATTACAACTTTAAATAAAAAAAATAGTTCCATCCCTAGAATCATATTCCCTTATAATTCAATGATATTTTTTAAAGAAAATAATAAAATTGAAATCCTATTATAGTTATAATACATTTTTTTTATCATAATTTAGAATCAAAAAATAATATGATCAATTTTCCAAAAGATTTTTCAAGGAACACCCCTTTAACGGTACCACTTTTGGTTCACACCGTATTTTGATTTCACCCCTATAATCATATTTTTACTATAATTCTATGTTGTTTTTTTAATAAAATAGAAATCATATTGTAATTATAATTCTTTTATTACAACTTTAAATAAAAAAAATAGTAATAAAATTGAAATCTTATTATTATTATAATTCTTACATTGTATTAGCAAATTTTTCTATTATAACTTATAATAAAAAAAGATTACGATCAATTATCCTAAATATTTTTCAATGAAAATAACCGAAACGTGTTTCCATGCACTTCTATTAAACAATCTAAGTTTATAGTTTGTTATTCGCATAAATGTTTTATACAAATAACATAGTTCTTTTTATAATTTTTGTAATATAATTTTATAAATATTTAATTAAATAAAAATTAGTAATTATTTAACATAAATTTTCAAGTCTGTGCTTCGCACGGGTTATCATCTAGTATATATATAAATATAAAATATGTTATTAGCACGATGCATCAAAACATTACATAAACAGCACAAGTTAATTCAGATGCTTATAACAAACAGTTAACAAGAACAAGAAAGAAAAATGTTGTTCTACACATGAATACAATAGAGATTTCATTGAAACAATTTATCAAACACTTTAGAGGTTCCAGAAAACCTACTTGGAATGGTTGTATAACCAACACCATAGTTTACATGCACCTTCTATTTGCCCTCTAGAAGATCATCAGGGACCCCAAAATCATTCTGTTGCAAAACAAAAATCTTACCCACAACAGTCATTGCTAATAGATAGAAGTTAAGATAGCTATAGAGTCCTCCCATTGGCTCACAACCATGCTTAGTGAATTCAATGTAGAAATATCTATCAGCTGGCTTCTTGATATCATTTTCCACTTTAACCTCTCTATAAATATCATCTGATTTATAGGAAGGAAAATGGTTCAATATGGAATCAATGGTACTAGAATAAATTTCATCATCAAGTTTATCCATATTGAATGTTGTTATTGCTTTGATAGAATTGGAATCGGATTTTGTCACCTCATTATTCTTTGCATCATTAGACATATTTCTCACTTGATATTTCATCTTGGGGGAAATGGAAGAGAGGCAAAATATTTTCATTTCTTTGATGAGTGAAAAGTGATAGTATTGTTCTAGAAAAAAGGGTCAGATTATAAACTTAGTTTATCAACATTCCAATTGGGCAACCCTATATGGCAAGATTTGGAGGTTAAATTTGTTTAAAGCTTTGGAGGACAAGTTGATTAAAGATTTGGAGGTAAGTTTTGCTTAAGAATTTGGAGAAAAATATTGACAAGGAGAAAAAAAAAGGACAATTGAAATGCATGTTACCGATGCAGAATGAAAGGACATTGGTCGCGTACCTGTCATACGCCAAAACACTTGGTTGATCTTTATTAAGCATCCCTGAAGGATAAAGGCAAGAATGTTGAAACAAATTTGGTGGCTGAAGATAAAGAACATGCCGACAATCTCCTTAAAATGACTTATTTGGATACAGCTGATTTCTATGAAACTCCTGATTGCACTACTCCAAATGATAATTAATAAACTTGTTTATCCTACTTGTTGCTTAATGAGACTCATTATGATTATATGTCTTTATGATGATTTCAATTGTTACTAATCATATGTTAATCTATTATTGAAACAATATGGATGTTTCTCATTCCCGCATTGGATATATAACCAAAGAGGAACACATTTGTCTTGTAGATAGCGCAACTACTCACACTATCCTTAAAATGTCAGCACGATTTCTGGAAGCATAAAGTTAATTGAAGGCTTCGGAAGAGCTATTATATTATTACCTGAAGGAACAAAATTTATTATTATTATAGATGATGCATTGTTCTTTCCAAAGTCACAGAGAAATTTATTGAGTTTTAAGGATATCCGTAAAGTGGATATCATATTGAAACAATAAATAGAGAGAACAAAGAGTTTCTTTATATCACAAGCATTGTTTCGGGTAACAAATTTGTTAAAGAAGAATTACCAGCTTTTACTACTGAATTATACTATACTGATATCCGAAATATTGAGGTTAATGCCACAGTAAACCACAAGTTTACTGACAAAAGTAATTTTATTACTTGGCATGACTGGCTAGGACATCCTGGATCAATCATGATGCGAAAAATAATTTAGAATTCACATGGGGATCAATTGAAAAACCAGAAGATTTTTCAGTTTAATGAATTCTCTTGTGCTGCTTGCTCTCAAGGAAAATTAATTATCAAGCCCTCTATAACAAAAGTTGGAACGGAATCTCCTAAATTTTTGGAAAGAATACAGGGTGATATATGTGGGCCCATTCACCCATCATGTGGACCATTTAAATATTTTATGGTATTGATCGATGCATCAACAAGATGGTCACATGTGTGCTTATTATTGTCTCGAAATATGGCATTTACGAGACTACTTGTGCAAATAATACAAGTCCCTAAAGGACAAATTGTTAAGGCAAATGAGTCAAAACCTAGCTTAAAGAGGGGTAGACCAATTGGTTCCAAAGATTAAAATTCTCGAAAAAGAAAAGGAGCAAACACTCAAGATACCCAAGTAGAGGAAATAAAATCTCCAACAAAGCCTTTAGAAGAGACCCGTGATATGATAGGCGATACTCCTGAAGAGGAACATGTACCTGAAAATGTTGATATTGAAGAGATCTCGATAAATTATGTTGTCACGGGAAAAAGATGAAACCGAAACGATAATGCCATTGACGAATATTTCTCATATAATGTAGCACTTGATATAATGATGGATCCCGAAGATCTTGAACCAAAATCCGTTGATGAATGTCGACGTAGAAAAGATTGGTCATAATGGAAAGAAGCAATTAAAAAGAATTGAGCTCACTTAATAAGCATAATGTTTTTGGACCTATAGTCCAAACCCCTGAAGAGACTAAACCAGTTGGTTATAAATAGGTATTTGTAAGAAAAAGAAATGATAAAAATGAAGTTGTAGGATACAAAGCACGTTTAGTTGCTTAAGATTTTTTACAAAGACCAGGCATTGATACTGAGGAAAATTGATGAATGCTACAACTTTTCCTTATCTTATTAGCCTGTCAGTCATTGAAAAGTTAGAAATGCGATTGATGGATGTCGTAACAGCATATTTGTATGGTTCCCTTGAGATATATATATATATATATATATATATATATATATATATATATATATATATATATATATATGAGGATCCCTAAAGGATTTCAAATGCCTAAAGCATCTAAATCACATTCTCACCATCTTTATTCGATTAAATTGCAAGATCCATATATGAATTAAAACAATCTGGTCGAATGTGGTATAAAAGATTATGTGAATATTTGTTAAGGGAATAATACAAGAATGACCCTATTTGTTCATGTATTTTCGTAAAGAAAACAAGATCTTCATTTGCTCTAGTGGATGTGTATGTTGATGACATAAATATTATTGGAATTCCTGAAGAGCTTCAGAATACAGTGGATTATCTCAAAGCAGAGTTTGAAATGAAAGATCTTGGGAAAACGAAGATTTGCCTTGGGCTACAAATAGAGCATCTACGAGATGGAGTTTTTGTGCATCAGCCAGCATATACAGAGAAAGTCTTAAAATGTTTTTACATGGATAAATCACATCCATTTAGTTCTCCAATGGTTGTTTGATCACTAGATAAAGAGAAGGATATCTTCCGACCTAGAAATAAAAATGAAGAAATTCTTGGTCCTGAAGTACCTTATCTTAGTGCTATCGATCATTGATGTATCTTGCTAATAGTACAAGGCCCGATATAGCATTTTCAGTAAATTTATTAGCAAGACATAGTTCTGCTCCTACTTAAAGACACTGGTCTAGAGTTAAACATATTTTTCGGTATCTTCGAGGTCTAACTGATATGGGCTTATTTTATTCTAACAAATCCATGGCAGTTTTAACTGGCTATGCAGATGCAGGTTATTCATATGATCCAGATAAATCTCGATCGCAAACATGTTATTTGTTTACTTACGAAGATACAGCCATATCATGACGCTTAGTGAAACAATCTTTGGCCGCTACTTCTTCTAATCACGTAGAAATTCTTGCAATTCATGAAGTTAGCCGAGAATGTGTCTGGTTAAGGTCAATAATCCAGCACATTCGGGTGTCATATGGCATGTATCATGATAAGACAATCCCAACAGTAATGTTTGAAGATAACACTGCATGCATTCAACAATTAAAGGAAGGTTATATCAAGGGTGACAAAACTAAGCACACATCACCAAAATTTTTCTTCACACATGATCTTCAAGAAAATGGAGAGATTGAAGTTCAACAGATTCGTTCAAGTGACAATCTTGTAGATTTGTTTACAAAATCATTGCCGCCAACAATTTATGAAAAATTGGTACATAAGATTGGGATGCATCGACTGAAAGACCTCAAATAAATTTTCAAGATCGATGTACTCTTTTTCCTTTACTAGAATTTTTTCCCAAAAAGTTTTTTTCCTAAAAAGATTTTAACGAGGCACGATTATTGAAAATTGGACATCCAAGGGAGAGTGTTGTAATATGGATGTCCCTAGAGCTTTCTAAAGCAAAACTTTTGGATTTCTAAAGCAAAACTCTTGGCTTTCAAGTTCATATAACTCATGACTTTTAGCCTTTCAAATTCTTGTAACTTACTTTTAGTGAGCCTATAAAAGGGTATCCTATTCCAACTTGTAAAAACACACTTGAATGAAATACAAATTCATGGTTTATTCTCTCTCATATATGTATTACATTACTACATATAATATAATATATATATATATATATATATATATATATATAGGGCTACTCCAATACAAACCTCCTTAAAATACAAACCTACAAACCAAGCATAATCTAATATTTCAAGCTAATCTGATGACCAAACTAGGGGTACCCCAATACAAAAAACGTTTAAAATACTTGGCTCTATCCAACAAAAAAAATATAAAAAATCACTATTCACGTGATGACGTGGCAGTGGATTTCACTGGTTAACGGTGCTTCGCACCTTCTTGTACGGCGCTTCGCGCCTTTATCATTCTAAAGTTGTAAGGAATGGCAATCAATGGTAAAGGCAATAGACGATTGACGGGTGTGTCGAGAGCCTTCGGCCCTCATGACTACCTAACTCATCCGTTTACTGTCTTAAATGCTTCGCATTTCCACGGCAAGTTTTTTTTTTTTTTGTTGGATAGAGCCAATTATTTTAAGCAACTTTTGTGAAGGTACCCTTAGCGGGAACCTTAGAATAAATGAAATATAATTAATTTAGTGTTGGTTTGTAGGTTCTCATTTTAAGAATGGTTTGTATTTGAGCACTTGCCTATATATATATATATATATATATGGGGCTACTCCAATACAAACCTCCTTAAAATACAAACCTAAAAACTAAATTTCAATCCAATATTTAAGCTAATCTAATGACCAAACTAGGGGTACCCCAATACGAAAAAGTCTTATAATTCTACCCTCTATCCATTCATCGAAAAAAAATTAAAAAAAATATTTTTTTTTTAAAAAAAATGATGACGTGGCAGCAGATTTTTTTAATTTTTTTAATTTTTTTTTTTGATAAATGGATAGAGTGTTGAATTATAAGACTTTTTTGTGAAGGTGCCCCTGGTGGGGCCCGTAGAATAAATGAAATATAATAAATTTTGTGTTGGTTTGTAGTTCTCATTTTAAGAGTGGTTTGTATTTGAGCAAAAGCCTATATATATATATAGGTTTTTGCTCAAATACAAACCAATCCTTAAATACAAACTACAAACTAACACTAAATTAATTATATTTCATCTATTCTAAGGTTCCCGCCAAGGGTACCTTCACAAAAAATGCTTAAAATAATTGGCTCTATCCAAAAAAAAAAAAAAATCTCTGCCGTGGAAATGCGAAGCATTTAAGACAGTAAACGGATGAGTTAGGTAGTCATGAGGGCCGAAGGCTCTCGACACACCCGTCAATCGTGTATTGCCTTTACCATTGATTGCCATTCCTTACAACTTTAGAATGATAAAGGCGCGAAGCGCCGTACAAGAAGGTGCGAAGCACCGTTAACCAGTGAAATCCACTGCCACGTCATCACGTGAACAGTGATTATTTTTTTTTTGTTGGATAGAACCAATTATTTTAAGCATTTTTTGTATTGGGGTACCCCTAGTTTGGTCATTAGATTAGCTTGAAATATTATATTAGTGTTTAGTTTTTAGTTTGTAGTTAATTTTAGTTTGTAGTGGAGTAGGACCCTATATATATATATATATATATATAATATTATTCTATAAGTTACATAATAATATTACAAAGGGTTTGTCTAGAGTATGTCCAAGGGCACATGCTAAGAATACGTGCTTGATGAGTTGTCAACTTTTGATTGGTGAATATTTATGTGAATGCAGGGGGCTCATCATTATTAATGAAATCTCCACCAATCAAAATTTGACAAATAAGCTAACACGGATTCTTAGCATATGCCCTTGGGCAAGCACTAGAAAATTCGTACTATTACAAAACACTAAAAACTGGAGCGGTGTAAAATATCATTTTCAAAATCCAAAATAAAATAAAGTAAAAATAGATATGGTGTTAATAATTCTTTGAGATGTGACAATAACTTTTGAACTCTCAAGTCCTGTCCAAACACTTGAAACCCTATTGAACCCTAGAGCTCCACTGAACTAAAAAATGGTGAAAAATGGAAAAACAAAGAGAAAATATCACAAACCCACTAAACCCCATCATCAACCAAGCCCACCAGCAGCTCAAGAAAACAAACCCATCACTGTAAAGACACTTCCAGCTCATCTCATTCTTGAGATACTCTACAGGACCCCTGTTAAGTCCCTGGTAAGATTCAACTGTGTTTCTAAATCTTGGTTTGCTCTTATACATAACCCTACTTTTATACAAATGCACCTTGATTTTAACACTTCAAGAAATGATAAAGAAAAACAACTTATATGTAGTTGTGGTAATAGTCTTACTCAAAGTCGCAGAAAAATTGCTTTGTTAAGCTTCAGTCAGGACCCTATACTTGTCCATGACATTGATAAACATCGTACCGAAAGGCCTAATTATCCTAGGAAGATTAACTTCCGTGATTTCTCGAAGAAAATGGTTCTTGCTGGTTCGATTAATGGCATTGTTTGTCTTTCCCATTCTGACGAAATGTCGGGCCGTTTTGTTGCTTTATGGAACCCGGGTATTAATCACTGGAATCCAATTGCTCTTGTAGAAACTAAGTCTTGGGACTATATGTCGGTTGGCTTGGGTTTTGATGCTGTGACAAGTGATTACAAAGTTATATGCATTATTCCTGAAAATCCTCATAAAAATTATGGATTGTCTCGAGTAGAGATTTACTCCACAAACCAGGGTTCTTGGGAAAATGTTGATGGAAAGGGCATTTTTCCCTTCTGGGCCAATGCCGAATTAAAACATTGTAATTTTATTGTCAAAGGTGTTCCTTACTGGATGGGGTTTAATGTACAGTCAAAAAATGAGGTGTCAGGTGTTTTGGGGAGAATTGATCCTTCAACTGGGTTTTATAAGGAGGTAAATTATCCGTGGCATGTCATGAGTAAGAATTCTGCGATGAGTCCTGTTAAATGGAGAGATTCAGTTGCTGTTCTAATTCAATCCCCTGGAGAGTGTCCGAACCAAATGGTTGATCTTTATGTGCTGGATGAGAACACTACTAATTGGACGAAGATGTATAGTATTGGGCCACTCATTTTGGAACGTGAACATTTACGTATTCCTCAGTGCTTTACCACGGGTGAGATACTGATTCAGGCGTGGACAGGGAATATACGTGCTGTTAGAGATATAGTTCGTTGTATCTGTGACCCTAGAACTAATCTTGTGCATCGTAAGCCTGAACTTGATAAATTATATCCATATTGGTATGAGTCATACAGTCACGTAGAGAGCCTAGTATGTCTTAAGGGGATGATACAGATTGGGAAGGAACACAAGGAGAAGAAGACTAATCCTAAGATGAAGAACTGGTATTTGCATTTATGAGCTTTAATTTTGTTATACACTAATACTGTGGACTGGGATTTATAATTGTTAGAAATTTGGATGTGCTCAGCATAGTGAATGATTTTAGATGTAGAGCACAATAAGCTCAGTAACTTGACCAACTCAACAAGTTAATTTAGGTTATGTGTAGGTTATAAATACTATGATTTTAGATTGTTGTTATAGTAGACATGACTTTGACAGTTTACTGATCCAACCTTGGAAGGCAATTTACTTTAATGCTCCACCAGATTAGCTATAAACTTGAAGTTGCTTTAAAAGTAATACATTAAAGTAAGCATTATATGGCATTATTTGTGTGAGATAAGTTTATATTGTATTGGCATTTTACAAAATCTCCATTTTTTTGCTATGTGCACTACAATGTCCCAAAAGCTAGTTTATTTTGTTAGGCACATATTAGTACCTTCCATGCTTATCAGTGCCTGGGGACAAATCATCAGGTCACTTTTTCAACTTGGTATTATAATCAGGAAACTGCAATAGATATTTACAAGACATGCTATGTTTGTAAATGCTAAATTGTAAAATTGATATAGTTACTAGTAGAGAAGTTGTTAACTTAACTATAGTATTGCTGTGCTCTAGTTTGCTTAAATCATTTTTCTGGCAATAACTTGACTCCCAGTCTCCCGTAAAGTAGTGATCAAGAAAAGATCAATTGAAAAGCACAACATTTTGGAGCATGCATGTGCTACAAATCTTTATCAGTCCAGTCCTGTCTGCATACATACTCTGTATATATCTAGGCTCTAACATATTATTTTATTTGCTAAGTAGGCTCTAATATATTGTTAAACATGTAACAATACCTTTTTTTTTCTAGCTTTGACTATCCTTTTCATGCTGATGTAATGTATTTCTTTGCTTCTTTTGTTAATTAAAGCCTAACTGAGAGCTTTTTCACTTGACTGAGGTGATCCTGCTTTCCGGAACAAGATTCTTACCTTCAGTGATTAAAGACTGATATGACTATACAAGTACCTTATCATTTTGTTTCATTAAATGCTTTTAGGCAGTCCTGGCTGTGTTTGGGGCGCCAAGGGCACCTTGGCGTGCGTTGGCAAAAAAATCATTTTAGTACATTATACTGTTTGACTCTTCCTTTGACGACTTTCCATTATACTGTTTATAGAATAATAGAACTGCTGTCAGTCTTCCCTGTATAACTAGTTTGATTTGATCTTGCAGGACTGATTTCTTGTGCGAAGATTTTGAAAGGGTGTTGCATCTTCGTTAAGTCTACTGCTTGGTGGGTGAAGCTGCTTATGAAAGTACTAGGACATTTGGAATGCTTCTTTCTAATATTTCTGTATTAAGGTAGAAGGTATTGCTATACTTTTTTTGTTCGGAGACCTGGTGTAGGAAGAAACTTTAAACTCCAATTGTAGCTTCTGTTGGGCATGTGCAATCATCTTTATTGCCAAATTTCGATGAAGGTGTTGAATTTATGCTAAATTTATTGTGAGTTTCAACTATATATTGTACTGTTATCTGGAACCGATCATCATGTCTGGACTCTTGACAGGTTCAGTGTCACTAATTTCAACTATATATAATGTTTGTGTAGTTGAAGCTTTTCGTGTTTAAGACCTTGATTGGTTTAATCTACAGCAGCAGGTCTTTCGAAGCATACTTAATTTCTTCACGGATTCAGTAGAAAGACATGAACCAATGGATGGAATGTGAATGTAGTATTGTTGTAGCTATTTGACTGGAATGTGTTGAACTTAGGTTGTGCATTTAGGATTTTAATAAAGATTAACCAAATTTATGGTATAAACTCTATGTTTTGCTCAAGTGTTAATCCCAGTCTCCTTAGTTTGTGCTCTAGTCCGGTGGTAAGAGGTAACATTTGTAGTGTTGTTATGAACTGGTTCCATTTCCAAAGTACAAGGAGGTCAAATTGTATGCGTACCATTGTCAGTTGTGTATACTGGGTGATGACAAAAAATAGTTACTATGTTTTTGATAAAATTAATAAAATAATTATCTTTAAATAGATGATTAATTTTGACCTCTAGGATAAGTATTTATTAATGGATATTACATTTTGCGTAAAATACTTAATCGGTTTTTTTATCTCATAAAAATACCATAGGTGTGTACTTAACATAAAAAAATATAGGAAATTGAGATATTTATTTGTAAAATGTGTATCCCAAAATTTATGAAACTCATTGGGCCATTAGTTAAATTTGGTCAAAAATGTTAAAGTACTTTTTTAATCAACTTTATTCAAAAAGATGATAATACACTATTAAGTGCCTATTCTTTTTTCCAATATAGGAGTGGTACTTTCGAAATTTGAGTTGTTTTCGTGCTTACAATAATCATGTCAAATTTTATTTTTTTTGAACTTTTTTTTTTTTGCCACAGAAAGGATAATTTTATTACTTCAAATCGTTACAAAGAACATGATAAAAATCCGGATGAACATCCTCCATCCGCCAATAGTGAGCTACTCTATTTGCAGATCGTTTTACAAACCTTAACATTATGTTTTGATTTTGTACTCCTGCTAGAAGTTGCCGACAATCATCCACTACGCGTCCAAGATATGATAAACTTGAGTAACAGCTGCGTATCCACTGGACTAACTCCAGACAATCAGTTTCCACCTCCACATTATGATGCTTCTTCGTCTTGACCCAGATGAGAGCTTCTCTTACTCCCATTGCTTCTGCTAAAATTGGTGTTACTGAGCCCTGACAACATCTTGATCTTGCTTCAATCAACTTACCCTCGTGATCTCTAATAACGAAAGCGTGGCTGTACTTGCTTGGATTTTCAAATATCGCTGCGTCGGAATTAACTTTAACTCTGCCAACTGTTGGAGCTCGCCATTGTTCTACACCATCCTTCTGGGTCATATAACCCATTGAGACGCTAAATGTGTTATCCTGAACAAATTTTCACTAGTTAAAGACAGACATTGCCGACGTAACATTATTAAAAGACTCCATGCCTTTCTGCTTCCACACTATATCGTTCCTGTTTTTCCATATCATCCATCTTATCATTGTTGTAATTTGAACTTCTGTTCTGCTTCTCTGCTCAAACACCATTTGCAGCCAGTCATAAAATGTGAGAGGAGCACCCGATATAGCTTTCAAGGCTGAAATACTCCAACATTGTTGAGCAAAGGAGCACATGACTAAGGAATGTAGGACCGTTTCTGGACTTGCATTGCAGGTAGGACACCACTCGTTCACTAGGACATGTTTACTGCGCAATCTATCTTTGGTAGGAAGGCAGTTATTCGAAGCACGCCATAAAAAGTTTTTTAATTTTGGAGGAATTTTTAAGTTCCACAGATTCCTCCAAAATCCAGAATTGCTATCCCCTGTGGCATTTTCCTTCATTTCTTGTAAGAGTAAGTGGCCTCCTTTAACTGAATATTGACCTAGCTTATCTCTCCTCCAATACCAGTTGTCTTCGACTTGATCAGTCAGAGGAATATTGACAATAAGCTCTGCGTCTCGTTGATCGAAGACATCTGCAATTAACTCAACATCCCATCTCTTTTCGCCTATGATCATCAATGATGAGACTGTTTGATTCTCAATAGCTGCGTTTCTCGTATGAATATATGGATCTTGTTCATTTGGCAACCAAGGATCTGCAGTGATGTTTATACTTTCTCCATTCCCCACACGACATGCTATTCCTTGTTTAACCATGCTTTGAGCTGCTAGGGCGCTTCTCCATATATAACTCGGGTTACTACCGAGTTGAGCTTCTAGAAAAGAACTTGCATGATAATATCTGGCTTTAAAAACACGACTCACCAATTTGTCTGGGAATTGAATCAATCTCCATGTCTGTTTAGCAAGAAGAGCGACATTAAAATCCCTGATGTTACGAAAGCCCATTCCTCCTTCGTTCTTCCTAGAACACATTCTATCCCACGAGATCCAATAAATACCTCGGTCCTTTTTCCCATCCGATTTCCACCAGTACTTACACATAACTCTCTCCAGATCCCTGCAGATTTCAACTGGTAATAAAAACACACTCATGGTATAATTTGGTAATGTTTGACCAATTGTTTTGATCAAAACCTCTTTAGCCCCCCTTGACAACTGTTTTTATCCCATCCTTCTATTCGATCTTGCAGCTTCTCTTTAATGTAGCCAAACACCACAGATTTCTTCCTTGTAATAAGACTAGGCAAACCTAGGTAAGTGCTATTCTTATCTGCTTCTATCACGTAACTCTTGCTTAAGAGCTGCACCAGAATTTCTGCTAAAAAATATTGAAGATTTGTCTACATTCACCTGTTGGCAAGAAGCTATTTCAAATTTATGAAGCATTTCCATGACATGATTGGCACTCTCTAGACTTGCTTTGCAGAAAACAAAGCAATCATCCGCAAAAAGAATATGAGAGATGGAAGGAGCCCTTTTTGCGACTTTAATGCCTTGTATTAACCCTCTCGATTCATACTTACGAATAAGAGCAGTAAAGCCTTCAATGCATAAGAGAAACAAATAAGAACTTAGTGGATCACCTTGTCTGATGCCTCGAGACGGGGTGATTGAACCAAAAATTCTTCCAGCATGTGAGACTTTGTATTTAACAGAGGAGATGCACGCCATGAACAAATTAACCACTTTATGATCAAAGCCCATTTTATTTAACACTGCAGCCAAATAATTCCACTCCACCCGATCGTAGGCCTTACTCATGTCTATTTTTAGCGCCATCCAACTTTTCTTTCCCTCCGTCTTTCTTTTGAGGAAATGCATCAGCTTGTGAGCTACCATGACATTGTGTCTACCATGAATAAAAGCGCTCTGAGTGTCGGATATAACCAGGCCTATAATTCTCTTCAATCGATTTGCCAACACTTTTGAGATTACCCTGTATAGCACATTGCATAGTGATATTGGTCTTATATCCTTCATAGTTTGAGGATGTCTCTTTTTTGGAATCAATGCTATATTGGTATCCACCAAGTGATTATCGATTCGACCAGTTTCGAAAAATTGTCTAACAGCTTGCACCACATCTGTCTGAACTATTTTCCAGAACTTTTGATAAAACCCTGGAGCTATTCCATCTGGCCCTGGGCTTTTATCCGGATGCATATGAAATAATGCAGCCTTGACTTCTGCTTCTTCCACAGGCTTGGGTAACATTTCATTTTGATCACTGCACACTTTAGTCTCAATGCATTCAATCACTTCTTGCCATTCTGTATGAGACATGGTAAATAGCTCCGAAAAATAATCCGTCACCACAGTTTCCAAGCCTGTATTCCAATCCACGAGTTGGTCCTGACTGTTTTTTAGACTACAAATTTTATTAACTGCTCGTCTCTTCTTTACTAAGGCATGGAAGAACTTACTATTATTATCACCTTCTCTCAACCCCAACTGTTTAGACCTTTGCCTCCAAAACACTTCTTGTTGTGCATAAATCTCAGACAGCTTCTTCTGTGCTTCTCTGCTCACTAAGATTGAATTGATATCTCTTCTTCCTTTCATAGCCTTTAATATTCTCTTGCAATGATGAATTCTCTTCTTAAAACTTCCGGTAATTTCCTGGCCCCAAATTGATAGAATGCTTGAACATTTCTCAATCTTCTCAAACAGTGTCTTATTTATATTCTCTGCCCACACTTCTTCAACAAATTGTTGACAAATTGGTTCGCGTAACCAAGCATTCTCGAACCTGAAAGTTTTTATCTGAACATCTTTTCTGGTTTCCTGTAGCTCCAACAGGATGGGGCTATGATCTGAAGTTGAAATTTCCAAATTGGTAAGCGTAGCATCAGCAAAAACATCAAGGAAAGGAATATTAACTATGGCTCGATCAAGACGAACTTCGATCCACTCTGAAGTCCCTGCACCTCTCTCCCAAGTATAAGGGTAACCTTTTAACTCCATATCGACCAAATTACAGTCATTCAATACCTCTTTGAATCCATGAACTAATTTTTGTGGATAAGGTATGCCTCCTGCCTTATCGTTTTGTGACAACACATTATTAAAGTCTCCAATGAGGCACCAAGGAAGGGAATTGTTCATTGCTAGAGTACGTAGCATACTCCAAGTTTCTTGTCTTTTTCTCCTATCAGGCTCGCCATACACTCCCGTTAATCTGTACTCATTCCCACTTTTATTCATGATCTTAATATCAATATGATTCTTACTAAAAGAACTTAACGTTGTTTCTTCTTTATACCTCCATAACATAATACCTCCACTAAGACCCTGTGATTCCACTATTACCATTCCCTCGAAGTTTATTGAATTCTGCAGTCTTTCTACTGTCTTCTTCTTACAAATTATCTCACTTAAAATTAAAACACGAATTCGGGTTGCTTTTGGAGGATAATCTCCTTTAGGAATTGAAAAGCCCACGGGGTCCCAAGCCCATGGCAATTCCTGCTTAAAGTCGTCATAATGATAGGCGAGCATCCTCCTGGATACTCACCCTTAGCTCATTTTTTGACACATTTTCCTCTATTCGACTTGTATGTTGTTCTTCCTCAGTTCCATCAATTATTTCCATAATCACATCTTTATTTCGGCCCATATTATTGAGAGGATCCAGCCCATCTCCAGTACGACGCTTTTTGGATTCTATGACAGTAAAATCCTTTTTGTTATTATCGACCTCCATAATTTTAGTGATAGATATAGTCTCAGCAACCAACTCCTTTCCCGCTTTTGTTTTTCCACTTTGAAATTCCAACATCCCTTAATTTTCTCTTCCCAAACTACATCCCTAAATTATCGGAGTAAAATGTGGATCGAGAACCATGGTTTCCTTTCTCACTCCATCACTCTGTTTCACCGTTTCCGAACTGCCTGCCCCGCCATGCATCTCTGTTCGCAGCCACTTGGCACCTATCGGCTTAACTTGGCCTCTGAGGGGTGCTCTCATCCATGGTCCGTAAGGCTTAACAACTTCTTCCTCCGAGATTTCAAATAATTTACTGCAGAATTTCTCCGAATGACCAATAACTCCACAAATGAAACAGAACTGGGGAATGTTCTCATATTTGAAGTTTACCCAATACCACTCATCTCCAGCCATTTTGATCTTCATCCGTCTTTTTATTGGGTTTTTCAAATTGATGGCTACTCTTATTCTTATATACTCTCTCCACACCTCCTTGAAATTACTTGGACAGCAATAGACGAAATGACCAACAAAGTTTTCGATGTTCTTTAACACTTTTTCTGACATAAATCCCGGCCTCAAATCATGAATTTGCACCCATAACTCCATTGAGTTTAACTCTACACATCTTGGGTTCTCTCCTTCCTTAAGACGCGCAATCACTAAAGGGGACCTGTTAAAAGACCAGGGGCATCCTTCCATTACCCTTTTCACATCTATCTCATGAAAGAATTGAAATAGATATAAATTTGAATCGAGCTCCTTCATGTAGACACCTTTACCCGGTTTTCATATTGCAGCCATCGTGTGTTGAAATGCTAGAAAATCAACCTTCGCTTCAACGATGAATCTTCCCACCACGCAAAGTTTTGAATTAAAATCCTGAATGATCTGATTATGTTCTTCTTCTCCTTCTGCTATTATCTCGTAACCAACCTCTTCCTCTTCTTCCAGAGTCACCATATTCATGCTTTGAACCAATGCTTCAGGGATAGCCATGATATTATTAATGATTGTAACCATAGAATAATGAGAACGAAATGATTGAACAAGAATTAAAGCTTAATGCAAGGAACTCAGAACATGTCAAAAGACAAGACTCCTTAACATAACTAACAAGACATCAAACCATGTCAGATGACAAGACTATCCTCCTCTGTATGAAGGCGAAATTAATTTAGATTTTGCAAGAAACTAAATACAGTCAACCTTTAATCTAAAATATTTCAGTAAGATTTTACATAACATCATTGGAGAGCTCTACTATTTTATTTTAAAATGCGTATCATGTTTTTTTTTTTTGAACTTTAAACAAGTTTTTTTTATCGGATTAAAACAACTTAAAATATAATATAACTGAAGATATAATTGTGAAGAAATCCTGACAAAAAAATGTGAGAAATTTTAAATCTATGGCAACAATTTTATATCAAGAGCAAAAGCCCCCTGTAGGCAAAATATTTGCTCTGGATTTAACCAAAACCAATAGAAAATATTATATCCCGAGCAATTTGCTCTTGGATGCAAAAAAAAAAATGCTCTGGATGCAAAATGCTCAGGAAATTGAAGATATAGTAAATGTGAAGAAATCCTGACTAAAAAATGTTAAGAAAAGGAATACTTATAACAGTTTATTTTGAATCACTTTTAATTTAATCAAATAAATTTTAGATAACTCTCGAATGCCGTCTAATTTTAATTTTAATAATTTATTATACATACTTAATCAAGAAGTACCATGTTCTAAAAATCCCCGATTCAGTCGATTAATGCCCGATTAATTCTCTGTAAGATAATCACCCGATTAAATATTATTATAATATCCGATTAATATTTCAATTAATTTTTCCGATTAGTTCTCGATTAATCTTAAATCGATATCTTAACCCATATATCGATTAACGACTTTTACGAACATGAAAAATACTCGTAAAGTCTTTACTAGGACGAATTAACTGGACACTTTATATACTGATCGAACTCAAAATCAAACTATACTTTGGGCCCGTTTGGTAAATCTTATTTTTCAGAAATAAGTTGCTTATTATGGAAAAAAGTTAGGAAATATGTACTTTTTTCTCATACAAATTTTTTTCTAAAAAAAAATATGTAAATACGAATTTTTTTCCAAAATAAATTACTTATAAGTTCCTTAACGGATTTGCCAAACAGGCACTTTAACATAAACTGAACAAGAATTCCCTTTTCTCTTCTTAAAAAGATAGCTGTCTGAAATTAACCCCCTTTAACCCTAGAGCTCCGCTGAACTGAAAATGGTGAAAAATGGAAAAACAAAGAGAAAATATCACAAACCCACTAAACCCCATCATCAATCAAGCCCACCAGCAGCTCAAGAGAACAAACCCATCACTGTAAAGACTCTTCCAGCAGATCTCATTCTTGAGATACTCTACAGGACCCCTGTTAAGTCCCTGGTAAGATTCAACTGTGTTTCTAAATCTTGGTTTGCTCTTGTTAATCACCCTACTTTCATAAAAATGCACCTTGATTTTAACACTTCAAGAAATGATAAAGAAAAACAACTTATATGTAGGAGTCCTAAGCAGACACTTATTTCTTTGATAAGCCTGGCTGAACCCCCCATACCTGTACTCCACATTCCTAAGGATTCCACTGATAGGCCTAATTACCCGAGAAAGATTAACTTTACTGATTTCTCGAAGAATATGGTTCTTGCTGGTTCGGTTAATGGTATTGTGTGTTTGTCTCATTACGAAGAGATGTCAGAGCGTTTTGTTGCTTTATGGAACCCGAGTATTCATTGTTGGAATCCGGTTGGTCTTGTAGGATCTAAGTCTTGGTACAATATGTCGGTGGGCTTGGGTTTTGATGGTGTGAGAAATGATTACAAAATTATATGCATTGTTCCTGAAACTCGACGTGAGAATGTTGGATGGTCTAGGATTGAGATTTACTCTGCAAACCAAGGTTCTTGGGAAGATGTTGATGATAAGGGCATTATTCCCTTTTGGCCCCGTAATGATTTACGACATTGTAATTTTATCGTCAAAGGTGTTCCGTATTGGGTAGGGATTGATGTCCGGCCAGGAATTGGGTGGTCGTCTGTTTTGGGGAAAATTGATCCTTGTACTGGGTTGTATAAGAAGGTAATGTATCCACATCATGTCAAGAATGAGAGTACTCGGGTGAATCCTGTGAACATGAGAGATTCAGTTGCTGCTGTAATTCAATTCCCTGGAGAGTATCCAACCCAGGTAATTGATTTGTATGTGCTAGATGAGAACAATGATAAATGGACAAAGATGTATAGTATTTGGCCACTCAGTCCTGGACATGTTTTTGAAAGACTGCGGATTCCTCAGTGCTTTAGCACAGGTGAAATAGTAATTGAGACGTGGACAGGAAATGAAAATAATTTTTCAGACCTGTTTCGTTGTATCTGTGACCCTAGAACTAATCTTGTGCATCATAACAATGAAATTGAGGAGTTAAATCCATATTGGTATGAGTCATATAGTCACGTGGAGAGCCTAGTATGTGTCAAGGGAATGGTACAAATTGGGAAGGAACACAAAGACAAGAAGGCTAACCCTAAGACGAAGAACTGGTATTGGCATTCTTGAGCTTTACTTTTGCTATGCGCTCAAACTGTGGTTTATGATTGTCAGAAATTTGAATGTGCTATGTGCTCATCATGCTGAATGGTTTTTAATGTTGGGCATAATAAGCTCAGTAACTGAACTAGAATATGACAAGTTGGTCTAAGTTGTGTATAGGTTATAAAGAATATAATTTTAGATTGTTGTTGCAGACTGCAGTAGGCATGACTTTTCCAGTTCACCGATCCAACCTTGGAAGGCAATGACGTTAATGCTCCACCAGTGAAGCTATAATTTTGTACTTACTTTATAAGTGGTAAATTAAAGTAGCACGACATGGCTAAGGAATCTGACATTATTTATGTGGAATAGGATTATATTAAATTAACATTCTGATGGGTACAAAACCCCCCATTGTATTGCTCTGTGCAGCACTAGTGAACTAAATTGTTCCAAAAGCTAGTTTATGTTATTAGGCACGTATAACCTTCCATGCTGTATCAGTGCCGGGTGGAAAAATAATGTGGTTACTTTGCCAATTTGATATTATAATCAGGAAAATGGAATAAATATCTACAAGACATGCTATGTTTGTAAAAATTAAAATGTTAGGTTGTGAAATTGATACAGTTACTAGTAAAGGAGTTGTATTTATAGTATTGCTCTGCTCTAGTTTGCTTAAAACTTTAATCGGGCAGTAACAAACTTGACTCCCAGTCTCCCTTAAAGCAATAATCAAGAATAAATCGATTGAAAGCTAAAGGGCACGACATAGCATACTTGTGTTACAAAACGTTATCAGTCCAGTCCTGTCTGCATACATATCGTGTAGCTCTAATATGTTTATTATACTTGTGACTATACATTTTTTTTGCTAAGTCTGTCGATCCTATTCATACTGATGTAATGTATTTCGTTGCATCTTTTGTTAATGATAGCCTAACTAAGAGCCCTTTTACTTGACTAAGATGATACTATCCAGAAAAAGAGTCTTGCTTTCAGCAATTGAATACTCATTTTACTATATAAGTACCGTATAATTTTGTTTCATAAATTGCTTATGTTTGGCTGCTAGGCAGCCCTTGGCTGCTAGGCAGCCCTTGGCTGCTAGGCAGCCCTTGGCTGCTAGGCAGCCCTTGGCTGCTAGGCAGCCCTTGGCTGCTAGTAAGCCCGTGAAAATTTTGTTTGTGTACAGTTGTTACACCAGAAAGTAAAATTAGTTAATTAGGCAAATTTGGTGTGTACTTTTTCTTGGTATCATTACAAAACTTTTTCTTGTTTTATTGCTCCCTAGCAACATTTGCCATCACAAGTAATCATATGACAGTTTTCTTCTTGCTGCTAGTCTTCAGCTTCTGTGACATGGTTCATAGGTACAGAGATTGTTAGTACCGATAATCTTAGCAAATTTTCCTTAACGACTATCCATTATACTGTGCATATAACTGCTGTCAGTCCTTCTGGTGTAACTAGTTTGATTTTAACTTGCAGGACTGAGTTCTTGTGCGAAGATTTTGAAATGGTGTTGCATCTTAGCTAAGTCTGCTGCTTGGTGGCTGGTGGGTGGTGCAGGCAGTAGTTAATAAGCCATTAGTAGACTTTTAACTAATTAATACATAATGCTTCTATGTTATGTGACTTCAGTATTTTGTGTAGTGACATTGAAATTGAAATCTTGTTTATCTTTCAACTGAAATTGGATTTTATCTTTGTAACTTTGGTAAGAGGGGATCGTTTGACCCATGATGGAGAAATGTTGGATCAGTGTAAACTAGTTGAACAGATGGAATGCTGTATCTTATTCTAGTTCCTCTTTTGAACCCCTTAATCATGGGCATATCTTTTGTTTGTCGAAAGAATGTAGTGTTTTGGTCATTAACTGATGTCATGTTTAGACTACTGCAGATCTGCAGCGATTACTATTAAGAGGAAAAAATTGATGCTTTTATGGCATTGCCAAGACTTCTAGTGAAGTTGATGATCAAGATATGGTGATGTTCTTGGTTGTAAGCTGTAGCCTGTAGTCTAATTTTGACTTCTGGACAAATAGATCACCTTAATTTTTAGTAAGTTTTAGCATTTAACCCCGCGGTTAAGTGATTGAATATGTGTTACTCCATAATTCTACTTTAAAGTCTTGACCATTTCCTCCCCTCAGTTCACCAAATATGTAAAAATGTGAGGTGATATATTTAACCTTTCTTTTTCGAAGTAAACATTTTCTTTTCTTTTGGAAACAAGACCTTGTTCAGCCAGTAATTACTTTTTTCTCTAGAAAAACAAGAATTCAAAAAGTAATTATTACTAATGATTATACAACCGTGACGAATGATACTTTTTAGACACTCAAAAATAAAATATAATTGGAAAATAGCTATCCATAAAAATAAGGAATATTTACAAAAATATCCAATTTTTTAAAAATATTTTCAAAAATGCTATTTAAAATTGCAGAAATATTGCAATTAGAGTTGCAAACATGTTGCAGCCTTTGCAACTGTATTTTTGAAAGAAAAAAAAAATTGCAACATTGATATTTTTGAAAAAATTAAATAAAAATACTTTTTTAGACAGAAACATTTTTTAAGACAGAAACTCAAACGGGTGTTGGCCTTCAATATCACAATTTGAAAGTAAATGACCCCAAATATCACAATCTGAAAGGTTGGCCCCAAATATCACTCTAAAACACAAAAGCGTCTAGCGTTTTCAATTTTTCTTTCAAAAACGCTACTTCGTGTAGCGTTTCCTATTTTTTTTTTCATTCAAAAACGCTAATGCGTTTAGCGTTTTGTGGGAAGGATTTTTATTTTTTTGTTTACGCTAGATAATAATGTGTTTTGGGTTTGAAAACGCTGGATAAGACTGTGTCTTGTGAGGTAACGCCACTTCATGTGGCGTTGTTTGTTTTTTATTTTTATTTTCCTTTTTTTCCTAAATATATACGGTTCGTTCTGAATATTTCTAAAACCCAAAATGCAAACGTTAAACCCCAAAAGTTAATTATTGAACCCCTAAATTTAAAAAAAATTATTTTTTTTTAATTTAAAAATGTAAATTAAGAAATTAAATCCGGCGGCCTGATTTTTAAACGCTAACACGTTTAAAAATCAGGATAAGTTAGGGTTTAGGGACCCTAAATCCTAAGTTCGTATACGGTTTATTCGTCGTTCTAAATATTTCTAAAACCCAAAATGGAAATATTGAACCCCAAAAGTAAATTGTTGAACCCCTAAATTTAATTAAAATTGTTTTTTTGAAATTAAAATTTTTAATTAAAAAATTGAATCCGGCGGCCTGATTTTTAAACGCTAGGATAAGTTAGGGTTTAGGGTAAACAATCCTAAACCTCAAACCCTAAACCCTAAGTTCGTATACGGGTTATTCATCGTTCCGAATATTTCTAAAACCCAAAATGGAAACATTGAACCCCAAAAGTTAATTATTGAATCCCAGAAATAATTTTTTAAAAAAAAGGAAAACATCCCAAAACACCACATTAAGTGGCGTTTCCCCAACACATCACATAAAATAGCGTTAACAACCACAAAAAAAATCCCCAAAAACGTTACATGAAAGTGTGTTTTTGGGATCATTTCCTTTAAAATTGTGATATGGGTTTTTTTTCAACTGAAACGAGAAATGTTGCAAGTGTTGTCACTGAAAAAGTGAAACCCCTCTCAACACTTCAACCCAGAAAAAAACCCTATAACCCTGAAGCTCAATTGAGCCAAAAATGGTGAAAAATGGTAAAACAAAGAAGAAATATCACAAACCCACTAAGCCCCATCATCACTCAAGCCCACCAGCAGCTCAACAAAACAAACCCATCACTGTAAAGACTCTTCCAGCTCATCTCATTCTTGAAATTCTCTACAGGACCCCTGTTAAGTCCCTGGTAAGATTCAACTGTGTTTCGAAATCTTGGTTTGCTCTTATTCATCACCCTACATTTATTAAAATGCACCTTGATTTCAACTCTTCAAGAAATGATAAAGATAAGCAACTTATATGTAGTTGTGGTTATGGTACTTTTATTGATATTGCTTTGTTAAGCCTCAGTCAGGACCCTATAGTTGTACATCACATTGATAGAAATTCTACGGATAGGCCTAATTACCCGAGAAAGATTAACTTTCGTGATTTTTCAAAGAACATGGTTCTTGCTGGTTCGGTTAATGGCATTGTTTGTCTTTCTCAATATAAAGAAATGGTGGAAAGGTTTGTTGTTTTATGGAACCCGAGTATTCGTTACTGGAGTGCTATTGCTCTTGTGGAATCTAAGTGTTGGCATAATATGTCGGTTGGTTTGGGTTTTGATGCAGTAAGGAATGATTACAAGATTATATGCATTGTTCCTGAACCTCGGTTTGAGGATTATGGATGGTCTAGGATTGAGGTTTACTCGACAAACCAGGGTTCTTGGGAAGATGTTGATAAGAAGGGTGTTGTTCACTTTATGCCCAATGCTCAGTTACGTCATTGTAATTTTATTGTTAATGGTGTTCCTTATTGGGCAGGGGTTGATGTAAGGCCGGGATATGTAGATGTTTTGGGCAGAATTGATCCTTGTACTGGGTTGTATAAGAAGATAGAGCATCCAAAGCATGTCAGGAATAAGAAAACTCGGGTGAATCCTGTGAAGTTGAGGGATTCGGTTGCTGTTCTAATTCAATCCCCTGGTGAGTATCCAAACCTCGTGATTGATTTGTATCTGCTGGATGAGAACAGTGCTAGATGGACAAAGATGTATAGTATTGGGCCACTCGTTTTTGGCCAAGAATTTGAACAAATGCGGATCCCTCAATGCTTTAGCACGGGTGAGATGATAATTGAGACGTGGACATGGCGTACAGATCATGTTCAATTTACAGACCTGGTTCAAAATATCTATGACCCTAAAACTAAGGTTGTGCTTCGTAACAATCAAATTCAGGAAGTGCAACCCTGTTGGTACGAGTCCTACAGCCACGTAGAGAGTTTAGTATGCATAAAGGGAATGGTACAGATTGGGAAGGAGCACAGAGACAAGAAGACTAACCCTAAGATGAACTGGTATTTGCATTCATGAGCTTTGATTTGTTTATGTGTTTATATCGTGCTATATGAATGTTCTTAATAGCGTGCTGAATGGTTGCTCTACCAATCTAGCTGTAGTTTTGTAGTTATTTTTTAAGTGGCGCATGAAAGTAAGCATAAAATAGTTAAGGAAGCAGACATTACACCATGTAGGATAAGTTTTATCGAATGCATAGAAATACAATACCTCATTTAATGCACATGCAGCACTGCAATGATCTGAAGTCTAGTTTCTCCAGTTTCTTGCGTTGGGTACATGTTGTTACCCTGGCATACTCCAGCAGTGGAAAAAGAATATGGCTACAATTTCAATTTGATATTACGATCAGACAAGGCCATTAATATCTATGAGTTATCCTATGTTTCTAAATTAGTATTCACAACTTACTAAGATTGATACAGTTACTAGTGGAGGACTTGTTATTTAGTATTGTTTTGCATCGCTCTAGTTTCCTTAAGTTGTACACTATTCCGGCTGTAACAAATTTGACTCCTATAAAAAATTAATTAAGAAGATACATTTAAAATCTAAGGGAGTCGGGGACATACTTGCGTTATGAAACAATATCAGTTCAATTTGTGCGCTGGTTGGCTGCTGTTTGCATACTTATCGTGTTATATCTAGAATGTCTCATAGTATGCATTAATTGTGTGTCTATCTATCCTCGTCATATTGATGTGATCCATTTTGTTGCTTCTATCATCAGAAAGAGCTGAATTAGGAGCCCTTTTACTTAACTAGTTGACTGGGGGGAATCCTACTTCTCCCAAACAAATGAACAAAATTATTACTTCTGAAGACTGACATATTGATGCTACTATATCTTGTTCTCTGATATGCTTATATATATGACTACCTACTGAGGTTTTTTTACTGCTCCCTTGCAACATTTACCATCATAAGTAATTTATCCCATTTTCTATATTCTAGTAAAAAAAATTTTATGTAACCCTAGTTATTAGTATCAAGAATCGTGCCATTTTACTCTGTATACGACCGTTGTCCATTTCTCGTGTTATGCCTATATATAAATGGATTTTCACGTGCAGGACTGAATTCTTATCCAAAGAATTTGATTCAGTGTTGCATCTTTAGTTACATCTGCTACTGGATAGGTGGTGCAAGCATGAATGTAGCAGTTAACAGACCGTTCACCTTTTATGTGTAATGCTTTGTTTGCAACTTTTGTCAATTGGGGATCAATTAACTTGTGATGGACAAATGCTGGATCAGTGTAAATTTTTGGATCAGACAGATTGATGCCACTTCCATTGCTGTATCTTTATCATATTCTAATTCGTCTTTTGAACCCCTTAATTATGGATATCATATGCTTGACAAAAGAATTTAGTGAATTGTTTCCTAAGGTCATGTGTAGACTGTTGCAGTTGTAATTAGGACTTAGGAGAGCAGAGAGTTGATACTTGTATGAATGCTAATATGCTATGACTTATCCTCGAGAAGCTAAATCGATCTAATCGTATTTAGTTGTTTTTATGAGTACAGTTTTTGGCTTGTGTACTGGTTTATTTTTTTCAAATAAGGGTTTCAAGTCCATATACAGTAAAACCTCTATAAATTAATATAATCGGCACCGGCGAATTCTATTAATTTATAAGGTTATTAATTAATCGAGGTTAAATTTATACTGTCGTCCTTATGTTAGGACCAAAAATTTACATTAAAAATATTAATTTATCGTGGTATCGAGTATTAATTTAACGAGGTTTTACTGTACAATTATGGATTATGAAGTCAAAGAGGCAAGGGGACTTTTGTTGGTCATGTTTTGAGGGCCTGTTTATTGCTACTCTCATACATTTGCACGTACACAAATACGCATACTCCCGTTTACTAATCATCTTCTCTACGAACCCATTACTCATTATGATTTATTAGGGTGGAGAACTCGGAACCACAGTGAACCGATGATTGTCTTGTATGCACCTGCTGGTCGTAAAACTCAGAAACCCGAGAGGAGAAGAGCAAAACAGGTGAAATGTACTTACTAGACTCTAAGAAGGTGTCCTACGATGCTCCTCGCCAACATTCTAACATCTTTCTCATTGATGAGTACTACTAAACTTGTTCATGTGAGCAGTTAGCATCCAGCAAATTCTTCACATTCGTTTAACCAAGCCTATCCAAGTCGAATTTTCATCGACACATAGTGCAAGCACTAGATTAAAACCAAACACTTTTTCAAATTCTATGAAAATTAAAGAGATGATACTGATTTTTTCATGTTAGGTTTTGGCGGGAGAGTGAGTGAGGCTGCTTCTTCATTTCAATTTATAAGGTGTTTGTATTGTATCCGATAAGCCATCGCATTCCCACTCATTCGGTGAGAAAAGGCCCTTTATCTCACAATTGGAAAGAAAATGGTCCAAAATATCACAATTCAGGAAAATGGCCCTTCCTATCACTAAGAAACGCAAAAAAATCTTGCGTGTATACAAAATCTGAAATCTCACTACTTACCTTACTGGGCCTGCCAATTGGGCTGGATCAAATCTAAAACAACGCATTCAATTATTGCGTGTTTGAAAGAAAAACGCAAGGGAAATATGCGTTGTTGATGAACACGCATCTTTGAGATGCGTTTTTAAATTATTTTTTTTTTTTAAATTTTGTTTTACATTCCAAAATTAGTAAAAACGTATATTAAAAATGCGTTTTTTAAAAACGCAAGAAAATGATGCGTTTTTGAGTGATAGAAAGGGCCATTTTTCAGAATTGTGATATTTTGGACCATTTTACTCTAAATTGTGATAGAAAGGGCCATCACCCTCATTCGGTTGGGATAAAATATAACTCAACAATAGATAAGTCCAACAAATTGGGATGAAATTTTAAAACAAATATATAAATGTTCTATGTAAATCACGAAACATTCAAAACTATACAAGTTTCAATGAGAAAACTGTTCCTGAGGTTAACTCAGGACACCTCAGGAGACTTACCTGAGGTTATAGTATAAATAGCTATGACAGTTTTGTAAATATTGGTAATTTTCTAAAAAATTCTGAAATTATAATTGTACCCTCGTACATTAATATGGAGAATTTTAGTTATCTCAGTGAATTTTCCTGATGTAACCTCAGGAACATCAAACCCAAGTTTCATAAAAATCATAATTTGCTCGTTCACAATTTAAAACAATTGAAAAAATACATTTTATTGAAAAATGTAAAGTAAATTTAATAATCAATTTAATGATGTATTTTTATAATTTTCTTCAGTTTATGTACTATACACAAATTTTAATCAAATTTTGATCAATTTAATAATTAATTAAAAAATTAAACATGGCAATAATTTGGGATTTTTTGGTACGTAGATTAACACTCGAAGGATACATGATAAGTTTTGTGTGAAGATAAGTAGGTAACTGACTTGGGACTGTTGTTAGTGATTTCTATCATTTCATTTAACCTTTATCATCTCATTTCATTGTTATCAACACTAGTCTCCCTACAACTATAAATAATAAACACATGCACCGATTTAATGTACAAAATATACCACTTTCTCCTCAACAATTTCATAACCATGAAACTTTCACTTTCAACTCTCCTTGTTCTGTTATGTTTCACAGGTTTGATCCTTCATGGTGAATCACATTACGAAAACGAAGACGAAAAACTGCCAATGAAGTTTAAATGGCCATGGTTCTCGATACCTGGCTATCAGCTGCCACAGCAGCCTAAGCCAATGAAGAAGCCACTTATCAAACCTGAATGCATTGTGGCTAAGTTGGCTTTATCCAGTTGTGTAAAAGAAAAGTTGGTTTCCACCTGGTTTTCGAAACCATTTGTCAAAGATTGTTGCAATCCGATTGCCAACCACAAGAAGAGCTGCCCTGATTTTATTTTCAAGATTGATGAGCTCTTGATCCCACATTACATCAAGAATGCATGTGATCATGCTTCTGGTCCTAATTCTGATAAACATGCCAAAGGTCCATCTGCTGGTCCTTCTGATAAACATGCTAAAGGTCCATCATCTGGCCCTTCCGATAAACATGCCAAAGGTCCATCTGCTGGCCGTCCTTCCCGTAGCCCTGCCCCTAGTCCTGATTTTAACACTTATCCCAAATAATTTATTGAAATTACTGGATTAGAGTCGTCTAGTATTAGGGTTGTTTTAGTAGCTTTTAGTAGATTGGTAGTAGTGATGGTAGGCTGGTATTTTAGATTTTAGTCTCAGAATCTCAATAGATTTCAGTACATGAAGTTATTCGAAAATAGGAGTAGAATATTATTGTATGGTATTTTAGTCGGTTTAGGCAATAAACAAAGTTCAAAATTGCTTCTTCTGATTTGGTTTTGTTTTTGATTCATTTTATGTCATGTTTGTTTAACTTCTTAACCTGAATTATTGTTTTTATTGTATGTTAGTACATGTTTTAAGGCAAGCAAAACATCACAACCTAATCAAATTAACATTTACATAAAATATACATCGGTTTAATTACTTAATTGGCTTTTTGCCTCGATTGAGTTAACACGATCCCTAAAACAGAAATAGCATTCGAGATTTTTTGAATTTTTTCTAAAAATTACTCTTGTGTTTAACTGTCACGATCAAGTTTAAGAAATATTTGATCTCGGTTTTTGTTATTCATAATTGTAACATGATACAAGATTTATTTGTACCGTTCTTGCGACTTATTTTCGATTAAGAAAAAGAAAACAGAGTAACATACGAAATGAGATTATTAGTCCACCAACAGTACATGACCCAATCAAATTAAGATCCTTGGGCATCGGTCATATCAACTCTGGCTTGGTCACTTTACTTGAACAGCACATAAACATTTAACCCCCCCCTTTTGTTTTGTCTGAAAATAGACCCCCTTCAACCCTTGAGCTTCCCTGAACTAAAAAATGGTGAAAAATGCAAAAACAAAGAGAAAATATCACAAACCCACTAAACCCCATCATCACACAAGCCCACCAGCAGCTGATGAAAACAAACCCATCACTGTGAAGACTCTACCAGCTCATCTTTTACTTGAGATACTCTACAGGACCCCTGTTAAGTCCCTGGTAAGATTCAACTGTGTTTCTAAATCTTGGTTTGCTCTTATTCATAACCCTACTTTCATACAAATGCACCTTGAGTTCAACACTTCTAGAAACAAGCTGCTTATATGTACTATTTGCTGTGATCATAGTCATAAACTCATTGCTTTGTTAGACGTAAATGGTCCTCCCATTCCGCTGCTTCGTGTTGATACACATTTTACTGATAGGCCTAATTACCCCGAAAAAATTAATTTCCCTGATTTTTCAAAGAGAATGATTCTTGCTGGTTCGATTAATGGCATTGTTTGTTTAGCTCATTATGAAGAAATGTCTGGGCGTTTTGTTGCTTTGTGGAACCCGGGTACTAATTATTGGAATCCGATTGCTCTTGTAGAAAGTAAGTCTTGGGATAATATGTCGGTTGGGTTTGGTTTTGATGCGGTGAAAAGTGATTACAAAGTTATATGCATTGTTCCTGAGACTGGACTTAGGAATTTTGGATGGTCTCGGGTTGAGATTTACTCTACAAACCAGGGTTCTTGGGAAAATGTTGATGAAAAGGGCATCATTCCATTTTGGCCCGAAACTGATTTGCAACATTGTAATTTTATAATCAATGGTGTTCCGTATTGGATGGGGGTTGATATACAAGAAAAAACTGATATGTTGGGGATAATTGATCCTCTTACGGGGTTGTATAAGAAAGTGATGTATCCTTGCCATGTCTACAATACGAGTATTAGGGTGGATCCTGTGAAATGGAAGGATTCAGTTGCTGTTCTAATTCACTCCCCTGGTGAGTATCTGAATCAGATATTTGATTTGTATGTTCTACAGGACGAGAACACTTCTAAATGGACAAAGATGTATAGTATTGGCCCACTCAGTTTTGATTGTGTTTTTGAACATTTACGAATTCCTCAGTCCTTTAGCACGGGCGAGATTGTACTTGAGACGTGGACACAGAATATGGATATTGTTCAAAATGTAAATCGTTATATCTGTGACCCTAAAACTGATCTTGTGTTCCGGAACAAAGAACTTGATGTGTTAAATCCGGTGTGGTATGAGTCCTACAGTCACGTGGAAAGCCTAGTATGGGTTAAGGGAATGATACAGATTGGGAAGGAGCTCAAAAACAAAAAGACTAATCCTACGATGAAGAAATGGTATTTGCATTCATGAGCATTGATTATTGTTATGTGTTCATACTATGCTTTATGATTGTTATAAATCTGTATGTGCTCAGCGTGCTAAATGGTTTTAGAGTTGGAGCATAATAAAACTCAGTAACTGAACTACAAAAAGTTGGTTTAGATAGTAAATGATAAGTTTCGTATAGGTTATGAAGATTGTAGTTTTAAACTCTCGTTGCACTAGGTATGACTTCATTATTCACCAATCCGACCTTGAAAGGCATGCTCTGCGAGTGTAGTTGTAGTTTTGGAGTTATTTATGAATGAGGGCCATGAATGTAAGCATGATATAGCCGGGGAATCAGAAATAAGGCCATGTAAGATTAGTATTGAGATGCACAATATCAGATCTCATTGTAGTGCCATGTGCAGCACTACAATGTTCTAGAACCTAGTTTCTTCGTTGGGCACATATTGATACCCTGGCATACTCTACCGCTGGAGAAATGGCAGGGCTACTATTTCATCTGATATTACGATCAGGAAAACACGAAAAATATATAGGATGTTCTATGTTTCTATAGTAGCAGGTCGTAAGTTATTGATACAGCTACTAGTAGTGGACTTGTAATCCATGGTATTGCCCTGCTCTGTTTTGGAAAAGCCGTATATGATTCCAGCAGTAACAAATATGATTCTCATTAACTATTCAATCATATCATGTTATATCTAGCCTCTCTCATATATCTGTAACGTTATCAGTCCAATCTGCCATATCTGGCCTTTGCATAACTTAAATTGATTGTGTCTCTCTATCCTTTTCATACAATGTGATCGATAGTGTTGCTTCCTTTTTTTTTTTATAGTCAAACATATATATTCTAGATGGGAAGGAAATGCTATTGTAGAAGTACCTAATTATCTTGTTCTGTAAAATGCTGAGGTGGTTGTATTGCTCCCTTGCAACATTTTCCATCTTAATTACATGTAACTGTCTTACCATTTTTTGTGTTACGGCCTATGGCTAAGACTAGAAGGTACATCTGTTTAGTAACAAAATTCCTACTAATTTTTCCTTAGATGGCTTGTCATTTTACTGTCTGCGTACACAGCTGTTGTGAGTCTTTCGGGTGTAACGCCTATATATATTGGTTTTCACTTGCAGGACTGAATTCTTGTCAAAAGAATTTGAATCGGCGTTACATCTTTAACTAATCTTCTGCTGGTAGGGCGGTGCAGACAGGAGTGAAGCCAGTAGAGAACCATCAACTTTTGTTGTGTAATGCTTCTTTTATGATATTTGCTTCAGGCCTATGTGTAATGACATTGAAGTTGTCCTCTAGTTTGAATCTCAATTTGCATTAAAATTTAGCTTTGTATGCGACTTTTGTTGGTTGGAGGAAATCATGTGACTCATGATGGATAAATGGTGGATCAAATACAGTGATACCTCCATCTTTTGCTGTGTCATTATCGGTATTTACTTTCCTCTTTCAAACATTTATTTTATTGCTTTTGTCGCATGTTTGTCGAAAGAATTTTGCAGTCTGGTCATCAAGTAAAGTCAAGTTTGGAGCAGTTAATAGGCAGAGTGGAAATGGTTGTCCGGTTGATACTTGTATGACATTTGGTCTGACTTGATGCGAAGATGATAGTTTTATCAGGGAGAGTAGTATCATATTCCGAAAAATTTTAGAATTCCCAAATTCTTTCACAAATACCGATTTTCGTGAGCCAGTTGAGTGCATGAATGAATAGTACTCCCTCCGTCCCAGTGATATATATACGTTTGGTTTGGACACGGAGACCAAGAAAATGTATACAAAATTAGTAAAGGTAGATGAAAAGTGGGTAAAGTGGTGGGACTAATATATTTAATAATAGATTTGAGATAATGGAGGAAAGTAGTGGATGTAATAGTGTTTTATATTATAGATTTGAGGTAGTGGAGGAAAGTTAGTGGGTGTAATAGTGTTTTTTATTATTAAAACTTTGTTATTTTTGGAATGTATAGAAATGATGGGACATCCAAAAATAGTAAGTGTATAGAAATGAATGGGACGGAGGGAGTAGTATCTAAGACGCGACAATAACCCATTAAACTTAGTGCAGATTCCATCCATATGGCCGCCATATGGGATTCAAAACTGCTTATATGGCCGTTGTGCAAATTGGTTTTTGGACACGTCATCCGTGCAAATTTAGTTACTCCCTCCGTCCCAACGATTTGTTATCGTTTGCTTTTAACATGAAGATCAAGAATTAAGATTAAAATAAGTGAAGTAGTAGGTGTTATAGTGATTTTATTATTAAAATAAATGAAATAGTGGGTGTAATAGTGATTTTATTGTTAAAATAAGTGAAACATTGGGTGTAATAGTGTAAAGTATTGTTAAAATAAGTGAAGTAGTGGGTGTAATAGTGTTAAAACTTACTATTTTAGAAAACGTAAAGAATTAATTGGGACGTCACAAGGGATTCGTTACGAACACTAACGCAAACAACGTCAAAGTGTAAATAATTGGTTGGGACATAGGGAGCATTATTGATGTAGATTAGAGAACTTAGAAAAGATAGATAAAACAAAAGGAGTTGAGTACAGTTGCACCATACTCGACTTTTTACTTTCAAAACTTCTATTTCATACATCATTTCACTACAAATGCGTATTTATCTTTGGGTTTTATATCAAATTGGCCACTCCCTTCGTAAAAAATTATCATTTAACCCAACCGTTCTCATCGGAGTCTCATTTAAACCACTAAACTAAGAAAATATATCATTTACCCCCTGCATTCAAAAAAATTAATACAATTTATGGTGGTCTAAGTGATATACAGGGGGCAAATGATATATTTTCTTAATTTAGTGGTTTAAATGAGACCCCGATGAGAACGGTGGGTTAAATTATAATTTTTGACGAAGGAAGTGGCCAGTTTGATATAAAACCCATTTATCTTTTTAGACTTGTTTGGCAATCTTTACAAATTATTTATAAAAGAAAGTTTAATAGAATGTTTTTTTAAGAAAAAAAGGAAATAATTCTATAATAAAAAAATCATTCGACATCTATAAAAATGATCAAATCAAATAAACATAAAATATTGATCGCAAGTCTTCATGCAATTAAACAATTTGAAGATGATATATTTACAAGTACATGTTTCATCACAAATCGTTTAAATGCAATTCCATATGAGCTTTCATCACTAAATCAAAATCAATATTCATAATAAAGTAGAGAACAAACATCCCAAATTGAAATTGCAAACTGAAATTTCAAATAAAAACCTTAGATCTGAAAAAACGAAATCACAAAGAGAATTGATCCATTCTCGAATCCAATAAGCTCCGCTTGAATCAAAGAAAAAAAAACCAGAATTCAAATGATTTAGATCTAAAAAATAAAACAAACAAATCAAAAGAGTAGAAATCCTTTTCCAAAAAGGAGGATCATTGAAAAAAATAAGAATAAATAAAATAAATTAAAGAATTTGGAATTTTTTTACCGAAAAAATTGGTGAAAGACCCACCGATTAGGAAAGGAAGTCGGCTGGAAAAAGAAAGAAAAATAGGGTTAGAGTATCTCCAATGTAGTAGATCCTTTAGTTAAAATCATAAATATAATGCCATAAATAAAATTTATAAAGATTTTGTAGAAAAATATTCACTCCAATTTAACATTACCTTTAGCAAAAATTATAGATAATCTCTTTTCGTTGGTTATATTTGGCCAACCTCTAGGGTTCTGTAAGAAATATTTTATATGATCTATTACCATATAAAACTATATTCCATTTATAACAAACTGAAGTAATAATAATATACTATATTTATAATATAATCAACATTATAGCTAATATATCATTGGAGCACATTACATAATCAATATTTTATCTGATTTAGCCAACCATTTTTAAAAAATACCGTTGGAGATGCTCTTAGGAGGATTATAGCGTCTTGTTAAGTAGACGATTGTGACTCAAGTTTAATAGAATGTTACTTTTTTTTATTAGAGAAAACATCTGATAACCCGCGTGAAGCACGGATTGTAATAAATTATCTTAAATTTTTATTTTTTTTATATAAAATAAAATCTAGAATCACCAAGTTGTATATATAATATAATACTATATTCTCGACTTTATTTCGATTACTAGTTAATAAATTCCTAGTATATAACTTCACTATTAAATTAAATTAATATTTAATATTATTATTTTAATTAATTAAATTTACATAACTTCATTCTGGTAATATAAGAGTAGTTATATTATTGATTGTATTTATTATTAAACTATTTTAGATAATTTTTAAATATTAATTAAAGGAATCCTAAGTTCTATGTAATACTATATGTAATACTATATTCCTGACTTTTATTTCAATTTTTAGTTAATAGTCTCATATCATAGTATATAATTTCAGTATTAGAAATATAAGTTCATTATTAAATTAAATTATTATATAATATTACAATTTTAATTAATTAATATTTAGTATCATACCGCGGTATAGATAGGGGTGAAAACGAGCCGAATATGTGCGAACACTAGTATGGTCGGATTCAGCTCGAATTTATAGTTATCCGTTCGGATTCGGTCCGGATTCGAATTGATATGTTTATTCGTTCAAAATAATCTTAAAATTGTAAGAATATTCGTATAATTATTTACAAATAACTAAAATATGCTACTTTT
Organism: Kitagawia praeruptora; assembly: GCA_037693485.1. Taxonomy (NCBI): domain Eukaryota; kingdom Viridiplantae; phylum Streptophyta; class Magnoliopsida; order Apiales; family Apiaceae; genus Kitagawia; species Kitagawia praeruptora. The sequence goes on from CM075347.1 coordinate 134,933,259, forward strand.
TTTAATATTACTTTAAAATATATTTTATATATAATATAAAATATATACATAACTTACGAATTATAATCGAATATGTAAGATAAACACATATTCGAGTACTCTGAATTTATTCGAGCTACTCTAAATAAATATGATCGAATACTGAAGTGGTGAGATTCGACTCGATATTCGTTCAAATTATAAAATAGGATTCGAATTCGCTCATTTTTTATACGAATACGAATAATATTCGTTATTAACGAGTCGAATCCGGATTCGAACCCGGATTACTCGGATTCGTTTTCAGCCCTAGGTATAGACGACATATCATTAAGAAGGATTTCTGTTTTTAATAAAGAGTATAAATAACTATATTTATACACGGATAATAAGTTATGTTGCAAATGTTCGGTGAATAGCAAACTCAATAATTAGAAACGTGTAAAGTGTATAATGTTACATTGCTTAAAGGTGCGGCGCAAATTGAGAAAAAAATGATTTCGTATTGGTGGGGAGGAGGCATTAAATGGATGTCGTGGAGTAGTCTATGTGAAGTGAAGGAAGCAGGGGGGTTGGGGTTTAAGAGATTGAGGGAATTCAATATGGCCATGTTAGCTAAACAAGCATGGAGGTTAATGAATAACTCGAATCCTTTAGTGACTGCGTTAATGAAGGCTAAGTACTATGCAAATGGTGAGTTTGTGAATGCTCAGTTGGGTCAAAATCCGAGTTATACATGGAGGAGTATCATGTCTGTACAAGAAAGTATGAAGCAGGGAAGTAGGAGAAAAATTGTTGATGGGAGGGACACACGTATATGGCATATTCCTTGGTTGCCATGCCCTGTTAATGGATATATTACTACGGATATGCCGCAGGTTTTGGAGAATACTACGGTGCATGGACTGATGGAGACTGGAAGTAGAAGGTGGGATGAAGACATTTTGGTTGATCTGTTTAACGAGAGAGATCGAAGTCTGATACAACAAATTCCTTTATCTAGTCGTAATACTGGTAATGATGCTTGGTACTGGATTTTTGATGGGGATGGTGACTTTACGGTTAGAAGTACATACAGACAGATTCATGGTGAACAGGCTTGTGAGGATAGAAAATTTTGGACGAAGTTGTGGGGACTCAAATTACCTGGTAAAATGCTGAATTTAATATGGCGTGCTTGTTTTAATGTATTACCTACAAAAGTAGCATTGGCTATTAAAAAGGTGGATGTGGTGAAAGCATGTTCATGGTGCCATGTATACAATGAGGATGCAGGCCATGCATTGTTTACTTGTTGTTTTGCTTGAGAGATGTGGAATTTGGTAGGATTACAGAGGGTGGTACCAGTTGATGAAGGGGGAACTGTTTTGCAGATTTTAAAGGAAGCTTTTAATAGTAGTACTACGGAACAGTGCGTTCAGATTGGCCTAATGTGTTGGAGCTTATGGATTCATCGAAATACATGGATATGGGATAGAAAGGCTATGTCGACTTTTGGGGTTAATGCTATGGCTATGAACTTGTTTCAGGACTGGAAGAAAGCACAAGAGGATGGGTCTGGTAGTAAGAAACGAGCCCAGTTGCAGCAGTGGTGTAAACCACCACCGGGGTGGATAAAAATCAACATTGATGCTTCTTGTCGAGTTGATTATGATTTCATTGGGGCTGGTTGTGTAGTTCGGGATGAGAATGGTTGTTTCGTTCGTGCTCGTACTTGTCGGATTGGTGGTAGAATGCAAGCAAAGGAGGGAGAGGCTAGAAGTCTTAGAGAAGCTTTAATCTGGATCAGGAATTGGAGAAATTCAAAATGCATTTTTGAGTTGGATGCTAAGGCAGTAGTTGATGCCATTCATGGAAGCAGGGGTAATTCAATATTTCATACAATTGTAGACGATTGTGTGGAAATTCTTAAACACTTCGAGGAAGTGTTAATTGTTTTTACTAGAAGATCTGCGAATAAAGTAGCACATTTGTTAGCTCAAGCTACTTATTCTATGCCAGATCCTATGGAGTGGTTGGATATTGCTCCAGATTTTATTTGTAATGTGATCAAAGATGAAAGTTATTCGTTAACTATCTTCAAAAAAAAAAAAGGTGTATAATGTTAAAATTGATTTCATTTCACAATTTATAACTAAACTAGCTTCAATACCCGTGCAAGGCACGGGATTGCTCTAATTTATGATTTGAATTTTTTTTCTTCATTGTGCGTTTTGTTAATGCCCGATATTTCTATTGTGACGATAAAAATCATTTTAGATAGAGTAAACTTCAAAGTGGTGGCCAGATTTTTCGCTCATTTTCAAAAAAGTGGTTAGATTTTCAATTTTGCAAAATGGTGGCCAGACTTACCTTTGTCCTTTCAAAAAGGTGGCTGCAGGCGATTTTCAATTTTTTGACAGGGGTAAAATGGGAAAAAAAATGCTAGAAATTCCAAAAATTGTCCACAAAAATTCTCAAATTAATATGTATCACCATATGATTGGTTATATTCGTAATAATAATAATAATAATGCCCCCCATGTATGCACATCAATTCACCAATAAATCCATAAATATGAGTTGTCAGGATTTAATTATTCAATTTATGTGCATGCATGGGGGGCATTATTATTATTATTACGAATATAACCAATCATATGGTGACACATATTAATTTGGGGATTTTTTGGATAATTTTCGTGATTTTTAGCATTTTTTTTTAGTAAAATAACATATTTTCCCATTTTATCCCTGCTAAATAAGCTGAAAATCGTCTTCAGCCACTGTTTTGAAAGGAAAAAGACAAGTCTGACCACTATTTTACAAAATTGAAAGTCCGGCCATTTTTTTGAAAATGAGTGTAAAATCTGGCCACTTTTTTGCAATTAACTCTTTTAGATATGCATTTTTTTTTGAAATATGTATATAAAGAGACCGATATTTTGTGTCTCTATCTTTTTATTGTTGTTTTTAGAGTGTTGATGCCTTTCTTGCGATTAGAGTTAGAAAAATAATTGACGAATGTACTTTCAACGTTTTTCATAAGTTTATTTGGATGATCATCTCTTAATCTATATTAAACTGTTATATTTGCATACAATTATATATTATGGGATTATATGAATGTGACTTTTGATTTAATACTACTACTAAGTATTATTGAAGCTTCAATAATTCGTTTATGGATTTATAAAATATGAATTCATAAAAATAAGGTTATTGTTATAGATGTTAAAGGTTCAGTTCTCACTTATGTGACACAATTTTAATATATTGTAGATCTTAATTTCAGATGACGCTATGGTAAATCATAACAAATTAAGAAACATAATGGTAAAATTTGATAGATTAAAATGTGACATATTGCCCTATCATAATTTATCATTTCATATCCACTAGTTACCTAGAGCCTCATATACTGTAATTACTACATGTCCGATTAATTATCTAAGATACATGCCTAGAATTTGATATAAAAAGTTTGACCATACACGAGTTATAAACGTGTTAGGTCATAATTAATATGCGTCGATCTAGTAGCCAACCCTCCCAAATTGCAATTCAAATCACATATATCGATTAAGTATTCGAATCTCCCAAAATATTCGGGAGAAAGCGATGTGCCGGTCAGTTAGGACGGTAGTTTGAAAATATTGTAAAAAACGTATTTTCTAAAAAGACAAGCAATAACAAAAAATAAGATCGTTCAGAATTTAAATGAGTACTAAGATTTTATTATCACATTTCTAATCCGAATATTATAATTGTATAATTATACAATATCTTTAATATTTTTTACATTTCTATTGGTGCTTTTATAAACAATTAAAATAATGGTGATTTGTTTCCGCAAAATACCCTTCAAATATTTTATTTAAAATCCTGTTACTTTTTTCAAATTTCGCATGAAATAAAATAATACAAATTTTATTAAAATGAAGTAGACATAGAGATTTTTGTATATATACAAATAATAATATGTAAAATTATAAAACAAATACTGATAAAAAAACACATGATTGATAGGTAAATAAGGTAAATAATATATGACATAATATAGGACACTCTGACACTTGTGAATGTATCTAATGAATCATAAAATTTAATCAAATATACATGTAGCTGAATGGTCATAACGGTGAATTTGAATTCATGATTAGTAGATTCATTATGTCAAAGGTTCGATCGTCATCTATATCGTAATATTTTTTTTACTTGACTTGACATTTAGGGGCATTTTTGTAAAATTAAATAAATTAAAATGTGACATGTTGTGGTATGCATTTAAATATTTAGATTATTACGTGTTCATTAACCATTTTTTAGAAAACATGTATTCAAATTTAATAAATTTATTATAATTATCTATGTATTGCAAATAATAATTATTAATATTATTTTATTAAATCGAATAATTTCAAAATATCTAAGTTCACTAAAAACCATATATCACTCATTTATACTAAACTATAACATAATAATATATATATATGTAAATGTAAAACGAAGAAAAATGATTAAAATATCTTAGAAATCAAAATACCAAAGATTCATTCATCACCCAACATACATAGCATATTTTATGACTCATAACACATGTGATGTGTTAGCCTAGTGGTAAGGTGATGTGCAAATGAACCTAAAGACCTAGGTTCGATTTTCATGAGCAACAATTTTTTGAAAAAAATTTAATCCAAGTGGATTAAAATGTGACATGTTGTGGTATTATATATATATTAGATAATTAAAAACGTAATTATAAAGAGATTTTACATTAAAATGTAAATATGCCTAGATGTATATTTACATCATAGGCTCGGTCCATCCGAACCTCACTCCAAACCTAACTCTAAATATTTGTAAAAATAATCCTATTCAAAGGGTTTGAACCCATGACCTTGCATAACTAAATGCAACACCATAACCATTTGAGCTCTGTGAGCATTTGAGTTAATAATAAAAATCATTAGCAACATACATAAATATTTGTATAATGTATAATTCCAATAATTATACATACACATGTACATACATACATACATACATACATACATAAATAATTATACATGAATACGTACATACACACATACTTACATACTTACATACATACATACATATATACATACATACATACATACATACATACATACATACATACATACTTACATAATTATTAATTATACATGCATAGTACATACATACATTTATGTTAAAAAAATATATTAATATTTCATTATTTGTAATCTATTAATTGTTGTATAATTAATATGCATATTTATACATACATACACATGTACAAACATAAATACATACATATATAAATTTCTATGGATATAAAATTCAGTTGGGTGGAATAAAAACTAGGTTATTAGATTGCGGCTAGGGTTTGCTGTATTTAATGCTAGGGTGCGTGAGCTTCGTGCTTTAATGGCTGCTCTCGTGCTCGTGGCTGAATCTGCCTTCACAAGATGCCTATGTACTTTGATGCGTATCAAAGATCAAGCCAAAAAACGTAGTTCTAGGTGATGAGGGGTCTGACCCTTTATATAGGCTGAGAAGCCTTAGAATTATGGTAGGAGTTAGAAACTTGGTGGGCAAGCCACCGCCTTGAGGAAGGTTCTAGACCCCTTCCTTGTAGGAATCAGTTTCCTTGTTGACTTAGCCTCCAAAGCACCTACTTCAACAAGGAAACTGATTCCTACAAGGAAGGGGTCTAGAACCTTCCTCAAGGCGGTGGCTTGCCCACCAAGTTTCTAACTCCTACCATGATTCTAAGGCTTCTCAGCCTATATAAAGGGTCAGACCCCTCATCACCTAGAACTACGTTTTTTGGCTTGATCTTTGATACGCATCAAAGTACGTAGGCATCTTGTGAAGGCAGATTCAGCCACGAGCACGAGAGCAGCCATTAAAGCACGAAGCTCACGCACCCTAGCATTAAATACAGCAAACCCTAGCCGCAATCTAATAACCTAGTTTTTATTCCACAACATTTGGCGCCGTCTGTGGGAAAAAGACATCAACCATGGTAACTACACGAAGAACAACACCAGCAACTACTGATCCTATTCCACTCAGCTCCGCTCCACCAGCAACAGATCCGGTGCCCCCAACGACCAGAACGATCGTTCCGCTTCAAGTTTCTCAACCCCTAGGGATGAAATCCCATGTTGAGAGTACGTTACCTCCGATCGTCCACACAAATCCAGGGACTAATCCCTTTCAGATGGTGGTTTCTCCCTTGATTGTAGATCCCAACAACCCTCCATAAGGGGTCCAGATCCACACTACGGATCTCCCCGTGAATACCAACCCAATGTATGGGCTGCCTAACTACCCTCCTACTCAAGGAGCTGGATCAAGTGGTCATGCCCTGCATATCCGAGATCGAGATTATCGCGATTTTTCTGGTCCTTATACGGATGATTCATCCTCTGACGACGATTACGATCGTGATGAAGCTCCAAGGAGGCGACGGAGAAGCTGAACCCCACCGACCGAAGGATTCCTTCCTTCTTGGAGGGATGTTCCCATGGGGGGAAGAGATCCTGGAATGCTGCTGAGGGTGTTAGAGTCCCCTTCACTCCCGACTGGGGTATTTGCGAACAGGACTCTATCTTGGGGAGTACTGACTTAGCTTTGTCCTGGTCCAGGCTCTCTATCACTGCCCCTGATCTCTTAACGGTAACTACAGGAGACAAGATTGACGAATCCGAGCGCCTTGGGGCCCAAGCTTTGTATCAGGTATCAACCTTTACATTCGATCTTTTTATTTGTACCTTGTTTTTTTTAAAAAAATGTCTTACTAATTTCCTTACTACATGCCAATGCTTATCTTCAATCTGCCACTCGTCAAGGCCGAGCCTATAGAGATAGCAACGTGGAACTGAAGAACGAACAGACAAAGTTCAAGGAGCAGCTCCAAGATTTAAACTCCAGAGTCGTCCGATCCGAGGCCGACACCCTATCTTATCGAAAGCAACTTCGCTCGCTTGCCAAGAAGAAGCTCTCTGATGCTCACAAGATAATTGCTTCATACCACAATTCGGAGGACTTTATGCAATTTATGGATAAGCATGATGACGAGTTGAGGCCTTTTAATATGTCAGTTGGGTGGAATAAAGCCATTAGCGCTGTAAGTAGCAAGCACCCTTCGGTGGTGAATCCAGAGGACTTCCCGTGCCCTACCTGGGCTATTGATAGTGGAAGTCATGACGTGGAACATGCATCAGGTTCTGGAGGTAGTCGCCGTCCTTCTGGTATGAGGAAGGCAGCCAATGTTGTTAGCTCTGGTTCTTCCTCTTCCCGTTCTGCTGGCAAGAAGACCATGTTAGAGAGGGAAGCAGCTACGAGGCGAGCTTTTCCTGGCAAGCAACTCCGTGGCAGAGTTGACTCCTCAACCGAGACTTCGGAAGAGAAAGGGGTCGTGGTGAAAGAGAAGACGGCGCAACCGATGGAGACGGAAGCCGAAGAAGAGGATGATGAGGAGGAGAGCTCCGGAGAGGAAGAGGAAGAAGATGACGATGATGAGGAAGAAGAGGGCGAGGAGGTGGTGGAGGAATCCGCCGAGGAGTAGATGGCCTTGCACGGCATTGTTGGCCGCTTGTGGCTTTATTTTCTCTGCTTTTGATCAAGGTCCTTCGGGACTTAACTTTTATTTGGTTATGTAACTTAACTTCAACTTTGGCCCCTTGGGGATGTTTATTTATGCATTCGTTTTATTTCCATTTGTGCATTCTTTTATTTTTGTTGCTTGGTCTTACACTCATCAGGTGCTTGGCACATAAAATCACACAATCATGGAATGGAAAACAAACTTGCATTAATAACTTGAAACGGGTTCAACCCTTGCATAAATAGTCTATCTCCTAATGGGAGCAACATGCTCTGTAATGGTTTCATCGAACCTTATTTCTACTTCTCCTAATAAATAGATAAAAGCCAAGTCCTTACTAGGAGGGCTTACACATAATAAATCTTGAGGTTCAAGGCATGCCAAGTACGGGGCACCTCAACCCCGTCCAAGGTCTCCAACTTGTATGATCCTCGCCCCAACGTCTTCCTGACTCGGTACGTCCCTTCCCAGTTTGGGGCCAGTTTTCCCTTCTGGCCAACTCCAGAAGCCTCTATCTTTCTCAGAACCAAGTCACCTTGCTGAAAGAACCTTTCCTTCACCCTATGGTTGTAATAAAAGGATGCTTTCTTTTGATGCTCCGCATTTCTGGCGTTTGCCTCATCCCTGACTTCATCAATCAGATCTAGGGCGAGCCTCATGCCTTCTTCATTAGCCTCAGGTTCAAATGCCTCAACTCGAGGTGATGCATGCATGATCTCCAGTGGCACAATTGCCTCAGCTCCATAAGCTAGCAGAAACGGGGTTGCTCCGGTAGTCACCTTACAAGTAGTGCGATAAGCCCAGAGTATAGGTAGCAACTCATCCACCCAAGTGTTCCTCGAGCGTTCGACCCTTTTCTTCAATCCATCCAGGATGATTCGATTGGCCACCTCGGCCTGTCCATTTGCTTGCGGATGTGCTACTGAAGTAAAATGAAGCTCAATAGCATTCTCCTCACAGTACTTTTTGAACTCCTCATTATTGAACTGTGTCCCATTATCCGTCACAAGGATTCGCGGGATACCATATCTACAGATTATGTTCTCCAAAAAGAACTGGGAAACTTGCTTGGTGGTTATCTTGGCTAAAGGCTTAGCCCAATCCACTTTGTGAAGTATTCAATGGCGACTATCAGAAACTTCCTCTGTGCTGATGCCATAGGGAAAGGACCAAGTATGTCCATTCCCCATATTGCAAACGGGATGGGGGAACTGATTGATGTTAACATTTCAGGCGGCTGCCTTACAATCAGAGCGTGCTTCTGGCACCTATCACACCTCTTGACATAATTCTGTGCATCGGCCAGCATCTCTGGCCAATAGAATCCCAGACGAGTTATTTTGTGAGCCAGGGCTCTGCCCCCCAAATGTTGCCCACAAATTCCTTCACGAACTTCTTCCAATGCTTCTCTTGCCTCTTGGGGCCTCAAACACTTCAAGTATGGGATGACAAATGACCTTTTGTAAAGGATGCGCATACCTCAATGCTCTCACTGACAGTTTTCGTGCCTCCAAGGCATTGTCAGGGAGCCATCCGGTTTCCAGATGAGCTTTAATAGGATCTATCCAACAGCTTCAAACATCGATTGGTGCTACCAACTTAGAGTTGATGGTCGGGGCCTTCAAGACCTGGAAGTAAACACTTCTTGCATAATTCTCTATCTCAGAAGAAGCGAACTTAGAGAGGGCATCGGCCTTAACGTTCTCTTCTCTTGGGATGTGCTCTACATAGCATTCGTCAAATTGAGTCATGACAGCTTTCACAACTCGCAAATATTTTGCCATAGTTTCATCCTTGGCCTCAAACTCACCATTTACTTGCGAGACTACCAATCTTGAATCCCCACAGACTTTGAGATTTTTGACCCTCATGATCCTGGCCAAGCCTAAACCGGCTATCAAGGCTTCATACTCAGCTTCATTATTGGTTGTCGGAAAGTCCAACTTCAAAGCATATTCAACTGTGAACCCATCGGGGCTTTGCAAAACTAAACCTGCACCACTGGATTTTGTTTTTGATGCTCCATCAAAATAGAGCACCCAATACTCCTTCAGATCAGGTACACGTTCTTCATCCTTATTCTCACTTTCTTGGTTGGGTATTATCTCCTGCCCCCCGACTTCTTGGTTGCTAATGGTACATTCAACCACGAAGTCAGCCAGTACCTGAGCCTTAATGGCTATCCGAGGCTTGTACGTTATGTCAAATTCTCCGAGCTCAATCACCCATTTGATCAATCTTCCACTTGCTTTCGGGCTGTGCAATATGCTTCTCAACTGCTGGTCTATCAAGACTTTGATCTTGTGGGACTGGAAGTACGGTCGCAATTTCCTCGAGGCAGTAATCAATGCCAAAGCAAACTTCTCAATGGGAGAGTAATTCAACTCCGCCCCATTCAATACCTTGCTCACATAGTAGATGGGTTTCTGAACCTTCTTCTCTTCTCGAACAAGAACAGCACTCAATGCCTGTTCGGATACCGCCAGGTATAGGTAAAGAGTCTCCCCGGGACTTGGCTTGGCCAACAACGGGGCTTCAGCCATGTACTTCTTCAACTGTTCGAAGGCCTCTTGGCTCTCTGTGGTCCACTCAAAATTTTTCACTTTCTTTAATGCCTGAAAGAAAGGCAAGCATCTATCACCAGATTTGGAGATAAATCTCCCCAGGGCTGCAACTCGGCCAGTTAACTTTTGTACGTCCCTCACAGAACGGGGTGATTCCATGTCTAAGATGGCTTTGATCTTGTCAGGATTGGCCTCTATGCCTCTCTTCGAAACCATCAATCCCAAGAATTTTCCTGATCCAACACCAAAAGCACACTTGGCTGGATTCAACATCATCTTGTGGTGCCTCAGCACTTCAAATGCCTCTCTGAGGTGCTTAATGTGGTCCGCCTTATACAGACTCTTGACCAGCATATCATCAACATAAACCTCCATGGTTTTCCCAATCAGATGGGCGAATATCTTATTCACCAGTCGTTGGTAAGTGGCTCCTGCATTCTTTAGACCAAAAGCCATAACGAGATAACAAAAAACACCAAAGTCAGTTATGAAAGATACCTTAGGGATGTTATCCTTATGCATCTTAATTTGATTGTAGCCGCTGAACCCATCCATGAAACTCAACATCTCATGTCCAGTTGTGGCATCTATCAACATGTCTATCCTTGGTAGGGGAAAACAATCCTTTGGACAGGCGTCATTCAGATCGGTAAAATCAATACACATCCTCCACTTCCCATTCGCCTTCTTGACCATCACGGGGTTAGCTAACCATTCGGGAAACTGAATCTCTTCAATGAAACCAGCCTCTAAGAGCTTATCAACCTCTTGCTTAATGTCCTCTTGCCTTTCAGGAGCAAAATTGCTCTTTTTTTGTTTTATCTTCTTCCGTTCAGGATCAACATTCAACTTATAAGTTATGAGTTGGGGATCAATCCCTGGCATATCAGCAGCAGTCCAAGCAAACACATCGCTATTTTCTTGCAAAAATGTTGTCAACTTACCCTTCAAAGGCTCCTTCAAAGAAGCTCCTATGTAAGTAACTTTCTCAGGGTCACCCAGCTCTAGAGGTATGGGAATCAACTCCTCCGCTGGCTTTCCTCGATGTTCATCATCATTACGGACGTCTATGTCTTCAATTGGGAGTACCTGCCCCCCGACTCCATCAGCTCTCAAAGCAGACACATAGCAACTCCTTGCCATCTTCTGGTCACCTTTCTGTTCTCAAACACCATTCCTGGTTGGAAACTTAATCTTCATGTGGTAAGTGGAGGCAACAGCCTTAAACGCATAAAGTCCAGTCCTTCCCAGTATTGCATTATATGTCGAGGATGCCTTGATTACCAGAAAATTCAACATCTGAGTTGCTTCCTTAGGTTCTTGTCCAATTGTCATGGGCAACTGAATAGTACCCTCAACCTTGGACTCTACCCCATTAAATCCGTAGATTGGCATATTGGTTGAGGTAAGCTGAGAGTCGGTGTATCCCATCTTTACAAACGCATCATGAAACAGGATATCAACAGAAGCTCCATTGTCTATCAAGACTCGCTTCACTTCTGAGTTCCCAATCACAGGGGTTATAACCAACGGGTCATCATGGGGGAACTTTACCCCTTCCAGGTCAGAATCATCAAAATCAATTACTGTTTCAGTTCTAGCACGTTTCGGGACCTCTCCCACGATGTGCATCACCTCTCTGGCATAAGCCTTCCGAGAGTTTCGAGTTGTTTCAAAATCAATAACATGTACTTTAGGCATTATGCCAGAGAGGTGATGCACATCGTGGGAGAGGCCCCGAAACGTGCTAGAACTGAAACAGTAATTGATTTTGATGATTCTGACCTGGAAGAGGTAAAGTTCCCCCATGATGACCCGTTGGTTATAACCCCTGTGATTGGGAACTCAGAAGTGAAGCGAGTCTTGATAGACAATGGAGCTTCTGGTGATATCCTGTTTCATGATGCGTTTGTAAAGATGGGATACACCGACTCTCAGCTTACCCCAACCAATATGCCAATCTACGGATTTAATGGGGTAGAGTCCAAGGTTGAGGGTACTATTCAGTTGCCCGTGACAATTGGACAAGAACCTAAGAAAGCAACTCAGATGTTGAATTTTCTGGTAATCAAGGCATCCTCGACTTATAATGCAATACTGGGAAGGACTGGACTTTTTGCGTTTAAGGCTGTTGCCTCCACTTACCACATGAAGATTAAGTTTCCAACCAGGAATGGTGTTGGAGAACAGAAAGGTGACCAGAAGATGGCAAGGAGTTGCTATGTGTCTACTTTGAGAGCTGATGGAGTCGGGGGGCAGGTACTCCCAATTGAAGACATAGACGTCCGTAATGATGATGAACATCAAGGAAAGCCAGCGGAGGAGTTGATTCCCATACCTCTAGAGCTGGGTGACCCTGAGAAAGTTACTTACATAGGAGCTTCTTTGAAGGAGCCTTTGAAGGGTAAGTTGACGACATTTTTGCAAGAAAATAGCGATGTGTTTGCTTGGACTGCTGCTGATATGCCAGGGATTGATCCCCAACTCATAACTCATAAGTTGAATGTTGATCCTGAACGGAAGAAGATAAAACAGAAAAAGAGGAATTTTGCTCCTGAAAGGCAAGAGGCCATTAAGCAAGAGGTTGATAAGCTCTTAGAGGCTGGTTTCATTGAAGAGATTCAGTTTCCCGAATGGTTAGCTAACCCCGTGATGGTCAAGAAGGCGAATGGGAAGTGGAGGATGTGTATTGATTTTACCGATCTGAATGACGCCTGTCCAAAGGATTGTTTTCCCCTACCAAGGATAGACATGTTGATAGATGCCACAGCTGGACATGAGATGTTGAGTTTCATGGATGGGTTCAGCGGCTACAATCAAATTAAGATGCATAAGGATGAAATCCCTAAGGTATCTTTCATAACTGACTTTGGTGTTTTTTGTTATCTCGTTATGGCTTTTGGTCTAAAGAATGCAGCTTCCACTTACCAGCGACTGGTGAATAAGATATTCGCCCATCTGATTGGGAAAACCATGGAGGTTTATGTTGATGATATGCTAGTCAAGAGTCTGTATAAGGCGGACCACATTAAGCACCTCAGAGAGGCATTTGAAGTGCTGAGGCACCACAAGATGATGTTGAATCCAGCCAAGTGTGCTTTTGGTGTTGGATCAGGAAAATTCTTGGGATTGATGGTTTCGAAGAGAGGCATAGAGGCCAATCCTGACAAGATCAAAGCCATCTTAGACATGGAATCACCCCGTTCTGTGAGGGACGTACAAAAGTTAACTGGCCGAGTTGCAGCCCTGGGGAGATTTATCTCCAAATTTGGTGATAAATGCTTGCCTTCTTTCAGGCATTAAAGAAAGTGAAAAATTTTGAGTGGACCACAGAGAGCCAAGAGGCCTTCGAACAGTTGAAGAAGTACATGGCTGAAGCCCCGTTGTTGGCCAAGCCAAGTCCCGGGGAGACTCTTTACCTATACCTGGCGGTATCCGAACAGGCATTGAGTGCTGTTCTTGTTCGAGAAGAGAAGAAGGTTCAGAAACCCATCTACTATGTGAGCAAGGTATTGCATGGGGTGGAGTTGAATTACTCTCCCATTGAGAAGTTTGCTTTGGCATTGATTACTGCCTCGAGAAAATTGCGACCGTACTTCCAGTCCCACAAGATCAAAGTCTTGACAGACCAGCAGTTGAGAAGCATATTGCACAGCCCGAAAGCAAGTGGAAGATTGATCAAATGGGTGATTGAGCTCGGAGAATTTGACATAACGTACAAGCCTCGGACAGCCATTAAGGCTCAGGCACTGGCTGACTTCGTGGTTGAATGTACCATTAGCAACCAAGAAGTCGGGGGGCAGGAGATAATACCCAACCAAGAAAGTGAGAATAAGGATGAAGAACGTGTACCTGATCTGAAGGAGTATTGGGTGCTCTATTTTGATGGAGCATCAAAAACAAAATCCAGTGGTGCAGGTTTAGTTTTGCAAAGCCCCGATGGGTTCACAGTTGAATATGCTTTGAAGTTGGACTTTCCGACAACCAATAATGAAGCTGAGTATGAAGCCTTGATAGCCGGTTTAGGCTTGGCCAGGATCATGAGGGTAAAAAATCTCAAAGTCTGTGGGGATTCAAGATTGGTAGTCTCGCAAGTAAATGGTGAGTTTGAGGCCAAGGATGAAACTATGGCAAAATATTTGCGAGTTGTGAAAGCTGTCATGACTCAATTTGACGAATGCTATGTAGAGCACATCCCAAGAGAAGAGAACGTTAAGGCCGATGCCCTCTCTAAGTTCGCTTCTTCTGAGATAGAGAATTATGCAGGAAGTGTTTACTTCCAGGTCTTGAAGGCCCCGACCATCAAATCTAAGTTGGTAGCACCAATCGATGTTGGAAGCTGTTGGATAGATCCTATTAAAGCTCATCTGGAAACCGGATGGCTCCCTGACAATGCCTTGGAGGCACGAAAACTGTCAGTGAGAGCATTGAGGTATGCCTTGATCGAAGGCATCCTTTACAAAAGGTCGTTTGTCATCCCATACTTGAAGTGTTTGAGGCCTCAAGAGGCAAGAGAAGCATTGGAAGAAGTTCTTGAAGGAATTTGTGGGCAGCATTTGGGGGGCAGAGCCCTGGCTCACAAAATAACTCGTCTGGGATTCTATTGGCCAGAGATGCTGGCCGATGCACAGAATTATGTCAAGAGGTGTGATAGGTGCCAGAAGCACGCTCCGATTGTAAGGCAGCCGCCTGAAATGTTAACATCAGTCAGTTCCCCCATCCCGTTTGCAATGTGGGGGATGGACATACTTGGTCCTTTCCCTATGGCAACAGCACAGAGGAAGTTTCTGATAGTCGCCATTGACTACTTCACAAAGTGGATTGAGGCTAAGCCTTTAGCCAAGATAACCACCAAGCAAGTTTCCCAGTTCTTTTGGGAGAACATAATCTGTAGATATGGCATCCCGCGAATCCTTGTGATGGATAATGGGACACAGTTCAATAATGAGGAGTTCAAAAAGTACTGTGAGGAGAATGCTATTGAGCTTCGTTTTACTTCAGTAGCACATCCGCAAGCAAATGGACAGGCCGAGGTGGCCAATCGAATCATCCTGGATGGATTGAAGAAAAGGGTCGAACGCTCGAGGAACACTTGGGTGGATGAGTTGCTGCCTATACTCTGGGCTTATCGCACTACTTGTAAGGTGACTACCGGAGCAACCCCGTTTCTGCTAGCTTATGGAGCTGAGGCAATTGTGCCATTGGAGATCATGCATGCATCACCTCGAGTTGAGGTATTTGAACCTGAGGCTAATGAAGAAGGCATGAGGCTCGCCCTAGATCTGATTGATGAAGTCAGGGATGAGGCAAATGCCAGAAATGCGGAGCATCAAAAGAAAGCATCCTTTTATTACAACTATAGGGTGAAGGAAAGGTTCTTTCAGCAAGGTGACTTGGTTCTGAGAAAGATAGAGGCTTCTGGAGTTGGCCAGAAGGGAAAACTGGCCCCAAACTGGGAAGGGCCGTACCGAGTCAGGAAGACGTTGGGGGCGAGGATCATACAAGTTGGAGACCTTGGACGGGGTTGAGGTGCCCCGTACTTGGCATGCCTTGAACCTCAAGATTTATTATGTGTAAGCCCTCCTAGTAAGGACTTGGCTTTTATCTATTTATTAGGAGAAGTAGAAATAAGGTTCGATGAAACCATTACAGAGCATGTTGCTCCCATTAGGAGATAGAGCATTTATGCAAGGGTTGAACCCATTTCAAGTTATTAATGCAAGTTTGTTTTCCATTCCATGATTGTGTGATTTTATGTGCCAAGCACCTGATGAGTGTAAGACCAAGCAACAAAAATAAAAGAATGCACAAATGGAAATAAAACGAATGCATAAATAAACATCCCCAAGGGGCCAAAGTTGAAGTTAAGTTACATAACCAAATAAAAGTTAAGTCCCGAAGGACCTTGATCAAAAGCAGAGAAAATAAAGCCACAAGCGGCCAACAATGCCGTGCAAGGCCATCTACTCCTCGGCGGATTCCTCCACCACTTCCTCGCCCTCTTCTTCCTCATCATCATCATCTTCTTCCTCTTCCTCTCCGGAGCTCTCCTCCTCATCATCCTCTTCTTCGGCTTCCATCTCCATCGGTTGCGCCGTCTTCTCCTTCACCACGACCCCTTCCTCTTCCGAAGTCGCGATTGAGGAGTCAACTCTGCCACGGAGTTGCTTTCCAGGAAAAGCTCGCCTTGCAGCTGCTTCCCTCTCTAACATGGTCTTCTTGCCAGCAGAACGGGAAGAGGAAGAACCAGAGCTAACAACATTGGCTGCCTTCCTCATACCAGAAGGACGGCGACTACCTCCAGAACCTGATGCATGTTCCACGTCATGACTTCCACTATCAACAGCCCAGGTAGGGCACGGGAAGTCCTCTGGATTCACCACCGAAGGGTGCTTGCTGCTTACAGCGCTAATGGCTTTATTCCACCCAACTTACATATTAAAAGGCCTCAACTCGTCATCATGCTTATCCATAAATTGCATAAAGTCATCCGAATTGTGGTATGAAGCAATTATCTTGTGAGCATCAGAGAGCTTCTTCTTGGCAAGCGAGGGAAGTTGCTTTCGATGAGATAGGGTGTCGGCCTCCGATCGGACGACTCTGGAGTTTAAATCTTGGAGCTGCTCCTTGAACTTTGTCTGTTCGTTCTTCAGTTCCACGTTGCTATCTCTATAGGCTCGGCCTTGACGAGTGGCAGATTGAAGATAAGCATTGGCCTGTAGTAAGGAAATTAGTAAGACATTTAAAAAAAAAAAACAAGGTACAAATAAAAAGATCGAATGTAAAGGTTGATACCTAATACAAAGCTTGGGCCCCAAGGCGCTCGAATTCGTCAATCTTGTCTCCTGCAGTTACCGTTAAGAGATCAGGGGCAGTGATAGAGAGCCTGGACCAGGACAAAGCTAAGTCAGTACTCCCCAAGATAGAGTCCTGTTCGCAAATACCCCAGTCGGGAGTGAAGGGGACTCTAACACCCTCAGCAGCATTCCGGGATCTCTTCCCCCCATGGGAACATCCCTCCAAGAAGGAAGGAATCCTTCGGTCGGTGGGGTTCAGCTTCTCCGTCGCCTCCTTGGAGCTTCATCACGATCGTAATCGTCGTCAGAGGATGAATCATCCGTATAAGGACCAGAAAAATCGCGATAATCTCGATCTCGGATATGCAGGGCATGACCACTTGATCCAGCTCCTTGAGTAGGAGGGTAGTTAGGTAGCCCATACATTGGGTTGGTATTCACGGGGAGATCCGTAGTGTGGATCTGGACCCCTTGTGGAGGGTTGTTGGGATCTACAATCAAGGGAGAAACCACCATCTGAAAGGGATTAGTCCCTGGATTTGTGTGGACGATCGGAGGTAACATACTTTCAACATGGGAGGTCATCCCTAGGGGTTGAGAAACTTGAATCGGAACGATCGTTCTGGTCGTTGGGGGCACCGGATCTGTTGCTGGTGGAGCGGAGCTGAGTGGAATAGGATCAGTAATTGCTGGTGTTGTTCTTCGTGTAGTTACCATGGTTGATGTCTTTTTCCCACAGACGGTGCCAAATGTTGTGGAATAAAAACTAGGTTATTAGATTGTGGCTAGGGTTTGCTGTATTTAATGCTAGGGTGCGTGAGCTTCGTGCTTTAATGGCTGCTCTCGTGCTCGTGGCTGAATCTGCCTTCACAAGATGCCTACGTACTTTGATGCGTATCAAAGATCAAGCCAAAAAACGTAGTTCTAGGTGATGAGGGGTCTGACCCTTTATATAGGCTGAGAAGCCTTAGAATTATATCTATGTTATATTTCCGGGGGCTATTTGGGTATTGGAACACTAACATATTTATTACATAATAATAACTGATATGAACTAATATGCATTTATTATTATGTAATTAATACTTGTATGTATCTCTGTATCCATCCATGTTAACTCTATATATTTATATTTCGAAGTACAGTTTTGATCTTAACATTGACCAATTTATTACATATCGTTCAAGTTTGCTTTAACAAAACAAAACATAGCGTAAAATATAAACAGATTTAATTTAACCAGAATTATCATTTGCATGTCACAATCGGGTATTGCATAAATTCTATTTACTCACAACAATTGCTGCGAAGATACGAACAATCGAAGATATCAACAATCCAATACTGCGTGATCACGAATAATTCATAAATATTTGTAATCTAGAGCATGCTCGTGCCTTGCACGGGCTACAAAGCTAGTTTATAACTAAAAATGCATACATGAGTTGTGAAATGCTACTTATATCAAAGTTCAAGTTTTATTTTAAAAACATAAAACACTTTCTTATATCATACTAGATGATAACCCGTGCGAAGCACGGGGCTCGGAGATTTATGTTAAATAATTACTAATTTGTATTTAATTAAATATTTATAAAATTATATTACAAAAACTTATAAAAAGTACTATGTTATTTGCATAAAAAATTTATGTGATTAACAAACTATAAACTTAGATTGTTTAATAGAAGTGCATGGAAACACGTTTCGGTTGTTTTCATTGAAAAATATTTAGGATAATTGATCGTAATCTTTTTTTATTATAAGTTATTATAAAAAAATTGCTAATATAATGTGAGAATTACAATAATAATAATAAGATTTCAGTTTTATTATATTTTTTTAAAAAAATAACATATAATCGCAGGGAAGAATGTTCTAGAGTAGTGTATAGAAACATGTTATAGTTGTTCTTCTTGAAAAATCTTTTTGGAGAATTGGTCGTATTATTTTTTTATTCTAAATCATGAAAAAAAAAATTGTATTATAATTATAATAGGATTTCAATTTTATTATTTTTTTAAAAAATAACATAGAATTATAAGGAAATATGATCTAGGGATAAAACTATTTTTTATTTAAAATTGTAATAAAAGAATTATAATTACAATAGGATTTCTATTTTATTAAAAAACAACATAGAATTATAGTAAAAATAGGATTATAGGGGTGAAACCAAAATATGGTGCGAACCAAAAGTGGTACTGTTAAAGGGGTGTTCCTTGAAAAATCTTTTGGAGAATTGATCGTGTTATTTTTTGATTCTAAATTATGATAAAAAAAATTGTATTACTCCATCCGTCCCTTTTGATTCTTAACACTTTGTATTTTGGGATGCCCCAATAGATTGTTAACATTTCCTAAAATAGTAAGTCTTAACACTATTACACCCACTACTTCACTTATTTTAACAATACTTTACACTATTACATCCACTACTTAACTTATTTTAACTATAAAATCACTATTACACCCACTACTTCATTTATATTAACAATATTACACCCACTATCTTGGTTTCCGTGCAAAAAGCAAATGTTAACATCCCATTGGGACGGAGGGAGTATAATTATAATAGGATTTCAATTTTATTATTTTCTTTAAAAAATAACATAGAATTATAAGGGAATATGATTCTAGGGATGGAACTATTTTTTTATTTAAAGTTGTAATAATAAAATTATAATTTTATTTTATTTAAAAAATATCATATCATAGAATTATATTATAAATAAGATTATAGAGGTGAAACCAAAATAGGGGTGAAAGTTTAAACCAAAAGTGGTACCGTTAAAAGGGTGTATTATTTTTTGATTCTAAATTATGATTAAAAAATTGTATTATAATTATAATAAGATTTCAAATTTATTATTTTCTTTAAAAAATAACATAGAATTATAAGGGAATATGATTCTATGGATGGAACTATTTTTTTATTTAAAGTTGTAATAAAAAGTTTATGATTATAATAGAATTTCTATTTTATTAAAAAACATCATAAAATTATTGTAGAAAGAGGATTATAGGATGAAACCAAAACAGGGGTGAAACCAAAAATTCTACCGTTAAAAGGGTGTTAATAAAGGTTATAGATTATAACTATAATTGCATACATTTTACGTTTAGCATAGGACTTACTCTAAATCTTAAAATGTATAAACTTTCAATTTATATATAAGTTATAACTTACTCCCTCCGTCCTTTTCATTTCTTTACACTTTTTTTTCACTTTCAGACATGCATTTTAAGGTGAATTTTAAGGATAGTTCCATAACTTATTTTTAAATTTTTCATTTTTTTTGTATAAAAATAGGATTGATCTATTTTTATACAAAAAAATAAAATTCCAAAAATAAGTTATGTAACTATCCTTAAAATGCGTGCCAAACACCCTATTTTGAAATGATAAGAAATGGAAAGGACGGAGGGAGTATAAGTTTAAAACTTTTAAGGAATCCCAAATTACCGAAACAAGTAGAGTTTAAAAATTAGTGTATTTACCAAAAATACTAGATTTAAAGTTTCTATTTGCAAAAATACCATCTCCTTCAATTCATTGCAATTTTACTAACCTAAGTTTCAAAATTGCAAAAATACCAACACTAATCCTAACCCCCCTCCCCCTTTTCCCTTTATGCCGACATTCCTTCGCCTGTGTACCTTTTTTTTTTTTTTAAGGTGGTATGATATTTTGGTTGCAACTTAATGCAACCACATTCAACCACATCGACTTCACTTCAACACTTTTTTTTAAGGTGGGGTGATATTTTGGTTGCAATTTAATGCAACCACATTCAACCAAATGCAACTACATTCAATTTTTTTTTTAAAAGGTGGGGTGATTTTGGTGGATTTGGGTTACAAGGCCCCGCCGGAGACAATATTCAACCAAATGCAACCACATTCAACCTTTTTTTTAAGGTGGGGTGATTTTGGTGGATTTGGGTTGCAAGGCCCCGCCAGAGGCAATATTCAACCAAATGCAACCACATTCAACTTTTTTTATAAAAAAATGGTGGGGTGATTTTGGTGGATTTGGGTTGCAAGACCCCGCCAGGGGCAATATTCAACCAAATGCAACCACATTCAACTTTTTTAATAAAAAATGGTGGGGTGATTTTGGTGGATTTGGGTTGCAAGGCCCCGCAGGGGCATATTCAACTTAATGCAACTGAAAAACGAAAATTACATTCAGTTGAATGTAGTTGCAAATTTAGTTGCATGTGGTTGCATTCAGTTACTAATTTCAAGTTCTATTTTTCAGTTGTCATTTTCGACCTCTTTTTCGAACTATATATATATATATATATATATATATATATATATATATATATATATATATATATATATATATATATATATATAATAGTTTCTGTTGCCTCTTTGCTACAGTACATTCCCAATTTTAAGTCTTTACCACTACTTCTCTTAGTTATTACAAAAAAACCACCCATTACAAAGTATTTTCTAAAAATATCAGGATATAAATATATAGGCAGAATTGTTTGTCAAGATTTTATATAGCTTCCTGGAGAAGCTTTAATTTGAATTGTCTCACTCTAATAGAGTCGATTTGAATTTTCTCAGACAATTTCAAAATAAAACTTTAAATCTATATCCTCTCTCTCTCTCTCTCTTTCAAACTCTTTTACCAGTAATATCATTTGAATGTTTAATATTATGTTTATGTTTATATCTTTAGTTACATGTTTCATAATTGGTGATTTACGATTCAATTTATTGTGATTTATAGATTTGTTGTATCTATTCTTTGTATTTGTTGTATCTATTATTTGTTATCGATTGTTTATTTAGTCTGATTCCGATTATGATTGTGTTTTTCAGGCGTTTGATTCTGTTTGATTCTATTGTAATTGTTTGAGTCTTTGTTTTACTAGGTTGTTGGTGATGGTTTGAAGATTGTTTCAATTGATGAAATCGATGGTGAGGCATATGTCACATATTTCAATTTTATGTTAATTTATAATCCACTGTGTTTTGATCTTCTTCAAGAATTGGTTTACAACAAGTAGGATTGCAAACTGATGAGGATTCCATTTCATTCCCCCTCCTGCACTCTCTTCATCTCTTCATGATTTATCTTTCAATTATGTTCCCAATTATGCACTATCTTATGTTGTTGATTTGTTGCAAGATAAATTTTGCCGAGTAATTGTTCGATGATTTGCCTGAAAGAAAAGGACAAGAAGCCTGGTGACTAGCTGATTTCTGTCTCAGATGTTGTAAAGGAGCATTAGGCAATTCACAGGTAACCATAATAGTAAACTTTCTTGACAATTTTCTTATTTCAAGGTATATTATTCTTGGTGTGTTTTGATAATAGTTCTTTCTTTTGATAATAATGGATCCATACAATTATTTGATTACATATGTGATACACGTACCTTGAAAATTGTTAATGGTTTTGATATGTGGGATGAAGATGCCATTTTCTTTTAAAATTTTGATGCATGTAATGATTTGAACCTTGCTGATGAAGTGTTTGATAATTTAACCCAGTGAAAAGGTTGATAAGTTTTGTCATTTTTTAGGTATGTATCTTGATGTGTTAATGAAGTGTTTGATATTTATTCTACCACTGCTTCTAGCTAATTTTTATTTATTACGCAATTAAACTTGGCTTTGGAGCCTTTAGTGTGGATGCAAGTATGGATGCAGCATCCGCCTTGCCAATTTAAGTGTATCTAACTGTAAGTGTATCTTTCCTTCTTATTTTTTTTATCAATCAGGTAGGATATGCTTTTGAAATCTCAGATAATAGTTTGTCTATTAACAAACTACTTCCACCATTATTATATAGGTATATTGTGTTTTTATATTAAGTTTTATTCACTATTTTTATTTTTTGACACATTAAAATTTATACGCTACGCTACAACACGTGTACTAATTTTCAATTACGTTACGCTGATAAAAGCTTCCCAAAGAAGCTATGTTTACAAAATTTCAAATTCATACGGGGAACACTTCCCCAAATCAAATTATCCAAATAACTCAAATCCAAGTTCATTGTTCTCTAATCTTCTCCTGTCTATTTCCAATTTGAATTCATCTTTTATTATCTATATTCTCATACTTTTTTTCTCTTCTTTTGTAGGTTTTCGAGTTAAAATATTTTCCAAGCAAAGAAGAAACACAATTTATATATTTTGTATCCTTTTTCGATTTGTCCTTGATTCTATATCTTTTCATTGATTTCGTCATTTGTTCTTGATTCTATATCTTACCAAAAGTATGAGCAGTTGTTTTTTAATATTTTGAACTCAGCATTCTGACTGTTTGCTTTAGTTCTACTAGAAATTTTCATTGTTATTTTGTTGTTTGAACCTGTAATAAGTAGTGTTTTTTCTTATGTATAAACACTTTTATTGAGTTTTGGCCAACATTTTCTTGTGAATTCTGAATATGCTCATTTTGTAGTATGAATTAATGGTGGCATTTTGGTCCTTATATATTTTTGTATAAGTATGGATATCTAACTCAAGACCATGTTTTTGGACCTGCAAGCTTCTTCCATAAGATTCCACAGACTTCTCAAATTTCAAAAATGAAAATTTATATTCAAATAATACCTATTATTCTCTCGTGGGTCAAGCTCAATTCAAATATTCTCTCTTACAACTTTTTTCATATTGTTTCAGATGATGCAGCGATGATTATGAAAAATAATACCTCTGAATATGTGAATGCTTCACAATGGTGACAATCATATTGAGGCTCTGTTAAGGATTTCGTAAGTTCCCAACTTTATGAATTGCTGACCACTGTAGTTATGACCAATTAATGGTTTAATTGGTTATTCAATTTTAATAAAATTCTTTTGATATATTATATTAAACTAACTGCAGCGGCGTTGAGGATTCATTTGTAATTGCTGATAATGCAGGATTGTTAGTGATGGGACAAAAGAAGAAACTGACATTTCAATCTGTTGAGATCAGGGTTAGTTTTAGAATCTAGAATCGTTTATGTTTGTTCAATGGTTTATAAAGATAGATAATTTGATACCAAAATTTGTGTCGTTGTTTACTATGAATGTTTCTATTAGCTTTGTTGCGATTATTCAGTGGTTATGTATATAAATCTCCACTCTTTCTTGCAGAAAGACTACCATGCTGTGTGTGTCGTTTTGATGGAAAATTGAATACCCAAATTAGTTTTGGTGATAACTTTGAATATTTTTGTTAGCTTTGATGCGATTACTAAGTAGTTGTATACCCAAATTATTTATTGCTTGCCTTTTTCTATGTATGCTCATGGTTTGGCGGACGATGGATGCAGGTATGCAATTGATGAAGGACCATTGTATGAGCACACGTTCCCTCCATCACTTGCCCCTTCCTTATCCTTTATAGGCATTCCTAATAATTGTTTTAGTATAATACTGTAGTATCGCTCTATTTATCATGCATGCTTCTTGATTAATACCTACTTTTTCCCATTCCTGGACACATAATTCTCCATTTCCCCTGTTTTCATTGGTATATTAAATGTAAGTTTAATATAGTTTTCATTAATGTAAGAAAATGTAAGTTTTCATTAATGTCATAGATTATAGTTTTAGTGAAAATAACAATAATGTTACGCAATTCAGAGATTATTTTGGGATTGGAGATTATTTTTGAATTACATATTAAATTATATTATATTTATTAGTAAATAGGGTTCGAGGCGCCGTCGGAAACGGGGCCGAGGAGTTTTCTTAGTAAAAAAAAGATAATAACATTTTATTATTTTAACATCAAAAATAAATATAAAATTAAAAAGGCCCAGCAACGCGGGCTTAAATACTAGTATATATATATATATATATATATATATATAACAAATTTCAGTGGAGACCATGTTTTTTGTGGAGTCCTGGAGTCCACCTTTGTTCTGCATACATTTATCATCATTTTACATTGCATTTAACAATTTTCTATGGTCATCACCAAGATTAGTTAGGGTTTTTTCAACAATATCATCGAAATCCATCACAAATATACATTATATTGCCCGCAACGACAAAATATTGAATTTGCAGAACAAATTTTATTTTGCAGAACCAAGTGTTCAAGAACAATATTTTGAAAATTAATTCATGAGATGTTTAGGGAAGTTTCGGAGCAGTTTACGATCATGTTTAGGAGGAAAGTGTTTTGCATTGGTAAAACATTGTTAAATGCGGATGAATGTATGCAGAACAAAGGTGGACTCCAGGACTCCACAAAAAACATGGTCTCCACTGAACCCAACTCATATATATATATATATATATATATTTCAAAAAAGAGGTCGAAAATGACAACTGAAAAATGGAACTTGAAATTAGAAATTTAGTTGCATGTGATTGCATTCAGTTGATTGTGGTTGCATTCAGTTGAATATGCCCCTGCGGGGCCATGCAACCCAAAATCATCCCACCTTAAAAAAAATTGAATGTGGTTGCATTCAGTTGAATATGCACTTGCGGGGCCATGCAATCCAAAATCATCCCACCTTTAAAAAAAAGGTTTAATGTGGTTGAAGCCATGGTTTTCGATACCGGGCTATCAGCTGCCACAACAGCCTAAGCCAATGAAGAAGCCACTTATCAAACCTGAATGCATTGTGGCTAAGTTGGCTTTATCCAATTGTGTAAAAGAAAAGTTGGTTTCCACCTGGTTTTCGAAACCGTTTGTTAAAGATTGTTGCAATCCGATTGCCAACCACAAGAAGAGCTGCCCTGATTTTATTTTCAAGATTGATGAGCTCTTGATCCCACATTACATCAAGAATGCTTGTCATGCTTCTGGTCCTAGTTCTGATAAACATGCCAAAGGTCCATCTGCTGGCCCTTTTGATAAACATGCCAAAGGTCCATCATCTGGCCCTTCTGATAAACATGCCAAAGGTCCGTCTGCTGGCCGTACTTCCCGTAGCCCTGCCCCTAGTCCTGATTTTAACACTTATCCCAAATAATTTATTGAAATCACTGGATTAGAGTTATTTAGTATTATTAGGGTTGTTTTAATAGCTTTTAGTAGATTAGTAGTAGTGATGGTAGGCTGGTTTTTTAGATTTTAGTCTCAAACTCTGAATAGATTTGAGTACATGAAGTTATTTGAATAGGAGAAGAATATTATTGTATGGTATTTTAGTTGGTTTAGGCAATAAACAAAGTTCAAAATTTGCTTCCTTCTAATATGGTTTTGTTTTAGAATCATTTTATGTCATGTTTTTTTAATTTCTTAACCTGATTCATTGTTTTTATTGTATGTTAGTATATGTTTTCAGGCAAGCAAAACATCACAACCTAATCAAATTAACATTTATATAAAAAATACATCGATTTAATTACTTAATTGGCTTTTTGCCTCGATTGAATTAACACGATACCTAAAACAGAAATAACATTCGAGATTTTTCTGAAGTTTTCTAAAATTTACTCTGGTTTTTTACTATCACGATCAAGGTTAAGAAATATTTGATCTCGGTTCTTGTTATTCGTAATTGCAACCTAGTACAAGATTTAATTTGTACCGTTCGTATGACTTATTTCGATTAAGAAAAAGAAAACAGAACAACATACGAAATGAGATTATTACAGTCCACCAATGATAACGTGTATTTTTTACATGATTTTGTATTTCTTTATCTTGATTTTATTTTAGTTTCATGAGCATTTTACTTATATTTGCTTTGTTTCCATTTGTAGTGCCACTTGCTTAATTGTTGAAAAGATGGCTTATTTTGGGCTTGAAAGTGAAGATTATTCAAGAGGGAAGTTAGAAGATGCAAGCTCACGATGTCGGGAGGTTTTTAATGTGTTATCTTGAAGATTTTGTCTCGCGTGACCGCTCCGCAAGCCGTTCGCTAGGCCGTTCAAAGAGTTAAAATGGAGCAGATTTTTGCACGGGCTACTGCACGGCCGTGCAAAAATCTGCTGTGTTTTTAAAAGGAGCCAAACCACATATCTAACCTCATAACCTAATATTCTCACCTAACACCTTCATCTTCATCTTAGCCTCTTCAAGAACACAATTAGGGTTAGTAGGAATTAGAGAGGAGACATTAATTACTTGTAATCTAGCATTGATTATGAGTAACTAACTCCATTTATTTGGCTCAAGGAGGAATTCATGTACTAAACCCATTTCAATTTAAGTAAGATTTATTTACCTCTATCTTGAATACTTGTGATGTATTGTTTATGATTTTGCTTGGAGATTTGTAAGTTGCTTCATCTTACTCTTCTTGTATCTTCAATTGCTAATTGTTTGGTCTAATACGTAATCGTTAGTCCATTCATTATAGTAGCACAAGGTTTGGCGTGCCTAAACTTCAAGATTCAAGTGCAAATACCAAGGTTGAGCTTCTCATCCTTGGGTTTGTCCTAGCCTCTCTTTGTTTAATTCCTTGACTTGATTAAATTGATAGTGCTTCATTATTGGTTGCTATTGTCAAGAGAGCTAATTTATGTGCTTCACTAAATTAGTGTTTATAATAGAAGAGAAATAAGAGATTGTGTGCTTCACCAATTATCTTGGTTAGGTAGAGTTTGATATAATTTTGCTTGTTTGTTGGGTTGAAGTACTTGAGTTTTATCCTTGGGTCAAATATCTCTTATCTTGCTAATTTAATCATTGTGTTGTTGTGTTGGTAAATTTGGATGATTGACATTAACTTAGTTGTATATCTATAGAAATTTATTTATTGTATGTAAGGTGTTTGATAGAACACCTCAACCAAACTCAAAACCCCCCTTTGTCCACACTTCTAGATTGTAAGAAATAATATACTCGAAATCATTATTGATAGTCCTTCCCTGTGAACGAACTTCGAAAAACACTACCTTCAAATTGGCACCGCTGCCGGGGTAGGCAACAATATTAATTTTGGGTTAATTGTTTCTTATATTTTAGATTTTATCTTTGTATATAATTTTTTTCTTTATTTCTTTGTTTTTTTTTGTGTGTCTTCATGTTTATTGGATATAGACATGAACTAACCCTTTCAGGAGACGATGGATAGTTATTTTGGTTGGAATAATGCTCAAGATTTCACCTACGATCAAGAACGATATCAAGATTTTTATTCTTTTCAGAATTTAAATGCGTATCAGGTGAATTCTTTATATTCTACAAACTCATGCTATGCTTCTTACCCTCCTAGCATTGATTATTCATATGCTTTTGAAAATCAATGTCATGATTCGCAATATTCATATGCTTTTGAAAATCAATGTCATGATTCACAATATTCATATGCTTTTGAAAATCAATGTTATGATCCCCAATATAATTCCCAAGGCCATCAAGAGTCTTATTCATCTTCCTTATCATCATTAGAGGAGATGATGAAACAAATGGCGGCAAACAATCTCCAATTTCAAAACATCACTTTTTAAAGTATATCCAACTTCGAAAAGAATACTTCCCAATTTCAAAAGAACACTTCTCAATTTGAAAAGAACATTTCTCAAAGCATATCCAACTTAGAAAAGCAAATGAGTCAACTAGCCAAAAATGTGAATCGATTAGCGGAGGTCAATTCTCCTATTAATCCTTATTCTTGTTTTGTAATTGATGAAAATGTTGTGCATGATGACTTTGCTTGTTTAGTTGACGATTGTCCTAGGCCTGATAATGATAAATTGGATGAAATTGAGGATCTACCAAGCTTAGAAAATACCTTTGAGCTTAATGAATTGGTAGATGAGATAAAAATTGATGAATGTACAATTAAAATTGAGAAGGAATTAAAGATTGATGAGATTGAAATTTTTGCTTGGGTATATAAGGATCCAATTTGGGAACATTTTTTGAGTCGTACTTATAAAAATTATTCTGACAATTTTTCTAGCTACTTTGATTTTTCAAAGTCTCCTGAGCATGTGAAGATCATAAAAATATTTTTATATTTTTATGGATCAAATATATATTTGCACACCTTATTCTTATTGTTGATTCGTAGGTATGTGCATTTATTTGCTTTTTCACCTCATTAGTTATGGTATTTGTATAAATAAGTCGAGCCAACGACAATAAACAAAGCGCTTTTTGGGAGGCAACCCAAGGTAAGTAGGTATTTATATATTTTCATGCGTGTGTTAGATTTTGTTTCTCACTTGCAGTTATGTATGATGTTGTGTATATTGTGAGTTTGAGGATTGATCTAAATATTAGTGAGTGGAGGTTCATTTTTCATCTATTTTAATTCATAAGAAAAACAACTCAAAAATATATAATAATTAATTATTATGTATTTTTGTGGTGTGACTAATGAATTTTATAATATATTCTCAAAAAAAAAATTGTAATAATAATGCCCCACTCAATAATATTTAATATCATTTATCTTAATTTTTATAATTTTTTTTTTGTATTATTCCACACTTGCCTTGATTTGTTTGTTCATGTTTTCAGGATTTAATATTTTATTCAGGAATTCAAGGATTTATGTGCGTGTTTAAAAAATGCTTGTATAGCCGTGACATTTTTGAGACATTGCAATAATTTTTAACATATTTATTCACGGGCCTGTGCACGGCCGTGCAGCAGGCCGTGAGATTTCAGCTTCATTCTGCATTCCAGCGCCTCTCTACTTTGGCTGTGCATAGTTGCACGACCGTGCAATGCTATTAACAATCCCAAACCCAACTCCTCTTTCCTTCTCCCATGTACCACCTCCAGCAGAACAACAATCACCTCTGATTGTTCAAACCACAAACCACTGTTCTTCCTCCAACCCATCTGTCGTCTTCTCCAACACCACATCTGCCTCCGCTTCTGTTACAACGCCACCAGCCCACACCATTCACTCTGCCATCACTCCTCTGTACCTTGGTTATTTCCTCTGTACCAAACCACATCGTCACCTCTGTTTCGTTCCACCCTTTCGATCCATCTCCTCGTCCATTCCCTCCACTTCCGTTTTTTTTTCTCCTCCGTGTCTCCGCCTTCCATCTTCTTCCAACAATCGCAGCCTCCATCCATCTTCATTACCTCCCACCCAGCTGCAATCTCACCACCAGCCTCCACCCTTCCTCCATCTCCTCTCTTTCAATTCCAATGTCATCATCACCACTACCCCTCAATCTCCATTCACTTATTCGACCTCCGCCTCACCACATCTCCTTCAGCCATCCTCTCACCATTCCCCTGTGACACTCACCGTCCAATCCCACCACTCCATCGCTGTCCAGTGCCAGCCCCTCCGTTTCACTGTTGCAAACCACAACAACTTCCACCTCCTATCGACCTCCATCTCTCCCGTTCTCATGCTAACCGAACCACCGTCCCACCAATCCTCTCACCACTCTGCTCTATTCCGTTTACCACAATCACAACCTTCACATTCCCTCCCCTCCTTCCTCCGCCTCACCACTTCTGTTCTCCCGCAACAATTCATCACCAACTCCTCCACTCCTTCACCCATTTTCCTCCCCTGCCTTTTCTTTTATCACCACAACAGCAGCCCCCCTCCCCTTTTGTTTTCAGTTTTTTGTTTAGTTTTTGTTTTGTTTTTATTTTTATTTTATTTATTATTATTCACTTCTCTTATTTAAATTTGAATTTCAGTTTTAATTTTCTAAACTAAACAATTTTTATAAATTTAAGAATCAATTTTAAAATTGTTTTAAATTTGATTTTTGATTTTATTATTATTTGATTAGTTATTTTTTTATTTATCTATTTTTATTTTTATTTATTATTTTTTCAAATCAAACAATTTTTATAAATTCAAGATCAGTTTAAATTTGCTTTTAATTTGATTTTTGATTTTATTAATAATTGATTAGTTATTTTTTATTTTTTTAAAAAAATAAAATAAAATAAAATAAAATATTTTTATTATTTCTATTTTCTTAAGTAGTGTATTGCAGGGCTTTGATGAGGGTTGGATATTAGCTTGTCGGCTATTCTTAGTTGGCTTGATTATGGTGTGTGGCGGTAATTTCATTCGTGGTTTGCAAGTTTGGAGTTGGATTTTGACAAGAATGGGTGGCGCTTCTTGGCTTTGCTCCCGGTTCTTGTTATTTATTTTCAGGGGAGTTCTCTTTCACTCTTATATCTACTTCGTTTTATTTGTCATGCATGAGGACATGCCATGTTTTAAGTGGGGGAAGGATTGTTTTTGTTCTCATTGTAGTATGTAGCTATTATTAGTACTATCTTTTGTTTCATTCCATGTCCGTCTCGTTTGCATTTAGAAACAAGTTTGGTCATAAAGCTTGTTACTTGTTTGTAAAAATTAAGACATTGTGAGCTTGTAGCCTTGTTTTCTCCTATTTCGTGCCTAACATTATCAATTTGTTGTGAATCTATAAGTTTGATGCACCTTTTTGCACACACGCACTTAAATGGCATGAAAAGTCTAGATGTTTGTAATTAAATTGTGAGCATGACGATTATTTCTTAGCATGCACGGAATCAAATCGAGAAGATGTTATTACAACTTAAACCTTGTGAGGCCTTGAACGATGATTCTTTTGCTTGTGTGTTGCTCCCTCTTTATGTGTGTTTCTTGCTCTAGGACTTGCATTAAACCTCTATTTATGGATGCACCATAATAAGGAAATTCTTTTTAGGATAGCCTTTTTGGCCTTTTTGGCCTTTTTAGCTTGAGAACCATGAAAATAATCCCTAGTTTACCCCCTTTGAAGCCTATATCCATATTTTTCTTCGTCACTTTCCCCTTTTTATATATGAGTCATAGCCAAATACTTCACTCTCGACCTAGTTGAGCTAGTTGAGTCTTGGAAATAATTGGTTGATGAACCTTGAAATTTGGAGATGTTGTGATGATGAAGAAAGCTATTTATTGTAAGTGGGAGCTAGTTTGATAGATGTGGTTCAAATTTCTTTGTAATATTTATATATGTAATGTGCATCCCCTTTGAAAAAAAAAGAAAAAAAAATAAAGGGGATGTTAAAAAAAAAGGAAAAACAAAAAAAGAAAACAAAAAAAGAAAAAAAGCAATAAATCTTTGTACTTTATTTGTTTCAATTTTCTTGGTAAATGTGGTTGTGTTTTGTAATTGTAAATGAGTGGAGATATGCTTTAGTTTGAGAGTTTGGTGTATGAAGAAAGCAAGCGTCATTTTGACTCAACTAGCGAGACTTTTACACCTTCCTTGAACTTAAATTTTCACACCTTCACCCAAGCCCCATTACAACCCATTTTATGAATTTCTTGTTTTTGGTGCAATCCGAAATTTAGGTGGACATGCAAGGTCAAGTAGAGCGCATGCATTTAGAGTTGGAGTTGAGTGAAATCTCTAGCCCATACTTGTGTGATGCATAATTGAGAGATGTGAGATTTTTCACCATACAATTTCATCTTCTTAATGCGAAGCCATGTATGCTTTATGATAATCTTGTCTAGTGTTCATGATTGAAGTGCATTCATTCTAGCTTTAATGTCATGGTTACATTTTAAACAAGGTGTGTTATCTTGATTCTTGAATTGGTTGTTAGCTCGTTATAGTGGATGACAAGGTGAATAGCTCTATATGTTTGATTTTAGTTACAAGTAGATATAGCACCATGTTTGGCTTGTTTTCTATTTGTATGACGATTTGGACATGTGAGTGTAGTAGTTAGTTTAATTAGTAGGTATTGTTAGTTTTTTTTTATTAGTGATTTTTGTGATTTTGTGGGTACATCATCTATAAACCCTCACGAGACCTCACTCGTCCACTAGGGCTACCTAGGGGTTCCAAGGGCTTGTTGCATATGCCAAATGCAACCGTGATCACCTACGGAAGTGGTACTAGTTAGGAGTATATGGTTATGTTATATTCAGTTTGCTCGGGACTAGCAAAGTTTAAGTGGGGGAATATTTGATAACGTGTATTTTTTACATGATTTTGTATTTCTTTATCTTGATTTTATTTTAGTTTCATGAGCATTTTACTTATATTTGCTTTGTTTCCATTTGTAGTGCCACTTGCTTAATTGTTGAAAAGATGGCTTATTTTGGGCTTGAAAGTGAAGATTATTCAAGAGGGAAGTTAGAAGATGCAAGCTCACGATGTCGGGAGGTTTTTAATGTGTTATCTTGAAGATTTTGTCTCGCGCGACCGCTCCGCAAGCCGTTCGCTAGGCCGTTCAAAGAGTTAAAATGGAGCAGATTTTTGCACGGGCTACTGCACGGCCTGTTGCACGGCCGTGCAAAAATCTGTTGTGTTTTTAAAAGGAGCCAAACCACATATCTAACCTCATAACCTAATATTCTCACCTAACACCTTCATCTTCATCTTAGCCTCTTCAAGAACACAATTAGGGTTAGTAGGAATTAGAGAGGAGACATTAATTACTTGTAATCTAGCATTGATTATGAGTAACTAACTCCATTTATTTGGCTCAAGGAGGAATTCATGTACTAAACCCATTTCAATTTAAGTAAGATTTATTTACCTCTATCTTGAATACTTGTGATGTATTGTTTATGATTTTGCTTGGAGATTTGTAAGTTGCTTCATCTTACTCTTCTTGTATCTTCAATTGCTAATTGTTTGTTCTAATACGTAATCGTTAGTCCATTCATTATAGTAGTACAAGGTTTGGCGTGCCTAAACTTCAAGATTCAAGTGCAAATACCAAGGTTGAGCTTCTCATCCTTGGGTTTGTCCTAGCCTCTCTTTGTTTAATTCCTTGACTTGATTAAGAGCCTGTTTGGGAACACTTATTTTAAGTAGCTTTTGGCTTTAAGTAGTTTTTGTCGTGTTTGGATGGACCGGCTTTAAGCTGGCTTTAAATTAAAAAACTGTTTTAAGTCATAAGTTCCATTTAGGTACTTTTGACTTATGGCTTATGACTTATCGAGTTTTTTTTTTTTTTTTTTTGCACGATTATTGTAAAGTTTAAATATTATGAATTTAAATTTTTTAAAGTCAAATTTTACTTTAAGCCAAAATTATTAAACCTCCATTTAACTTTAAGTAAAATTACCCAAACACATTCATTCAACTTAAAGTAAACAACTTTACTTTCTCCTTTAAGTTAAAAACATCTCCATTAAGTCAAAAGGAACTTATTTTAAGCAATCCCAAACACCCTCTAAATTGATAGTGCTTCATTATTGGTTGCTATTGTCAAGAGAGCTAATTTATGTGCTTCACTAAATTAGTGTTTATAATAGAAGAGAAACAAGAGATTGTGTGCTTCACCAATTATCTTGGTTAGGTAGAGTTTGATATAATTTTGCTTGTTTGTTGGGTTGAAGTGCTTGAGTTTTATTCTTGGGTCAAATATCTCTTATCTTGCTAATTTACTCATTGTGTTGTTGTGTTGGTAAATTTGAATGATTGGCATTAACTTAGTTGTATATCTATAGAAATTTATTTATTGTATGTAAGGTGTTTGATAGAACACCTCAACCAAACTCAAAACCCCCCTTTGTCCACACTTCTAGATTGTAAAAAATAATATACTCGAAATCATTATTGATAGTCCTTCCCTGTTAACGAACTTCGAAAAACACTACCTTCAACCAACAATACATGACCCAATCTTGCAGCATTACTTTACAACTATATCTACAAATAATTGAATTCGAACAAAAAAATGTGCCTTGTAAATTTATCGAATTCAGTTGGATCCGATTTATTAAAAAAAGAAAACTATGATTCAAAAATTGGTTTATTTTAGGTTCTTGCTTCAAATTAAGATCCTTGGGCTCATATCAACTCTGACATGGTCACTTTACTTGAACAGAACATAAACCCCCCTTTTGTTTTGTCTGAAAATAAACCCCCTTAAACCATTGAGCTTCCCTGAACTAAAAAATGGTGAAAAATGGAAAAACAAGGAGAAAATATCACAAACCCACTAAACCCCATCATCAATCAAGCCCACCAGCAGCTGAACAAAACAAACCCATCACTGTGAAGACTCTACCAGCTCATCTCATTCTTGAGATACTCTACAGGACCCCTGTTAAGTCCCTGGTAAGATTCAACTGTGTTTCGAAATCTTGGTTTGCTCTAATTCATAACCCTACATTTATACAAATGCACCTTGAGTTTAACACTTTAAGAAACAAACTGCTTATATGTACTATTTGCTGTGATGATAAGTTAGCATTGAAAGATCCTTCTGGTAATAATTATAGTCGTAAACTCATTGCTTTGTTAGGCGTAACGGGTCCTCCCATTCCGCTTCTTCGTGTTGATAGACACTTTACTGATAGGCCTAATTACCCGAAAAAAATTAATTTCCCTGATTTTTCGAAGAGAATGATTCTTGCTGGTTCGATTAATGGCATTGTTTGTTTAGCTCATTATGAAGAAATGTCGGGGCGTTTTGTTGCTTTGTGGAACCCGGGTATTAATTATTGGAATCCGATTGCTCTTGAAGAAGGGAAGTCTTGGGATTATATGTCAGTTGGGTTTGGTTTTGATGCAGTAAAATGTGATTACAAAGTTATATGCATTGTTCCTGAGACTCGACTTAGGAATTTCGGATCGTCTCGGGTTGAGATTTACTCTACAAACCAGGGTTCTTGGGAAAATGTTGATGGAAAGGGCATTATTCCATTTTGGCCCGAAACTGATTTGCGACATTGTAATTTTATAATCAATGGTGTTCCGTATTGGATGGGGGTTGATATACAAGAAAAAGCTGCAAAGTCATATATTTTGGGGAGAATTGATCCTCTTACGGGGTTGTATAAGAAAGTAATGTATCCTTGCCATGTCGAGAATATGAGTACTGGGGTGGATCCTGTGAAATGGAAAGATTCAGTTGCTGTTCTAATTCACTCCCCTGGTGAGTATCTGAATCAGATATTTGATTTGTATGTTCTACAGGACGAGAACACTTCTAAATGGACAAAGATGTATAGTATTGGCCCACTCAGTTTTGATTGTGTTTTTGAACATTTACGAATTCCTCAGTCCTTTAGCACGGGCGAGATTGTACTTGAGACGTGGACACAGAATATGGATATTGTTCAAAATGTAAATCGTTATATCTGTGACCCTAAAACTGATCTTGTGTTCCGGAACAAAGAACTTGATGTGTTAAATCCGGTGTGGTATGAGTCCTACAGTCACGTGGAAAGCCTAGTATTGGTTAAGGGAATGATACAGATTGGGAAGGAGCTCAAAAACAAAAAGACTAATCCTACGTTGAAGAAATGGTATTTGCATTCATGAGCATTGATTATTGTTATGTGTTCATACTATGCTTTATGATTGTTATAAATCTGTATGTGCTCAGCGTGCTAACTGGTTTTAGAGTTGGAGCATAATAAAACTTAGTAACTGAACTACAAAAAGTTGGTCTAGATAGTAAATGATAAGTTTCGTATAGGTTATGAAGAACGTAGTTTAAACTCTCGTTGCACTAGGTATGACTTCATTATTCACCAATCCGACCTTGAAAGGCATGCTCTGCCAGTGTAGTTGTAGTTTTGGAGTTATTTATGAATGAGGGCCATGAATGTAAGCATGATATAGCTGGGGAATCAGAAATAAGGCCATGTAAGATTAGTATTGAGATGCACAATATCAGATCTCATTGTAGTGCCATGTGCAGCACTACAATGTTCTAGAACCTAGTTTCTTCGTTGGGCACATATTGATATCCTGGCATACTCTACCTCTGGAGAAATGGTAGGGCTACTATTTCATCTGATATTACGATCAGGAAAACACGAAAAATATATAGGATGTTCTATGTTTCTATAGTAGCAGGTCGTAAGTTATTGATACAGCTATTAGTAGTGGACTTGTAATCCATAGTATTGCCCTGCTCTGTTTTGAAAAAGCAATATATTATTCCAGCAGTAACAAATATGATTCTCATAAACAATTCAATCATATCCTGTAATATCTAGCTTCTCATATATATGTATCATTATCAGTCCAATCTGCCGTATCTGGCCTTTGCATAACTTAAATTGATCGTGTCTCTCTATTCTTTTCATACGATGTGATCGATAGTGTTGCATCTTTCTTTTTTATAGTCAAACATATATATTCTAGATGGGAAGGAAATGCTATTGTAGAAGTACCTAATTATCTTGTTCTGTAAAATGCCGAGGTTGTTTTATTGCTCCCTTGCAACATTTTCCATCTTAATTACATGTAACAGTCTTACCATTTTTTGTGTTACGGCCTATGGCTAAGACTAAAAGGTACATCGGTTTTGGTAACAAAAGTCCTACTAACTTTTCCTTAGATGGCTTGTCATTGTACTGTCTGCGTACACAGCTGTTGTGAGTCTTTCCGGTGTAACGCCTATATATATTGGTTTTCACTTGCAGGACTGAATTCTTGTCAAAAGAATTTGAATCGGCGTTACATCTTTAACTAATCTTCTGCTGGATGGGTGGTGCAGGCAGGAGTGAAGCCAGTAGAGAACCGTCAACTTTTGTTGTGTAATGCTTCTTTCATGATATTGCTTCAGGCCTATGTGTAATGACATTGAAGTTATCCTCTAGTTTGAATCTCAATTTGCATTAAAATTTAGCTTTGTTGCATTAAAATTGGCTTTTGTATTCTAGTTTGTATGTTGGCTTTTGTTGATTAAAATTTAGTAAATCATGTGGCTCATGATGGATAAATGGTGGATCAAATACAGTGATACCTCTATCTTTTGCTGTGTCTATATCGGTATTTACTTTCCTCTTTCAAACCTTTATTTTATTGCTTTTGTAGCATGTTTGTCGAAAGAATTTTGCAGTCTGGTCATCAAGTAAAGTCAAGTTTGGAGCAGTTAATAGGCAGAGTGGAAATGGTTGTCCGGTTGATACTTGTATGACATGGTCTGACTTGACGCGAAGATGATAGTTTTATCGGGGAGTGGAATATTATATTCCGAGAAATTTTAGAATTCCCAAATTCGTGAGAAAAGACCCTCAATATCACATTTACAACACAATTGGTCCCAAATATCACAACTCAAAAATTTGGTCCCAAATATCACTCCAAGACACAGTATCGTGGAGCGTTTAATTTTTCAACAAAAAACGCTACTTCGTGTAGCGTTTTATATTTTTTTAATTTTTTTTTATAAAAAACGCTACATTAAGTTGTGTTTGGGGGGGGGGGAGACGCAAGATTAAACTATGTTTTGGGGAAAACGCTACATTAAGTTGTGTTTTGGGGAAAGACCAAAGATTAAGTTGTGTTTTGGGGGTAACGCTACATTAAGTTGTGTTTTGGGGGGGGTGAAGACCAAAGATTAAGTTGTGTTTTGAGGGTAACGCTACATTAAGTTGTGTTTTGGGGGGTGAAGACCAAAGATTAAGTTGTGTTTTGGGGGTAACCTACACGAATTAGCGTTTATGCTAAAAAATTTAAAACGCTATATTATACTGTGTCTTAAAGTGATATTTGGGGCCAAGTTTTTGAGTTATGATATTTGGGGCATTTGTATCGAAAATGTGATAGAAAGGACCAATGGCCCAAATTCGTTCCCAAATGCCGACTTTTGTGAGTCAGTTGAGTGCATGAATGAATAGTAGTATCTAAGACGCGCCAATAGCCCATTAAACTAGAGCAGACTATGCCAGATAATGCATGTATATCCATCCATATGGCCGCCATATGGGCTTCAAAACTGCTTATATGGCCGTTGTGCAAATTGGTTTTAGGGCACGTCATCCGTGCAAATTTAGTTATTATAGATATAGATTAGACAACTTAGAAAAGATGGATAAAACAAAAAGAATTGAGTACAGATATGCACCATACTCGACTGTTACTTTCAAAGCTTCTATTTCATACTCCTACATCATATCACTACAAATCTCTGTTCTAAAAATCCCCGATTCAACCGATTAATCCCCGATTAATCTTCTGGAAGGTAACCAACCGATTCGATTTTTGAAATCCGATTAATCCTTTTAATTTATTTAAAATGATATGTTTAATTGTAAATTAGACTAATATATTAAATATTATTATAATATCCGATTAATGCTCCGATTAATCCGTCCGATTAATCCCCGCCTACCCGATTAGGCGCTAGACGGTACCCCGACCGCCCTGGGCCGCCTAGCGATTTCTGGAACACTGCTACAAATGCGTATTTATCTTATTAGACTTTTTTTTTTTTTTTTTTTGAAACAAATATCTTATTAGACTTGTTTGGCAATTTTTACAAATTGTTTACAAAAGAAAGTTTAATAGAAGGTTACTTTTTTTTATTAGAAAAAATTACTATTCCTATACATTGATAACAAGTTACGTCGCAAATGTTTGTTGAATAGCAAACTCAATCGCTAAAAATATGTAAAGTGTATGGCTAATCCAATAGAATGTTAAAATTGATTTCATTTCACAATTTATAATTAAATAATTAAAAACGTAATTCTAAAGAGATTTATATTAAAATGTAAATATGTCAATATATATATATATAGGGTCTTGTTCTAATAGAAACTAAATTAGAATAGAAACTAGAAACTAAACATAAATTAAATATTTCAAGCTAATCTAATGACCAAATTAGGGGTACCCCAATACAAAAAGTTCATAATATTCTTGGCTCCATCCAGCAAAAAAAAAAAAAAATACTGTTCACTGCTGACGTGGCAGTGACGTCAGCGTGAACAGTATTTTTTTTTTTTTTTTGCTGGATGGAGCCAAGAATATTATGAACTTTTTGTGAAGGTGCCCCTGCCGGGGCCATTAGAATAAATGAAATATAATTTATTTAGTGTTGGTTTCTAGTTTCTATTCTAAGATTGGTTTCTATTTGACCACTAGCCTATATATATATATATATATATATATATATATAGGGTCTTGTTCTAATAGAAACTAACTTAGAATAGAAACTAGAAACTAAATCTAAATTAAATATTTCAAGCTAATCTAATGATCAAATTAGAGATACCCCAATACAAAAAACTTATAAAATTCTTGGTTCTATTCAAAAAAAAAAATAAAAAAAAATAAAAAAAATTTAAAAAAAAGTTACTGTTCACGTGATGACGTGGCACGTGAACAGTAACTTTTTTTTTTTTTTTTAATTTTTTTTTAATATTTTTGTTGAATAGAGCCAAGAATTTTATAAGTTTTTTGTGAAGGTGCCCCTAGCGGGGCCATTAAAATAAATGAAATATAATTTATTTAGTGTAGGTTTCTAGTTTCTATTCTAAGATTGGTTTCTATTTGAACGCTAGCCTATATATATATATATAGGGTCTTGTTCTAATAGAAACTAACTTAGAATAGAAACTAGAAACTAAACCTAAATTAAATATTTCAAGCTAATCTAATGACCAAATTAGGGGTACTCCAATATAAAAAATGTTTAAAATTATTGGCTCTATTCAACAAAAATATAAAAAAAAATTAAAAAAATTAAAAAATTTAAAAAAAATTTAAAAAAAGTTACTGTTCACGTGATGACGTGGCACGTGAACAGTAACTTTTTTTATTTTTTTTTTATTTTTTTTTATATTTTTGTTAAATAGAGCCAAGAATTTTATAAGTTTTTTGTGAAGGTGCCCCTAGCGGGACCATTAAAATAAATGAAATATAATTTATTTAGTGTAGGTTTCTAGTTTCTATTCTAAGGTTGGTTTCTATTTGAACGCTAGCCTATATATATATATATGGGTTGGACTCCATAGCAAACACCTTATATAACAAACAATAAAGAACACTTCATATCTAATAGATCCATTGCCCCTGGCGGGGCCACTCAATACAAAAAGTTCTTATTTTTTTACCCTCTATCCATCCATCATCTCAAAAAAAAAAAAAAAAAATTAAAAAGTTACTGTTCATGACGATGACGTCATCAGTGACCTCATCATGAACAGTAAAATTTTTAATTTTTAATTTTTTTTTCGCTGGCTTGATAGAGGATAAAAAAAATAACAACTTTTTGTATTGGGTGCCCCTGGCGGGGCCAAAGGATCTAATAAATCTAAGGTGTTCTTTGTTGTTTGTTATATAAGAGTGTTCTGTATGGAGCAAAGGCCTGTATATATATATATATTTACATCCAAATTTATAACTAAAATGCATACATGAGTTGTGAAATGCTACTTATATCAAAGTTCAAGTTTTATTTTAATAACATAAAACACTTTCTTATATCATATTATAACTATTTAATAACATAAAACACTTTCTTATATCATATTATAACTATAATTGTAGACATTTTACGTTTAGCATTGGACTTACTCTAAATCGTAAAATGTATAAATTTTCAATTTATATACTCCGTATCAGTCGTAAGTTTAAAACTTTTAAGGAATCCCAAATTACCGAAACAAGTTGAGTTTAAAAATTATGTACGAAAACAAGTTGAATACTGAGTTATCTCTCTTTTCTTATATAGATATCATGACATTACTTTTTTGTCATCTCATGCTAAAAATAGATTTTGACAGACAAGACAATCGTACTTGTAAAGAAACAGGCCCACTTACAACGCGTGTCTTAACCTTGCTTTGGTTCCTAGTATAAAATGATGACGGGGGAAGTAAATAAACTCATAATTATCTTATCATTTAAGGTTAGTTTCCCAAGAAAACGAGCTTCATATAATGGCATTGCCTGGTGGTAATGGCGAGGGAATGAGATATTTGATTCTTAGGCCTGAAAATGGTGGGATTCTTGATCTTTTTCGGTTCTCGGTTTCGAATAACAGGGCTTCTGCATCCAAATTTTTTCAAAGTTCTGATGATGATGTTGATGTTGGTGAGTTGTTTCCGGAAGATCACAGATGGGTTATAATCGTATCCATTGTAATGCGAAAGCTGATTGCTGTTTTTGGCAAGCCCATGGAGTGGATTGGCTATGTTTTCGAGTTCTTTCTCAATTTACTCTCGCTCAATGGCAACAATCTTTTTGCTCTGATTTTCAACTTCTTCCGTGGTACTGCACTTTCTACTACTTTGCCATTATCATACAGTACTATGTAACAAATTTATCTGCATGTTGAGTTGTTAAATTAGTAGACGGGTTATCGAAATTGCATGTTGTGCTAAACAGATGTTGAAGCATCATTTGTTTTAATTTGGAATAGAATATAGATAATACTTTTTGCTAGTATACAGACAGAATTTTGGGCTGCCTAGTAGCATTACATATTATGTACCGTAGATTCTTGAAAAAATTATTATAATTTACATGTTAGATACTTATGAGTTGGTGATACTTCTTTATGTTATGCTATTGTGTTGAGAATACAGGAAAGATGGTGATGCCACGAAGAGGTTCAGAGGCGTTCATAAGCGTGATAGGGCATTTAGATGAGCGAATAGACCTAGACAAGAATGACTTGTTTGAAAAAGGAGATGATGAACCTGCTTCCAAAGAGAAGATGGGTATAAATATGGATCTTGGGAACCGGGCTCTTGTTGACCTCTCTATGATGGCTGCTAAGTTGGCCTATGAAAATGCTGAAGTTGTTAAAAATGTTGTGAACCAGCACTGGGAGGTATTGTCCCCCCCTCCCCCTGAAATCTGAAATACTAATAATCTTTAACTTTGAGCTAGTCCTGTCCTCGTAACAAATTCTAACTGTTATAATTTTGTTGTCGATACAAGCAGATGCACTTTGTTGACTTCTACAACTGTTGGAATGGTGAGAACATCTATTCATCAAAGAATCATACATAATGAGTACTTTTAGATATTCTTTGTGTCTCTCGTTTCCTGTTGGTAAGTTCTTGTTTTATAACATCTCTTATTTGATTGTGTATGTTGTTATAACTAGAATTTCAGAAGGAGAGATCAACCCAAGTTTTCATACTATGTGACAAGCCGAAGGATGCCAACTTGATTCTGATCAGCTTTAGGGGAACAGAACCGTTTGATGCAGATGATTGGATTACTGATTTCGACTACTCTTGGTATGAATTTCCAAAATTGGGAAAAGTCCACATGGGATTTTTAGAAGCCTTAGGTTTAGGCAGCAGGGGTGATACTGCCACCTTCACTCAACTTCTTCAGATGAAAAGCACAAAATTTACTTCCTCAAATGGAGAGCAGGATCAGTCTTCTCGCTCTGTAGACACACCAAAGAAGCTCATACCAGAGATGGCGGAGATGACTGCATACTTCACTGTAAAAAGTAAACTCAAAGAACTGCTTAGCAAGCATAAGGCTGCAAAATTTTTGGTCACTGGACATAGCTTAGGAGGGGCTCTTGCCATATT
The DNA here is from genome assembly GCA_037693485.1 of Kitagawia praeruptora. Classification (NCBI taxonomy): domain Eukaryota; kingdom Viridiplantae; phylum Streptophyta; class Magnoliopsida; order Apiales; family Apiaceae; genus Kitagawia; species Kitagawia praeruptora. The sequence goes on from CM075347.1 coordinate 134,976,320, forward strand.
GTTCCCAACAGTGCTGGTGCTGCATGAAGAGGAGGAAATTATGCAAAGGTTGTTGGGTGTTCACACATTTGGACAGCCAAGAATTGGAGATAGGCAGTTGGGGATATTCATGGAAGCCCATCTAGAATATCCAGAGCCAAAGTACTTTAGAGTAGTTTACTGCAATGACCTTGTTCCAAGGTTACCGTACGACGACAAAACCTGGCTCTATAAGCATTTTGGGGTGTGCGTGTACTTCGACAGCTTGTTTATTGAACAGGTAAGTTTCTTGAATATTATTTCACTTCAGTTTTTTGGGGAAATAGTTTACTACTTTGTATTTGTACTCTAAAATGTGTTCATATTATTTATTGGCATACGTTTTTCCATGATGTTGAATTTATCATTCACACATCTGATTTCTTCTATATTGCATTCGTAAAGAAAGTGGATGAGGAGCCGAACAAAAATTACTTTGGATTGCGGTACTTGATTCCAGCTTATGTGAATGCTTGGTGGGAATTAGTTAGAAGTTTCATCATGGATTCCATGTACGGGCCGGAGTATAGGGAGAGCTGGTTGTCCATACTACTAAGGGTTGTTGGATTGATTCTGCCAGGCATATCAGCACACAGCCCCGCAAATTATGTGAATTCTATAAGGCTTGGGAGAATGAATGCCATTGAGATGTCTACCTTATAAGCAGAGGAAGATGCTGCTCCTACAAGTACTGCTTGGTTTGCGTTTCCATGTTGGATGGGCTGGAATCTGATTTATGCAACCTGCAAGTTCAAATCTTTGGATCTTTTGCTCACGAGAAAAATAAAATGATTTAGCCTTTTGTGTGTTGTGTGTTGTTTCCTATCAGTATGATGTATATCGTATGCATAAAAGTATTTTGCTGTTTTTGTGATTTAAGTAATGTCTTTTCTGGGCTTATAATAGTTCTTCAGAATTCAGACCAAATGGCATCGGAATTGAGTAATCTTTATGGGATATGTGAATTTTAAATTGAAAACATAGACTTGTTTTTTCATTCCACACTCAAATTTCAGATGAACTATACTAGCCTTTTAAGTTTCTAGGTTTTCTTATAGTTTCATTTTACTCCCAATTCCTTGTTATAAGTCCTATTTGCAATAAGATGCGGTGAAATGTGATTACAAAGTTATGTGCATGTTCCTGAAACTCGTCGACTTAAAATTTTGGATGGTCATGGGTTGAGACTTACTCTACTAGCCAGGGTTCTTGGGAAAACGTTGATGGAAAGGGCATCATTCCATTTTGGCCCGTTGCTGACTTGCGACATTGCAATTTGTCATGAAGGTGTTCCATATTGGATAGGGGTTGATGCAAGCAAAATCTGTGAATCCAACTATTTCGGGGAGAATTGATCCTCTGACGGGGTTGTATAAGAAAGTAATGTATCCGTGCCATGTCAAGAATATGTACTGGGGTGAATCCTGTGAAATGGAAAGATACAGTTGCTGCTCTAATTCATTCGCCTGGTGAGCATCCTATTCAGATGGTTGATGTGTAGATTGCGCTGCTCTGGTTTGAGAAAGTTGTAGATTATTCCTGCAGTAAGAGATTTGATTCTCGCAAACTGTTATTCACCTCCTGTTATATCTTGCCCCTCTCATAATTGTGAAACACTAGCAGTCCAATTTGTGCTCTGGCTGCATACATATTGTGCCATATCTGGCCTTCTTGCATACTAAAAATTGGTTTTGTCGATCTATTCTTGTCAGTTGTGATCGATAGTTTTGCTTCTCTTTTTTTTCTATAGGGTATGGAGATGCTACTATATAATTACCTAATTATCTTGTTATTATGAAATGCTCATATACATGGCTGAGATCATACGACAACGAAAGCTCTAACCCAGTGCTTACATTTAGTTTGAGTGATGGGGAAATTTTAGTTGATTGATATAACCTGACATTGTAGAAACAAACTACAAATCATCCAGCATAAATTTGGACTTCAATCTTCACATAAAGCTTCTTTTAAAAGTAAACCTTGTCTAAGGTTTCATATTCTTTAGCCGCTTCTACTTGCTTCTATAGCTCATTCTTTAGCCGCTTCTACTTGCTTCTATAGCTCATTCTTTAGCCGCTTCTACTTGCTTCTATAGCTCATTGCCCATTGGCTCCCGAGTCCCGAGACCACAATCACTTCTTTATCAGTTAATCTTTGTAGACCAGTTGAACCAGATGCATGCAGAAACGCATTTTCTTCATACCCAGTTGGTTGATTTGAGTTTATATACTGGCGATAACAAAATCAGCTTGTATGCTTCGACAATGTGATCTCAAATGACCAATTTTTGTTGAGATGTATCCGGACAATTGTTCAGTTCAATATTGTTGAGCTAAATCTGGACAATTGTTCGTTTTGATATCATATTCGAGTACAATTTGTATTTTGTCTAATTTCATGTAATGCCATAAGTTTTATTCATGTTGTTTCATGTACACAGAACACACTCAATATTACTTGAATCTTTCATCTGCCTACAGAAAATTCGTCTGACAATTATTGTGTCACGTACAGATCAACTCCTCCCCCCCAAAAAAAAAAAAAAAAACTCAAACCCCAGAAGCACACTCTAAAACCACCCCAAGTTCATTAAAAAACATCTCCATTATAATACACATGTCATTTCTAATGCTTATGAACTTAATGATAAGTTCTAAACTTATATCTTAGTTACACATATGGTCCTGTTTGGCAAAACTTTATTTAAGGACTTATGGACTTATTTTCGGATAAAAAATTTATATTTTAATAATTTTTATTTATATAAATATTGTATGTATGTTTGAGATTCAATAAGTTGCAAAAATAAGTTAGAAAGTTAGGAATCTCTAAATTTGTCTTAAAATAAGTTGACTTATTCTGGAAAAAAGTTCCCCCAAACACCTCCATAATCATCTTGTGGTGATATAAGCAAAATATTGTGCTGCAGTTCTGCTTTTTTATTCTGGAAAATATTTTACCACTGGTGACACAGGAACTGATCACCAGAGTCCACAGGACGCTGAACCTGTGACTCAAATCATAAGTTGTAAACATAAAAATTAAATAACATATGAACAAGTTAGAGTAATAAAAACTATTAAATATACATTAAATTTGGCAGTTAAGTAAATTCTAACATCTTGGCTAGAACAGTATTGCAGCTAGAAGGAAATGGTTGAGAACATTGGCCAAGGCATCTACCTACCTAAGTGGAACCTAAAATAAATTTACAACATCAAAGACATGGGTTTACACCTACCTACTTAAGATAATGGCCTAAAGTGAGGAGCTTTACGTGAAACTTGTTACCCGCAGCTACTTTATATATACAACACTTGCCAGACACATTCTTTAGCTTCATCGAATTTTCCAGCATGTATCTGCTTCCCAAGTATAAATCGCCCAATTTACTGGATTGTGGCTGTGCATGATATATCGTCATTTGTGCCTTAATCATATACCACCATTTAAAGACGGGCTTTTCGTATATATAATTATGCATTCTTGCATGGACAACGCTGGACAAGAAAGGTCATCTGTGCATGGTCTGAAAAACATACATCCTAATGAACCAAGGATGCTGCACAACACTACTCTACTTGCTCAGCAAAAACTGTACAGACGGATTTTCTGACAAGACAGGTGGAACTTCTACATCAGAAGGATCTATTGGAGGAATCGCCATATATATGTCTTCAGTTGAAAATGGAATACTGCAAGAATAGGTAAAATGAAAACATCTATAAAACAATCTCATGACAAAATACTTTATCCTGCCGATATAGGAGCTTTAACATGTAGGATGAACCATATGAATTATGACAGACTAAATCCAGGTATAAATAACGTGCCACATAATCTAAGGAGTTTATGCATTCACCTCAGATCATCATCCAGTAGAAAAGAATTTGATGTTAGATTCTGAGAATCTTTGTTCAAAATCTCTCTCATTTCACCGACTACCTGAAACATCATACAAATTACTTGACCTACAGGAATAATGACTTTATTCACACTCAATAAAGAAACAATCAACGAACTTGCCTCATTTGAGACACTCTGGGTTCCATACTTGTCATCCCAGTACATAGTACTTATCCGATAAATTTGTCTCACAGTCAATGCCTGCGAAAGTCCCAAAAAAATAGAGCATTAATAAATTTCTCAAAACAGAATACCGCCCGAAAAATTTTAAAGCAAGCACAAGGGAGATGATCGTGATGATTCAAATTGAACTTAACACAGAAGGCCATACCGGACAAAGATCTTGCCTTATCTCTTCAAGCGATTTCTTTCTCTTTTGGTGGATAACCTAAATAAAATTACAGATGACCAAATTGAAACATGCCAACAAGACAAGCAAATATGCATATTCATAGCAGCTGAAGCTCAGTAAGTCATACCAGAAAACCAACAGCTTGCCGTATATAATTTAGTTCATGCCAGGAGGTTCCTGCAAACTACAATTGGCAATAATTTAGTTCCCGGTCTATAAAATATTAATTCCATAATACAAGGATCACAAAGTAATAAACAAATTTTACACCTCATCTTTTGCATTGACAATCCATTTTTCTAGTTCTGCAAGACCAGATTTCACATATTCCCCGTTTGTAAACGTGCAACATTCTCTCCGCAATAGAAGACTAGCAACGAAGTTTCAATCACATTAAGCCATAAAATTATTTAACGGCAGGGTGAAATATAAACTATCATAGGGATTACCTATTAAAGAGTGAAATATTGATGAATGAGAAAACCTGGGTCGCCAATTTACGAATGAAGAACGAGGGAACCTGCAAAATAGAAGAAATAGTTTAGATGTACACATAACGTAGGAGAAATGCACAATCTAAGTGTAAAATATTTTCTTACAAAAATTTTAACATACATGATTTGAACGTAGACGATTCATAAGAGAATCCAGAAATTTGATAATGCTATCCCACTGACTACCAGGTGATTGTTGAGGAGCATTTCCGGGAGATCTCGATGACTTTCCACCATGAACTCGTTGAATCTTAGGTGCCTTCACAAGCCATAAAATTACATGAATCGGGGACTTGATGCATTCCAATTGCAAAATGAAAAATTGTCAACAAAAATAATTAGAGAACATAATCCTATCTAAAGCATAAGAGTGTTCAAAATATAAGCCTCTCGGATATTTTAAAATGGTAACCTCTGATTCGAGGGCCTATAGAACCTTTTCTAGTAGGCAGCTCAGCTACAAGCGTTAAATATTAGATAATTAAACAGATTATCTATACTGAGTTTCGACAACTTACTTGGCTAGACAAAAAATGAAAAACCCATAGTGGTACATGTCCTTTCAGTTTTAGTCAATTCATTAAAAAAACATTATTATAAACATCTGTACTATTAATTGCAAACATTTATCATGGTAGATTTTCAGATCAAATTTCTAACCACGAATGTGAAGATAATGAAAGGGCTTCGAAGTACAATCAGATCCATAAAACTTTATAACAAGAACATTACGCCCCGTCTTAGGGGATCATGCTTGAGAACACCAGAGCTACTGTTCGCTTTGTAAGCTTTTTGTACGTCATGGAGAATGTGTATTAAAGCAACTCACAAAAAACAGCAGCCAGGTGGCATTCAAAATTGTTTTATCTTTCCTATACATTGGGACTTCACAAAAAACTTGAAACATCTAAAATATTTCATCAAAACATAGGAAAAGCGCAAAACTATATATATAAACAAGAAATTAATACAAACCTGGATGCACAGACCCAACAATGGCGATATTTCCTTCTTCAGATTATCACGAATCAAGCCAAAAATCTTCTCCACACAGGCAGTCAGCTGTTGTTTAAATAAAATAGCAGGATATCTTGCCTCCGTATGCGATAAGCCATCCTCATAACCAATATATTTGAAAGGAGATTTTAAGCCCTAAAAACAGCAAAAATAAAAGTACATAACACGTCTTTCTATAGTAAATATAATTACTGACAGCAGAAACAGAGTTAAGAATTTACACAATGCTTAGTGCCTTTTGAATTACAAAATACTAACGTCGATTTGAGTTAAATATGTTTATAATAGTGGTACCAATGTTTGGGCTATGCTGAAGGATAAATGCAAGTACTTCAAGAGAAAACGTGCAATAAGCATGAAAATCAGAAAGTTTAAGGACTACTGATGCAGAGCTATGGAGTTGGAACATCGACCAAAAAATATATTCATTTAGGCATCAGTAGTTTTATTTATGTAACTGATTACATAATTTAATAACTATGAAGTAGATTATCACAAATCACTTTAACTACGGTAGTTCTTTTTGCAAGAAAAACAGATATTTATTAGGAACATTTTCATTATCCATAATTTTTTCTTATTCATATTACATAATTAGTAGTGGGAAAAGTTGTTAATTGGATGGTTGTGCAACCGATCCTAGTCAGCAATTCTTTTTAACCTTCAGACACTTCTCCTCATCTCCCGTAATATGTGATATGCTTTTAAGACCTACAGGCTGAAGCATATATAGTATAAAACCAGTCACTTCATTGATTCACGACATTAAAGTCTATACAACAATCCTAAAGTTTGCATGATTCCTTGATATTCAGGTAGAGGGTTAGGTAATCTCCGGACAACAAGGCTTGTGGGCCCATTCGCTCCTCAGTGCTGAGTGCAGCTCCATCACTGCCTCTGAAGAAGAATCCGGTAATCATGGTGTGATGGACAAACTTCCAGAAGCAAGAAAAGAAGTCAGAACATGGTGCATTTAGAAGTGATGATCGAACAGAGTTGGTAACACAACTAATGCTCTTGAAACAAATATAAGCTGAGTTATTGGGTCTTCTAGCTAGCTGAGTTACTGGGTCTTCTAGCTAGCTGAGTTACTGGGTCTTCTAGCTAGACAAACAACATTCTGGTGGCTCTGTCAAATTGGTATCGAGTTCTACAGAAGAAAATTGTGCCCTAGGAGTGTGCCTTGGCAGACCTACTTGAGTCACTGCTATGTCATGAGCTTTCTACACCACCCACAAACTAGGTTGCCAAGCAACATGACAACTATGCTTCAACGCCTTCCATTATGCTTCAACGCCTTCCATTATGCATGTATGATATCTATAGTGTAAGCAAATCTATTAAAGAAATGAAGCAGAGAAACTGCAAAACTTACTTGTGCAATCCTCCCATTTAGCCCAGTGGAACCAGCAGAACGCTTAGAACTTGCAGACAAGAACCCATTAGTACGTATATTTCTCTGCAGGAGGCATAGAAGCGCCGACGCATTAGACAGCCAGTAAGGTAATATGGAATTCTCGTCCTCTACCTGAAAATCAGCAAAAAAACATATCAATGATCAACTAAACATAACGTCGCAATGGGCATACCAATCCATAAATGGGACATCCCAACCCTCTTAGTTTGATAAATGTCTCGACTCTCGTTTGACCCTTCTCTGGCCAAAAATGCTGGAAACATATTACCGATGAGTGTATAACGGGTATAACATGCTTCAAGAAAGGGGGGTTTGACCCTCATTCTTCACTTCTCCAACTTTGTTCTTATGCTGTTTCACTGGATATTGCAGATTTTTTCATAGTGTTGCCGACACTGTGGTTCCACATCTTTTGGCTGAAGAAGGGTCACAACTGAAACATTTGCCGAACTTATAGGGTCGGCATGTCCATATTATTTTTCGATGTTTCGGTGTTCAAATGGCTATTTCTTGAGGGACAAATGTAAATAAGCCCAAATGCAATGCATCAGCACCTAAATGTCATTATATCACATAATCTCAGATAAATATAATGTGAAGATGATGTTGAACTGTGAAACTCGTATTATAATAAACTGAAAAACAATAAATTAAATGGCTAGGAACAAAAAGGTAAAACCAAATTGATAAGGAGGAAGATACATGTAATAAAATTACTTATTTAGTTTATCACCTTTAGAACAGTATTAATTTCCTCAATAATATGGTCAAAGATAGCAGTTCTCTCTGTCTCAAAGGCGTGCCAATGTAGAAGGCATTTATAAATAACACAAGCAGCGACTGGTTTACCATCTTTAAATCCCAAATTCTCCCGTATGCATCGTGAGAGGATTTCATAATTCTCCTGCAACAATTGTATTAACACTATGTAATATGAAGCCTTCATTTTACAAGTAAAACAAAATTGCCAAAACTCAAAGAAGTCACTTGTTAAATAGCAACTCCCAGATCCAAAAGGTACATAACCTATCATTCACATTAAGGCACAAACCTGATGCTTCTCCAAAGTTAACTTTGCACGCCGTGAATCAGATTGACCTTGTGAAGGTGGTTGAATAATTTTTGTGGGTGTAGGTGATTCCTTTGAGAAACAATGAAATGGATTACTAAAGATAAGGCAACCAAAATTTCCATTCTTCTAGAGATATAGAATGGTTGGAAACTTACAAACGTAGATCTCTGATCAATGGATGGAAGAGAAAGTGCACCTGAGAACTTCTGTTTCAATATTCAGAATTGTTAACACGCATTCAGAAATAAGTAATTAACAGATTTGACAATCATATAGATTATTTGAATTTCTTCTACTAGTTTATTAGTTAATACCAAGAGAATCTAGGTGGGATCACTTACATCCATAAATTGCCTTGGGAAGCCAGGCAAGTTGCTTTTTGGAGTTGAAGTCAATGTTTTTTGCCGGAGAACAAGATTCTCACCATCTAAGTTTGAGAGCTTCTCCTCCAAACTGTAATCAAAGCAAATGTCTTATATAAATAATGCCACGACCATGCTTGTACAAAAAACTCATGTAATGATGCAATAATTCTACAGAACTGAAGAAAATAATTGATAGATAAAACTGTAAGAAACTAAGAATTAGCCAGAAAACAGATGCCACAAGTACGACAAGCATTGATCTCTTATTGAAAGGTACATGTTGGACGACAAGATAGATTAAATAGACATTAGTTTAGTTTTTATAAATAAACTAAGAATGTGTTTATTTATACTTCATAAAAACTAAGATAGATACATGTTGTCGAGCATTGGTGCGTTGTGTGGTGCGGAACACAGAGTTATGCTACTGACTGTTTATAATATTATATTTATTTGTAAAGATAAAACTAGGTGTGATTATTTTGGTTTAAATAGTTTAGAATTAGGTAATTATTAGCTCTATTAAATACAGTAAGAGGAAATTATTACGTAGTTGTTATCATTTGTCATTTATGATATGTTCTTTAAGTATTAGAATATCTTTCTATAATCATCATTATTTGTTACAGTTGAATTATGTGAACTGACTCTGCGGATTTCCTTGTGTTTCTTGTCGATTCTATGCGGAGATAGGTTTTAATCCCTTGTTCAACCGCTTACCACCCCTTGTCCTACATTATTTTGTCATTAGTTGTCACAAAGTTGAAGTTTCTTGCAATATCCTAAGTAAATGATCATGAAGATGACGACGACGATAGAATCAGAAATAGGGCACTAGGGTTGACACTTAATTAATATTTAATATAGAGTTTAAGTGTACAATAATATCCTTAATTCTCGTTGCTGCCTCGGATTTGTTTATAGGTTCATAATGACAATAATAAACCTAAAAGTTTATTATTATAACTTTAAGTTTATTATATAATTATTACAACTTTTAAGTGGCCATGCTTCGCAGAAAGAAAAGATGAAATAAACGTCAGTGTGACAGTAGAGTATGGGCTAGACCTTCGCAAATCCTTCTGCAGTTGGGAGCATGTTTGTTCAACTTCCCTCAACTTCTTAACAGTATCGTCCGTGTCTTGTTTAGCTTTGGCAAGATCTCGTTCTAGTGCCAAATTCTTTGCTTGAAAGGTGTTTAAGGAACTCTGCAAGCAAAATTAAGATAATCTTACTCCTAAAATCATTAAATACTTACAAAATATTATACTCTGAAAGTCCTAGTGACTGACAAACCTCGACTCATATAAACGAAAAAATAAAAACATTAGCTATAGTAACACTGTCAATTATACTCTTAGCCCCATTGAAAATGTTGCAATACAAACAAATTATGAACATAGACATCCGTATCCATTCCAGAAGCAAATGCACGTAAATTGTCCATCTCAAAATTCAGATATACATATCTTCTAGGCCATTGCGGTAATATATGCGAAGATAGCTACCTTTAAAACTGAATTTTCATTTCTTAGATCAGCCAATGTAGTAAGTTCTCTTTCCAGAGATGATTTTTCCTTCATTGACAACATCAGCTGATTTTGCAGCACGGCGTTCTTGTTGCATTCATTAACTGTGGCCAACTTAGCAGCATCCAACTCAAGAGTTAGAGATTCCACTGTCTTCTGAAGTTTTGTGATTTCCACTCCCTTTACTTCTTCATTTGACACCTGTGATCAAAATGATCATTGTTAACATTAAAGTGGATACTCAGTAATTTTTTTCTCAAGCGGACAGCTAGGCAACACAACAATACATGAGACACGATTACTATTGTGTGAGGTGACAAAACTGCAGATTAAGATAAAAAGGCTACATCCCCAAAATTCTAAATGACTCTTTATCCGATATTTGAATGTGCTATCTATCTACATTTAGTAGTTCAAAGATGATTTGACTGGGATGCATGGGTGGAAATTTGTGTTTCTTCTTGAGGCAAGACAGACGAATTCAATAGCCTCTCAATTTGGTAGCATGTTAACTGTTAAAATTATACAACTGTCAAAGATATACTTGAAAAATATTATCTCTACACATTCATCTTACCCCCAGGTGTGTCCTAGATGGTAACAGAACAAGTGTAAACGTATTCCACCTCAAAATATTGTTAAGTTATGGGAATAATCATTTTACACTTTCGCTACATGAAGATTGCTTATCGCTTAGACAAGGGATGGGATATGTCCCGAATCCAAGGACAAGATCATGACTTTGGTAGACTAGTTAAGAACAGAACAATCCAGGTATAAAAACTTTTATGGGTAGTGTTCACCAAGTCAAAACATCAAGTCTATTTTGAAAAACAGAAAAACCTACCCGTAATCTTTTTTCCAATTGCAACCGCCATGTAAGATCATCCAACTGCCTCTCAAGCTTTGTTTTTGCAAGGCGGAGAGCACCAGTCTCATTAGCCTCCTGTTAAGAAAGAATTTTTTATACTTAACAACATGCCACCAAAGAAACAATAGCAATGTAATCAAGGGGAGAGAGAGGGTGAGAGAGAGAGTAGGTGTAATGCAAAAACACAGCACCAAAACAAGTTTAAAACAACTTGTAACAACACATGGGGATATTATAAGGACAAGTTCAAACATTCGCAACCGAAGTTGGTTGTAAAACAAAACCAAACAACTTAATATTACATAAAACAATGGTGATAAGATTATAAAACTAAACAAAAAACTCCAAGAGTTGTTGAGATGATCAATTGAAATTATAGACTAGTGAAAATGTCAATGGTATCATCTGAGAGGGAGAAACAAGTAACATACGCTTTTAGATAACACAATTTTGCAAGGTATGAAGAGATAGGACATGCCATTTGCATCAAGAAGACAAGAATTCATCAACTTGAAAAAATGAAACCATCAATTAATTACATTCAAAAAATTGTTCACCTTTTTCAGTTTCCGAAGCTCTCTTCTTGCCAACTTTCGCCTCCATAGGCACTGAATTGCTATTATGTTAGATTGTCGATGACTATAAGCAGCACGCACCTTGCGCATCCGCCATTGAGCCTGTAAATTTTAGAAGCAAATGGGGAGATGTATAAATAACTGTGGCCATCAGAATGAAAATATTTAGTAAAAGTCACGCGAGCATGATAGCAGTAGAAGGAAATTGGCAATTGGATACCGAATTCACAGGTCCTGAATTGTATTTTGATACACAGATCAATGTCAGTCTCCGTGCAACAAGTAAACAGTATATGCAATGAATGTAGATGTGTTACCAACGGTAAGCAGCTGATTATCCAAATCGATATACCTCACACCATTTAAAATACTAGAAGCTCCAGATCAGATTAGAAATGCATATGATATTTTGAGCTACAGCTTACAATTTTGAATTTTAGTTGAGAAACTAGAAAACTGACAATCCTTGAACCGTAAGATATGATATCAAATAAACGCTTAAAAATGTAGGTAGGCCAAGAGGAACATGCATGGAGAGGAGGCATAGCTATATGCTTGGTAATCGCAGTAGTACAAATAATCACTAAAATATAATCTTCCATAGAACGGACGTATATGTTGATATCTATATTTGGCATCTGTGCATCAATTAGCCAGATATGTTAAACCAGATAAGAAGCACATTAGAATAATATGCCATGTACACTATCACAAATGAAAAAACATGTAAACCCTCTACATGCTCATACTACAGGTAGGGCACCCACAGCAACATTCAAAATGTAGAACAAAATTTAATGGTAACTTCTGTTAGTTATATAACAATCTATTAGTCTTTTGTTGATTAACACCATTTAATTATATACAATGCTGTATTTAATATACCATTCAAGCAGCTTCTACTAATTAGGTAACCTACATTTAGGGTGGAAACAGTCACCAAACTGTCTCTATGTGCCTTTACATGACTGTATCTGCTAATTAGTGAAGTGTTGTTATATTTGAGAAGAAAAATCCACATACAACAGAAATGAGATCATTCACCTGAATAATGGTAGCAGCCTTATGCCTTTTCCAACACAAAAATCTCTGACGAGTCAAGAAACCATGTATGCAAGCTTGCATAAGAATGGCCGAGGAACGGAGCTGCATATAGGCATGCCTGAGAAGCCATCTCCTGACATATTTCTGAATTGAAATGGCAGCTGCTGCCTCTCTTATTGCAGCATATGTTTTACGAGCAAGATGACCTGCAGAGTGACATTATTTAATGCAAATAGCTTCTAAACTGCACGACATCTCTAAGCAACGCAAGTCCTAGAGTGTAGCACAGGCCGCAGAGAAAGAAAAATATGCAGCCTGTACCAAAGAAAATAGCCCTCATAGCTTGGAACACAACTGACATAGCAAGAAGAACATAGATGAGTAGAAATGCATTAGATCTGACTTGAGAAGAAAGTAATATGGACCCAACGAATTGCTCAACAGCCTCGACCATCATACAAGAAATATGTAAAATGTATGACTGTTGCTTGTTCAGGCTGATAAACTTGTGAATAGCGATTTGCATTCAATATGTTCTCTCAGGTGGATTAATACCAGAAAGTAGTAAGCAGCAATAATCGATTTAGTAAATTTCCTGTCAAATTTTCCAAGCATTAGACTATAAATTTTAGCATGACACCGCCTTGAAACTCAAAATAAAGGTTACAGCTGTCAAGCTTATATTTTCAGGGTCCAATGGATTTTGCTTCAACAATGATAGAAGATTCTCGACTATTGACATATCAACATGTGCTTGTTCAAACCAGGTGTCATAAAACTCCACCAAAAGATATATATTTTTTCGTTTTTCTTTTGAAAAACAAGGAACTATTTTAGCATACACCACAGAGGGACATCTATACACAAAAATTGATAGGACAAGCACGCTAAATTTCACAATGCTGAAGCACAAACCCATGCTGCTACAAGAACATATAGATTGCTGCCTATAATTTGCAACCTTCGTCAATCATCATATGCAATGAAAACCACTAGCATTGTATCTGATACAACAATTTCACCAAAATAACACTATACTTTTCATGCATCTTTCATACGCTTTATTTTTGCTAATTATTTCATATGCTTTATATTTTTGTTATTTAATGACTAATTAAGATTTCAAATTCACGACATCGTCGACATGCATGACAGCATATGCAATAATAAATAACCTATGTAGACAGCAGTCGAACAAGATGATAAACACTTAACATTAAGAAAAGGAAAAATAAGAAACCTCTGCAATATGCTTGTAGGGAAACTGCAGAAGTCCGATTCGCAATGAATTCCCTCCGTGCAATAAATGTCTTTAATCGGCCTTGAATACGCTTTGCAGCAACATCCAAGACCTCTGCACGTTGTGAGTCTAAAATACCAATCTGGCCAGCCCTGAGAAAGACTTTGGTCTTCCCCAGCTGAAAATGGAAAAGAAGTAAACCAAGTTTCCAATATTAAAATAAAATTTTACCGGAGTATGTTCAGGGAAGGAATCTTCTAAATATAAAAGAGGTTATATTAACTAAGCTAAAATTTTAAAATTGTTCAGTAGATAACAAGCAGTGTGTATACCTGGAAATTCTCAAGCTTCAACTTCCTTAGTATTTTCTCAGTCATGGATTTTTCATCATAGCTGCAACAGTTTTTATAAAGAAAACTTGAGAATTTACAAACTGCCTATATAGAACCATTATAGATGAACTGACTGTACCCACAACCATATTAAAACTCCAAACGAGCATATCAGCACACTGCGTAGTGTGCACATAACGTCATTTAGTAAACAAATGAAGCAGCTATGCCATTACTGCATAAAAACACTACTTAGCTTCTTACTCCAACATTAATACTCTGACATTTATCATCTACAGGCCATTAATACTTTGACAATGTCATCTACAGGCTTCAAATATGACTAGTGCTGTTGTACACAATTTATTCAAGTCAAAACTGAGAATGACTCACAGGCCCAACCTACTCTATTTACATTAAACTGAATCTCAAGATTCAGGGAAGCTGACCCCGACTGAAACCCCAACTATTTCAGAAAAATGTTATCCCAACCACATATCCTGCATCAATTGATTGTTTGATATCATGAGGGAAAAGTGGTCACCTATATGTATGTAAGTAGTTCCTAAAATCATATACGCCAAGTTCTTTCACAAAACATCCTAGACATTTCAAATCTGCAAACAACTGCTAAAGCAAACAGCACAATTTTCCTGAAAGTATGGACACAAATTTCAAGTGGAACAAATCGAGTCTAGAAGAACTACTTAATAAATTGATATTATAGTCGACATGACTAACTCACCAGATAAGATATAACATAATGAAAGCAAAAAGTGTGAACGATCATTCAAACAAAACAAAAACTTTATTAAGCATAAAATAGCTACCAAATTGGCAAGTTTACAGAACTTTTGCAAATTTTCTGTGGGCCCGTTTGGCTTATCTTAAAATAAGTAACTTATAGCTTAAAGTAATAAGTGTCATATAAGTGATAAGTAAATCAGAACTTGTAAGTCAGTAGAGTGTTTGGTAAATCAGAACTTATAAATCAGTAAAGTGTTTGGTAAATCAGAACTTATAAGTTAACTTTTTTTATTATTTTCAAAATATTTGTTTTTAATATATATCAATGGATCTCGATGAGAAGAGAAATTTGATATATACATATCAATTTTGTAATGAACGGATCAAAAAATATATGATTTTGAAGATTTCAAGGATATTATATATTGTGTATATCGAGAAAACAGAATAAGTTGAAAGTTGAATAATGTTAGGATTTACAACTTTCAATTTATCAACTTATTTGTATAAATAAGTCCGTTCAACTTATTTTGCCAAACACCCCTTGAAAATGCAAAACGGGCATTTTGCCAAAAATAAGTTGAAAACAGACTTAGAGCCTGTTTGGGAACAAGCAGTTAAAGCAAAAAGGAGCTTTAAGTTGTTCTGGACTTGTTTGTGTAAATGGCTTAAAGCCCGGCTTTAAGTTAAAAAACTGCTTTAAGTCATAAGTTCCATTTAGGTACTTTTGACTTATGACTTATGACTTATGAAGTTTTTTTTTTTTTCTTTTTTCACGATTCTTGTAAAGTTCAAATATTATGAATTTTAAATTTTTTTAAGTCAAATTTCATTTTAAGTCAAAATTATTAAATCCTCATTTAACTTTAAGTAAAATTACCCAAACACTTTCATTCAACTTAAAGTAAACAACTTCACTTTCTCCTTTAAGTTAAAAACACCTCCTTTAAGTCAAAAGTAACTTATTTTAAGCAATCCCAAACACCCTCTTATTTCAAGGTAGCCAAACAGGCACTGTGAACATCAGATGTAGCATACCCTGGAATCTGAAAAGAGTGTTTTTTTAAGTGTAGCAGCCCAAGCCACCCACATTAAAACCCAAGAAATTAGGATTACCTTGTATCTTTTAACACATTTTCTTTCAATATAATTCTTTTTTCTATTGGCATTCTACCTAAATCAAATTAGAAATTAAAAATTCAATTTACTTTGATTAAAATATCCATATCATAGTGCTACTGAAATAATGGCCCAAAGGTCTAATTCTGTCATCGGCTCAAATTTGATGCTGTTTGCAAAAAGAAAGTTCCTCGTATATATTTAGTCTTCTCGTCCTTTCAATTTAATTTTTTTGCATAACATGTAATTTGGCTCACCCTAAAATCTTGGTCTGGCTCCGCCACTGTACAGTAGTACTTGAATACCCTCACTCAGAAGCAAACACTATTTCGCGCTGTATATTTAGGCAAGAGACCCCCCCCCCCGGTGTGTCATGGTAAACATTTCATTGTAAATAGCATCATCAAGAATTATTCATTCTTTGTAAATACTTCATAACTAGCATTAAAAAGGATTCATCAACTTAATTGGGGGAAAGACCGAATCATTTGGGTATTAGCAGAGTATGGGACAAGAATATATTACCACCAGCAGAAAAAATAAGAAACTAACCTTCCCTCCATTATTTCAATAGCAAGTAGCCCAAAACGATCTACAAATTCATGATAAGTCTTCCGAGTGGGATAACCTGCTAAACTTATCCGAACAGCCTCTAAAACTCCCTGTTCAATGTCATAATTCACCATAGTACCATTAGCACTTCCTCTCAGTGAGCAACAAATGACATTTACTTATCATCAAAAGAGCAAGCTAAGTGCAAAGGAAATCATTTATACAACTTGAAGTGAAAATACTAGAAATGAAAAAAGACGAAGACTTCGCATGCCGCAGTATGAGAGTAGCAAGAGGATATTAGACTTGATGCTAACTTGCTAAGGGTATACGACATTCTCATATCAACACCCTCAGGATAAACACAAACAGAGAAATATTGGTGAAAATTATGATAGTAGAAGATGAGTAATGGACGTCAGGAAGCTCAGAGCTACCATATAATTAAGATTTACTATGCAGGTTGCTGATACTATGTGATTATGCTTTTTGTAATTAACAAAGCACGGGTTTTACAAACTGGAGCTCAGAATATAATAAATTAGCCTTTTAAATACATACATAGAGAGAGAGAGAGAGAGAGAGAGAGAGAGAGAGAGAGAGAGAGAGATTGTATTCAACACAAGCATGTTTTTGTTTAGGGTAAATTTGACTCTCACATAAACATACAGAGATCGCTGATACTTAAAAAGTATCTATAGATATTACAGTTCTGTTTATTCCGCAAAAAAAAAATCCCAGAATGTTGTTTAGCTTGGGGGAAAATCCTGATTTTTTTTAAACTTTCTAGCCTTAGCTTAGTTTAGGGAAAGTATTTTCTTAATTCTTTTGTGTCTGTTTACATGTAGGAAAACAAAATACATTCATGTTTTTGAAAAAAGATTTTTTTTAAAAAAAAAAAGACATGGAAGGAAAATAAGTTATTTTCTGGTAAAATGTTACAAAGAAAAAAATCAAAAAAAATCCATAAAAATTCATAATATTTATCAGCAAACAAATATAGCCTAGGACACTATAAATTTCATAAGTATTTAAAAACAACAGAGTTTCGAAACTGCTTCACACCAGACCAACACCCATTTAGCATTTAATTCGCAATATATGTATTCATCCATGCAAAAACAAGTACATACTTACCAAAAAACGACAAGTACAAACTTATACAACATTAAGATGACTGTCCACGTGTTCTAAGAAGATAACTAACTGAAGTACTAACAACTAAGGAAGAATAAAAGATATCAGAATCAAAAGATCAGAAAATTAAATTTTAATGAAGCATTATCAGCAAAAAAGAAAAAAATCACTTGAAAAAGTGAAAATGGATACTAACCCCACAGCGTAACTGATGTAAAATACTTTGACTTTCAAATTTTTGAGGCCTGTTCAAAGAGTTTGGCTTCACGCATCGAACATAGTGAGGCTCCGTTGCACTAAGGGTCTCCATGAGAGCTTGAAGTTGTTGCTACAATTAATAAGATAAGATTTAGTTGCATCTGACATAGGTTTTCCCTAAAATTAACAACCAAAAACCTTCACAAGAGAGTGTCTATGCTAGGATTTAATCCCAAGTAAATGCCACCTAATGCAAGTACTCATGTACACATAATAGTCTATTGCATTTGTTTTATGTATTTTTCGCATCACCACCCATGTAGTTGAGTAGACAAAACTAAGAAAAAGTTATACAACTGCATATACCTTGAATCGAGACGCCACTGAAGAGAACTTGTATGAAGATCTTGAGGTTTCCTCAGCCACAGAAGGAAAAAGACCAGAAACAAAGGAGCATTTGGAGGAAGATAAAAGATTGCGGTGTTCAACTACAATATAGTCACGATTTTTGTCCAGAAATGTATCCGTCTGATATGTGACCTTCAGAATCATAAATAATTTAGTATGAGATTGATGTTCTTCAAATAAATCAAATCCTTATGTGCATTATGCAAGTAGCTATCATGGTACCTTGCCCGCATAATGGGAGAGAGTGAAATCTGTTTCACAAAATTTTGCCTTGTCCAATCTAGGGTGGCTACCACAATTGCGGAAGAGCTTGTTTGAAAATGTTTCATGAGTTGATTTAGGAAACATGCTGCATAATCAGGAAATCAGGATAAGAAAAGACTGTAAGCAACCAATTCAGAAAAGTAACACGCACCACTTCATAGAACAGAACTAATTTTGTACCAAGCTTCATCCAGAAGAGCAATTATCCCTATAGGCTTCTGCAAATCACGTTGAAAGCACACTTTAGATTGTAAATAACATGACAAAAAATCATCAAAAAACTGGAAAAATGCAGCTTCGCAGTGAGCAAAATGACAAGTACAGAAATATAAAAAGCAAAGTGTGTCGAAGAGTTCCAATATTATTTGTTGACTGGAGCCGGACTCAACCTTTAAAAAAATGATATAGCAACTCCAAAACAAAATTATATGAACACATCTATCATATCAATTATAAGTAAGAAAACAAGAATAATGTTTCCTGCAGACGGGTATGCTCTACCAGTCCTAAATACACCAATAAAGAGATACAAGTTTATTTCACAACAGCTACAATAATCACATAAAACAGTACAAACATGGTATTGCAGAAATATAAATACATATAAATCAGCAGTCTGAATTTGATCAAACTTTAGGGGGAACCTTCTCTATCAGATCCAGGACATCTTGGTTATCAATAAATTCAATATAGCTCCAATTGATTTCTTCCTTGCGATATTCTTCCTGCTCCATCTTGAATACATGCTGAAAGATCCAAAAAAAACACAGCATAAACAAGTCAAACCTTGTTTCACTTTCTGCAAAGAGCATGATATGATTCGAATGATGGTGTATTAAAAACAATGAACTGTTGGTATGGACCTCATTGAAATGCTGCTGAAGCTTCTCATTTGCAAAATTTATGCAGAACTGCTCAAAACTGTAAAATATAACACTTCCACAGATTAATAGCAAAAGGGATAGGTACCAAATTAAAAAAAATTTAATCGCAAATATTTAAAACTCCATCGATCTTACAACTAGCAAACACACAAGGACAGTAGACATATAAGTTATGTGTTTTAGATTATGTTATGCATTTAAGTTCTTGGGTAGATAGGAACAACCTTCGGCTTTAAATTTGTTTTCATATATGAGCGTGAGGGTCTTCGTGGGTGGAGAAGGAATAGTATTAGGCTATGACTTGATATGGTGGCAAGGATAATCATGTTAACTTTCTATTTTTGCATAAAACATTTTCCTCTGATGTGGTTGTCCCAATAAAAGGGCTTTCATAAAAATGGATGAATATGTTAGAAAGTCTGACTGACAAACATATATCTGGTAAATCACTTGTGCACGTTTGTTCATGTCTCACAATGTATAAAAGTTCATGATTATACTTAGCAAAAAAAAAAATCATGATTACATAACTTAAAGTTAGTTTGTACTTGTGGGATGGCTTTGGTGCATTCGGAAATAATATAGGAAGTCTCATCAAAGCAGATGGCTTCATGTGTGGAGCGCACATTTTTGTTGTGGTCATATCCAATATAGGTTGCATTGTTGCAATGCAGAGTATAGAAATTCATAAGTACTAGATTGTGAAACATAAAAATTTATGTCAACAAGCTGGGATCAAATTTAATGTAAGTTGCATCATCCAAGATGTCCCACAACTACTTAGAGGGAGTATTTTAGCTTCCATGTGGTGCCTTTCGAGCATTTTGAAGTACCAAGACAGGTACAAACACAACTTCATCTATTGAAAGCAAAAAATTTTGTTGTGGTCAAATCAAATATAAGCTACATTTCGCAATATATATTTATATATATATAGGCTTTTGCTCAAATACAAACCACTCTTAAAATACAAACTACAAACCAACATTAAATATATTATATTTCATTTATTCTAAGGGCCCCGCCACGGGCACCTTCACAAAAAATGTCATAAATTAACTCACCAATGTTCAGCAAAACAAAAATACTGTTCACTGCTGACTTCACTGCCACGTCAGCTGTGACCAGTACCTTTTAAAAAAAATTGTAATTTTTTATAACTAAATAGATGGTAGATTATTATACGTTTTTTGTATTAGGGTACCCCTAGTTTGGTCATTAGATTAGCTTGAGATGTTGGATTGGGGTTTGGTTTGTAGTTTGTATTTAAGAATGGTTTGTAGTTGAATAGGACTCTCTCTATATATATATATCGGGGTGTTTGGGGGAACTTTTTTCCAGAATAAGTCAACTTATTTTAAGACAAAGTTAGAGATTCCTAACATTCCAACTTATTTTTGCAACTTATTGAATCTCAAACATACATTAAATACTTGTATAAAAAAAATTATCAAAATATAAAATTTTTACTCGAAAATAAGTCCATAAATCCATAAAAAAACTTTTGGCAAACGGGCACTATATAGGGGGCTGCTCAAATGAGACCCCTCTTTATAATGAGACTCTCTCTTATAATGAGTACCCCTCATATTTCTTGAATTCTAGAGGGCCCCGCCAGGGGCACCCAATACGAAAAAGTCTTATAATTCTATCCTCTATCCATTTATGAAAAGAAAAAAATTTAAAAAAAAAATTTGAAAAAAATGATGACGTGGCAACATTTTTTTAAAAAAAAATTTTCCTATTTTTTTTTATGAATGAATAGAGGGTATAATTATAAGAATTTTTCGTATTGGGTGCCCCTGCCGGGGCCCTTTAGAATAGAAAAAATATAAGGGGACTCATTATAAGAGAGGGTCTCATTATAAGATAGGGTCTCATTATAAGAGGGGTCTCATTTGAGACCCTCCCTATATATATACATATATATATATATATATATATAAAAGCTACATTGCACAATTATTTGCAAATGAACATAATTCATTACATGTTTTTGGCCTCACTGCACATGTTCATAACCTACATTTGAATTTCTACATTTCACTGGTATTGTTCGGTACTGACTTGACTGTAAACTGAATCTTTCACATCTAAAGTCTCAACTTAAAAATACAAGTTACCTTTTCTTCATTCTAACACAAAAAGTGTCCACCATCCAAAACATATCAAGTTCATGTTACATGTCAATAAAACTATTTACTGATTAACAACCAATGAAGAGAAAATAAACACTTCTAAAGTGAAAAGACCTGTTATGCTTAAAGCATTCAAATCCATATATGTCCAAGACCCCTATTTGCATCCGAGAATTAAGATCTTGCCCAACTGATCTATTGATCTTCTCAACCAGCCTGCAGCACAGACATTATCAGAAGACAAATTTACTACCATAAAAGACATTCATCCCAATATATATATATATATATATATATATATATATATATATATATATATATAATATCAGTCATTTGGCAGTAGCCATCATACCAATCAAATAGCCTGGCATAAACAGTCTTTGCCAAAGCATCACGGCTTGCAACAGCAGCGTTACAGTCAAGAGCCTTAACAATATTTCCTTCACGGGTCTGAATAGAACGGGTGGAGAGTGTTGCAATCAAAAGATTCAAGTCACACCTGAAAAAATATGCAAATTTATAACATTTAGGACTTTCACAAAATCAACCTCAATGATTCAGTAAAGAACGGTTTTTGTGATGCATACAAATTCAAGCTCTCAAACTTTATAAAAAAAAGTATGTCATTCCGTATGTGCACAGAACTATGTGCATATAAAAATTAGAATAAGCCAAATTTGAGGTTATCGATAAATTTAACTATACTAAAAACATCGAATGAAGCATAACATGCATCCAGGAAAAATACACAGCAATATGACATAAGCTTACTTGCTTGCAATTATGACTAGCAATGTAAAATGGTTAATACTTGCTGAAACAAAATTAGGTTTTTTAAGAACTGATGTAAACAGACGCCCTAGGTTTTCCATGGCTTCAGTAATTTTTTTTGTGCCATCTATGACTGCATGTTACCAAAAAGAATTAGAAACAAAAGTTCTTATTCCGACTAGAGGGTGTTTGGCAAAAAATTATTTCTTCCAAACATGTAAATCCTGTTTTGTTTGAAAAGTTTCACAACTTTATTCAAATTTACCTATCAAGTGCATTGGTTTGATCATAAAACAATTATGACCATCTATTTCATTTTAATTACTTAACTTGCTAATATTGTAATCTTCCTGTTACCTTATAAGCGTTCCTGGAGTAGACTTTATCTTAATACCTTACAGTTACAGAGATTCTTTTGCAATACTTTCTCTTAATAAGAAGATTACAAGAAAATCTGAACACAAGATCATTTTGACAAGAGACAGAAACATATAAATTTACGTGACATAATAAAAATAATAAGAAAAAGCATGAAACATGTATTCTACAAAATATATAAATATATATATTTTTTTTGCCTCGACATTATGAAGTTAATATAAATCCAAAAGAATTTAAGTTTGGGGGATTAACTTTTT
The DNA here is from genome assembly GCA_037693485.1 of Kitagawia praeruptora. Lineage (NCBI taxonomy): Eukaryota > Viridiplantae > Streptophyta > Magnoliopsida > Apiales > Apiaceae > Kitagawia > Kitagawia praeruptora. Next base: position 134,999,411 of record CM075347.1, read on the forward strand.
GGATAGCCGAGAACCATAATGGAGTGAAGGGACGAATAAGGGTACTAGAAAAAACAAGGTCTAATCTATACTCTATACCCCTCCGCATCTACTTTGATTACAAATTTTTGAAGAAATATTGGTTAGGATTCATTGGAATGAATTTCAACTGGAATGCATGCATCATAAACAGAGACTTCTCATTTACCGTGGCATGTACTAATTGCTTTTAGTGCCTTCTTACATTCATCATTCATTTTGTATTTTTAACAATTTCACATCTCTTTAGTTATTGATCACTATATGTAATAACTCCAACAACTTCACAGCTTTGTTTCTATTTCAATCTGTTTTTGCTTACACTGGTCTTGGTCATTTAGACCATTTGGTGAAATGGTCACATTTTCAAATTACAAAATAATTAAATTATATTTATTCTGTAGTGTGTGATACAGCAACTCAGTGCTTACTTAAGTGGGTTCATTAGTTATTTATATTGCAATTGAAAGATATAAATTACTAATACCACTGAAACATGACTTTTGGGAACCACATTACACAAAGGCTCTTATGTGGGACTAAAATTAGCATCATTTTCAGAATTTTAGATGTATTCCACCTGATCTAGGATTCCTGAAGTTGTGACAAGCACATAGTGCAAAGTCATATACATTAGTTTACTATTTATTTGACAAAGGAAGAAATCCACTGGAATTACTAGGTAGGAGAAGCTAACATGCATTAAGAAAATCCTCCATATAAAGTCACAAAAACAGAACGAATCCTAATACAGTAGAACACAATGCTAAACGTTTTGATATCAAATTGTACGGGAAAAAATGTACAAGAAGTTTTACTTTGTATAGATCATCCTAACAAGGAAAAATAATATCTTGTAACAGAGTCACCTACATGAAAAGATTAGCAGCCATCTGCAAGTGGAAATTGGAATTCTGATCCTTAACAACTGATGAGTCATGCTCTTTGCCTGGAGCAAACTCAACGTTTCCAAGATGCAGTATCGCAGCTAGAGTCCGAAATATCGCTTCCTAAGAAAGTAAAGTCAAAGTGAAGTCCAGGTACAATAGCCAAAAAAGTCTAGTTAATGCATGCCTAATGCTTTACAAATGCTTGAAACCTGTTCTTCGTGGCTTATACCAACAATATCCATAGCCCTTCTCGTCCGCATGTATTCCTCGGCACTACTTATTCCATCAAGCTCATAAACACTACTCTGATTTAAGTAGTGGAAGTTGCTTGGATGGGCTAGCTTGTATGAATCTGCAACCTATAGCAGGAGAGGCTCAAAAAATGGGCAAGTTGATTTGGAACAGTCCACAGCAGCACAATAGAAAAATAGAAATAAGAATCGAGAATAGTATCTAAAAAAAATTAGATGAATGCCTCAATTGAAATAAAAAAACTACACATTCTCCTCACTTCATAATTGTAATCTATTGTTTTTAATTTTAATCAATAGTACAGTCTCATATATTGTTGGGAAAACAAACTCAACTTTCTTTCCTTTCTATCTTGTGTTCAAAAGAAGCACTATGAATAAAAACACAACTCCTCACACAATTACCTCTCCTGGAAAAGGTTCAACTCTCTAGGATGAAATGGAAATTTTACAACAGTAATTCCTTTATACTTATAGGTTGTTATCTGGTTGAATAATATAATTGATAATATACAGTTTTAATAGACCCAATAAATACAGGACACAGAAGTACGAGAAGTTTGAAAGAGTGAGAATCTTGTTGACTTGTACCATAATCTCTACTTTCAGTAACTTGTAAGATATAAAAAAGTTGCTTTGACTTATTTGCCGAACAGAAGGTTTGAGGGCTTGTAAGTCAAATTGCAACTTCTAAGCAAAAACAAACACCCTCTAGAGGAGATCCTAGATGTCTAGATTTGTTGCGCTTAGCTTTGTTTTTTCATTTCTTTTTTGCGGTGAAAGCGGAAATCCAATCATAGTCAATCAATTAGATTTTTATTTTTGAGTACAATTTTGGGCAAAAGACTACTCTTCGTTTCTCAGATATTTAGTTTTAGAGGCTCAATAAGAGATGTTGCTTCAGTGTACAGAAAATTTCTTGTCATGTTTTCACCCCCTACTTTTACATGCATACAATTACCATGACGGTGCACTTTCCGCCATTGTCATGTATACTATATTACTATTCTTAAAAAACAAATACCTAGCCAACATTTGATGTGTTACCATAAATTCAGAATTATATATAACCTTATTCATTGTAGCATGATCTGCAAATGCCAAAGAAGCTTACACCTAATGATTTTAACATCGGAAACACAAGTGATAATAGAAAAATTACCCTTCCAGAAGCACAAAGCTGGTAAAAGCAATGGTAATTTCTTTCTGGGTCAGTTATTTGAACAACACGAGATCTTTCCAGAAGATAAGTTCTAATTGCAGCTCCCGATATTCTACCATTTTTATCAAATTGAATCTCCACAAATTTTCCAAAACGACTGCAACGAATGAAAAACGGAATGAGTCACAAAAATTTAAAGGATACAATTCCTTAGCAACAATCAATCATGTTCACCAAATTCAGAAAGAAAGAAATATATTGCAAAGAAACTTAATTTGGGGAATGTCTTCTTTTTGAGATAGAAGCAGCAACAAAGCAGCTAACATACACATGGCAAAATCAAATTTCGGGCAAACCATGAAGATCACAATTTACGTTTTGACAAAGAGAACAATATTCTGTTAACATCCATAGCACAATGCAGTAACCAAAAAAATGAAGCATAAGTAAAACCTAACACCATCCAGACTAACCTTGAATTATCATTTCTAGAGGTTCGAGCATTACCAAATGCCTCCAACAGTGGATTCGACTGAATCAAGTGGAAATTAACAAGGTCAGTGGATCTGTCTAACACATAATCCCACTAAATGAAGAAAACAAAGTCGCTAGGAGAACAGTTTAAGTGCCTGATAAAGATGGATATTAATCTACAACGAGACCACAGGTAGAACGTAGAAACATGAAAGTTCCAGGAAGGCCAAACGTTATGCTTATTATTTATGTACTAGACAGACTACGGATATACATAAAAAATTAACAGAATGGATTGTATTACTTCTAGGACTTGCTGTTCAACTGTCCTGTCATCAGTGGCAGCACGACCACCAACAAAAGTTAGATACTGCATTATCAATTTTGTTGTCTCGGTTTTCCCAGCTCCGCTTTCTCCACTAACTAATATTGACTGGCTCTGAGAGTCACTCATCATTGCTCTGACACAACACAAGAAAAACAACACAATCAAAACACTTTTGCCATAAAGCATAACAAGGAGAAAAAAATATCAATGAGTTTCGGAAAACCTGTAAGATGCATCAGCAACGGCAAAAACATGGGGACTTAACTCACCAAAAGGGGCCCCCCTATATTGCTCCATCATGTGGACATTATATAGATGTGGAAGCTTGGTGAATGGATTTACAGCAATTAAAATGCTTCCCGTATAAGTCTGTACCCAACAATGAAGTAGAAATCAACTTGTCAATAATTGTATAGTGTGAAGCAAAATAGTAAAAGAATCAACATAGAGCAAGGACATTAGCACTCAGACAAGTAAAGCTCTTCCTAATTCCATTTTTCTGTTGTATACATTGCACATGTGTGAACACTAATTTAAGTACTTGTCTAGCAAAACACGAGCCTTTCTATATATGATATATCATGTGCGAATGTAACTATGTAATGTATCCCTGTGTCCTCTCATTCTTAGGTATGATTAAACGTAATTAAAAGCATGTAGATCCAAAAATTAGGTGCTATTAAGCTAAATATCACTTGGACAGATTTTGTGTTATAAATCTAACTATAAATAATTGACAATAAGACATATCTTGAACACTAGAGCAGTCTTCCTACCTTATTCTTGCAAATATTATAAAATTTAAGGCTCCTCAAGAGGTACATGGGATGTTTCAAGGTTTTTAAATTTTAGTACATCTGGACACTATTAATATTAAGTTATAGTACACATTTATATACAACATGGTTTCCTTTTGGACCAAATTACGTTAAATTTGCAGCCTTATCCTCCTTGTACAATAATATAAATTTAAGTCAAAGCTCATCAGAATAAATATGAGCTTAGTTCAATATAACTGTGGCCTTTAACATTATTTCTCTGCCTTTTTTAATCATCCTTGAAAAATCCATACACGATGAATATCAGAAGTTATGTAAGTTTTTTTTACTATGTTGTCATTATCACTACTCAAAATAACGATAGGTTGTCTTTTCCACATGACATATAATTGTATGCATAAGTATGCAGGAGAAGAATCAACCTTAAATGAAAATATACGTACTAAAGAGTGGATATTCTCTATTAAACAAATCCAGACAAAGAGTTGCTAGGAAGATACAATTTTCAAAAAAGATAACCGTTGAATCTTGTCTGAGGAAGAGACAGAAGAAGAAGAGGTTAAGAGTTTGTAGATAATGGATAAGCAGTTGCAATCGTAAATTACTGATTGCAATGCCTTTCTGAGGATGTAAAATCTAGACTTCCACAGGATTTGAAGACTGTTAGGAACCATAATAAAAATAATAATTAATAAATTAGTTACAAATCTGAATAATTAGTGTGTGCATCAGTTACGGATTTGAAAGAGAGAATTTGGTGGGAAATATAATATCTCAGCTTTAATTTAGGGATTAGGGATTGTGAGTTGATATGGGGTTATAAATAAAGAAGTCATTGGTATGATCGAGGTATCAAGAAATAAGTATGAGTGAAAAGTGTGTGGAGAGCCACCTAAATATCGTGGTGTGCGTGTGTTTAGCAAATAAAAGAGTTTGTTTTTATATAAACTATAGCAGATCAGACCTGGTCCTAACAAAGACCTAAGATACCTACATGATCCATGCTACCATCTACCAGCAGCACCCAACATGCAACTAGATTAAGGTAGATATATCATTTATCAAAACAATGGAATTCTTATTATAAAGATAAGCAAGGAACAAATTTGTACGTATAACCGATAACGTACTAATGTTGCCCAGCAATTTCCAAGTCATCCAAAAGTAATATCGTCATCAAATCGTGTATTTATCGATGCATCTATTTTACTCTACTTGTTTTCAGAGATGCAAATAGCCAAATTCTGCCATCGTTTGAGAATTGAGATACGTGGAAAACTGGAATATCATCTGAAATTTTACCCACTCTTTTTAACACGCACAGACCGCTGCTTGGGAGAAATAATGATTAGAATAGTATAGACAGTACCATTTTCTAAACAAGAAGATATGGTAGGTTATCAATTTCTTCCGTTATAACTCTCAAACCCAATGTACAATTAGATTATATATAAACAGCAACAAATACACAAGTCTTCTGTGTAAAAATTTAGAAGTCCAAAAAGCTTACAAAAATGTAGAAATAAAGTACATTTAAGGCCAGAGGCGCACAGAAACACAATAAGTATCATTTAAAAGCATTTTATCAACTTATTGATGAACCAAATACAAGTCAAATAATAAAATAAATCATACATACATATTGGAACATATTACATTATAAGACTGATTACTGTTAATCATCATCATCATAATAATAATAATAATAGATAAAGTGTTCAAAAAAAAATAACGGTGACAACCAAAGTAAATTACCAAAATAATTTAAACAAATCATCAACATTTCATAATGATACATAATAATTTGACGATTTGTGTTTATGAATTTGTTGATTTGCTTTGTTTCTCATGGTTCCCATTTGAGCTCCCCTGTATATATACAAATGAGCATTGACCTGGCCATTCGTGTCATGTACTTTTCGTGTCATTTACCTGGAACCGAAACACAAACAGGACACGAAACCCAAACAAAAACACCACATAAAACAAAATTACAAGAAAGTATGCGAACTTTCCATGTACACGAAATACACGACACAAACATAAAAAAATATATGCTAAATGTACACGAAACAAAAAAAAAATATAAATTGATATTTTATTATTAATCATTTAATTTGTAGTTTATACATATTAACTGATATTGTATTTAATTTAGTTATAAAACTTTACCATTAAAATCAAATTGTATACAACAAATTATGTTATTATAATATATTAACACGTATTAAAATTTATTAACTAATTAAATTAATTATGTCGCGTCATGTATCCGAAAGGTAAACAAAAACACGACACTAAATCCATTTCGTGTACTTTAGTGTTCGTGTACTTTCGTTTCATATACTAAATTTATGTGTCGTGTACTACATTGTCGGGTCTGGTAAACACATGACAAACACTAATTTATCTGATTATAGACAGTGTTATTAAAAGCGCGCATATGCGCTTGCATGTGCAAGAAGAGCAGAAAAAGCGCACTTTTTAATTTTTTTTATGACTGGACTGTTGATTGAGTCTTTTTTAAAGAAACGGGCATAAAAAAGCGCTAAAACCTAAGTCAACTGACAGATACATATCACACGAACGATAAAGACATACAAAACATATATATACACACACGAACTATACAAGGCAGGCGATTGAATGAGAACGGTGCTAGGATAGGATGAGATTTCGAAATCTTCAAGAAGAGCCTAAAAATGATGATTTTTATTTATGTTAATGAGAAGACCAGAACTAATCTATAGGGCTCGAAGTTGATTTTATATCTTTATTTTGTTACCATGACTTTGTATTTGTGCCTTAGTTTGAATCTGGTTATCATTTAACATGTTTTATGACAATTTAATTTGTTTATAGCATGTTAAATCTAATGTTATGCATGTTATCAATTGTTGCGCTTTTATTCAAAAAGCGTGCATATCGCCTTGCGCTTATGCTCCAGGAGGCCTTTGCACTTCAGTGCGCATATCGCATTTAATAACACTGATTATAGGTATACTATCATTATAACTTTTAAGGGTTACTATTACGCAAGTATGTAAATTACGGGCTTGCAATTATAGAATCCGACTTACAAGACTTGTTTATAACATGCATTGTCTTATAAATTCTTGTAATCAAAGATCTCATCCATAGAAAACGGGATCCAAATTCAAAAAAAAATATATATATATATATACACATATGGCTTAAGGAAAAATAGAAGGAGAAGGTTATCGCAATAATTGCGTGATTTTAAGAATTGGGTTGGCCCAAAAATTGTATCTATAATAGGTTGAAATGGGCCTCATGGCCTTTGCCCTTTCAAGTTGTCCCTTCTGGGCACGCCTTTTACATTCATGCAATTTATTTATCGAATAAACTACCAGAACTCACAACTACTAGTAAAGAAGTTAGCTAGAGTGAACTTTAGAAATTTCTAAAGTGAACATTAAAAACTCTTTTCCATATAAAAAGTATATAATACAACAGATTACAAACATTTACAAGATAAGTATATATACACAAACAATATATTACAAACAAAGGAGTAATAACAAGCTCGAGCCTATCCCTATATAAATAATCATATCTCCTTAAGTAGACACAAGATTAAAACCATAATTAGGAACTTTCTTTTCCATAAACAAACAAAAGCATGAAAACTCACATATATTTCATTCAGAGCGTATCTCCTCTTCAAGTTATCAAGCACTCCGGGCTCATTCAAATACGTTAACTTAGTCATATCATCAACTCCTCCATGGTCCGCCTCTTCATCTCTTAGAAACAACTTCTCCGGCAAAATCAATACCTAAATCATCAAATTCCATCAGTATTCCACTTTATCAAAACATTTTAAAACTGATCTCAACAAATCAGTTCAATAACGCCAATTATACGCATTATAAAATATATATATATATATATATATATTAATAGATTATCAATTTTCATAAGTGCTCCGCTTCGTCAATTTGTTACACACCGAATATCATCATATCAGTTCTGTAAACACTAATTCCATACATTTTAAATATTTTTGAATATAAGTTTCGTCAATTTGTTACACACCGAATATCATCATATCAGTTCTGTAAACACTAATTCCATACATTTTAAATATTTTTGAATATAAGTTATGTAGAGCTATCCAAGGAGATTGATTTATTAAAGTTTATAAAATATTGAATTCAATCGGTATTCCACTTCATTATTTCATTTCGCATCTACAACTATCAAATCAGTTCAATAAACTATTCAACACATCATAAATATTTCTACAATATTTCATCTACAAACAAAAATTTGTTAATAAAACATCAACTTCCATCCGTATTCCACTTCATTAACTCGTTGTGCATCAAAAAATATCAAATCAGTTCCATTCAATAAGCACTAAATTAATACACTACAAATACACACACATAAACATATAGTCAAACACATAGATTAAAGATTAAGTTTGTAAAACATCAAATTCCGTCAGTAATCCACACCATCAAATCCCTCCGAAACAGAGATCAGTTCATAAACATCAAATTCCACCGGTATTCCGCATCATCAATTCACTCCCCAACAAATTCAGTTAAAACAAACACTAATTCACTACATTTTACACATATATATACATAATTACACACAGATATCAGTTCAAAAAGTTCACTAAACTCATCAAATTCCGTCAGTGTCACACTCTACACAATAACACACTAAACACCAATTCAATACACACAAACATATATACACCGAGAGAGGGGGAGAGAGAGAGAGAGTTGAGAGCATACTTTTTTGTTAAATTCAGTAAGAAGTTGAAGTTGTTTTCCAACAAAATCGGTGACCTCAGCGGCAACCCAAGCGGAGTCTCTATCCTGAACCCACACTTTAGAACCTTTACGTAGACTCATCTTCTCTCTGTGTCGCTCTTCAATTTTGCATATCGAGATTTAAAACGCCTAAATTTGAATTTGCAGAAACCCTAGAGAGAGAAAGTTTGGGGAGGAGAGGAGAGAGATTTGTGTGTATGTGTATGTGTTTGTTTTTGTCTCACACACGAAATCAAAAAATAGAATTTATTTTGGGGGTGTCGTATTCCCGCCCTAGTGAAATTTGGGTTTTGTTTTCGGAGTCAAGATTTGTGTTTTACTATGTCGGTTTGGGTCGTGTGGAAGGCAATCGGGTCATTAAGAGATCTGGAGCTCGGGTGCTGTTTGAAGTTTGAACTTTGAAATCATTTTTTAAACATGCTTCAATTTTCATTATACTACTAGCTTTAAATTGCACGGGAATACGGGATGCATATAACTTATTTTAATATTTTTGTTTTTTTAAAATGTTGTTCGAATATTATGACATTATTTTTAAATATTTTAATTATTATATATTGACATGTATTTTTTTAGTTTATTCGTATTTTTATTTTTTCTCTTTAAAAGTAGAGTGTATGTCGGAATTCAATTTCGTATATTTTTATATGTTTTTTGATGAAAAAATACTAATTGTTTTGTTATAAATATATATAAGATGTAATTATTAATTTTTATTTCAAAATATTTAGAAAATGATTACTGTAATTTATAATTATTTTATTATTAAATATATTTTACTTAATTTATATATCTATTTTAAATTATTTTAAATTATTTTAAATAAAAGTTATAATTACTATTTTTTTCCCCTAAATTTTAGGTATTGTAGGATTAATCACGACCATACCATACCAAATCACAAAACCCCTTTATACAAATTATATTGGTTTATACAAATTATATTGGGTATATAATTTAACCTTTTTTATTACTACTTTATAATTCGTGACCACTTGAACACGAGGATGGATTTAAAAATACTAGCATTTTGCCCGTACTTCGTACACGACTTCTTATTTAATTTAAAATGATAATACCAAAAAATTAACAAATTTGATTGATTTCTTAAAACATCTTATTTAATTTAAATTGACAATACCAAAAATTTAACAAATTTTATTGATTTCTTAAAAAGATATTGTATGCAATTATATAAATAATCAATTCTTAGCAAGATATTATATATAATTATATAAGTATTTAATAAAATAATGATATGCTAAAATTTATATAAAAAAGTAGCATACAATTCTATGTTAATAATGTTGAAAATTTATTTAATCCATCAAAATCTGCAATAAAAATAATAAATATTTTTACAAATATTGTTCTCTAATTGAAAACAATAATAAATTGTCTTCATTATTCAAATGCGGAAATGAAAATTCCTTCACCCCCAAAGACTCCAAAACATTAAATGACTCCAAAACATTAAACCTCATATAATATCAAGAACATGTTATATTAACTATGAGATCTCATAGTTAATATAATGTGTAAATGTTGGAGAACAATGAGATCACATTTCAAGCAATTTTTAATTTTTTTTTTGTTAATTTTTTTATGAATGGATAGAGGGTATAATTATAAGACTTTTGTGTGAAGATGGCCCTAGCGGGGCCCTTTAAAATAGTTTGAAATGTAGCGAATATGTGTGTTCTCACTGTTCTCATTTTAATTTTTTTTGTTAATTTTTTTTATGAGTGGATAGAGGGTAGAATTATATGACTTTTTTTTGTGAAGATGCCCCTAGCGGGGCCCTTTAAAATAGCTTGAAATGTAGTGAATATGTGTGTTCTCACTGTTCTCATTCTCACCTGAGCGTGACCATTAAACTGTATTAGTAAATTCATGTATGAAAAAACAGTGTATATATATTATTAATATAGATTCTTTTATTAAAAATAAGTAAATTATACAATTAAATAAGCAAGCCAAAATATTAGATAAATATTCTAGTAGATTTATTGTTTATGTTCAAATTAAGGTCTTTCACCATGGCTGACTTTATTATATTAAAAGTATGTTCTTATTGAAATGAATATAATAATTTGAATTTGAATATATTTTTAAACTACTTATTTTGATGGGTTGTTAATTTTTTTTGTGATCAACTTAGAGGGGTAACCAAAAATAAAATTAATTGGAATACATAAACCCATTACCCACGTTATGATAAACAATACCTATAAAATAGAAGTTGCTTATGTGGTTCAGACTTGTTAATTACTTCAATTATACTTCATTAGCTTGATCATCATGTGGACCATCTTTCTTTTTATCACTTATGTTGCTGCTATGTAGTCTATCTGTAACTAACATCTTTCTTTTTATCACTTATGTTGTTGCTATGTAGTCTATCTGTAACTAAACAACTCTCTCTGCTTGTAATCTATATTTATAAATGCAAACTTCTTCTTGTATTGTATTTTGTTTTCAATATTTAAAATTATGTAGCTGGAGGAGAAGAGAAAGGCTGGAGGTACAATCGTAGTACTACAACATTACTTAAAATAAGTACAATATCATATTAGAATTTTTTGTTTCAATCTAAATTGGGTTGCTCCAAATGCTGTGTAATGACAAAAAGGGGCATTAAATAAATAAAGAAGATTAAAAAAATGAAGGATAATATTGTTTACCAAAAACACAGGTCTCCGCAAGAAGCTCACTTATTCACTTTTATCTTCAAATAATGTATGATTACAAATTATAACAATCACATTTTCCATAACCTATTCTCTCTCAAAAAGCCAACTAAACTGAAAAAGGGAAAAGTTAGTGTTTTTATATTTTAATATGGAGCTCAAGTGAAAGTGCTAAATATGAGATCATATATGAAGTGAAATTGAACGCGAGTAAAGAAGATATTTAGAGCATAAATAAGAGCAATGTTACCTGACCCAAAGGGTGAGGCTTGTGACATGGGTCTGAGCTTCTAAGTATGCTATTCCATAGTCCCTTCGGAGACATCCGATAAAAAGTATGTTATTCCATAAGACCTTCTGGTACGTAGCATGTCTACCCCATGAACATTAAGTTGAACAAATCCATAACGAACATAAACTTGCTTGAAAACAAAATAATGTCTATAAGTATCAAACTGAGTCCCAAGATTTTTTACAAATAACATGGTCCGTACTGTGTCAATGTTATTAACTGGTAATCTTTCCAACTACCTTTTTTATTACGACATGTAAAATAAAAAATTGAAAGGCCAAGCAAATATTTTAAAGGTACCTTTCTGGTGTCCTGTATATTATTATAACATCGGGTAATTCATTAAAACTTTAATTCTTAAATTCCAAACCAAAATCAAAACCAAACAAATATTTTTCTGTCTAATTTTTAATATTGTGAAATCAATAAAAACTTAACTCTTATGGCCAAACTGAAAACTGGAACCAAACATATATGACCCGTACGGAGGTCTAGTACACATACCTTAACCTACTTCAGGGGGTTGAGATGTTAATTTGGTGAAAAATCCACCTTTCAACTTAACCTACTTCAGGGGGTTGAGATGTTAATTTGGTGAAAAACCCACCTTTCAAATCTGAAAAGTGCAAACATGCATCAAAATCCAGGAGTGTGAAGATTTGAGCGGCTTGGACTTGAAGGTGAAAAATGACAGAGATAGATTTGAGTAATGACAAAACGGAGAATCAAAGAAATAAAGAAAGATAAAAAAAATAAAGGATAATACTATAGTAGAGGTTTAGATTTGGGTCGATCCAATTGGGTTACTCCAAATGTTGTGTAATGAAAAAAAATAGTATACGTTTAGATTTGGGTCGATCCAATCTAATTTGGGTCGCTCCAAATGCTGTGTAATAGTAAAAAGGGGCATCAAAGAAATAAAGAAGATTAAGAAAATGAAGGATAATAGTATCGTTGACAGAATTCGAACCTTGAAATTTTAGTAAATAAATTTAATCATGTAACATATTTAATCATTAGATCTAACAGTTCTAATTTTAAATAAAATTCTAATGGATATTATTCGTTGTATACGAATTTTTATTATATTTTGTTAGTGGTTAGAAGATATGATGTCATATTTTTGGGTATGCAATTAGTAAATAAATTTAATCATGTAATATATTTAATCATTGAATCTAACAGTTCTAATTTTTAACTAAAAATCTAACGGATATTATCCGTTGTATACGAATTTTTGTTATATTTTGTTAGTGGTTAGAAGATATGAAGTCATATTTTTGGGTATGTATTAATTATTGCAATATTATGTTTTAAATTAAAAGTAAACGTGTTTTAATTAATAGGAAAAAAATTATTGATTGGAAGATATGATATTTTAGGTATTTATAAAATGTAATATCATCAATTATAAGTAAACATCTTTCAATTGAAAAAGACAATCAGCTAATTATCATTAATTATATTATTAATAAAAAAATGAAGAATAATAGTAGAGGTTTAGATTTGGGTTGATCCAATTGGATCGCTCCAAATGCTGATTAGAGAGAAAAAAATTATTGATTAGAAGATATGATATTTTAGTTATTTATAAAAGGTAATATCATATCAATTATAAGTAAACATCTTTTAATTGAAAAAGGCAATCGACTAATTATCATTAATTACATTATTAATAAAAAAATGAAGGATAATAGTAGAGGTTTAGATCCCCTCGGATCTCCTTTATATATTTATATAATAGTTCTAATTTTTAATTAAAAATCTAACGGATATTATTCGTTGTATACAAATTTTTATTATATTTTGTTAGTGATATTTAATTCCCACTATTAATAAAATTTAAAATGCAGTTGAGTTGTATATTTAGTTTTCTCCATTAGTAAAACTTTAAAATGCAATTTAGAGAAATTGATTATTTTAATATTTTTACTTGAAAACAAAAATTGATTAGTTATTAGGAGAAATTTTATTTATAATTGTAAGGGTAATTAAGTAAAAACAATAGGTACCGACCGACCGACCAACCAACTAACCGGCCGACCAAACTTTCAATGTTTTAAAATGCAATTTTAAAGGTAAGGATATTGAAATTGTATATTTAGTTTCCTCGATTAGTAAAAATTTAAAATGCAATTTAGATATTTACTTTACTTCATTAGTAAAGATTTTATAGGTAAAAAATAATGAAACTATATATTTAGTTTCCTCTATTAGTAAAGTTTTAAAATGGAATTGAGATTTTTTTAATCATTGGAATTATTAATTCAAAAATTTGAGAAATTTAACAAAATAGAACCGAGTTTTTTGACCGGCGCCACTTTACCTCCCCTCGTTTCTCCTTTATATAAGTATATAACAGTTCTAATTTTTAACTAAAAATCTAACGGATATTATTCGTTGTATACGAATTTTTATTATACAAGCTTAAAACCCGTGCGATGCAAGAATTTTTTTAATATTATATGAATTTTTCATTAATTTAAATTAATTTTTTTAAAATATAAAGTTGGGAGGCTTAAATTTTTATATGAGATTTGATAATAATTATATAAATATTATCCGTGATATTTCTAGAAAATGAGGGATTTTAGCTAGAAAATATAGAAAAAATTATAGGTTTTACTTGAAAAGGGTAATCGGCTAATTTTAATTTTTATATAATTATTATTTTATTTCATTAAATAGAAATTGATACGTTTTAGATAAAAAAATGCAATCGGTTAATTATGAATATTATAATATTATTAGTTTATTGTATTAAACAGAACCGCCCGTGATAAAATCAGAAAAAAGAGAGATTTCAGTTTTAAAAAATAGAAAGGTAACGTGAAAATTAAAAAGATGACATAATTTATGTGAAAAAAGGTAATTGATTAGTTTATAGTAATTATAATTTAATTATGTTATTTTACTAAATAAAATTGCTCATAGTCTTTAGAAAATGAGAAATTAATGTTGCCCCTGAAATTTCTAGGAAAAAAGGGAATTTAATTAGAAAAATATAAAAGATGATACGTTTTAGTTGAAAAGGTAATCAGTTAATTATTAGTACTATAATATTATTATTTTATTTTTATTAAATAGAATCGCCCGTGATATAATTGGAAAAAGAGAGATTTTCGTAAGAGAAGAGAAAAAAGGTAACGTGTTTGAAAAAGGTAACCGTCCATGATAAAATTGGAAAAAGAGAGATTTTAGTTAGAGAAAAGAGAAAAGGTAACGTATTTTGGCTCAAAAAGGTAATTAATTATTTAATACTAATTATAATATAATTATATTATTTTATTATACAAAATTGATCGTAGTTTTTAAAAATGGAGAAATTTTAGTTAGATAAAATGTGAAAGATATTGTATTTTACATAAGAAGTAAATTATTTAGTTATTGAAAAATAGAAAAGGTAATATGTTTAACCTGAAAAAGGAAAATGATTAATAAAGGAGATTTGGGTCGATCCAATCTAAATTGGGTCGCTCCAAATATTGTGTAATGACAAAAAGGGACATCAAAAAAATAAAGAAGATTAAAATTATAAAGGATAAAAGCTGTAAGGCTAATTTTAATTTTTATATAATTTTTATTTTATTTCATTAAATAGAAATTGATACGTTTTAGATAAAAAATGCAATCGGTTAATTATGAATATTATAATATTATTAGTTTATTGTATTAAACAGAACCGCCCGTGATAAAATCAGAAAAAAGAGAGATTTCAGTTTTAAAAAATAGAAAGGTAACGTGAAAATTAAAAAGATGACATAATTTATGTGAAAAAAGGTAATTGATTAGTTTATAGTAATTATAATTTAATTATGTTATTTTACTAAATAAAATTGCTCATAGTCTTTAGAAAATGAGAAATTAATGTTGCCCCTGAAATTTCTAGAAAAAAAGGGAATTTAATTAGAAAAATATAAAAGATGATACGTTTTAGTTGAAAAGGTAATCAGTTAATTATTAGTACTATAATATTATTATTTTATTTTTATTAAATAGAATCGCCCGTGATATAATTGGAAAAAGAGAGATTTTCGTAAGAGAAGAGAAAAAAAGTAACGTGTTTGAAAAAGGTAACCGTCCATGATAAAATTGGAAAAAGAGAGATTTTAGTTAGAGAAAAGGTAACGTATTTTGGCTAAAAAAGGTAATTAATTATTTAATACTAATTATAATATAATTATATTATTTTATTATACAAAATTGATCGTAGTTTTTAAAAATGGAGAAATTTTAGTTAGATAAAATGTGAAAGATATTGTATTTTACATAAGAAGTAAATTATTTAGTTATTGAAAAATAGAAAAGGTAATATGTTTAACCTGAAAAAGGAAAATGATTAATAAAGGAGATTTGGGTCGATCCAATCTAAATTGGGTCGCTCCAAATATTGTGTAATGACAAAAAGGGACATCAAAAAAATAAAGAAGATTAAAATTATAAAGGATAAAAGCTGTAATTTTCCTGTGTAATGACAAAAAAGGGCATCAAAGAAATAAAGAAGATTAAAAAAATGAAGGGTAAAAGCAGTAATTTTTAAAATCCAATACTAGCAGACATTAAGAATATATTGATATTCCAGGAGATATTGAGTAAATTTTGAAAAGACCGTCTTATATTTTAATAATTTTGTAAATATATTTTTCTATATTTTCAAAGAATTTAATAATAAAAAAGTAAAAAAAAAATTATTTTAATGGGGACACATGTCCTTCATACTTCTTACAAGATTTTATCATGTTTTCTAGAAGGCTAGCTATTCACTTTTCTATCATACTTCCTCAAAATAAGAATTCTTATTTTACAATTTCTCATCTTATTTTTGGTACTTCAAGAATTTTTGTACATTTTTCATCATTTCTTCATCCATTCTATTTCTGAAAAAAAAAATGCCCAAAATACTCATTCCAGGGTGTCTATTTATTCCAAAATACCTATTTTCAGAAATATCTGTCTTAAATACCTACGCATGTCAGATACTCCTTACTCAGTGGAGTATCAGCTGATACTCCTTACCCAGTGGAGGGTATCAGGAGTGAGGACTAGGGGTGATACTCCTTACCTAGTAGAGTATCAGGGCTCATACTCATTACCCAGTAGATTATCAGGGTTGATACTCCATACCCAGTGGAGTATCACCCTGATATTCCTATAACATTGGCGTATCATCCTGGCAACGGAGTATCTGGTGGGTATTTGGGGCACTGTTTATTCAATATGGTTATTTTGGTCAAATGTTATTGAAAAATGAGTATTTTGGGCATTCACCCTATATTTCTTTAGAGCAATCATAGATTACGATGATAACCTTCTTACTGAATTTGTCTTTCACTTGCAAACTATTATACGATGCCTAAATTCCATGAAATCGAATCTCGTAAAACATTCCCAAAACGTATATCCTTTGGAAATATTTTGACTTGTGCTCTTTTACATGATTTTTGATTAACAAGTGAAAGCATTTTCATCATGATAGGTGTCTTCTTTCCATTTTCCATCTGCTCAAAGTCTCAAACAATTTATAGTTACCTTTTTAGTTCTTTATTTTTTTTATTGTTATATTTTCATCCTTTTTCATATTACTCGTTTGATGTGAAAGGCAACGGCAGAGGCAGGGAAATTATCCTACCTGGGCTACTAAATAAATTGCAGACCATAATATAAAGAAAATGCTTACTGATTTGCAAGCTACAGCGCCACAGACCAGCATCCACAAACCAGCAGATCAACATCCATAAACCAGTAGTAGAACATCAGAAACAACACATAAATTTTTAGACCATCAGATGCTCTGTACCTGCAAAAAACAACATGACAATCATGACCATAAAATTAAAACAACATAAAATTCTACTGGAATTATAAAATTCAGAGAAAAAAATGAAATAGCCACTCTTAACACTTGGGAACAAGTTAAATTTTAATAAATTTTACATGTCATTTGAGTTGCACCCTTCGATTCTTAATAGAATAAAACTCATCTATTATCGAATTTGTTTCTATATCTTCAACAAGTTCTCGTTCAATGTGAATCATCATAGAATCTGCCAAGAACTCCTCCTCCATTTTATTGCGTAAAGCAGTTTTAATAAGTTTCATAGCCAAGAAAGACCGTTCAGCCGTTGCTGTAGTAACTGGTAATGTCAAAACAAGTCGGATCAATCGATCAATCAAATTATAATGTTGCACCTTGTTTTGTTTCAACTAATCCGAGCCACAATTCATTGATGGTAGTCATATTTTGAAAGCTCATATGATGAATCGCATCAAGTTTATAATGCTCAAGTTGACTTCTCATATAATGCAGTTCTTATTCAACAAAGTCACCTGGATAAAACTTTTCTGCAAGCTTGTAAATGTCATTAGCTTTAAATGATCTAAATTTGTCCTTAGGGTCTAAAGCAGAGCTGAGTGTAAGGAGTTCTATTGCTCTATCACTAAACCTGGAATGCAACTCTTCTTGCTGAAAGTCTAATGTTGAATTAAAGATATCAAATTGTAGTGTTGGCAGAGAGTCTTTTTGCTGGCATGAACGTCCTGTGGCGCTTTTGTACAAAGCATTCATATCTGGAACTTCAATTCCATGTTGCGTGCAAATGGATTGCACATATATAAGGAGATGATCAAATCCTTCTTCTCTCAAGGTAACAAGTAGTGATTTAGTAGTTGAGACTAGATCCATGGCACTTACAATGTAAAGAGATTTGTGTTGTAGTGCCCGGCAAAGCAAGTCAGTAATCCCCATAATTTTATGCATCATGTGAAGTGTAAAAACAAATTCAAAAGATTTCATAACTATCAAACAACCACCAGCTTCTCCACGTAGTGAACTAGGTGTTCCTTCTTCAACAATACTTTCAAGCACTGAAATGGTTGCAACATACATATTCATTAAACTGCAAATAGAATCAAAATGAGAGCTTGATAAGTGGATTTTATATCCACTTATAGCGTTCCGTATCGGCTTAAATTGATTTACTTGGCCTCAAGTTTGTTGTATTTTTTATGTGTTTTGTGTAGTTGTGCAGGATTTCAATTATCGGCTAGGAGTGGTGGTTTCATTGGTCTTGAAGTTGCAATTGAGCAATGGAATGAAGGATGGCATATTTTCATAGGCTACTATGAAGATCATAACGCTCAAGAATTGAAGAACGGGAAGTGGCAAAAGAATTGGAATAGAAAACGAAGGAGAAAGGAGCCAATTGTGTAAAATTCGGATTTTCTGGGTAGGTTGCGCAGTCTTCACTGTTTTGGCCATATCTGGAGTTATACAAGTCCGTTTTTGACGATCTTACAGCTTACGCGAAGACAACGAAATTTTCTACAACCTTGGGCAGAATTCCACGCGCAGGCAGCGCGAAGAACAGACTGTTGGGCGCAGGCCAATGCTAAAAAATTACAGTTTTGCTCTTTTTCGATTTCTAATTGTATTTTAGGTAGTTTCTTGCACCTAAATCGAATTTTAATTGTATTATAGGGTATTTTCTTGTTGGGCAAGACTTCTAGAGCCTATTTAAACACATCCTACCATTGTAATTTGTATCATTAGTTAGCATATTATAACATAGAATTCATATCTTGTTTCATTATCATGGTTTCACTTGATCCCATGATGACGAGAGGTTCAGTTACGAACTAATCGTTGTCATGGGATTCTAACGGATTTATTTATGGAGCTTTAGTATCTTGATGCTTTAAAGATCTATGTGTGATGTATATTTGATATCCTCGTATGGTTATGCTTAATTGATAGATGCGTCGCGAACATCTAATTTGTTAATCTCTTGTGAAGTGAAAGTGGATCTTGAGATTTAGAACTTGCCATGCTAGCATAGGTTCATGATTATTTATCAATATGATTCGTAGTGTAAGATGAAAATACTTATATTGCCCTATGTGATCAATATGGATAACTTGTTCCTCAACCGTTATGTTTTCAAATTCTATAGACATATAGGGTCTAAGCATAATTGGTGTCTATTCATCTTCTATCTCTTTTGTGGATGTATGTTTAGTTTGATATACGTATGCTGACAGGTAGCGTGTACTTGTTTCGTGTTATCCGATCAGATATCATAATCATTGCATATAGTGATTAAAGGCGTCAGATCTAGGTGAAGTACTTAATGAAGTTAGGATCCCATGTTTATTCTCATATAAGTAAATCAGTTTTAAATCTCATTAGTTAATTAATTATTAGTTTAATAATTTGCATCTTAGTTTAATTTAGATAATAAAAAACCCCTAATTGTTATTTGTCTTAGCAGTGAATAATAATCATACATTGTTGCATAGGTGCGTTAGCTGAATTAAAACCTAAACCAGATCCCTGTGGGAACGAACTTAACTTAATTCTATATTACTTGTGACCACGTACGCTTGTGTGATTTAGTGTAAACAAGTTTTTGGCGTCGCTGCCGGGGATCATCGGTGTTTTATTTTTAGTTTATGTGCTTGTCATCAGTGGTCGTTAGAGTTCACTAACTCGGATTTTTTCTTACCTATCTTGTTTAGTTCGGTGTGTTTCAGGTGCTTGAGTGTTTGAAAATGGCAGGCGAGGAGTTACCATGGTGGGCATATTCGAGAGGAGTTGCCATGGTGGGCATATTCGAGGACATCCATGCCTCAGCAATGTGAGCAATGTTTGGGCGTTCATAAGACCTCACAATATTGTTACTACGAAGGAGTTGATCCATATGTCACTTATGAGGAAAAACCATATTTTTAATACCATCCTCAACAGTACCAGCAAGATGTTCCAAATATGTCATATTTCTTTGGTAGTGAAGAGTTTCAACATCAGCAACCTACTCCTACTTTTCAGTCAGATGAGGTTGATGTTATGGAGGAGATTAGGATGCTTGCAAAGAGTAATGAGGAGTCTATCAATTCTTTGGAGACACTAGTTGCTCAAGTTTTAAGTGCCTTGGAACAAGAGAAACAACAATTCATACTCGAGGCAATTCCAGAAAATAACGGTGACTTGGAGCAAGGTACTGCATGCATAATTGAGGAAGACAAATTCCAATGTGAGGTGAGTGTTCACAAGCCATGTGAGGAATTTGATCATGCTAGGATGGTGGATGATTTGGAAAGGGCACTATTTGGGACAAACACTGGTGAGCTACACAAATTTCAAGAATTGGTATGTGCGTACCAAGAGGTTGTTGAACATGGGAAAGATGCAGGTCTTCTACTTATCTCAGAGTATAAAGATGGAGGTAGCGCATTAGAGCCAATGGAGGAAGTTCTCTTTGAGGAACCAAAGGCTTCAGCAACTTACATTTACCCTCCTCCATTATATTCAAGCGAAGCCCGCGAATGTGTGTTGTTCTACAAACTGACAGATTTTGGGTCAACAGATGAAGACATTGGAATAAGACATAGTTGTTATACAAATAGGCCAAGCGAGGAGAAGGGGTAGAAAGTGTGCCGCCATGATGATGATGAAGTCTCACGAAGAGATGACCAGGCCAACTATTATCATCCTTAATGGAGGCTTGGACGTAGTAAAGCTAATTGACTCTAAACAAGCGCTTCGTGGGAGGCAACCCACGCTTTTAGGCATTTTTATTTAGGTATGTTTCCTACTATCCTTTGTATTACCTTCCATTGAATATTTCAAGTTTGGGGGTGGTTTGGGGGATAAGTAGTGTATATGTAGTTATTTGTGATTTGTGTATCGTTGTGTTCATATAGTTATCATATTTTGCATATTAGTAGTAAGTCATGCATGTTCGTTCGTATTATTTATGTTTGTTTCATATAGGACATTCTATTATTTTTGTTTGTTTTGCCATGTGAGTCCATTATAGTTGCATTTGCATAGCATGCATATTTCATTATCCCTTAGGATGAGCTGATTCTGATTGGTAGGTAGATGTCTAATTGAGTGTGGTAATGATAAGTAGAGGGTTGATTTATAGTTCCTATGAAATTGACTTGCATGTTTCAGGAACAAAACTTTTCACAATCTCATTGGGTGCTTTTGGGCTAGGTTAGGGTCATGCTTGTTTGGATGTTTTGAGATTTAATTACTTGATTATATTTAGAATTTTCGTTATTCCCTTGATGGCGTAGGAATGCTAAAGTCTAAGTTTGGGGGAAACCAGAGATTTCATGCTAATTGTTAATAGTGTCAATAATGGCTAGGTGTCAAATGGCTAGTAGCCGGCTCGTATTTACATGAGTAGTCTAGGGTTGGAATTGAGAATTCTCATTCCAGATTATATATAAAAAAAATAATAAGAAAAAAAAAAGAAAAAAAAAAGAATAGTCAAAAGTTCAATT
Organism: Kitagawia praeruptora; assembly: GCA_037693485.1. Classification (NCBI taxonomy): domain Eukaryota; kingdom Viridiplantae; phylum Streptophyta; class Magnoliopsida; order Apiales; family Apiaceae; genus Kitagawia; species Kitagawia praeruptora. The sequence goes on from CM075347.1 coordinate 135,021,396, forward strand.
GTTAAATGAAAAATTAACTACGAGTGAGCTCTTTAATACTCGAGTAATTAAGTCTGAGGGGACTTAGTCCTAGTAACCTAAAGCCCTTGTGGTTTGGGATTGCTGACCTAACACTCGCTACATGGGTATTATTGTATAAGTCTTTTGGGGTCTCATTCATTGCACGGTTAAATAAGCATGCTTATATATTATTGTGTGTCGTAGTTGTTGTCTAGTAATAAAGCATGGATTTCTGGCCAACTCAGATTAGGATGGAGGTGTTCCTAGGTTATGAAGTGTTTACCGTCTATTTTATTTATAAACCTGTGATTGTCTTGGAGAAGAATAGGTATGATTTTGATCTAGTGTTAGGAGTATATCTGATGAGAATCGCACACATGCACGTTTCTGTTCATGTATTGTTAGTATACGGGGACTTAGTCGAGCTCTATTTGGATTTAGTTGCATTCTTTGAGATATTTGCTTGCTAGTTGGTTTTGGTTAGTTCGAGGGGATCGTTGCATTTTCATATTAGTTGCATTCATGCATTGCATTGTTTAGTTAGATGGATTTTGTGGGTACATTCGCTATAGGCCCTCACGAGACCTTACTCGTCCACTAGGGCTGCCTAGGGGTTTAAAGGGTTTGTTGCATATGCCAAGTGCAACCGTGATCACCTACGGAAGTGGTACTAATTAGTTAGTGTCTAGTTGTTTTTGCTTAAGGACAAACATCGGTTTCAGTTTGGGGGTGTGATAAGTGGAATTTGTATCCACTTGGAGCGTTCCATATCGGCTTAAATTGATTCACTTGGCCTCAAGTTTGTTGTATTTTTGATGTGTTTTGTGTAGTTGTGCAGGATTTCAATTATCGGCTAGGAGTGGTGGTTTCATTGGTCTTGAAGTTGCAATTGAGCAATGGAATGAAGGATGATATATTTCCATAGGCTACCATGAAGATCATAACGCTCAAGAATTGAAGAACGGGAAGTGGCAAAAGAATTGGAATAGAAAACGAAGGAGAAATAAGCAAATTGTGTAAAATTCGGATTTTCTGGGTAGGTTGCGCAGTCTTCACTGTTCTGGCCATATCTGGAGTTCTACAAGTCTGTTTTTGACGATCTTACAGCTCACGCGAAGACAACGAAATTTTCTACAACCTTGGGCAGAATTCCGCGTGCAGGCAGCACGTGAGGCGCGCAGGCAGCGCGTAGAACAGACTGCTGGGCGCAGGCCAATGCTGAAAAATTACAGTTTTGACCTTTTTCGATTTCTAATTGTATTTTAGGTAGTTCCTTGCACCTAAATCGAATTCTAATTGTATTATAGGGTATTTTATTGTTGGGCAAGACTTCTAGAGCCTATTTAAACACATCCTACCATTGTATTTTGTATCATTAGTTAGCATATTATAACATAGAATTCATATCTTGTTTCATTATCATGGTTTCACTTGATCCCATGATGACGAGAGGTTCAATTACGAACTAATCGTTGTCATGGATTCTAACGGATTTATTTATGGAGCTTTAGTATCTTGATGCTTTAAAGATCTATGTGTGATGTATATTTGATATCCTCGTATGATTATGCTTAATTGATAGATGCGTCGCGAACATCTAATTTGTTAATCTCTTGTGAAGTGAAAGTGGATCTTAAGATTTAGAACTTGTCATGCTAGCATAGGTTCATGATTGTTTATCAATATGATTCGTAGTGTAAGATGAAAATACTTATATTGCCCTATGTGATCAATATGGATAACTTGTTCCTCAACCGTTATGTTTTCAAATTCTATAGACATATAGGGTCTAAGCATAATTTGGTGTCTATTCATCTTCTATCTCTTTTGTGGATGTATGTTTAGTTTGGTATATGTATGCTGACATGTAGCATGTACTTATTTCGTGTTATCCGATCAGATATCATAACCATTGCATATAGTGATTAAAGGCGTCAGATCTAGGTGAAGTACTTAATGAAGTTAGGATCCCATGTTTATTCTCATATAAGTAAATCAGTTTTAAATTTCATTAGTTAATTAATTCTTAGTTTAATAATTTGCATCTTAGTTTAATTTAGATAATCAAAAACCCCCAATTGTTATTTATCTTAGCAGTGAATAATAATCATACATTGTTGCATAGGTGCGTTAGCTGAATTAAAACCTAAACCAGATCCATGTAGGAACGAACTCAACTTAATTCTATATTACTTGTGACCACGTACGCTTGTGTGATTTTGTGTTAACAAGTTTTTGAGAGCTCCACCGAGTGGAACCACTCCGATATAGATTACCAGTCTGATTAATGCCTCTACCTGTACCACGTTCACCTGAAGTTACCATACGAGCAATTTCAATAGCTTGAGCAGAATGTAACTCAACGTGCCATTTGGGAGAACAACCAATAAGATTAACAATGGCTGATAGTTTTGAAAAAAATAGGCAAACATAAATCTCTTTTTTAGAAGCTCCAACCATTACTAGTTGTAATATATGAGCAAAGCAATGTATATAATAGGCATAAGGACAGTCATTAAGAACTAGAGCTTGAAGTCCATTCTAAGAACCAGACATATTGCTAGCACCGTCATACCCCTGACCTCTCATATTAGAGATATGCAAATTATATCGAGAGAGGACAATGGATATTTTCTCTTTCAATGTTGAAGCAGCAGTGTTTAGAACATGAACAATCTAAAAAAAAACGCTCCCGTAAAATACCAAGACGGTCAACCAATCTCAAAATAATAGACATCTCCTCCTTGTTTGTAGAATCTTTGGCTTCATCAACCAAAATATAAAATTTTGCATCTCCTTCACGGATTTTTCTTCTTACTCTATTTGCAAAAATATGTAAAATTTCTTTCTGAATAGTTGGTGAAGTATATTTTGCAATTTTTGGAGCTCTTTCTAACACTATATCACCAATGTCTTCGTTCATTCGACCAGCAAATCTGATCATCTCTATAAAATTACCACGATTGCTAGAATTTGGAGATTCATCATGACCTCTAAATGGACAAGCTTGCAATCTAAGGCATCTAACACTCTCAATTGTTGCTTTAAGTCGCAATCGATTCTTCTAAATTTCTTCTAAACTTTGAGTATTCAGTGCTTTGTCAATATGTCCTGTAACTTTCATTAATTCTTAAACACATTGCACTGCATTATTATGTGGTGAAGTTGGACCTCCAACATGCATTAAAAGTGGACATCTGACTACATCATTAACCCTCTTCCAACAATTAAATCCATCAATAGTGAGTGTAGAATGCAAATGATTTCTTTTGAAAAATAAAACAAGGAAAACAGAATACTAAATTTTTGTCCGGTGAGTACTCTAACCAAGGGAACTTTTCGAACCACAAGTATTGAAATCTACGGGATTGTGTTTGTGACCCATAAACTGTTCTCGGATACTCTGGTAACTTAGGTTGATACCGACCTATACTGATAAAAGCTCTCCTTATTTCATCTTGTTGATTAACAGGTTGTTGCCATATAGGTTTCCGTTTTCCAGGATCTCGTTCAAGAGTATTAAGATCAATCTCAATTCTTCGAGATTTTAAAAATGGTTCTTCATTTTCAATTTCTTTAATCTCAACACTAGATGCATTTTCTTCAATATCAATATTAGATGGGGATTTTACCTCATTGGTAGTAACCAGAGGTGCACTTGGTTTGAAAAATGACAACAATGTTTTTCCCCTCTTTTTTCCTTGATTTTCCATTATATTTACACTGTAAGCCTGTAAGAAAAAGAAGGAGATTAAACAAGAATACTCACAGTAAAACCTAATTGAGAAGAGTATAAATAAATAAGAAGATTAATTGATTTCATTACCTCCTTCTCTGGTAGTAATTGTTTATCTTCGTTGCCTACTTAGTTTATTCTTCAGTAATTGTTTTTGTGTAAATTTTGTATGCTTTGTTTTTCTTTGTGAGCTACGAGAGTTTGTCTGCTCTGTCTTAGTCTATCCCCTACAAAAATTTAATGGGCTGGGCTAACTCTAACATTTTGGGTTGGGCCAAATCTAACATTTTTGGGCTGGGCTATAGAAAAAAATTGGTTTTTTTTACCTGGGCTATAGCCCACCACAGCTTTGGCTGTGTCTCCGCCCCTGGTGAAAGGGATGTTTGTTAATTTTGTATGATCTTAGACTTTTCTTTATCCTTCATTATCATATTTTGTTTCCAACAATGACCTTGTCTCTTATAATTTATGGAAATTGATCTTCACAGTTCATGGCCACAATGTAGAGATCTAATCCATCAATTTTTACATGTAGTGAGTCATGTTTGTTCACGTGTTAATGAAGTTGAGTTTAAAGCCTTCAGCTAGACTTGCACAGAATATAAAGGGAAAGAGAAGAGAATTAAAGGAAGAAAAACAAGTTTATCAGTTCTACTAACTTCTCAATTTTCATAACTCATATAACTAGGGTTGTACTCAACAAATGTAAACATATCTCAGCCATACACTAGCACTGATACATACGTGGAAGCTATAAATCCTTGTGATTAGAAAACTAATGAATTACATAATTTACTTGATCAATTATCTAGCTTTGTCTTTTTCATTCTTGCCTTTGATAAAGTCTTTCATCCATGCTGGTTCTTTCACATTCCTCCTTGACTTTCTAGTTTATCCAATGTTAAAATGTCTTTCAATTCAACAACTTCATTTTTTTTATCTTCGTTTACTTTATCATTATCAACTTCATTGTCTGAAGAAAGCAACCCAGTTCTTTCTTGTTCAGCTGAGTCGGTTCTACCTCACCACTTGCTACAGTTAATCTCAAAAATATCTAATTGATGGCGTTCATTTGTTCCGAGTTCTTCCTTAAGGCGTGTTTGAAAAATTTTATGTCAACTCAGTTCATCATATTAGTTGACAACATTTGTAAATGAGTCAACTCATGTTGCAATTCGACCAAGTCATGGTTATCTCGCTCCACTTGATTCGTTAGCTTTTCATCTCACTCAAGTGAATCTCAAGCCTCCCAGTTATATTTTTTATCGATCTTCTTATCAAAATCATTCATAAACGTCTCGAGAACTGCTTATCATTTTTTCAAAGTTAGGAAAATTTTAAGTATCGAATTTTTCTTCTTTCACATTAAATATTAATTAATTTTTTCATTCATACCTTGTACATGCCAGTGTTTAAGGCAATCATGTTATTGAGTAGTGTGAGAGCATCTCGGTTTGAGTTCGAATGACAACAACCCTTTTTTGAAAAAAAAATACAACAAATTATAAATTTTAAAATGTATTCAATTATTATTTTATATTTAAGAATTTCTCATTTTTCAAATATTTATGACTTTTCTAACTTTATAGCCTATATTAACTCATATTTTCGATCATTTTTTCCTTCTGTATTGTTGTTAAACCAATTCTAGATCAGTCCTTATGCGATATGAGTTAGGGCTTACCTCTCCTTGGATCTTCATTAGCTCAACGCAATAATCACGAGTTTTTAGGGTCCATCGTGTTCAGAGTTTATGTTTACTTTTTAGCATGATAATACTAAACATGTTTCAATTATGTTTTTAAGGTTTATGTGTATTTTTGGATTGATAATAATGAAAAGATGTTTTAGTAGAATAAAATATTAATTATTTAATTTTTTGTACGACTGTCTTTGAAGTTAAGGAACGTATTATATTAGTTTTTTTGTCAAAAGTTACTTTCACGTGTATAAATTGTATCGAAATGTGATGTTTATTAAAAAAATCTATTTATTCAAAAAAGTTTAGCATATAACTAAAACCCGAACCACGTCAAAGGATTTTCTCAGAAATTTAGATAATAAAATATTCATGTATGTAAAAAAACCCTGCAAAAATCAATACAAAAAAGTTAGTCTAAGTAAATCAAGTTACGCTAAAATATCATGTAAAAAAAATAAAAACTCATGTAAGAAAATAAAAACAAATCGAAGAGATCTTAAAAATATATAAAAAAATTAACCAGTTAAGTAAAAATGTTATTTGCTACTTTTATACTTTTATGCCCATTATTTGCTATTGTTCAATGTAGTATTTATTTTTTAGTTTGGTAAACGGGTTCATTTTTTGTTTTCTAGAATTGATTTTGGTTTGGGAGAGAATTAATTTTGTTTAATGAGTCTTAATGATGACTTTTTGTGCCTATAAAGAATCGGTGTCATATAAGATGACCTTTTGTGCAAGTTAAACTTTTTATGGTGAATACATATTGTACCATTTTATATGGATTTTAGTGCCTATAAAGGTTGTACCATATTTTTGGCTTTTGGATCATTTTTTGGTGTTGTGATCTATTATCAATTGATGAATCTGGTTTTGTTATGAGAACTCGGCGTTTTATATGTCTAATCAGAGGGGACCCGTTTGGTTAGATATATAAAACTGTTCAATTTTATTAAGTATACTACATATAATAAATATGTAAAGTATATTCGATTAATGGTTCATTGACATGGTTTATTTGTTGTGTTTGTTTTGATGATATTTCATTTTTTTTCTTGGGTGGGAAGAAGTGTAAATAGAAGATTGATATTGTTTTCCTTGGGTGGGAAGAAGTATTAAAGAGGAGATGGATGGAGGTAGAAGCTTGGGTTTTGTAGTGGAAACAACAGGAAGTTCCTAACAATTTGCTTATAGCCTTTATGTAAATATTATGTATCAATTTTATCATTTAAAGGAAATCGTTTCATTTTGGGAAAAAATAAAGTCTAAGTTCATTTTTAGAAAAATCAGTCAAGACTGTAACATCCCATATTGATTAGAATAAGAGTATTTGGAATCTTTATAGATAAAAGTCAACAACTAATACGTACCAATTTGCTAGCTCTTTTGGACTGACCTGTGGTGGGTTGTTGGGTCCGGTATGCATTCGGTTGTGGGCTTGGATATTAAAAATGGTATCAGAGCTCTGGCCGACCAGAAGTGTAGAGGCACTGCCCGGGTTTAGTAAGTTTGTGTGTGGGCTCGACGAGGACGTCGACCTTGTAAGAGGGGTGTTTGTAACATCCCACATCGATTAGAATAAGAGTCTTTGGAGCATTTATAGATAAAAGTCAACAACTAATATGTCCTAAATTGCTATCTCTTTTGGACTGACCTGTGGTGGTTGTTGGGTCCGGTATGCATTAGATAATTATTAGAAATTTAAAATTACATTAGAATAATGGGTTTAAAATATGAATCATATTTGAATACAGATTACTAGTAGGTCTGGAATTAGGGTTGTAAGACATTATAAATACAACTTATTCTTCTTACTCATCTTTATTATCAAAATTCGTAGGGTTTTTTCACAAATAATTCTGTAGTCTTGTAAAATTCGTAGAAAATTCATCGTAAGTCAAAATTCTTTGATTCTGGACTCGTTGGAAAAATCTTTTCGTGTTCTACAACTTTCGTTCTTTGAGTTTTTCAAGAAAACATTGTTTAGAGGGTCAAAAAGGCTAAATACATATCTTGCCAGGAGTGGTTACATGCATGAGTTGATTCTTGAGTTTCTGCGTAGAGGTAAGTTTCTAATTGATCTTGCTAGTGTTTTCCAAATTATGTGTTATGTGTATGTATTTGTTATTAAAACTTGGGTTAAATGATTATATTTTGAAGTTATATGTATTATTATTATGTGCTATATTTTAAAGTTATATGTATTATTGTTATGTGCTCTAATTTATGCCATTATTTACGAAAATAAGAATAAGGATCGAGCCACCGGGTTGTAGTGACAGTTTTCTGAAAATTTAGGACCGTTATCACTGGGTTGTAGTGGTTGTGGTATGAATTGTGGGTTTCAAGTTATTGTTGTTATGTGGTATCGTATTGAATAAGAATATGTGTATCGAAAGTTATTGTTTCTTGTATTGTATTATATCGTTATTATCTTGTATAATACATGTTACTTGCCCTACTAGTTGGATCGATTGGTTACTTGCTGGACTGTATAGCTCATTACTTACAATTTTTAGGTTCGATGTACGATCGAGTTCGATAGCATTGGAGTTTGAGGATCTTAGGTTTGGAGTAGATTGTCATTGTTACCTGCGCTTTTGTAATAATTATCTTTGTAATGTACTTTTGGATTGATAAAATTTATAATTTATTTCAATTTTTGATTTAGAACTAATAGTCTGAAAAGTCGTGTTGTTACAGTTGATATCAGTGTTGAAAGATTTTGCAGAACTTCCTGCAGGTTCTAGAATAATTAAGTCCTGAAGGTTCTAGAATAAAGGAGTTAATTATGCACTCATGGTTCATGCACTAGAAGGTTCAATGTCTAGAAAGTTCCATTACTTTTATGCATTTCATGTACTAGAAAGTTCCTGTACTTTTTCTGCATATAATAATCACCTAAAATAGTCTACTGTTACTATAAAATGTACCCAACAGATTTGTATCATATCAGTGTTAAAAAATCAGAATACTTCTCAAGTAAAACCCCTATTCTCTCTTGTGTAAACCAGCAGTATTGTGTGTGTTTTAAGTGCAGTTTTCAGCCCAGTTCTTAGGTCTGATCTTAGGACTGTAATTAGTGTGTTTACTACAATTTTGAGAGTGTCCATAATTCTCTCAACTTGGTATCAGACATGTGTTTCAGCTGTTGTGTTCAGTGGAGGCTGTTCGCGAAAAAGGAAGGCATAAAATTGGTTTAAAGCAGAAAATCTGCTATTATTGCTGGTGTTTGTATTCCAGGAGATGGATATCAACGGTGGAGCATTAAATCAGTTTGGAATGGAGAAACTAACAAATTCTGGTTGATATGTTTTATTTGGTCCAAGTGATTTCAAAATTCTGGAAAACGTCAAAGGCATTGATGCTAATACAATATTGGAAGGGAAGAGAGTTAATTCTCTTTATGTTTTATCGGCAAATGAAGCCTTTGTGGAGAAAACAAGTAAACAAGATAAAGCATCATTGTGGCATGCTCGTTTGGCTCATGTGAGCTATGAGAAGCTAAAAATTATTTCAGCAAATGATATTGTTAACGGGCTACCTAATTTGGGAAGCTTTCATCATGAAGGTGTTTGTGAAGGTTGTCAATATGGTAAAGCACATCGTATTCCATTTGGCAAATCTTCAATCAGATCTACAAAACCCTTGCAGCCGATCCATTCTGGTTTATTAACAAGCAATGTGGCAAGTTATGGTGGCCTTCATTATATGCTTGTTATTGTTGACGATTATACAAGATTTTCTTGGGTGTTTTTCATGAAAGAGAAGTCTGACACATTCTCAATCTTCAAGCAATTCAAGAGGAAGATTGAAGGGGAGCTTCGAAGAAGGATCAAGTGCTTGCGAACTGATAATGGAGGGGAATTTACATCCAACGAGTTTGCTAATTTTTGTGAAAGGAATGGAATAAGAAGACAATTGACATGTCCAAGAACATCGCAGCAAAATGGAGTTGCTAAACGGAAATTAAGGCACTTACAAGAGGTAAGTAGAAGTTGGATGCATGCTAAAAGTCTTCCTCAAGAGCTATGGGCAGAAGCTATGCGATGTGCTTGTCACGTAATAAACCGATTGCCCTCAAAAGTTATTAACATGAAAACTCCCTATGAACTTCTCTACAAGGAGAAACCCTCGGTTTCATATTTTAGAATCTTTGGCTCTACATGCTATGTCCATGTTTCCGATCAGCTGCGTGCTAAAATGGATGCCAAGGCAAAGAAATGCGTGTTTGTTGGCTACGATCCTAATAGAAAAGGATGGCGATGTATGGATCCCGACACACTCAAAGTTGTGACATCAAGAGATGTTGTCTTTGATGAAACATCGTCCTATTATGTACAACCTATACTAACACATATTCCAGATCCTTTAAATAATGAAAATGAAGACGTCATTGATAAATTAAATCCTTCAAGTCCAACTACAGCCCACGATGATTCTGCTAGTGAAAGTGAGCCAATTCATGAAGAAAATGATGGAACTCAAGAAAGTGGTCAGCCGCCTCGAAGATCACAAAGAGCACACAAGAGGAATGAAAGATACAAGGACTACACTATAGGAGCTGATTATGATACAATAACAGAATGTTTCTTTGCTGGCCCATTTGATGAATTTGAACCATCGGCGTATGAAGAGGTTAAAGGCAATCAAAATTGGGAAGCTTCTATGGAGGAAGAAATATCAGCACTTCATAAGAATGAGACATGGGATTTAGTTCCTAAACCTAAAGGAGTTAAGCCGATTTCTTGCAAATGGGTTTACAAAGTCAAGCGTAAATCTGATGGAAGTATTGATCGATACAAAGCGAGGCTTGTGGCTCGTGGTTTCTTTAAAAAATATGGGCCGGATTATGAAGAAACTTTCAGTCCATTTGCAAAGATGACGTTCATTCGAGCTATTTTATCCATGGCTGCCTCAAAGGGATGGAAACTTTGGTAACTAGATGTGAAGAACGCATTTCTTTATGGAGAAATTGATAGGGAGATTTATATGGAGCAGCCTTTGGGGTTTAAATCAAAGAATTTTCCAGATTACGTATGTCGGCTCAAGAAAGCTCTTTATGGGCTCAAACAAGCACCGCGGGCCTGGTTCGGAAAAATTGCTCAGTATTTAAGCTTTTGTGGTTATGCTAGCTTCCTCAAGTGCTGATGCGAGTTTATTTATAAAGAAAGATTCGAAGGTGCATGTTCTTGTGTTATTATATGTCGATGGCATGATAATAACCGGTAATGATGAGAAAGAAATAAACAGGTTGAAAGATGAACTTGCCATCCGGTTTGAGATGAAAAATCTAGGAGAGCTAAAGCACTTTCTCGGTTTGGAGGTATCAAGGTGCAAGGAAGGCATTTTTGTTTCTCAAGGTCAGTATGCTAAAAAGATCCTCGAGAAACTCAAGATGATCAATTGCAGACCAGCATCTACTCCAATGGAGCAGAATTTGAAATTAAAAGCTAATGTTGGGAAAGAGCTCAAGACTGGAAAAACATATCGCACTTTGGTAGGAAGCTTAATATACTTGACTATTACTAGACTGGATATTTCATTTCCGGTTGGAGTTGTTACTCAATTTATGCAAAAGCCAAGGAAGCCACATCTGGATGCAGCAAATAGGATCCTTCGTTATCTTAAGCATACGATGAATTATGGGCTGATGTATAAAGAAGGCGCATAGATTTTTCTTAGTGGATTTACCGATGCAGATTGGGCAGGTGATCCTTCCTCAACACGTTCTACATCAGGTTATTGTTTCGACCTTGGTTCAGCTGCTATCTCGTGGTGTAGCAAGAAGCAAACAACTATAGCATTATCAAGTACAGTGTTGAGTATACAACAACGAAAGCAAAACCCAAAATGAATAAACAAGAATAAGAAAATAAACGACAATCACACAAGACAAAGATTTACGTGGTTCGGAAATTCCTACTCCACAAACCGCATTAATTTTGTATTGATCTCTCACATTGTGTTGTGTTGTTATGTTACAATTACATGAGTATTTATAAGAGAAGAAACTGGGTCTAAACGAATTAGAGTCTAATTCTGAAATTCCTAACTCTAATCCTTACTCTAATTAGAGTCAAATTCAGGAATTCCTAACTCAAGTCAGAATCCAATTCCAATTCTGAAACATGATAGACTCCACAAACCCAACAATCTCCCACTTAGAGTCTAACCACATCTTCGCTTCACTCTTGTAAATCTAGTAACAAATAATCCCTCGATCAATAACTCTAACTAGTGCAGCGCCTTCTCATTAATCAATTCTGAAGGCCAGTTGAAGCTATATATGCAAAGCTTCAACTTTTCATTAGTAACCACCTTAGTCAACATATCTGCAAGATTCTTTGAACCAATGATTTTCTTCAAGGACAAACTACCATTGCTAATCAACTCTCTTGTAAAGTGATATATCAGCTGAATATGCTTCGTCCTAGCATGAAACACAGGATTCATCGCAAGATGAATAGCACTATGACTGTCGCTATACAAAGCATTGTCCGCCTGTTTCTTGCCCAACTCCTCAAGAAAATTCTTCAACCAAATCATCTCCTTGCTAGCTTCAGAGATAGCCATATATTCTGCTTCTGTGATTGAAAGAGAAACACTCTTATGAAGTCGAGACATCCAACTAACTGCTGTGCCACCCAACGTGAAAATATATCCCGTAGTACTTTTTATTGTATCCAAACATCTACCCAAATCTGCATCAGAGAACCCTTCCAAGATAACATCTTTCTTGCTAAAACATAACGCAACCTTGGATGTGCCTTTCAAGTAGCGCAACAACCACTTGACTGCTTCCCAATGCTCTCTTCCTGGATTAGACATGAACCTGCTAACAACTCCCACTGCATGAGCAATATCTGGCCTTGTACACACCATAGCATACATCAAACTGCCAACTGTAGATGCATACGGAACTTTAGCCATATCTTTCTTGCCTTCATCTGTTTTAGGTGACTGCTTCTTCGTGAGATTAAAGTGAGTTGCCAACGGTGTACTTCTGGTCTTCGCATCCTGGACACTGAATTTCTGCAACAATTTCTCAATATACTTCTCTTGAGATAATTTCAAAGTACCTTTAGATATATCCCTTATGATGCTCATACCAAGTATCTGTTTTGCTGCACCCATATCTTTCATCTCAAACTCCTCAGACATTTGTCTTTTTAACCTATTGATTTCCCTCATGTTTAATCTTGCTATCAACATGTCATCAACATACAACAACAATATGATATAAGATGAATCAAATTGTTTAAAATAACAACAATGATCCATAGCACTCCTAGTGTACCTGTTGATGAGTGGATTTCGTAACAACTTTTGAGAGGTTTATGGTGAGTTGTAAAGGCTAACGATCAACTAATCTATGGAGAATGGAGGTTTTTTGTGGAGATTGAACTGAGCTCGAGAGCGTTTACAAGAATCTCACGAGTTCCCTTGAGGCTTGTGTCGTGTATTGCGAGGCTTGTAAAAACATGTTAGCCAAAATCTCATAGGTGTCTCGCAAGGCTTGTAACCGTGTTCTCAAGGTGCCTACGTACCCTTGCTTATATAGGGATCAAGTTCACGTAGTTCTTTTTAGACTAGAAGTCTGGTTAGGCGGCAATATGCAGGTTCCTAATTCGTGGGGAAGTCCTTTTCTCCAGATTCAGCCACGAATAGGCGACCTAAGTCGAATAGAACTCGAGTTCTAGTCCGACTATGAGTGTGTTTACTAGTTATTGTTTTATTAGAAGTATCCAAGGATCATCTGCGCCCAAGGAATACATTCCAACAAGGAGTTGACGTTCATAACTTGCTCCTAAAGAATAGGAGGCTTAATCATACTGTAAATCTGCTGGCATAATTCTGTTCTCGTACAGGAAGCTGTCTCTCAGGAACCTGTCTGCAGGAACCTGTTTCTCGGGAAGCTATCTGCAGGAAGCTGTCTCTCGGGAAGCTGTTTCTCGGGAACCTGAACCTGTTCAGATCCATTTCACATGCTATTTAGCCCCATTTAACTTAAGGGACCTCAATCATAACCCATATTACACATACGGATTGGATCCTTAAGCCTAATGGGTCTAAATCTAGCCCATGGAGATTTTGGGCACAACAAGTACCCCCCGGTTCCTCGAAGTCATAGGATGCGAGAGGAACCTAAATAGCTTGATATTTTAAGGTCCAATCCCTTCAGTGCTCCCATGTTTCTTCTGAGTGAACCATGCGGGTCTTTATCTTCTTGCTTGAATCGTGACAAGGGTACAAAGTGAATCCAATTAGGCGTTGAGTGAATCCTTTAACAAGGGCACAAAGCGAATCTAATTGGGCACTAAGTGAACCTTAAGAATATCAAGGGAACCACGTGAATCCAAATAAGGGCATAAAGTGAACCTAATTGGGCGTTATGTGAACCTATGCTGAGGGCACAAAACGAATCCAATAGAGCACTAGATGAATCCTTAAAAGGGACAAGGTGAATCTTAAGATTGTTAAGGGAACCAAGTGAATCCAAATAAGGGCATAAAGTGAACCTAGTTGGGCGTTATGTGAACCTATGATGAGGGCACAAAAAGAATCCAATAGAGCACTAGATGAATCCTTAAAAGGGCACGAGGTTAACCTTGAAAATCACAACTTGATTGCTCGAGAGGCTGCTTCATCTTCTATGATGCTGTTCATCTGACTGTCTAGTGCATGCTGTCTGTTAGAGGTAGTCTAGGATCTGTCTGGCTTCTAGATCTTTCTACTGTCTATGCTCAGGAAACTGGTGCTCAGGAACCTACGTCTTGGAACCTGATGCTCAGGAACCTCTCCACGGGAAACTGTACCTGCACAAATAACAAATATATTAGTCTGAGGATCCACTAGTAGAAAATTGGTCTTTTACGTCGGTCAAATTGGCCTTTTACGTCGGCTAATTGGCGACGTATGGATGGGCGACGTATAAAGTCACAAGTATTTTACGTCGGTTAAAAAGGCGACGTATAAAGTCTACATATACGTCGCCAAAAAGCCGACGTATAATGTCCTAAAAAACCGACGTATAATATCAAAAAGGACAGTCGTATAATGTTAAAAAGAACCGACGTATAAAGTCCAAAAAGAACCAACGTATAAAGTCCAAAAGAACCGACGTATAAAGTCCAAAAACAACCGACGTATAAAGTCCAAAAAACCGACGTATATTGCCTATTAAAAAATGACATTTTTACCCTATTTATATTTATATACACACCAGAATTCCTATAATTCAAACCAAAAAAATAAATAAAACTTGCAATCCAAATTTCTCAACAAAGTGATTAATTAAATTAAAATAATTATTATTAAATACTTGAAAATACATCCACAATATTTACAAATTCTTAATCTAAGTAACCATGTCATACATCTAATTCAACACAAGTACATTCATCATTTCTCCTTATGCCCCAAATTAGCTGAAAGTGGAAAACCCAATTGCTTTAAATGATCAAATATCCCTTGAAGCTGCACATTCATCATTTCTTGGCACTTTTCCCTCACTTTCTTGGTAATTTCTTCTTTGATTGTATTTAATTCATCCATAGAGACGACCGTACTTTGTCTGGTATTTTGTGATCCAAATACAGGCTTGATTTTTGTTCTTCCTCCAACCTCTCTAACGCATCCTCCATGCTCCTTATTCCCAATTGCACGAGTCAGTACGTCATCGTGACATGGGGTCCATAACTCATCAGAAATTTGCCCTTCCAACTCTCCCTGCCCATTTATAGAATAAGTAAGTAAATAAATTCTGGTTGATTTTGAAATCTGAATACTAGTAAACCCAACATGCATTAATCCAACTTGTTAATGAATTACACAAGATCATAATTAAATAAACAGAAAATAGAAAGCTAAATAGAGAGAGTCGGACAAAAAAATGCAGTAATTTCAGCCACCTGCAATCTCATTTCTTACTAATTATGAAAGCAGGGCTGTTGAAAATTAATTTAAATATTCTGGCCTCATTGTTGGCTTTTTTGATAACAAGGGTTAAGATTAATTTTTTTTTTAATTATCATCAACAA
This sequence comes from Kitagawia praeruptora, assembly GCA_037693485.1. Taxonomy (NCBI): domain Eukaryota; kingdom Viridiplantae; phylum Streptophyta; class Magnoliopsida; order Apiales; family Apiaceae; genus Kitagawia; species Kitagawia praeruptora. The sequence continues at coordinate 135,036,877 of CM075347.1, forward strand.
ACCCTACACATACGCATCAATTGAATAAGCATTTTGACAAGTTATTGAATAACCTTTTTTTGACAATGATCAGGAGATAAAATGTCTTGAGAGAACTAACTACTTCTGTCTTCTAAAAGTAAGTATATAGTGACTTCTAATTTCTGATGAACTGAAAAATTTATTTATCTTGTAAAACCTGGACGAATCAGTGGTCTTCTAAATATCAATTAATTTATTTCTAACATAAGCATAACTGATGTTAAGGACAGAGTCGGGGTGGCCATTCAATTCTCTCATTATCTTTCTAACATGTAAGAAAATGGACACTTACTTGTAGCTTCACATCATGGTGTTTTACTCCATGAGGCAAGAGTCACACTACCTAGAGCTAGAAAGACCATATTTAAGTAATCTGAAGTAAAGATAAGTGGATAACAAGACAGATCTCCGATCAATTTCAGTTTCTTAGTACATTATAGTGGATATTTTATGTACAATTTATCATAAGACTTGTTTGGTCTTGTACCTAATAGAATAGTTATCTCTGGGACCATTCTTCTAATGAATATTTTTGATAATTCCAGGAAGTTGAAGCAATTATTGAGGAAGTCACATTATCAAATTACGGTCAATCACATTATCAAATTTATTTTATTGGAATACTCCAACAATTCCTAAAGCATTATATAATAAGAGTTCCTAAATTTGTTAAGAGGGAATTCTATTAATTTGATATAGATAATCCTAAATTTGTTAAGAGGGAATTCTATTAATAAGAGTTCATAAATTCTATTAATAAGAGGGAATTTATTATTCTATTAATTTGTTAAGAGGGAATTCTATTAATAAGAGTTCCTAAATTTAAACGTAAACAGTATATCTAGAAAGCAGAACTAAGAAACATACAGCACAAAACACCCTGAAGCGACGCGATGCAGACTTCAACCTAAGCCAAGGGAAAGATCTCCCCCATCTGTACAACATTAAAATACATGAATTTCAATTAAAAGTTGAAACTGATGGAAGATGAAAATAAAGGACAAGCATAAGACGGATTTACAAGAATCGGTCGTAGTAAAGTAAACAAGGAGATACCATCCCACATTTGAATCATATGAATGGGAACTGGAAACTGAGAAGTAGAATATATAATAAATATTAGAACATGATCATATTGAAAAATAGAGAGCACATTTATCCTGGAGCCTTGTGCTACAAAGTGATTCTACATTAATGTTCACCTACACCAAAATAGTACAAATGTCATGCTAAGTAGACTAGCATAAGCTAGCATCCATAAGTTATTGCATTTTTTTCCCGGTAACATGTGTGCCAGTGCCACAAAACACTGGCAGAAGTAGAACCTAACGAACTTGCAAATATGAGATAAAAATATATCTTGAAATATCTAGAGAGTGAAGAACTGATCTTACCCCTATTGCACATGTCAAGTTCTAAGAAAGCAATTGGATTTTATAATACTTGTCTTCAAGATCTCAAGTTCTTTTGCACGCTTTCGCAGAAGCTGCTTTTGAAGAACTTGATTCTCCACCAACATCCTGATCCTCCTAGAGTTGATCTGGGACTGCAAGCACGACATACCTTGCATGGTTCGTAGAGTATTTGTGGTCTTGCATTTGACAGCAGGACTATCTACTAGTGACTTTAACCTGGCAAGACCTCTCAGGTAAGTAGGAGAAGCAAATTCCAATTCCAATTCCTAGCAGGACCCATATCATCATCCTCGGAAGCTTCATAAGATAAGAAAAACAGTTCGTATATCAAATGTTGTATATATACAAAGAAAAACCTAGGAATAGAGAACAGGCACAAGTTCAATATTGTTTTTAAATGTGTATGTTTGGAAACCTCTTTTCCCATTGCTTAAAGCAGAACCATTTTCTGGTACTGCAGTAGACGTAGATATGGGTATCTGTCTCTCTGCCTGTGCTAATAGTGCCCTCTCTTCATCAACAGTTCACAATCCACCAACCATCCTTTCCCCGCTTCCCTTCTCCTCTATCTCCCCCATCTCATCTCCTCCGCCTCATTCAATTCACAATTTGCCCCATACAGAATCATTTATCATTGTAACAATAATACAGGAATCAGAATACGGAAAATAGTATTCTTATTTAAGTTTTAACCAACAACATGTTATTATACGACACATACAAGACTCAACCAAAAATAATCCAGGTCACAGTGTTCTCCAACAATTTTTTGTTTACATGCTACTTTTGTCAACTACAGAGCATGACCCATACTTCTGTTTCAACTTTCCATAAAATTAAATGAGAAGCAGCTGTTTTGAACATGAATACTCGATGAATATTAATCAGTGACCACTACTTGCAGAAAGGATCCAGCGCAAACAAGCTTTTATACAAATGTTCATTCCTCTGAGATCCAGATTAAAAGGCAAATAAAAGGTCATAATAAAACAAAAACATTACAGATCACATGGACTAAAACTATCACACACACATGTACTTCCTTGTTTATGCAATCAATCTAAAAAAACCCATTACTTATCATCGGATATAAATTTGAAGCAACAAATAATAATACGAGGTAGTGATGTACCAGTACCAATATCATCATCGGTTAAACTTGACAAAAATCCAGCTGGAGAACTGCTCTGTCGTACCGAAGACAAACCATTTGCATTACTTATCTCCTTCTTCACCTGATTCAGATTCTCCCCTCCGACATTCGAACTAAAACCCCTAAACAAATCCTCCACGCCACTACTAACCGAGTTCTTAACAGAATCCGTCTTAACTCCCTTCGTATACTTAAAATTATCCGAATAAAAAATGTTCATCTCATCACCACCATCCCATCCCTTCTTCATCTCCTACAATCGACCACTTTCATCTCCTGCAACCACCATCCAAACTCGAATTCTCGACCACTTTCGAAGAAACTAATTCCTGGGTTTTGCATTTCTTGGTCCGAGAAGACTCAGGTTGGGTTTTTTTCTTCGCAGCGGCTCGAACTTTTGAAGACGTGGTGAAATTGAAATTAGGGTTCCTCAAAAAAAGGGTGTTTGAGAGCAATTGAAGAATTGGGTTTGAGAAATAGAGAGAGACGATGGGAGAGAGTGGTGAGATTGGGTTGATGGGTTCACTGTTATGAGTTAAAAGAGATTTAAAATGAAAAAAAAAAACATGAACGGTCCTGATCTCGTAATTGCATCCAACGGTTTTAAGCAATTTAAAGAAGCACAATCCATGTGTTCAAGTATTACCCAATAACAATGTGACACGTGGCCCATTTCTAATTTCTTTAAAGGTTTTATACGTCGGTTATATTAAGAGCGACGTATATAATAGCATTATATACGTCGTCTTTTCCACAACCGACGTATAATGTCATCATATATACGTCGTATTTTCCTCAACCGACGTATAATATCATCATATATGTCGCATTCTTCTCAACCGACGTATATAATAGCATTATATACGTCGCCCTTTCGTCAATCGACGTATATAGTAGCATTATATACGTCGCCTTTTCTTAACCGACGTATAAAGTAGCATTATATACGTCGCTTTTTTTTAACCGACGTATAAAGTAGCATTATATACGTCGCCCTTTACTCAACCGACGTATAAAGTAGCATTATATACGTCGTCTTTTCCTTAACCGACGTATAATATGACCTTATACGTCGGCTTTTTCTCGAACCGACGTATATAACTACTTTATACGTCGCCTTTAGGCGGAACCGACGTATATAACTGCTTTATACGTCGCCTTTGGCCGGAACCGACGTATAAGAGGCGACGTAAAAGATCAATTTTGTACTAGTGGGAACCTTTTCTGTGGTTCCCATGTACCTCTTACTGTCTTCATGACTGCTGTTAGGCTGACTCGAACTCTTCTTCAAGGAGGAACCTGGTCCATTTGTAATCTGCTCAGCTACTGGTTCATCAGGATCCTCTTGATACTCATAATCTCTTGACTGTCTTCTCAGCTAGTGCTCATATCTCTACGTTTGATCATCATATCTGGTACTGGAGACAATCTGTCTCCTGGCTCATACAATACTTGTTGATTGGAACCTACAACTTAATAGGTCTAGAACTAGCCCATGGTGATTTTGGGCACAACACTAAGAAAACTAGGAAACATAGATTAGTAATACGAGCTGAAGAGCTCACATATAAGTGATACATGTATGCAAGTGTTGATGATTATCTACAATATATATGTTCCTACCTTCTCATGGCATATCAATTATATAAAAGGTTATTTCAACTAACATGTTCGAGATCATAAACTAAGCATATATGTTGCGTAAACTGTAAACCTATAGGGCATGATAACATCCTAAGTACAAATTCACATAAATGTTATTTCTAAAGATCATATAATATGCGATTAAAAGCTGTATGTATCTAAGCATGACAGAAAATAAAGATCTCATCGACAGAAAATGTACATGACAATTAATGATATAAAGGCATGAAAGTAGAACTTATATGTGCTTCATTGTGCCGATTTGGATTGAGGTTCCGTTACTGAACCTGGAAGATGGAAGCTCTTCTCTGTATAAGCTTACATAGGAGAATTGAGGTACCCCCCGAGCCGTCATGACGTGTGAACCTCCTATAGCATGTTGAAGCGGTTGACTGAAAACTGCTTGTTTCGGCTGAATATCACTGAACTTGGAAGCTGTAGCTATAAACTGGAAGCTTCTGATGATCATCAAGGATGCTGCAAGCTACTTTATCTAGAACATGTTAGCAGTACGGTACCTCTTTCAATCATATACAAGCTTTATAAGTGGGAGAATTCATCTACGTATCGCTTCGATGAGGGCACAAGGCGAATCCAATTGAGCTCTAGGTGAATCCTGGGAAGGGCACTTAGAGAATTCAATTGGGCGCTAAGTGAATCCTTGATAGGGCATAAGACAACTCCAGTTTAGCTTTAAGTGAATCCTGAGAAGGGCACTTAAAGAATTCGACTGGGCGTCCAATGAATCCTGTTTGGCTTTAGGGAGCACGAAGTGAATCCATCCAGGCTCTTGGTGAATCATGTCAAGAGCACGAAGAGAATCCGGTTGGGCACTAAGTGAATTCCTTTGTGGCATCAAGTGAATCCTTAAAGGCTCTAAGTGAATCCTGAAGAGGGCACAAAGAGAATCTATAGGGCACATGATGAATCATTTCAAACTCTAGGGGCACCAAGTGAATCCGTAAGGGCACAAGGTGAATCCCTTTAAAGGCTAGGGGCACCAAGTGAATCCGTAAGGGCACAAGGTGAATCCCTTCGAAGGCTTTTCAAGTACAAGCGAACTCTAGGTTAGGTTACCCATGCTTAGGTTCCCAAAACCCTTGACTAGGTGCCCACATGATTATGGGACTTTTGAATGTGTGCCTACGATTCATAGGGCTTTTCGATGTGGATCTCTCATGCTTGCAAGTCTTTTTTGGCTATCGAGTGCCTACAGCTAACAGGGCTTTCAAAGTGAATCTTTCTAGGCTCTATGCAAATCCTTATAAGGGCATAAGGTGAATCCAACTGGTTGTTTATGTGAACCTCTGCTTAGGACATAAACCGTAACCAATTGGGCACCAAATAAATCCCTAAAAGGGTACAAAGAGAATCCATTATGATACCAAACAAATGCGCGTGGATGCATGAAGCACCAAGTGAATCCTTTTGGGCTCTAAGTGAACCTATACGGGCACATAGAGAATTCATAAGGGCACCTGGTGAATACATGAAAATTCTTGGGGAACCTAATGAATCCTTCTGGGCTCTAAGTGAATCCTTGAATGTAGCACAAAGAGAATCCAGAAGGGCACTAGATTAATCCTCTAATTCATAGCTCTTGCTATAAGTACATTTTCTACTATTCAGGTATCAGCTGGCTGAGAACTTCATGCAAGAAGCTGCTAATCCGAAACTAACAATTGGATTCTAACAAATGTCAATGAACCTGGAAACTGTTACATACAAGCTTCAGGTATATAATAATGAACCTGCAAGATGTCAGTTACAAGAAAATAACGAGTAATCCACTAGACATATATAAATGCAACTAGACCTGGAAGCTGTTACCTATGAGCTTCAGGTGAGTAACACAAAACCTGTTAACTCAAGGTAAATACATGGAACCTGTTAGCTATAGGTAAATATCAAGGAACCTGCGAGGTGCAGGTAAATATCAAGGAACCTGTAATGTGTTAGGTACATGTGCATTCTAACATCTAGAAACATAATCAAGACATAATCGTAACTCAATCGCACATAAGACCACAATAGCATATATGTTTAAGCATGCTTTATGTATAGTAAGAGTTTGTTGCGCGTACTTGGGAGGTTTTCTACGAATATGTGAGCATAAAAGGAGAGGTATCACCTGGATCTTTCTGTAGACTGATCAGATGTGATGTGGAAGCCTCTGTTAATATTCGAAAACTCATTGACGTGCTCATGATGCAAGCATGCTGCTCTTCGAGATACTAAACCAAATCAATCATCAAGGTTCCTGAACCAAATATGAGCCATGAGGTTTTTAAACTGCATCCTAGCCGTGAGAGGTTCCTGAACCAAATCATGAGCTTCCTGGACCTGATGGTGAGGATCCTGATCTGAATTCTCAAAATTTTGAAATCCTCAATTCTCAAACTACCATGTCTTATAGTAATTATACTACCCCCAGTTCTTCAGTAAAGCTTGTCTTTGATGAAGAACTAACTCCGGGAAGCTTCACAATTCTTCGTTAATCTCTAACAGGTCGTTGAATATTCATCCATGAAGTTGAGTACTGCGTGTTTTCTCAATTCGAGCTTCACCCTCTTTGCCTTATCATCTTAATGCAGAATTTTTACTCAGAAACGTCCATTCTGGACAGCTTGACCACCCCTTACTAAAAGTGGGATAACTTTCTGTATAAAAATTATTTTTACGAGCCGTAAATTTTGCTAAAAACTAGACTCCGATACCTTTCCAACGATATATCATACAACGTCTACAACCTTCCAAATCAAAACAGTTTATTCTTCGAAGTTGGCTCAAAATCTGGAGCCTCGGAATTTTGATTTTCTGCATAGGTTCCTTATCTTCAAACATCTTTCTCACGCAAGTAATCCATCCATAGCTTCCTTACGTTGCTTTTTGGTTCCTCTACTACTTTGTGCTTGAAAATCCATGTATAGCTTACGTAGGGTTTATAACAACCCGACTTTTCGGATCGTTAACTAATAGACAAATATCATAATAAAATCTAAATTATATTTAATCGATATAGAAAAGAACCGAAAATCCTGATAAATATCAATGTTTTAATCTTCAAACTGAAAATACTGAAAAGTCTGAAAACAAATCTAACAAGTCCTCGAATTTATTTATACTATTATATATACTGCAGCTATAGTCTGGTTGGCATCACTCATCTCAACCCCGTTTACCCCTGATTACCTGCGGAAGCAAAACAATACGAGTGAGCCAAATGCCCAGTACGAATTAAATATAAAAATGAAATAAGGTTTCAAATGTCCGAATGAATTGTGTCTTACCAACACAGAATTTTCAAAACAAGTCCAAATGTAAAATAAGCAAGATAATCAACAAGAATAAAATATTGAAACGAAGTAGAACAAATATAAGGCTGAATCAAGTAAGGTATGTATCCTTAAGGGTCTCTTATACAAATATGTACTCGCACAAAGCGAGGTACAAAACAGAGAATTCTTCCCCGGTAATCCACGAGAAGAAAACACATGAAATGCACAAAGCATTTCTACAAAACAGAGAATCCTTCTTCGGTAATCCAGAAGAAGAAAACACACATTAGCGATCATGATCTATACACAATCTCATACCCCAGAGACGTGCTCGTATACTCACAGCACCGATACGAGTAAGTGCCGAGTTCACCAGACACTCCGAACTCCATGAACTCGTCTATGATTTAACCACATAGATAGGTCTAAGAGCCCAACAAATAGGTTTCAAAAATATTGCCAGACTCATTGCACAGAACAAAAATAAACAAAACAATGTCGCAATAAAATAGCGAAACGAAACAAATCAAATATATATGAGCTGGCAATAAAAATTCCAACAATAAGGGAGACGAAACGAAAATAAGAATGTGCACTAAAAAGTACACACAGAATACAAGGGTCACAATTTTATAAAATTGAATCGACAACAAATATAACGAGTAAAGAATAAAATTTTATAATGAGAAAGAGAGCAAATAACTCGTATCAAGGAGAGTACAAAAAACGTGACAATTTATAAGTTTGGTTCAACAATATATTTAATGAATATTTCTGATTTAAATGAAAAGAGAAAAGAATAAGAAATTCGTACCTTAATATAACTTCTAAGTTTATCCAATATATACCAAAAATCCGTTACTAGCTCCGAACTCAATCTATTCATAAAATAATACCAATAATTTTAACAACCATACCTCTATGATAAAATTACATATCACTCATTAAATAATTAATATAAATATAACATGCATATCATTTGTGAATTCATATTTAAACAAATTAATAAAGCACACATGAGTTACCAGAAAACACTACTCTACTCACCTAAGCATGCAGATAACATATTCAGTTTAAACCTAGCCCTAGCTAATTCACCTATTTCTGTATATGCATAGCCAGACTTGACCACATGTCACAAAAAAATCAATAACCACTTCATACTTGAATTTGCTAAGAAAATGCATATACATTAAATTAATGCTAACTAATACTCACTGACCAAACACATGTACATATAATTTCTTACTAATCTATATTAATTATGTATGCCTTGACGTAAACAAAATTAACAATTCTGATAATTAAATTAAATGTAATAAAATTATACGACAATATGCTATAAAATTCCATCACAAAATTAATGTTGCAAATAGGTATTTATTCTAATTAGTAGTGAAATCCAACAGTAATTTACAAAAATACATATACCTTTAAAATGATAGTAAGCTCAACTCAATATTTGAAAATATTTACACTAAAACTAGAATCAAATTGAAAATATGGTATTCGTGTATTTAATAGGATGCCCTTAAAAACTTAATTAGTATGATGTGCGGTTGCAGATGGTACAATTAGCAAACAAAAGTAAATATGAGATGCTTATAAAAAGAAGACATGTTACATACATATAATAATTATAACATAGGTGAATGTCAAAATATAACCAGAGATATGTACATGCATCCTGTTTGTGAACACTGGCCACAAAGAATTCTAAACATGGTTCCCACAAACATATGAATTTACATACATTTACAAGTAATCAGTTATACTTACTGGAACGAATGACTGATACCTGCAAGAATTTTGTTGTCTTTTTTTTTTACGTAGCCCTCCCTGTTTATTCCCACTCTGTTTCATGCGGCTCAACTCCAAATACAATTTTATGTTTAACATACTACTAATCACTTTTTAACCTAATAGCATACAAGCTCATCCATTTATGGGCTTCCACTATGGCTAACCCATAAATTTAATTAACGGTTATTAATATTAATATATATTAAATCAAACATATACATATCAATTAGATCCAAATAAATATATGTAATAAGTAAAATAAACATGAATAAAATATTAAAATCTATTTTAGTTAAATAATAATAATAATAATAATAAGAAGAATAATAATAATAATGTTCAAAATTATGGGATATTACATTCTTCCCCACTTATAATAATTTCGTCCTCGAAATTTAAGTGAAGTACCTGATTTCGAAAATATGAGCACCTCAAACAAACACAAATGTCAACTTCCGAGAAAATATATCACGATTTTTAAAACTATCGATTTTTTTTTAACACATAATTATTCTTTTGAAAGAATGACAACAAATTCTCACTTATAAATAGAACTGAGATGCCCAAGTAGCATATGAATTATAAATACAAGAATTCATTATCCACACATCAAAAATTATAACATGCATCACAAAAACAAAATGTGTTTCCAGAATAGTACCTCAATTATTTGCAGCGTCACTTGCAGTTATTTGTTTGTTGTTTCCGTCCTGATCATCATTATCCTTGCGATTGTTGGATGTCACTTTGCAATTTCGAATAGTGTGACCTTGTTCACCGCACCTAAAACACGCGCCTGTAGTCCAATGACAAGTGTCTCCCCCATGTACCTTCCCGCAATGCTGACAACGAGACTTTGCCCCACTCTGATTTTTGTTAGACGATCCATTTTGCTCATTTCCTTGGTTTCCATTTCTTTGTCGAAAGCTTCAACTGTTGTACCCATGATCATTTTTCTTGAATCCACCAGAAGACCCATTGTCATTCTTCAAATTCTTGTTTTGCTCGGTAGAGTCACCATCCCATTTTCGTTTCTGACTCTGCATGTCTTGCTGTTTACGGAAGTCAGTTTGATGAAGTTCTTGATCTCTGGCACTGTCCACCAAACTGTCCATGGTAGTGTAGCGGTTTGCGATGATGTGGTTACGGATTGAAGTCTTCAGAGCCCACTTGAATTTCATGATTTTATCTTCTTCTGTACCAGCAATAGATCGTGCATATCCAGCCAACCTTTGAAACCTGATCTTAAAGTCAGCCACTGATTCATCTTCCTTCTGAGTTATGCTCTGATATTCCCGAGCATACTCCTCACGGATACTGGCAGGAAAGTACCTCTGATCGAATTGTGCCTTAAACACATCCCAAGTGACAGTATTCTCATATCCAGCTGCGTGAGAAGCCACCACTGACTTCCACCAAATGCTAGCGTCCCCCTCAAGACGGTAAATGCCAAAACGAGCCTTTTCCAGCTCCGAACAGTTAAGTACCCGAAAGATCTTCTCCATATGATCAATCCACGCTTCCGCATCCATCGGGGTCTTTGCCTCCTTGAAGCAATTAGGCCTTTGTTTCATAAAACGATCAAACATAGTCTGGCCTTCTTGATTCTGTGTGTTACCACCAGGATTTTGCGTTTGCTGAGCCACCACCTGTTGCACCATATGCATAAAGGTGTTTTGATCCATCACAATTTGCTGAGTAACATTTCCCCCAGTGTTTTTTCTAGTATTAGATTTCTTTGGCGGCATCCTGCAAAATTTTTCGTGAGTGAACATACGAAACAATCATATCAAAAGTCGATATTCAAAGTCATAATCCTACCCATGCGAAGTCAACCCAAAACTCACAGGTCAATGCCTAAAAGACAGTCTACAGAATCTATATCCTTAGCTCTGATACCAACTATAACAACCCGACTTTTCGGATCGTTAACTAATAGACAAATATCATAATAAAATCTAAATTATATTTAATCGATATAGAAAAGAACCGAAAATCCTGATAAATATCAATGTTTTAATCTTCAAACTGAAAATACTGAAAAGTCTGAAAACAAATCTAACAAGTCCTCGAATTTATTTATACTATTATATATACTGCAGCTAAAGTCTGGTTGGCATCACTCATCTCAACCCCGTTTACCCCTGATTACATGCGGAAGCAAAACAATACGAGTGAGCCAAATGCCCAGTACGAATTAAATATAAAAATGAAATAAGGTTTCAAATGTCCGAATGAATTGTGTCTTACCAACACAGAATTTTCAAAACAAGTCCAAATGTAAAATAAGCAAGATAATCAACAAGAATAAAATATTGAAACGAAGTAGAACAAATATAAGGCTGAATCAAGTAAGGTATGTATCCTTAAGGGTCTCTTATACAAATATGTACTCGCACAAAGCGAGGTACAAAACAGAGAATTCTTCCCCGGTAATCCACGAGAAGAAAACACATGAAATGCACAAAGCATTTCTACAAAACAGAGAATCCTTCTTCGGTAATCCAGAAGAAGAAAACACACATTAGCGATCATGATCTATACACAATCTCATACCCCAGAGACGTGCTCGTATACTCACAGCACCGATACGAGTAAGTGCCGAGTTCACCAGACACTCCGAACTCCATGAACTCGTCTATGATTTAACCACATAGATAGGTCTAAGAGCCCAACAAATAGGTTTCAAAAATATTGCCAGACTCATTGCACAGAACAAAAATAAACAAAACAATGTCGCAATAAAATAGCGAAACGAAACAAATCAAATATATATGAGCTGGCAATAAAAATTCCAACAATAAGGGAGACGAAACGAAAATAAGAATGTGCACTAAAAAGTACACACAGAATACAAGGGTCACAATTTTATAAAATTGAATCGACAACAAATATAACGAGTAAAGAATAAAATTTTATAATGAGAAAGAGAGCAAATAACTCGTATCAAGGAGAGTACAAAAAACGTGACAATTTATAAGTTTGGTTCAACAATATATTTAATGAATATTTCTGATTTAAATGAAAAGAGAAAAGAATAAGAAATTCGTACCTTAATATAACTTCTAAGTTTATCCAATATATACCAAAAATCCGTTACTAGCTCCGAACTCAATCTATTCATAAAATAATACCAATAATTTTAACAACCATACCTCTATGATAAAATTACATATCACTCATTAAATAATTAATATAAATATAACATGCATATCATTTGTGAATTCATATTTAAACAAATTAATAAAGCACACATGAGTTACCAGAAAACACTACTCTACTCACCTAAGCATGCAGATAACATATTCAGTTTAAACCTAGCCCTAGCTAATTCACCTATTTCTGTATATGCATAGCCAGACTTGACCACATGTCACAAAAAAATCAATAACCACTTCATACTTGAATTTGCTAAGAAAATGCATATACATTAAATTAATGCTAACTAATACTCACTGACCAAACACATGTACATATAATTTCTTACTAATCTATATTAATTATGTATGCCTTAACGTAAACAAAATTAACAATTCTGATAATTAAATTAAATGTAATAAAATTATACGACAATATGCTATAAAATTCCATCACAAAATTAATGTTGCAAATAGGTATTTATTCTAATTAGTAGTGAAATCCAACAGTAATTTACAAAAATACATATACCTTTAAAATGATAGTAAGCTCAACTCAATATTTGAAAATATTTACACTAAAACTAGAATCAAATTGAAAATATGGTATTCGTGTATTTAATAGGATGCCCTTAAAAACTTAATTAGTATGATGTGCGGTTGCAGATGGTACAATTAGCAAACAAAAGTAAATATGAGATGCTTATAAAAAGAAGACATGTTACATACATATAATAATTATAACATAGGTGAATGTCAAAATATAACCAGAGATATGTACATGCATCCTGTTTGTGAACACTGGCCACAAAGAATTCTAAACATGGTTCCCACAAACATATGAATTTACATACATTTACAAGTAATCAGTTATACTTACTGGAACGAATGACTGATACCTGCAAGAATTTTGTTGTCTTTTTTTTTTTTACGTAGCCCTCCCTGTTTTTTCCCACTCTGTTTCATGCGGCTCAACTCCAAATACAATTTTATGTTTAACATACTACTAATCACTTTTTAACCTAATAGCATACAAGCTCATCCATTTATGGGCTTCCACTATGGCTAACCCATAAATTTAATTAACGGTTATTAATATTAATATATATTAAATCAAACATATACATATCAATTAGATCCAAATAAATATATGTAATAAGTAAAATAAACATGAATAAAATATTAAAATCTATTTTAGTTAAATAATAATAATAATAATAATAATAATAATAATAATAATGTTCAAAATTATGGGATATTACATTCTTCCCCACTTATAATAATTTCGTCCTCGAAATTTAAGTGAAGTACCTGATTTCGAAAATATGAGCACCTCAAACAAACACAAATGTCAACTTCCGAGAAAATATGGAGAATGGAGGTTTTTTGTGGAGGTTGAACTGAGCTCGAGAGCGTTTACAAGAATCTCGCGAGTTCCCTTGAGGCTTGTGTCGTGTGTTCTCAAGAATCTCGTAGGTGTATTGCGAGGCTTGTAAAAACATGTTAGCCAGAATCTCATAGGTGTCTTGTAAGGCTTGTAACCGTGTTCTCAAGGTGCCTACGTACCCTTGCTTATATAGGGATCAAGTTCACGTAGTTCTTTTTAGACTAGAAGTCTGGTTAGGCGGCAATATGCAGGTTCCTAATTCGTGGGGAAGTCCTTTTCTCCAGATTCAGCCACGAATAGGCGACCTAAGTCGAATAGAACTCGAGTTCTAGTCCGACTATGAGTGTGTTTACTAGTTATTGTCTTATTAGAAGTATCCAAGGATCATCTGCGCCCAAGGAATACATTCTAACAAGGAGTTGACGTTCATAACTTGCTCCTAAAGAATAGGAGGCTTAATCATACTGTAAATCTGCTGGCATAATTCTGTTCTCGTACAGGAAGCTGTCTCTCAGGAACCTGTCTGCAGGAACCTGTTTCTCGGGAAGCTATCTGCAGGAAGCTGTCTCTCGGGAAGCTGTTTCTCGGGAACCTGAACCTGTTCAGATCCATTTCACATGCTATTTAGCCCCATTTAACTTAAGGGACCTCAATCATAACCCATATTACACATACGGATTGGATCCTTAAGCCTAATGGGCCTAAATCTAGCCCATGGAGATTTTGGGCACAACAGTACCCATTCTTCATCATAAAGCTATTAAACTTCAAGTACCATTGTCTTGGTGCTTGCTTTAAACCATACAAGCTTTTTATAAGCTTGCAAACAAGGTTTTCTTTCCCAGCTACCTGAAAACCTTCTGGCTGTACCATGTAGATGTCTTCCTCAAGATCACCATGTAAGAACGTGGTCTTAACATCTAGTTGCTCTAGATGTAACTCCTCTGCAGCCACAATACTTAGCACAATTCTAAATGTAGTCATCTTAACAACAGGAGAAAATATATCAGTATAGTCAATAACCTTTTGCTGTTGATAACCCTTGACCACTAACCTCGCCTTGTATCTCTTGCTGCCATCAGGTTCTTCTTTGATCCGGAACACCCACTTATTCTGTAAAGCCTTCTTTCCTGCTGGTAATTCTGTTAAAGACCAAGTTTCATTCTTTTCAAGTGAACTCATCTCTTCTTCCGTGGCTGATTTCCACTGAACTGAATCATCCACCTGAACTGCCTCTGAATAACACTGAGGCTCTCCATCCTCGATCAATAACATATAATATGCTGAAGGAGAAAATCTTTGTGGTGGCCTCACAATTCTGCTAGATCTTCTTACTTCAGCCTGTGGAGTAATTGGAACAGTGTCATCATCTTTCCCCAAACTCCCACTATTTCCTGCAAGATCTTCTTCTGTAATATCTTCAAGCACTGCTTTCTCTTTCTCAGGTTTTTCTTTTGTAAACTCCGAATCGACTGCAAGCTTATCCTTATACACTGCACTTTCGTTAAAAGTAACATCTTTACTTCTAACAACCTTCTTCGTTAGTTCATCCCAGAAACGGTAACCCATATCATCTGAGCCATAACCAATGAAGATACACTTCTTTGCTTTTGGATCAAGCTTGTCCTTGTCAGAATCTTTAACACGCACATAAGAAACACAACCAAAAACTCGCAAGTGTGAAAGATTTACCTCCTTTTTCTGCCACTCTTCTTCAGGAATCTTGAAACCCAAAGGAACTGAAGGTCCTCTATTTATGAGATATGCTGTTGTACTAACTGCATCTGCCGAAAAAGTCTTTGGCAACCCTGCATGCAACCTCATACTCTTGGCCATCTCATTCAAGGTTCTATTCATGCGCTCTGCAACACCATTCTGTTGCGGTGTCTCAGGAATTGTTTTGATCATTCTAATCCCATATTCTGCGCAATAGCTTTTAAACTCATCACTACTGTACTCACCACCATTATCTGACATCAAACTCTTAACCTTCAAACCGGTCTGATTTTCAACTTCGATCTTCCACTTCTTGAAAGTAGTAAACACATCTGATTTATTCTTCAAGAAATAAACCCATACCTTTCTAGTGGAATCGTCAATGAAAGTGACATAGTAGCGAGATCCTCCCAAGGTCGCAACTGCTGTTGGACCATATACATCTGTATGAACTAGATCTAACCTCTTGTTAACACAAAATTACGCAAGTGCACGTGGTCACAAGTAATATAGATATAAGTCAAGTTCGTTCCCACAGAGATCTGGTTTTTAATTCAGTATTGTACCTATGTAACAATGTATGGTTTTAATTCACTGCTAAGACAAATAACAAATTTGGGTTTGATTATCTAAATTAAACTAAGATGCAAAATATTAAACTAAGAATTAAATTAACTAACAAGAATTGGATCGATTAACTTATATGAGAATAAACATGGGACTCTAACTTCATTATCTACTTCACTTAGAGTTGACGCCTTTAATCAATGCACGTTATGGTTTTTGATAGCTGATCAGACAACACGAAACAAGTAAAAGTTACCTCTCGGTATACTAGTACCAAACTACGCATGCATCCACAAAAGAGATAGAAGATGGGTAGACACCAATTATGTTTAGACCCTATATCTCTATAGAATTTGAAAATATAGAGGTTTAAGCACAAGTTATCCACATAGATCACATAGGGCAGCATAATATCTCTATTCATACCACAAATCATGATGTTAAAACATCAACCTATCCTATGTTAGCATGGCAAGTTCTAAATCTCAAGATCCACTCTCGTTTCGCAAGAGATTAACAAATTAGATGTTCGCGACGCATCTAAATAGATGAAACACAACCATACAAGGATATCAAGATTTCACCACACGTAATCTTTAAAGCAATCAAACTACTAAGCTACATGAATAACTCCGTTAGAATCCCATGACAACGATTAGTTCATAATTAAACCTCTCGTCATCATGGGATCAAGTGAAACCATGATATTAAACAAAGTAAGAATGAAATTAATAATATTAATAGGAAAAGAACACAAAAGATGAAGTAGATCTTGATCCGTTGCTTGTCACGAGCGTTGAATCTCCTTCTCTTTTTCTCCCTTTCACTTCTATGTTACAATAATAAAACGATACGAATTACAATGCTAAGATGTGTTTTTATAGGCCTAGATATCTTGCCCAGCAAGAAAAAAAACCTAGAATACAATTAGAAATAGGTTTGGGTACCAAAAATACAACTAGAATTCGAATAGGGGCAAAATTGTCATTTTTCAACAAATTCTGGCCGACCAAGCGCAGCCAGCACTGCATGGAGTGCAGCCAGCGCAGCTTTGACTGTTCTGGCACTATTCAAGCGCAGCCTGCGCTGCTACAAGCGCTGCCAGCGCTCTGCTTGCTGGTGGCTGCTAATTTTCTGCCATTTTCCTTCATTTTTCAGCCTTTTTCTTTTGTTCTTCTTGCACTAACTTCCCGACTTCAATTCCTTGACTTGTAATCCTCTGGATAGTTGATATTGAGACACCATTATGCATTCCATGTCGTAAATCAACTCCAAAAACAACGGAAAGTTCATCCCTAATCGACATTTCTTCAAACCTGCACAATTAAATAAAACACATCAAAACTACTACAAACTTGAGGCCAAATACACCAATTTAAGCCGATATGGAACGTTCCAAGTGGATATAAAATCCACTTATCACCTCTCAGTCTTGGGTGTCCTCCCTGATTTTGCAAAAGTAACTCGTTTCTGCTTTCCAAGAACACATGGCTCACAGAACCCAACTTCCACATTCTTCAGCTCTGGAATCTTCCCCTTCGAAGTTAACAGCTTCATACCTTTTTCACTCATATGACCAAGTCTTTGGTGGCACAAAGTTGAAGACCCAATCTCATCAGCAACTGCATTTGCTTCATAGCTAAATTGTTCAACTATGTACAACGTCCCCTTTTTCTCTCCACGAGCAACAACTAGATTCCCCTTTATAACCTTCCACTGTCCGTCTTCGAAAGTAACTCGATACCCTTCCTTATCTAACTGACCCACAGATATCAGCATCTTCTTCAGTCCAGGAATGTACCTTACATCTTTCAACGTCCAGCTAGTCCCCAAAGAGGTCTTGAGATTAATATCTCCCATGCCCGCAATATCCAAAATCTCATCATCAGCAAGACGAACTTTACCGAAATTTCCAAGTCTGAAATTTAACATCAAATCCTTGCAAGGGGTAGCATGGAATGATGCACCAGAATCCATAACCCATGATTCAACTGAACATTCAACACAACAAATCAAAGCATCGTCATCCGCCACTTCTTCAACTACATTAGCTGAATTATCCTCTTTCTTCTTTCCTTTAGGAGCTGCGGGAGCCGTACACTGATTTCTGAAGTGACCTTTCTTCTGACAATTCCAACAAACAATCTCCTTGCGATCTTTGGACTGTCCTCTCTTCTGTGACTTCGATCTGCTACGCCCCTGATTCTGCCCCCTATCGAAATTTCTGCCTCTACTCTCCGTACTCAACAAGGAACCTGACGACTCTCCTGAGTTTCTCCTACGAATATCTTCTCCAAGAATCGCATCTCGAACTCCATCAAAAGTCATCTTACTACTCCTAGATGAATTACAAATAGCAGTGACAAATCCTGACCAATTATCAGGTAACAAGGATATCAACAACAAGGCTTGTACTTCATCATCGAATTTAATATCCACTGATGTCAATCTTGATATAATAGAGTTAAATTCGTTCACATGATCAGCAACACAATCACCTTAATTCAATTTCGTGGCAAACAACAAGCGACACAAATATACCTTATTTGAAGCAGACGGCTTCTCATACATATTTGATAACACCTTGATCAATCCATAAGTTGTCGTTTCCTTGACGATATTGTAAGCAACGTACTTTGCCAAAGTCAATCTGACCTGCCTATCCAATAGCTTCCATTCTTTCTCATCCATTGAATCTGGTTTCTTCTCCTCCAGCGGTTCGTGTAGTTTTTTCTGATACAAATAATCTTCAATTTGCATCTTCCAAAACGAAAAATCTTTGCCATCAAATTTGTCGATCTTTACTTTCCCTTCTTTTTCCATCGCTCTCACTCGCTTGAAAACCTAGGCTCTTGATACCATTTGTTGAGTATACAACAACGAAAGCAAAACCCAAAATGAATAAACAAGAATAAGAAAATAAACGACAATCACACAAGACAAAGATTTACGTGGTTCGGAAATTCCTACTCCACAAGCCGCACTAATTTTGTATTGATCTCTCACATTGTGTTGTGTTGTTATGTTACAATTACATGAGTATTTATAAGAGAAGAAACTGGGTCTAAACGAATCAGAGTCTAATTCTGAAATTCCTAACTCTAATCCTAACTCTAATTAGAGTCCAATTCAGGAATTCCTAACTCAAGTCAGAATCCAATTCCAATTCTGAAACCTGATAGACTCCACAAACCCAACATACAGAGGCGGAGTATAATGCTGCTACACTCGCTGCACAAGAGTGTGTATGGTTAACGAGACTGATCAAGGACATTTCTCATCCTAAAATGGAACAGGTTGAGCTATATTGTGACAATTTGAGTTCGATTCGACTAGCCTCAAATCCTGTTTTCCACGCAAGGACTAAACACATTGAAGTGCACTATCATTTTATACGGGAGAAAGTGTTGCAAGAAGAGATTGACTTCATCAAAGTGGATACAAAAGAACAACTTGCTGATATATTTACGAAGGCATTACCTAAGCCAAAGTTTGAGTTTCTTAGAGCACAACTTGGCTTGGTATCCGAAGTTCGCACAAAGGGGGAGTGTTGAAAGATTGTGCAGAACTTCCTGAAGGTTCTAGAATAATTAAGTCCTGAAGGTTCTAGAATAAAGGAGTTAATTATGCATTCATGGTTCATGCACTAGAAGGTTCAATGTCTAGAAAGTTCCATTACTTTTATGCATTTCATGTACTAGAAAGTTCCTGTACTTTTTCTGCATCTAATAATCATCTAGGATAGTCTACTGCTACTATAAAATGTACCAAGCAGATTTGTATCATATCAGTGTTAAAAAATCCCTGCTCTCTCTTGTGTAAACCAGCAGTATTGTGTGTGTTTTAAATGCAGTTTTCTACCCAGTTCTTAAGTCTGATCTTGGGCATGTAGTTAGTGTGTCTACTACAGTTTTGAGAGTGTCCATAATTCTCTCAACTATCAGAGTCAGGAGTTGTCCTTCAAAATGTGTTAACTAGGAGTATGAAACTAGTACATAGATTGTTCTTCAGAGTGTGTACATTCTCTAGGATGCAATCCTTTAATCTATGTTTAGGGTGAGACTTTTGAAATAGAACACCAATTCTTATAAGATCGACCTCATCAAGTTCACACACAAATTTACTTAACCTGAACAGCGGCTATACACTTTCGGCCGGGTAGAGCCGAAAATTGTATGCTTACGATAGTTACAACTTACGATAGTTGTATGCTTGGTTTTAATTGAATGGAGAATTGGACTGTACTTCTATGTACTTCTATAAATTGTTTTGATATAAAAAGAAGATCTTAAATTGCTTTAAACATTTGTCGGCCTAGTCGATTTTCCTTTTAAAAAAGAAATATTAGAAAATCTAAATTATTTATTTTTTTAAAAAAATTTACATGTCATATTATTATTATTGATTATCTATACTATACTATCACGTTGACTTCAACAACTAAAATTTAAATTTAGTATTTTATTTATTATTAAATTTAAACCTCCTCCATTCATGTTGACTCCAACAATTAAAATTTTGTTTTATCATATCATTACGATTACGTCATTTGACAGGAATTTTTTAAAGCATTTTTTGAATTTACTAGTATTACTCAATTTTTCAAGGAAAATATAGAGAATGTTATCAACTCTGGATATTGAAGAGTGAACCTGCTACCTAATACACTTATTCCAGAAACTTTTATAGAAAGAAAAGAAAAAAATGTGAGAAATTTAATTTCTTCAATTTGTTTCTGAATGATTTTTGAGGAAAGAAATGAATTGATTTCTAAAGATTTGGAAAGAAATTTCATGTATATTTGTCTTCAAAATTTTCTTCCCATTTTTGGAAAGATTTGAAGAGAAAAGAAGATTATATATTTTTCGTTCTTTTCTTTTATTCTTTGTTTCGAGAACACAGAACTCATAAATAGAAGAGATTATTTATTTATGGCGACCAGTATTATATTTATCTTTAGTATACAGGACATGCATCTAAAGCTTTCATTCTACCATTTATCAAAATTATCCAACTCGGGCCAACTAGAACGGGCATATAAAAAAGTGTATTAATTTAGACCACAGTGTTGGAATTCATGAAGAATTCAGGGGACAGTTCGAATAAAAGTAGAGTTCAAGAGTTCGAAAATCCTGTAATTAACAGTTGTATTTAGGATTCATCATAAATATTCATGAATTAACTGAAAATTGTTTTTGAATGCTAAGTATCATGTTTTAAATCTATCTTTTAAAATTGATATCCAATCAAATCTTGTCAACTAAGCATTTGAGAACGATTTTGAAAATTATTTTGGGATTCTAGAATTTCTCTTTTTTTTTCCGGGATATCATGGTTGCGATAAATAATACTCCCTCTGTCCCACTCAAAGTGGCTTGTTTGACTTTTCTTGATCAAATTGACCAATTTTGTAACTTATATTACGTATATTATATGTTAAATATAGTTAATGAAAAAATATGATAAGAAAATATAGATCATTTGTTATAGCCTTCATTTTTTAGATTTATAAAAATGTTAATCGATAATTTTTAAAAGTCAGTCAAAGTTTGGTCAGTTTGACAAAAAAAAGTCAAACAAGCCTGGGACAGAGAAGTAATACATTCATGTCATTATAAATTAATGCATGATTACTAAAAATTACAGCCTAACCAACCCATACACAACTCTCTCACTCTGTAAATGTAATTGTGCTGATATTCTGGGATTGCACAATGTGCAATAATAGTGGTATGGTTTTACAGTGCATGATAGCATTAAAAGACACAACTGCAGTGCATCAGATGTGTACAGTGCATGATTGCTGAGCAAATATGCAGTATTTGTTCCCCACCTCAAGATGTGAACCAAACTTTACCCAAGCAGAGTACATTTCTGTGGTCCCATAACCAAATGCCAAGCTAACTACTTCACACACACAAATAAATAACTTGGTACACATTTAAATTCTAACTGAAATTCTGTTCAAGTCTTACCTAACTTATACCATAATAATTGGCACTAGAACCTTTTTACAAAATTTCCATTTTCTTGAATGATTTTACCCTACCTAGGTAATAATTCTGATCATTTTTCACAATTTCCAATACAGTCCCAGAGTCATGGTTCACTGTTGTGAGATATTACCTCTCCAAATTTCAAGAAGAGTTGGGCATCTGAGGTACTCATGGAAGAGCAGTTAACCAAGTGAGGAGTCTTGAGATTTGCATATTCATCCATGTAACAGGGTACTTTAGCAGATGGAGCTGGAGCTAGAGCTGGTGTTGATCCTTTCTTTGGCGATGTAGATGGTAATAAGCTATTAAGGACGCGGACAACTTCATGCATTGTAGGACGATCAGATGGTTGTTTTTTGCTGCACAGAAGAGCGAGTTGAAACACCTTTTTAACATCTCCGAGATCATTGCATGTGTTGGATATTTCCGGATCAACAGTTTCCATGACAGTATTGTTAGCTGTCTTGGATAAGATCTGATACACAGAGGAAATGAATATCAGGACATGGGAAGTAAAGATATCCAAAGACCAACAGAATGCTTATGCATTAGTGTAAAAGAACTTGAGCAGCCTCAATTGAAGATAGAGATAGATAAATATACAAAAATCTTGTTTAGTCACTTTTTAAAATCTAGTTAAAGTGAAAAAATCATCACCACTTTTTATGCAAGGAAATATAAATTAAATTTCTACCAATAAATATGTTCTAATTGGTGCTAGATATTAAATCATCAACATGAAGTGGAGAAAGATTACTAACCAAGTGATGGAGGTTGGACTCATCATCCACAGCTTTCATTCCAGTCAACAACTCAAGTAGCACAATCCCAAAGCTATAGACATCGGACTTCTCGGTTAGTCGAGAAGTGCGAGCGTACTCTGGATCTATATAGCCAATGGTTCCCATAACGTAAGTAGACGTGTGAGATTTTGATGTGCATAAAAATTTAGCAATGCCAAAGTCCGTTAGGTGGGCCTCATAGTCCTTATCCAAAAGAATGTTTGACGATTTTACATCCCTATGAATAATGCGAGGGCTGCAATCATGATGCAGATATGAAAGCCCTTGGGCAGCTCCTAGTGCTATTTTTAGACGGGTTTCCCAGTCGAGCCTTTTGCTCTTCATAGGGCCTGATAAATAAAGGGTAAAAAATAAGACAAAAAGGTTGTTTGTAAAGTGATCTTCCCAACATCTATGCAAATGATAAGTTTCTTACGAAGAAGCATAGGGACCTTTACAAGTGAAATTTAAAATGAAAACATGCTCCTACAGCTTAATATTGGGCATGCATATATAATTTTTTAATCAAAGAAAAGTACATAGCTGGGAACACTCACCATGAAGAACATCCCAGAGGCTACCATTTTCCATGTAGTCATAAAAGAGAAGGTTCCCTAACGGGGACAGAGAGTATCCTTGCAGGCTGACTAAGTTCCGATGCTTGATGCTCCCAACTGTCTCAAGCTCCGTCTCGAATTCCTTTTGGTACTGTGGATAGTGAGTATACAATTTCTTTACAGCTACAGGCCTGCAATTTTTGAGAACACATTTGTACACAGTGCTTGACGCACCATAACCAATCATGTATTTCTCACTCAGGCTCTCGGTCATCCTCATGATATCTTCATACTTGTGCAGTGCCATGTTCATGTGTAGGACTACAAGCTTTGGGGATGAGTATTTAACTGTTCATAGAAGAAATTCTAAGTATAGTTAGCTGGGACAATATTTAACCTGGACTATGTTTTAAGTACCAATCAAGTAAGCCTATCTAGAACAACTTGACCACCAAAGGCATTGTCTAATTAATCATGTTAAGTTGCTAACTGTATGTGTTATTCATATACAGTAAACTCCGAAAGATTGAGGATAGATATAGTTTAGACCTCTGACCTTCAACAATTCTCCATGTGAAGACATACTGTATTAGTTTTAACTACTATTTATCTATAGCATTAATCTACCAACTATTTATCAGTGTCACCAAATAAATTTATTTAATAAAACACCTGGTTTTATAAGCGTTCCATCCAACGAAGGCGCTGGATAATGTGGCATGCATGCGGCAACCAGTATCATGAGAAGAACCACCAGGGCACCCAGAGCAATCCCCAAAATAGCTGCTTTAGAAATTGTCACTGCATATTTGATGATAAATTACAAATTTAGTGAGAAACTTGTACGTTCACCATATATTCACATATAGCAAATCCATAGGCATGTTTTTAGCTATATTATAACTTATTGTTCATTAAATCTAGGACTTACCCACATGAGACTGTTTATTCATGTGTCTAGTCACAACCCCAGCAATGCATCTGTCTTATTATTTCATTTAGTGATTAAGTAAAGTCTACTCTCAATTTATGCTCCACAATTCATTTGGGTAAGCCCCGCTATCTTATTTTGGAAAAATTGGGAAATCATAAATCTCTTGATACATAACAAGCTAAAAGGGAAAACGGGAATGTAGGAATTCATTTGGCTTAAAACAGAGAGAATATAATCCTATACCAAAAAACACAACAAGATTAACAAATAGATGAGGTATGCTTACCCCGCCCAGGAGGTCGAGATGCATGGCAAGGAGAACTGAGCCAATAGCCACAAATATGTGGATTTCCTAGGAAACTGCAAACAATATTACGTAAAGATGTTATCGTTAAATTAAATATCCGCCTACACATCTAATGTTGATAATATCTAACTGACCCTTCTGGGAAGTGTGGAAACATAAATAAAACCATTGAACTTAACTAACCTATCGGGTGAAAACCCCGAGAAGTTATTTCCTTGAGAAATATCCCCAGCTAGGTTATTAAAAGAAACATTTCTGCAAAAATACAATTAGATCAGTTTAATCAGAGAATAATACCATTAATTCATTAAATAAAATTTCCACTTACAGATTTGTAAGACTGAGACAGTTGACTAAAGACATCACATCTCCTGTAAGATTGTTGTATTCAAGTTTCCTGTCATTGTCAGTAGGATATTGTGAATCAGATATCAATAGCAGCACAATGGTCTTTGCACTATTTAAAAACAAGGGTGTAAATAACAGAAAACATTTGAAAGAGTTATGTTAAAATTTTGAACTTTAATGTTGCACTGGTCCTCAAATGTTAGCATAGCCAGAATAGACTTACAAACTAAATATATTCTGTAGCTGGCCAAGTTCTTTAGGAATGGGACCAGACAGGTTATTGTGTGAGAGATCTCTACAATGAAGAACATAGCATGTTAAAATCGAAATCTGAACCCGCAAGATATATGATATTCACAATCATGCCATATAAAAATCTCTTACATTTCCATGACACTTCTTAAATTACTGAACTCCACAGGAATTAGTCCAGTTAGATTGTTCTTACTCAAATTCCTATCAATTAGATGAGAGTGATTAGTGAAATATCTTGTTTTTGATCACGATATGTTGATAATTATGACCTGGCAAACTCACAGTTTCAGAAGATGTTCCAAATCACCCATTGGCGAAGGAATTGCACCAGTGATCTTATTATTTGAGAGGTCCCTACACAAAAGATCAGATACCAAGTACAAATAGTTAAAAGCCACAACCACTGATGCATCAAGGATATTTGGTCCCAGAAAAGCAAAAGAGGGAGAAAACTGAGGAACAAATATGAACTATATACTTACAATGTATCCAAATTACCGATACGGGATAGCTCAATTGGAATTGGGCCCTTAAGATTGTTGGATGAAAGATTCCTATAGATGAAGGATAAATTGATTAGAGTTGATTAACGTATACTAAAAAATTATTTAATAATAACAAGGAACTAATAAAATTAACAAGACTGCATTTTAGAAGTATGAATTCCATAATCAGGAACTATACTTTACACCATAGAAGAGTTGAATCCTCTATTTAATACTTAACCATAGGTCCATATAACTAACATACTTTTTAACAGTCTCAGTTTATTTCTTTGGAGCGAATGGATGTAAGCAATATAGGTCAAAAAGCACAAGGTAAGTTGGCAACTCACAGATATGTCATACTTTCGAGCCTTTCAAATGCAGAAGGTATGGTCCCACTTAGCGTGTTCCCGAATACATTGCTGTCATTAACTTACAGAGATTAATATAGCCATCACTTTTAGAAAAGGATAAATTTTCTATAGCAGAGTATAGTAACAGGACTACAAGAGGATACACTCACAAGCTATTAAGATTTGTGCAAGAGCTAAGATTATCAGGTATGGGCCCCTCAAGGTGGTTGTTGGCAACATTTCTGCATCCATGTAGTACAATCATATTGAGTAAGTTACTTGATCCAATAAACCAATTTGCCCAACTAAAAATGTAAAATAACAACAGAAAGCTTACAGGTCAAACAAATCTGTGAGCTGCCCAAGTGCTGGGGGAATATGGCCAGAGAGCTGATTATCATTCAATTCCCTGCATTGACATCAATTCAATAGTTTCAATTGAAAATGTGCTGTAATTTAGTTAATTATATGTTTTCAAAAACCAATTTCATTCTCATTGTAAAGAATAACTGATATCAATTTTTATATCAAGGCAATCCATACAGATAGTGGAGCTTTGTCATGTTTCCAAGCTCTGGAGGAATTGAACCATTAAGCTTGTTCCCATGCAGGTACCTACAATGTGAGACACAAAAAGTCTAGTAAGAAAACAGATAGACGCATAAAAACTGAAAAGGTCCATATTGTAACTAGAGTATTAAGAATAATCAGATTATTTTTGTTATTATATAGATTGAATAATTGATGACCACAGGAATACGTCCTCGTGTGTTAAAATATATGTTATGAAGAAACCTAATATCAGCTCGTAAGTCGTAATTAAGATGTACTTACAGCTTCTCGGTGAAAGTCAGGTTCCCTAAAATGGAAGGTATTGGTCCAGTCAACATGTTGCAGCTTAAATCCCTGATCAAGAAATTTTATAATTAGAAATGATGTGTATCACTCTTCACCTACAAATAATACATATAACTGGTACACGAAACACCGACTCCTGAGGCCAAATCCCCCAATACACACACATATTAGGTCATCTTAAATTCTAGAAATGATGAAATCGGTTTCCCACAACAATATTTTATCGTTAAAGTATAATGTGGAATCACTTACAAAACTGCAAGTGCCTGCATCAAGCCAATCACTGATGGAATACTTCCAGTTAGTTGATTCCCTTGCAAAGATCTGGTATGTGCCAAGGATGCAATTAGCAAGAATTTGAATAGAATGTACATAAATCAACACTACTTTAAAGTTGAAACTTACAACGTAGCTACTTGCAGAAACCCAATGTTAAATGGAATTTCCCCAGTCAATTTGTTATAAGAAAGATCTCTAGAAAAGGAAATAGAATACACATGTTTCAGTTCACCATGTAATACATCATTTATAATTGAAAGTAGTTAGTAATTTGAAGGGGAGGTACATACAAGACCTGGAAGGCAGTGCAATTCCCTATGCTTTGAGGAATGGTACCACTCAAACTATTGTTTCTTACATCACTGTAAATAATAACAAGCAGAAAATTAGATACTAGAATAACAAAAGATGCTGCACCAACTCCAAATAACCAAATCATAAATTACTTACAAATACCACAAGCTTGTGAGCTGGCATATGTCAGGAGAGATTGATCCAACCAAATTGTTGCCTCGCAGACCTCTATGTAATTTAACATTAAAAAGAACTCAATTTTATTTCCAAATTAAAGAAGTACAAGAAAATCATATATCATTTTAACTTACAAATACTGTAGAACTTCATTCCAGTATATCAATCTTGGTATTTCTCCACTCAACTTATTTTGTGCCAGGTCCCTATTTTGGAAATAAGGCACATCAGGGATTGTGACAACAAGGATGTCTTAAGTGAGTCAATAAGAGATATCAATTAACTTACAGAATTTTTAGGTTTGGAATCTGGGACAAAGTTGAAGGAATTGGTCCAATCAAATTATTGTTTTTCAGAACCCTGAATTTTCATTCAAAACCCGTTAATAATAAAAAAAATTAACAGCTGCTTTCAATTTAGACCAAAAGTTAAATGAAGTGTGTTTGGTGAATAACCGTACAGGCTTTCCAGTTGCTTCAA
This sequence comes from Kitagawia praeruptora, assembly GCA_037693485.1. NCBI lineage: Eukaryota > Viridiplantae > Streptophyta > Magnoliopsida > Apiales > Apiaceae > Kitagawia > Kitagawia praeruptora. The sequence continues at coordinate 135,065,103 of CM075347.1, forward strand.
CTTTGATATTGAAAATGGTATGTCACCATATAACTCATTGAAGGACAAGTCCCTAGTACAATGTGGATAAAGTTGGAATTAAGCAAAACAACCAATACAGGAAGAAAAGATTAAAAAGAGATAAAGTCATTGATGGAGTCAACATTATATCCTACAATACAAAACATGTTATACATGTATCAAGCAGTTTAAGGAAATCATTCTACTAGCAGTAATTACAAGCAGATGCCACCAATGTAACTTACAAGTTTTGCAAGGCCACACAATCACCAATCTCATCGGGGATTTGCCCGGAGATACGATTTCCTCTCATATCTCTGTTCACATGTTAATACAGGAATTAATGCCTAACTTAACACATGTACAAAACATATAAACAGTATTTTAACAAGTAACAAAAGTGGTTGCATGGAGGAGTAGAAACTTTACATGGAGAGCAAGCTTGTAAGATCTCCAATAGCAGTTGAAATTTCCCCATCAAGATTCAAGCTGGAGAGATTACTACATTGTTTCAAGACAATCAATCAAAAAAGTCAGAATATTTACCATTTAACAAGATTCAAAAGATGGGTTTCCCAAAGAAAGAAAATCACTTAAAGCATGTAGTAAGTTTAATAAGTTAGGCAAGTATTTAAATATGGATAAATACATACATAAAGCAAGATAAGAGTGTTGGAAAAGAAAAGACATACAGTGCAACAACATTGAAGGTGACATTGTCACAAGTAACTCCTCTCCACCCACAATAATCTGAAGATGGTGAGTCTCTCCAGTCATACAATATATTATCCACATCCCTAAATGACTTCTTTATCTCCAACAATGTTGCCCCTTTTTGAAACATCACATATTTAAACAAATAAGCACTAATAAACCCATGTTCAAACACAAATCACATGAAAAACATGACAAAACAAAAATGACAAAAAAATTATATGGACTTATAAATCAAGAACAAAAAACAAGAACTTTACAACAAGTTGTCACCTTGGTCTGAGTCTGAAGAAGCTAATGCAAACCAAAAGAATGGAAGCACAAGAACAAACAAGGGCATAATCAAGAACTGATCTTTTCTTCTTTTTGAGCTTACCCAGATGAAAAAAGCCATAGCTAGAGCTGGAAAACACTAGATTTTTTTAAAGATTCTTTAAAAACCCAAACTTTGAATAGAAGCCGTGATGTATCATAGTTGCATAGTTATATATGAGTGTGTAGTTGTAAAGGGTGTGCATCAAATAGGTATATTTAGTCAATGGCATAGAAAGATTGAAATAATGTTAGCTAAATTTAGAGGGGTTTTGAGTGTTTCTTTTTTCACCTTGAAAAAAGTGAAGTTATGTATAGTTACAGAGAATGGGTAATGGTGAAAGAGATGGAAGAGAGAAAGAACTAGACACAGAGAGAAAGAGCTAGGGGAGAGAGAGAGAGAGATAGAGAGAGAGGGGGGGAGGATGGGTTGTGTGTATTATTCGATGAAGAAAAAGATGAAAGATGTTACAGGGCTAGCTTGTTCTGAGCAGAAACAGATGTAGTTATGCAGAAGTAGGCAGTGCTTTTACACAGCTATTATTATGTATAAATGACAATGTATGTATATGTGTATGTATATGACACGTCCTTTTACATTTTGACAGAACTTTGAAACTAATGCTTATATCTAGCTGCATGTCTCTTTATCACAGAGAGAGTGTGTACTGAAGCAGAGGACTTAAGGGATTGTTTGGATCAACTTTTTAGCTTTCCCAGACACTCCCCAACTTCTCATTACCAATTGAAAAAAATTGTTTGGTAATTATTGAAGTGTACATGATTTCAAAAAGAATAATGACGGAGCTACCAAAAATTGATATAAAATAAGGGAAATGCTAACAATAGCTCTAAGGGCTATGGTTAAGCATTAACATTATCCATAAAATAATGTGGCGTTATTTTAATTGATTATAATTGTAATGGACCCGTCAGGAACAGGATCTTCCAATTAAAACATCTCAAAATGATAAGTAATTAATACGGAGTACTATGTCATTTGGTAACAAATTTTGATACCCAATTTGATAGTTCTGGCACTACTATTTGGTAGTTCTGCCACTACTCTTTCAAAAAAACAATTGTCGCAGGTCAATTTTAGGATATGTAAATTTATTAATATTTCGTAATTATAGTGATATATTTTTGGATTGAAGTTGAATTGAGTAAACCACTCATAATATCTCACTCCAAATGATAATAAAATCATTTCCTTAAGTAGAGCATAGAAATGCTGGAGTTTTTATAGAAAGAGGGGCAATGTCATGACAAGAATATCCAACTACTGTACTATGTAAACCTAAAGATAAATTAATGTATAAACCTCAAGTTCAACAAACTATATATTCGAACATGTATTGGTAACGGGTAAAAGGACATTTTCACCACTGTACTATTTTCGGAATTGCAATTGTACTACTGTACTACAAACGGACTACTGTACTTTAACGTTTTTAATAAGTTCACCACTAGGGATGGGCATTCACCCCGGCCCGCCCGATCCCGATCCGTTCCCCGCACCGAACGGGGCGGGGAATCGGGGATTTTTTCGGGGACGGGCCGGGGAGCGGGGACAATTTTCAAAAAAAAGCGGGGAGCGGGCCGGGGACGGGATTCTAGGTCTCCCCGGCCCGATCCCCGAACCCCGCCCCGATTCTCAATCCCCGACTCGATTTCACCACATTAAAATATATATAACTATATATATTATTAATCATATATTAATATATACGAATTTCCAATACTTTATATTGGAAAAAAAAATGATATTTTAATCTTATATGTTTGTCTTTCTAGTAGTTAAATAACTTCATTTCCATGTTATTTATAATTGTTTATTTAAGTATTATTTTTTTCTCTTAACATGTAATCTAGTTATAGTTGCTAATTTCGCTATATATCACAAGAAAAAATTATTTCAAACTATAGTTAATGTTTAATATTATTTAAATATTATTTTTTGTTTAAAATGAAATTCCCCGATTCCTCGCGGGGATCCCCGTTACCCGTTCGGGCCGGGGACGGGGAATAAAAAATAATCCCCGACGGGGATCGGGCCGGGGACGGGGATCGGGTTTGAATTCGGGGATGGGGGCGGGGATAGCACTCCCCGGCCCCGAAGTGCCCCGATGCCCATCCCTATTCACCACTCCCGTCAGTCAAATGCCACAAAACCAAGGGTGAAAATGTTAAAAACGTTAAAGCACAGTAGTGAACTTGTTAAAAACGTTAAAGTACAGTAGTCCGTTTATAGTTCAGTAGTGCAATTGCAATTCCGAAAATAGTACAATGGTGAAAATGTCATTTTACCCTATTGGGAACTAACAGGAAAGTATAGCTCTACTCTGTCTATAGAGAGTCTTTGGTTCAAACGAGAACCAAAACATTGTGAAAATAAAAGGTTTCTGGTCACATAAAAGTAGTACATGATTTTTATGTGGCTTTGATATATATGTTTCAGTGGCGGAACCATGATTTTAAACATTCGAAGTTAAAATTTTTTGATGTTCATATAGATCGAAATTTAAAATATCGTACTATTTAGCTTTTAAAGAGACGGGACTAAAGTAAAATTTTTACATTGGCCCTGTTTGACAATTAGCTGATAGCTGTTAGCTGATAGCGGATTGAATTAGCTATTTTGACTAGCGGATTGAATTAGCTGTTTTGACTAGCGGATTGAAATTAGCTGTTTTGAATAAAAGTATTTGGTAAATAGCTTTTTGAATAACTTTTTATGACACATAACAAACCTCTAATTGAAAAAGCTCCTAAAATGAGCTTTTTCAAAATTAGCTTTTTGATCCCAAACCTCTAACTCAAACCTCTAATAACCAAACACTCACATTAGAGGTTTCATTTGGTCAAACCTCTAATCTACCCTCAAACCTCTAATTTTATCCCAAACCTCTAACTTCCAAACACCCCCATTAACATCCGGGGAGATCAATGGGAGACTGTAGTCTCACCAGCCACTCCCTTGATTCCGTCTGATCAATCTCGAATCCTAATATGTATATACTGTTGTATGTCTTTTAGAAAAGCTTTTGAAGAAGATGAGGTATGTGAATTTTTACTTTTAACTTCCACAACTCAAATCTAACCAAGCATGATTTTGATTTTTGGCTACTTGCGTTTGTTCCACTTCATTTTACTGTGTGAAATGTGTACGATATAAACCGCAGAAAATTCACATGTTGTTGCTCCCCTGGTGGAGAAATGTCTGACTAATTGCATGCTGTGCAACTGCAAACTTACCAGAGTTTTGTTTTGGTTACCTTTTGTTTTGGAATGCTAGTTATCCGTTAATTACCGTCACATTTAAAAAAAAAAACATTTTAACTATATTTTGGTTAAGCGTGAAAAAAAAAAAAAGAGTGTCGAACAAAATGGAACACGGAGAGTATAACACATGCATCAAACAAGTACTTACTACACGTCTATTCTGTGACGGAATTATGATTTCAAGATAATCGGGGTTAAAAATATTTATTGTTAATTTCCGTTTACATCATAAAACTATATTTTTCCAAAGTTGGAGCTTGATAAAAAGTCTCTAGCAAATTTTGAAGTTCAACCAAAATCGAAATCTTGATTCCGCCCCTGTTTCGATCATTATTTTCTACCGCACATGCTTGTTTACGGGGGATTATAATCTCATGACAATGGAGGAGCGGATGAAACAAAGGAGGCCAGGAGGGGGATTATAAGACTGGTAAATCACATGCAAGGCGTTTCTACAAGAAATAAAAAAAAAGGGTCCAGAAGAGAAGCAAGTATGCAAGTACCTCCTGGCTCACCCCCACTGCTGCTAATCAATATTGCTGTATTTATGAAATGGTGAGCCCCAACTGGCCACCCATTCATTTTCTGATCATATCATTCATCTCAGCTTTTAACCATCAACACAAAAGATCTACAGGATTCTCTTTTCCAAATCCTGAGTTTTGAACTCACTGCCTAATAATTAACCAACATTCAACTTTATATGATTCTACATTTTTACCTCATGAGACTATGAACCAAAATTAATGTCACTTTCAACCAAAAAAAACAAAAACTAGTTGAAAAAAATATTTCCTTCTTTTTACTAACCACTGTTTCACTACAAACCGTTTACAAACAGGAGGCAATTGGGCCAGAGCCGGATGAACCCATGACCATTGCTTACTGATGGTTCCGATGATTGCAGTAGCTGGTAAATAGCTTGAATGTGAGATGTGAAAGAGTTTTCACATCTATACCATTATCAAGAAGTGGCAATATATGTGGTGGTGTTGTGTTTAAACATCTGCCAATAACGATCATACCCGCACTACCTAATAGAACAATTACAATGTGATGCTTGAAAAGAAAACGGTACAAATATTTTTAGTTTCTTCTACGTTGGTACAGGGAGAAACATAAGACAGACGAGAAACTACAGAAATCGGTAATCTGAGTCTTAATGCAATTGCCTATTTCTGATATTAAAATATGAGGTCAAGGAACAAACAAAACTATCTGTATCGTATGAGTTGAAACTTAAATTGGCAAAATCAGCCAGCAAAGAAAAAACAAGAAAAATTCTACCCTACTAGGGGTGTATGCTAAATTCAGAAGGATAAGAAAAAAGGTTGTAAATGAAATGACTATAGTATGGTTGGGTGCTATTGATTTTCTATATGCTGCTCTGTATAAAGTTCTTAACTGCAGATGACAAGTTCCGGAATTATGAAGAGTTCAAACATCTTGGTGATCTAAGTTTTCAGATTCAGGAATAGGTAGAGGTGAATAACGCAAATATACTTCTTCAGCATCAAGCATGCCAACATGTTCTACAAAAGAAGTCCTGTTCAGCCCAATAATCCTCACCAGTGTATTTGAGTGGCCATCCAGAAATACATTAGTGATCTGTTAAAACAATAAAAAAAAAACATCTTAAAACATGTTCATGACTACTGAATTCTCAAAAAGAAAAGGTTTGGACAAGACAACAAAACACATTAATGCAGATTTGTGTTGATATGATATCAGTTCTTCTGGAAACATGAAACTTTCATATAGAGCAGCTATCTTCCATTGAAAATTTCCATTATCCAAATAGAAAAGTCAGGGCAGGAAGTGACAACTTTTCTTAATTCTAAGTTCTTTAGATCCGTCTCCTTGTCTGTAAAAATTAATGAAAATGGAAAGAAATTGGACAAATAATTAAGTTCTGCGTCTTCTTTTGCATCAAAGATTCAAAATTGAGATCACAACTACAATGTGAATGAATACCCAATTTATTCTGAAATTTCTCTTTTCATCCATATCTTCCACACTATATATTTTGTCAATACAACAAATAATCAAAAATGTCATGAAAGGATAGTCAAAGTTGACCACGTAACATGAAATGCATGTAATATTAAGTATTACCGCCTACTGAAACTGAGCATGCATTCTTGTGATTATGGTATCAACGTATGTTGTAATCCAATATCACAAGTGAAGATCTGCCTCCTTCCACTTCTCTGTCACTCTTATTAAGGACCACTTCAGGTAAATGTAGTAAATTTTTTGGTGCATGATTTAGTAAAGGAAATGGAGAATAAAAATTACTTCTTAGATTAAGGTGCTAGGCCAGAACAGCTATAACTGAAGCAACAATTTATTACATATAGAAGTTGCTACGGTCTTTAATCGAAACTTGAATAACTTGCAGATGCCATATAGTATAACAAGCGGGATAAGCCATCAAATATGTAGCATCTGCATTGAACAAGGTTACCTGTGTACATCCAAATAGTTTGAGCAGCTTCAGTGACCAGCAGCTGTCCACAAGCAATCCCAGTGCCTCGTCGGTTACTCTCCGACACCATGAGAGATCCAAACTCATTAACTTTCTTGAGAATTTGGCAAGTGACAAAGCAGTACAGGAGCCAACCTGTCAACAGTTGGCTAATTCATGAGATCTAGCAGATGTGTAAAACACCAGGTACATGATTGGTAAGAGTATGGTTCCAAATAGTACAAATACCATTTAGTAAAAAATTTCAAGAGAAGTGCCAGTTAGTAGTTAATGCAAAAGATTCTTAATATACTGCAGAGCCAAATTTTCTTTACAGATTCATTACGTAAATACATGCTCTTCTGCATAATTACAATTCATTCCGTGTTACACTTTATAAGTTTACATCCTACAACGATAGATATAAATTACATCATTACGTAAGTTCTTTCTTCCATTAGTGGATTCAAGGATAATACTGGACTTCAAACTACTTAATTAGTATAAAAGCATCTGTGTCAGAAAAATATTTGACCTACTCTTGCTTCATCTGTCTTCGGTCCTGCAACACATTCTATATAGGTCAAAAAATTGCTTGGCCTACACTCCTTGCTCTGTCTTAGTTTTTTTAATCCCAACATCATTCTTTTCTTCTTTAGATATCTTCTTTGCTTAGGACTTCAAATCTCATGGTGAATTTTGGTTCTTGTTCACGTTTCTTCCTTTAAATCTATGTAGGAAAGAATGTTCACATCAAACAATCATTGCTTCTAATTTTAACCAATTGGAAATGATTCAATTAATCCACTTTCATCGGCATAATCTCGTATGCTAGTACAACTTTAGAATCACCTTTACATAGAATGTGTAACACTATGCCTATTTCAGACATCATTTTAAACTGCCGAGTTATCCAGAAACATTTATAATTTTACTAAAACATACCTGATTAACGTGATTTAGTGATAGTTCCTCTAGGGACCTTCCAGCTACTTCAACGAAAGCAGAAATAGCTTCATCACTGTCGTGTATAAATTGAATCATCACATTACAGATACAAGAGAAGCAACACTAAATTATCATAAAGATACTATATAACTTTAAACAGACTGAAATATAATTTTATATATAACTTTGTAAAACTAAGCGAATGTGCAATTCCTACGTCTCACATTACCTTATAAATTTATGTAAAGCCACATTAACATAAATCCTAAAGGAGCACTTAAATGGTTTGCACATTGTAGAGTTCTCTGACTACAAGCCATCTAAGATTATTTGATATTTGATTTAAGACTTGAAAAAAAAAATGCATTGTGTAAGCCAGTATACAATATGATATTGTAATATAGATGATGTTACTGCTTGCATCTAAGCTGGAGTAGTATATATCAGGTCCAATAAAAAGTAACTGCAGGGAACCAAATCACATAGTACTGTAAACAAAAACTTATTCTGACACAAATTTTATGTAAAAGAAGCCGGAACTTGACAGTAACACGTGCAGAAACCTGAATCCATTGCGACAGAGTTTGAGGCTTCGGATTGATTTACAGCCATTGGCAAGATTAGATAATCCCACGTCAGTCAAGTTGTACAAGTTTACAATGTTGAGGGCACGCAAGTCAGAACAAGTCTGACCAATGATATTCAAAGAAGTGTCAGTCAACCTCCTGCATCAGAGTGAAAAAAGAATATTATATTGCTTAAGGGGACATTTTTAATTATCAACACCTAGTAGACAAAGTCCAATAAACTTACTCACAATCGCCCAGATCAAGATCCTTGATATTCCTTCCACATGCAGTGATAATGTCACTAACAACTCTATCACATACATTAGGGAGTCCTGCTACTGACAAAACTTCCAAATGTTCAAACTTCTTTAGTGCTGATGCTATAAGTCTAGCATCTATTCTGCTGCAATTATCTAGAAAGAGCTCTCTCAAACTGGTTCCTAAAGCATTTGCTAGATAATGGATGCCAACGTGGGTGAGGAGGGCATTCTCACCCAAATTTATAGAACAGAGTGCAGGTGCCAACTTAACAAGGACTTCTAAGGCCTCGTCTGACAAACGGCATGCTCCCCTCAGGGATATGATACCTAAACTATGCAAGCTACTTGAAGAGCGAGCCAAGGTTTCAGCTAGTATGCCATCAAAGACACACTGCCCGCAAAGGTCGAATTGAAAAACCTGCAAAACAAAAGGCCAATTCTATCTTTATTATAATAGTAAAAACATACAGTATATTTTAGTTAACTCAAAAAATATCAAATAGAAAGGAGGCTTATATTACATTTCCCAAATCCTTTATGTGCAACACTTAAACAAGGCTGCTACAAGTCATACATTAGAACATATTAAAATTATTACAGAATCAGCAAGTATGCCATGTTAATGGAAATATATTGATTATCATATACTGTGCATGGCCAATACTGAAGGCAAAAGTACACGTACATGTGGCTACACAAAGAAACAACTATTCCTAGTGGCAAAAGGTTTTTTGCAAAAACAGCTTAATTCAGTTTTAAGATCTAAATAGTATTCATACCAAGGGAAAATCATTGACGCCATAAAAATTGGTTCATTAGATGTATACAGTAACCGATATGGTGAAACACTTCTATTTTACTTTAATCTTTTTTGTTAAATATATACCACTGATGCAACACTTGTTTGGTCATTGTGAGAATAAAAATGTTTGTGATATACAGTAATGTTCTTAAACAGTCTGACAACACCTAACAGTTAAGTGAGCAGTGGAAATCAACATTAATGCACGACAAACACAATAAAGCAACATGCAGTACCACGAGCACACATAAGATTAATATACACGAACAAAAAATCTTTAAGCATGGTGTTAAGCTTCCTTTCCAATTAAATCAACCCTGAACCCCAATCATCATATGGAGTTTAGTTGCTCAATGGCTAAACATGGGAAACGAAAATTTTATAACACACTGAGCATAAAATAGCAAGGCAACATTCCTAACACTGTTATTGCAGGAAGCTACAGAGATACTGAGAATCCATAAATGAAAAACAATCAATTTGGTTTAAAGGTGCTAATCTCACTTCAGATGTCATCTATATTCTAACAGAAAATGTTAAGTTCTATATATACCAAACAATTGAATTAAAGTTGTATATACCCTTAAATTTTTTGGTTCAAAACTACCAAATGACGTTTTGAACTGGCTGTCTGTAATCCCAGAAGCATTCTTTATACGTATCTCTTCTGGGGCACCTCTTATAAAGAGATCCAAAACCTTGACGTTCATTTTCCGGGAATCACATAGTATGTTACTGAGTCTTCGCTTCAGGGAATCCGGGACTCCTTCAAGTGAAACAATTGCATCAGCATTATCAGCAAGGACTTTCAAGGAAAGATCGAGCAACGAAGGAACAAAACGCTTTGAAATAAGTTTATCACGATCTTCAGAAGGCTTCCAACTTATCAGTTGTTGCTCATTGAGCTTCAACTTTTGCTCTCTACGTTTGTTTAGTGCATTAGATGGTAGTTTCTGCTCATTCTCTATATGCCCATCCTTTTCAAAAGGACGTGCAAATCGACGACTAGTACGCTTCCTTTCTTCAAGTTCCCTTTGTCTCATTTCTTCAATATGCCTTTGTCTAAATTCCTCAGCCATCCTTGCATGATTTTCCCTTCTCATTGCAATTTCTCTGGCTTCCTGTTCCCTCCTCAATTCAAATTCTCTAGCTTCCCATTCCCTTCTTCGATCAAATTCAATATCTTGTCTACCATTAAGAACAATAAACTCTATAACGTCCTTCTGAAATATTTCAGGTAGCCCCAAATCAAGATCCGGAATTGCAGGCTGCGCCTGATTTTGTACAGCCTGATTTTGCAATTCACTTATCAAATCCAATTCCATTAAATTCCCTCCAAGCGATATCCAAGGTTCCACAACTTTTGCCTTCCCCTTTTCCTCTCTAGTGTATTTCCTACCACCACCCATACTTCCACCAACATCTTGGTCTACCTCCAAACCTAGACAAAAATGAAGACCAAAATTAATTCCAGAGCCGCCTTCTTCCTCAATCACCTTCCCCTTTCCTTTAATATCTTCCACGACAGCTAATCCCTCCCCTTCATCACCACTTTCATCCGACGGAATATTAACAACCTCCACACATTCCTCATCAACCACACCTCTCACTCCACCATTCTGTCCACTGCCAAATGAACACCCTTCATATTCCACCTCATCAAAAACTGAAACGTTCAAATCGTAACCCAATCCCTTCTTCTCCTCCAATCCACCAGAACTCTCCCCACATTTCCCCAATCCCATCACACCACCACCCTCATCCACTCCAACCTCATTCCTCCCCATCTCCGAAACACCCAAACCAAGATTCGTTCCTTCGCCATCCCTCACCTTCTTCCCTTGACCAACCATAACCCCACCATCAAAATTCAATATTTCATAAACACCACCACCCTCCACACCTCCAACCTTATTCATCCCCACCTCCTCCACACCCGAGCCAAGATTCGATATTTCGCCATCCCCCACCTTCTCCCCTTCACCAACCATAACCCCACCATCAAAATCCAATCTTTCACCTAACCCACCACCCTCCAATCCCCCAACCTCACTCCTCCCCATCTCCAAACCACCCAAGCCAATATTCGATCTTTCGACATCCCCCACCACTCTAAACCTCCTCTTCCCACTAACCCCACCATCAAAATCCAATCTTTCACAAACCCCGCCATCCAAATCCCCCCCAATTTCATCAATCCCCCTCTTCCCCCCACTCTTACCCCCCAAATTCAAATCCCCCATTTTGCCCTAATCAAGAAACCCCCAAATCACAAACCCTAAAAAATTACACTCCCACAAAAAAAACCCACTTCCCAAAATCCCTAATAAAGAATCTTGAAAAGCTTTTCAAACAAAAACCCTTATAAAAATTCAATAATTTGTGAATTTGGGTTTTATATGAACAAAAAAGAAGTAAAAAAATTGAAATGCTCATAGTGATGAAATGATGTGTGTTTGTGTGTATATATAGTGTGAAAGTAGCCAAGAAGCTTACCTACTGTTGTTATATGTGTAGATATATGATTATATAAATTTAGAAAGGAGAATACAAGATTTGTTAGGAATAGGATAGAGACCGTTTTGGAAGGAAGAAAGTGAAACCATTCTTTTTCCGAAACTAAAAAGGGCCTTTGCCGCCAAAACATATTTTTTACAAATTTTTATAAATCGATGAATTTTTTAACATAATATAAAAATTTTAAATCAGTTTTTTTGATCATTTTTGAAGTTTTTTTATATATTAAGATATTAATTTAAGTTATATTTATAGGAGATGACAAGAAATAAATTACATTGCAAGTATTTTTATTATTATTTTCACACAGCTGTTAGGGAGAGTGATACATTATATTTATTTTATTTTTTTACTAGGGATTACATGATTATCATGGGTATCTCTGATTCTGTATTATATTATAGTAAAAAGTATGAGTTCTTAGCAAAAAAAAAAAGTATGAGTATCTTCTCATGAAAAAAGAATAACAAAAAAGGGAATAAGTATACACTATGCTAAAGGAGAAAGCATGGACACTTTTTCTTATTTCAGTGAGATCCTTGGTTGGTTTGATTTTATTATATGATTGATATTCTTTTTGGGTTTATAATGATAATAATGCTAATACTCATGTCCATGTATATATTCGAATGTTAGATTTTCTTTAAACTGCACCAAATTTGTAATAAATTACGTTATGGTTGTGATAATAACGTTAAATTACTCTATACGTAATTTATATACGGACCAGTATTGATTTATATTTCGGTTATAGATGTTTTATCTGTCGAATTATGTTCTATTTATTATATATGTACATCACATTGTTAATCGATACAAATAGTACTTTTGGTTTGATAATAAATGTTTTATTTGTTTGACCAATTTATATTATATGTTCGCGTCATATTTTTATTTTCTCAAAATTTATACATCAATCAATATTATTTTTTATTTCAATTATGAATGTTTTATCTATCCAATTCTGACCAATTTATAATATATGTTTGGATTCTGGGTCACATTTCTAACCAACGCAAAATTTTATTTTTTATGCATCACCCTTTCATGCATATGAATATTTTTATGGATTCTCGTTATTGATTGAGATGAAAACTTACTTCAATCTGGCTTATCTTAAAATGAGTAGCTTATGTCTTATAAGTATAAGTGTATATAAGTGATAAGTAGATCAGATATTATAAGTGAGTAGAGTGTTTGGTAAATATAAACTTATAAATGAGTAGAACGTTTGGTAAATCAGAATTGACATTTTTTTATTATTTTTTAAAATATTTGTTTTTTAGTATATATCAATGGATATCAATGGATAAATCTCGATGAGTAAAGAAATTTGATATTCCTTATAAACCAAAAATTCATCCAAACATGAAATGCCAAACAGGCACATTATAAGCTTCATAAAAGTTTCTTTTTCTGGACATAGTGGACATGTACCATGTTTATGCAATTATTTAATGTACCATGTTTATGCAATTATTTAATCTACATTATAAGTTTCTTTTTCTATAGTTTGAGCATAGGTATTTTCGAGTTGTATCTTTTAATTTGAGCTGTGACAAAATCAAGGAAACAGATTGTCCCAAAGATCTTGAGTTTGGTGATTAATTTGTTATGAAAGAATACGGAGAATCAAAGAGAACACTCACCCAAGCATTTTTTGTACAATGCACGCAACGTGGAGATGAAGTCCTGTACTCCTGTTCAATTAGTGATTCAAGAAAATGGAAGTTGATGAAAACACAGTCATTTATAGGCAAAAAATAATGAAGGTAGCCAGAAGGAGAATACAAATATGTAAGGAGTTCAAAGAGATCTTTATTAGCAAGTTAAAAAAAAAGTCGAGTTGACCCAGTGGTTAGGTGTCCAACACATTACGTGATTAAATGGTCATGGATTTGACTTTCTTATTCGACATGTCTCTCGGACATTAGGGTTCTTGTTCTTCTGCATTAGATGCGGAGACAAAAGGAGGCTAAAACATGAACACGAGTAGATGGAAAGACGCGAAGAATGTGTTAGCTCATCAGAAATTCAATTTTTTTTAGTACCATTCATCCATATTTAATTTGTCAATAGACCTGTCTTATTAGCTCCAAGTTATGTAGTTGCTGCGAGATTTATTTCAATCTTTTCACTGCAAGCAACACACTTCTAAATCACTTCTTTTCCATACACATAATCTAAACCTGCTTCGAAGAGATGTAATTAATATGCATGTAACATGTGCCCAGATCAAGATAATTTAGCTATAGCTATGTGTAAAGAAGATACTACTACTTTTGACTTAAGGTGCATATTGAAGTAAGCAAAATACACTAATCCATGTTATTGGGAAATGATTTTGTTGTTATGCATGACCATAATTGTAGCAGTTCAATGTGGCCTAATGAAGCAAAAATTCAACGTTTCTCACCAACAAGTGATTGGAAAACGAGCAAAAAAATAATTATCAGAGCCAGGTTTCGATCCTGGGACCTGTGGGTTATGGGCCCACCACGCTTCCGCTGCGCCACTCTGATTTGTTGGTTATCTTTGCACAAAGTTATTATAATGTTTTCATTATTTGCACAAAGTTATACTCCGTAGCTAAAAGCAGCGGATTTGCATTATTTTACTCTGGATATGTCCAACAAAAATATTAGATTTTTAATAATAGTAATTATTTGATTGAATTTTGATTATAAAATTAGTTACTACCGTAACAGATTTTTCTTTTATGATTCTACAAATTAAATATTGCTGTATATATATGATAAAACTCTTTAATTTTCAAAACTCTAATATACACAAATAAGTGTATCATTTTTTCCCATCAAATTTAGTTGATTTGCTTATATTATACTCAAATAATGAGTGATTTTCAATTCGATTTAACCAAATAAACTAAATATCCCATTTTTTGATAAACAGCATTGTATTATTTGTGTGTCGGTCTGTCTTATAAACTCATTCAATTTAATCCTCGTCTAAATAGTTAAACCTAATTTGACTAATGCCTGTATTTCGACATTTGCAAAGTACAACAAAAAACAGTTTTTATAACATAATCAACGATTTATTGTATTACATATTACATATGATGCATCTCATACGTCCTACATTAATTTCATACACAAAGTTGTAACAACTTTAAGATTAGACACATTTACAAGATTACACAGTGTAGATAAGATACCAGCTAAAAGGTACTTCACACTTCAAACAAAGCAAACAAGTACAAAGAAAACACATGAATATCCTTAATGCATCACATAGAAGCCAAGCTGCTGAAGAGGCGTTTGAGGCTGGGGCATGCTGCACGCAACCTGCCCATACTCACTGGATGTATCTGCCAATCAGCATAATACAATTTGAACTTAGTGACTTTTCGCCATTCAGAGATGAAAAAATGGAGTTCGAAAGGAAAATGTGTTTGCATTCATTTAGCAAAAAAAGAAAACGTGTATCCATTCAAAAACATTAACAAAACAAATATAGACAGCTTTTATATTTTATCCCAGATCTTGATAAATATCCTCACCTTTGGACAAAAACGGACGTCAAGTGTCTCTAGCATATGACACTGTTCTATGGCAACTTCAACAGCATATTCGTTGATGTTGCATGACTGCAAAAAAGCCAAAAGTAAAAAAAAAATAAAATAAATAAATAAATCAGTTTATGTTAACTACACTTCAAACAGCCATGGATGATCTACCATTTAAAGTATTTAGGATTGAAACACTGAAGAATACAAGTGAACGGGAAAGAGCTTTGTCTACATACATTTATAAGCGTCTTCCAAATTAATGCAAAACGTTTAGCAGAAATCAGAATATATACCAAGTGTAAACATTTAACAGAGTTGTAACATTTTATACTTCTCCAGAATTTATGCCCATCAACCTTTTTTTAATTGATGCAACAAAGTGAAACTTGGCAAGTCCTTGCGGATGTAATTTATCCCCAATCCACGATAAAAGAAAGAAAATTAAATGGCAAAAGTTCATACCTGAAGGAAAAGGCTGGTCAATTTGGGGCAGTCGAGCTTTAAAGTTTCCAAAGAGCAACAGTTGCTGATTAAAAGAATACAAGTGAACACATGCTACAAAGGAAACCGAAGAGTTCAATACAAACATTCCAATGGAACAAAGAATACCTGAGATTGAGAAAACACAAGTTTAAACACGCAAGGTCAACTTCTTTCAGATTTGCAGACAGCGAAAGGTTCAATGATGTCAAATGTAAACATCTTGCGGCTGACGGAATAATAACCTTCTTGATATTTGCACAACCAACACAGTTAAGGTTTTGCAGCAAACGATTAGGCTGCTCATCTGAACCCTCTATATCGATAGCCAATTGGCCCAATTCAGAACCCCAATTGAGGTCATGCATATTCACACAACCATTCAAGCTCACATGAGTTAACTGCGTACAACAAGCAAGAAGTTTCTCAATAGCAGACTGGCACAGAGTTCCATAGGACAAGTCCAACTCACACAATGAGGGAAGAGCACCATTCTTGTAAAGAGGCTCCAGCGACGAGTCAGTCAGATACTTGCATGCTTGCAACTTTAGAACCTACAATCAAAGAACAATACATTGCTGTAATAATGATGATGATGATCATGTAACCCGTCATAGAAAAGAACAAAATGTTAAAATGCAATCATACTCATATTTGCAAACTATTATTCATATTCTTTTCCAACATTTCCGAGATGCAGGTTTAACTTGTGTCCACAAACCTCATGAAACTTTATTAAACAGACTGACACTAAGGTGAAACATCGGCAATTGACAGTTCTTCAAACACGTCTGAAGTCTGGCAATCATTAACAGTTGGTAAATTTTAGTTGTTTCCTCAAGAGTATTCATCGGCATTGTACCAAATTATGTGCCACAGTTTCTCAAAGCAAATTTTGAGGAGTTTGTATTGTTAAAATGCATTTTGAGTCTCGTGACCATTAAATGAGTCAACCTCAATGACCAGACTTTTTCTATGCTCCGTATGTTGTCATTCAGGTAAATGGTTACAGGTGCAATGCAATATATCTTCATGGTAACACAATGCATAAAGATCTGTTAGAAGTTGTAAAAGGATTCAGTAGCAATGGCCATGTGATTCCAACACTACCAATGAATGCATCAACATGTCTATATGGGGCCTCACAAACATATTTCCATCATACACACGAAAGCAAGCGTCAAACTGAAAAGAACATCAAATAAAGTCAGATTAAAGCACTGTACAATATACCTTCAACTGCACACAGGAGTTGAAAACTGGCTGCAAATCCATCAAGAAAGTGTAGGACAGATCAAGTGAGGTCAAATGTGGAAGCCAGCGCAAAGATGAGAGTCCCTCAGGCCCAACTGAAGGGCATGACATTAAGATTAATGATTCAATGAGAGGACATGAAGTTGTGGTTGCAGACAAGCAATCATCTCTAAGCTGACTGCAAAAGAAACCCTAAATATCAGCTTAAACAAGACGGACAAACCAAATTTGAAGCAAGTAGGTTTTTGCTTAATGAAGGAAACTAAGCTAATAAGCAATACTAAACACTAATACCAAAAGAATTAACATCACCTGCAAAAGGAAGCATCCAGAGATGTTAGTAGAGGGCAATTAATTGAAGCTTCAGATAATACACCACATCCTTTCAATTCGAGCAACACCATGTGTGCTGCTTCAATATGTAGAGAATTCAATTTGGGACAGATTCCCAGATTAAGTGAATGAAGACCAACCTGCAATAAGCACAAACAATTAGAAGTTTCATAACACGACAAAACATCTTCAAGCTTACTATGTATTGATTACACTAGTGCTTTCATTTGCAACATGCTTGCTACGTATTCATCCAAAGCATAAACATAACAAAAAGCTTTGAGTAGATTAAGGCTGCCATGTCATTAAATTGGTACAGAACACTAGAAGAATAATGGACAAACGCATTACAGTGCTTGCATGTGACTTCCCGCACTTGAAAATTCTACATCTTCTATATTTATACACTATATTTTCTAAGTCCTATCCTCATGTTTAAAACAGGGGAAAGAATTGCATAAATTTACTGCAGACAGGTTTAGAAGATTACTTTGCATCGCAAATGTCATTTAGGTTGTAGCCCTACCAAGAAAGTAGCAAATGTAAGAAGACCTTCAAATTTTATTAACCTTGGCAGTTGGGGTAAATGGGCATGCGGCAAGCACAATAAAGGCTGGCCATGACAACAATTTAATCTTATGCATAGCCCATAAAAAAGAATAGCCCCAAAGTTAGATTCCTGATATATATCAGAGAGAGATATAGATATGCATATATCATGCTTGCGTGCACGAGTGTTTCGGCTGGAAGATAAGCATATATAACCTCAGAGAGTTTCCTCTCATGCAAGCATATATCATGCTTGTGTGCACAAGTGTTTCGGCTGGAAGATAAGCATATATAACCTCAGAGTTCGCTTCTATATGGATGTTGTGCAAAAATAAAGTTTGAGTGTGCCTTTGCACTTTAATTTTAAATGCTTACTTGCCAACTTTGTATTCATAAGCAATAAACTAACTGAATACAGGTCAGAATGTTGCGAAAGAATACCATTTTATATTCAAATCTTAAGGAGAAAAGATTAGCAAAGAAAGATCATGTACCAAAGCAATTAGATAATGCGTAAAAAAAGGGACCAGGGACCAAAGCGTAAATTAAAACACATACTGGGCAAAATGATGCTAATTCAAGATGATCACACCCATCCAGGGAGACATTCTCGAGATTAGGACAATTGAGATTAAGAGAGCTTAAAGCACGGCAACCAGCGAGAGACAAATTCACTAAGGTTGTACTGTGGAAACTCACAACTGTCAGGCTCTGGAAAAAAAGAAGCAAATGAGATTCAGTTACTATATAAATAACCAAAAAACATTTGATTACATAGATATGTACCGACATTGTAGAGAGAACAACCTCAGCATTAAGCTAAATAAAGACTCTAGCCAACCCCTCAAAGATAAGCCAAGCTAAACCATGTCATCAGATACTAGAGGATAGCTTTTTTAGATGAAAGAATAATAAGGTAAATAGGATGTATGGAATACATCCATTCGTGTCTTTACTCTTTACTGTGCATAATGTATTTTCTATTAGTCAGTTAATAAAAAACTTGATACTTCATACGAAAAACTGTGAATCCTACAGCTCTTTCTTTCTTTCTTAGTGCCTAGGTAAGAGGTAAATTTGGTGTGCTTAAAGGTCTACATGCAACTTTTTCTTTTAGTGGCACTGAGTTGCTGCTTGGTAATATGAAATTAATAAGAAAATAGAAAACGAACTAGATTTAAAGAAGATGACAAATTCTGTATATCATGAAATTTTACTTTGATAAGGGAGGTTGGCGTAAATTCGTGGATTGAAGATATTCATGAGAACTAAATCTGATGGTTGTTAGTAGCAGCATTAACTACCATATTCTCTTTTAGAAATCTGAATGCTATGAATTATGGTTTTCATACAATAACACTTCATGGGTTATACAATCACAAACCTCACAGTTATCGAGAGTTAATGATCTAAGCATCGGACATCCACCGCCATCACTAAAAACTTCACAGATAGAATTTGTCAGTGATTCACAATCGGTAAGGTCCACCTCACGCAAAGACTGACATTGCAGTGCTAATGTAGTCAGACTTTCTTGTTTTTGCAAGACTAATTTCTGCAATAAAGTAACAATATTTCTCAATACATCAAGTATACAGAACTGTTAAGGATACAAGAACAAGTGAATCCATCAAACATACTTGCAATGAATTTGATGTGAGGCTTATTCGCTGGAGGGAAGGGCAATTGGAAACTTTGATGGATGAGAGCATTACACTCCGCAAATTTAACTCAATGAATCTGGCAACAATTAAGTAATATAAAATATCACTATGTTGAAAAAGATGCTAATAACATGGAGTAAAAGTTGGTAGAAGAAAGAATCTTAAGGTAGCATATGATTACTTTCGACAATGTACAAGTCTTATGTTCCGCAGGCGAGGAAGATCCAACAAAACTGATGTCAATAAGCTACAATTATCAAGCTCCAATACCTGTTACAAATTCAATAGATTGTTTAAAAAAGAGCTGAAACAAATATAATAATGGAGACAAATACCAAAAGCTATACAAAAATGAAGTTTCTAACCTCCAACATATAGCTATAGGATATTGCAGTCATTGATGCTGAAGTTATTCCCTCACAACTGTGAAGCTTAAGAACTGTCAACATTGGCAGTCTTACAGACTTTCAACATAAACCAAAAATAATGTTAACAATGATATCTCTGGAAAAATCAAAATCAAGATAAATGACATAATTATAAAAAGAAAAAAAAAGAATTTATATATAGAGAGAAGGCATCTTTAATATCACACTGAATAATAGAGGTTCAGGTATGTGCAATGTGCAACTGACCTCAAGTGAGATGTTCTGGCAGTATGAAGCATTCAGAACATGCAGATTGGCACATGTGAGAGCTATCTCACGTAAAGTCTCATCACTAACACATGAGCAATTCGACACATCCAAAGACTCCAAAAGTTGGCATGATATCGCTGCTGATCGAATTGCAGCATCTGAAAGCTTGTGGCAGGCGGATACATCAAGGTCATGCAAAAGAGGGCAGTTCAGTGCAATGTGTGCCATACTACTCCTCTTCAAGGACAGGGTTTGAAGTTGAGGGCACCTGAAAACAACATATCATTACAGCAGAGTTGAATGGTAACCTAAATGAAACTTGGCCTTGATTTCTGATATACATTCTCATACCTGACAGAAATTCGAAGCACCCGACATTTCACAACCTGAAGATTACGTAATTGATCATGATATATAGGTATCTCTTGAATACCATTGCCAAGAGCAGCATCATTAACAATCAAATTTTTCAACTTATGGCATCCCGTCAACTCTTGAAAAAAGGTTTCTCCTAGTTGTCCTTTACCCAATATTAGAACCTCAAGATTTCTGAATAAAATCATATATGTCAGCAACTCAATTACAGAAAACATTAACAAGTGTTGCAGGAAGGGAATAAATATATGCCCACCTTAGTGAAGTAATGGCTTTCATTGCTAGCAAGTGCATAGCAGGTGTACCAGTGATATTTAGTTGAGTTGCTTTCGGATACCGACGACACATGTCCTCAACTAAAAAATATTTCAAAGTTAATGACCATTACACGATTCATATGACAAATGTTCATAAATTAAAACAATTTAACATGAAAAATGTGCAGTTTGTACCACTGGTAGGCAAGAAAGTACAATATTTAATATATTAAGTTATTAACCACACTTTTACAGCAAGCTTCAACACAATCTGTACAACACTTATCTCAGCGATTAAAAACCATATTACAGAAGCTCCAGTAGATAAAGAGAAAACACTAGTAGGTATACAAATATAGATTGACGACCATACCCCTAAAATAGATTAGCTAGGCAGTATTATAATGCCCTAGGAAAGCTGGATATAAGTAGGAAACCAGTAAAACGGAGGGGGGGGGGGGTGAGTTCTAAAATCAGAAAACAAATGTGTCCTATCGGCCCAGACAAAAATAGTTAACTGAAAGTTCGTGATATTAATAAATGATCAAAACAATTCTCACATTGTAGTAAAGTTATGCTCCGATTCTCAAAGTTCAAGATTCTCCAGAAGTCTTCATGAGCACTGGCAGTTCTCCACTGCCTGCATACCTTGGCTGCTTGACAAAGATTGATATGGTTCAAGAAAGAAAAGACCTATCAACATGCAGAACAGTGTCAGAGAAAGGTGGCGGCAATGGAGGGGAAGTGGTGACAGGAAGTACACAACCATACACTAGAAATTTAATCTAGGTAAAAAAACAAGCATAAAATCAATACCATATGCAACAAGTCGTCAGTAAGATCCATACGCACTTCCATATCATCAATTTGCAGAGTATTGCAACCATCTCTATTATCCCTCCCACAACTAGAAACGATTAGATTTTCAGGCTCGTCTTCAGCCAAAATTGGAGAGGAATATTGAAATTCATTTTTGAAGGAACCCTGATTGATGTTATAGCCCCTTTCAAGAAAATCCGAAGATGCGGATGCAAATTGGCAATCCCAATCACTGCAAATGCTTTGGAATTCAGTACCAGATACAACAATACAATAATATAAGCATCATGTCTGATATTAAATCTATCAAATCCCATCACAAATTTATTAGCATCAATATATATCACAAACCGAACAGAACTTACAATTTGTACTCCTATATGACTACTTAGCTATAACATATAGAGTAAAAAGTTGTAAACATCATCAATAATAATTATAAATAATAGAAATTCACTTTCCAATTTCCATATCAGCAACATTCAAGTATTTCTAAAAAAAACCAAGAATACATGTACAATTTAATATGCAATGAAATGAACATAATGAATATCAAAGCATGTAATACAACATTAGTATTTGTACACGTAATTACGATTATACTAAAGATTAATTAATTACACAATTGTCATGTGGTGGAGCGGTAAGGTTAGGTTATAATAAGCAAGTTGCTTAGGCGTTCAACTTTGATGGTTTCAATGTTTTAAACAATCATCTTTGTTACATAGTTTAAACATTCAATTTGACAAAAATCTCCTTGCTCCTATAGTCCTATTGTTGGTTGTTGTGATTCTGTGAATGCAGGGTTTTCTCAAAAAAAATATAGTACTTTTATTTGGTAAGGGTCAATTAAAGAAATTAAATACTCATGCAGTCATGCACACATATCTCCACCGATGAGAGGGGTATCCGCTAGGCTAAGCCTTGCACCTAAAATTACAGAAGCTCTAATGTGAAATATAGCTATGTGATCTTTGGCAGAGTAGGCTACTCTGGGTGATAGAGAATCAACTATTACTACTGTTCAAGAGAAAGGAGACCAAATTATCAAAAAAAATTGTAATATATAAGTTACTATTTTTGTATTTTCTTAATCTTCTAAATTAACATAACATGGCACGATACAGTAGTATAATGTTATGCATGAGACCACATAAAGATTCCACTTATAGTGCCATAGTCAGTTTTACATCATTTATTCTTTTACGGAGGTGGTAACTTCTAATAGCTTATTAAAATGCTTCTTCCAGACCCGGGTATAGGTCAGACAAGCACTAATCTAGGAATATTGACTAGATGCTGATTATCTAAAATTTGCTATCTCAGACTTGCTCAGATTGCACACTGCTGTAGTAAAACAGACTACGTGCGTACTTTGCTCATTCCTATCTATAAAATAGCTAATTATTCCTTGTACTATTTAACAGGGATGTTCTTTCCCCAAGATATCAACCAACCCTGCATATCACTGGAAACTTTAACTTCTACTTTAGTTTATAACTGACTGTCAACATCAACAACTTACAGTAGAACAAAATACCACTAAACCAAAAGTTGCACTGCTAGAATTCTATTTTCAAGTAATTAAAGGAAAAAAAATCACACAATGCATTCAGAAAGAAACAGAAACTCACAGTGAAAACGAATGAACTTTCGGCCTCTTATTATGAGTATCATGATCAAGACTCTCCCTTTCCAATGCAGCCGCTGACGACGACGAAGGCTCACCTCCGAGAACCGAATTCAAATTAGCTCCCATTGCCCTCTGGACAGTGCTCGACGATGCACCCATATCATGAAAACTCCTCAAACCACCAAGAACTTCATCCATACCGCTTTCAGCTAAAAAACATTCCGTTAACCTCTCAAACTCCAATTCCTCCACACTCTTACCCTCCTCTCCACTTCCCACTCCCCCGGAATTATTCTCCATCTTCCCCCAAAATCGAAAACTCTACCTTCTTTAACCACCCACCTCTCGAAAAATCCTCAAGAATCACAACAAATCAACACCTGGTACCAAAAAGATAACACCTTTACATCAAAATCACTCACATTTCAAACCCAATTTCACCAAATTCCATAAAAACATAAATTACATAAACCCTAGAAATAACAAATCAAATTCAACAATTGAGCTAAGAGACAAAAAGGGTAGTTCAAATTATTCATAAAAAGTGTAAAGATTGAATCTTTATCAATCTTTATGCTTGTATCTGAGCACAAATTGATCAGAAATGAGAAAAAGATACAAATTACACAGCAATAAAACTTTACATCCAGAGAGAATAGTAGAGAGAGAGAGGGAGGGAGAGAGAATTACAAGGGGGTGGATCTGATCGGATCTTTGAATGTTGGTCTTCTTCAACTGTGTGTATTCGTCTGTGCTATAGAGATCGGCGGTGATAAAGATAAATGTATGTATGTATCGATGTGTGTAACTGCAAGTGTCAAGTGTGTGTTTCTTTATTTTATATATATATATTTGAAAAGTTTTATCTTCTTTATTTTATATCTCTATTTCTCCCTAAAAAACAAATATTTTTATTTCCAATTTTAAAATGTTTTATATTGTGAATTTGATGTGGTTCATGATGTTATATTGATTTTTTTTAATGAAATGAGCCTTAAATGCTTTATAAATAAATATTTAATTTACCATGTCATATAAAATTTTAGAATTTTTCTTGAACTTATTTAAAATATGAAAAATTAATTATTATTTGAACAATCGAACCGTACGGATGTTAAATTCATACAAAAATACGTGAATGTTCAAATTTTCGTGAAATTTAATTATTTGGAACTAGAAATTTATAACAATAAGATTATGATAAATCTGTGTTGTTGGATATATATAGAAAATAGTATTATTATAAAAGTGATGCTCCACTATTTTAAATATAATAAAAAATTGTATACAATGTTATTTCGATATAAATTTTTCATCTGTACAATTGGATTATCAAAAAAAATTATAAAATACATGATTTAAGGTGCACTAATAGAGAACTTCTCTATTATGTACTTTAGAAACTTCATGCCCTTATAGGAATATTGGTATAAGATAAGATTATAAGAATATTGGTATATGAACTCTAGTACTATTGTCAGTTACATTTCAGAAACCATAATGTTTTCTTAATTAACTTGTTAGATGTTTTAACTTGTAATATTCATAACTTGTAATATTCAAGAGTCTTCTAGTCCACTCTAAATATATTATAAACAATTAAGTTGTTAGCAAATTAATATATTGATTTATTTGTCAACTCCAACAATACTCCTTGTAATTGCTCTTTATTTTATATTTTATTCATATTTCATTTCCACTAGTTAAACATTCAATAGAGGAGAGAAGAATCATTTTTTTATTAATAAAATATAAGTTAAGAGCTAATAGTTGCTCTTAAAATAGAGGAGATAGAAGTTTTTAAGAGGGGATATTCCAAATCGTACCACTGTATACCATCCAACATTTTTGACTTCCAAGTGGTACCACTATACTTTTGGCTTCACCCATTTTATACCATTCTGTCAAGTAAACGTTAATTTTTTCTTGTAATTTTCACAACTTATCTATATGCTTTGTTTATAATAATTCATTGATTCTCTAACTATAACTAATTTTGATAATCAATCAAGTCATTCATTAGACTCGGATCCAATTGTCTAATCATAATAAACTTTGATCAATAGTTCAAAATATTAAATTAATATAATATATAGAATATTGAATGGTACCACGCAGAAGTCAAAAATATTGAATGGTACCATGTGGAAAAACCAATTGTATAGTGATACCATTAAGAATAATCTAACGTCTGACTAACGTTTGCTTGACAGAATCTATATATCTTAAAGTGTACTAAGGCATCTAAGAGAATATTCCAAAATTTACCCAATGGGTAAAAAATTTACCCAATGGATCTTTTGTAACACTACATTTACATTCATTTTTAGAAAACCCATGGAGTATCCATTTTATTACCCATTTATCTATAGATTCCAACTGATTTTCAATTTTAAAAGAGTTTTATAAGGAAACTATGACTCATTCAATATCTTTTTGCATGATTTTCTCATCACTATTAGCATTTTTTAAAATCTCGGTCAATCATCTGTTTCTTTTTTTCAAAACCATATGCAGACCTAAGCAATCACCATTCCAGAATACGTCAATGTCGTTGGATACATCACAGATTATGGATCATAACCTCCTTCAAGTATAGGCATAATAGATCATTGTTTAAATGGATTCTTTTGAAAATAAATCATCAGGTACATCATTACATTCTACAATTGTGTTGTGTCATTGTTTCTGATATAACAATCTGAGGATTTTCGTCTTAATCATGTTAACAGGTAATAAACGTCGTGTTCGTGGACAAAATGTTGAAACGAGATTGAGGAGCATTGCTGCAGATGAAAATCAAGGTATTTACGATCTAAAAAATTGTACCTTTTATGATTCATACCATTTGACAGCAAATCCTCACACGACGTGCACTGACATATATGGTATTTGTACCTGTTATGATTCATACCATTTGACAGCAACATTCTTTGTAATGTTTTTGTTTATAATCCAATGTAGGTACAAAACGTCGATATTCTGGTAAGAATGAGAACAATAAACAATCGAGTGAGTTATTGGATCATACACCAATACCAAATTGTGAACCAAATATACAGCCATCAAACTCAGCGCAAGGTCATTTCTTGGTTTTTTTTTTTACAGAAAATCCATGAACATTATATTAATTTTGTTCTTTTTATTACATCTTATGATCTGTATTATTTTGTTGAGCAGTCAGTAATGTGCCACTTTTTTCAAGACAAAGTCATGCTACTTTACTAAATAACAAAGAAAATGTTAGTCCATTGTTGAGACGTTTGCCAGAAAGCATTATTAAATTTCCTTCTTCTTTATCGGACCACGGGAGCATTAAACACCCCCAAGATAATGGTATTTCTTTATGATTGTTCAATGATGGATATATAATCATACTCTGATATATGATGTTTTTAATTAGTTTACATATGTAGTTGGAAAAGATCGATCTTGCAGCAACAATGTTGATCTCAATTAGTCAAGCGATGTGATCAAGTCCAGGACTCCTCTGTCAACAATTGATCTCAATACACCGAAATCTCAATCTTCATCCTCAGGTGAATATTCTACTTTACTGATTTTGAATGAATACATTCGTATATTGTTTATTTGTTTATTGCTTTATTGATTTAATTTGTTTTTTAACTTTACATATTGGAATTTGTTGGCGTTTGTGGTTCCTCTCCTTCAAAACAAGTTGAAGGAAATTTGTTTATGCCATCTGTTGTTCCAAAATTGAGGAGATTACCGCAAAGTATACTTCAGCCTCCTGTTTTTTTAAAATCTTGAGATCAAATAAACCATGGGATACCAAAGAATGGTACTCAATTCATAATTCTCTTAATTATAAATGTGTAATCGTATGATATATGATATATAATATTACACCATTTTTATAATATTTCAGGAGATAAATGTCGAGTTCGTGGGAAAAATGTCGAAAAAGTGTTGACAGGTGTTGATAAGAAAAGACAAATACCAAATCATCAACCGCTCAGCAATGACAGAGGACATGCTAATTCTACATTTGCTGGTAATAATCTAATAATTAGATCACTTTCACAACAATGGTGTAATTATGGTACAACTAATAACTTCCTCTTTGCAATGTATTAGCAGATGAAAATGTTTCGATTATATCTGAAACAACACCTAAAACTCCATTCCAGAGTATTACACCAAACATAACTCTTTCAGGTTTATTTCTGTATTAGATTACTTATCTTACAATTTTTTGTGTTTTATCTGATTAGTTGATTTAAATGGAATGTGGTATTTTTTTCATTTTACATTAGGTGCAAAAAGCGGACACTAGAATATAAATGGAGGTGAAAGAAAGGATCAGTCTGTAAAAAGTACTCTTACATTCTCCTTGCCGTCATCCAGAATTTCTCCAATAAAGAAACATCAACAAATAATAAACCATGCACCTGATGAAACAGATCAGCCTATGTCCAAAAAAAGCTGTGGAAAAAAATCACCTCCACAAATCAATTTCGATAGAGCAAGTATTAAAAATAGTTTTGAAATTGGCGAGAGTTCTGGGAGGAAAAACTTAATGAATGATTTTAACATTGTTGATGATATGTTTAGCATTGATAGTGATACAAATGGAGAAGGTAATCATTCCAAGTTGAAAGGTTCTAATTATGGTTAATATCTTATATCTTAAAGTCTAATACTTGCACATGTACGGTTTAATTTATAATTTTTTTGTCCATAGGTGAGATCGAAGAACATGATCACGTTGATGTAGGTGATGAGCAAGATTTTTGGAAAGGATACATGGATATTGGAGCTCCAGACAAAATTTGTTCAAAATGTGAATCTGTTATGTGGAATGGAGAAAGGAATAACAAAGGTGTATTGAAAAAAGCACCAACATTCTCTCTTTGTTGTAAGAATGGACAAGTTATTCTACCAAAAGAAAAGCAACCTCCTGAACCTCTTGCTACTCTACTTTCCGGTGGTTCGTAATTTAGGCATTTCAAGCAAAATATCCGAATGTACAACTGTATGTTTGCAATGACTTCTACCGGAGGAAAGATTGATCATAGAATCAACAGAGGTGGTGCTCCTTACTGTTTTAAGCTTCGTGGACAGAATTGGCACTTGATAGGAAGCTTCCTGCCAACTGATGGGGAAACCTAAAAATTTTGTCAACTGTACATCTATGATACAGAAGATGAAATAAATAATAGAATAAATGCAGTTAATGGTGGCAGCGATGTTGTGGATGCGGATATTGTTGAGTCTTTGTTGCAAATGTTGGACCAACATAACAGGTTGGTAAAAGGTTTTTGTATGGCCAGGGATAGAGTTAGTGAAAATCCTGTAGATGAATTTAAATTGGTTCTTATATCCTCAAGCTCCGCAAGTGGTCGACCAAATCACATTGGTCCATCAAATGAGGTTGCTGGATTGATTGTGATAGATGATTATACCATGGGATTTAGAGATACTGTTATAGATTCTAGAGTGAATGGTTTGGAGAGAATTTTTGAGACGGATGCACGTTTTATGCAACTACAGTATCCGTTGCTTTTTCCACATGGTGATATAGGATTTCTGTTGAGTATTGAATACAGTAAAAGAATACAGAGGGGGGGGTGAATGGATTCTTGAACTTTTTTTGTCTCGAGTCTATGTAGCAGATAAGTGTTTGTGTGTGCAAGGTGTAGGTGCGGATAAAGAACAACACAAGACACAATATCACTTTAATCTAAAGTATTATTAGATAAAGGTTGCTACAATATGTGAATATAAATGATAGTATTCTCAGCTTCATTTTTCTCAGAGAGATATAGCTTACAGTGTATGAAAAACTTGACTCACAAAAGTTAATGACTAAGGAAGTGAGGCTATATCCTTATAGAACATGGATACACCCTACTTACTACAAATAAGGTAGCTGAACAAATTACTTTCTAGTCTGTCTATCCTTTTTCAGTAAGTGTCCAGATGGTTATAGATTTGACTTTGCAAAGCCTGTTCAGATCCACTTCTTTAGCCCTTTGTCTCTTCTATATCTCTCCAAGCTTCCTTGTAGGCTTTCCAGAGCACGTTACAGATTGTGGTCCATAAAGTGCATTGGATTGTTGCAGGTTTCTGACTTGTACAATTCCTTCAGTATTTTGTCTCCAAGAATGTATTCGAGAAGTGACTAAGTAGATGATTCGAGAACTAGAATTGACTTGATCGATAACTCTGAGTTCTCGAACACTGTTATATTGACATATCGAACCACTTCTCGAATAGCTCTTTTCCATCAGGATTCCTTGAGATGTCGAATAGAACATTTGACTTATCGAATCCTCGAGATATCGAATAGCTTTTTGAGTCCTTGAGATATCGAATGGAACTTTGGCTTGTTGACTCTTTGAGAACTTGAATACCACTTTGACTTGTTGACTTCTTGAGTTCTCGAATAGAGTAGTAGACATATCGAATCTCTGAGATATCGAATGAGATATCGAACACTGTATTCAGAGATATCGAATAGTGTCTTGAGATATCGAATCCCTGACTTCTCGAATGCTGGACTTCTCGAATAGACAAAACTACTTCTCGAATTGGTACTTAGGCAATTTCTTCACTTTCTTCAAATCCCAACTGTGATTATTTGACAGTCTTTATCTTCTTGCTTGAGGCATGAACCTTGGAACTTCTTTCAAGCATTATTCTTGACTTTATAAGTATAGTTACACAACTAGGATTTGGTGCCTATTACAAGTATAGAACAAGTAGAGACTCTACAACTAGAGGTTCCCTCAGTCAAGAGGTAATGTTAGTAATGCAAAGCATTACAAACAATTAGGCTTGTTATTAGATGTATACAGACATGCCTCTGTGACTAACAATCTCCCCCAAATTGTGAGTAAGACCCTTAGTCACAATTTCATGTCTGATAACAAGCCTATCATACATAAAGATAAAACTTGAAAAGTTCAGGTATGAAATTTGATTGAGCACATGAATGAATAATCTTACAGTATGATGAAATACTAGCCATTCTCATTTGATTCCATCTTCATTGCTTTGGCTTTTATATCATCATATGCTTTCTGTTTTCTTTCTTTCTACTTTCTTGCATTCTCATCCATGGCCTTTATGATCTCTGCCAAAGCATCCAATTCTTCAAGCATGATAGAGTCTTTAAAATCTTCAAGTACTGGTTTTAGAATGTTGGCAGGATAGTGACTGAGTAGGTTCATTCTTATATTGACATTATCTCCATTTCTCCTCCTATACTTCACCACATAGGGATTGAATTGAACTCTACACAATCCTTTTGCCCTTAGCTTTTCTGCTTCAACTTCCAGCCTATCAATCTCCTTCTCCCTTTCTAGCCATTTCTCAAAGCATCCCTTTCTTATCTTATCAGCATAGTCTCTCTTCATTTTTACAAAATCAATCAACTCCAGCTTCCATACTTTCTCCACTTTGTCTTCAGAATCCAATAATGCAATGATTCTTTCTATTTCATATAGCTTGCCCCAATTTTGACACTGTCCTTGTTTGAATTTCTTCTCCCTTCCATCAGTATATCTAATCTCAAGGTAGTTATTTATAATGGCAGCATAGTAGATTCTTTGAGCTCTTAGATATTACAATTGGTCTTCATCAAAATCTTCATCTAATGGTTGGAGTTTTAAGCCCGGATAGATTGTCAGAGTCCTTGATTTGGATAGCTTTGGTTTCCTTGCAGCTTGTTTGAATTTGATCCTTTTTACATGGTTGCTTGGCAGTAGCATATGACCTTTGTTTGTAGACCATTGTAGTATTCCATTAGCAGTTTGCTTTTTGAAACACACAGATGGTTTCTTGACTTGAATCTTCTTTCCTTGAGTTGGCAAAGCAGTTGTAGAAGCCATTGATTCAGATTTTGGTAGGTCATTGCTAACAGCATTCATCCTAGACTCAGAGTCTTGTGTTGTGGTGAGATTACTGTTAGTAATGCCTAAGACTTGCTGCTTTCCACTCTTTCTCTCATACACCTTTCCACCATCTCTATCATCATCCTTCTTCTTGCTTCTACCATCCCTTTTCTCCTTGTCATCAACCCTTATTCCTTCCTTGAGATCCACCTTTGCTCCCACTCTTGTCTTGATCATCCTTATCTTTGTCTGACTTTCCCTCTTTAGCAATAGGCTTGATGTCTGACTGAGAGTTGATAAACTTCACCAGAATGTCAAGAGCCTCTATTTCAGATTTAGATTTTCCACTCCTTGAATGTAGAACTCCAGCAAGAAATTTTATCGTAGACATGTTGTTTGATTTAAGGTGTTGGCCAAATCTGAAGGCAACAATGTCTTGATTCTTTTCATATAGGATACAGTGAGGCTGAGGAACTACTTGAGGCAATTGAGATTTCATGCACTTGGTGAGAATCTCCTTGAGCATGTTGTTGTCTGATGAGTTATTCCTTTTTACCTTCCTGATAATTGTTCCAAGTTCAGAGCTGGATAGAATTTGCAAAACTTCAATGTGGATGTGAAAGAGGTTCTTGGAAGTATGGACTAGGACTTCTCTATTATTGGTAGTGATGATGGCATAAGGATTAGTTTGAACAATTTCTCTTCTCACTACAGTGACTAGGAACACATCTTGCACAAGAAGCTTGATGTAGTCAAAGTAATGGAAGTTTGCCCTTCTTCTCAGGTCATGTAGGTGCTTCAGAAAGGTTATGTCATGGTATAATTTAGAGTTTGCAGTTTCTTGACATACCCTTTGAGTAAGAACATTTCTGAATTCTGAAGGTTCACCTTGAAGAGATTGCTTAGCAATGTCAGGAATGTCAAATTCATATTCTGTTTCAGATGGAGGGATAGATGGAATCTTGGCCTCTTCATCTACAACCACTTTCTTCAGTTTTTCCTCCTTGGATGCTGCCTTTAATTTCTCAGTCTGATTTGACTTAGCAGTTCTTCGTTGACCACCCTCATTCATTGTAATGCCTTTCTCCTTAGGTTTCTCCCCCTTAGATTTTGAGTCCCTTAATGTCCTCTTCTCCCCCTTAGGCTTGTTGTCAGGCACAGAGACTGTAGTAGTGACCTTTGGGTTGGAAGAGGATTCAGGTAGAGGGAGTCCCATATGCTTCATTATGGCAGAAAGCATCTGTTGTTGATTAAGAAGAACATCAGCATTGGCAGTGGCTTGAATGTCCAACTTTTCATTGAGGGCAGCAACAGTGTCTGTTAACTGAGCATTGGATGTCTTTAGATTGACCACCTCCTTTTCCAGAGTATCCACCTTGGTGAATAACTCAATGGCCTTGAAACCAGAGATAGATTGATCCTTGAGTCTTTGTACTTCATACTTGGTCATGTCATGCACAGGGACCTCAGTTACCAGCTTATCCCCATATTGATTCTTGAACAGTGTTCTCAGCATGGCATTTGAGTCTGTGGTTTGATCAGATAGAGATTGAAATTTATGCCCCAGCCCTGTGACAGTATCTTTGAGAAGGGCCAAGCCATTGTCCATTTTGGTGCAGCTAGACTTGCAGGCTAGAATGTCCTTGACCACAGTCTCCAGTTGAGGGAATTTGGAATCAAAAGCCCTTTTTATCTCATGCACCTCCTTGGTTGTGGCTGTACACACTTCTGTGACTTCTATCTTTAGACCCTTGCCAAGATAGTGTGCAGCCTTGAGAATTCCCTTGTAACTATCATTTACTGCTTCATACACATCACTAGGGGTGAGAGACTTGGCATTGGACCCTAGTGAAGTGATGTACTCCTCTCTGAGGTACTGTAGGCCTTCTGAGAGAGGAATGTCATATTTTCTTTGAAGCCAGGCATCTACATTGCCTTCTCTCTCAGTATCATCTATAATTTTGGCTTGCTGTAGCTCCACATCCTATTTATGGCACAAGAGTATAGCTTCATAGTCAGGATTGGGCAGGTTGGCAGTGAGGAGGTGCTGTGCAATCTTTGTGAACTCAGGGATCTGATCCACAATTAAGCTTTGAAGTGCTTCAACCGTCAATTGTTGTGGAACAGACCCTGATCCTGAAGCACTGTCATGGTGCACAGGCTTCAGCCATTGTGACATAAAGTCAGAGCTAGAGCTAGGCAAGCTAGACTCCTCAGTTACAGATGCAACTTCTGTAACCGGATGGATTGACTCTACTACTGGTGTCTCCATAGAAGTGGGATGAGTTACACCAGCAGTTGACACAGGCACAGAGTCTCTAGTGAAAACTAGTGGAACCTCTGTGTTTGTGATGGTGCCATTAGGAGATGCCCCAGCATGCATTCCCTCACCATCTAAATATGGGTCCTGGGTGGTGAACAAGATGTCATGCACCAAGTCACTTGAATCCATTGGCTCATCAAGAAAAAAGAATTCTTGATGATCAATGCCTTGCTCCTCAATTGCTTGAGTTGCAGGCTGCAAAGAAATTTGAGATGAAGATTCTGGAAGAGAAGTGTCTTGTGGAATAGATTTTGGCAACTCCCCCTGAGAGATAGAGGGAGTTTCAAATGTGATGTGCTCTCCACTTAGTGTTGTGCCAGCCTTATCACTCCCATGTGCTGACTCTGTACAGATAGGTGCATTGGGGAGGATGCTTGATTCTATAGATGCACCCTTTTGAGAGGATACATCTAGTGAACTGTTTGCCCCTGATTTTACAACTTCAGCCATTTGTGTGACTGAAGAGGTTGTTTTAGTTTTCTTCTTCTTTGGCCTGATAAGGGGTGACTCAGGTGCCTCACTTTCTAACTCTACAGCCAATGCTGCTTCAGACAAGATGGTTAAAGGTGCAGAAGCAACCTTTTTTCTCTTCTTCTCCTTTTTACTAACATCACCCTTTTGAGAGGATGATGTAGTTGGCTCAGTGTTTGGTAGAGTGTTTGGTTGAGAGGGTTGGTTAGCAGGCCCTGGGTTAGCATTTTGTCCTACTTGCTTGGGCTGTGCTAACTGTGACTTTGAGTCAAATGTTGGCATGTTGTGGGGGGTAAGTTCTAAACAAACTCTCCATATGGGGAGTTATGTTCAGTAGGCCTGTCAATGGATCAAGAATCCGATCCGATCCAATCCGAAATTAGCGGGTATGGATCCTTCAAAAAAATATTCGATCCGATATGGATCCGATCCGATAAGGATCCGATCCGATAAGGAGTGGGTATGGATTTAGCATGATCCGAGCCGTTAACGATTCGATCCGAATATTTTAAATATTTTTTATATATTATATATAATATATTTATTATATATAATATATAATATAAAAATATATTTACATATCTATAGTATATTATATATATAATATATGTTATATTTATTATTTATATGTATTATATAATATATAATATAATATATTTATTATTTAGTATATATTATATATATTTTGTTTATCATATATAATATAAAATTTATAAAAAAAGTATATTGACTTTTCGAATAACTTCTAAAAATTTGAATACAAGTTAAAGTACTAATCAAAATACTAGTTGACCGTTAAATTACCAAATCAAATGAATTTATGGAATTTTAAATCTGGATATGTCAATTTTATAATTTTGCATTTTTTTTAATTAAACGGGTCGGACCTCCGATCCGAAAATTCGAAACCCGAACGGATCGGGTATGGATCGGACTAAAACATATCCGCCCCTGATCCGATCCGATCCGAACCCGAAAAATCTTAATGGATTCGGATATGGATTTAGGATAATCCGATCCGAATCCGACCCGTTGACAGGCCTAATGTTCAGTCTTACATCCACATCATTCCTAGTCTCCAAATTACCAAAAATGAGTTTGGTCATGGATTTAGGATAGCCTATTCTATTTTTATTCATTCCATCTAATTCAATCAATTTATTATCTAAGAAGTTAAGTACAGATTGAATAAAACGAGGGAAGAAAATTTCATTACCTCTCTTGGCTGAGTTCTTACCAAGTCTCCCATACAGCTCCTGCAGAATGATAAGGCCAACATCTATCTTCTTTCCATATGCTAAGGCATAGCCTATCTGCTGTGCAGGTGTACTGATTTGGTCATAGCTGGATTTTCTTGCAGTGAAGACTTGAAGAAGTGTAGCAAACACATAGCTCCATTCCTTCCTCAAATGCTTCCTATTCAGATGCCCAAGACTGATTTTGTCTGCATATTTGATGAAATCAAAGAAGTCTTCCAATTCAGCATTTGTAGCTAGTGGGTCGTACACCTCTTGTTTGGTGCCCATCCCAAGTGCTTCATTCATATCTTCTGTGGTGATAGTGATATTCTTGTCTTGAATCTTGCAGTAAATGATGTACGAGGTTATTGCAGAGTCAAGAGCCACCACCTCCACTTTAGCAGACTTCCAGAACTGTTATAGAATGTCTAGATACAGAGTTGGGTTAACAGATAGAGCATTTTTTATGTATGATTCAGACATCCACTTCACAAAGCACTTGAAGTTGGCATTGGGTGCCTCAACATCACTAGTTAGAGCAATGAAATTGGTGTTGAACTTTACTGTTTCCATTTGTGTAAGAGAGAGGGGAGAAATTGAAGGTTGAAGAAGAAATTTAGCTTTTTGCAGTTAGGGTTTCAGAGGTTTTGGGAGTTTAGATGCTTGGGAAATCGAATGAAATGAATCGAATAGATGTGAAATTGTATAAGTATGAAGTACTAGAATTGTCGATTAGATGTATGTTATGTATCGACAAGTCATGCATTCGAGAAGTAGAAAACAACTATTCGATAAGTCAAGAAAGGCTTATTCGATAACTCAAGCAGGTTGTAACTCACAGCTGGCAGTTATCTAACTTAGAAATAAATCTAAATTAGGTAAAATATGTTTTTATGAGTAATTCTGAATTCTGAACAAAAATCCAAAATCGGTTAAAATTCAGCGAGAAATCAGCCTTTTCAAATGATTCGAGAACTCAAATATTGTATTCGAGAACTCAATCAATCGAGAACTAAAACACTATATTCGAGAAGTCAAGAAAACCTCTATTCGAGAACTCTAAAAGACTCTATTCGAGAACTCGAGAGTGCTCTAATGAGACTTGTTAGAGATGTTGAATAGTGAATCACTTGAGAAGTCTGACTTGTCGAATTATACTCATAGAAACTCAATTTTCATTATCTTTTTAAAATTTACCAGCCATATTCATTCAAGAATATTCTAGCAAATTAAACAGTGATTTTCTCAAAATTTCATAAAAATTTCAAGTTAACAAGAGAATATGATTTTCCAAATATGCAACAGATTTGAAATATTTATAAATCATATTTCAGCCAACACTTACTCCAAAAATATTGAGAATTTAGATAAAGTAAGTGTTTACTGCTGCAACAATCTAGATGCTGTATTCACCTAGCCAGAATCTGAAGAATTCAGCATTCCAATCTCACTAACCAACCTTGTGAAGGTGGCTTCATCTAATGGCTTAGTGAATATATCAGCTAGTTGTTTATCTGTAGAAACATAATGCAACTCAATGGTTCCATTAGTTGCATGTTCCCTTATGAAATGATATCTGATGTCAATGTGTTTTGTCCTAGAATGATTGACAGGATTGGCAACTATAGAGATTGCACTTGTGTTGTCACACATGATTGGAATTCTTTCCAACACAAGTCCATAATCTCTAAGTTGATTTCTAATCCAAAGCACTTGAGCACAACAACTTCCAGCAGCTATGTATTCAGCCTCAGCTGTAGAAGTTGACACAGATTGTTGTTTCTTGCTATACCAAGAGACTAACCTTTGTCCAAGAAACTGGCAGCTACTTGAGGTGCTTTTCCCATCCACTCTGCATCCAGCATAATTAGCATCAGAATAACCAACCAGATTGAACCCTGTGTCCTTAGGATACCATAGTCCCAAGTTTGGAGTGCCCTTTAGATATTTAAAGATCCTTTTTATAGCAATCAAATTTGATTCTTTTGGATTTGATTGAAACCATGCACACAAGCATGTAGCAAACATGATGTCTGGCCTACTTGCAGTGAGATAGAGTAGAGAACCAACCATGCCTCTGTAGACTGAGATATCTACTTTCTTGCCTTTAGCATCTTCATCCAATTTAGTGGCAGTGGCCATGGGTGTCTTTGCAGGTGAGCAATCTTCCAAGTCAAACTTCTTCAATAAATCCTTGATGTACTTGGTTTGACTGATAAAGATACCATCCTTCCTTTGACTGACTTGCAACCCAAGAAAGAATGTCAACTCTCCCATCATACTCATCTCATATATGCTCTGCATGAGTTTAGAAAATTTCTCACACAACTTCTCATTTGTAGAACCAAAAATGATATCATCCACATAGATCTGAACTAGGATAAGATCATCACCATGCTTCTTGTAAAACAGTGTCTTGTCCAGTGTGCCTCTAGTGAATTGATTCTCAAGAAGAAATTTATGATAAAGTATCATACCATGCCCTTGGAGCCTGTTTAAGTCCATACAGTGCCTTAAGCAATTTGTAGACAAATTCTGGGATGTGTGGATCCTCAAAGCCAGGTGGTTGTTGCACATAGACTTCTTCTTCCAATTCTCCATTCAGAAAAGCACTCTTGACATCCATTTGATACACTTTAAAGTTTGAATGAGCAGCAAATGCCAGGAACATTCTGATGGCTTCCAATCTAGCAACAGGGGCAAATGTCTCATCATAATCAATGCCTTCCTGTTGAGAGTATCCTTTTGCAACCAACCTTGCTTTGTTCCTTATAATTACACCATCTTCATCCATCTTATTCTTCAGAACCCATTTTGTTCCAACAATGGTTCTATTCTTTGGTGCAGGCACAAGTTCCCATACTTTGTTCCTTTCAAATTGATTCAGCTCCTCTTGCATGGCAATAATCCAATTTGGATCTAGCAGTGCATCATCAAGTTTCTTAGGCTCCACCTGAGATAGGAAACAACCATAGAGACACTCATTCTGAGTTGCTCTCCTAGTCCTTACTCCTGCATTAGGATCTCCAATGATTTGCTCTGCAGTATGTGATCTATCCCATTTCCTTGAGTGCTCAGCCTGATTTCTCATTCTTGAAGTTGCTTCATCATCCAAATCATCATCCTGATTTCCTCCCCCTGTAAGGTTGCCACTACTCACAGGTGTGTCTTGGATGCTAGTTTCTCCACTATTGATTGGCACAAATTCTTCTCTTGTATTATCATTCACTTGAGTCTGTTGAACTTGGGTTTCAACTTCAGTTTCAGTCTCTTCATCAGAATCATCTAGATTATCAAACTTCAATGGATTTTTATCTTCATCATTGGCTTCTTCTAGTCCAGGTAGTTTACTGTCATCAAATGTCACATCTGTGCTTTCCATAATCTTCTTTTGACTGATGACATAAACATTGTATGCAATTCTCTCCATAGAGTAGCCAAGAAAAATTCCTTCAAATGCCTTTGCATCAAACTTTCCAACATATTCAGAATTATCCTTCAACACAAAGCATTTGCTTCCAAAAGTATGAACATACTTTAAAGTAGGCTTCTTTCCAGTCATCAAGTTGTAAGGTATCTTTCTAATGCTTTTGTTGATGAGGGTTCTGTTCTGGATATAGCATGCAGTGCTTAAAGCCTCAGCCCAAAAACATGTAGGCATCTTTGTATCAAGTAACATTGTTCTAGCAGCTTCAATTAGAGTTCTATTCTTCCTCTCAACAACTCCATTTTGTTGTGGAGTCCTTGGAGCTGAGAATTGCTGAGAAATACCATTCTCTTTACAGAATGCTTCAAGTATGGCATTTCTGAACTCTGTTCCATTATCACTTCTCAGTGCAATCACACTTGCATTGTTGGCCTTTGCTTCCTTGTCAACTTTCTTTATATTCTCAATGATTACTTGTGGAGCCTCATCTTTTGATGCCAGATATTCCACCCATGTATACCTTGTAAAATCATCAACCATCACCAAGGCATACTTCTTCCTTCCTAGTGATATAATATTGACAGGCCCAAACAAATCCATATGAATGAGTTGTAGGGGCTTGGTTATAGATGTCATTGTCTTTGACTTGTGGCTAGATCTTTTCATCTTTCCTTTTTGACAAGCCTCACACACTCCTTCTTGACAGAATTTAAGTGTGGGCATGCCTCTCACTAACTCTCTTTTGACTAGAGAATTAATGGCTTTGAAGTTCAGGTGTGATAGTTTCTTGGGCCACAGCCAACAATCTTCATTTGATGCTTTTGAGTAAAAGCAACAAATTTTGTCCTTGTTTGCAGAATCCATATTGGCTACAAACAGGCTTCCTTTCCTTACTCCAGATAGAGCAAAATCACCAGTCTTCTTATGGGTGATCAAACATTCATCTTTGTCAAAATCCACCTTGAATCCTCTATCAGTAAACTGACCAACACTTAGCAGATTATGCTTGAGTCCCTTGACCAGTGCTACATCTTCAATGATGACATTTCAAACTTTTAACTTGTCATATCCCAATGTGTTACCCATGCTGTCATCTCCAAAAGCAACCATTGGGCCAGCCTTTTCCTCATACTGTGATAGCAGGGCCATATCACCAGTCATATGATTTAAGCATCCACTGTCCAAAATCCACATGACCTTCTTTTCACTTTCTTTGCCCTGCAAACACAAAGGTATTACTTCTCCTTTGGTACCCAAACAAGTTTGGGTCCATGTGACTTAGAAACAGTTTTATCATAAACAACATGCTTGTCAACTTTCTTGGCATTAGTCTTCTTGTCACTGTTAGAAGTCTTAGAACCTGAGGTTTCAGACTTAGGTGACAGAGGTACCTTCCTAGCTTTAGGAGGACTCGAAGACTTTGACCCGGTGTAGTGTGTGTGAGAATTGTGACTGATATAACCATCAATGAATTGCCTTCTCAGATTGAAACAACTAGTCATAACATTCATATTGCATGGCATACAGCCAAATTTATCACAAAATGGTGCATCTCTATGTCTTAGAGACACAGAACAATCATATAAAGGTTTAGACACACTACCGACAGGTTTCTTGCATGCATGAGTTAAATGATTGGTACTGAAACAGTTCTGACAAGTTTTCCTAGGGGCATTAGGCATATAAGCATAGTTGTTATCTTTGTTAATCCCTAACTTGCCATTTCTGTTCTATTTCTTCTTAGTCACTCTCTTCTCTGATTCACTCTTTCCAGCTGAAACAAACTTAACAAACTTCTTAGGTCTTATCCTATCACCTACTGGCTCCTTGGTCTTTGACTTGACACTCTCACTCTTGGAATATGCTTGTTGTTCATTGGATTGTGCCTCATCCTCATCATTCAACATTGGTTTGATGAGTAAGGCATCCTCATCAATTTCAAATGTTGATTCCTTAAAAATTGGATTTTCAGTCTTTTTCAAAATGTGAGGCACTTCCTCATGAACAACTGTGTCATCTTTAATGATAGCATAGCTTTTTCTCTGTTTAAGAGTGTCATAATTAAGTCCAATAGCAGCCTTGGGTTTTGCTTCAATTTTCTCACAGTAGGATTGCACTAGACCAGATGATTTCTTGAAAGTTTTCAGTTTGAATTCATTTTCAGCTAATTCATCCCTAAGAGCCTTTTCAACCTGACTAGCACACAAAACCTTATTCTGCAGATATTCAACTTCTTTCTTAAGGTTTTCTACTTGCATAGCAGTTAGCTCAAGTTCCTCATTCTTTTTTATTAACATTTCATTTCTAGTAGACAGTTTAGTAATCTCTTCATTAGCAGCAGTCATACTAGTATGAATGTTAAACATCTCAACAGATAGTTGTTCAATCATGCATTTATACTCTGAAACAGACATGTCTATAGTAGTGAGAGATGGTACCTGAGGGTCTGATGGAGATGTGTCATCCTTGGAATTGGCCATCAAGGCATAATTGCAGAATTCTTGTTCCTCTCCATCATTGTCAGAATCATCCCAACACTTCCCTTCAGCTATGTAGGCCTTACCTTGTGTCTGCTTTTTCAGAAGGGCCTCATACTTAGCTTCGAGCTCAAGATAATCTCTATCCTTCTTTTTAGGCTTCTTGCATTCACTGGCAAAATGCCCTAGGTCATTGCATCTATAGCACCTTACAGATGACCTATCCACATGGCTGGTTTTAAACTTATTCTTGTTTGGTTTCACAGGTGCCTTGCTCTTGTTGAATGAATGGTTTTGGGTTTTGGGTTTGAAGGGTTGGTTCCTCTTAAATCTGATGTTTGGAAATTTTCTGGCCATGAAAGCATATCAAGTGTTTTCCATCCCATCTAGTTCTTCAAGAGTATAGAACTCATCTTCCTCCTTCTCCTCAACCGGTTCACTTACCTCAGCTTCAGTTTCTTCCTCTTCTACTACCTCCTCTATCCTTAATTGGCTTGTAGATGCTTCTAGGTCTTGAATAGATTTGTTGACAATCAAGGCACATGATGTGTTTATCATTCTGCCTTGGTTGGCTTGGATAGCCCTTTTCTGAAGCAACTTAAGCTCATGAGTTTTTAAAACTCCATAGAGCACATCATATGTAACTTTGTTCAAATCTCTTTCCCTTAGAGAAATGACCCTTTGCTCTAGATGGTTTGGTGAAGATAGCAGAAACTTCATGTTTAAATCCTTGGTACTATAAACCTTGCCATTCATCTGCAACTCAGTAACTAGCTTGTGAAATCTCTCAAACATCTCAGTAATACTTTCCTTGGGCTGTGCCATGAAAGCCTCATACTGTGTGACCAATATCTGTTTCTTATTTTCTCTGACCTCATCAGTTCCTTCACATAACACCTCAATGTGATCCCACATTTCTTTGGCAGTGGTACATGAAGCAATGTTTGCAAACATTGACATGTCCATGGAATCTATAATCAACAACATGAGGTGACTGTCAAGGGCAACCATGTCCTTTTCTGATTCTGTCCATTTGGATGGATCCTTAGCCACATAAGATCTTGGAATAGTAGTGGTTCCAACAGTCTTTTCAGGAATCTCCTGTTGGGGAACAAATGGACCATTATTAAGAATCTCAGGATACAAATGATGAGATGCTTTGATGAACAACTGCATCTTTATCTTCCAGAGGTTATAATTCTCTTTGTCAAACTTAGGGACTTTCACCGTTCCTGTAGTCTTTGGTGTATTCGAACTCATGATCGTTTTTCTGTTTTTGAATAAACAGCCCGCTCTGATACCACTTGTTGAGTATTAAATACAGTAAAAGAATACAGAGGGGGGGTGAATGGATTCTTGAACTTTTCTTGTCTCGAGTCTATGTAGCATATAAGTGTTTGTGTGTGCAAGGTGTAGGTGTGGATAAAGAACAACACAAGACACAATATCACTTTAATCTAATGTATTATTAGATAAAGGTTGGTACAATCTGTGAATACAAATGATAGTATTCTCAGCTTCGTTTTTCTCAGAGAGATATAGCTTACAGTGTATGAAAAACTTGACTCACAAAAGTTAATGACTAAGGAAGTGAGGCTGTATCCTTATAGAACATGGATACACCCTACTTACTACAAATAAGGTAGCTGAACAAATTACTTTCTAGTCTGTCTATCCTTTTTGAGTAAGTGTCCAAATGGTTACAGATTTGACTTTGCGAAGCCTGTTCAGATCCACTTCTTTAGCCCTTTGTCTCTTCTCTATCTCTCCAAGCTTCCTTGTAGGCTTTCCAGAGCACGTTACAGATTGTGGTCCATAAAGTGCATTGGCTTGTTGCAGGTTTCTGGCTTATACAATTCCTTCAGTATTTTGTCTCCAAGAATGTATTCGAGAAGTGACTAAGTAGATGATTCGAGAACTAGAATTGACTTGATCGATA
The DNA here is from genome assembly GCA_037693485.1 of Kitagawia praeruptora. Taxonomy (NCBI): domain Eukaryota; kingdom Viridiplantae; phylum Streptophyta; class Magnoliopsida; order Apiales; family Apiaceae; genus Kitagawia; species Kitagawia praeruptora. The sequence goes on from CM075347.1 coordinate 135,108,245, forward strand.
ACTCTGAGTTCTCGAACACTGTTATATTGACATATCGAACCACTTCTCGAATAGCTCTTTTCCATCAGGATTCCTTGAGATGTCGAATAGAACATTTGACTTATCGAATCCTCGAGATATCGAATAGCTTTCTGAGTCCTTGAGATATCGAATGGAACTTTAACTTGTTGACTCTTTGAGAACTCGAATACCACTTTGACTTGTTGACTTCTTGAGTTCTCGAATAGAGTAGTAGACATATCGAATCTCTGAGATATCGAATGAGATATCGAACAGTGTATTCAGAGATATCGAATAGTGTCTTGAGATATCGAATCCCTGACTTCTCGAATGCTGGACTTCTCGAATAGACAAAACTACTTCTCGAATTGGTACTTAGGCAATTTCTTCACTTTCTTCAAATCCCAACTGTGATTATTTGACAGTCTTTATCTTCTTACTTGAGGCATGAACCTTGGAACTTCTTTCAAGCATTATTCTTGACTTTATAAGTACAGTTACACAACTAGGATTTGGTGCCTATTACAAGTACAGAACAAGTAGAGACTCTACAACTAGAGGTTCCCTCAGTCAAGAGGTCATGTAAGTAATGCAAAGCATTACAAACAATTAGGCTTGTTATTAGATGTATACAGGCATGCCTCTGTGACTAACAATTTCACCTTGAGATTCCTTTAAATAAACCTGTTAAGCAACCTTGCAAAAGGCCAGAAATAAAAGAAAATGAAGATTTTGATGAAAGAGGACCTCGAGTAAACGTCACCTTGAAAGAGTATTATTATTACAAGTTAATGATACGTCCAACAGAAGGTATTATTATTACTTACTTTGCAATTTATTTATTAATAATGTAGTTACTTTTTAAAATATTTTAGATTTTAATATTCTCACTTTTTTTTAAACCACATTAAACAGGATTGACTCCTCATTTGGGTGGACGTTTGTGGCAGCAATACATTGTAGATGCATTTACCGCAATTGAACAATATAGATTAGACTGGATTAGAGAGCATCAAAATACAATACGTGCTAATTTATATCATAATATCAGGGACGCGGTACAGAAGGGAGACAGCAATCCCTCTAATGTTGGTAAACAAATTATTCTACCATCCTCATTCACCGGTTGTAAGCGTTATATTGATGTGTCAAATTATACCTAACCGCAAGCGCACGGTGTCTATTGCTAGTACAGATGGCAAGCAGGTCGAATCCACAAGGAGACAGGTTCTACTAATTCCTTTTCAGTTATCGCTAATTATTTCAAGGGTCAGACGAATATGTGAAATTATTAATTAACTAATTAAATTAAATTAACACTAATTAAACAGATGATAAACAAATTATTTAAAACCTAGGGCAATCAGGTCCACCATGCTTACACAATTGGCTCTTAAGCTAAAGCAATCAATGTGATCCTATAACTAGAGTATGTTAATCTCTTTCAAGCATTAACACTCTCGAAACATTCAACACAATTAACCACTTTTAGTAATTCAATCAATCAGGTAATTAGAGTCAAGTTAATCTCTTCCAAGAATTAACGCTCTCAGAAATCCAATGATGCTTCCGCACTCAAATTCAATTCTGCTAATCGTATGTGTGCCTCTAGTAAGTAAATCTCTCGATCCATACCCCTATTTGCATATAATTAATCCATGATATTGGCCAATTACACAAATTAATGATTAAAACATATCAATCAGAATTAACCATAACCAATCAAACCACTATGAAAATCATGCCAATATTAGTGCAAACATGGCTTCCCTTTAAGCCCTAGAAATAACTACTCGCTAATAATTAAACAAGTAAAACAACTAGTAAAACAAGAAAACATAATTAAACTAATAAGAACAAAGAAAAGATTAAGAGAACAAAACCTTCAAACTTCAATGTTGTCACCCAAAAGAAGAGTCATGGTGTTTCTCTACATCTTCAACTAATAATAATACTAATCTACTCTAAACTATATTATCTTATCTAATATTACATCCTCTTCTCTCCCCTCATAAAATAATACCCTAGATGTGTTCATATAGGCTATAAAAGTCATAAAAGTATTTTAATACTCTAAATAAATTACAAGTAGGATTCCATAACTGAATAGGATTCCTTAATTAAAATTCGTCACTTCTTTTTCTCCTCTGTTTTTGGGCTCTTCCAGTTGAATTTTGCTTATTGGACCACCTCTGAATTAAAGATAATTCCATAAGCTTCGCGTGGACAGTAAGATCGTCAAATTCTGACTTCTGGAACTCAAGATATGGCCAAAACAGTGTAGCACAGCCCGTGTAGCCCAATAATACGAATTTTCTCCTATTTTATCTCCAAAATAGCTCTTTTTGCTCCAAATCCTTCCAAGTCATGAATTATTTATTTCCTACAATAAAACAATAAAATCTATTAAATAAAAATCCAAATCAATGCAAAATACAATAAATATGAGAATAAAATCATCTAGAATATATATAAAAATATACTCTATCATATATGAACCAGTATTTTAAGGACTCTTTGGCTATTTGTCGAACCTTAGGCCACCCTTCATTGTTTTTGACCATGACGTGTAACAGCAAATGGCCAGAAATACAGCGAATGCTCAAATTTTTACCAGGTGTTGATGTTTGTGATGCTCCCGACGTCGTCTCAAGAGTTTTTAAATTAAAAGTTGACCAGCTTATTGATTTGGTCAAAAAGAAAAATTACTTTGGCCGATGCATAGGAGGTATGCTTTTTTATTGTATTATTTTAAGCAAGTTTAGTCTTGAGTCTTCATATGCTTATGAATATTAGTGTTAACATGTTTTAAAATTTTTGATTTCATATAGTCATGCATGTGATTGAGTTCCAGAAGCGTGGATTGCCTCATGCACATATGCTTATATGGTTACATCCTGATGATAGGCCTAAGACTTTTGAACAGATTGATTCTTTAGTATCTGCGGAAATACCAGACCCAGAAACAGATCCGATTGGATATCATGCTGTCAACAATTACATGATTCATGGACCATGTGGTACTGATTGTGTCAAATTTCCATGTATGGTCAAAGGCAAATGTATTAAGCATTTTCGAAGAGGTTTGTTTGTCCAATACCACATTATAATGTGAAATAATTATTTGTCATTACTTTGTTATATTTTTAATATGTTGTCTAATGAATGATTACTATTTTCCAAATAAGGTATAATTCCCACACTTTCTTCGATGACTGCGGATTTCCAATTTACAAAAGAAGGAGGACTGGATTGCATGTTAAAAAAAAAAGGTGTTGAATTGGATAATCGTTTTGTTGTACCATATAATCGAGATCTTTTGGTTCGTTTCCAATGTCATACAAATCTAGAGATATGCAATAGTTCGAGATCACTGAAGTACCTGTTCAAATACTGTTTGAAAGGACATGATACCGCTACTATGTTGCTTAAGAAAAAAAAAAATCTCCAGGTCATTCAGCAGGAATTTCCAAAAATCCAGAGAAACGTCCAATTGATGAAATTAAAAGTTATTTGGATGGTAGATATGTTTGTGCATCTGAAGCTGCTTGGAGAATTTTTGGTTTTGACATTCATTCACGGTGGCCATCTGTTGATCGTTTGCCAATACATTTACCAGATGACAAACATGTGTCCTTTAAAATTGGAGATGTTTTAGCCGAAGTGTGTGAGAAAGCAAATTCAAAAAGAACCAAATTAGAAGTTTGGTTTCATGCAAATAAAACCTTGCCTGATGCTAGGAATTGGACTTACTCAGAATTTCCAAGCAAGTTTACTTGGCATGCACGACCAGGTATTTGGAAAGAACGGAAAAGAGGTGATGTTATTGGTAGATTATCTGAAGTACATTCCTCCAGTGGTGAATTATTGTATCTACGCATGCTTTTGCTTCGTAAAAAAAGGCGCTACATCATTTCAGGATCTTAGAACTATCGATGGTAAAGTACATCAATCATTTAAGGAAGCATGTTCTGCGCTTGGTCTCCTCCAAAATGATCATCAATGGCACGAGGCGATTGCTGAATATGCATATACTTCCATGCCTCCTCAATTACGTGCCATGTTTGTCAACATCTTGGCTTATAGCCCAATTTCAGATCCACTCAGGCTTTGGGAATCTCAATGGCGATGCATGTCTGACGATATTATTATTTTGAGACGACATTTGCTTAATAATCCACATTTATGTCTAACTGATGATGATGTGAAGAATTATGCACTTGCAGGTTAAACTCTTTTCACAATCCTGTTTTATTGTCAAAAAATATATAGGATTAATGTGTGGGTAGGTTTAAAAATTACTTTAAATTTGTTACAATTTAAGTTTTGCTTTATTTAATATGTAATTGTTTACATTAAATTTTTTTTTTGCTCTCAGAAATCGAACAACTGTTAAATGATATTGGAAAGAGTTTGAGAGACTTTTCAACCATGCCATTTCCCGGAGATAGTTATTTCAGAAACTCTGAAAATCGTCTCATTCTTGAAGAAACCGGATACGACAGAGAAGAAATGAAATCACAACATGAAAAAAATCATAAGCTGCTCAATGTGGAACAAAAAAATGTTTATGATTCTATTATCCACAATGTAAATGAGGATAAAGGCGGAGTTTTTTTTTTGTATATGGCAGTGGTGGTTGTGGAAAGATTTTTTTGTGGCAGACTTTATGTTGTTGTCTGCGTTCTGAAGGTAAAATTGTACTTCCTGTTGCCTCATGTGGTATAGCAGCGGTCTTATTACCTGGTGGACGAACTGCACATTCACGCTTCCATATTCCTTTGAAACTTGATCAGTATTCTACTGCTGGGATAAGGCATGGAACTGATATTTCCGAGTTAATTCAACAAACTAAACTAATAATATGGGATGAAGCTCCTATGCAGCACCGTCACGCATTTGAATGTGTAGATCGATCTTTGAGGGATATAATGTCTACCGTGGATAAAAGAAGGTCGAAGAAACCATTTGGTGGTATCATAGTTGTTTTTGGCGAAGATTTTAGACAAATCTTGCCTGTCATTCCAAAAGCAACAAGGGCTGAAATTGCATGTGCTTCTCTAAATAGGTCTAAATTATGGGACTTTTGTCAAGTACATTTACTCAAGCAGAATATGCGCCTACATTCAGGAAATACAGAAGAACAAAATAAGGTCATTGCTGACTTTAGCAAATGGCAGCTTGCTGTTGGGGATGGTAATGTTGAACACATTCCTACTGACTCGGACATGGGTGACATGTTGATAAAGATACCAGATCAGTATGTTATTCATACCACTGAAGATCCTATTAAAACTCTCTTTGACGTGACTTATCCTGATTTTAGCAATAACATGTCTTCACCTTCATACCTGAGATCAAGAGCTATACTGACACCAACAAATATGGTGGTGGACGACATTAACAGCCAAATTCTTGACAAGATTCCTGGTACGTTACACACATATCTTATTCAGGATTCCATTGATGATGCTGGTGATGAAGATAATGATTTCAGATCTGCTTTCCCAATTGAGTACTTGAACTCAATAAATATGCCGTGCATTCCCAAGCATGAGTTAAAAGTTAAAGTTTGAGTTGTTATTATGCTTATGAGGAATTTAAACCAGATTATGGGATTATGCAATGGAACCCGAATGATAGTTACTGCATGCAAGAAGAACAGTATCGAATGTGAAATCCTTTGTGGCTCACATGTTGGATCTAAGCATTTAATCCCAAGAATCGAGATAATGCCTACTGATACTGTATGGCCATTCGATTTGATACGAACTCAATTTCCAATCCAAATTTGTTATGCCATGACAATAAACAAAAGTCAAGGACAAAGTCTTGATACAGTTGGTTTATATCTCCCTAAAGCTGCATTTTCTCATGGTCACATCTATGTCGCCATATCTAGAGTTACAAGGCCAGAAGGACTTCATATTCTGATTGATAGTGATGCTGGTACTACCACGAATGTTACTTCAAATGTAGTATTTGAGGAAGTGTTTTACAACCTTCCTAGCGTAGATGATTGATGCATGTCTAATAAAGTCGATTGTTACATGTTAGTATTATTGTGTTATCAAGTATCATTATATTTAAAACATCGTTTAATTGTATTCACAACATAATTGATAGTCAAGCATTTGATGACATACGACTTATCGTTTATTTTTATTTACTTTGTAATTTATTTCCTATAATTGATCATTATAAAAATTGCCAACAATCAGCCTAAAAAATCACCAAAGATCATTTATCATTAATAAGGGTATTTAAATATGAATCTGCATCAAAATCAATGAAAATCAATTTATTAATTTTAAAAATTTATAAGATCTTGATCACCAACATCGGAATTTTAGCTGATTTGATGCATCAATTACAGAATGAATTATTAGAAATTATGTTTTGATTAAAAAATATTTATTATAAATTATTATTCAACTAAATTTTTACAAAATCAATTTATTATTAGTTTGTTAACCAATGGTGTCAAGTTAGTTACACATAATTATCAAGATTTACATAGTATCAATCACAAATCAAAAATCACAAATCAACATTAAATTAAACATTATCATTACTATTTTGTTATATACAAAGTACATTTTATCATTAATAATGGTATTTAAATATGAATCTGTATCAAATCAATGAAAATCATTTTTTTTTTGTTTTAAAAATTTATAAGATCTTGATCTTAGCCAGCACAATTTTAACTGACAGAATCAATTATTATAAATTATGTTTTGATAAAGATAAAGATTATTATATATTATTGTTCAACTAAATATTAACAGAATCAATTATGAATAGTTTGTTAGCCATCCATGATAACAAGTTAGTTACACATGATTTTCAAGATTAACATAGTATCAATCTCAAATCACAAATAACAAATCAACATTAAATTAAACATTGTCACTACTATTTTGGTCTATAAAATGCCTCTGTAAAGTAAATACAGAGTACAAGTTATCCATCGTACTATACTTTGCACTCTGCAATCGTTTTCATTCTCTATAGAGTAAGCATTTCTTACTTGATCGAATAACTTATAGTACATTTTACCATTCTTTTATTACTATTGTTTGGTTGTCATACTTTATACTATTTAGTGATTTTAGTGAATGCACTGAGTTATATTTTTCTATATTTTAGGCTTATTCACAATGGAACCTGCTATTTTTTATCGTCTGGAGAATTTAGATCAAACAACTACTAACTGGACAATCAAAGTTAGAGTTACCAGGAAGTGGCCAAGTGTTACTGCAGAGACTGCGTCATTGAAAGGCTTCAATCTCATACTTTTGGATGATGATGTAAACTTTCTGCACTGGTCACTTTTATTTTAAATATTGCATGAAAATTTTACTCTGAATATCTAACATTGTTTTTGTAGAATAATCATATCCATGCCTTCGCTTATCACAACATCTGGAAGGCATTGACAACTCCCATAGTGGAAGGAGGTGTATATGTTATTAGTCAGTTTTTGGTGAAGGATGCTGTGGGGAATTTGAATCCTGTTCAAACCAAAAACTGCATTAGGTTTACTACTGGTACCACTGTAAAGGAGGCTGAAGATGACGCCATGATTCCTCTCCAGAAATTTGAATTTTTGGATTTGGGTGATTTGTTTGCTGAAGCCAGTAAATGTCAGCCACGTGAACAACCTGAGTTTGCCATAGGTAATTTCTTTCATCGATCAGTACCATTGTTCAAATTCAGAGTCACGTAAATTTACTTATCAACTAATCCAGTAATGTTTTTCATTTTTTATTCCAATTCCAGATGTCATTGGAGTTCTTGAGGAATATGAAAATGTGAGGAGAATTGATACAAAGTTTGGGGAGAAAGAAATTGTCAAGTTCAGAATCTGCGATTCTAGGTTTATAAAAACAATCTACTCTCCTTATTTTTACCAATTCTGAATCATGTAGATAAGTTTTTATTATAGAACATTTTAATAATTTTCTAATAAATGATTATAGTAATGCTCACAAAGTGACTGTCTGGGGTGACCTTGATGTGTCTATTGAGGACATGTATTTGAAGGCAGTTGAGAAACCAATAATAGTAATTGTATCAGGCACAAAAGTAACTACTTTCATGAGTAAGTACATATCTATTCCAAGCCAATCAGAAATAAAATTTTATCTCCATGTGTACTAATTCATTTATTGTTAATACAGATTCTGTGCAGATTGGTACATTGCCTTCTTCGAAGGTTTTTCTAAATCTGGACGATGAAGCTGTTACAGATATGAGGCTGAGGTACTATAGTATGATCAATATTCTAGAGAATTTAACTATTTGTCCAAGATTTGTTACTCATGACTAATTTTTTTATAGGCTTAAAGGAGAAAAATATGAATCCAAGGCAGATAAACTTATTCAATTAGCAAATTCAGAGGTGGTTCCAAACTTCTTTGAGAAATTAACATTGAGAGACTTAAATGAGAATTTGACATATGATCATCTCAAGGTATACTGTTTATAAGGTGTTTGTTTACACTTGGAATCTCTAAGAGATCAGTTTGTTAAATTTTATTTAACATGTTTATGATGTAGAGAAAGATATCGTGCACTTTCACCATTATCAAGGTAGAAGAAGAATCAAGTTGGTGGTTTTACAGTTGTAACAAATGTCCTTCTGAAGTTGAAAGCATTGATACAAGATTTAAGTGTACCAATTGTCCTCGAATCATTCCAGTTGCAAGTAGAAAGTAAAAAAAATTTCTTTTTTTTTAATCTACAATCTACCATTTAATTCCAATCAATTATGTGTGTCTAAAATTAACATCTGGTTTAAATTCAGATTTCGTGTCATGGTCTTGGCTCAAGATTCTACATTTGCATGTAATGTTCTTCTTGAGGATCGACCTGCTAGAAGAATTCTTGGTACAAGTGCTGCAAAATTGGTTAGCGATTTGCAGAAGGTAAAAGTAGACGTTTTTATTTGTGTACATTATATCACTGATATAAAGTTTCATCCTTATGTTGATCTAAAGTAAAACCTATTTATGTGTTTATTATCATGATGTCATAGGCTCCTGAGGAAGGTATTCCTAAAATTCTTCAAACCTTGGTTGGGAAAGAGATTTCAGTCCAAATCACTTTGAATAAATCAAATGTTACTCAAGATAGCACTCCTTTTCATGCTGATGATCTCCTTGATAAATTACTTCCATCTCCTTCTGAAACTCCTCCGGAAACTTCGTCAATTAACTTAGCTCTTGATGATGTGAGTTTGTTCAGTGTATTTGTTCATACATTTCTAAGTTTACTACCAAAGTCATAAATTATGTATATGTTATTGAACAATATAAAAATAATGGTTGCAGGAAGGTGATAGTTTATGAAGACTCCGGGGTCAGCCAGATCAGTGACCAAAAAAATTAAAACGGTAGGAAAATATGTTTTTTTTAAACTTGCATAGTCCATTTTTTTGTCAAAGAAATTTAAGATTATTGTATGTTTTATTTTCAGGAAGCTTGATTACAAAATTATGAGCTTGATTTCTGAGATCTGATTGTGAAGATTGTTGGGTGTTTGTTTTTCAACTTTTGGAGGAATAAATTTTTGTATTTTCAAACTTTTAGTTGATTCCTATGTTAGAATAATTCTTGCTGGATTTTGCTTAAATTTTTCGGTTTTGGTTTCGGTTTCATTTTTGGTTTTGGTTTGCTATGGTTTTAATACCATGTACGCTATTTTAAAATTTCCTTGCCAAGACAATTATCTATGTGTTGGAGTTCAAAATAAATAAACACCATTTTATTATTTCTGTTGGAACTCATCATGAATGAACATGTTTTTCCAAATATGTAATATAGGAATAGATTACTTAATTAAGAAATTAAAAAAATGCCACTAATTTATTATTGGCAAAACAAAAAACTAATCCATAATAACATAATATCTCATTAAATCATAATTAATATGTCGTAAAATATTCAATCTGAGATTTAAAGATTTAAAAAACATACACTCAAAAAAGTAGTAAAAGACCAATTAATTAGCCAGTTCATACTAATTTAAATTGTGATAGTAATCCTCGGAATATTTAATACGTGAATATAGTAAATAGAATAAAAAATTAATAAATCAATATATAATAAAAGAGTATTTGAATATACGTCGTTGTAATAAACAGAAGAATAAATTAATACGTTAATGATCAGTATAATAAAATAACTTCAGAAGAATACATTTATACGTCATGTTTTTACTACATTCCATGTTGCTCTTCTAATCAAAACAAATATATCCAAGATAATTATCTTCATATCTTTTTATTTATGATAATTGTATCATAATAATAATCATTATTTGTTATCTTTTATATATTCCTATATTACCTTCCATAACAATAATGAAATTAGTTAACAGATAAGTAAAATGGACTCCTATAGTAAATAGAACAGAAATTTAATACTTCAATATATAATAAAAGAGCAATTGAATACGTCATAAAAATAAACAAAAAAAATATTAATATGTCAATAACCAATAAAATAAAATAATTTCAGAAGAATAAATTTATACGTCAATTTTTTTACTACAAAATAATTCTCTTCTAATCAAAACAAATATATCCAAGATAATTATCTCCATATCTTTTTATTTATGATAAGTGTATCATAATAATAATCATGATTTGTTATCTTTGATTATATTACCGTCCATGTTTCTAGCTAAATTAGTGAAAGTAAAAAGGACTCCTATATAACTATCATTAAACCTAAACAAAGTATCAATATTCGGTGCAGAGAAGAATAGTAATCTCAATGCTCTTATCTCTTACACAAAAAATAGTCTTCTAAATTAAATGTAGATTATAAAGTTTTTGTTACTTATAGATTGACCACGTCTATGTACTTTTTACCATATTTCAGAAATGGTTGTTAAACTTCAAGTTTTGGATGATAGCAGAACAAACTGGACTATAAGAGTGCGCGTTACGAGGATGTGGCCTTCTTTTACTGACATTGGACATTTCTTGGGATTTAATTTCATTGTACTTAATAACCAGGTATTTTTTACATGATATGATTAATTAGTCTTAATGTGTTTTCATGGTTCTATGTTTAATCTTTTATTCATTTTAATTTATTATGCTTAATTATGTAGAATTATCACGTACATGGCTTTGTGCATCCTCCCAACTGGAATGCTTTTAACAACGTTATATTTGAGGGGAATCTATATGAAATCAATAATTTTATTGTCGCATAAGCAAATGGACTGTTGAGGCCAGTTTCTTCTCCAACCTTTGTGACGTTCACACAAATGACTAAAATTAAACCAATTATTAACGATGTTATTGCACCAATACCCATGCATAAATTTGAAGTGGTTGAACTTAGCGACCTGTTTAACATTGCAAGCTCTTATCCTCCGGATCAATTGCCTACCCATGCTATAGGAGATTTTTTTTAAAATACTTTTGAATCATTTTTTTTAAGAATAACCTTTTAATTTATATGATATTATGTAGATATTGTTGGAGTTGTTCAAGATCTCAGTCCTATTAGAATCGTTAACACACATTTTGGCGAAAGAGAGTTTGTTCATTTCCAGATTTATGATGGATGGTTTGTATAATCTTTATTATATACTTTATACATGGAATGCTCAATTTTTATTTATTTATTTTGTTATATATTCTGAGTATTGTGCAGTATCTCGGTTAATGTTGCTTTCTGGGATGAAGGTATTCATATAGTGAATGATTTAATTATTGGATAGTTTGAAAGCCCTCCAATAGTTATATTATCAACTATGCGTGCTAAACTCTTTCGAGGTTATATTCTTATACTATGTAATTACGTCAAATTTCATAATATGTAGCTAAAACCTTTTATATTCATCCTCTTTTAACATGGATTATATGCATTTTTATAGGTTCACTTCAAGTCATTGGGTTACAAGGGTCAAAATTATTCATTAATATTGACTATGAAGCTGTTGCACGGATTAGGCAGAGAATGCTCTAATAAGAATAACACAGCTCTCCCATTCAAGCCATGTGAAAGAAAATCAATGTTATAGAATGATCACGTTCTCCATAAATAAGTCGCACTCCGGCATTGACAAGTTTTTTTGATTATTATTTCCTTTGAACAATTTGAATAATCTGAATTTGTTAATTTGGATATTTTGTTATTTCAACATGAACTTATTGCCATGAAATGAAATTTCTATATAAATTTGACTTAATTTGTCATAAGATTTACAATATCAAGTTTTGTTTTGTTGGATGTAAATTTTAGTTGCAATGCTATAATTTCAAAGGTTGGCCTTGCATAAAAAAATGTTGATAGACTAACCACAAGAGCAAAAATGGTGTTTTTATCATTTTATACCAATTTTGGGTATGCAACTGTTATCTTGCAATGTCCCATTCGAAAAAAATTGCTTAATTTGTCCTGGCTTTTATATTATGATTGTTTAAATTAGGTCATAGTAGAAGATACAAGAAAAGTTATGGTATTGGTAAAAGAAAATATAAAACTGGTTCAAACAAAAATTGGCTAAATATAATTTAGGAGATAGTACTCTTATGCTTACATTAGTAATTCAGTAAACACAAAAACTAATTTGCATATTTTGCTCTTTGCGCAATATGATGAATGAAAACAAACCAACATAATGGAGAATAGCTGCATCTCCGAGCAAAGATGAAGTGTTTCCAAATTCCAATAAGCAATAATAGTTTTATAAAAGGTTGTCACCAAATATCCACCATTTCATTACATAATTAGATTAATAATAAAGTTGATGGCATAATTTTTAACAGATATAGAGGAAGGACTAATGCAATCAACTAGGAAAACAGCTCCATCATGTTCATCTTCCAACAAATTAAATGTCAAAACTTGGTTACGCTTTAGTTTATTGTCCTTCGCAAATTTATTCCACCCCGCAGAAATTCTCGGCAATCCTTTTGAAAGCACTAATCCAACTGCCCATTCTCCATTTTCTGTTATAAGCATAACCTGTTCGTTTCCTATCCATTGACGGTCATGAGGAGTTATAGTCTTCGGAATGTACTGAAAGTAAACAGATTGTAATATAGTTTAACTGTTTCGGTAATAAATGTTGTTCTTATTAGCCAGATTATAGTAACGTAATAATGTAATGAGGATGTGTTCAAATTTTACCACTCCATGGGAGGTACTGTTGACATTGGATTTGGCCATCACTGCTGTAAACTCTTGAGGAACAAAATCTATATTTTGTTCCGGTTCTTCAACTTCATTATCAACATTTGCATTATTGGCTTCGGTTTCATCTATGTCTTCATTGTTGCCTTCTACATTAACATTATTATTAGTATCCATTTATAAACTTTATAAAATACCAGAATCTCAAATTATAAACAACATAAAAAGGTAAAGTTGGCATCTAAACTGAATGCATGTAAATAAACAAAATGTTGAAGTTTTACCAGCATTTTCTCCAAGTTGCTGAATTGACATTTCAACCCTTGACTTATCGAACAAGACGATATCAAATTGTCCACTTCCCCAATATGTACACATTAAGACATCATCTATATCAAGTTTAATGTATCTGACCATATCCGTAAGACCATATAACAGACTCGAACTTTGTGAATATCAGCATTCGAATAATTTCCCATATTGCAGAGCACAAAGAATAGCTGGAGGAATCACTTTACCAAAACGTTTGAAAAATGGATCTGGTATATCCTAAATAAACAGACATTTATAATATCATATAGCCGTCTAACTATAGATGTAGAATTATCTAACATATGTACTAACATAGACATAAAAAGAAAAGTTAGTGTAACTCACAACTTCTCCATCAAGAACTGTAGACTCATCAGCAATTGTGATAAACTTCCACCCAATCCCATTAATTGTATCTGTTAATAACAAATTAGTCAAGATATATTGGATTTAATCAATGTGATATATTAGAAAAGCTTAATAATTTGTAAGATATTAATGTTAAGAAATGATATACCTTGATGACAAAATGTATGCCAATCATAATTATTTGGTAGCATGTACTCAATTTCTGATCCGAATTCATCAAATATGTATACCAAGAACATTCCAGCACCCTTATAAGAAAACACCAGGATTGATCCAGGCCCTCTTTTACACTGATTGATTAAATCAGCAAAATTGGCCAAAGCTTGAATATCCTTTCGGTGTTGGACAGAAATCCTGCGACCACTTGGTAGCTGTAACCGAACTTGAAGAGGTATTTCCTCTACTAATTCAGAAACAAATTTTGTTGGTAAAATCTGTACAAATATTGAATATTTTAAATTCAAAATGAACAAATATAACAGTCAAACAAATTTACAAAATCGAGACTAAGTGTTTACTAGAACATCACTCGAACATTGTTCAGTAGTAAGGACAATGATAAAACGCAGGTAACTTGAGTTATCAAAAGCCATCTAAACATAGCAAACAGAAATTTAATTAGTAACTTACATTGAGAGCAAATTTATTAGAATTCTTAGCAAGAGATTGTATTTTTAATTACGTCCTCCTCTTTTCCATTCTCGCCTTTGTTCTTCCCAAGTTGCTTATCTGAATTACAATAATAAAGCAAAAGTCACAATTGATTCTATTCAGCTAATTCATTATCTCATTAGACAATATACATATCTAAATTTCAATACCTGATTCCAAGTAGTTCTCTAAATTCCAAAAGCACCGAGTACTAGGATTTTTTGGAAACCACAGTGTTCGATTGTAGTAATCAAACTCCATTCCATCGTGCTCATACAATTTTGCAGATATCACATTCCTCTCACAAAATTTGAAAATAATAATATCATTCTCTTTCATTTTGAAAAAATCCATCATCTCTCTAATATTAGTCATTTGTCCATCATTTGAGTCATAAGAAATGAAGCATCTTTCTCCTGCAGCTTCAACTTTTTCCAAACTTTCGAGTTCCTCACTGTACTTATCTTTTACAATTTTTGGAACCAACTGTCACCATTCATTACATGTTGCAATAACAAATTTTGAATATTAAGAAAGAAGAAACAGAAAACAGGAATTGAGAGATAGAGACACAACTAAAAGTCAGAAAAAGTACCATCATTCCTCCTTCTAACACCTCTGTTGTCACAATTTTGAAGAAAGATCTCTTGCTGGCATTCAATACTACAAAAAAATTAAACACTGAGAAGTCTTAAATTGATTTACTTAACAATATAAGTGTATGAAAGATGTTTGTAACTAAATTTTAAGAAGAAATATTGCCACCTTCTTCTTCAATATACTCATGTCCTTTAAAGATGCATACATTCAGAATTCTGTTATTTGTTTCTGCAGATTCATAGAGGACTAACTTATCACCCACTTCTAGCTCTGTTGCATTGAAAAAATCTGTCCATCCTTTCCCAAGAGCACATTTTCCTCCCAACCATGCAATCTCAATTTCCCAAGATTTCTTACAAAGTGTTAGGATAACTTTTGAACCTGTTTCCCAATTCTCATATAGTTTCCACAAGTCCTTTTTCATTATCTATATTACAAATTTCCAATTAGAAAGAGCCAAAAATAATCTAATGTAATTAAACGTATATTACCACTCCTAATAAAAACAATCACTTACCACTTTATGCGAGCAATCATCATCAAAAGAATTGCTAATAATATCAATCTTATAGTAGTTAGAAACATTCTTTAAAGCATTAAAACAAAACACAGCAGCATTTTTTTCACATTCCATGGAACCAACTTCAGGTTTCAATTGACCCTTTCTCCATTTTCTTGCTTCTTCACTTTCCAAATACTTGACAGGATGAATAATAGGTTACTTACATTCAATTCCAGATTCTTTGAATATTGTGACGTTGAAGATATCATGTCCATAATATTCAAATTGTACAAGATTGAACAATTCGACCCCATAATAAATCATAAAATTCGGTAATCCATTGATTTCCAGTGAATCGGCATTGTACTTTGCTTGCCAAACACATTTTTTGCATCTTATAAATATAGCAGAATTAAGATTATGTCCAATTTCTTTGTGAAATTTTGTTGGGACAGACTGCAAAGAAACAAATGCATAAACAAGAATCAAGTCCAACATTCGCTATAGTTTAAAAACGAAAACAAGGTATACATATAAACTACACTTACAAAACTTCCCAAAGATCCCAATTGATTATTTGACAACATAAAGCTTGACAGAATAGTTTTTTTCCCTGATGCATAGTAAATGATTTATAAACCTTCCAAATATAAATAAATGAAAAATCATACAGTCATAGTGTAGTAAACATACATACCATTACTGGAAACAGACTTCCACTTTCTTTCCCAGGTTAATTTGTCAAATATCTGCATGAAAAAATGATGTTGACAGCTAGGTAACAAGGAATAAGCTCCAAATTAAGTATAAACATTCCTATACATATTATGTAGGTTATCAATTGTCTAAACCGATTAAAATATACCCAGATTATCCAATATGAAATATATACTAATCTTAAATCTGGATTTATATATATAACATAAACTACATGCAAACCCCAATTGCATACATGTGTAAACATTATAAACATGATTTCTTCCTAATAATTTTGGTAATCTATAATCAGAGACAATAATCAGCTATATGTAATCAATGAAGAAAGTTACAAAAATTCAGCAACATGTATGACATTGATAGATCAGTAAGAAGATAAATACATACCTCCATCGTTGGAATCTTCAATTATGTAGATTCTCCAACACTATTGGCTTCGTCTTTTGATTCCTAATGCTTGAGAAGAATTTAGCAGCAACTCAACCTCTGCATGTATTGTTATAATTGGGTTTATTGTGTTTTATGGTTTTAACATAGTATACACTATTTTGGGTTACTACAACACTTTTGCCTCTATCCGCACAAATAATTATTTACGTATTCAATTTTCTAGGTGGTTGTTATATAGAGTGCTTTAATTGGTTTTAGAAAAACAAAAGTCAACTTAACCAATTTAGTGGAATAATATTAAAAATTATACTGTAAACTGTATTTCATTAAAATAAATGTAAATTAAATTGAATTTTTTTAATATAAATTTAAACATTATATTTTTATTCAGAAGGAAAAAAATTAATAAAAAAATTATGAAAATTTGCTTTTAGGAGTTTTAAAATACGTGTCACACCCCTTTTCCACAATGTAAACAATTTTGGGTATAGTGGGAGTAATTTTCTCAATATCGACGAATTTATTGTCAAACAAAAAAAACATAATTATATAATTTTATTAAGACATTTATATTTACAACTAAAACAATATTTATAAACATAAGTATCGACGAATAGATGGAGAAATAAAAAATGAAATATGTACAAAATTATATATATATTTTTAAAAAAAGTCATACAATGTTTATCCAAATTTTTCTTTTTTTAAAAAAATAGAAATTAAAAAAATTTATGGAGCGCGCGTAGCGCGGGCAAAATTCCCTAGTGGTATAAAATGGATGAAGCCAAAAGTACAGTGGTACCACTTGGAAGTCAAAAATGTTGGATGGTACCAAATGGAAGAGCCAATTGTACAGTGGTATCATTTGGAATATCCCTTTTAAGAGTTAATAAGAGTCTCTTGGAGCAATATTTTTGTTCTCTATTCTCAATTTTTTAGTTAAGAACAAGAATAAAGAGGAGAGCATCTCCAAGAATCTCTTAAATCACTCTTAAATATATAATAAAATAATAGCTCTTAGTAATTTAATGTGTATTCATCTTCAACAATGGTTCTTATATTGACTTCTCATTTCATTTTATATTATTAAAAGTAAGTTACATTCATAAAAATATAAAAGCAAGTGGATAGATAAAGAACTTTAGTGAATTTAAAAGTCACTAGAGGTCTCTTGGAGTGAACACCTCTCTCCACAAATTTAACTTAAGAACCATTTTGAGAGTCTATTGCATATGCTCTAACCGATACTTTTTTTTTTTTACAGGAATGACAATTTTCATTCATGAAAAGAAACATATAATACATCTGAAAAGATAATAAAAGCTCATCATCAAACCGAAAGGTATTCTTAACCAATCCATGGATCTAAAGACCCATAAGAAAGAAATTCCCTCGGAAGTTTAGTTAATAAAACCTTTATATCCACCAAAAAAGGTTTCGTTAAAAAACCCCACAAGAGCAAAATCTTATGGAAAAAAACTCAAACGGGGAAAAAGAGTGCCCTACTAAATAAATGAATACATCATTATACAAAAGCCTATAACTAAAAACTTCTTCATTCTTCAGCTTGATTCATCCACTATAGTAATTCATAATCCCGCTTTCATCCATATTCTTACACTTCTTCGTACAAAATAGGTATATTATTGATTTTCCTAAAATCCAAAATTCTACCGTCATCCATCTTATCATTCCACTTCTTCCCACCAATGGGAAACAGAAAAATATCAACAAAACAACCACAACAAATAAAACTATGTCAAGGAACTATTAATCGAATATACATTAAATAATTATTATATGCAGTATACATAATAAAATTGAACAGTTTTATATATCTAACCAAAGCAATCTCCTTTGGTTAGGCATATAAAACGTCGCTTTCTCATAAAAAATATACTAGAAAGTCATTTAAAATGACAATAGATTCGTCAACTGACGACAGATTACAAACACCAATAAATGGTCTAAAAGTCAAAAAAAATATGACACATCTTTATAGGTACAAAATCTATATAAAATGGCACAATATGTATTTGCCTTAAAAGTTTAAAAGCACAAAAACTCATCATATATGACAAAATATTTTTCCTTTGAAAAAATGAAAAGATGACTGTAGAAAACAATTAATCATATAGTAAGTACGAAAAATAGCACATAAAAATTGATATATAAAATAGTAAATTCGAAATTAAATAACACTTAATGATAGTAAAAGTAAGTACCAAACAATTAAGCGAAACCAAAACACCAATAGGTATACAAAATGTCACAATAATATTTACCATAAAAGTATAACCACATTTTTTTATATAAAAGGTAAATTATATTCAAAAACTAAGAAACAAAATAAAATTGACATTTTATTACTAAATAGTCGATCATCAATTATGAAATATAACTCATAATTAAATATCATTTAAGACTAAAGAATAAAATAAATGTAAGTATTTAAAAATACTTATTCAAAATTAAACAATAATTAAATAGGAGAGTAAATTAAGGAACTAATTTAATTACATTATTAAGTAATTAATAAAAATAATCAAAGCTAAATTACAACAATTCAAAAAAATGAGCAATAAATACTTCAATCAAACAATTATGATTAATCAATATAATTAAACTCTAACCGATACTTTAGCTACGAGATTTTGGCCTTTTCATCAATCTAAGGGTCTGTTTGGCAAATTCGCTTACCACCTTATAAGTAACTTATTTCGGAAAAAATTTCGTATTTACATAATTTTTTTTAGAAAAAAATGTGTATGGGGAGTTCAATATTCGTTATCATGCAAAAATAAGTTACTTATTTTAGAAAAAAATACATATTTTCTAACTTTTTTCCAGAATAAGTAACTTATTTTTGAAAAATAAGATTTTCCAAACGACCTCTAAATTGGGTTTCGACTTTCGAGTCAAATAACATATTTCAAATATTTAATATTCAAAATATACGCTTATTTTAATAATCACCATATTTCAAATTTTAATTGGAAAAGGGTATGTTTCAATTTATCTTGTAATCTATTTATACTATTTTGTGTTATCCTAATTATTAAAATAAATAATAATATATTATAATAAGTGATAATTATCCATTACCATTTTCATATTTACTTTTAGTTGAAGATATTGTCTTTTATAAAAACATCAATCGCATCATATCTTTAGATCATTAATATTTTCTTTCTAGTTAAAAATGTTAGCTTTATTATTTAAAACTAATCTTACAATTATTAATATATACACAAAAATATCATACCATATTTTCAATTATTAATAAAACATATTAAAAATTCCTATAAGTTGTTTATAATAAGGAAACATTAGTATAATCTGTAAATATGAATATATATTAAATTATATTAAATTAAAATTAAAATAATTATTAAAATAATAATTATATAAAAACATAATTATAATATTAAATAAAATTTAATAAATACCTAAAATATAGTATTTTTCAATTAATTTAAAAGACACTTACTTTTAATTTAACATATTACCCTTTATACACACCTAAAATATGGTATATTCCAATCATTAATATTTCTTTTATAATTAAAACACGTTATCTTTTAAATTAAAACATAATTTTCAATCATAATTTTCCAATTATAAATATTTTTTTCCTATTTAAAATATGTTACATTTTAATTTAAAACATAATCTTGCATCTTTCAATTACTAATAAAATTATGTCATAGAAATCCGTATAAAATGAATAATTACTTTTAGATTTTTAGCAAAAAAATCAATACCATTAGATCTGATGATTAAATATTTTATATGATTAAATTACTTTACAAAACATTAAAGATACGAATTTTATCAACGGCGTATTCAATTTAAAATTTTATACTATAAGTTTTAAACCATACATGTTATTAATTAAATATATATTATTTAAATTCAAATTAAAATAATTATTAAAAATAATAATTATATAAAAATATTATTATAACATCAAATAAATTTATTTCATATAAAAAAATCCATTCTACTAATATTACGTATAAGCTAATGCAATAATATTTTTTTCTCTTATAATAATGTTATAAAAAAATAATGCAATAATACGTTATAATACGTATTATTACATTACTTTTTATTAATAATATGTTATTCTTATAATACATTATAATATAAAAAAATCCATTCTACTAATAATGTTATAAGCTAGTATTAGATTAAAATAATACGTGAGAAGGTAAAGACCCGAACCAATGCAATAACATTTCTCTCTCTTATTTTTTACTGCGTTCGAATTCTTTTAAGAAAAAACCTTTTATCCATCCACTATTTTATGTAAAATAAGTGTTGTAAAGACTCTTTAACAATTTTTTCAAGAAAATTACTTTTGCTCAACTCGAGGCAATGCAACAAACCCAGTTAAACCTCGATAAAATAATACCCGATAAAGTAATAATCTCGTTTAAGTAATATTTTTGTTCGGTTCCGACTTGGACCAATAAGATAAAATAATATTTTCTCTAAATGCATAAGATAATAATTTTAAAAAAAAATACTTAAGGACCCAATGAAAATATAAAGTAATATTTACAAAATTTTATGTTCATATATTATACAATTTTATTTTGTTTTTTTTGATAAAAACGTACTTGCATTAATATTTCTCAGAATCAATCATACAGATGATAAAATCCGGAACAGAAACATTACAGTCCGTAACACCTGACATAGAATATGTCGCCCTCGCTAAGCTATTAGCTACAATATTCGCAGACGTATGTGTGTAACACACTAACACTTCATCAAAGTGTTTATCCATATCCGTACAATCCTCCAAGATCACCATACTCACACAATCGGTGAGACAAACAAACTCACACATACAAACGATGAGACAATAATAAAACTCAAACAAATGGTGACACAAAATAAAATTACAAACTAAAACCGAACTAGAACCTTAGCAATCCTTAGATCTGGGATCAAACCCATCAGAACAAGATAACTCGGACCACTTACGAGAATAAGATCACCTGGAAAAACGAGAAATCCGGAGCTTCGTGAACTTGAGATCTAATAAATTGAAGGTCAAATCGGAAAAGCCTTTGAATCCTTAGATCCGAAAATACAAAAATTTATTGAAAGAAGGAAAAAAACAAAGAAAATGGAAGATTGTGGGGCTTTCCACCCATGGAGATCCGCTGGAAGCCCCGGCGGCTATTAGCAAAAGACGAGGAGCAGAGGGAGAGAGTTTTTAGGATTACATAGTGGCGCAGTATGTGTGAATTTTCATTTGTGATGTAAACTAGCTTAGTTACCCGTGCAAGGCACGTGGATATTCTAGTTTTATTGTTAAATTTTGATTTTTATTATTTGTGATTATGAATATTCTTCAATTTGTTGTAATGTTACCTAAATATAGATTAACTTACTCTTTTTTCAAGTGCTCTCGCTTTCTAACGGGTTGTGTTCAAAATATTCTAATATCCATTCAATTACTCATATATTTCAATGATTTTAGCTATAAATTTAAATTCTTTATACTTAGAACTCGATGTCACAGTTTTGATTATGGACAATCTGAATATTAACTAACGTTTTCATAGCATTTGATTTTAGGGGGATTTTAGAGTTAAATCATAGAAAATTGGAAGGCATAAATGTGAAATGATATTAAATAAAATGTGGAATATTGTGATATTTTGGATTTTAGTAGTTCGAATTTGTAGCCGTGAACACCTTTCAATTCGTAGCGGTGTTGCCTAAATATAGCTTAGCAACTCTTTTCTCGAGAGCTTCATTTTCAACATGAATTGTCTAAGATTTATAATATATATTAAAATAGTCATCTAATTCAATGTTTTCAGTTGTGAATTTAAATTCACTTTATTCAGAACTGAGAATTTAAATCTGATTACTCGCTATGAACTTTTAAATATTATATTTTATTACAAATTAGACTAATACATTAAATACTATTATTACTAAAATATATATGTTTATTATTCTTGTTATTCCCAAGCTTAATTCCTAATCGTGAACACAATCGTTTAGTTCTGATTCTCGAGTTTTATATGTATTTTTATACAATTATTATTCATATATTGGCGTAATTATATAATAATTTACCCAAGAATTTTAATCTAAATATATGCACCAATATAAATTATTAAAAGTTAATGGATATTATTAGTTTGTTGTAATTAATTACGTAATATTAAAGTAGATATTAAATAATCATATTGAATATAAGTTTATTAAATGATATAACTTTGCCAGGAATAAAATGTGACATGTTATGGTATATACGGAGTATGTAAGTTCACTATATATCATGTATCACTAATTTATACTAAACTATAAAATATAAAATATCTTAGAAATTAAAATACCAAATATTCTTCAATCATCAAGCGACTTACATAGCATATTTATGATTTACAACAAAAGTGATTGGTTAGCCTAGTGGTAATATGATGTGCATATGAATAAAAAGACTTAGGTTCGATTCTCCACAACAACAACTTTTTGGAAAAAAACTAAATGGATTAAAATGCAGGGCTAAAATAGTAACTTTGCAAGGAATAAAATGTGACATTATAAAATATCTTAGAAATTAAAATATGAATGGAAAGACTTAGGTTCGATTCTCCACAACAACAACTTTTTGGGAAAAAACTAAATGAATTAAAATGCAGGACTAAAATAGTAACTTTGCAAGGAATAAAATGTGACATGTTGTGGTATTATATATATAATAATAATTATATATATAATAGATGTGAATTTTATATTCATTTTTATTTAAGTTCCCGCCAAATCAAAATAAATCTCATTCTTAATATTTCATATAACATGTACAATTTTTATCTCTTATATATATATTTTTCGTAGTATAATAAATAATTGTGTGTGGTATTTATCATCAGACTTCTTTACTGTAATCACTTGAGATGACAACTATTGATCATAACTATGTTATGTCTACTAAATAATTTTACCTTAAAAGTGATTTCACGATCACTATATTTTTTTATAATATAAGTAAATACAATGTATCTAATATTTGTTTGTGATTAATACTTAACTTATTAAAATTTCTTTATCTGCTTGGTGTAAGTTGACTATCTTAATATAAATATATTTCAATTTACAACAAAAATCTCTACCAACTATAAAATATAATAACAAATTATACATATAAATCTCTTTATAATAATAGAGTATTACTTTATCGATAAAGTAATATTTTATTATTATATCAATATAGTAATAAATCCGATATAGTAATATTTTTTTGGAATATTTACAGAAATACATAAGATTTTAACAATTCTTTCCAATTTTACTACCATCCAACTATCATTTCACTTCTATAAAATCATTTTTTCAAAAATACTACCTCATTATAATTTTATGTTTTCAATATTCCAAAAACACTACCTTCCTCAGTTGCAACTTTTGCAAACTCATTTGCAACTTCGATGCTACGAATTTCTGATTGCAAGTTCCAGTTTTCAGATGTCATTTTCGACCACTTTTTTGGAATATATATACATATATATATCAAGGCCCCGCCAGGGGGCATGGGCACCCATAATTGGTGGATTTGGATTGCAATGCCCCGCCAGGGGCACTCATAATTGGTGGATCTCTGATTTGCAACTTTCAGTTTTCGGTTGCAACTTTTGCAACCTCGGTTGCAACTTTTCAACCTCAGTTGCGTTGCAACTGAGGTTGAAAAGTTGCAAATCAGAAATCCACCAATTATGAGTGCCCTTGGCGGAGCTTTGCAACCCAATTCCACCAATTATGAGTGCCCGTGACG
The DNA here is from genome assembly GCA_037693485.1 of Kitagawia praeruptora. NCBI lineage: Eukaryota > Viridiplantae > Streptophyta > Magnoliopsida > Apiales > Apiaceae > Kitagawia > Kitagawia praeruptora. The sequence goes on from CM075347.1 coordinate 135,132,753, forward strand.
GGTTCTTGCAACTGAGTAAGGTAGTATTTTTGGAATATTGAAAACAAGATCGGTATTTTTAGAATTTTAGAAAGGTTGATAGTATATATTTAAAAATCCAATAATTAATATGGATAGTTTTTGAAACTATCCCTATTTTTTTCCGATTCCAAAGATATTACTTTAAAGATGTTTAACTGTACTTAAACATTTTAGCCAGGTTACAAATTTGGATATTCCAATATTTAATTTCTGGAATCATCCAGTTTACAAAAAATGAGACTTGAGAGTGATGTTATTAACAATTGACAAAACTTAATTATACAACCATCAATTGACTAAACATAAGTATGCAAGCATGGGAATCCATGACCCTTGTAATGAAACATGCGGGCCCCATGATTAAGTAACTTCTTGGATGATGAATGTTGTCGTGTGTATACTTGACCAGTTTTTCAATATTTGCATTCGGATATGGCAGACAAACGGTACTCCTTCCATCCATTATCTGAGGCATTTAAATTTTTTTAATATAATTTTAGGTGCTTTTATTATTTAGATAAAAAATAATAATTTTAATTATGTAATCAAAACACCTAAAATTAGGTGCAGAAAAATCGAACATAATTGATTGGAGAGAGTACTACGGTGTAATATAATGAAAGGTATATAATATACTAACTATAGTAAAACCTCGATAGATGAATATTCAATAAACGAATAATTTCATTAAATGAATAATTTTTTCCGATCCCGACATAATAGAGATAGTGTATTTTTTATCTCGATAAATAAATAATCTTGAATAAAATTTTTTGGTCCCAACGTATTCATTTATCGAAGTTTAACTGTATATAGATGTATTATTACTTTTTTTGAAATAATATATAGCTACTTATTTTGTTTAGATTTTATAATGAAGAAGGTAAAGTGGAAAATATTTTTTCCCATCTTTTAGCTGCTGAATAGTGAATACATTGCAATTAACTTATTTGTATTCTTATGGGCCAGGTCGGACAATGTACAGAATTGCAGATGGTTTATCTTGGACCTTTATTATTATTGGGCTCCATGATATTTTGGGCTTAGAGGTATACGGTATTTAATCGGTTGGTCTTCATTCGTTTCGGCTTAGAATGCATATGATATCCATATCTATACTATTATATAAAAATCGAAACATTAAAAGTTTGGTCGAACGGTATTTATTGAATTTACCTAATTACCATTGCACCCAATTAATATTAATATTATTAATTTGTTATTATCAATTACAAATTTTACTCAACTTAACTAATTTAACTTTTCCGAAATTTCCTTATCCAAGAGTCCTTCCCAATTCATAGTTGTCTACTTGCATTTCCTTTTTTTCTGCTCATTCACCTTCTTCTTCCACGCAAATAACACCATCATCAATTCTTTTGGTACGTAGTGAATTTACTTATTTACCCTTAATTATAAAAAAAATATGATATCTGTACAATTAAAACTCCTAAAATTAATAATGACATAATATAAATTAATGGTAAGTAGTCAATTGTCTTTTTTTTATATTTACTTTTAATTGAAGATATTACCTTTTATTAACACCTAAAAACATCAATCGTATCATATTTTCCAATTATTAATTTTTCTTTTCGAATTAAAACATGTTACCTTTCTAATTTAAAACTAATCTTACAATTATTAATATATACCCGAAAATATAACATCATATTTTTCAATTATTGATAAAATATATTAAAAATATGTATACATTGTTTATAATAAGAAAATATTAGCCGAAACATTAAAAATTTTGTCACCTATTTTTTGGTATATGTTTTTTTTAGTATTTCGTGAATTTACTTATTTAACCTTTATTATAAAGAAAAGACTAAATGACAGTTTGTACCCCCTTATGTATATGGGTTTTGTCAACTTGGTCCAGATTTACGTTTTTTAGCACTTTGCAACCCCTATCTTCAAATTTCGCTTCGAATTACAACCCTTCACTAATATTCTAGACCAAAAAGGAAGGTTTTTATTGATGAATGAGACAGATGCATAAAGGTTTAAGAGGTACTATGTTTGTCTTGAACCCTTAAAAGCCTACATCCATCAAGAAAGGCTTCCTTTTTGGTCTAGAATATTAGTGAAGGGTTGTAATTCGAAGCGAAATTTGAAGATAAGAATTACAAAGTGCTAAAAAACGTAAATCTGGACCAATTTGACAAAACTCATATACATAAGGGGTACAAACTGTCATTTAGTCTAAAGAAAAATTAATACCTTATATATAATAAGCATAAGGGAGATCTTAATCCAAATTTTTGATTGTCGTCACTGTACTACCAAAAACATATGATCCGTTGGATTGAAACTAGACGATCAAGATTAGATCACATAAAAAAGAATTATTATAATCTAAAAAGGATATAATTAGAAAAGGTTGTATTAGAAGTGCATTTTAAAAGAAAATTATAATCTAAAAAGTATATAATTAAAAAAGGTTGTATTATAATTGAATTTTAAAAAGAAAATAATATTCTAAAAAGGATATAATTAAAAAAAGTTGTATTAGAATTGAATTTTATTTTTTATTTATTAGTATTAAAAAATTTCATATTTACTATTTGGCCTCTATCTTGAGATCTAGAAATCAGATTTGAATGATTTTATAATCCATGCGAACCTCATTAAATTATCTTTAATTTGGTGATGCTTTAATAATTATTATTCAAATAGAAACACTCGGAATATCAGAATAAAATATATTTACGAATTTTTACATTAATCCTAATCTATGTAGAAGTTCTACATTGAAAAAACTATCAATTGTAAAAAAACTTAATTGTATATGATTTAAATCATTGACATATACATTTTCGTATTTCAATATAAATATACTTTTTATTTTATAACATATTAAAATATAGAACATTTTTATGCTAAATCCAACGATTTTCATCTATTTATTTTAAGATATTTGTCGTCCGGAGGAATAGACGATTATCAAAATTTTGGACAAAATCTATCTTATATAAATATATATACGGAGTACTTTTTAGTTTATAACATATTAAAATATAAAACATTTTTTTATGTTGGATTCAACGGTTTTCATCTATTTATTTTAAGATCTTTGTCATATGGAGGAATAGACTACCGATTATAAAAATTTCGGACAAAATCTCTCTTAAACTTATTATTAAAATTGTATTTGATTGTGAGTAGAGCTATCTTTAAATAATTATAAGGATATTTTGATATTGAAAACGAATTATAAGTAGAATTCATCAATCAAATAGCTAGAATTTTCAACTTAAAAAATCGTCAATTTCTTCTCTTTTTTGTTTCTGTGTAGATTTAATTATATTAAACCATCATTAATTTAAAGATTATTTTGTTAATTTCATGTTGGCTGTACACGTCCAAATCAAATTTTAAAATTCAATATAGAGTACAAATATTAAATCGAACATGTAAAATCTTATATATATATATATATATATATATATATATATATCAATTTTTAAACACCAATTTGATATGTAAATTAATAACTTATAAAATTTCATAAAAGTAATATAATTGTAGATATTAAAAAGGAGCCGTGCGTTGCACGGGTTATAAGCTAGTTTATGTAAATATTTACTGTATATATTTATTTAATTTATTCTTAATTATGGAAAATTTACATATCAATCGAAATATTATTAATGTCAATTAAAATGTTTATGGCAAGCTCATGAATAAAAATTTGAATTAAACTTTCAATTGAGGTAAGTTCTTCAATGCATATCATCATACAATGTGTACAATAAAAATATTTTAATTGAAATAATCTTTAAATATTTTTGTTTAATAATAAAAAGATAATCTTTTATTTCATTGATATTATTTCTTTCACAATTATAATTAAAAATATTTAACTTTAAATTTTTTAATTAATCAATAAGTTTTTTACATTTATAATTTTTATAGAATTATTTTTTAAAATATCCGTATGCGTAGCACGGGTTACAATCTAGTACTCCCTCCGTCCCGGTGGTTTCTTTACGTTGTGTTTGGGCACGAAGACCAAGGATAGTGGGTGTAATATTGTTAAAATGAATGAAGTAGTGAGTGTAATAGTGATTTTATTGTTAAAATAAGAGTAGTAGTGGTTGTAATAGTGTAAAGTGTTGAAAAAGTAGAGTAGTAGTGGGTGTAATAGTGTAAAGTGTAATGTATTTTATTGTTAAAAGTTACTATTTTGCGTAATGTAAAGAATCCATGGGACATCCCAAATTAGTAACTGTAAAGAATTCATTGGGACGGTGGGAGTAGTATTTAATCGGTTGATCTTCTTTCCTTTGTCTCGAGGTGTGAATTGTGACCCTTAACTATCCTAAGCGGTAAACGAGTCTAGTACAATCGAGTTGATTTGATTTTTTGTTTGTGGAATCCGAGTCTGACGCTTTCTTTAACCAAATTCGATCATTTTGGGTCTGAATCCTCTGTCCTCTTCCTTCCTGTCTCCTTTGTGTCATATGCTCTTTTTAATACAAAAAGAGTGCCCCTGCGGGATCCATTTTAATAAATTATAAAAATGTGCTCCACAAGAGCATTTTTTTTATATTAAAACAACAGGGGACACAAAGGAGACACGGAGAAAAGGGACAGAGGATCCCAGCTCGATCATTTTATTGATCAATCTTTATTGTTCAAATTCGAGTTTGAGTTATTCATAAACCTTTCGAATCGAGTGAAATCCAAGTCGAATCGAATCGAATCGAACTCAACATTATCAATAAAATTTGAAAAATTCTCAATAATGCACCCATATAATTGACTTTTGCAAATAGTACACTACAAAATTTTGACTCCCATCTAGTATATCACTCATTATTATGTCATTCCATGATTTATCCTACCCGTTAATCCTCATTAACCAAATGTTATATGATCTTGTAAACAACATAAAACAAAGGGAAAATCTCAAAATAATCTTCTAATTATGTTTATATTTTATATTTTAGAATAATTTTTTATTTAAGGTCAAATGATGGTCAAATAACATTTGACTAATGGGGTTGACGGGAAGAGTATAATATGCAATGACAAAATAGTAGAGTGGTACCAAATGAAAGTCAAAATTATTTGATGTACCATTTGAAAAAAGCAATTTTACGAGGGCAACACTAAGAAATTTCCTTTGTGTTTTTATATTGTTTACAATGTCATATATGTTTAATTAACGGGGATTGACGGGGTATAGCATGAAATGACATAATAGTAGAGTAGAGCCAAATGAAAATTAAAATTATTTGGTATACCATTTGGAAATCAAATTTTACGAGAATACCATTGAGAATTTCTCATATATATATATATATATATATATATATATATATATATATAGAGTAAGGATCTAGGGAAAACCTCGTTTAATGGAAAACTTAGAAAACTAAATCGAAATATAGCATATATGGTATGCAAACTAATCGTTGGGAGATGAAGAAAAATGTGGTGAAATTAGATTTAAAAAAAATATCACCGATTGACGGGAAAAATCAAATTAAAAATGGAGGGGATTAGGTGTGATTCTGTGTGTGATGGTGTATTTGATTAGTGTGTGGGTGCCCCTGGCGGGGCCATTGATCTTAATACATCTAATGGCTAGGATTAGTACCTTAGTTTTCTTCAAAAAATAAGTTCTCTTTTGAGCACTTGCCTATATATATATATGTATATATATAACGCTTCAGTGAAAACACATGTTAGTTTGAGAACTGTGAGAACACACATATTCATCACATTTCAAAGCTATTTTAAAGGGTCTCGCTAAGGGCACCTACACAAAAAAGTTTTATAATTATACCCTCTATCCATTCATAAAAAAAAAGAAATTAAAAAAAATTAACAAAAAAATTAAAAAAACACTGCTGCCACGTCATCATTTTTATTTTTTTTTTTAAAAAGTATATTTTTTTTGATGAATGGATAGAGGGTAGAATTATAAGATTTTTTCGTATTGGATGCCCCTAACGGGGCCCTTAGAATAGCTTGAAATGTGGTGTTTTTATTGTTCTACAATATATACATGTTCTCACCTGAATCATACCCTATATATATATATTTTATATATAAAAAAGAATCACTTTAGACTTGTTTTTTAAACTAATAATATGCGTTCATATTTAATTTTATGGATGATAAAGCTGAATGATAAATAGTTAATCGATGATCTACATATTATTGTATCCATGTATTTTAATATATTATTTATGTAAATAACATAATTTTTTGAATGTGCATAATTTAGGGGTGAAGTGCCAAAATGGCACAATTTGGGAGAAAAATGCCCAAAATGGCACAATCTGAAAACACTGCCCTCCACCGGCACTTTCTTCACGCCAGTTAATCATGCGTTTGGGGGTAACGCATCTGGTAGATGCGTTACTCGTGTTTTTTTACAACACCCAGCTGAAAAATCACCAAAAACGCAATCAATACTGACGTTTTGAGGGTAACGCAACTGCGTCATGCGTTATGGGGTAACGCATCACGCACTTGCGTTACCCTCAAAACGTCAATGTTGATTGCGTTTTTGGTGATTTTTCAGCTGGGTGTTGTAAAAAAACACGAGTAACGCATCTGCCAGATGCGTTACCCCCTAACGCCAGTAATACATGCGTGAAGAAAGTGCCCCTGCGGGGCCTCTTTTTCAAAAAGTGCTATTTTGGACATCCACCCCCTATTTTTGTGCCATTTTGGGCATTTTCTCATAATTTATCTAGTCGGGTTTGAGTGCGAGTCAATCTTAAGTCAATTTCGAGTTGAACACTCGTAAAACTTGAATCGATTCAGCCAATTTTATCAAATACTGTATATTTTTTTATTCAAATTTGAGCTCGATTTTCGAGTTCAGTTAAATCGAGTTTAGCGTTCAGTTCGGTTTATTTACCGTCATAGTTTTTCCCTATGTGTTTTTAGTGATTCGTGTAGTTACAGGCATGGATAACATTTTTAAACAGAGCTTTGCTTAATTTTATATGTGTTTTTAACAAAAATTTCAAATCAACGGGAATATTCAATTTTGGAGATCCATTGGAAGTTTTTTACATATGTTTTATTAAATTTCAACTAAAAATCAGGTTTGAAAAAAGATTTTGTTTTTTACTTTTACAATTGTGCAACTGGAAATTTTAGCTCACCTCTAAAATTTATTATAATAAATACTCACTTGTGTAAAGTATATAAATCAAATTATTTAAAAAATATAAAACAATTACTACTACTTGAAAAGGGTTTTCAAGATGACTCTTTACTGTAAGATTAACAACGCAATCGGAACAAGCAAATTCTTCTTTTCAGGTTGATTAGCATATCAAACCTCTACCCTAAACCTAAAGATCGTAGCCTACCTTTAAAAAAGAAGAATAAAAAAATTCAACGACTCTATCAAGTATCAACCATAGTATTTTCATTTGGGTTTTGGTCCCAGACAATCGTTTGTCAGGAACCGGTTATATAACAATCAGTTTCTAAACCGTTAGATCAAGGACCGATTATATAACAATCAGTTTCTAAACCGTTGGATCGTTGATCCAACGGCCCCCCTAGATTACAAAAAAATTTACTGTCCGCTATAATTTTTCGCGGATAGGCAATCTACCTATCCGCGGAAAATTATAGCGGATAGTAATTTTTTTTTTAATCTCAGCCGTGGAATCAACGATCCAACGGCTGTGGAACCGATTGTTAAATAACCGGTCCCTAACAAACGATTGTCAGGGACCAGGACCCTTTTCATTTACAGTAAGAAAGTAATATTTTATAGATGGTGCCAAAAAGTATAAAAGAAATCTAAGAACTAATAATGTGGGTATTTGTTATACTTAGATGCTAATTCGTGTTTAGGTTGAAAAAATTAATTTAAATTAATTAATTATTTATTATTTTGAATGATCTTAAAAAATTGTGTTATTTACACAACTCATTACTCACTTGGTTATGATAAAAAAATAATTATACTAATTTCAACAATTCTGGAAGATACGAATTTTGAGATGAAATCAAATATGAATACTGAAATATTGTTAGAACGAGTTTTTTACTTCTTAATTTTTTTATTAATTTAAAATTATTTTTAAAAAATCAAGAAAATACGATATACATGATTTTAATAAATTATTTTGTAACTCGGTGCGATTGTAATAAAAGAGTTACAATTTTTTAGGATTATAACAAATTTACTATTTATTAAAGATAACATAAAGTCATGTAAGAAATAGGGATAAATTGGTGGAAGAATTGAAATTGAAGTTGTTCAGGATAACAACAATTTTATTAAAAATAACATGAAATTTTAAAAGAAATAGGAATGGAGAGATGAAACCAAATTTGGTATATTAACTAGACACATAACAAATCTTAAATTGAAAAAAATTCCTGCAATTAGTTTTTTTTTATTTCAATCCACTAAGTACCAAATATTAATATTAAAGATTTTAAATGATCAAATCTTTTAATACCAAATACTAATATCAGATGTTTCTCTAATAAGTAAAAAAAACTTACAAGTTAGGTATTTAGATAATTTTACTTATATAAGTTAGTGAAATACTTTATTTAATTAAATTAAAAGTTAATTATTTAATACAATAATTTCAATATATCTATACTATTATATAAAAACCGAAACATTAAAAAGTTTGGTCGGTCGGTACGTGTTGTGCCAAAATCTCCATGGGCTAGATTTAGGCCCATTAAGCTATAGGGTTCGATCCATACGAGCCAGAAGATAGATCCAGTACGAGTTGTGAAGGTCAGATAGAAGAAATGACTAAGGAAGTACGAGTATCAGGAGGTTCCCAATGGTCAGGAAGCTGAGCTGAACATTAGAAGACCAGGTTCCTCCTAGCAGAAGAGTTCGAGTTAGCATAGCAATAGCCATAGAGATGATAAAAGCATGAGAAAAGTTATCCAATCTAACCAGTTTGTTATTTGTGCAGGTACTGATGCCTAAAGGGAGGTCCCTAAGTGATATGTCCCGAAATAAGGAGGTTCCTGCGAAACAGGCTCCTGAGATGTAGGTTCCTGAGCACCAGGTTCCTACGAGTTGCCAACAGAAGGTTCTAGAAGCCATCTAGAACAGATAAACGAATTGGTATCTGAGTATAATTCTAGGGCGCAGATGATCCTAGAATAACTCTGACCAATGAGAGAATCATAGTAGGGTACGAACTCGAGTTCTACTCTACTTAGCCAACTAGTTCATGGAAGGCTCTAAAGGAACCTGAGTCCTACACGAACTAGGTGATCGAATACAGCTATTCCAGCAAGAGACAGAGTCCCATTAGAACTACGTGAGCTTGATCCCTATATATACAAGGGTACGTAGGCACCTCGAGGGTAAGACGCATTCAGTTCTCTAATTCTCTCTAAAAGGCACTTGAGATTATTGGAGACACCCTCGAGCACAGCTCAACCCCCACAAACACAACCCAAACCTTTTTCACAGAACAATTGATCGCTAGCCTATACAACTACCCGTAAACCTCTCAAAAGTTGTTACAAGATCCACTCATCAACATTGGCGCTAGAAGGAGGGGATAGTTAATATCTTAAGAGTGGAAAAGATGTCAGGCAACTCTGATAGCGAAGCAACCCGTTCTGAGCGACAAATTCACGATGGGAACAAATCTCCTCCCAGAGCACCGCAGGTTACCAAAGCAGCTATGATGGAAGTCTTAAAGACTGTGGGAGAGCGATTGTCGACTTTGGAGCAGGCTTCAAGCAAAAAGAAGAAAAAGAAGGCAAAGAAAGGCAAGAAGTCGAAGGTTACTCTGAAACAGTTGAACTTTGAGGAAGAAGAATCTGAGGATGGAGAGGAGGTTCCAGAAGATGGTGACGGACCAAAGCAGAATAATGGTGATGAAGAACTAGAGAATCCTGAGAAGAGTAAAACTGTTAGCAAGGGCCGTACAGGGTCCAAGGGAAAGAAGAAGACCAAGACTGGAGGTTCCTCACAAAAAAAGAAGAAAGATAAAGACCCATCTGTTGAAATAATTGAAGAAGAAAACACGGATTCAGACGAGGATACTGAAGAATCAAGCACTACAGAGTCGCAAGAGGAGGAAGGAACGAGCAAAAAGACAAAGGCGGAAGCTACTGGGGAGGTGACAGCAGAAGATATCAAGAAAATTTTGGCTCAACTCAAGGACGAAAAGAATCTTGCTGTGAATCCTATAACTGCTTCTCCTTTCACCAAGAAGGTTCGAAAGTCGGCTCTGCCTAGGTCTTACAGGCCTTCGAATGAGTTGAAATTCGATGGAACTACTGACCCCATTGAATACCTCAGTCGTTTCGACACAGAGATGGATGTCTATCAAGTGAAGGAAGCCACCCGATGCAGGTTACTGGCTGCAACTCTACAGGGTGGAGCCCATCAATGGTTCAAAAGGTTACCTGCTGATTCGATTGGTTCTTGGGCGAGTATGGGGAAGCTCTTCGTCACTCAATTTAGAGCATCTGTTGCATTCGCACCACCTACCAATACCTTAGCCAATATCAAGCAAAGACCTAGTGAGACATTGACGAAATATTTCAAGAGGTTCAATGCAGAGGTTCCAAAGGTTAGGAAAGCATCTGAGGAAACCATAAAGAATTTCTTAATTGCTGGAGTCAAAGGAGGCTCGGACTTTTGGAAAGCACTTCAAGGAAAAGAACCAGAGACGTTGGCAGATTTTTATACCCAGGCAGAACCCTTTCGTCTTGTGGAGGAATCTCTGGCCGAGTTAAAGAAGGATCCAGATTTCGTAAGGCAAAGTGGAAGCAAGAGGTCGAGACAAAGAAGCCCCAATGGTCGTGAAAATAAAAAGGTGGTTAGTCGTACATCCCAGGTGAAGCCTGAAGCTGTGAATCCTACTAGACCTGTCATGAGTTAGGTCCCGCCACTAGCTTCCTATAACAACAACAAACATGAGAGACCTGTCTATGAAACTTTCACCCCTTTGGTAGCCCCAATCGATCACATTTACGCGGTGAATGAGAAGTCATCGTGGTTTAAGAAGCCTTTCAGAACTGGTCCTCCAGGGAATAAGAATGAGCGCCCATACTGTGACTTCCATGATAACAATGGGCATAATACTGCAGACTGTCGTCACCTCAGGGACCTAATTGAAACTCTAATCAGACAAGGGCAGTTGAGTGAATGAGTGGCTCAAGAAGGCAAAAAGTATAGAGATGAGAAGACTCAGAAGACATAGACACAGGAACCTGTCGTGACGGAAGGGCCACCTAAGGCTGGGTGCATACGCACAATTATAGGAGGTCCCCACATTGGGGGAAGCAGCAGGAGCACCATGGAGAGGTATACCCGTGAAGCTAAAGAACGTCCTTTGACCAGTATTTACAATCTGTCACAGAGGTCCCCAAGGCTGTTTGAAGGAGAGGATGCAGATATTACTTTCACTGAAGAAGATGCTTCTTGGGTGCACCATCCCCATACCGATGCTTTAGTGGTCGAGGCAGGAATCGGGTCTTATGAGGTTCATCGAGTGCTAGTTGATAATGGAAGCTCTGTAAACTTGTTATCTTACTCAGCTTTCAAGAAGATGCATTTTCTGGATAAAGACTTAACTCCAACAAACGATACCTTGTACGGATTCACTAATAATCAAGTTCCTATCAAAGGTAAGATTCGTTTGCAAGTAACTCTAGGTGACAAACCATGTTGCATTACACAGCTGGCAGAATTCATTGTTATAGAAGAGAATATGAATTACAATGCTATTCTGGGAAGACCCGTTTTGAAAGAGATGAGGGTGGTAACCTCCATTTACCATCTAACTATGAAGTTCCCAACACCAAATGGAATTGGTGTAGTTCGAGGATGCCAGTATGAGTCTAGAGAGTGCTATACCAAAGCTTTGCAACATGCTGCTAAGGCTGCTAAATTGCCTGAACCCATGGACGAGGTTCCTGATGATTTTCCAGGAAAGAACCCAGATAAAATAATGCTCGATCTGCGTAGTACGCCTTTGGAAGGTTTTGTGCAAGCATCCTGTAGAGCTATAAGAATTGAAGAGATCATAGAAGAGGAACCTCATGTAGAGATTCCAGTTTTTCGGGGACCAGATACCCCTTACCTGTTGTTAGAAAGTGTACCCCCTACGGACAAGGATGGTGATGTGGGTATGGCAGAAGGATTGGATGAAGAAAAATCCCGAAAACTGAAACATAATGGAAGCAATGAAGATAGTCAACCAGCATCAAAAAGAAGGAATGTCATGCACGAGGTTCAGGAACCGATTACAGTCCAGGAACCTCAAGAGGATTCAACCACAGAGATGGAGGTAGACTTAGATCCTCGAATGCCAGAAACCATGGTCAAGGCTGGACCAGCTGGTGAAACTTTGGATGTGAAGGTCAATGACAAAGATGGTACAAAAGTGTTGAAGATTGGAGCTCAACTCGACCTAGCCTTAAAGGAATCTCTCATTACCTTTTTGGGTAAGAACCTGGATGTGTTTGCATGGTGTCACGCAGATATGGAAGGGATAGATCCAAGGGTCATGTGTCATAAGTTGAATATTGATCCAGAGAAGAAAGGAGTGAGACAGAAGCGAAGACCAGTTAGTGGAGAAAGAGCTCAAGCATTGAAAGAAGAGGTGGACATGTTATTGGATGCAGGATTGGTTAAAGAATCTTTCTACCCAGTATGGTTGGCAAACCCTGTTTTGGTAAAGAAATCTAATGGAAAATGGAGAACCTGTGTGGACTTCACAGATCTCAACAAAGCATGCCCGAAGGACAGTTTCCCGCTGCCATGGATTGATCAGCTAGTGGATGCAACAGCTGGACATGCCCTCCTCAGCTTCATGGATGCATATTCAGGTTATAATCAAATCCCTATGTATGAACCTGATCAAGAGCATACTTCTTTTATTACGGATAGATGTCTTTATTGCTATGTATGCATGCCATTTGGATTGATTAATGCTGGAGCCACATACCAACGGTTAGTGAATATGATGTTTAAAGACCAAATTGGCCATACCATGGAAGTATATGTGGATGATATGCTAGTCAAATCCAAGGAAGCTGTTGACCATGTAAAGCACTTAGAAGAAATGTTCGGAATCTTGCGAAAGTACAGAATGAAGCTGAACCCTCAAAAATGTGTGTTCGGAGTAGAATCAGGAAAGTTTCTGGGTTTTATGGTGAATCATAGAGGTATCGAAGCCAACCCAGCCAAGATTAAAGCATTGATTGATATGAGGTCACCAAGGACTGTGAGAGAGGTTCAGTCCCTCACAGGGAGAGTTGCAGCCTTGAACAGATTCATCTCGAAGTCCACTGATAAGTGTCAGGAGTTCTTTAAAGCTATAAAGAAAGGAAGTAAATTCGAGTGGACAGCAGAATGTGAGATAGCGTTTGGAAAGTTAAAGGAGCATTTGGGGAGCCCCCCACTGTTAGCCAAACCTGTGGATGGAGAAACATTGATACTTTACCTGGCCGTATCAGAGTATTCCATTAGTGCAGTTCTGGTTCGAGAAGAGAATGGACAGCAAAGCCCAGTTTACTATGTTAGTAAAAGGTTACTTGATGCAGAAACGAGGTATACAGGAATGGAGAAGCTGGTTTTCGCATTGATTCTAGCCTCCAGGAAGCTGCGACCTTACTTCCAAGCTCACAAGATTGAGGTAAGAACCTCATATCCACTTAAGCAAGTGATGCATAGGCCAGAAACTTCTGGGAGAATGTTAAAGTGGACTGTGGAGCTAGGATAGTTCGACATAGAATACAAGCCAAAGACAACAATCAAAGCTCAAGCTCTAGCAGATTTCTTAATCGAGTTTCCACCTCATGTGGAGGATACTAGCCAGGAGGGTCCAAAAGAGGTGGTGGAAGAAAAGACAGAGAATGACAACTGTGCACCCTGGTGGACACTGTATGTAGATGGTGCTGCTAACAGTAGTGGAGTAGGTGCAGGCATAGAGCTAGTTAGTCCAGAGGGACACCAACTCTATAGCTCGATTCATTTTGCTTTTCGAGCTACAAACAATGACGCAGAGTATGAGGCATTGATTGCAGGTCTCAAGCTAGCCTTGGAAATGAAAGTTGAGAATATTAGAGTGTTCAGTGATTCGATGTTAGTAGTTTGGCAGATTCGTGGTGGTTTTCATGCGAGAGGTCCACGAACAGACTTGTATTTAAGGTACTCCCAGGAGTTGATCGCGAAGTTCAAAGAGGTTGAGCTAGATCAAATACCTCGAGGAAAAAATACCAATGCAGATGCGTTGGCCAAGCTAGGATCTCAGAGAGAATCCACCTTATTGGGGGTAATTCCACTTCAGATTCAGGAGCAACCTAGTGTTTTCAAAGAAGAAGTGATGGACATCGAGTTTCCAGTTGAGGATTCCTGGATGACCCCAATACATCTTTACCTGGATAAAGGGGAGTTACCTCCCAGTCAAGATGATGCCAGGAAGCTGAAGTATCATGCAGCCAAGTATGTAATCTATGATGGAGTTCTGTATAGACGAGGATTCAATCAACCTTTGCTCAAGTGTGTAGCTGGAGAACAATGCAAGTATATCCTCGAGGAGATTCATGAAGGAGTATGTGGAAATCATTCGGGGGGTAATTCTTTAGCCATGAAGGTCCTTCGACAAGGATATTATAGGCCAACCATCAAAGCAGATGCTACCAAATTCGTACAGGCATGCAGTAATTGTCAGAGGTTTACAAATTTTGATAGTCGTCCTGTAGCACCTATCAAACAGATTGTTAGTCCTTGGCCATTCGCCGTTTGGGGGATAGACCTCATTGGAGAACTCCCGAAAGGAAAAGGAGGAGTGAAATATGCAGTGGTTGCAGTTGATTACTTTACAAAGTGGGCAGAAGCAGAACCACTTGCAAAGATTACAGCATCAAAGTTGACTGAGTTCGTGTTTCGAGCCATTGTATGCAGGTTTGGCATTCCGCAGAAGCTGATTTCTGACAACGGGAAGCAGTTTGATAGTAGAGAGCTTAGAGGGTTGTGTGAGCAGTTTGGAATTCAGAAGGCATTTTCAGCAGTGTATTATCTGCAGAGTAATGGACAGACTGAAGCAGTGAATAAGATTATCAAGCACACTTTGAAGACGAGGCTTGAAGATAAGAAAGGAAGCTGGCCAGAGGAGCTTCCTGGAGTCTTGTGGTCGTATAACACCACGCCTAGAACTACAACTGGTGAGTCTCCTTTTACTCTCGCTTATGGTTGTGAAGCTATGGTACCTGTGGAAGTTGGAACAGGTTCCTTGAGAAGAAAGTATTTTGACCCCGAGAGCAATGAGGTCAATCATAGACTGTATTTGGACATGGTCAAAGAGTTGAGAGCATATTCGCAAGTGAAGTTAGCAGCATATCAACAGAGAGTTCGAAGGTATTACAACAAAAAGGTGAAGGCAAGACCTTTTAAAGTTGGAGACCTAGTTCTGAGAAAAGTCATGCCAAATACCAGGGTTCTGGCACATGGAGCTTTTGGAGCAAATTGGGAGGGACCTTACCAGATAATGTGACAGCCCCAAATCCGGGGTCATGAATCTGGGCCATCACGGACCAACTTCCATTCAAAATCAATATCTCTTGGGTTTTTTTTTTAATACTTATGCAATTGACCCCACAGTAATACACACACACACACACACCAGTCATATGCTCAGAGAACAACATTCACCATAATAAAAGTTTAGAGTTAAACAATTATTACAACCCAGAATCATACTTAAGTACATTGTTGAGTGACGCTTCTACAAGAAGCATTTCAACAACCAAATTTATTACAACCTTACACACTTACACACTTAATATACATAAGACCACTAAACCCCTTGCGCTGGTCATCTACCTCGGGGATTGATGCTAACGAGCTCTCAGAAGGTCGCCTTTCCCTTACCCTCTTGCGGGGCGTTATGCGTAGTATTGGCATACCTAGCTGTATATAGATAAGTAGCAAGAGTGAGCTATAATAGCTCAGCAAGATAATATTGTAAACTAGAATTTAAAATGTAACCAAGTATACATGTATATACATATGTAAGCAGTAACCAAATTATAAAATTTAAGGAAGAATAAAACTCTTATTTAATAATACATCATCCACTTACTATTATAAGAAAGAAATCTAGAATAATACAGTATCAGTTTCTCTTCTTAAATAATATAACAATCAATATAATCTTTCAGTGTAAGATTTCAGGATAATATGAATATTTACTTAAATCTCTTACTATCATCTTCTCATTTCCTTCTTATGTAACAATTTTTATAAATTAATATAAAATCAGTTTCTCTTCATCTATAACAATAATTCCATCGTCTCATATCATTTTACCTTTTCAGTATACCATTCTGACTTTATCGTTTATTCTTTATTCAATAATTGTGGGGGTTTCCACTGTTACCGAATACGTGAGGTACGATGATCAGTCGTCCTCCGTACCCGTCTATTTTTACTACCGGTAGAAGGAATGAAGGCCACCTGCTAACATCATCCCTGGAGGAAGGCCACCTGCTAACATCCTCCTGGAGGAAGGCCACCTGCTAACATCCTCCCTTGGCATCTTCGTGCCGAATCATGAATGCTAGACTATGTCGCACACAGCCCTGACACAGCCTCTTATGCAAGTTTGTTGCTGATCCCCCTTTTTTATAAGATCATTATTCAATTTATCAACACCATTTCATATTTCCATTTCCGTATATCACTTCCATTCTCGCACATTATTTCTATAAAATGTATGTATATAACATACACTAAAAAGAATGTTTATAATATAGCATTATAAACCATATAACCCTAGATAACAACTGATACCATTCTCTTTCATATCTCTTTTACCCTAGAGCATATTCGCTCCATTCGTAATCATCTCTATATTCATATTTCAGAAAACATATCCATCTCTCTTTAACTTCCCACAATCAAGAGAATATATTCTTTGCAATATAGCAACAAAAGCATCACATATACATAAATATATTCCATGATATCATTATTATTCCGAAGATAAATAATTTTTAAAGTAGGGATAGAAGGATCTTGCCTCGGTTTCTGTATCCTGACAGTATGACTGGTTCCTCCTCCGGAATTTCTATAAACACAAAAGGACTGTCATTAGAATACCACATCTCTTACTCACTACCCTCTCGTATAACAACACCCTTTACACTTCAATGTATGTTTAACATATCATTATTACCCCAAAGGTTCAAGAACTTAACCATTTATAAGTTCAATCGAAGTTTCAGTGTTTGTCACCATTTTACCTAACAACCACACTCGACTGTAAAATTTCTTATAAATTTTTGATTTCGAATTTTAATATGAGGTCAACTGCAAAGGGTCCTCTGACCACCCTACTATACTATCCCAAAATTTCGTGACTTATAAAAATGTCTAAGTATGGTAACTTTAGCCTCAAAGTTGATACAATTACGTTTTCTCGGTTATCGAACGTCTTTCACTAAAACTGACTTTTCTCCTAAACCGTTCATCAGATTTTAACGCACCTTATATCAAAACGATCTATGAACTAAGCTCTATCATTTCATGGTCAATTGGTAACCTAGGCAGTGAGGTACCGTATGAATACAGGGGTCACAAAACAGGGCAGATTTCGTTCTAACGAAAATCGGACATTATAACGGCTATATTTTCGTACTTTCCAAAATCAAACTCCTCCAAATCAATCATCCACCTTATACACCATCACCTACACCATGTGGTCATCTTACCAACCATGGTTACAAGCACATACTCCTTCCAAAATCAACTTTAATCACTTAAAAACACTTATAACATCATAATCATAACATTTATACCACTTAATCACTAAACACAACCATATCCATCATAAACATAAAAGAGCAAGCATGATTATACCTCCTTGAAGCTTTGATAACCCTTAAAAATCCTTGATAAACCTTGGGCACTCCTTAAACAACCTTAGATTAACTTGAATCAACTAAAGAAACCATTAAAACAAAGTTAACACTTGAAAATTACTATTCATTCACTATTCATCTTCAACTTCTATGATTTTATTACCTTGCTATATGATGTTGGTTGGCCTTGAAACTTTGTAGATGACTCTTACTAATCTCCAAGAACACCCATGAATTTTTCCTTGATTTTATCTTGATGCTAGCTAGGATTTTTATTTTCTTTTTCTCCTTTTTTCCTCTTGAAGCCGAATGTAGTGAGGAAGGAGATGGGGAGAGATTTTTGTGTTTACTTGCTAATTATCTAGCTTAATCTTGTGTATTCTAGATTACCTTGGAAGCCTTGTAGATATTTTGTGGTTAAAAGCCATGTTAAAGTACTAATTTACCCTTAAAAACAAGTTAATGGAAAATAATGCCACTTGGATGCTCTAATCTCTTATTTTCTAAATTTTCTAAGTATAATGCCCATCACATTGGTAAATAATGTGGTATGTATCCTTGTTATATTACTAATCTTGGTTGCTTGGTTTCCATACTTGTCTAATTGTGATTCGTTTCGAGTATACCTCATTATCTCAGTGGCTTTTGAAATCATTTACAAATTCCAATTTCCCTTGGCATTCTCTTAACTTAATAATCCCTTGGTTTAACCTAAATCTTCTAATTCCTCAATATATAATTCCTTTAATATTTCCATGCTCTTTAATATCCAATAGAAGCTCTTTGGAAGTCAAAATCCTAAAAAATCCATATTTAGGAATTTCTGAAATCTCTCGTCATTTCGAGTCACTTAATTTCAATATACAACACTAATATGGTTTCTATTTATTCCTTTTCCGTTTCCATTATGGAGTACTTATATACCATTTCTCTAAATCCTCGAAATTTACTATTCATGTGATCACTGTAGCTTTGTCAAAGTTAGGGTTATTACATCCTTCCCCCCTTAAAAGAATTCCGTCCCGGAATCACGTTGAAAATGTCCATAGATACCCTTTTTCATCCACACCTTATAACTTCTATACCACTTTCTACATCCTTTTTCCTTCATAATATCTCTATCTTGTTTGCGCAATTATACACCAACATAAACTTGCTTGTCATTCATCAACATTCCTCTTTTGGTTATGAGTATCGGCCACCACATTGGCCTCCCCTGAACGGTAGTGTATCTCACTTATGGTTTATCCCTATGTTGATCTCTATCATGACATAAAATATACATACTTCGCTCTGATTATATCTTGTATCTGTAAAATCTTCCAGAAATCCGGCTCGAATAAAATTCCTTGAAACAATTGTAAGAAAATACTTCCTATAATATATATTTCCTGTTCGTATCTGAACAAGTCTATGGTTTACCCCCAAAATACTATTATTCTCCTTTTCATAGAATTTCTAACCCCTAACAGATACTGATTTTCCTTATCTAGATTATCAACCTACCTATACCATTCATTGACCACATTGATTCCTAACCAAACATTTACACTAAAAATTTAATTACTAGAAAAAATGTTCACTTGCATCTGTATCCGGCTTTCTCAATGCCTCTCCTAAAGTTATGTTGTACACTCTGGCAGTAGGTTTATTTGAAACAGTCATACTTTGTCCCGGCGCAGATGACCCACCGGAACGGCAATCTCTAGCAAAGTGTCCTAGTTTCCCACATTGATAACACTTGATATCAATCTTGTCAGTTGATGTGCACTGGTTATAATAGTGTCCTTTCTGTCCGCACTTAAAGCAAGTTACTTCCGACCTCCTACACACTCCCGTATGCTTTCTACCACACTTGCTACAATCTGGTAAGGGTGGTCGTGATTGATGGGATTGAAACGTTCCTGAGGTCTTACCACCTGGATTCACAGTCTCACTAACAGTCTTGTTACTCCCTGTCTTTCCCACAAACTGAGATTTTTGTCCCTTACCAACCTTGTTAAAGTAACTTCCTTCGCTTGAACCTCCTTTCTGACCCTCACATCTCCTTTTCTTACTTTCTCGCCCTATCTGATTTTGTTCGTTATGAGCATTTTCATTCTGTCTATTTCGACTTCCTTCATCTCTTTCTTTTTCCTTCGCATTTGCTCTATTATTACGCTTAGGCGGCATGATTCTGTATATAGCAATATTCTTCATTAATTACCCAAATTTAGGGTATATATACATCATTCTCATATGCACAATTATATCACCAGTTAACTCATTTATATACCATAATATTCTCAACTCCACTTTAACAATTAAGCGTATCACCTTTAGCACAATACCCTTTTCATTTAAGTTAATCACCTTATATACATCAATATTCTGGAATCTCAACATTTAATATCGAAATACGATAGAATTTAGACAGAATACACAAACTTCATTAATTATCTCACTTCCCTTGTTTATCCTTATTCTGACTTTTTCCTCAAAATACACCTTACTTTCAATAGTAAATCTCAATTATACCTTAAAATTCCTCCTATTCTTTTATCTCACTAATCCTCAATTATACCCCTTTCTTCTCACGAAATTCCTTCCTCTTTTATAGCGAAACGCTTCTAGCTCTAATTATCTCTTATTGAAATTTCCCTTGAAATCTCGAGTTTCCTCGTATAATCACGTATACCCTAAACCTTGCTTCCATTATCCCATCCATTACTGAAATCTTCTATATTCGAAACAATTGATAGAATTTAATAGACCTTAAATTTAAACGAACCCAGATATAAGCAAGGGTCCCACAACAATTTATAACATTAAGAGTTTTAAATAACCTTTATTCGAAACAAAAGAATATTTGAGAAATCAATATGATGGAAGAACCCGTATGTCACACAAGTGAGGGCGTCCCCTCCGACTTTCTATCACACAGACAGATCGTCCTTGTGTATACATGTAGGGCTGTTCCTCTTAGTTGGAGTAAGAAATATAGAGGGAAATTTAAATCACGATGACAAATACCATCTTCCGAAAATAATCTTAGAGGAATATTTTGACTAAGATAGATAAAATACAATTTTGAAACACATTTCAAGGGTACCAAAAAGTTTTGAAAAGATACAGGCATTTAATAAATAAGAGGTGCCAGATCAAAACTGGAATTACCCATCAGTGGAGGAAAATTTAAAACTCAATATATAATTTAGCAGGGCTTTAGGAAATTTGAGAATATGTACCGTTAATAGCTTCTGCCCAATTGAAAATCCCAATAATGGAAAGTTTTCCTCAAATACCATTTATATCTTAGACTGCGTACTTTCCAAAACTTCTCAAATTTGGCCTTCACCATTTATCCTTAACCTATCGTCTGATATTCTCAATTATCATCATTTACCTAGTCGTGACTTGGCTCAATACTTTCTGCCTTTATCCATAATAAAATACAACCTTCTGATCGATATACTTACGTAATATTAATCGTCTTGGCCTAACACTGCTCCGGTATCAAGGACTCTTCAAACTATATTTTATAATTGTATATCCCAACATACCCTGTATACTCATGAGGTTATCTAACGTACACTTCCCGATACATCAAGTATTCCCTTTCTCATATCAATCCCGTGTGCTACACAATTTAACACTTTTGGCATAATAACCTTTTCATTTAAGTCAATCTCGGAATGTCTCAGTCTGTCTTGGTCCTTAAGGTATATCTTGGCTTTACCGACAAATCTCAGTTTCACCATTTCATCTCCACGGTCAATTGAAACAATCAGTGTCTGTTCACCAATCCACTTACAATATTTCTTCAAACTCCCTTAAACATAAGAAGACTTTCAATACTCTTAACTTTGACTCACCAATCTCCTCTCCCTATACTAAAACATAAAATTTTATTAGTAATAATCTATAAAATTATAATCACTACTTAGAATAAACGCTTCGTTCGATAAACCACCCTTGAACTCGATGTGAGTTCATATTTTATATCATTACCTATATATCTATATACATATATTACTATCACTCTTGTTCCTGAGCAATATGACTCTAAGCTCTGATACCAAACTGTGACAACCCCAAATCCGGGGTCATGAATCTGGGCCATCACGGACCAACTTCCATTCAAAATCAATATCTCTTAGGTTTTTTTTTTAATACTTATGCAATTGACCCCACAGTAATACACACACACACCAGTCATATGCTCAGAGAACAACATTCACCATAATAAAAGTTTAGAGTTAAACAGTTATTACAACCCAGAATCATACTTAAGTACATTGTTGAGTGACGCTTCTACAAGAAGCATTTCAACAACCAAATTTATTACAACCTTACACACTTACACACTTAATATACATAAGACCACTAAACCCCTTGCGCTGGTCATCTACCTCGGGGATTGATGCTAACGAGCTCTCAGAAGGTCGCCTTTCCCTTACCCTCTTGCGGGGCGTTATGCGTAGTATTGGCATACCTAGCTGTATATAGATAAGTAGCAAGAGTGAGCTATAATAGCTCAGCAAGATAATATTGTAAACTAGAATTTAAAATGTAACCAAGTATACATGTATATACATATGTAAGCAGTAACCAAATTATAAACTTTAAGGAAGAATAAAACTCTTATTTAATAATACATCATCCACTTACTATTATAAGAAAGAAATCTAGAATAATACAGTATCAGTTTCTCTTCTTAAATAATATAACAATCAATATAATCTTTCAGTGTAAGATTTCAGGATAATATGAATATTTACTTAAATCTCTTACTATCATCTTCTCATTTCCTTCTTATGTAACAATTTTTATAAATTAATATAAAATCAGTTTCTCTTCATCTATAACAATAATTCCATCGTCTCATATCATTTTACCTTTTCAGTATACCATTCTGACTTTATCGTTTATTCTTTATTCAATAATTGTGGGGGTTTCCACTGTTACCGAATACGTGAGGTACGATGATCAGTCGTCCTCCGTACCCGTCTATTTTTACTACCGGTAGAAGGAATGAAGGCCACCTGCTAACATCATCCCTGGAGGAAGGCCACCTGCTAACATCCTCCTGGAGGAAGGCCACCTGCTAACATCCTCCCTTGGCATCTTCGTGCCGAATCATGAATGCTAGACTATGTCGCACACAGCCCTGACACAGCCTCTTATGCAAGTTTGTTGCTGATCCCCCTTTTTTATAAGATCATTATTCAATTTATCAACACCATTTCATATTTCCATTCCCGTATATCACTTCCATTCTCGCACATTATTTCTATAAAATATATGTATATAACATACACTAAAAAGAATGTTTATAATATAGCATTATAAACCATATAACCATAGATAACAACTGATACCATTCTCTTTCATATCTCTTTTACCCTAGAGCATATTCGCTCCATTCGTAATCATCTCTATATTCATATTTCAGAAAACATATCCATCTCTCTTTAACTTCCCACAATCAAGAGAATATATTCTTTGCAATATAGCAACAAAAGCATCACATATACTGTTGTGCCCAAAATCTCCATGGGCTAGATTTAGGCCCATTAATCTATAAGGTTCGATCCATATAAGCTAGAAGATTGATCCAGTATGAGTCATGAAGATCAAATAGAAGAAATGACTAAGGAAGTACAAGTATCAGGAGGTTCCCAATGGTCAGGAAGCTGAGCTGAGCACTAGAAGACCAGGTTCCTCCCAGCCGAGGAGTTCGAATTAGCATAACAATAGCCATAGAGATGATAAAAGCATGAGAAGAGTTATCCAGACTAACCAGTTTGTTATTTGTGCAGGTACTGACACCTAAAGGGAGGTCCCTAAGTGATATGTCCCGAAATAAGGAGGTTCCTGAGAAACAGGCTCCTGAGATGTAGGTTCCTGAGCACCAGGTTCCTACGAGTTGCCAACAGAAGGTTCTAGAAGCCATCTAGAACAGATAAACGAATTGGTATCTGAGTATAATTCCAGGGCGCAGATGATCCTAGAATAACTCTAACCAATGAGAGAATCATAGTGGGGTACGAACTCGAGTTCTACTCTACTTAGCCAACTAGTTCGTGAAAGGCTCTAAAGGAACCTGAGTCCTACACGAACTAAGTGACCGAATACAGCTATTCCAGTAAGAGACAGAATCATATTAGAACTACGTGAGCTTGATCCCTATATATACAAGGGTACGTAGGCACCTCAGGGTACGACGCATTAAGTTCTCTGATTTTCTCTAAAGGCACCTGAGATTATTGGAGATACCCTCGAGCTCAGCTCAACCCCCACAAACACAACCCAAACCTTGTCATAGAACAGTTGATCGCTAGCCTATACAACTACCTGTAGACCTCACATAAGTTGATTACGAAATCCACTCATCAACATTGGCGCTAGAAGAAGGGCAGTTAATATCTTAAGAGTGGAAAAGATGACAGGCAACTCGGATAGCAAAGCAACCCGTTCTGAGCGACAGATTCATGAGGGGAACACATCTCCTCCCAGAGCACCGAAGGTTACTAAAGCAGCTATGATGGAAATCCTAAAGACTGTGGGAGAACGTTTGTCGACTTTGGAGCAGGCTTCAAGCAAAAAGAAGAAAAAGAAGACAAAGAAAGGCAAGAAGTCGAAAGTTACTCCGAAACAGTTGAACTTTGAAGAATCTGAGAATGGAGAGGAGGTTCCAGACGATGGTGGAGAACCGAAGCAAAATAATGGTGATGAAGAGCTAGAAAATCCTGAGAAGAGTAAAACTGTTAGCAAGGGCCGTACAGGGTCTAAGGGAAAGAAGAAAACCAAGACTGGAGGTTCCTCACAGAAAAAGAAGAAAGATAAAGACCCATCTGTCGAGATAATTGAAGAAGAAAGCACGGATTCAGATGAGGATACTGAAGAATCAAGCACTGCAGAGTCGCAAGAGGAAGAAGGAACGAGTAAGAAGACAAAGGCGGAAGCTACTGGGGAGGTGACAGCAGAAGATGTCAAGAAAATTTTGGCTCAACTCAAGGACGAAAAGAATCTTGCTGTGAATCCCATAACAGCTTCTCCTTTCACCAAGAAGGTTCGAAAGTCGGCTCTGCCTAGGTCTTATAGGCCTTCGAATGAGTTGAAATTCGATGGGACTACTGACCCCATTGAGTACCTTAGTCGTTTTGACACAGTGATGGATGTCTATCAAGTGAAGGAAGCCACCAGGTGCAGGTTACTGGCTGCAACTCTACAGGGCGGAGCCCATCAATGGTTCAAAAGGTTACCTGCAGATTCAATTGGTTCGTGGGCAAGTATGGGGAAGCTCTTTGTCACTCAATTTAGAGCATCTGTTGCATTCGCACCACCAACCAATACCTTAGCCAATATCAAACAAAGACCTAGTGAGACGTTGACAGAATATTTCAAGAGGTTTAATGCGGAGGTTCCTAAAGTTAGGAAAGCATCTGAGGAAACAATAAAGAATTTCTTAATTGCTGGAGTCAAAGGAGGCTCAGATTTTTGGAAAGCACTGCAAGGAAAAGAACCAGAGACGTTGGCAGATTTTTATGCCCAGGCAGAACCCTTTCGTCTGGTGGAGGAATCTCTAGCTGAATTAAGGAAGGATCCAGATTTTGTAAGGCAAAGTGGAAGCAAGAGGTCGAGACAAAGAAGCCCCAATGGTCGTGACAATAAAAAGGTGGTTAGTCGCACATCCCAGGTGAAGCCTGAAGCTGTGAATCCAACTAAACCTGTCATGAGTCAGGTACCGCCACCAGCTTCCTATAACAACAATAAACCTGAGAGACCTGTCTATGAAACTTTCACCCCTTTGGTAGCCCCGATCGATCATATTTACGCAGTGAATGAGAAGTCCTCATGGTTTAAGAAGCCTTTCAGAACCGGTCCCCCAGGGAATAAGAATGAACGCCCATACTGTGACTTCCATGATAATAATGGGCATAATACTGCAGATTGTCGTCACCTCAGAGATCTAATTGAAACTTTAATCAGACAAGGGCAATTGAGTGAATGGGTGGCTCAGGAAGGAAAAAAGTATAGAGATGAGAAGACTCAGAAGACACAGACACAGGAACCTGTCATGATGGAAGGACCACCTAAGGCTGGGTGCATACGCACAATTATAGGAGGTCCCCATATTGGAGGAAGCAGCCGGAATGCCATGGAGAGGTATACCCGTGAGGCTAAAGAACGTCCTTTAACAAGTATTTACAATCTGTCACAGAGGTCCCCAAGGTTGTTCGAAGGAGAGGATGCAGATATTACTTTCACTGAAGAAGATGCTTCCTGGGTACATCATCCCCATACTGATGCTTTGGTAGTTGAAGCAGGAATTGGGTCTTATGAGGTTCATCGAGTGCTAGTTGATAATGGAAGCTCTGTAAACTTGCTATCTTACTCAGCTTTCAAGAAGATGCATTTTCTGGATAAAGATTTAACTCCAACAAACGATACCTTGTATGGATTCACTAATAATCAGGTTCCTATCAAAGGTAAGATTCGTTTGCCAGTAACTTTGGGTGATAAACCATGTTGCATTACACAGTTGGCAGAATTCATCGTTATAGAAGAAAATATGAATTACAATGCTATTTTGGGAAGACCCATTTTGAAGGAGATGAGGGTAGTAACCTCCATTTACCACCTCACTATGAAGTTCCCGACACCAAATGGAGTTGGTATAGTTCGAGGATGTCAGTATGAGTCTAGAGAGTGTTACACCAAAGCTTTGCAACATGCTGCTAAGGCTGCTAAATTGCCTGAACCTATGGACGAGGTTCCTGATGATTTTCCAGGAAAGAACCCAGACAAAATAACGGTCGACCTGCGCGGTTCGCCTTTGGAAGGTTTTGTGTCAGCATCCTGCAGAGCTATAAGAATTGAAGAGATCATAGAAGAGGAACCTCATGCTGAGATTCCAGTTTTTCGGGGACTAGATACCCCTTATTTACTGATAGAAAGTGCACCCCCTACGGACAAGGATGGTGACGTGTGTATGGTAGAAGGATTGGATGAAGAAAAATCCCGAAAACTGAAACATAATGGAAGCAATGAAGACAGTCAGCCAGCATCAAAGAGAAGGAATGTCATGCACGAAGTGCAGGAACCGTCTATAGTCCAGGAACCTCAAGAGGACTCAACCACAGAGATGGAGGTAGACTTAGACCCTCGAATGCCAGAAACCATGGTTAAGGCTGGACCAGCTGGTGAAACTCTGGATGTGAAGATCAATGACAAAGATGGTACAAAGGTGTTGAAGATTGGAGCTCAACTCGATCCAGCCTTAAAGGAATCTCTCATTACCTTTTTGGGCAAGAACCTGGATGTGTTTGCATGGTGTCATGCAGATATGGAAGGGATAGATCCAAGGGTCATGTGTCATAAGTTGAATATTGATCCAGAAAAGAAAGGAGTGAGACAGAAGCGAAGACCAGTTAGTGGAGAAAGAGCTCAGGCATTGAAAGAAGAGGTCGACAGATTATTGGATGCGGGATTGGTTAAAGAATCTTTTTACCCAGTATGGTTGGCAAATCCTGTTTTGGTAAAAAAACCTAATGGAAAATGGAGAACCTGTGTGGACTTCACAGATCTCAACAAAGCATGCCCGAAAGACAGTTTCCCACTTCCACGGATTGATCAGTTAGTGGATGCAACAGCTGGACATGCCCTCCTTAGCTTCATGGATGCATATTCAGGTTACAATCAAATCCCTATGTATGAACCTGACCAAGAGCATACTTCTTTTATTACGGATAGAGGTCTTTATTGCTATGTATGCATGCCATTTGGATTGATTAATGCTGGAGCCACATACCAACGGTTAGTGAATATGATGTTTAAAGACCAAATTGGCCATACTATGGAAGTATATGTGGATGATATGCTAGTTAAGTCTAAGGAAGCTGTTGACCATGTAAAGCACTTAGAAGAAATGTTTGGAATCTTGCGGAAGTACAGAATGAAGCTGAACCCTAAAAAATGTGTGTTTGGGGTAGAATCAGGAAAGTTTCTGGGTTTCATGGTAAACCACAGAGGTATCGAAGCCAACCCAGCCAAGATTAAAGCATTGATTGATATGAGGTCGCCGAGAACTGTGAGAGAGGTTCAGTCTCTTACAGGAAGAGTTGCAGCCTTGAATAGATTCATTTCGAAGTCCACTGATAAGTGTCAGGAGTTCTTTAAAGCTATAAAGAAAGGAAGTAAATTCGAATGGACCACAGAATGTGAGAGAGCGTTTGGAAAGTTAAAGGAGCATTTGGGGAGCCCCCCACTGTTAGCCAAACCTGTGGATGGAGAAACATTGATACTTTATTTGGCTGTATCAGAGTATTCCATTAGTGCAGTTCTGGTTCGAGAAGAGAATGGACAGCAGAGCCCAGTCTACTATGTCAGTAAAAGATTACTTGATGCAGAAACGAGGTACACGGGAATGGAGAAGCTGGTTTTCGCATTGATTCTGGCTTCCAGGAAGCTGCGACCTTATTTCCAAGCTCACAAGATTGAGGTAAGAACCTCATATCCACTTAAGCAAGTGATGCATAGGCCAGAAACTTCCGGAAGAATGTTAAAGTGGGCTGTGGAGCTAGGACAGTTCGACATAGAATATAAGCCAAAGACAGCAATCAAAGCTCAAGCTTTAGCAGATTTCTTAATAGAGTTTCCACCTCATACAGAGGTTACTGGCCAAGAGGGGCCAAAAGAGGTGGTGGAAAAACAGACAGACAATGACAACTGTGCACCTTGGTGGACACTGTATGTAGATGGAGCTGCTAACAGTGGTGGAGCAGGTGCAGGCATAGAACTAGTTAGTCCAGAAGGGAACCAACTCTATGGCTCAATTCATTTTGCTTTTAAAGCCACGGACAATGATGCAGAATATGAGGCATTGATTGCAGGCCTCAGGTTGGCTTTGGAGATGAAAGTAGAGAATATCAGAGTGTATAGTGATTCGATGTTAGTAGTTTGGCAGATTCGTGGTGGTTTTCAGGCGAGAGGGCCAAGAACAGACTTATATTTGAGGTACTCCCAGGAGTTGATTGCAAGGTTCAAAGAGGTGAAGCTAGATCAAATACCTCGAGGAAAGAATACCAAGGCGGATGCATTGGCTAAGCTAGGATCTCAGAGAGAATCCACGTTATTAGGGGTAATTCCACTTCAGATTCAGGAGCAACCTAGTGTTTTCAAGGAAGAGGTAATGGATATCGAATTTCCAGTTGAAGATTCCTGGATGACCCCAATATATCGTTACCTGGACAAAGGGGAGCTACCTCCCAGTCAAAATGATACCAGGAAGCTGAGGTATCATGCAGCCAGGTATGTAATCTATGATGGAGTTCTGTATAGACGGGGATTCAATCAGCCTTTGCTCAAGTGTGTAGCTGGAGAACAATGCAAGTATATTCTCGAGGAGATTCATGAAGGAGTATGTGGAAATCACTCTGTTCGCACTTATTCACGCAAGAGAACGTGGTCAACAAGTAATATAGAGTAAATAAGATTCGTTCCCACAGAGACTCAAATTGTTCGTTATGTTCACTTATGCACCAGCTAATGATTTACACTCACTGCTAAGACAATCACAATTTTGGTTTGATTTAACTAATGATTGATTACTAACTAAGCCAATTACGAGAAAATAACTTAACTTAAACCTTATAATAAACAAACATGGGATTTCAACTTCAATTACTACTTCATCTAGAATCTTATGCCCTTTAGCCTAGCATGTGACCGAGTTGATTACTGATTAGATGCACTAAACTGATACATACCAACTTTCGTTGTGCATATACCATCCTACTGATCATCCACAATTGATAGAAGTCAAATAGTCACCAAATATGTGTAGTCCCTATATGTCTATAGCAATTGAACACATACCGGTTGAAAATCAAGCACCCATTAAACCACATAGTCGATGTAAGACGGTTAGAATCACATCACAAATTAATACATGTTCTTCACATGCAAAAACCTATGCTAGCATGAATTGTTCTAAACCCTAGATCCACTTTCGCATTCACTAGGATTAAACAAACAATTACAAGTGTTCGCGACGCACTTATAACGAATAAGCATAAACATACTAGGCAATCAATTCATACAATCACACACCAAGGCATAAAAACACTCAATAACTAGAATCCATAGCAAAATCCATTAAAACCCCATGATAACGAATTAGCCCATAATTGACCTAATTGTCATCATGGGTTCTATGGAAAACATAATTCTAAATCAACAAGTAAAAATAAAGAAGAAGAATAAAGTTTAGAATTGAACTCCCACAATAGAAGAATACAAAGGGTTCAAGAATAATCCTTGCTTGTCACTAGCTTGGAAGAATTCCTTCTCCTCTTCTCTCTTCTGTATAAAACTAGGTTACAATATGAACGTATGTATCTGTCTGATTACAAGGGTAGGACGTTTATACATAAAAAAAACGTTTCTCCCTCTTGCCTAATAAAAATATTTAATATTCTATTACAATTAGAATTTAATTAAGGTGCTAAATCCTGCCCGGAATATAATTAGAACTCGAAAAGGGCAAAACAGGAATTTCCCAGCCATGCTTCACAAAGTCTGCCTGCGCGAATTATCTCAGTACTTTACTTGCACGTGATTCCTATCCCAGGTTGTAGAAAATCTCTCAAGCTTCGCGTGGGCAGTAAGATCGCTAAAAACGGACTTACAGAACTCCAGATATGGCCAAAACAGTTTAAGCTGCGCAGCCTTCCCAGAAAATCCGAATTTAAATCAATTAATTCCCAAAAAATTGTAGAAGCATCCACCTTAATCAACAATCTTGTAAACCTGCACAACTAAGCAAAACACATCAAAACTACAAGAAACTTGAGTCCAAGACAATCAATTTAAGCCGATTTAGAATGTTCCAAGTGGATATAAATCCACTTATCACACCCCCAAACTTAAACCGATGCTTGTCCTCAAGCATTAACAATTACAACTAACTAACTAGTACCACTTCCGTAGGTGATCACGGTTGCATTTGGCATATGCAACAAGCCCTTTAAACCCCTAGGCAGCCCTAGTGGACGAGTAAGGTCTCGTGAGGGCCTATAGCGAATGTACCCACAAAATCCATTTAACCTAATGCAATGCAATGCATGAATGCAACTATTATGAAAAATGCAAGATCCCCTTCAAACTCACCAAAACCAACTAACAAGCAAATATCTCAATGAATGTAACAAATCCAAGCAGAGCTCGACTAAATCCCCGTATACTAACAAATACATGAACAGAAACGTGCGTGTGTGCAATGCTCATCAGAAATACCCCCAGAACTAGGTCAAAAATCATACATGCTTTCCGTCAAGACAATCACAGGTTTATAACTAGAATAGACTGTAGACACTCCATAGCCTAGGAACACCTCCACCCTTATCCAAGGTAGACAGAAACTCATGCTTTATTACTATACTACGACACTACATATACAATACGCATGCTTATTTAACCGTGCAATGAATGAGACCCCAAAAGGCTTATACAATAATACCCATGTAGCGAGTGTTAGGTCAGCCGGATCCCAGACTATAAAGCCTTAGGTCACTAGGACTAAGTCCCCTCAGACTTAATTACTCGAGTATTAAAGAGCTCACTCTGGTTAATTTTGCATTTAAATTATTTATATGACTCTTTTTTTTTTCCTTCTTTTTTTCTTTTATATTTTTTTTTTTTTTTTTTGTTTTTTCTTTTTTTTCAATCTGGAATGAGCCTTTCTCATTTCCAACCCTAGACTACTCATATAAATATGAGCTGGCTACTAGCCATTTGACGCCTAGCCATTATTAACAATTATTAACAACTAGCATGAAATTCCTGTTTTCCCCCAAACTTAGACTTTAATGTTCCTACGCTATAAAGGGAATAACGAAAATTCTAAATATAAACAATTGATTAAATCTCAAAACATCCCACAGGCATGACCCTAACCTAGCCCCAAAAGCACCCCAATGAGACATGTGTAATAAATTTTGTTCCCGTAACATGCAAGTCAATTTCATAGAAACTATAAATCAGCCCTCTACTCATCATCATCACACCTAAATCAACATCCCCCTATCAATCAGAATCAGCTCGTCCTAAGGGATCATGAAATATGCATGCCATGAAAATGTAACTAAATGAAAACTCACATGGTATACGAAAATAAAACAAAATGTCCTATATGAAACAAACGTAAATAATACAAACATAACAATCATGCATGAACTATCACTATTATGCAAACATGATATCCTATATGAACAAATAATACAACAATATATATACAACTACTAATCCCTCAAACCACCCCCAAACTTAACATATTCAATGCCCTCATTGAATGGAAGTAAATACAAGGGATAGCAGAAAACATACCTCACCAACTGAGTCCTCATCCACCTCGAATGAATCTGGTGGAGGATATTGCGCACGAGCTCCATAGACTGGCCCCCTTGCCTGGATACTACAAAACCCACAATTGACAAGAACACAAATTCGTAATAAAGATTAGAGAAAAAGATTTACCCAATACGAATCAAAGAGGTGAACTTGCAATTAATTCCTCTTTAGAATTGAATATTTAGAGATTAAAATAAAATAAAAGAGGAATTGGATTTTTAGGTAGGTATAAAAATAAAAATAATAATATTAATAATAAAAAATAATAAATAATAATAATAATAATACTAAAGATAATAATAATAAAGAAAATAATAATAATAATAATAATAATAATAATAATAAATAATAACTATACTAATAATAATAATAATAATAATAATAATAATACATAATAATAATAAATAAAAATAAATAAGAATAAAAATAAAAATAATAATAATAAGTAAGAATTAGAATAGAAATAGGTTTAGAATTTTTGGAGAAAAGATGGTGGGTTTTTGAAATTGAATTAGGATTAGAATAGGGTTAGAAAAGGGGGGGTATAAAAAGAATTGGGGTGTTGAAAATATTTTTTTTTATATGTATACACAATAGGAACACACGGACAGAAACACAAAAAAAAAAAAAAAACACACGCTGAAAGTTTTTCTCCTGGAAGACAACGCGCAGACTGCGCGAGTTGAAAGCAACTTGCTGAGAGAACAGACGCGCATAAGCAACTTGCGTGTCCGGGGGGCAGCTTGCTCTACTTCCAGTAACGCAGGCGCAAGTTGCGCCACAGGAGCGCAAACTGCCCTGTAACGCAGCTTGCTCCTGCGTGACACACTCAAAATTCGATTTTTTTGATTTTTTTTTTTTTTTTTTTTCACAGATTTTTTTTTTCTTTTTTCACACAACACTCAAAAATTTTTTCTCTTTTTTTTTTCCCTATACTAATGCATGGGTTGCCTCCCACGAAGCGCCTTTCTTTAACGTCTTTAGCTAGACTTGGCCTCAATTTTCCTCTTGAAAAATTTCTGCACCGCATCTCTATAAGGCCATTTAATGATCTTTTCTGGAGCGACATCTTCAACAACAAGCTTTACCCGTATTCGCTCCTCACAAGATCTCTTAACAACATTCTCCCGCCTACCTGAAAAGTTAGCAGCAATAACAATAGCAAGCAAAGGAGATGAATTACAAGAAGCATACCCCAGGTGAACTAGCAATGTTTTGAGCTCGCGTTCGGGAGCTCCTTCAATTAATGGCTTAAGGCGCACCTGAGAATTCCAGAGATCTTCCACTCCAAGCAACTTATGTGGAATACGTAACCCTATCAACCAAGGCACTGTAATCCTCAGTTGGTCATACTTTGCCTTCTCCTCCGTGTCATACTTTTTACTCTGCCCTGCATCAACCAATTTCAAGCTAAAACACTCCTCATCCTCCACCGGCAAATTCATGGCTAAAGTTTGCTTCTGAAGCCTCTGTGGATATGGAGGAGGAAAATTGATTTGGACGATCTCTGTAGTCTTCTCCGGAATAGATTCGTCAACAGGAGTGATGCTCTTTTCCTCTTCGGCCCCCAGCTGGTCGAAGTCAAATTGCAACGGAGCGGCATTCAACAACTGAACATGCTCTTCTAATTCATCATCTTCCATACTGAGACACTCTTCATCCTTTGAAGGAAATAGCATAGCCGCTTGAGCCTTGGAATTTTCTTGATCTTGGGCTGATTCTTCAAAATTTTGAGATTGCAAAGGAAGTGGTTGCGGTTGATTATTCAGAATTGAATTTTCTGATTGGTTTGCCTCCGACTCTGCTTCCTTATCAGCTTCATGTTCTGCTTCTTCCCCATCTCTGCCCTCAGACTCTCCTTCCTGAACTTCGATCATGGTCTCACCCGTGGCTAAGAAAGGCCAGTCAAGACTGATAGTAAGGTTCTTGTCCTCCTCCTCTACATCTAGGCCTTCTGTGTCACTTGCAATTTGATTCAATTGTAATGCATTTGCAATTTGACCAATCTGATCTCCTATTCTCTGGAGCGACAATGCATTGCTTTTAGCCATCAACCTCAATTCTTCTAATTCAGCTTCGTCGGTCGACTGTTGGATAGACCAAGTCTGAAATTGCTGCTGCTGAAATTCAGGAGGTTGAAAGTGTTGATGCACTGGGGCATACTGATGCTGAAATTGTTGCCCCTGTTGCTGCTGAATTCCCCCTGGATTGTATTGCTCATCTTCAAACTGCTGATTTTGGAGCGGGTAGAATGGATATTGAGATTGCTCCATACCACTCTGATTGTAGTCCCAGCTGAAATTTGGCCGGTTTCTGTTATACTCACATTGATGAGTGTAATGTCCACCTGCACACAGCTCACAAACAATTACGAATTCCTGCTCCCAATAATCCATCAAATAAAAAAAACGTCCGAGTCAGTGAATTTAACCCAAATTGATGACAAGATCATAAACTAAACAAACAATGAACCGAGTCCCCGGCAGCGGCGCCAAAAACTTGTTCGCACTTATTCACGCAAGAGAACGTGGTCAACAAGTAATATAGAGTAAATAAGATTCGTTCCCACAGAGACTCAAATTGTTCGTTATGTTCACTTATGCACCAGCTAATGATTTACACTCACTGCTAAGACAATCACAATTTTGGTTTGATTTAACTAATGATTGATTACTAACTAAGCCAATTACGAGAAAATAACTTAACTTAAACCTTATAATAAACAAACATGGGATTTCAACTTCAATTACTACTTCATCTAGAATCTTATGCCCTTTAGCCTAGCATGTGACCGAGTTGATTACTGATTAGATGCACTAAACTGATACATACCAACTTTCGTTGTGCATATACCATCCTACTGATCATCCACAATTGATAGAAGTCAAATAGTCACCAAATATGTGTAGTCCCTATATGTCTATAGCAATTGAACACATACCGGTTGAAAATCAAGCACCCATTAAACCACATAGTCGATGTAAGACGGTTAGAATCACATCACAAATTAATACATGTTCTTCACATGCAAAAACCTATGCTAGCATGAATTGTTCTAAACCCTAGATCCACTTTCGCATTCACTAGGATTAAACAAACAATTACAAGTGTTCGCGACGCACTTATAACGAATAAGCATAAACATACTAGGCAATCAATTCATACAATCACACACCAAGGCATAAAAACACTCAATAACTAGAATCCATAGCAAAATCCATTAAAACCCCATGATAACGAATTAGCCCATAATTGACCTAATTGTCATCATGGGTTCTATGGAAAACATAATTCTAAATCAACAAGTAAAAATAAAGAAGAAGAATAAAGTTTAGAATTGAACTCCCACAATAGAAGAATACAAAGGGTTCAAGAATAATCCTTGCTTGTCACTAGCTTGGAAGAATTCCTTCTCCTCTTCTCTCTTCTGTATAAAACTAGGTTACAATATGAACGTATGTATCTGTCTGATTACAAGGGTAGGACGTTTATACATAAAAAAAACGTTTCTCCCTCTTGCCTAATAAAAATATTTAATATTCTATTACAATTAGAATTTAATTAAGGTGCTAAATCCTGCCCGGAATATAATTAGAACTCGAAAAGGGCAAAACAGGAATTTCCCAGCCATGCTTCACAAAGTCTGCCTGCGCGAATTATCTCAGTACTTTACTTGCACGTGATTCCTATCCCAGGTTGTAGAAAATCTCTCAAGCTTCGCGTGGGCAGTAAGATCGCTAAAAACGGACTTACAGAACTCCAGATATGGCCAAAACAGTTTAAGCTGCGCAGCCTTCCCAGAAAATCCGAATTTAAATCAATTAATTCCCAAAAAATTGTAGAAGCATCCACCTTAATCAACAATCTTGTAAACCTGCACAACTAAGCAAAACACATCAAAACTACAAGAAACTTGAGTCCAAGACAATCAATTTAAGCCGATTTAGAATGTTCCAAGTGGATATAAATCCACTTATCACACTCGGGGGGTAATTCTTTAGCCATGAAAGTCTTTCGACAAGGATATTATTGGCCAACCATCAAAGCAGATGCTACAAAGTTTGTGCAAGCATGCAGTAATTGTCAGAGGTTTGCAAATTTTGATAGTCGTCCAGTAGCCCCTATGAAACCGATTGTTAGCCCTTGGCCATTCGCTGTTTGGGGAATAGACCTCATTGGAGAACTCCCGAAAGGAAAAGGAGGAGTGAAATATGCAGTGGTTGCAGTTGATTACTTTACAAAGTGGGCAGAAGCAGAACCACTTGCTAAGATTACAGCGTCAAAACTGACTGAATTTGTGTTTCGAGCCATTGTATGCAGGTTTGGCATTCCGCAGAAACTGATTTCTGACAACGGGAAGCAGTTCGATAGTAGAGAGCTTAGAGGGTTATGTGAGCAGTTTGGAATCCAAAAAGCATTTTCAGCAGTGTATTATCCGCAGAGTAATGGACAGACTGAAGCAGTGAATAAGATTATCAAGCACACTTTGAAGACGAGGCTTGAAGATAAGAAAGGAAGCTGGCCAGAGGAGCTTCCTGGAGTCTTGTGGTCGTATAATACCACGCCTAGAACTACAACTGGTGAGTCTCCTTTTACCCTCACTTATGGTTGTGAAGCTATGGTACCTGTGGAAGTTGGAACAGGTTCCTTGAGAAGAAAGTATTTTGATCCCGAGAGCAATGAAGTCAATCATAGACTGTATTTGGACATGGTCGAAGAGTTGAGAGCAGATTCGCAAGTGAAGTTAGCAGCATATCAACAGAGAGTTCGAAGGTATTACAACAAAAAGGTGAAGGCAAGACCTTTTAAGGTTGGAGACCTAGTTCTGAGGAAAGTCATGCCAAATACCAGGGTTCTGGCACACGGAGCCTTTTGGAGCAAATTGGGAGGGACCTTACCAGATAAAGTCAGCAATTTGGGAAGGAACCTACCACTTGATGGATATGGATGGGAACCTCATTCCGAGAGCTTGGAATGCAGAACATCTCAAGAAGTATTATCAGTAATTCTTTTATGAATTTTTTCTTAGGAAAAGTAAGGCTCTTTTAGCCCACGAATAAAGGCAGCTTATTAGTTATAGCTGACCAGTATTTTGATTTCAGTATTTAATTATGCATGTACTCGGGGGGTACTTAATGTGAACCTCCCTACTTGCAAGACGATTTTTTAGTATTGAGCGATAGATAGCTCTACGTTGAATATTTTGAGTGCATTCTTTGCAGCTATAGCTCTTTAATAGTTCTTTTATGTAACAATAATTACCCAAAAGAACTGGGGGGTAGTATTCCTACTTAGACAGTATTGTGCATGCCATGATTTCATATTTCATATGCCAATTTGAAATTTCTGAAACAGGTTACCTAGACTAACAGGTTCCTGTAGCATGGTGTTGTATTTTGCAGGTTACCTGAACTAACAGGTCCCTGTAGCATTGACAGTATGTGCGAAGTATGAATACGATTTGACAGAATATGTGGACTACGAATGATTGATATGAAAAGTCCCAGGTAGCTTCCTGGGCATCGAGAAAAGTCCCAGGTAGCTTCCTGGGCATTGAGCAAAGTCCCAGGTAGCTTCCTGGGCATCGAGAAAAGTCCCAGGTAGCTTCCTGGACATTTAGCAAAGTCCCAGGTAGCTTCCTGGGCATTGAGCAAAGTCCCAGGTGGCTTCCTGGGCATTGAGCAAAGTCCCAGGTAGCTTCCTGGGCATCGAGAAAAGTCCCAGGTAGCTTCCTGGGCATTGAGCAAAGCCTCAGGTAGCTTCCTGAGCAAATGTGATTGAAAAGCCTCAGTTGACTGAGCACAACATTGTTGCCAAAAGCCTCAAGTTCCTTGAGCACGAGAATTAAAGTCCTGACAAAAGGCACCTTAAAGAGAAGCCTAATAAGCTCTCCCTCATGTGGAACCATCTTTGGCACATGGGAAGAAGGGATAAAATCCTTAGCATTTACCTTAATAAGATGTCTAGCCTGACACATGAAGAAGAGGAATCTGTGTGGACTCCTAGAACGGCGCACAGGTTCCTAGAATCGCCTCGAGGCATAAAAAGGAACCAACATGTCCCGAGGCATGTTGGGACCTAGAGAATAGGACTGGGAACCAAGCAGGTTACCTTTCCAAGAGAAAAAGGAACCAACATGCCTCGAGGCATGTTGGGACCTAGAGATTAGGATTGGGAGCCAAGCAGGCAACCTTTCCAAGAGATGACCCGAATTAAACAAGAGAAAGCTTTTACTAACGTTAACTGTTTTTTGTTCTATGTTTATTTTGCAAGATTAATACTTGAGGAACCTGGTCTTAATGAAGAAGAAGTTGTTAAAGAAGGCTACGGTTTAGATTATCGATACAAAGTATAAACACAGAGGTTCCAGGTTTTACAACTCAGCTGTAGTTTGTTGCATTTACTTTGAGATTTTTCTAGCGGAAATATGCATGTGTTCTGTTTCTTACAATGGGTTAGCCCACGTAAGCTTGAACATATGAGTAAGGAAGCTGAATTATTCTCTAGTGCATAACAGTGAAATATTTCATGAGGTTTTGAAGAAAAGTATGTAGTAAGTTAAGATTCGAACAAAGAAATATGTATGAGCTTACCCTGAACAAGTGATATGTAGCAAAAGCAAATATCATAAACCATGAAGAGAGTTATGGGTACAGAGACCCAGAAAACCAGCATAAAAGTTATTGGCACGAAGGCCATGGAAACCAAATTTAAAATTACATTTTGCGAGGCGTTACGAGGAGCCCGCGACCTCATCAAAAGTTATCAAAAGTTTTTTAAAGGATCTTGTTGAAATTACGAAGGAGGAACCTCATCGGAACCTTTGGTGACAGCAGGAGGAGTTGGAAGGATAGGCTGAACAACGTCAGGAGCAGGAACCTCTGCAGTCTAAAGGTTGACACCTGGAGACCTCTCAACCGTTTTCACGGGAGGTACAGAGGTTGCAGCAGCAGCTTTCTCCTCGAAATCTTTGATCATCCCTACTACGTCGTCACCCAGGAGGGACCAGTCTATATTGGGCATCTTCTCCCATGTGAAACGTATGTAGTCATTAATACCTTCATCATAGCCTTCATCATATCTGGCCTTCTCCTTGATAAGTATGGATGACTTCACAACTTCAGCAGCAGCATTCAAGGCGTCCACCTGAGCTTCCAGTTCATTGGTTCTTTCCAACATCGACAGTTTCTCGTCCCTAAGGATCTTGACCTGACCTTGAAGTTCGATTTTCTCATTTCTTAAAGAGGTCTCCACAATCTTTGCATTTCTGACAGCCGCAGTGGCAATGTTTGCCTTATCCTCACTAGCAGCTAGTTCTGTTTTGAGTTTGCGAATCTCTCCTTGAAGTTGAAGGTCATATTGGGTCTTTACAGCAAACTCGTCGCAGTATCTAAGAGCAAAGAAAGTAGATTGAGCAGTAGCAAATCTCATGGCGTGCATGGCTTCAGTAGAACTCATTTTACTCCAGGCAGCTATCGTCTCTGTAGGAACATGGGTGTCAATCATGTCCTTGAACAAGTTGGAGGATTGATCAGGGTCGGTTTTAACTGCTTTGCTTTTCCTTGACGAGCGAGTCTGGGGAGCTGCTGAGAGGTCAAGAGTTGAATGAGCAAACTTCCTCTTTGAAGAACCAGAATGAGTAGTTTGGGAAGCAGGAGTGCCAGGAATTTGATTAATAGGAGTTGCATTCAGCGGAACCTCCTTAGTTTCAGACTTGAAGATCTCATCCACGTTCTTGGACCTTTTGATAAATGATGGGGCTTTTGGAGCCATATCTGCAAAAGAAAATACAAGAAAGTATCAGAGATTTATATACAGAGTAAGCAGGTAAAAGTGCAGATATATAACAATAGAAAAGAAAAGACAACAACAGGGAAACTCATACCAGAAGCTGAGGGTATAAAACCTAGGGCAGATAAATTATCAGGGGTCAATAGGATCATACAATCTCTTATGGCTGAAGAATGCTTCAAAGCCTCTTCAGCTCTCATTAAACAAGCTCCAGTAAGAACAGTCTGTTTTGGAATTAATGGGCGGCAATTGAATTCAAAGCGGATAGAGGGGCAATCAAAGCAGTAAAGGAACTGCTCTTGCCATTGATCAAAGTTCTGTTTAACACCTTTTATACATCGGCCTTGATGACTAGGCCAGGCAGTCAGATAGAAACAACCAGAACCCTTCCCAGTGTCCTTCAAT
Source organism: Kitagawia praeruptora (assembly GCA_037693485.1). Taxonomy (NCBI): domain Eukaryota; kingdom Viridiplantae; phylum Streptophyta; class Magnoliopsida; order Apiales; family Apiaceae; genus Kitagawia; species Kitagawia praeruptora. Next base: position 135,173,226 of record CM075347.1, read on the forward strand.
CTGAAGAAGTAACCTAATTCATGTGCAGATAGTGGGGTTGTGAACATGCTAGTGTACAGAATGTAGGTACTAATGGCTAACCTATATGAGTTAGGTGTCAATTGGAGAGGGGCCAAGCCATAGAAGTCAAGAACCTCTCTCAGGAAAGGATGTAGAGGGAAGTATACACCAACTTTGAAGAAGGCAGCAGAGGTTACAACATTTGGAATACCTCGATCAGGTATCTTGGTATCAAACTTGTGAGCTCTCTCACCTGGCTTAGGGATAACAATGGAGCAGGATGGACGAAAACATTCCTCATACAATTTCTCTAACCTAGTCAAGGTCATAAGAGAATCCATTTTTTCACAGAAAGGTATAATTTCTTGCTTATACAACTCTCTTTCAACGGACACTTCGTTATCAAAATCAGGATCTGGGATCAAACTATGATCAGGCTTAGACACTTCTTCTCCGTCAGAGGGCCAATCATCCCCCAAATCTACAAAGGAAGGGGTAGGAAGATTTGTAGAGGGTAAGGTCGAAGGTTTGAGAAGGATATTTTCAGGTTCGTCAATGTCTGGAACAACAACCCTAGACCTAGTTCTTTCCCCTATTGGCATCATAGAAGGTTGAATTGAAGATAAGTGGTCAGAATGTGTAGAATCAGAGGACATCTGCAAAAGACAGACGGAGAAAAATCAGGTTTTGAGTCTTCTAAAAGAGAAATAGTGGTTCTAAAGTTCTTGGACAGACATAACTATGAGACACAGGGTAGTCAGTGAATTACACAGAAGCTACGCACCATTAAAACGACTCATATCGACTACAGTATAAGTCGAAAACATGTGTGTACAGAATATGAATAAACAATATTGAGTCCCAGAAGAAGTCAGGGTCACAAGACCGTAAATCGATGATCAAACAAACAGGGTATAGTAAAAGACTGTGTGAGAAGCATGGAATAGATACAAATGTATACATACAAAGACTAGAAACGAAGAACATCGACATGCAAGACACGAAAGTGCAGACAGTACAAAATGAAGTCAAAGATCATGAAAGAGCAGAAAGAAAGCAAGTCATACCTTAATTCGAAGAAAGCGGGGACGGAGAGTTCGGATTGAGTTGGTGACCGTCGGACTTCTTCTTCTCTCTCTCTAAGGGTTTTGGAAGATATTTGGTAAAGGTAAAAAAACTAAACCTGGAGTTAGAAGTGTGTTTATAATCAAGACAGCTCCGTACACGTGGCAGCGTATTACCGGAGCGGTAAAATGAAGAGGTACGCGCGTGAGAAGCGTGTGAACCTTGGGAACTTACACATTAACTACAGCCTTGGTAAGTGATAAGTTTAGTTCAAATTTTGAATTATCTTTTACAACCAACCATTATCCCCTCTTAAATTATTAAATTTAAAGAGGCGTGAAGTTGAGTGACAAGTTAGATTCCCTGAGAAGTCGAATGCAAACATAAAGTAGATTTCGAGAGCTGGAGCAAGAAGAAGGAAATAGCGAAGTAACAGGTTCCTTAATACAAAGGAAGCTTACTATTATATCAAGCTGAAAATATTCTATGTCCTGTTTCCTATACCGAGTTAGCTCAAGTAGGCTTGGATATACAATGTTGAAGCGAGATATAGTTACCAGGATGGTTTAACATTAAACCTTTGATCGTAGAATTAGAATAAGTTCCTTTCACATTACATGATTTCAAGGAACCGGGGGGTACTTGTTGTGCCCAAAATCTCCATGGGCTAGATTTAGACCCATTAATCTATAAGGTTCGATCCATATAAGCTAGAAGATTGATCCAGTATGAGTCATGAAGATCAAATAGAAGAAATGACTAAGGAAGTACAAGTATCAGGAGGTTCCCAATGGTCAGGAAGCTGAGCTGAGAACTAGAAGACCAGGTTCCTCCCAGCCGAGGAGTTCGAATTAGCATAACAATAGCCATAGAGATGATAAAAGCATGAGAAGAGTTATCCAGACTAACCAGTTTGTTATTTGTGCAGGTACTGACACCTAAAGGGAGGTCCCTAAGTGATATGTCCCGAAATAAGGAGGTTCTTGAGAAACAGGCTCCTGAGATGTAGGTTCCTGAGCACCAGGTTCCTACGAGTTGCCAACAGAAGGTTCTAGAAGCCATCTAGAACAGATAAACGAATTGGTATCTGAGTATAATTCCAGGGCGCATATGATCCTAGAATAACTCTAACCAATGAGAGAATCATAGTGGGGTACGAACTCGAGTTCTACTCTACTTAGCCAACTAGTTCGTGAAAGGCTCTAAAGGAACCTGAGTCCTACACGAACTAAGTGACCGAATACAGCTATTCCAGTAAGAGACAGAATCATATTAGAACTACGTGAGCTTGATCCCTATATATACAAGGGTACGTAGGCACCTCAGGGTACGACGCATTAAGTTCTCTGATTTTCTCTAAAGGCACCTGAGATTATTGGAGATACCCTCGAGCTCAGCTCAACCCCCACAAACACAACCCAAACCTTGTCATAGAACAGTTGATCGCTAGCCTATACAACTACCTGTAGACCTCACATAAGTTGATTACGAAATCCACTCATCAACATATACATAAATATATTCCATGATATCATTATTATTCCGAAGATAAATAATTTTTAAAGTAGGGATAGAAGGATCTTGCCTCGGTTTCTGTATCTTGACAGTATGGCTGGTTCCTCCTCCGGAATTTCTATAAACACAAAAGGACCGTCATTAGAATACCACATCTCTTACTCACTACCCTCTCGTATAACAACACCCTTTACACTTCAATGTATGTTTAACATATCATTATTACCCCAAAGGTTCAAGAACTTAACCATTTGTAAGTTCAATCGAAGTTTCAGTGTTTGTCACCATTTTACCTAACAACCAACTCGACTGTAAAATTTCTTATAAATTTTTGATTTCGAATTTTAATATGAGGTCAACTGCCAAGGGTCCTCTGACCACCCTACTATACTATCCCAAAATTTCGTGACTTATAAAAATGTCAAAGTATGGTAACTTTAGCCTCAAAGTTGATACAATTACGTTTTCTCGGTTATCGAACGTCTTTCACTAAAACTGACTTTTCTCCTAAACCGTTCATCAGATTTTAACGCACCTTATATCAAAACGATCTATGAACTAAGCTCTATCATTTCATGGTCAATTGGTAACCTAGGCAGTGAGGTACCGTATGAATACAGGGGTCACAAAACAGGGCAGATTTCGTTCTAACGAAAATCGGACATTATAACGGCTATATTTTCGTACTTTCCAAAATCAAACTCCTCCAAATCAATCATCCACCTTATACACCATCACCTACACCATGTGGTCATCTTACCAACCATGGTTACAAGCACATACTCCTTCCAAAATCAACTTTAATCACTTAAAAACACTTATAACATCATAATCATAACATTTATACCACTTAATCACTAAACACAACCATATCCATCATAAACATAAAAGAGCAAGCATGATTATACCTCCTTGAAGCTTTGATAACCCTTAAAAATCCTTGATAAACCTTGGGCACTCCTTAAACAACCTTAGATTAACTTGAATCAACTAAAGAAACCATTAAAACAAAGTTAACACTTGAAAATTACTATTCATTCACTATTCATCTTCAACTTCTATGATTTTATTACCTTGATATATGATGTTGGTTGGCCTTGAAACTTTGTAGATGACTCTTACTAATCTCCAAGAACACCCATGAATTTTTCCTTGATTTTATCTTGATGCTAGCTAGGATTTTTATTTTCTTTTTCTCCTTTTTTCCTCTTGAAGCCGAATGTAGTGAGGAAGGAGATGGGGAGAGATTTTTGTGTTTACTTGCTAATTATCTAGCTTAATCTTGTGTATTATAGATTACCTTGGAATCCTTGTAGATATTTTGTGGTTAAAAGCCATGTTAAAGTACTAATTTACCCTTAAAAACAAGTTAATGGAAAATAATGCCACTTGGATGCTCTAATCTCTTATTTTCTAAATTTTCTAAGTATAATGCCCATCACATTGGTAAATAATGTGGTATGTATCCTTGTTATATTACTAATCTTGGTTGCTTGGTTTCCATACTTGTCTAATTGTGATTCGTTTCGAGTATACCTCATTATCTTAGTGGCTTTTGAAATCATTTACAAATTCCAATTTCCCTTGGCATTCTCTTAACTTAATAATCCCTTGGTTTAACCTAAATCTTCTAATTCCTCAATATATAATTCCTTTAATATTTCCATGCTCCTTAATATCCAATAGAAGCTCTTTGGAAGTCAAAATCCTCAAAAATCCATATTTAGGAATTTCTGAAATCTCTCGTCATTTCGAGTCACTTAATTTCAATATACAACACTAATATGGTTTCTATTTATTCCTTTTCCGTTTCCATTATGGAGTACTTATATACCATTTCTCTAAATCCTCGAAATTTACTATTCATGTGATCACTGTAGCTTTGTCAAAGTTAGGGTTATTACAGATAAAGTCAGCCATTTGGGAAGGAACCTACCACTTGATGGATATGGATGGGAATCTCATTCCGAGAGCTTGGAATGCGGAACATCTCAAGAAGTATTATCAGTAACTCTTTTATGTGTTTTTTCTTAGGAAAAGTAAGGCTCTTTCAGCCAGGAATAAAGGCAGCTTATTAGTTATAGCTGACCAGCATTTTGATTTCAGTATTTGATTATGCATGTACTCGGGGGGTACTTGATGTGAACCTCCCTACTTGCAAGACGATTTCTTTTTAAAGTATTGAGCGATAGATAGCTCTACGTTGAATATTTTGAGTGCATTCTTTGCAGCTATAGCTCCTTAATAGTTCTTTTACGTAACAATAATTACCCAAAAGAACTGGGGGGTAGTATTCCTACTTAGATAGTATTGTGCATGATATGATTTGATATTTCATATGCCAATTTGAAACTTTTTAAGTGCTTGCTTTAGTACTTGTGTTGTATTTGTAGGTTACCTAGGCTAACAGGTTCCTGTAGCATTGTATTGTATTTGCAGGTCACCCTGACTTACAGGTCCCTGTAGCATTGAAAGTATGAGCAAAGTATGAATGTGATTCGACAAAGTATGCAAATTGAGAATGACTGACTTGAACCAAAAGCCTTGGGCAGCTTCCCGAGCACGCATCCAGAAATAGTCCTAGGTAGCTTCCTGGGCATTGAGCAAAGTCCCCAGGTAGCTTCCTGGGGCACGAGAAAAGCCTCAGGTAGCTTCCTGAGCAAATGTGATTGAAAAGCCTCAGCTGACTGAGCACGACATTGTTGCCAAAAGCCTCAAGTTCCTTGAGCACGTGAATTAAAGTCCTGACAAAAGGCATCTAAAGTCCTGACAAAAGGCATCTAAAGTCCTGACAAAAAGGCACCTAAAGGAACCTGTGTGGAGCCTAGACCGACACACTTGTTCTTAAAGAGAAGCCTAATAAACTCTCCCTCATGTGGAACCGCCTTTGGCACATGGGAAGAAGGGATAAAATCCTTAGCATTTACCTTCATAAGATGTCTAGCCTGACACATGAAGAAGAGGAATCTGTGTGGACTCCCAGAACGGCGCACAGATTCCTAGAATCACCTCGAGGCACAAAAAGGAACCAACATGTCTCGAGGCATGTTGGGACCTATAGATTAGGATTGGGAACCAAGCAGGTTACCTTTCCAAGAGAAAAAAGGAACCAATATGCCTCGAGGCATGTTGGGACCTAGAGATTAGGATTGGGAGCCAAGCAGGCAACCTTTCCAAGAGATGACCCGAATTAAACAAGAGAAATTTTATTAACCTTAACTAGTTTTTTGTTTTCTATTTATTTTGCAGGTTTTATGGTCGAGGAACCTGGTCAAACCATTTAGGATCTAAGGTTATCAGAAAGGGTTTTAGTTCAGAATGTGACTCTGAAAATGTTGAGTGAAGCATAGGAAAATACGTGTTTAAGCTTACAAGTAGGTTGTTGCGATTTGATTGCCTTTTATTTCGGGAAATTATAAAGTGAAAGTACGAGTATATTCTGTTTCTTACAAAGGGCTAGCCCACGTAAGCTTGAATGCACAAGTATGGACACTAAGTAATTGCTAGAGGGAAAAAAGGTAAAATGCAATGATGGAAGCATATAAGTACAAATATGTGACATAGATATATAGCAAAAGCAGATAATTGTCATAAATCATAAAGAGTTATGGGTACAAAGACCCAGGAAACTAGCATAAAGAGTTGTAAGGCACGAAGGCCATAAGAAACCAAATTTAAAGTTTACATTATGCGAGGCGCTACGAGGGGCCCGCGACCTCATCAAAAGTTATTAAGAGTTCAATAAATCATAAAGTTTCAAGCAGTAGGAGTTTTGTCTGGATCTTCAACAGCTGGAGGAGTTGGAAGGACAGGTTGAGCATCTTCGGTAGCAGGAACCTCTGCAGTCTCGAGGATAGTACCTGGAGACCTCTCAACCGTAGCCACGGGAGGTACAGGGTCCTGTGGAATGGCAGCTTCATCTTCAAAGTCATGGATCATGCTTACCACGTCATCACCCAAGAGAGACCAGTTTAGCTCAGGCATTTTCTCCCACATAGACTTCATGTAGTCTCGGATGCCTTCATTATAACCTTCATCGTATCTAGCTTTCTCCTGGATGAGCATGAATGATCTGACAGTAGCAGCAACAGTGTTTAAAGTATCAACTTGAGCTTCTAGCTCATTAACCTTCTCCAGCATCGACAGTTTCTCATCACTCAGATTCTTGACTTGAGCTTGAAGTTTTTCCTTGTCACTCTTCAAAGAGGTCTCAATAGCTTTGGCTTTCCTCACAGCAGCGGTAGCTAGGTTAACCTTCCCTTCCATAGCAGTTAGCTCCTCTTTCAATTTTGAAACTTCTCCTTGCAATCGGAGGTCATACTGTGTCTTCTCAGCAAAATCATCACAATACTTGAGGGCAAAGAATGCATTCTGTGCAGCAGAAAACCTCATGGCATGCATAGCTTCAGTGGAATCCATCTTGGCCCAACTAGCAATTGCTTCCGGGAGCACATGAGTATCGATTAATTCTTTAAAGGCATTCTGGGCCACGGTTGATTCAATCTTCACAGCCTTACCTTTTTTCATGGACCGAGTCTGAGAACTTCCAGAAAGATCAAGAGTAGTTTGAGCAAGCTTGCGTTTGGAGGAGTTTGATGGCTAGTTCTGAGTAGATGCTGGGGTAGGAACTTGACTTATAGGAGTTGCAACAAGCGGAACCTCCTTATTCTCAACCTTAAAAACTTCCTCTACGTTCTTGGATCTTTTTACGAAAGAGGGAACCTTGGGAGCCATGCCTGTAAATACAGAGTCAGAAAATAAATCAGGATAGGTAAAGAGCATAAGATGAACGGACATAGTTACAGGAATGCAGTGAAGACAAGTAAAATAAAGTATTACCAGGGGAAGCAGGAATAAAACCTAAGGTAATGAGGTTGTCAGGTGTCAACAGAATCATGCAATCTCTTATAGAGGAAGAATGTTTTAGGGCCTCTTTAGCTCTTTGTAAACAAACCCCAGAAAGAATAGTTTGTTTGGGGATCAACGGACGATGATTGAACTCAAATCGAACGGATGGATAGTCAAAACAGTACAGGAACTACTCTTGCCATTGGTCAAAGTTTTGCTTAATACTTTTTATACATTGGCCTTGGTGACCAGGCCACGCAGTCAAATAGAAACAACCAGAACCCTTTCCAGTATCTTTTAGTCTGAAGAAATAACCTAACTCAGGTGCAGATAAAGGAGTGGTGAATAGACTGGAGTACAGAATATATGTGCTCATGGCTAGCCTATAGGAATTGGGAGTCAGTTGGAGAGGGGCTAAACTATAAAAGTCGAGAACTTCTTGCAAGAAAGGATGTAGGGGGAAGTAGACACCTACTCTAAAAAAGGTGGTAGAGGTTACTGCATTAGGAATACCACGTTCAGGAACTTTAGAGTCGAACCTGTGAGCCCTCTCACCAGGTTCTGGAACAATGATTGGATAGGTTGGACGAACACATTCTTCCCACAACTTCTCTAACCTAGCTGAAGTCATGGACGAATCAACTTTCTCACAGAAGGGTACAATTTCTTGTTTGTACAACTCTCTCTCAACAGTCACCTCACTCTGAAAATCAGGTTCCAAGAGGGATTCAAGTTTAAGTTCAGGTTTTGACACCTCCTCATCATCAGAGGGCCAATCATCTCCTAAGTCGACAAATGCAGGGACAGGAGGTTGAGACAATGGAGATATTATGGGTTTAATGAGTATGTCCTCATGTTCATTTACATTGGGTATTACAACCCTGGATCTAGTTCTCTCACCAATCGGCATAGCAACTAAGGGTTGGATTGAAGATTGGTGGTCAGAATGGGTAGACTCAGAAGACATCTGCAAAAAGACAGACGAAGAAGGGTCAGGTCTTTATGGAACCTAGGAGAAAGATTAGGGTTCTAAAGTGTTTAGACACGGTGCAGTTATTGACAGGGTATATTACAGAAAACCTTGAATAAGGCATGTATCAACAAAATTAGAAACATATGAATAGACAGACAGCTAAAGATTATGATAAAATCATGACGACGCAACCATGAATCGACGGTTAAAGTACTGATAAACCAAAGATTGTGAACGTTCGTGTGTGTGAAATATGGAGTGTGAAGAACAGATACAGACGCGTACATACAAAGAAAACGACGGCATGCAAAGCCCAAGGAAACAGATGATTGAAAAACGAGACAAGGACATGAGAGAATAGAAAGAAATAAGTCGAAACCATACCTTGATTTGAGTTGAATGGCGACGGAGAAGATGAATTAAGCGGACGACTGTCGAACTCCTCTTGTTCTCTCTCCAAGAGTTTTTGCAAGTGTTTGATAAAGGTAAAAACGGACCTGAGGGGTTGAGAGATAATTAAATAGTCGAGGTAAATGGGAAACAGCCCGTACACGTGGCAGCGCATTACTGGAGCGATAAAATGAAGAGATACACGCGTGAGAAGCATGTGAACCTTGGGAACTTTCACATTAACTACAGCTTTGGTAAGTGATAAGTTTAATTCAAATTTTGAATTATCTTCTACAACCAACCATTATCCCCTCTTAAATTATTAAATTTAAAGAGGCGTGGAGTTGAGTGACAAGTTAGATTCCCTGGGAAGTTGAATGCAAACATAGAGTAGATTTCGAGAGCTGAAGCAAGAAGAAGAAAATAGCGAGATAACAGGTTCCTTAATACAAAGGAAGCTTACTCAAGATTATATTAAGCTGAAAATAATTTATGTCCTGTTTCCTACGCCGAGTTAGCTCATGTAGGCTTGGATATACAATGTTGAAGCGAGGTATAGTTACCAGAATGGTTTAGCATTGAACCTTTGATCGTAGAATTAGAATAGGTTCCTTTCACATTACATGATTTCAAGGAACCGGGGGTACTTGTTGTGCCCAAAATCTCCATGGGCTAGATTTAGGCCCATTAAGCTATATGGTTCGATCCATACGAGCCAGAAGATAGATCCAGTACGAGTTGTGAAGGTCAGATAGAAGAAATGACTAAGGAAGTACGAGTATCAGGAGGTTCCCAATGGTCAGGAAGCTGAGCTGAACATTAGAAGACCAGGTTCCTCCCAGCAGAAGAGTTCGAGTTAGCATAGCAATAGCCATAGAGATGATAAAAGCATGAGAAGAGTTATCCAGTCTAACCAGTTTGTTATTTGTGCAGGTACTGATGCCTAAAGGGAGGTCCCTAAGTGATATGTCCCGAAATAAGGAGGTTCCTGAGAAACAGGCTCCTGAGATGTAGGTTCCTGAGCACCAGGTTCCTACGAGTTGCCAACAGAAGGTTCTAGAAGCCATCTAGAACAGATAAACGAATTGGTATCTGAGTATAATTCTAGGGCGCAGATGATCCTAGAATAACTCTGACCAATGAGAGAATCATAGTAGGGTACGAACTCGAGTTCTACTCTACTTAGCCAACTAGTTCGTGGAAGGCTCTAAAGGAACCTGAGTCCTACATGAACTAGGTGATCGAATACAGCTATTCCAGCAAGAGACAGAGTCCCATTAGAACTACGTGAGCTTGATCCCTATATATACAAGGGTACGTAGGCACCTCGAGGGTAAGACGCATTCAGTTCTCTAATTCTCTCTAAAAGGCACTTGAGATTATTGGAGACACCCTCGAGCACAGCTCAACCCCCACAAACACAACCCAAACCTTTTTCACAGAACAGTTGATCGCTAGCCTATACAACTACCCGTAAACCTCTCAAAAGTTGTTACAAGATCCACTCATCAACAGTACGGTACCGGTTGATTTTACTTATTTACCCTTAATTAATTATAGACAAAATCCATATTTGAAAAGGTAATAGCTTGAAAAAGAAGTAAAAAAGTCAAGTTTTGGAAAGTATAGATTTTAGTTTTTTTTTTTAAGGCAAAGCAAATTTATTAATAGGAAAAGAAGTTGGCCATTATGTAAAATGCACCAATCACGACTCCACTAGAGATACATCCACACAAGAAGTTTTCCTTGAAATCACAATAATACAAACTAACATGATTGTAAGCCAGCCAGACTTTCGAGACTCTAAGAAATGCCAAGCTCATTACTCACTAAAGCACCTTCCCCGTTCACCACTTCACTAGCCAATTCTTCTTTATAAACTGATGCAGACCAAGACCATCTTAAAACTCATAACAAAAATTTGAAGCCCAACTATTAAGACCAACCTTGGATCAAATTAACCCTTCTTCTACCTTGCTTAGCTAAATAATCTGCACCCACATTTAAATCTCTCCCAATAAACTTGAAAACAATATTAGGCTTCTTGATTTAATACTCATAGCCTTTGTCAATTAAGTGGTGGTTATAAATGTGCCTTGCCTTAATTTTCGATACTATGTTGAGGACTTCAACACTATCCAAATAAATTAAACATTCATCTGAATGATGAATACTAGAGCCTATTTCTTTAACCAAGTGAAGTAAAGCACTCAGCTCTGCATGTGTAGAGTTAGATGCTTTAACCGGGCCAGAAAAAATGAAAGCGAGCCTTCCATTAATATCTTTTAAAAAACCACTTATACCCGCTGAGGTCTTACCAGAATAATCCCTGATGAAAGACCCATCTGAGAAGCCAAACAGCTTGAAGTTGCTGTCAGAGAGCTCCTTATGCAAATCCTTGGAGCTTAGACTAGTTGCACCTACTGGGTTAACAAACCAAAGATTACTTCTGCATTCTTTGAGCAAACCAGAAGCCACACACCATATCTGAGCTCTCAGCTTCATGATCAAGTATAATATTTCCTCAACTTGATAATTCTTAGACTCAAAAATTCTAAAATTTCTATTTAGCCAAAGTGACCAAACTGCACAGACTAAAGACACACTCCATCCCGCTCGCAATCCGAGGTTACTGAACCATTTGATCCAAGACCAGATATCACAATTCATCACTAACTGAAATTTGTTTGAAAAACCCCACCAATCAAAAACACCCTTCCATACTTTTTTTGAAAAACTGCATTTCCAAAGTAAATGCTCTTGATCTTCTATTTCCTTATTACAGATCACGCACAACACATTCTGTCCTAGTACGTGAGGAATTCTTTTGAAAAGAAATTCCTTAGTAGGAAGTATTCTATGTTCAATTTCCCACAAGAAATGCTGAATTTTCGGTGGAACCTGCATCTTCCAGATACGACTCCAAGCGCAGTTACTAACACCAGTCCCTCTGCTCAGTGATCTTTTCCCATCCGCAGAAGAGTACACTTTGCCCGTTACAGTCCAAAGTAAACAGTCAACACCTGGAGTAAAGACCACATTAGCAATGATATCATTGAGCTTCATTACCTCATCTAATTCCCAAGCACACAGTTGTCTAGACCAGGGATTGTTAGATTCCGTGTTGAGATTAGTCCAGATTTCACAAAAATTACGAACGGTATAATTTTGTAACTTGGACATCTTATAAAGCATATTGAACAACTTGAACAGAGCCCCACACTCGAGCAAGTTATCTTCCCAGAATAACGTCAATCTTCCATCTCTAACATTCCACATGAATTTGTCTATATTAAGGGAACCATCAAAGCCTGCTTCGTTATTCATACTAACAATTCCACTCATTGTGGTCGAGGTATTCTTATTACTTAATGCTGAATGTTTGCACTAAATCACGCAAGCGTACGTGGTCACAAGTAATATATAAGGTTAAGTCCAAATTCGTTCCCACAGGGATCTGGTTATGGTTTTAATTTAGTAAACGCACCTATGCAACAGTGTATGGTTATTATGCACTGCTAAGACAAATAACAAATATGGGTTTTAACTATCTAAATTAACTAAAAAGCAAATTAACAAACTAAGAATTAACTAACTAACAAGAATTTAAATCAAATTACTTCTGCAAGATAAACCATGGAATCCTAACTTCATTAAATACTTTGCTTAGATCTGTCGCCTTTAATCACTATATGCAATGGTTATGATATCTGATCGGATAACACGAAACAAGTATACGCTACTTCTCAGTATACGAACACCAAACTAAACATACATCCACAAAAGAGATAGAAGATGAATAGACACCAATTATGCTTAGACCCTATATCTCTATAGAATTTGAAAACATAATGGTTGAAGCACAAGTTATCCACTTAGATCACATAGGGCAGCATAATATCTCTATTTACGCCACAAATCATGATGTAAAAACATCAACCTATCCTATGCTATCATGGCAAGTTCTAAATCTCAAGATCCACTCTCGTTTAGCAAGAGATTAACAAATTAGATGTTCATGATGCATCTAAACACATGAATCACAACCATACGAGGATATCAAGATATACATCACACACAGATCTTTTAAAGCATCAAGATACTAAACTCCATAAAAAAATCCGTTAGAATCTCATGACAACGATTAGTTCATAATCGAACCTCTCATCATCATGGGATCAAGTGAAACCATGATAAAAACAAAGTATGAAAAAATACAAATAAATCTAAGTAATTGATATGTAATGGTTCTACTCCTAATGATGATGATCTATTACAAGGGTTGGATGTGTTTATATAGGCTCTAGACATCTTGTCCAACAAGAAAATACCAAATCAGAATTATAATAGAAGTACGTTTCCTAAACTGATTCTGATTTAAAGGGAAATTCGTAGCTATCTTTCCTTCATTAATTCTGGAATGTTCCAAATGTAATTGGACATCTGGACCACCTTATAATGATAGAGAATCTCGTTATCTTTGCGTGGACGGCTTACGGACCTCAAACGGACTTCTAGAACTCAAGATATGGCCAAAATAGTGTAGACTGCGCAACCCTTCTCAGAAATCCGAATTTTAATCAATTATTTCTCCAAAAATAATAGAAGCATCCACCTTAGTCAACATTCACGTAAATCTGCACAACTAAGCAAAACACATCAAAACTACCATAAACTTGAGTCCAAGACAATCAATTTAAGCCATTATAGAATGTTCCAAGTGGATATAAAATCCACTTATCACACCCCCAAACTTAAACCGATGCTTGTCCTCAAGCATAAACAATTACAACTAACTAATTAGTACCACTTCCGTAGGTGATCACGGTTGCATTTGGCATATGCAACAAGCCCTTTAAACCCCTAGGCAGCCCTAGTGGACGAGTAAGGTCTCGCGAGGGCCTATAGCGAATGTACCCACAAAATCCATTTAACCTAATGCAATGCAATGCATGAATGCAACTAAATGAAAATGCAATTAATCTAGTCTAATATCCTACCATACCTTCAAATCCTCTCATGCCATATCAACTTAAGAATCAAAGTAAATACGCAATGTCTTGGTGTCGAAAGTGCAAGTATTCACATAGTCTACTCAATTAACATGCATAAGTTCTCACAAGTCCATGTCAAGTGTAAGAATAAGTTAGTAAACATGCTAAGCCTACAAGAGTACATCTTTGAGACAAAACTCGGGATCTCACGCAAAAACAAGCAAACACTCACAATCCACTCACAAAAGAATATTCACTCAAGAACAAGGGTAAGTGTATCACTCTATTCCAACAAAATCATACACATGCTTGACATTTGGTATCAATCTAACTCTTAACACAACATACATCAATGACGATAATCAAAAGGTCTTTATTTGGGTTGTAACGGGGCTAGGGACAAGGTATGTCAAATAAGCCAAAACAGGTGAAGTGACAAAAGCTAGTAAGTACCATAATAAATCATACACAACACCCTATTTTCCCCCCACATAATTTTTACTCAAAACAAACACTCGACTAGTCGACTAAAATAGGATCACAACAAACACAAACATGCTCTCATAAAATATATTTTTTTTCTTTTTTTTTTTTCTCTTTTTTCTTTTCTTTTTCTTTTTTTTTTCCCGAGAACTAAATATAACACAAACAATAATATAAACAATTACGATGATCCCAAAATTTTATTACAAATGCCGACTATCAAGTAAACAAACCCAATTTTCAATATTTCCCCCAAAAGTACGACCAACAATAAACCCCTCTTGCACACCCTATTACTCCCTTAAGCACTCTACTAGCCTTTGACAATATGGTTTCAAATTAATGTAAGGCCAATACAAGAAAAAGGTCTAGGCGAGTAATGTGGTATGTCACCGAAAAAAATAGGATTAAGCTCAACGGGTTAACTAATTGATCATGTAAACATGGTATGGTAATATGGGAAAATATACGGTTATTCCTAAATGCCTTTATCATTTTAATCATCAAATAATGTCATGCGTTTCAAGAAAGACCTCAAACAACTGCTAGCAATGCAAACAATCCGTGGATACTCAAGCAAACGAATAAATTGCAACAAATATGCAATACGGCTCAAAAGCTCACTTGGTGGAAAAATATACTCAATCCCAAGCAAAAATCTCTCTAATGCACCTACTTGTATTCAAAGCATGCAAACTAAATCATCTTGCACATATTCATGTCCTTCTAATCACTTACAACATTCAATAAGTCTACTAGCTTCAACTTACTAGTGTATGTGTGTGCACAAGAACAAAGCATATCACTTCTCAATCAAAAGCGTCAACAACACAAAATTCCTATCAAGCATGGGTGCAAATGCAAACTACTATGAACTCACATGATATACGAAAATAAAAACAGAATGTCCTATATGAAACAAACGTAGATAACACAAACATAAATGCATAATTTACTACTACTAATATGCAAAGCATGGAATCCTACATGAACAAATAATACAACAACAACTACTAATCCCCCAAACCACCCCCAAACTTAAAATATTCAATGTCCCCATTGAATGGAAAGTAATACAAGGGACAGCAGAAAACATACCTGAATACCGAAGCATACCCAACCATTTTTTTTCTCGCAAAAATCCCCTTTCCTTAGCAATTGGCCTCAAAACAACCGATTAAATTTAACCTCCGCCGTCGAAAACGAAAATTTCCCAACATTAGCACTATCTCTCCCATGCTTACGAGCCAAAAGAATCAATACCCAACTCACAAGAAGCTCCACCAAAAATTACCAAGCAATAACACACCAAAAATAGGCAAATACCAAGAATAATACAAAATCCCAATTTTTCAAGAACACAAATTCGTAATAAAAATAAAATTTGAGAAGAAATAAACCCACTACGAATTGGAGAGGTGAACTTGCAATTAATTCCTCTTTAGAATTGATTTTTTAGAGATTTAAATAAAATAAAAGAGGAATTGGATTTGTATGGCTAGGTGTGTATATATATAAGATGATGGATAGATGAGATTTAAAAATTTAGAGTGTAGGAGAGATCTGGAGAGGTTAAGATTTGATGTAGGATAGATATAGGAATTTAGAATTGAAGAAATTTGGGTTAGGATTGAATTTGTGGGAATTTTTATGGTTAAAAACAAGAATTTTCGGAAAAAATTCTGGGCAGAGGGGTGTCACGCAGCTTCGAGCTGCGTTACAGGTGCGCTGGACGCGGCACGGCAGACACGCATTCTTCGTATGCGTGAAATGGTTAATATACTGCTTGTAACGCCAGCGCAAACTGCGTAACTGAAGGGCAACCTGCGCGGAATACAGTAACTCTGGCGCAAGTTGCGTGTCTGGGAGCGCAGGTTGCGTTACTGTTCATCAATTTTTTTTTTTTGCACATATTTTTTTTTTCTGCACAACACTACTACTTTTTTTTTCACTACACTCATTTTTTTTTTCATACAACACTCAAATTTTTTTTTTCCTACACTAATGCGCGAGTTGCCTCCCACGAAGCGCTTCTTTAACGTCAATAGCTTGACGTTACTTCCAAGCCTCCATTAAGGATGATAATAATTCGCCTGGTCCTCTCTTCGCGAGACTTCATCATCATCTCGGCGACACACTTTTTGTTCCTTCTCCTTGCTTGGCCTATTCATATAACAACTATGTCCTCTTCCAATGCCTTCAACTATTGACCTAAAATCTGACAATTTGTAGAACAACACACATTCGCGGGCTTCGCTTAAATATAATGGAGGAGGGTAAATGTAAATTTCTGAAGCCTTTGGTTCCTCAGCGAGAACTTCCTCCATTGGCTCTAATGCGCTACCTCCATCTTTAAAATCTGAGACAAGTATAAGATCTGCATCTTTCTCATGTTCATCAGCCTCTTGGGACGCACATATCAATTCTTGAAATTTGCGTAGCTCATCAGTGTCCTCTTGATACGCACATACCAATTCTTGAAATTTGTGAAGCTCATCAGTGTCCTCTTGGTACGCACATAACAATTCTTGAAATTTGTGCAGCTCATCAATGTCTGTCTCAAATAGTGCCCTTTCCAAATCATCCACCTCACTAGCTTGATCAAATTCCTCACATGGCTTGTGAACACTCACCTCCTCTTGGAATTTGTCTTCTTCAATTATGCATGCAGTACCCTGCTCCAAGTCATCATTATTTCCTGGAATTGCCTCTAATATGCATTGTTGTTTCTCTTGTTCCAAGGCTCTCACAGCTTGAGCAACTAGAATCTCCAAAGATTTGAGAGACTCCTCATTACTCTTCACAAGCATCCTAATCTCCTCCCTAGTAGGAACCACATCTGACTGAAAAGTAGGAGTAGGTTGCTGATGTTGAAAATCTTCACTACCAAAGAAATATGACATATCCGGAACATCTTGCTGGTACTGTTGAGGATGATATTGAAAATATGGTTGCTCCTCATAACTCAGAGGTTGAGATTGCCACGGGTCATGTTGCTGCAGAAAATTCTGGTTCTGCTGTTGCAGAATATTCTGAGGATAGTAAGGTTGTGCTCCATATTGTTGACCTTGATACTGCTGATAAGGCTGCTGAGGTTGTTGAATACCACCTTGGTTGCTCCAGCACTGATACGTCTCATGTGCGCCCGCACATAGCTCACAAACACTAACCACCTGCTGAACTCCATAGTAATTTAGAAAATCCATCTTCAACGGCAATGCTCTCTGACAAGTACCTGAAACACCAACGAACTAAACAAGATAGGTAAGAAAAAATCCGAGTCAGTGAACTCTAACGACCACTATTGACAAGCACATAAACCAAAAATAAAACACCGATGATCCCCGGCAGCGGCGCCAAAAACTTGTTTGCACTAAATCACGCAAGCGTACGTGGTCACAAGTAATATATAAGGTTAAGTCCAAATTCGTTCCCACAGGGATCTGGTTATGGTTTTAATTCAGTAAACGCACCTATGCAACAGTGTATGGTTATTATGCACTGCTAAGACAAATACTCCCTCTGTCCCTCCCATTTCTTTACATTTCTTTTTCACTACTCGACACGCATTTCAAGGCTCCTAAAAAGTATAGTTCCATAACTTATTTTTTAAATTTTCTTTTTTTGTATAAAAATAGAACAATTCTATTTTTATACAAAAAAAGAAAATTTAAAAAATAAGTTATGAAACTATCCGCAAATTGCACCTTAAAATCCGTGCCAGAATTACGTCCCCCAAGGTAAAGAACCAAGGGGGACAGAGGGAGTAACAAATATGGGTTTTAACTATCTAAATTAACTAAAAAGCAAATTAACAAACTAAGAATTAACTAACTAACAAGAATTTAAATCAAATTACTTCTTCAAGATAAACCATGGAATCCTAACTTCATTAAATACTTTACTTAGATCTGACGCCTTTAATCACTATATGCAATGGTTATGATATCTGATCGGATAACACGAAACAAGTATACGCTACTTCTCAGTATACGAACCAAACTAAACATACATCCACAAAAGAGATAGAAGATGAATAGACACCAATTATGCTTAGACCCTATATCTCTATAGAATTTGAAAACATAAAGGTTGAAGCACAAGTTATCCACTTAGATCACATAGGGCAGCATAATATCTCTAATTACGCCACAAATCATGATGTAAAAACATCAACCTATCCTATGCTAGCATGGCAAGTTCTAAATCTCAAGATCCACTCTCGTTTAGCAAGAGATTAACAAATTAGATGTTCATGACGCATCTAAACACATGAATCACAACCATACGAGGATATCAAGATATACATCACACACAGATCTTTTAAAGCATCAAGATACTAAACTCCATAAATAAATCCGTTAGAATCCCATGACAACGATTAGTTCATAATCGAACCTCTCATCATCATGGGATCAAGTGAAACCATGATAAAAACAAAGTATGAAAAAATACAAATAAATCTAAGTAATTGATATGTAATGGTTCTACTCCTAATGATGATGATCTATTACAAGGGTTGGATGTGTTTATATAGGCTCTAGACATCTTGTCCAACAAGAAAATACCAAATCAGAATTATAATAGAAGTACGTTTCCTAAACTGATTCTGATTTAAAGGGAAATTCGCAACTGTCTTTCCTTCATTAATTCTGGAACGTTCCAAACGTAATTAGTCATTGAGAATCAGGATACTTTCTGAAGCATTACAGCCCTTGATAAATCCAAACTGATGTTCACTTATCAACTTACCATTGACTAAACTAAATCTCTCTGCTAGCACTTTAGTGAACAACTTAAGAATAGAGTTGATTAGGCTTATAGGCCTATAGTCCGAAACTAATTTAGGCTCAGTTACTTTTGGAATTAAAGCAACAAAAGAAGAATTAAGCCCCGAAGGAAAACGCCCCTGCTCTGAAAAATCTTCAAAACACTTCATGATTTTATTCTTTAGGCAACCCCATAATTTCTTGATACACCCCAAGTTAAATCCATCAGGCCCTGGAGCTTTATCCAGGGCTGATATTTTTAAAGCATACTCCACTTCTTCTAAAGAAAGTTCCTAATCCAACCAATCCCTATCATATTCTGTGAGCCTCTTAAACCTTATGGAGCCCAACTTGAACAAGATACACGCCTTACTACCATTAAACAATGTAGAGAAGTGATCATAAAAAACCTCCTTGATTTTAACCGGTGATGTCACCCAAGCATTCTTCCAATAGATTTTTCTAATCAAATTTCTACTCCTTCTTTTTTGGATGCATTGGTGATAGAAGCGAGTATTTCTGTCGCCTTTTATTTGCCAGGCTAGCCGAGCTTTTTGCTTAAGCATGTCAACCTTCTGCTCATAAAGCTCCTCCAATAATTCATTGAGCACAAACCTATTTTGACTCTGGCTTACCAAGTTGTCAGCTCTCTCCAAACTTTCTTCCACTTCCTTTATTTTGATGTCAATATTGTTTTTATCCTCCTTAGACCAATTTCGCACAATTGACCTTGTCTTTCTTAAAATAGACAAGACATCCAAGTGCCCTGTTTGCACATCCTTTCTAACTTGAATTTCTATTAACTTTGACAATTCCGAATCATTTAACCAATAATTAAATACTTTAAATGGGACAGGACCCCAGTTCTGAGATTGTTGATTCAACCAAAGCGCTCTATGGTCTGATCGTTTTCTGTTAAGCGATGCAAGTTGCCACTGACCCTTACTCCACCAACTTGAGTTTACTAATGCTCTGTCTAACTTGCTCTTTCTTCCCAAAGGTCCAAACCACGTGTAGGAGGAATTAGTTAGAGCCAATTCCAACAGATTTGAGTTGTAAATAAAGTGATTAAACCCATTTGTATCCAGCCTTCTATAAGTACAATTTTTTCTTTCTGAATCATCCCGAATACTGTTAAAGTCACCTATGAAACAAAGACACTCATTTTGTAAAGAAATTACAAGTTGAGTGAACTTTGCCCACAAGTCCCTTTTGCTGTTGATATCTTGCCCGCTGTAAACATTTACTATGTTAAACAACACTCCCTCAGTCAAGCACTGCAATTTTAACCAAATCCAATTTTCCTCCTTTGAGACACTCACTAACTTGAAGAGAGATGAGTTCCATAAACATAGTAAACCTCCTGACATTCCCCTGGAAGGAACCTCTTCCCACTCAAAATCAATATGATTACTAAGGCTTCTAATATTTGATGATGTCCAACTAGGACATTTGGTCTCTTGAAGACAAATAATATTGGCCTTATGTTGAATCAAAACATCCTTAACCATTCTCCTTGATATATTGCTGCAAGCACCCCTAACATTCCAGGAAATTAATGAGATATTCTGCATAAGAAAAGTCTACTACAAGTACTATCAAAACCTTGACTGGTCAGCACCTTATAACAACCTATCCTCCAAATTCTTTGAAAGGGTTTTAATCCCGTCCTCCCTACCTCCAATTACTTCCAACCCCATATCTAAAACTGCATCTACAATGTTAGTAGCCTCCAACTCATGACTCGTGCTACTACACTTTTAATCTTCTACTACCAGCTTATCATTACGCCTGAACATATTACATGTCTCCCCACTTTTGACTTTGTCCTTATTTTTAGCCATTTTTTGCTTGAACAACAATCTACTACTAAGCTTAAAGTCAAAAGGATTGGTTAATTTCCTGGCTTTCTTCCTAGGCCTGCCTCTTTTCGCCCCCAAACACAATTTGTCAATATTTTTATTGAGAGAAATATTCGAGCTGTATATTACCTCCCCTCTAGTGTCTGAGAGTATTTGAGTATCATCCACTACATCTTCTGCATCTTCTGATTTATCCGTCGGAAACATACTAGCCTCTGAATCCTTATTTGGGGTTCTGCACTGCCATTGGACCATATAATTCTTTTGCTCGTACTTATCTCTTCCCGAGTCTACACAATTGTCTAAAACACCATGGTCTTGCAAGAATTCTGATTCGGGCACCACGGTACCCCCTGAAAGGGCCTGATTCTAAACATTCGAACCCAAATCTTTCGAATTATTTATATTTTCCAATATCAACTCTTGATTAACCGAGTTAGCTTTGTTTACAATTATGTTAGAATTATCCTCTACTCGATTATGAGACTCACCTCCACCACTCAGTCCATCAGATACATTTACTGTTGCCCCTCTTGCACTCTCAAACTTATTTCTTACATCCTCCATCACTTTAGGCACTAAAACATCTTTCTGGGATAACGTTCTTTCCTTGAAAATGATATCGTATCTTTTACCTTTAACAAGCACAGTAAGTTTGTCATTGATCTCGTCCATTCTGCTTGTAATACAAGTGATTCGAGGATTGAATATTGACAAATTCTCTTCATCTTGATAGGACCATGAGACCCAAGTCCCTATTGATTTTGTAAAGGCCCTTAAATTTTCTTCAACCCACGCAATTACCGGCAAGCCACAACATTCTACACACACTTCTCGTGAGATTATCATATCCTCATCCCTGAAACACCTAACTGCCCCAAAGATTTCTTCTAAGATCAATTTTTCCTCACTGCCCCAACAATTGTTATTTGCCTTATTTAGATAGAACACATATTTATTAGTTTTCAGAACTCTGACTTCTTTTAGGCCTCTTGACTCCAGATCTGCTAATAATTCTTTGGCTTCTCTGTCTTTCTTAGAGATGACTACCAAACTGTTTCTCATGGACGCTTCCGTTTCTTCATCAATTTCTGCCTCTATGTATTTGAAAACATTGTTCTCATTCATCTCTGCCTTCCCTAGATTCTCAGCATCTTGTTCCTTCATACTTTTACTTATCGGAGAGCCGTGTTTCGACGTGGGTTCCCTTCCATTCTTTAACGGCTGACTTTTGAATTCCTTTGAATTAATAGACATTTTTAGAATTCGCCCGAGCCCCTTGAATTGTTTTAAATTTGAAATTATAAGCCCTGCTTCTTCTTCAGGCTTCTTCTTCAGTAGTTGTTTTAACAAACCCAATCCTATTATTCCACTTATCTCTCTTTTTTGAGAGTATGATGTCCTTTATGTTACCCCCCAATTTGAAGAACTCCCATAAGTCTCTCGCTGAAGCTTCATTCGGGATCTTGGATAAAAATATTGTGCAACCTGAATCCTTTTTTGCGGTTGCTACTTTCTTCTTTGTAACCACCTTTTTCCAAGCTTCATTGGCTTTTCCTGTATCATTTAAGTCCTTAACAACTTGCACAAAGGACTTATCCCCTATCAACTGCTTGGAATCGTGGTTCTCTACAAATGGCAAGCCTCTACCTTCTCCCGAGCTTCGGTTTTTTAAACTCCTCCAATGAATCTGATTGAGTGCATCGAAAACCGCAACTTCATCGTTCTCCAACACCTTATTGTAAACATCCTTATCTACCATCCCTTTATATGCCTCAATGAAGTCTCTGAAAGCCATATCTCCCTTGTACTCATCAGATCTAACCCGTATCTTTACCTTTTCCAATCGATCGTCGGCGACCAAGTTTGAACTTTGAAAGCTCCTCCCTCTGTATTCGTGCCCCCCATCCTTTTTTATAACGTTTATGTTTAGTGTTTTTTATATTTTTATTGTTGGGTGTCAAATTTCTAGAAAAAATAGTCAAAAATGAGATAATAGTCAAAAATGATGAAAAAAAAGATAAGTTTGAAAATGAGATATTTTAGTTTAAAATTATAGAAAAGATATTACCTTTTAGGCTTTAGCTGAAAAAGATAATCAGTTAGTTATTAATAATTATAATATTATTAGTTTATTTCATTATAGATAATATTATTAATTTATTTCATTAAATCAGACGACCAATGATATTTTATCTAACTAAAATTTCTCCTTTTTTAAAAATACTACGAGCAATTTTGTTTAATATAATTATTATTAATTAATCAATCAATTACATTTTTCAACCAAAATATGTTACCTTTTTTCTAACTAAAATCTCTCTTTTCAGCTAAAACGTATCATCTTTTCTATATTTTTTTTAACTAAAATCCCTCTTTTTATAGGAATATCACGTGCAACATTAATTTCTCATTTTCTAAAAAAACTACGAACAATTTTATTTAGTAAAATAACGTAATTAAATTATAATTACTATAAACTAATCAATTACCTTTTTCACCGCACATGATATTTTATCTAACTAAAATTTCTCTTTTTTTAAAAACACTACATGCAATTTTGTTTGATATAATTACTATTAATTAATCAATCAATTACCCTTTTCAACCAAAATATGTTACTTTTTTTCTTTTCTCTAACTAAAATCTCTCTTTTTAGCCAAAACGTATCATCTTTTCTATATTTTCTAACTAAAAACCCTCTTTTTCAAGAAATATCACGGATCACATTAATTTTTCCTTTTCTAAAAACACTACGAGAAATTTTATTTAGTAAAATAACATAATTAAATTATAATTATTATAAATTAATTAATTATCTTTTTCACCTAAAACATGTCACCTTTTAAATGTTTTACCTTACCTTTTCTATTTTCTCTAACTAGAATCTCTCTTTTTCCAATTATATCACGTGCGGTTCTATTTAATAAAATAAAATAAGTATTATAATACTAATAATTAACCGATTACCTTTTTCAACTAAAACCTATTATCTTTTCTATATTTTCTAACTACAATCCCCTTTTTTAGAAATATCACGAATAATATTTAAATAATTATTATGAAATCATCTCATTGAAAAATTTAAGTCATTCATGTTTTAAAAAAATTAATTCAAATTAATGAAAAATATTCATATAATATTAAAAAAGTTCCGTGCATCAAACGGATTTTAGACTAGTATATTTAAATTAAAAGGACATTTATAACCACAAATATAAAAGTTAAATTATCAAACAAATAAATAAGTTGAGAGAAAAGTGCGTTGGTTATCTGGCAACCTCAGCTTATCTATTATATATATAATAGAGCAACATGTACCATTTTATTCCTACTATTTTACATTTATGCCCTCGTGTAATTTCACTATTTCACCCTCCAAAAAAATAAATAATCTTTACATTGTTGAGAAATGAATCTATGACATCTCAATTATAATGCACTTTTAACTCAACCATTGAGCCAAATACATTTATGTGCAACTATTATAATTCATTAGCTATATAGAGCAATGCTTTCTCTTTTTTTATTAAGATCAAGTTCCGATTTTTACATAGATATACCTTGTACAATTATAACCTACATGAATGAGAATATGGTAACATTATGATATACAATATTTCTAATAAATTAAAAATCCAATTTATAAAACCATTAGTGACTTTCAGTGTAACAGTGCCTATTTCTTGAAAAATAAAAATATTGTTTGTTCATAATAAAAAATAATATTTTGTGGTTGAACTTGAATGAAAAATAATCCAGCCAAACAATTTTAATGGAACTGAAGTTAAAACTCGATAAGAATCTGATAAACTCAAAAATTTGATAAGAACCGGACAAGCTCGAAAACTCGATCTGAACCTCATAAACTTGAAAACTCAAAAACTCGAACATTCGGTAACTCGAAAAACTCAAAAACTTAAAAAATCGATAAGATCTAAAAACTCGATAACATCTCGAACTCGACTCGTATAGTAAACGAGTCAAGTTCGAATATAAATTTTAGGTTCGATAATTTTTGAGCTTGACTCAACTCGATTCAAATTACACTCCCACACAAATATTCCTATGTTTAGTCTATTAATGATATTTATATAATTTATTAGTTGTAATTAACAATTGTATTAATTCTGCAAAAGAGTGAAATAATATATTCTTTATGACTGAGTATAATTTTCATATAAATGAAATTTAGCACATACATAATTAAGTTCTACATATTCATTGAAAGGTGTTACGGTTGCAATTACTAAGTAATTGAAACGTTTGCATATACTTTTTGACAATAAAGGGTCGGAAAAACAACGTTGAAAATACATGGTCACTAGGAAATACAACAAGTATGTATTTTTTTACCAACACACAATATAAAAAATTGTATTCTAGAGATTTCATTAGGGAAAAATGTGATTTCTAACAAAATTCTCAATAAATTGGGACGTCGAAGTGCCAAACAAAATTTTGAAATACACGATATATTTCACCTTAAACTAGAGTGAAGAATCACCAGCCCTGAATCGATTTTAATCAAATATATTGTTGTATAATTAGAGATATAAGAAAGATGGTAATATAAAAAAATTCTAAAACTTATAATACATATGAGCATGATTAATACAAGCTACAAATTAAAATCTTGAATCATAATAACTAAATCGCAAATAAAAGAAATCTGATCAAATTACAATAAAATAGTTAGTAATATTCACATTGTCGTGAATCAAAACCCCCAAAAATCAAATACTATAAAAGTATTAGTTGATCTTCACATCATCGAGAATCGAAACTCTAACATCTCAGTTCTGAATAAAGTTAATTTAAATTCACGGCTGAAAATATTGAATTAGATGACTATCTTAGCAGATATAGTAGTATAAATCTTAGACAAATCCTGTTGAAAATGAAGCTCTCGAGAAAAGAGTTTGTTAAGCTAAATTTAGGCAACACTGCTACAAATTGAAAGGTATTCACGGCCACAAAATTTAACTACTAAAAGCCAAAATATCGGAATATTTTACATTTTAATTAGTATCATTTCACATTAATGCCTTCCAGTTTCCTATTATTTTACTATAAAACTCACCTAAAGTCAAATGTTATGAAAACGTTAGTTAATCTTCACATTGTCCAGATCAAAGCTGGGACATCTCAGTTATAAATCTAATGAATTTAAATTTATAACTAAAATCATTGAACTAGATGACTAATTGATTGGAAATTAGAATTTTTTGGCCACAACCTATTAAAAAGTGAGAGCACTTGAAAAAAGAGTAAGTTAATCTATATTTACACAACATTAAAACAAATTTAAGTATATTCATGATCATAACTATTAAAACCAAAATCTTGCAATAAAGCTAGAATATCCTCGTGCCTTGCACGGGTAACAAAGCTAGTTGTTTATAAACCCATAAATGTTTATGAAATGTGTGTTTGTCTACTCAATTTTTTTAATTCAACTTATAACTTATATGTATAAATTGATAACTTGAAGTCAGTAACAACGTACTTAATTTTCTTCCAACTTATTTTTATTACTTGTTTCATAATTAAAAATTCTACATTTGTTTTTTAAATGTTTTTTAAAATTTGAAATGCATGTGGTGAGATTATTATATGAGATAATTCTTTCTTATTTCTTATTTCTTGATTTTTTATACTTTTTTAATAATTAATAATGTTATATTTGTTGGGATTTATGGGTGATAGCATAGAGACAACTTAACTATATTTTCTTGTACTTAATTTTTACTAAGTAGAACATACTGTCACAGCCAAAGTATGTTATTGTAATCAAATAATTGCTGTCGTGTAATAATTTTATGTCTTGGGAGAAGTTCATACATTTGTTCAAGTCTCAAGGAATACATCCAGAATACATCCAGAAGTCAGCAAGAATAAAAGTTACTGTCACACTCTTGACAGTAAGGTTACAAGAAAACAAATTTTGCAAAGTCACGATAAAGCTATATCTGACAGCAACATTGGCTGAAGCATGAGACAATAACATTCTCACACTTGACAGCAAGTCTGGAGTTCCGACAGCAACATTGGCGGGAGCTCGTACTGTCAACATCTGAATATTCCTTCGACAGCAGATTTGGCGGTTAAGGTTACTGTCACACTGAATTATTTGATTTGAGTACCACTACACCAAATATGGCCTATTGCAACACCAATATGTATAAGTGTTACACAAAGTGTTATAATAGACACAAAACTTGGTAGTCTATTGCAATATTTTATAAAATGTTGCAAGAAATACCAAAAGTGTTGCAAGCAAAATGATAATTTTAAAATTTTATAACAATTGCAACACTTTTCAAAAAGTGTTACAATACAGATCCAATATTGCAACACTTTGGGTCAACTTGACCGAAATTATGAGCGGGATTTCTAATTTTTTGTTCGCGGGCTTGCCAAAATTTTTTTGTGCAAAAAATATTATTACACAGAAATAATGTTTTATTACACAAAACACGAAACCTCACTCTCTCATCTCTCTCTCACAGACCTTATTCTCAGATCTCACTCATCTCTCTCGACCTCTCCTCTCTCGACCATGTCTCCCTCTCTCATCTCTCTCACTCATCTCTCTTACTAATCTCTCACACCTCTCTCCCTCACTCTCTCAGATCTCACTCATCTCTCTCGACCTCACTCTCGACCTCACCTCTCTCGACCATCTCTCCCTCTCTCATCTCTCTCACTAATTTCTTACACCTCTTTCAAGCCCCTAATTCAAACTGCAAAACCGCAAAACCCCAAATGATTTGATCTAGAAAAGTTGGAGTGGACTGTGGAGATTCAATTAGAACTTTAATTCAAGGTAAATTACCCATATTTTTTCGATTATGTTAGATTATACATGGATATATGTGTATGCATGTGAAAATCTTTGGATTATATGTTTAATTTTATATGTTCATAATTTTTGTGCGATTAAAACTAGTATTATATGTTGATTATTTGTTCAATTTGTGTATGTGACCTAGTACGTCTTCTTTATATGTTAATTAACACCATTCAGTTTTTATATGTTAACTTTTTAGGTAATTGTTTGTTAATTTGACATGATTTTATGTCAATTTTTGTATGTTGCATCCTTTTTCAGTTTTATATGCTTATAATTTTTGATTTGGCTGTTTGATTCTGATCTTCTTTGAGGTATTTTGTTACCAGCAGAGTAATTTATACTAGATAATGCTTATTGAGTACAGAGTATGCTTATAATCTTTGGTTTTTATGAGCTTGGTTTAATGGCAGAACTAATTTTATATTGTCGAGAATTGTCCACTCACCCTCTGTACTCTTTTAGTCAGATGTAAACATATACCGATAAACTTATTTTTTAAGGGGTCAAAATACATGTGGAATTGGTAAAATTAGTGCTTTGTTCAGTAGAGAGTGCGAATTTACTGAGATTTCTTAGGTATGTTATTTTTTGATGTATTGTGTTTTCTGTTTGAAAACATTTATGTAGAGAATGGATCTTGAAGGAGAGAAATGGATATCACTTCCGAAATATAGTGATAAATATAGGAAGGGGTGGAAGATTTTGTTACGAACGCATTCGCTAGATATGCCGTAGGCAATGAGTTGATGTGCCCCTGTAAAATATTTAGTAACGTATTCTGGAGTGGTGCCAAGGGTATAATTGAGCATCTCATATGCAATGGCCCTTGTGCCCATTCCGCTGAATGGATTTACGAGGTGTCAAACCTTAAGATAGACAGCGTTGTAGATGAGATGAATACTGATATAGGTATGGGTTTAGGAGATGATTTCGAGGCGATGAAATCTGATGCATATGGGGGTAATGATGCTACTGAATATGGAGGTAGAAAGGGAATGAATGATGATGCAAGGAATTTTTTTGGGAAAGTAAAGGAGGGTGGGCAGCCTTTATATCCCGAGTGTAAAAATTTTACTCAACTAAGTTTCATAGTTATGCTTTACCAGCTAAAGTGCATCCATGGAGTTAGCGAGTCGGCATTTAGCGATTTGCTTGAGTTGATAAAGGAGGTTTTTCCCAATGTAAATCTCCCATCATCTTTTAATGTAGCCAAGGGTATGATTAAAGAATTAGGTTTAGATTACCAAAAGATACATGCATGTCCAAATGACTGCATGTTATTTTGGGCTGAAAATGAGGGCCTGGATACTTGTAAAAAGTGTGGAACCTCAAGATGGAAAGTAGTTGAAGATAAGAATAAACCTAATGCAAACACAAATTTATCGAACGAAATTAAATTCCCAGCAAAAGTGATGAGATATTTTCCTTTAAAGCCAAGGCTGTAAAGAATGTTCTTGACTTCTGATTTCTCGAAGTCAATGACCTGGCATGCTTTAGCACGAAAGAAGGATGGCAAGTTGAGGCATCCGTCTGATGGGCAGGGTTGGAAGTCAATGGATACAAAGTATCCTGAATTCGCGGGGGAAATTAGAAATGTTAGATTAGGTTTAGCTGCGGACGGATTCAATCCTTATCGAGCAATGAATATTTCTCACAACACCTGGCCAGTTGGGTTAGTAAATTACAATCTGCCCCTCTGGTTAATCATGAAACAGGAAAACCTACTTCTTTCAACTTTAATCCCTGGCCCTACTTATCCGGGTAACGAAATCGACGTGTATATGCAACCAATAATTGGGGAGTTGAAGGAATTTTGGGATGTTGGGATAGAAACTTATGATGCAAGGGTGGACAACACATTTAAGCAACACGCTAGCCTCTTATGGATGATAAGTGACTTTCCGGGATATGCACTTTTATCGGGTTGGAGCACGAAAGGTAAACTTGCATGCCCTTCATGCCACTACGAGACCTCATCAACATATTTGAAACATAGTAAAAAGGTTGTCTATTTAAACCACAAAAAATTTCATCCTCCTGATCATAAGTGGAGGTCTGATACACGAAGATTTAATGGAGATGTGGAACTGCTAACGAGTCCAGAAATGTTAACCGGAATGCAGGTTGAGGAACTGTTGTCTGGTTATGAAAATGATTTTGGGAAGCAACAGACGAAGCATAGGGGTTATTCATCAGATTGTCCTTGGAAGAAAAAGTCCATTTTTTTCGAATTACCATATTGGAGTAGTAATATGGTTAGGTATAACCTTGATGTTATGCATATTGAGAAGAACATTTTCGATAAAATATTGGGGGCAAGACAAAAGATCATCTTAATGCTCGTCACGATTTGGAAGAAATGGGGATTAGAAAAAGTCTTCATCCTGTCAAATGTGCTGATAACAAGCATGTTGAAATTAGAGCAGCTAGTTTTGATATGACAAAAGAAGAGAAAGAAATGTTTCTCTCAGTTCTGATGAATGCTAAGTTACCATACGGAACTGCTTCTAATATCAGCTGGTGCATTCAAATGAAGGAGCGAAAGCTATCGGGTTATAAGAGTCATGACGCGCATTTTGTTCTTCAAATTCTGTTACAATTTGCTGTGGTTAAAACTCTGAAACCTGAGGTAGCAATACGTTTGATGAGGTTAGGGGCATTTTTCAGGGGTATATGTGGCAAAGTCATTGAATTAGAAGACGTTGAGAAGTTACAAAATGAAATTATCGAGATACTTTGTGAACTTGAAATGATCTTTCCACCTGCATTTTTCGACATCGTGGTTCACTTACCAATTCACTTGTGCAAGGAAATTAAATTCGGTGGACCGATGTACTTAAGGTGGATGTTTGGAGTTGAAAGGTATTTGTGCAAACTGAAATCATATGTTCGAAGTCGGAGTAAGCCAGAAGGGAGCATAGCAGAAGGCTACTTGGTTGAAGAATGTTTGACATTTTGTTCCAGATTGATCAATGAGCAATGTGGAAACAGAAGTGATCCAAAGGATTGTGACAAAAATGCTGGACATCCTATTGGGTCTCGTAAAAACAGAGAAGGGAAGTCAATACATCTGGACGAAAAAATATGGACCAAGGCTCATCATTACATATTATGCAATTGCGACAACCTGGAAATTGAGAAGTTAAAAGAGTAAGTTTTTTTATATACGAAAAATTTTGATTCAAATTTTAGAAGTTTATGAAGCATTATAAGTAAGCTAATTTATGCATATATATTATAAATGTAGTGAACACCGTACCTTGGTTGAAAAAGATGCAAAGTCAAAGAAGTTTAAAAGGGCAAGAACACATATGACTGAATTTCACAAGTGGCTGAAAGAGGCAGTTCAACACAGAGATGATGTTTCAGACGAATTTTCCAGCTTGGCAAAGGGGCCTCATCGTGCAACAAAGAGATTCTCTGCTTATGTTGTGAATGGATATAGATTTCACACCAAGCATAAAGATAGTAGGTGTACGACACAAAATAGTGGTGTCTTTCTCACTGTATTAACCACCAGTTTCGCGAGTACAAAATACCAAAATCCAATAGTTGGAGATGTAGGTTACTATGGTACAATTGAGGATATCATTGAAGTCGACTACTGGGGAGCATTGACTGTTGTTGTATTTAAATGTTGTTGGTATAAAAAAGATAAGGATTGCTATGGGCTAACAAGAGTGAACTTCAACAGGGTATCTCAAAAGGAGGATCCCTTCGTTCTCTCTACACAAGTACAACAGGTCTTTTATATTCAAGATCATGTTGAGAAGAATTTGCATTTTGTTGTCAAGAAATCTCCGAAGGATCA
This sequence comes from Kitagawia praeruptora, assembly GCA_037693485.1. Classification (NCBI taxonomy): domain Eukaryota; kingdom Viridiplantae; phylum Streptophyta; class Magnoliopsida; order Apiales; family Apiaceae; genus Kitagawia; species Kitagawia praeruptora. The sequence continues at coordinate 135,204,792 of CM075347.1, forward strand.
ATATTCTGAAGTAGAAGACGAGATGAATGCAGTTGAAGATGTTAGTGACACATGTCATGTGTATCCTGCACCAATAAATGATGATATCATCAATTGGTGCAGAGATGACGTTCCAATGAAACAAATCCCTGTTACACCTGAAGAACAGAATGACACCTGAAGAATAGCCAACTTATTTGTTTTCCTTACTTGTGCTAGTTTCTATTTCTGTTGTATTCGTTAACTATGGTTCGTTAACTTTTATGTAATTGGTACTGAAATTCAATTAGTTTCTTGTATTAGTTCATTGTGGTTCATTGTTAGTTCTTTTTTTTTTGTAGTTCATATTTAATGCTTTCGTAATTTTCTGTTCAATACATAATTGCATATTTTTTGAATTAGTTCATTATGCTTTAACTGCATATTTGCTTTATTATTAATGCTTTTCTTATTTAATTCATTATCAGGGCCTTTCTTTATTATCTGTTCACCTAAACTGCATATTGACATTTTAGAACTGTACATGAATATTTCCATTGCTAATTATTTATCTTATTTGCTTGTTTTCAGGATGACAAGTAAAGATTACATTCTGAGGTTCTTTGACAAGGGACATTTCTAAAAAACTGAATATCTAGGCGGCCGATGTACTGAGATTCCGGAGTATGTAGAGTATGACAGATTCTCGTACACGGTTGTTATGGAGTACGTGAAAGATGATCTGAAGTACATGGAAATTGGCGGTGTTTATGTGAAGAACGTGGCGAGTGGCTGGAAGCTTATTGATAACGATCGTGATTTACAGGGTTTTGTAAACACAGCTGAAGGAGAGAGGTTGGACTTTTATGTTGATCATATAATTGACAATGATTACCAGCCAAAGTCACAAATGCAACCACATGTAATTGTGCGACCAAGAACAAAATATTTTGAAGGTAACATAACATCCATTATTTTCTGTTATTACTTAACATATAGGTAGTGATGTTAATATGTTTTTACATCCAATTTCACCAACAGCTTTACAACCAAAGCGTAAATTTGTGACAATCGATGGGCTGAAGAAGCAGAGGGGCAATCGTCGATCTACTAGTGGAAAGGCAGCTACTGATCAACCTGAAACTGAGGCTAGACAAGTTATTCCAAATGTTAAATAATATCTACTGTTTAGTTTCTCAATTAAATATGCCTTGGGTCAAATTTGATATTTTTGTACATATTCTTTATAAATTTTAGGTAACGGATTATGAAAAGAATAGGATGTTGAAGGTTGCAGAAAATCAAAGAAAAGTTGATGAGTTGGGATTAAAACAGCTTGCTTCCGGTATAAATGTGAACAATGTTGAGGAAAAGGTTCAAGCGGACGATGAGCCAGAATTTGATAGAGAGTACGTTCCTGGACATGACAATTTGTCCGAGGCTGAAAAAGAAGATGAAGAGATTATGGCGAAACAAGTTGCTCAAAAGCAAAAAAAGGGGAAGAAGGTGACCAATCCTGTCTTAAGGCCGAACACACGTTCAAGGACCACAGCTCCTTTATCTACACAGGTACATGATGTTAAGTTCAGATATATTAATAACTGTTTAGTAATTCATATGTTGGTTTAGCAATTCTTTGTTACATTAGGATGATAAAGCTTATGTCAACTACAACTTCTTGTGTAAATGCATGCCTTGAGTATGCAGTCTGAACCAGCTAAACAATCATCCCCTGTCATTTATGAGAACTTACCACCTCCCCCTCCATTGACTAAAGATTTACCACAAGGCTTACCATTATTGCAATCGGTGCCTGCAAAAAGATATACCAATCAAGGAATTGGTTCAATGGAAGCTTACATGTTGATGAAAGATCGTCAAAAGACCCTTGAAAAAGAAAAAAACAAAGTGGATGATGGTGGTCAGACATCTCATTCAGAAACTCATGAAGAAATAGTTGAAACTTCAACAGGTAATTGTAGGTTTTCTCGATACATTCTTTAATCAAATTTTGTGTTGAATTAGTACTTAAGTGTTTTGTACCACTTTTAGGTGCACTGAAAGGCAACAAGCGTAGAGGACCTACGCGAATGAATAATGTTTACACAAGGAGGCCTGATGAAAAGAAGGTTATTAAGTTAAATTGCGAGTTCCAGGCTGTGGCTGACAATGACTTAGACTTGTCTGAATTTAAAAACTTTTTGGGGACATTGGCTAGGCAATCTATCCCACTTGATCTCGTCAATTGGCACAAATTTCCAAAACAACAGAAGGAGGAGCTATGGAATTTTGTTAAGGTAACCTCAAAATATTGTAGACCTTTTTTATGATCTCTAGTCTTTTTATTGTCTTTAGGAATATATATATATAGTAAGAGTAATTAATAGATCAGTAGTATGTCAGTCACATGTAAATTCCACTAATAATTTTAACTAATTTTATTAGACAAAATATGATATTCCCGAGGAAGGAAGAACCTATACTTTGCGCACTATTGGTGCTTTGTAGAGGCTGCACAAGAGCCGGATTAAGAAAGACCATTATCTCAAATATGATAATGATGAAGATAGGCTATTAAAATAGGTCCAGTCATTTCGAACGAAGAATTCAAGGCGCTTCTCAAGTATTGGGCGGATGAAGACGTTAAGGTATATCCACTTATATATCAATCCGTTAGCTAGTACTTTTTCACAATTTTATTTTCAGAATTGTTGTAAGTTATTTTATATTATGTGAACTTTATTTAATGGTCAGGATCTAGCTAAGAAAAATGCATACAATCGTAAGTTGATTGTAGAAACGCACACTGCTGGTCGTAAAAGTTTTGCGCAGATTGGAGAGAAAATAGTATGTCCAGCTTTTATTTAAAAGATGCTTTCATTTTCTAATGTGTTTATGAAATTACCACTTTTATACTTGCTTTAATTTTCTAATTATGTCACTCTCTTTATAATTTTTGCAGAAAGCAGAAAAGAAGATCGAACCTGAAGAGCTAGCTCCGAAAGACGATATTTATGACAAAACTCGTAAACGGAAGCCGGGACGCGTATATAAGGTAAGATGCAAGTATTTCATTTTTTAGTCCTTTTCATCTGTTCAATTTTTTCCTTTAAAGGTAGTCTTTCTTTTCAGTTTTAATGTCTTTGTATTTTTGTTTAATCATTCTTTTTCGTAGACTGCAACTGTTGAAGCTGGCAATGGGGGGAACAAGTCAAAAAACCAAAACATGGACCAAATTGGCTTTTAGGAAGATCTGGAAAATGCAGAAAAATGATGATAGCTCAGCAGCCAAAACTTTTTACTTCCAGTAGTACTGAAATGCAGGAGATGGTAGATAGAAAGGTGTGTCAGAAAATGTCAAAGGTAGTAGGAAAATTGGGAGAAATCAATCCAGATTTCAGGGACCTTGATGTCGAAGAGTTATGTCTTGCATCTAGTGATGAAAGTGAGGACGACAGTGATCAGGAGCAGGAGGACGATGATCGCGATGATGACAATGCTCACGAGGCCGATGACGAAAATGATGATCGATGATTAGTACTTAAGTATTGTTTTCTATATGCGTACTTTTGGTAGTATGTTAATTGGTACATTAACTATTTAGACTACGCGTTTATGTAGACTTTTGGTGTAAGTCGACTTGTGTTTCGACTTTAGACTTAAGAGATATTGTCCTAAAAGCTGACTATGTTTGGCCTTCATTGACATGTGTTTGTTGGACATTAATGAAATGTCATTTCTGGTTTGGTATATATATGCGTTCATGCATGGTATATTGAAATTTCAAACAGGACCATGCAATGTGAACTAATAAAAGTGTTGCAAATAAGTGTTGCCAATAAAATTTAAAAGTATTACAATAGTAATTAAAATGTTGCAGATAAATGTTGCTAAAAAACCTAAAAGTATTGCAAAAGGTATCAAAATGTTGCAGATTATTGTTGCAAAAATATCAAAAAGTATTGCAAAAGGTACCAAAGTGTTGCAGATAATTGTTGCAAAAAAAACCAAAAGTTTTGCAAAATGCATCAAAATGTTGCATAAAAATGTTGCAATAAACTCACTTTGTAACATTTTAAGTTAATTAATGTTGCAAAAAAGTGTTGCATTAGTCTGTTGTAACACATTAAAAATGTTGCTAAAACATGTAAAAATGTTACAACAAACTACAAAAACTCTTATTGTAACACTTTTGCCAAGTGTTGCAATACGTCCGAAAAGCGTTGCTATAAAAGGCATAGGCAACGCCGAGTTTTAGCAAAAGCGTTGCATAAACATCTATTGTAACACTTTTGGGGCCTAATATTACACTTTTTTGGTGTTGCAACAGCCCATATTTGGTGTAGTGTACTTTTCTCCGTCAAAGCCCGTGACAGGTTATATGTTCAAAAAATAGATTTGGTGCAACACTCAATCGTTTGTAGCAGACCTGCAAAGACTACGACAGAAGCTAGAGAGATCACAATACAAGGCTGATAAATTCAAAGAGTATGATATATCCACATCTACTAGAATTGTATTAGCTAGAAAAAGAAAGAATCTAGGTTGTTTTACTTGTAGCGTGAACACTAGCTGTCTGTATAGCAATTTAGGAAAGTCACATGGGTGTGCAAATTGTAATGAGCTGCCACTTGAAAACGACAGCAGCTCAACACCCCACGTGAAAGGGACAACAGAGTATCTTAGTCTACTTAGATACATGTCTCTAATATCTTTCTGTATGCAACAACAACGAAACAACTTGTATCTCTCAAGAAGTTCGCAGCTGGAGAATTCTTTCTCTAGGTTGTAACACCACTTCACAAGATAAATAAAACATTTATTTTGTGAGAAATCTTGTTCCACTTACGCTTTAATATCTCAACTGATAATCTACAATCTTAATTATTGTTGTTGATTTTAATGATTCGATTTTATCAGTATTGCATTGAACCCCCGCCCCCCCTTTCTGCAATACTCCGAGACGAACAATATTTGTTCTTTTAAATATTTTTTAAATTTGAAAATGATGTTTTGAGATTGATGTATTAAATAATTTTTTTTTTGTAATTTAATTTAACAAACATTCACTAACTTATAAGTATATTTATCCAAACACTAATATAATTTATAAATATTCATTTACTTATCACTTATATAACACTTATTCATTTTAAGGTAAAAGTCACTTATTTAATTTATTCAAACACTAATATAACTTAAAAATATTCATCTACTTATTACTTATACTAGCTTATAAATTGTGCAAATGACATGTTATTTTATTTTTTTTTATAATTTGTTTACAGTGTAATATAATATTGTAAATTTTAATTTTCAATATGATGTTGAAAAAATTCAAACCTTACATTTTTGAATATAATAGTTTTAAATATAAATTATAACAACTTTTTTTTTTATTAATTTTAATATTTTATAAAATATAAATTAAAATGTTGTTGGAGGTAATCAAATCTTAGACAATTCTGTATATAACAATTTTTAGTATTGTTATATGTAACGGTTACAATCTATTTGACTTGAAGATCTAATGGTTGTGAATGAGAAATAATAAAAAATGAGGAAATAACAAAAAATAGGGAATTAACCAAATTACAAATTATACGCTTTCATTTATTTTAATATAGTATATATAGATATAATATAAATAGTATAAATAACACTTATTCATTTTAAAGTAATAGTTACTCATTTTAATATATTTCAACACCCATTCTTGTTGTTCCTAACAATTAATTTATCATCGTATAAGTTATAAGTTTGACAAACCCCTTCATAACGTATTATAAACTTATAAGTTGACTTATAGTTAATGAACATAAAAGGGCCCGTTTGGAAAATCTTATTTTTCAGAAATAAGTTACTTATTCTGAAAAAAGTTAGGAAATATGTTCTTTTTTCTGAAATAAGTAACTTATTTTCGCAAGATAATGAATATTAAACTCCCCATACACATTTTTTTCTAAAAAAAATTATGTAAATACGAAATTTTTTCCGAAATAATTAACTTATAAGTTGAGTTTAAGATTTGCCAAACGGGCCAAAAATGTTAGAGAACTGAAAAAAAAATATCTGATTTTTTTTAAAAGTCACGTGTCCTCTATTTATAAGTTGATAGTATAATTAATGATATGAATCTTGAATACATTTATGTAAACATCACCAATTAAATTACCCATTTCACTAATTCAATACTACACGTAATTTTGAATTTATTTTAAAATTTAATTTGATTTCTTAGCGCAACATTTTATTTTTTTTTTTGAAAAACAAAGGTGTTAATTCAATAATAAAAAGGCATACGGCATCTACACCAATGATCGAGTCAAATAAATAGTAAATTGAAATCGCCTGATTTCATAAAGAAACAGATAAACGATATTTTAAAGATAATGTATATACAAATACAAGTACCCGCTTCATGCAATCTCGTTAGATTACTGGTACCCACTTCATCATGTCCCGAAGGAGCTATCGTTTGAGCTATCGACCATGAATGCGATTCCATAATGACCTTCATTCCTGAATCAAACCCATAAAAATCATGACGATCTATAACCTCGGTCATGGAGAACACCTCGATCAGGGAGAACACCAAAACATACCAAAACAATATCAAACTCTCACAAGGGGAGATTAACAAAACCCAAATAAATTAGAAATTTATTGAAGCAAAAAAAGATTTTAACAAGAGAACGATGAATGAAGGAATTATAAAGGGAATGAGATTTTCCACCGATGAAAAACCGATGGAAGCCCTCTAAAAATTTTTTGAAGGAGACTAGGATTTAGGAGGGGCATAGAGTTTAGGAGAGGCTAGGGGTTGAAAAACTTTTTATAGCATTAAGATCAACAAAACAGGTCCATTATCCCTGTAAACAGTTGTAAAGCTCACTATTTCAATTTGGGACCATTGTTATGCTATTTGTAAAACTAATGTTACATCTAAGTCCAGCTAGCTAGCTAATGCTCCTCTCCGAAAAGGCGCTAGTTGACATAATTTAACATTCATGACTACAACTGTAAAGGTTTTTAGAATTTATTTGGTCGGAAAATGCTAGGTCTTGAGTCCTTAACGAAAAGCTCGTGAAAAATACAAATTTAAATGAAAAAAATGGTTCAAATCCACTTAACTCAACTAATTATCACTTTTGACTCAAACTAAAGTCAAGTTTTATCGATTATGTCCAAAGGATTAGCGGATAGAAATTTGAATTGTAATTTTGAGTTTAAAATGTAACTTTTTCGAGTTTTAACGAGTTGAGTTTGAACTGAACAATTTCAAACTAGTCTTGAGCTAGCTAAGCTCGAACATGTCAAAACTCGACTCGAGCTCATTTTTTCAACAAACAATTTTTTGTGTTTGAGCTCGAACTCAAATTCTTAACGAACAAACCGAATCGAACCAAGATCGAACTTGTTCATGGCTCTAAATACACAATATTTCTTGCGATTTACTAAGTTCGATAAAGTGAAAATTTATGAGCTCGTATATTTACATACTCCTATAGAATAGGTATTACCGTCTATCCTTCATAATTAAATCTGTTGGACCAATTATCGGTTAGAGATTCACTTATATGAAAGCTTGAAATTAAATATTTTGGACAATTCTGCTTGTTACGGAGTACATGTTAGAGAGGAGTATACGGTCATCTTTATAGGAAAACCAATTTTTTTTAAATTTAAATTATCGGTTAGAGATTCATTTATATGAAAGCTTCAAGTTATATATTTTGGACATTTCTGCTTGTTACTTGTTAGAGAGGACTATCAGGTCTTTGTAGGAAAAACAATCTTTTTAAAATTCAATTGCCGTTCATCAAATATATTACTTTATTGTGCAATGCACAATCTTTTTAGGAACTTATGTTCAAAATTTTTGAACATGAGTTATGCATGGAATATATAGTTAGTCTCTACTCGTACTCGTATATAAAGAAATTTAACAAATAAAATTTGTACATAATCCCCAAATGTTTTGTCCCGCCCCTTATTTTAGCTTGGGGCTCATTAAAGTATTTTAAAGTAACCATATATTTGTATATATCCTTTGTAAAAAGCTGATTGGGTTGGTTGGTTTATATTACAAGAAATCTATTGATCATGTTATTATTTGAAAACACTTTAGAACAAAATCTTTATCAAAACTTGGTTTGATATTCTATGACCTATGTTTCGACTTTTCTCTGCTTTTCATGAGAGCTAGTAAAAATAAAAAGGAAAAAAGCAACAAAAAAAAGTTGGGAGAGAAACAAGAAGTGAAAAGAGACAAGTAGTTTTAAGGAATGTGGAAACCAAAGTAGATTTGATTCATCTTGTACTACAAAACAAACATAGTTAGGAAAAAGTAGTTTAGAGAAGATCAAAATTTGCTTTTTGTGATTTAGGTCTTTCTTGTACGTAAGAGATTCTTTAACGTTGCATGTGGTCGTAAACTTCACATTCATGTGCCTGTATCCGTTCGCAAACATGATTAAGTTTTAGGAAAATATTAGAAATATTAAATTGGGTATAATTTCTTTTATAAAATGACAAGTGTCTTAGAGGTCGTTTGTGATTACTTAAAATAAGTTACTTTTGATTTAATGGAGGTGTTTTTAACTTAAAGGAGAAAGTAAAGTTGTATACTTTAAGTTGAATAAAAGTGTTTGGGTAATTTTACTTAAAATTAAATGGGGGTTTAATAATTTTGACTTAAAGTGAAATTTGACTTAAAAAAATTTTAAATTCATAATATTTGAACTTTATAAGAATCTATGAAAAAAAAACCTCGATAAATCATAAATCATAAGTCAAAAGTATCTGAATGGAACTTATGAATTAAAGTAGTTTTTTAACTTAAAGCCGACTTAAAGCCTCCGTTGCCAAACACCCCAAAAACGACTTAAATCTAATTTTTGCTTTAAGCACAAATACCCAAACAGGCTCTTAGTTTCATCGATTATAATTCAATTAAATAGCTGCATTCATTGTGATTCATACCAATATCAACCAATAAAAACATTTCATAGTGTCCCATCATCTATGCCACATTATTTTATACTAACTATTTTTGATACACAATTTCGAACCCCCTAGTATAGTTAATATATCTAATCTAACTACCCGATCTCAACACTTTAAATTACTATATATATCACTTCATTAAATTTAGAAAAAAAATTAACAAAAAATTAAACAGATCACAGGATGAAATGTACTTCTCTTGGCTGATATATTAAAAACAAATCACTATTACATATGTAGAGCAATGTTAAACATATACTTGAACATAGATATTATGTTTTTTTTTTAATTTTCTGTTAACCACTTTCAATCTTAAATTGTTCTTGTACTTGATTTACTAAATATTAAAGTAAAAATCCTCAATTGCATGTTTAAAGTTAATCTATTAAAAAAAATCCTCAATCTTGTTAAAATGTGTTTTTGAATTTAACAAAGTGATATATATATATAATAATTTGAATGCTTTAAATGGATCCCTACCCAAAAATCGGGTAGCTACTAGCTAGGTAAAATATTTTAATAACACATTCATATAAAACCCCTTTGAGATATGATAGCACATTTGTTTAAGCCTAACGTAGAGAAACCTGACAAGTTGTTCCTGATCATAATAAGTTAGGGCAAAGTAATAATCTTTTATCTGAATTTTTTAACTAACATGATGGTGACTTTGCTAACCTTGATGGTGACAGAACTTTAGCAAGCCTACCTCTTTTTAACAGAACTTTAGCATTCTTCTACACCTCACTGGGAAATTATAAATTTCATGTTTAAGTTAAACTTAATTAATTAGTTATTTTATATTTAATTTTAACTAATTACACTTCTTTGAAAAAAATTAGCAGTAATCTGCAGTTAACTTCTCTTAAACTTTATCAGTACGTAATTTCATACAGTATTTAGCTTTTCCGAGGGAGTGGAGTTGGTAGACACTGAGGTGAAAAGAAAATTCAAACATTTTATGAGAATTCATATACACTAATTATATGTGTTTCTTAATCTATCAATTACATTGGACCTTTGAACAGAAAATAAAACAAAAATAAAAATAAAAGTTGGAGCTCTGTTACTTAAGACTAATACAGAGAAGCTAGGATTGGTGATGATTCCTCCTAAAAATCTTTTGCCCAGGTGCAAGAATGGCCATGGGATCAAATCTAGCCTTCCTCTCAACAAAACGCGGCCATTGATCCCCAAAATGCTGCTTCCATCCTTCTTCCGAATTGTAGTGAGGGAAGTAAAGCTTAAAATCGAAGTCATTTCTCACACAACAATTTATAATTTCGTGATTTTGTGAAACTTGTTCTTCCACCGATGGTCCCTTAGGGTGTGGTAGAGCAGATCTCAGTAATGCTACTAGGTAGAAGATTTCGCCTTCTGGTAACACCACCGATGTTCGATTGTCCCACCTAATAAAACAAATGTGAGAAATTTGAAGATTATTCAGTATGATCATTATTCTAACTTCTACAAGAACTTAAGAAGCATAATTGCATAAATATAAATAACAAATGTTTGTGACAATTGTGGGGGAAGGCCTGAGGGGGGGACCTGGTTAAAAATTGTGACAGGATAAAGGTAAAAAGGGAAATGATATAAGAATTAGTAACAATGGTGTCATTGTACTCATAATGGGATAGGCCAATATTATGTTTGTCCTCACTTATGAGTTATGTACAACACGATCCTTCCTAAAACCTATTTCACCATACGTGACAATGGTGTTTTTGGTGTGAAAATGAGATTTCGCGAATATTTTCGCAACAATCGTTTCCCAATAAAAACAAATAACAATGAGGTTTGTAAGATATACAGTACCACATTTCTTTTGCCAAGTATGACAGAGACGGGTAGAATAATAGTGTACTGTTGTGCATTACATAATCACCGAAGTAAATAAAGATTTCACAATCATCGTCCTGTGCCGGACTGGCAAAAAATATGGTACAACATAGGAGATATGGGTCCCGAAATTGTAAAGGTGGACGTATATGGGTAATGTGGGTCATACTTAGCTGACCTTGTTTTGTAAACTGGGAGTTGGGAAAATGTTAAGCTGACTTTAATTTCAAAATCTTAACCACCAGATTTTTATAGGTTTACTACATAGTCATCAGCATATCTGCTGACTCCATCAAACCCTACTTGCATTACCACTCCCATAACACACACATTATCTATGTTGTATGTCATATATATGCAGGTTGAGTTCTCGAATCTCTCTGACAAATGATTGTTGCAGTCAATTCTTTGAGTAGAAAAAAAAAAGGATAGAGCTATGAATTCTAATACTAATTAGCGCGAAAAAGAATAGAGGTCTTCCTGAATTCGAATAAAAATCACACGTGTGAACAAAAAAAACCAAAAGACCTGGCTTGTTAGAATGGTTATTGTTAATAAAGTAGCTCAATTATGCTAATGTTAAGATTTAAGTGAAATTGCAGGAGCTTACTTAGATCGACGAAGAGGGTAGACCAGCATCGGGCCACCGACCCCTTGATTCAACATTTGCTTGAATACGAGATGATTGAAGCTTGCAATATCTGTTTTAGACACAAACAAGTTGAGCCAAGGGTGTGGAGAATCCCATATACCAGTACATCTCGCTTCTTGTTCGACACGTTTCACTCTCAACAGAAAGTCCATGTAACTTAGCTCCGTCTCGTACCTCAACCCCTCCACAAATCTCAGGCGTCCAACTAATCTATTCACCACCTTCAACAACCAAAAAAAAATCAAATGCATGATTATAATGTCTTTTAGACTTTTAGTAAGAAAAGAGTAAGTAAATACTACAGTAAATAGTTAGAAGAATAAAAATGATGGGCTATTTCAGCAGGTAGTGAACTGGTGCCAACAAATCTCCATGATGAAGAAGGGGTTTATTATTTGGGCCTGACCCAGAGGCCTACTATTTTTTAATTGCATTTTCATTTTTTTTTTGTTTTGTCGTATTATTAGAACGGAAATGACTTGGGGGTAATAAAGACCTGACCTTGTGGGGTCCTATTTTTTTTGTGTCAGAAGATCCAATGGAATGGAAGATACATTAATGTATGGTCAGTTTCATATTAGCTGCCACTTGAAATATTCCATGAAGCAAGAAGGAATCAATTTTTGTAATTCTAACACAAAACAAATTTGCATTATAATTCAATTATTTGTTACTACATAAGTCCATACATGCTATACTTAGAAGGTGATTATGATATTTGATCAAACATTTAAATCATCGTATTCTGCTGTGGAATGAAAAATTCTATTACATTCAAGAAATTCGACACTTTACTCCCTTTTAGGGATGAGCATCGGGTACTTCGAGATCGGGAAGTGCTATTTCCGTCCCCGATCTCCCGAATACAAAACCAATTCCCGTACCCGATCCGATCCCTGTCGAAAAATATTTTTCATTCCCCGTCCCTGGACAGCCAGGTTGGGTAACAGGGAATATCAGTCTACCTATGTCAGAAACAAGTTTTTGTTGCTAAAACAGCTGCACCGGGGCTCCACACCTTCTAACTCCAGCAGTGTAGCTAACTAAACAATACTGCAGTCACTTCTTAATCCCAATCTCAGTTACATAACCTTAATACTAAACAATTAGGTTATATAGATTTATGTACCTTGAACAAATAAAAATTCAAAAAGTAAAGAAAGCATACTACCAGACAACTACATTTGAGATGTCTGTTTCAAAAAAGCTAATTTTGAGATGTAAAGCAACTTACTTGTTTGTTTTCAGTAATATGATAATACCACACTAGTATAAATTTCTAATGTCAATTATCCAATACCAAAGCATGCAAATACCTACCTTAGGAGTAACTAACGATTTGCTCAGTGAAAACAAAACAATACGGAGTATATTTTTACCAACAGTAAACTTATACACAGTAAAAAAAGAAGAATATTACCGTGTTTACTGTTGTCGAATCATGGGATTTACTGTAATGCAATGCAACTTCAAGGCAGTAAAGAACCGGTCCGGTGGAGCACGGAATTCGGGTCGGATCAAATCTTTGGTTCGAATTGAGTGGCACTGAATGATATCCATTGACTGGGTCGTCATTGTTGCAAAATGCAAATCCCTCAACGTAATCAAACGACTCACCACCTTCTGGCAAACTCACTAGAAACTCGGCGTCTTGAGTGAAGTCGGTAAACTCGGAGTAAACTAACCTTATCCATCTCACCTAATCACACAAATTATTACACTTCATTAACGTCTCATTCATGCAATAATAATACTACTTTCACTCATCTTTATCCTAAATTACTTCGTAATCATAGTCATGATTAAAGTGTACACAATCTCAGTTCGTAAATCGTAATCTTTATTTTTGGGGGTAATTTTCGATATTATTTCAAATTACTGTCCTTAAATGAAATAATTTCAAATTGTGTTCGTAACTTAAAATACGAACGACACCTACCATTTCGGGAGCTTGTTGAAGCAAAATTCTTGCTCTAGTAATGATTCCGAACTGTCCAAGACCTCCAAGAACTGCATAAAAAAGCTCGGAGTTCCGATTCTCCGAGCAAACTACAATATCACCATCACCAACCACCACCTCCAGTTCCGTCACATTCGACGTTTGCGGACCGTATCGAAACGCCTGGCCACTAACGCCAGCGTTCGATAACGTTCCGCCAACGGTCAACCCTAAATAATCCGTCCACGACCTCGGCGCCAATCCATACTCCAAAATGCACCGTTTCAACACCTCCTCCCACAACACTCCCCCGCTGACGTCAGCGACGTAGCCTGTGACGTCACCGTGGCTTCGCATGACGGAGAACACGTAATTCTCAGTTGATCGCATGTCGACGACGAAGCCGCCGTCGGACATGGCCTGGCCGTTGATTGAGTGACCGTTTCCTCTGGCGGCGACGGTGAGATTGGTTGAGTTTCCGGCGAATTTGATGATTTTGGAGATGTCGTCGGCACCGGAGGGGTGGATGACGGCGAGAGGCTTGGTGTGATGTAAGCCGCCAAAGTCGGAGGAGGCAATAGAGGTGGAGTGGCAGTTGATTGTACCGTGAAGGTCCATGGCGGATACGAGACGAGTCTCGTCTGTTCCCGCCATGGTTTCGGATTCGTTCTCGTGAACAAAATGCTCTAAGTAAGCTATCATATTGAAACTGAGGTGTTTAAGTAATTTATGTAATTTAAGTAACTACTCTTGGTATCTATTTACAAATCTCTGGATAATTTTATACACGATACGAAAGTGCTTCTGCAGGAGTTTATGAGAATGAGCAGGGGAGTTTATGCTTTAAATAGCAGCAGGTTTGGATGAAGAGGGGATTTAAATAAACGTGGTTAGAAAATTTTTATTTTTTCTTGCTAAATCGTGGTTAGAAAATTTGATTTAATTTAAGTTGATTTTTGGGATAATAAAGGTGATGTAAGCGAAAGCTTCTGAGAATAGTGTCGATGTTCTGATCCTGTTGATATCCTCTGTCTGCCACTTCTACTTGTTGTCTCTAATCTTCTTTCTCTTTCCCAGGTTATCTTTTAACCTCTGCCTGTTAAATATAGAGGAGAATAATGTTCATCAGGTGATTTATGGAAACTAACATGAGATTTTAGTATAATTTTTTTAATAGTAATTTTGTAATAATTAAACATAATCCTTTGTATTTACAAAAATAACTAATAACTAATAATCTCAGGAAACTTGTCTCTCTCTAGAAAAGAAAAGCAAGCCCAATATAAAATTACATTTTATTTCAACTACGTGCCTCATATTTATTTGTATTACAGTACTTACAAGTTACAACTTACAATTGATAGTAATCAGTTTTACACTGAGATTATCAAATTTTGTTTAATTAGATTTTGCATGTGATTACTGAGATTATCAATTTTGTTTAATTAGATTTTGCATGTGATTTACACTTTGGCCTTAACCGAATTTTTTCTTTTGAAACTTGTGGTTCACCATTTTATTAATGTTTTACTGCGCTATCATTATTATTATTATTAATTTTTTTTTTTGACAAAACTTACCTTCACGTACATGAATTGTATCGAAATATCTATAATCGAAGAATAGAAGTTTCTTTCGTTCCAAAAAGTTCATCATCTAACCGAAGAGCACGCATGTTGCCCCCGGACATTTAGATAATAAGACCTTCAAGTCTGAAAAAAAAACCCCACAAAGAAGGGCCTCGTTAAAACCCCACAAGAACAAAACCCAATGGGAAAAAACTCAAGGGGGAAAAAGAGTGCCCTCAAAAAACAAAAATATATCGTTATACAAAGTGATTACTAAATAAAAACTAGAACTTGTTGCTTTTGTGAATCCGCATTGCCATCAGTAGTTTTCGCATACTTGTCTTCTCTTTTACTCGCTCTCGTTCCATTACTTCCTTTTGAAAGTCAAAATTGAACCTTTTTCAAATTTTCTTGTTGCTATTTAACTTCTCTTTTGCCAAAGATTTACTCTGCACCTTGCACCTTGACAGTTCCATAACTTCATTTTGAAAAACAAAACTGAATCTTCTTAAATCTTAATACTTCTTTGTTGCTATAAAACTGCAAATTACCAAACGAAACCGTCAAAAAAGGAATAAAACCAAGATCAAGGATATTAAAACTATTATGAACTTTGACAAAATAAATGTTGACTTCTAACCAAAGGGAATCCCTTTGGTTAGATATCTAACATAATAATAGATAATTTTTAAGACTCATATATTAAATAGAGAAAAAGGAACCGAAGATACATCTCAGGTAATTTTTTCTGAGATAGTTGCAAAATAGCTTTAAATTTTATTGGGCTCGCAGGGCCAATTAAAAAATTCTGAATTTACTAAAATACCCACCCTATTTTTACATATAAAAGATGGGTATCACAGGGAAGTTACCTGAGATATATCTCAGGTTCCCTTATCTATTAAATAATAACCAAAAACATGATATTAATTATATTAAAACTTATATGAATTTTGACTAAAGAGGTTTCCTTTGACTAGACATATAAATCAAAAACCATATAAAATAATATTGCATTTTAAGATTCGATATTTATAAAATAAATAATTACTACCTTAGCAAGTAAATCCTTGATTTAAAAAGTTATTTAGAATAACTGTTACTGCGCTATCATTATTTATGTTTAAGTGTTTAACTGTTACACATGATTTTTTTTTCGTTAGGAAAGATAAGGATGATTAGGAACCTCAAATTTCAAAATAAGAAATCTAGATACGTGTGTGCACATATACATGCACATGAAATATCTATAAATTTATGTGGGTATTTGGGATATTTTAAAATAAATAAATTTTGTCGTAAAATTAATAAATTTATAACTTTTATTAATAAGTGAAATCCTTTTTTAAAGGTACCTAAAGTTTAGTTTGCACTATATTTTGGTTTCAACCGTTTTTGGTTCGCACTATATTTTGATTTCACCCTTAAAATCCTATTTTCCCTAGAATTCTATGTTGTTTTTTTTAAAAATAGAATAAAAATAGAAATCCTATCATAATTATAATTCTTTTTGTAATTTTTATCTTATTATAATTATAATTCTTCTATTTGTAATTTAAAAAAAAAATATCATATTTTCCCTAAAATACTATGTTCCTTTAAAAAGAGTTAAAAATAGAGTTCTTATGATGATTATAATTCTTTTGTTTATAAAATTTTTAAATTGAAAAAAATCAACGATAAAAAATCACCAACAAATAGAGTGTAAAACACCAACGAATACGTAGCCAGATCGTATAACATTTGATAAAAAACTAACGAATCTATAACCTTTATTAATAAATTTCTGTTTAATGATATTTTCGTAACAAATTTGGTTTCACCCTTATTTCATAACAGATTCCTACTCCCCTAAAATTCATATTATTTTCTAAAACAATTGTTTGGAATTTTGTTATAATTATAATTCTTTTACTATAATATTACTGAATTGTCACTACACCATATATAGCCTATTGCAACACCGATATGTATAAGTGTTACAAAAAGTGTTACAATAGACATAAAACTTAGTAGTCTATTGCAATATTTTTACAGTGTTGCAAAAAATACCAAAAGTGTTGCAAGCAAAATGATAATTTTAAAATTTTATAACAATTGCAACACTTTACGAAAAGTGTTACAATACACGACCGAAATTATAAGCGGGATATTCTAATTTTTTGTTCGCGGGCTTGCCAAAATTTTTTCGTGCCAAAATATTATTACACAGAAATAATGTTTTATTACATAAAAACACGAAACCTCACTCTCATCTCTCTCTCACAGACCTCTCTCAGATAGAGCTGTAAACGAACAGAGCTGTTCGCGAACACCTCGAGCTCGGCTCGATAAAAGCTCGGTTCGGCTCGAGCTCGAACAAAATTTTTGTTCGTTAAGCTCGGCTCGATAAGAGCTCGGTTTAATTCGGCTCGAGATCGGCTCGGCTCGAGCTCGGCTCGTCGGCTCGTTAAAGCTCGAAAAAAAAATAAATTTTCACTTTTTATTTTTTTATCTCCAACAAAATTAATTTTTATTTATTGAAAATTTGGCAATATCACAAAATTAGATATATCTTGACATCCATACGGTTGGATCGTCGAGAAATATTTTTAAAAAAATAGAAACAATTCGTGACACATCATTAGTTACTAGTACTAGTTAGAATAGTAGTGATCTACTAAGATCTCCAACCAAATTAATTTTTATTTTTTGAAAATTTGGTAATATCACTAAATTAAATATATATTGACATCCGTACGGTTGGATCGTTGAGAAATACTTTTTAAAAAATAGAAACAACAATTCGTGAAAAATCACTAATTACTAGTACTAGTTAGAATAATCGTGATATTCTAAGATCTCCAACCAAATTAATTTTTTATTTTTTGAAAATTTGGGAATATCACTAAATTAGATATATCTTGACATCCATACAGTTGGATCGTCGAGAAATATTTTTTAAAAAATAGAAACAACAATTCATGAAAAAGCACTAATTACTAGTACTAGTAAGAATAGTCGTGATCTACTACTCCAGCCAAATTAATTTTATATTTTTTGAAAATTTGAGAATATCACTAAATTAGTTATATCTCGACATCCGTACGGTTTGATAGTCGAGAAATATATTTTAAATAATAGAAACAACAATCTGTGACAAAGCACTAGTTACTAGTATTAATTAGAATATTAGTGATCTACTAAGATCTTCAACCAAGTTAATTGTTCGTGAACAGCTCGAGCTCGGATCGAGCTCGGCTCGGCTCGAGGCTGTTCGTGAACAACTCGAGTTCGGCTCGGTTCGTTAAGAAATCAGCTCGGTTCGTTAAGATCAAAGCTCGGCTCGGTTCGTTAAGATCAAAGCTCGGCTCGTTTCGGTCAAAGCTCGGCTCGGCTCGGTTCGTTTACAGCCCAGATCTCACTATCTCTCGACTCTCTCGACATCACTCTCGACCATGTCTCCCTCTCTCATCTCTCTCACTCATCTCTCTCTCACTAATCTCTCACTCCTCTCTCCGTCACTCTCTCAGATCTCACTTATCTCTCTCGACCTCACTCTCGACCTCACCGGCCTCTCTTGACCATCTATCCCTCTCTCATCTCTCTCACTAATCTCTTACACCTCTCTCAAGCCCTTAATTCAAACCGCAAAATCCCAAATCGATTAGATTTAGAAAAGTTGGAGTGGACTGTGCATATTCAATTAGAACTTTATTTCAAGGTAAATTACCTATATTTTTTCGATTATGTTAGATTATACATGAATAATATTTGGATTATATGTTGAATTTTATTTGTTCATAATTTTTGTTCGATTAAAACTGGTATTATATGTTGGATGTTTGTGTTCAATTTGTGTGAGCTAGTTTTATTATTTTTTTGGTAATTGTTTGTTAATTTTGATTGTTTGATTTGTCAGTTTTATCATGTTTTCATTAGTTATATGACTGGATGCTTATTGTAGCATTAAGTGTACTAAAGAAAATTTAAGTCATAGAGTAGAGAGATGCCTTCCATTGAGACAGGACTAGAATCAATCTTTTTTCACTTGATTTCGCTAATTTATACTTACACTTTAATCTTTTTTCAATTGGATGCTAATTGATGCAGGGAGGGATGTGTGTACTTTAGTATCATGGGGCTAATTCTGATAACATTGGTTGGAGTTGTTTCTGGCTTCTTGATTGGAGTATCATTTCCTGTACTTTTGTCAGTTAAGGTAAGTAAAATTATCTTGAATTGATTTTCTTCCTTGCACAGTCCATCCATACCCATTTAAACATTGAAATGAAAAAAGTACTTTTAGTAGCTAGTAACACGTCATTTGCTACTCAGTTTCTTGATTTGGCTGATGCATCCTTAAATAACCAGTGCATCACTTGTTATGGATACACATAAAGGACTTGCAGGGTCAAAAAGAAAAAAAAAAGTTTACAAACAAGAAGTGCACTTACGCAGATATGGGTTCCATCAAATCCGCGAGGTGCATAAAGATTAGTGCCAGGCATTGTTGTTCCTCATTCAGACCTTTATCTTCGAAGAATGTATGGTAAACCCAGTGAGGTAATATCTGGTATCATTATGTTGATTACCATATACCTTATACTCACAAGTTTAAACTTATTACCATACTATGCCTGATAAGTACAGCAGGGTTGATTTGATATTTGGCGGTAGTTGACATTTCTATCTAACTGAACTAAAAGTGAATCTGATGAATCTACTTGTGTTTGTGTTTCTGGTAGTCGATCATTGATGCAGAGAAAGCTAAAGTGCAGCAGGGAGGGTCATCATATAGGTGCCACTAGTTTTATAGTTGATTAGGGTAAGTGTAATTCCATAGAAATATATTTTTATATGGATACTTGGACAGTATTTGAGCATTAATACAAAAACGAAAATTAACTACACATTTTTTTTGACTAATTATATGAATTCTTCTTTATAAATTTTGTGTAATTCTCAGTTAGAGATTTCAATTTCCATTTTCAGGATGTGTTGGCAAGATTGATGTCATTTTCTCAAGTCGACTCCCAAGCTGTATGTGTTCTGTCCGTACATGGCAATATAGCCAGTGTCACACTACATCAGTCATCATCTGGTGGAACTGTTTCTTATATAGATATAGATATATCCTGGTTCGATATAAGTCACATGTGTTGATGCAGGTCTTTGTCTGTAATCTTATTGTGTACACATTATATTTCATTAATCTTGCATTCTTAACTTCTTTCAGGCATATGCAAGTGAGCTTGTCCGACGCGAATACCAGGCCTTGGCGCTATCAACTGTAAGCTTTTCGGCACATGAAATTATACATTCCATATAAAATAGTACATCAGTTCTATGAACTGGCACATGACATTACACATTTTAAATAACATAGTACATGCAGTAGAGTTTTCTTGATTTTTGTCACAAATGATACTGGTAATTTCTTTGTTCTCTTATAGCAAGATTCATATTGCTGATTTTTAATTATGTTTAATTAAAAATTATAAGTAGTCATCGATTTTGTGAATAAAATGACGAATTCAGGGGCCTTCTTCCATTTCCATTTAATTCTACTTTGGGTGGCACGTCAGCTGCACCATCTTATTTCAACGATAAGAACAAGGCATCAGATAAGCAATATGTATTATATCTTACTTTTGGAAAAGTACATTTGTTGCACCTTTTGCGTTATTTATCTGTCAGTATAATCTGAAAGTGCTTTTACTATAAATCAATTGGCTCATGAGCAAATGTTCTCATTCAAATTGATTGATGCAGCTTTCAGAAACTGAAAGTTGAATTTTTTTGTCCTCTTCCTCACCCTCTCAAAAAAGAATAAAAATAAGACGTATGAAACAGATGCTTAATGCAGAAGAAACAAACTATTTTTTCAGGTTGTTGCAGCTCTATTTTTTGAAAGGTAACCTTTATAAATTCTCGGCAGACACGGGCTATATATGAGTTAAAGGTTTTCTTGGCATCCTGACATGCAATTACTGTATCTTAAAAAAATTTATGCTTCTATTTCATGCAGCCTATAATATCAGTAGCTGCTACTAGTAGTTCTGGACCAGCAGACAGGGTTGTCTCCGGTGTCTCTCTTTCAGGAATGGTTAGTGCTACGATGTCTTTATCTGTTTGCTTTGCATGAGATGGTCTTAATTCTAGAAGTGAATCTCTTTCTCTATCCTTCTAATGTTGTCTACATGCTGTCTACAGGAGTACTTGATGAAATTAACTTCATGTCTCTGCATTGTCAATCACGGAAAGCTTTCTCATATTCGTGGTGAATATCTAACCTTAATGATTAGGAGAATCATTTGAAGAGTTATGTGTTGGTGGTGACGAAAGGACAGTGATAAGGAGGTTGATGATTGCGAGGATGATCAGTACTTAACTACTTATAATTTTTATGTGTGTACTTTTGGTAGTAGGTTGGTATTTTGAGAAAAACTAAGTTTAATGTAGAATTGTAATGTAAGTCGACATGTGTTTCGACTTTAGACTAAGTAGTACTATGTTTGTCTGTATTGACATCTGTTTTGTTCGATTTTTCATTTGGGGAATTAGAAATGTAATTTATGGTTTGATATGCTTTTGTGCATGGTATATTAAAATTTCGGACAGGACACAGCAATATGGATTAATAGTGTTACAAAGAAGTGTTGCCAATAAAATCTAAAAGTATTACAATAGACATAAAAATGTTGCAGATAAATGTTGCTAAAAAACTAAAAAACATTGCAAGAGGTACAAAATGTTGCATCAAAATGTTGCAATAAATTGACTTTGTAACATTTTAACTATATAAGTGTTGCAAAAATGTGTTGCATTAGTATGTTGTAACACCTTAAAAATGTTACTAAAACATGTAAAAGTGTTACAACAAACTACAAAAACTCTTATTGTAACACTTTTACCAAGTGTTGCAATACGTCCGAAAAGTGTTGCTATAGAAGGCATAGGCAACGCCGGCAAATGCAACACCGAGTTTTAGCAAAGGCGTTGCATAAACATCTATTGTAACACTTTTGGGGCCTAATATTACACTTTTTTGGTGTTGCAACAGCCCATATTTGGTGTAGTGTGTACAAATAACGTATATAATAGAACCAGAACCATGTATGTTATGTTTTCTTGATTGTTTAAAATATAATCTTAAATAAATAATAAATAAATCTATATCTATAACGTGTATTAATAACAAAAACCATTTTTAATGTACTATTTTATACCAAATTTGACCTTTATTAATAAGCGAAACCCTCTTTTAAAGGTACCTAAAGTTTGGTTCGCACTATATTTTGGTTTCACCCGTTTTTGGTTCGCACTATATTTTGGTTTCACCCCTAAAATCCTATTTTCCCTAGAATTCTATGTTGTTTTTTTAAAAATAGAATAAAAATAGAAATCCTATCATAATTATAATTCTTTTTGTAATTTTTATCCTATTATAATTATAATTCTTTTATTTATAATTTTTTTTAAAAATCATATTTCCCCTAGAATACTATGTTCCTTTAAAAAGAGTTAAAAATAGAGTTCTTATGATGATTATAATTCTTTTGTTTATAATTTTTTTTAACTTGAAAAAATCAACGATAAAAAATCACCAACAAATAGAGGGTAAAACACCAACGAATACGTAGCCAGATCGTATAACATTTGATAAAACACTAACGAATCTATAACCTTTATTAATAAATTTCTGTTTAATGATATTTTCGTAACAAATTTGGTTTCACCCTTATTTCATCACAGATTCCTACTCCCCTAAAATTCATATTATTTTCTAAAACAATTGTTTGGAATTTTGTTATAATTATAATTCTTTTACTATAATATTACTGAATTGTACAAATAACGTATATATTTGAACTAGAACCATGTATGTTATGTTTTCTTGATTGTTTAAAATATAATCTTAAATAAATAATAATTAAATCTGTATCTATAACGTGTATTAATAATAAAACCCATTTTTAATGTACTATTTTATACCAAATTTGGTTCGTACCATATTTTGGTTTCACCCCAAGACTCCTATTTTCTCTAGAATTCTATGTTATTTTATAAAATAAATAAATAAATCATATTACAATTATAATTTTTTATTACAACTTAATAAAAAAAGACTACGAATATAAATGTTAATCTACGGTGACATGCTTATCTATAACAAACGAAATACATTTTTAATGGTACTTCGGTACCAAAAATTGGTTCCACCCATAAGATTCCTATTTCTTCAAGGATTCTATATTATTTTTTATTAAAATAATAAATTGTTAATACTATTATAATTTTAATTTTTATTATAACTCTATTCAGTTCACAAATAACGTATTTATCATAATCATGTACATTTTAACGTATATATCGGAATCATTTAGTAGTTTTTTTTCTCGATTTTCTTAAATAAACTTAAATAAATAATATATAAAATGACCTTTATTAATAAGCAAATTTTTTGTAAATAACGTAATTTTTTATAATAAATTAATGATCAATTTAATTAAATTTTCTCGGGCCCTTATCATCTAATAGATTATTTGTAAGTGAAATCACATTTTAATGATACTTACTTCTGATTTGTGTCTCCTACAAATATTGGAATTTTGATGTAATTACAATTCTTTTTTATAAACAACTGAGTTCCATAAATATCGTAATTTTCTTTTGTACTTTATCATTTTTATAGTATTTTTTAATAATAAATAAAATATTTCCTATAAAATTTAATAAAAAATGATCAATTTTAAGAAATTATTTCGACCCGTGCTTCGCACGGGTTATCATCTAGTATCATATAAGTGATCAGTGTTAGAATACTTATAAGTTACATAAATGTAAGGATAAATTTACTTATAAGTTAGTGAATTTTTTTTAAATTTAAATTAAAAAAATTATTAAACAAGTAAAGAAATTAAGAAAATAAAAAATAAGTTAGGATGAAAGTACGTATTAAATATAAGTTATAAATTGAGTTAGAGAAAAAAGCCCCTGAGTACCTCAGGAGAGTTACTCAGTACGTAGTTGTAATTATAATTATACTCTCGTGCATTAATATGGAGAAAATTATCTCATTTAACTTTCATAAGTTAACCTCAGAATAATTGAATTAATATAAGTTCTTATGAATTTATAAGTTATAAATTTATGTGGTTGCCAAACATTCCATTTGCAGCCACACTTATGTGATATATTGTTGTAGCTCTCATAACAAAAAACTACACGTAGGAGACAAAGAAAGAGATGTGAGTTTATTCCAAATGTCAAAAAATATACGTGTTGCAATTTGCAAATTACGATGGAGGATAATATATTTTTACTAGATTGTAGATCTGTGTAGTGATCAGCGACCTTTCACATTTGTTGGGGACTACAAACTAATTGATCATGCTGAAATTAAGCGATTGAGAAAAAAGACCAAGACAAAACTAAAAGATTACTTGGAATTGTTCCTTTTTAGAGTATCAATTCGACTTGATCGATTTATTGCTTGGTATGCTTGTGATTTGTGGCTTGTGTTTTTAGCAAATAGCGTTTGCAACATGAATTACGATTTACAATTTTAGTAATGCGATTTATGTATTTTTAGCAAATCGTGTTTGCAATGTGAATTACGACAAAGACATCGGTCAGAATTTTTCAAAGACATCGGCCATAAACCGATATCTATTAGCGTTTTTTTAATAGTGATGCGATTCAAATTGTACCGCATCACATTTTTAATAATATATTTAAAATGTAGACAAAAATTTTATGGAGTACTCATTTTGATTGGATTACATGGAGTACATAAACGTTCTGCATTCAAATTATTTTAAAATTTATTATTTTGCAAACCTTGTTATATGAATATTATAATTTCATTGATAATCTTGAAAATCATATATGTTTTGCAATATGTTCATCTTGAAAATCCTTTATGTTTTACAATCAGAACATATATGTTTTGCAATCCAAATGTGTTTCACAGAACAATTTATTTTACAATATTTTATTAGTAAAACATGCAAAACTTTCAAAATTTTCAATGAAATAGTGATATTCGTATAATGAGCTTTACAAAATAATTAAATTTGCAAAATTTTGAATGCAAAATATATATGTACTGAAAGTACTCCATAAAACTTTACTGTTAAAATATATAATAAATTATTTGGGAGATATCAATTTCTCAGTATTTATAATACTTTTGGTTTAGCTTAGTAATTTGTTCACTTACCATAAGTTATTGACGTTACGTCTAATTCATACTTTAAAATTAACTAATTCAGAGACCGTGCAATCTAAATATAAGATTTAGTAGCTTATCATTTTATTCATTTCAGTGGTTCGTTCTCATCTCATGTGTCTAATATACATTTTATTGATTTTTAAATTATATATATTTATTTATTATGGAAATGAAACATTTTAAATTAATTCTTGAAAAATTGGGAATTTAACAATTGTTTTAATATATTTTTATTTAAAAATTAAATAATTTTTAAGTATGCAAATATCACATCACATCATATTTTCGTGATGTTGTTCGTGCGATTTGAAACTTGTGGGTATGGTCATGATTTGAGAAATTGTCCAAAGAAAAATGTTACAGGTACCAAATTAGCTATAAAAAATTATTACCAAATGACTTGTCATTATTGTGATTGGTTATAACTATAATGGGCCCGTCCGGGCCAACCAATTAAAACATCCCAAAAAGCCAAATATTTAATGTCATGTTATTTGGGGGTAAATTTTGATACCCAATTTGATACCTCTAGCACTACTCATTGTCCAAAACGCTTATAGCCTTATAGGAGTTAATTTGGACAAAAATCTCGCCGTGCACATCTCGAAAACCCCCAACATCTATAACCTTTATTAATAAGCGAAACCCTCTTTTAAAGGTACCTTGGTTTGCACTATATTTTGATTTCACCCGTTTTTGGTTCGCACTATATTTTGGTTTCACCCCTAAAACTATGTTGTTTTTTTTAAAAAAAATATAGAATAAAAATAGAAATCCTATCATAATTATAATTCTTTTTGTAATTTTTAACCTATTATAATTATAATTCTTTTATTTGTAATTTTTTTAAAAAAATTCATATTTCCCCTAGAATACTATGTTGCTTTAAAAAAAGTTAAAAATAGAGTTCTTATGATGATTATAATTCTTTTGTTTATAATATTTTTAACTTGAAAAAATCAACGATCAAAAATCACCAACAAATAGAGGGTAAAACACCAACGAATACGTAGCCAGATCGTATAACATTTGATAAAACACTAACGAATCTATAACCTTTATTAATAAATTTCTGTTTAATGATATTTTCGTAACAAATTTGGTTTCACCCTTATTTCATCACAGACTCCTACTCCCCTAAAATTCATATTATTTTCTAAAACAATTGTTTGGAATTTTGTTATAATTATAATTCTTTACTATAATATTACTGAATTGTACAAATAACGTAATTTTTTATAATAAATTAATGATTAATTTAATTAAATTTTCTCGGGCCTTTATCATCTAATATCTTATTTGTAAGTGAAATCACGTTTTAATGATACTTACTTCTAGATTTGTGTGTCCTAGAAATATTGAAATTTTGATGTAATTACAGTTTTTTTTTATAAACTATTGAGTTCCATAAATATCGTAATTTTCTTTTGTACTTTTATCATTTTTATAGTATTTTTTAATGATAAATAAAATATTTCCTATAAAATTTAATAAAAAATGATCAATTTTAATAAATTATTTCGACCCGTGCTTCGCACGGGCTATCATCTAGTTTAGAGTAAAATATGGAATCCAGTTACCTCGCGGTCATTGGTCATTTGCTTACTTTTTTAATAAATTATATCTTGTATATATCGGTGTAAAAGAGTTCATGTAATTGTGGTCGTCAAGTGTAGAACTTTCATTTTTTAAATATTATTTTTTATATTTTTAAATAAAATTAAATAGAAATTTATAATATTATTAAAAGGTATATTTTATTTCAAAAATTATATAATTGGTATAAAAGACTTCATGTTTGTGAAAGAGAAGTGTCCTCAATCCAATTATGGATGATGAGTTAGGATAAACTTTCTTGTAATATTAGTAGGTTTTAAGAATATTAGTGAAAGACATATTTGTCCTTATACGGATTTTATCTATTTAAAGTGTTTTAAATTAGATGTTACATAGTTTAGAGTAATGCTTATAGAATTATAATGTGATTATAATAATGAGATTTAGAAGATGATAATACTAGACTTAAATTGTTCCTAATCATGGGATAACTAACTGGAAGTTAGTTAATCCGTAAAGATCAGTACATACTATTCTAGCTTCCTAGGAAGGATGTCTGTTCTCATAGGCATTTGTGTGATGAAACTATGGCTAGTATGTAGGTGCTTATTAGGGAATAAGTTCACTGAACATGACTCGATCAGTTGAGCAACTAATGGAGTTTACTCACGTATCGATAGTTGTTCACTAAGTGATAGTTGTACAAGTGTCCTTAGACTTGAGATCGTTGGAGTAATCTTGTATATAATGAACTATGATTTGGTTTAGTCCTTAGTCTCAAGGACACCCATTAGGTCTATTCTGGGCATAGGGATTTGTCTATGGAGATAGTTAACGGTCAATAAAGGATCTACCACTTCGAGTAAAGGAAGAGAGTATCCCATGCTATCCTTATGATGTTGGTTCAGGAATCTCTGGCCAGAGTGAATGAAATTAGGGATGTAAACGAGCCGAGCCGAGCCGAACACTGACCAGGCTCGGCTCGAGCTCGATTAAATAGTCCGGGCTCGAGCTCGACCGAGCCATAAAATTCAAGCTCGAAGCTCGGCTCGACACATATGTGATATGTTCGAGCTCGGCTCGAAAGCTCGAATCAATTTCACTAATTATCAACAAAAGCTCGAATACCTTAAGTTCGGCTCGAGCTCGACTCGATTAATATATAAAAATATTAAATATTTATATAATAATATATAAATAACATAAAAATAATATATAAATAATAAAAAAAATATATAAATAATAAAATATATATAAGCTCGATTAGGCTCGCGAGCCATACGAATCGAGTAATATGAAGCTCGAGCTCGGCTCGGTCAACTATTCGAATAGCTCGAGTTCGAGCTCGGCTCGATTATTATCGAACCGAATTCGAATATTTTACGAGCCGAGCTCGAGTAGCTCACGAACAGTTTGGCTCATTTACACCCCTAAATGAAATTAGAAAGGAGTTTCTAATTTGCATTAATATGAACTATGCATTATGAATAAGGAATCATATATTCATATGATTAAATTTGATAGGCTTGACACGAGTTCCATGCCTTGTATTTAATCGGGATAATGTAGGATAGAAGGAATTAAATTGTACGATAACTATTCACTGACTAGGTTCTAGGTATTCTAAGCAGTGAATTCATATTATCCGGATAGTCGCGATATGCCGAAAAGTATCCCTCATGATGTATAATAAATATGATTAATTATTTAATTAATTATATTAAATGAATTAGAAGAATTCAAATAAATAATAATAAAATAGTTTTATTATTATTTATTTCTATTACCGGCTTAATATTGAACCTACAGGGTCACACAATAAAAGAGACTGATTTATTGATGGATGAATTAATTAATAATGGCTAGTAATTATTTATTTGTGAAATAAATAATTTATTAGCAATTTTATAATTGATTAAATAGGATTTAATAGATTATAAATTAGTTAAGAAGAGTTCTTAATAATATTAATTAAGGATTTAATTTAAGAAATTAAATCAAGTGAGAGAATTATTTTCTAAAGAGTTTAGAAAAGGAACTAATCATTAAAAGAGTTTAATTATTAATTAATTGATTAATGAGATTAATTATTAGGGTTAATAATTATAGGAAAAATCAGCTGAGATTTTTTGCCTATAAATATATTGTTATAAACCCTATTAGCCTTACCACATTTTACGTAAAATTTTGAGAGGCAACCCTAATTCTCTCAATCCCTAACTTCCCTCTCTCATTCAATCACTCCCTTGGTAGATACCGGTAGAGTGCTTCACACACCGAGGAACAGCTGCTAAGAGACCATGTTCGTCATCCTTGGATCGCGCTTTCAAAGGTTAGTAACGATCCCACATATTTATCAATTAATTTTATGCATTATATATGCGATATATATATATATATGAAATTGTGATTAACCCTTCCATATATGCATATAATTCATTTAGTTTGTTCGTGTGTTGTTTCAAAAATACTATTTCTTATATTCTTAACAAAAGTTAGATATAAATTTATAATATTATTAAATACTACATCTTATTTAAAAAATTATGAATATGGTTTCTAGACATTATATAATTGGTGTAAGGTAGTTTAATGCGATTTGATTATCAAGACAGATGTGTTATTTAAGAAATATTAATAATAATTATATTTTTATATAATATTAAGTAAAAAAATTAAAAATATATTGTTAAACTGTACAACTTATTACAAAAATTATGAATAGGACATATAGGAATTATTTTTGAATTTTTCAGAGAAAAACAAAATTATTTAAATAGAGTATAATAAAGTTTTTGAGTGAAACAAATATATAAACAACTAAAATAAAAATAGTTAATGTTAATAGGTGTATGAGTTATGTGGTTCGATAGTTAAAGGCAGATGTGTCATTTAAGAATTACTAATAATAATTATATTTTAAATAATATTAAGTAAAAGTTAAAAATGTTGTTAAATTGTACACCTTATTTCGAAATGAAGAATAGGATTTATAGGTATTATTTTGGAATTTTTAGGAGAAAAATCAAAATTAATTAGATAGAGTATAAAAAAGTTACTGAGTGAAGAAAATATTAACATTAATAATTTGGAAATTAGAAAAACATGAATTTCAGGTAAAAACTATAATAACAACTAAAATAATACAAATTAATGTTAATAAAATACTGAAAAATTATCAAAAATAACTATATTTGCAATATTTTTACAAAACAACTCGTGCAACGCAAGAGTAAAAAGTTAGTATTATATAATATTATTATCTTATAATTCGTGCAATATTGAAATTATTTAATAAAATTATACTAATTTTTTTTCGAAATTTTGCATATTTCATTTGTTTAAAATATGTTATTTACTATAGATTTTTAAAATAATTAAATTTGTTGAAAATAATTATAAAATATTTAGGTAATGAAAATATTATTTTATATTTTAAAGAAACCCGTGCCTAGTACCCCATGATTCATGCATAGACACTAAGGGGTCATTTGCTAAATCTGAATCATTATTTCTGAATGACTAAAATTTCTGGACGAGTAATAATCTGAATACTGAATGAATAATATTGTTTGATAAAAAAATTCTAAAATTCTGAATGATAAAATTTATTTGATTATACCTTTTAAACATTAATTATAGACAATTTCAGAATAAATTCGAAGAATGTATTATTTTATAATCCTATTTAAAAAATTCAATAAATTTTTTTAACGGAAAGTAATTATATTAGGAAAATTATTAAATTTTTAAAGTTGTTTTTTTCGTTAATGTCAGTTGCAAAGTTACGAACCATATCTTTGCAAATATTTTTCTAAAAATCAGTATTTTTATAAAATATTTGAAAAAAGTACTCCCTCCGTCCCTTTTGATTCTTAACACTTTCTATTTTGGGATGTCCCAATAGATTGTTAACATTTCCTAAAATAGTAAGTTTTAACACTATTACACCCACTACTTCACTTATTTTAACAATACTTTACACTATTACATCCACTACTTAACTTATTTTAAATAAAAAATCACTATTACACCCACTACTTCATTTATTTTAACAATATTACACCCACTATCTTGGTTTCCGTGCAAAAAGCAAACGTTAACATCCCATTGGGACGGAGGGAGTAGTATTTTTGGGAAAAGAATTATTACATAAGATATTTTTTGAAAAATCCATTAAATTAAACAAATATTTAAATTAAAATGCATGTAGTTGTTCTAATTTGAACACATTTCTAGATACACAATTGCAAAAATTTATTTTAGTTTATTTTTTAAAAAAATATTTGTACAAATATATTCAAGTTAAACACGTATAATTATTTTAATATAAACTTATTGAAAATTAAAATTAATGTACAATAAAATTTTTAAAATTAATTTGTGATTCAAGTGAATATAATTAGTGTATAAACCAATATATTACGTTCTAATATCAATATCATAATGGTCCCATCTCACATTTCATGTAAAGAAAAAAAAGTAACTTTAGTACTTATAAAAAAAATGGTATTGTGTACTCTTTAGCTGTTTTCATGAATAAAGTTTTGTAAGTAATCGTCCAGTTGAATTTTTGAGTCATTCAGCTAATCCTTAAATTTAACAAACAATCTGAACATTCAATTTAGTCTCGTCCAGTTCTTTTAATTTTGTCCAGGGGTTAACAAATGACCCCTAAGAACGAGTTTAAGTAATTTGCATTCAGAGCGTGATTGGTAAGGATTTATTCTCTGTTATTCCAAATTCTTTGTTTGACTCTGGTTCATCCCGAAAATTATTAGAACGATACACTTGTAAGGCTACAAGCCACTATATTAAAAAAAAAAAGAAGTAATTTACATTCATTAAACATAAACAAATGAACGTGAAAAATGGAGCACGATGAAATAGTTAAATGTTAAAGATTTATTTCTTGTCCTTCCAATTTTTGGATTCGGATTTTCACTCATTTTCCAAATTTTTGAAAACAAATACTCAATTATAAAACATATAAATTTAATTATTTATAAAAAATAAATGAATATTCTAAAAATTGAAAATTTTAAATATTTTAAAGGTTATGTATTTGTCGAGATTAAAATGATAGTGAAGGCTAAATGGCGTGCAATGCCGCAATCAAGTAAAAATTTGCCCACACTAAAGATCATATAGTCTTCTAATTAAAATCTATATACCCTTTATTAATATGAAAGAAAACCTTATTTTGAATTAAAATATTAAATTTGATTGGTATTAAATTCAGGATTCGATTTCTTACAACTATAAAATTATATAAAATTCATTTACTTTAATGTTTATAACTTCATCTCGGGTTCGATTCTTTACAATTATATAATTATATAAAATTTATTTATTTTAATTTCTTTAATTTCACGATCTTCACCTCGGATTCGATTCCTCATAACTAAATAATTAAAATAGTACTTATTTATTTATTTATAAATATTGATATTTTAATCTTAACTCGCATTCTGTGTCCATATTTGGTACGAGTTATCAACCGATTACTTGAAATGTTTTAAGGTGCCAAGTTTTTCTTCAAAATATTTGTCTGATTTCCAACTCCCTTAAAAGATCTGCGAGATTTTTTAAGTTTGGACAGGATGTAGTAACTGTAACATAATTTTGACCAGAAAAACATACTCCTATATTATCTGCAATGTTTATTTTATATACCGTCGTCGAGATAGGTTTTATCTGGTACAATTGTCATATAAAACTAGTTATTTTACTTGGTAAGATTTTACTTATAGTTTGCAGTATCCCAAGACAAAGAAAGCTAGATTTGCTTAGCTTAGCTCTTACGAGTACATTTGAATAGCAAGTCCATTTGTTGATTGTAACTTCTTCGATCAAGGTCGGCCATATTTTATTTATCTACAAATGTAGATTCGGAGACTTAAATTTATTTAATGAAATTAATCTTTTTTTTCTTATTCAAACTTAGAATAAGTATTTAGTTACTCCCCAATCCCACTCATTTCTATACGTTTTTTTTTAAGTTTCCGATGCTTTTTGTGCATGACTTGTATAATTGTTTGATTACATGAATTGACAATTTATAAAGTCAATGAATTTACATATTATATGTATGATGATTTGATTTTGTAGAATCTTTGCTACACTGTAACCATTTAATTATTTATCTGATTTGACTTGCTTAGGTTTGATTATAGACATGTACAACTTATATAGTTAAATAAATATGTACGTTGAACCGATTTTTATCCTGCATCGATCGTCTGTTGCTTTTCTATAGCCACAAAATCTTTGAGCTGACGAGGAGATGGACATTGGACAGTATAGTGCATATCCCACTTATCATTCCAGATCCTGAATTCAATTTAATTTATGTATTCTCGTTTACGTTTAATTTAATATTAATACGTTTGTATCTTACTCCCTCCGTCCATTTCATTTCTTTACACTTTCTATTTTGGGCCGTCCATTCCATTTCTTTACATTACTAAAAATAGTAACTTTTAACAATAAAATACATTATTACATCCACTACTTCACTCCATCTTTTCAACCCTTTACACTATTACACCCACTACTTCACTTATTTTAATAATAAAATTACTATTAAACCCACTACTTCATTTATTTTAACAATATTACATCCACTATCTTGATTTCCATGCAAAAAGTAAACGTAAAGAATTGAAAAAAACAGGAGTAATATTTAGAATTTAGTCTGTAGATTTTAGCATTTGACGCAGATCTGAGTTATCTATACGCTTGTAGGCTAGATAGATATGTGTGAACTTTTACCAAGATTATCCTAGCATGATAAATCTATCTATTATATTATTATCTACACACTTAACTACTACTCCCTCCGTCTCATAATATGTTTCCTGTTTGAAAAAACACGTTTGCCAATGCACACTTTTAATCGTTAATATCTTGAATTTTGTATTAGTACTAAATATAAAAACTTCACTGTATTAAAGTATTCATAAATACGAATCCAACAAGATCACTCATGACTATATTTTATCTTATAAATTATGCGTAAATTAGTAGTCAATCGCTTAAAATGAACAGGACCCAAAGTCAAAGTAGGAAATACATTCAGAGACAGAGGGAGTACTATTATATGCAAAAATCTTCCGCGGTGATTCTTGAAAACGAAGCTTTACGTCAATCTTCTACTCCCTCCGTCTCTAAATACTTTTCCCATTTCAAATGGACACGTTTGCCAACGCACACTTTTGATCGTTAATATCTTCAATTTCGTATTTGTATTAAATATAAAAACTTCACTGTATTAAAGTACTCATAAATACGAATCCAACAAGATCACTCATGACTATATTTGGTCTTATAGATTAAACGTAAATTAGTAATTTATCTCATGTTATGAACAGGGCCGACATTTCAAATGAGCAAGGTATAAAGAAACAGAGGGAGTAGCAATTAAGCTATAAATAAAATTGACCATCATGTCATTTCGAAACTCTTAGATTTAACATCTAGTTTAAAACTTATTCACGGGCTCATTCAAATTCGACAGTGATCGTCAAAATAACATAATGTAATAAAGTAGTTTTTTTTCTCTCCATATCATGTGAGAGTTTTGTTTTCTCTCCATATTCTTAAGTCATTACGAATACTGTGAGAGCTTTTCCTTTGTCTACATCATGGCGAATGGAGAAGGTATTGCTCAGAGAATGACGAGTCTAGTAATTGAAGATGAGGAAAATGAGGCCTTTATTTTGGAAGGGGACGTTGACGAGAAGGTTAACAAATACGAGCTCTGTCTTGTGGGGAGACTGTTTACAGAGAAGAGTGTTAACATAAGGGTTATGAAATCTAAGATAGCAGATGTATGGAGGCCAGTGATGGGATTAAACGTTAAGGAGCTTGAACATGGTCTATATCTGTTTCAATTCTACAGAAAGGAGGATATGCAGTGGGTAGAAAAAGGAGGTCCATGGTCTTTTGACAACGCGATGCTGGCATTAGAACGAGTGGCATTGGGTGAAAACCCAGCGGAGACAGAACCATGGTTCTTAAGTATCTGGATTCAGTTGTACAACCTCCCAATGGGTTATATGCTGGAAACAGTGGGGAGGCAGCTAGGTAATTTCTTCGGGGAGTTTTTGGAATATGATACTAAAAATAATGCATCAATATGGAGGGATTGTATGCGAGTAAGGATTAAACTCGACGTAAGGAAACCGTTGAAACGGAAGAAGAAAATAGTGAAGAAGGATGGGAAAGAGTTTACAGTTGAATGCAAATATGAAAGGCTTGGTGAGTTCTGTTTCTCATGTGGGATGGTTAGTCACACGGATAGGTTTTGCAGAGTTGTTATTGATAGAGGAGATGAGCTGGTGGTTAAAGAGTGGGGAAGTTGGCTCAGGGCACCACCACGTAGGGTGGCTGGGCAAACTCAGAGCAAGTGGCTACGGGAGGAAAACGATGACACGTGGGAAGATAGGATTGGTGGAGCCAGTAACAACTAGAGTTTTAGGGGGAAAATTTTTTAAATCGAGGAAAGGAGATAAATGAGCAGCGTAATTGTTAGGTCCAAATGTGTTGTAGAGGGGGGGTGAATACAACTTTTCGATTATGAGAAGCAATAAATACGATGCAATAAATGAACACACAGATTCAAGGAATATATTTCTTTATATATAACTTGAAAAGGTTGCTACAACATTCATTACAAAGTATAACAGAAGTTCAGAGAGAAGTGAATGATTCTAAGCTCTGTGAATATACTCTCTCTCTTTCTCTTGTGTTTTTCTCAATATTGCTCACTAACTAAAACATTACACAAGTGCTTCTATTTATACTACATGTAATCTATGACCTGTAGTCTTCAAAGACTAAGATGTACGTGGCCCAATGATGTCCACATAAATCTTGTCTTATCTTGAAAGCTTGGAAATCTGCCAATCAGAAGATGCCATGTGTCATGTTGAAGCTGCACTCTAAGTAGAACTTCTACTTGAGAATTTCTACTTAGCCATCTCGAAATTCTAAGTAGAACTTCTACTTGAGAATTTCGACTTAGCCATCTAGAACATTTAGTACTTAGAAAATATTCTGGTCTTCAACTTGAAACTTCAATGCACATCTTGAGCTTGTGATATCTTCATATCTTCTTTGTTCTTCTACAAGCTCTTGAACATGGATCTTTATTACTGACATAAACTTGCTATCAATGTCCTGACACTTGATGCACTGGTCTGGTTCATAAGTGACTAGTCTTGATAGTGTTTCTGCTTCTTGAATAAATTACCATATTCACTTAGTAACTTGGCTTTCCAATATTTGCTTTCCTTCTTGTTCACTTGAAATCAATTGGTCTTGTTGATACTGATAGTTATGATCTTGATTCTCGAATTCTCAAATCACTGAGGCCTGAACAACTTTGACTTGAACTTCTCTCAATGATTTCTTCTTGGCTTGATCATAGTTAACATGTTCAATTGTATCAATTACCTTGTCTTCATATAGTGTTGATTTCTTGTGACTTCTTGTTCTTGATTGTCTTCTGGTTAAGTATCTTTTCGTTTAATTGAGTTACATTAGTTATAGTGTTACAAGTTTATACACTCTGCCTTTCAATCTCCCCCAATTTGATTGTCTAACAATGACATTCAAATTAATGAAGGATAACTCAACTAAACAATGAGACGAGAAAAGATAATTAACATTACAGTCTTGAAAAATATACAATTTACAAGTACATGAAAACAATACAAAGAACTTAAACTAGAAACAGAATTCGAACCTCGAATTAAAGATCATTTGAATGATTCCTATCACCTGGATTATTTCATATCTTTTAGTCAAACTTATATCACCTTATTGGATTCATTCTAAGATGAATTTTCCTCAAGTGAGTTAAAGCAACCGAAAGACATGAAGTTTTTCCAACTTCAAGTTCACACCACTCTGACCTTTAACCCTAATTCCGTTTCCTCTTCCTAGCTTCAGCAGCTTGGTCCTTTTCTTCTTTCTGCCTTCTGCGCTTCTCCTCCTGCTGCTTTTGTTTCTTATATACTGGATTATGAAGTTGCGTCCACCTAGTATTCAACAAACTTACTGCTTCCATCTCTAGAGGGTTCCTGGGTTCTGGGTAAGGATGTTTGAAAAGCCTTCTGAGTTTGTCCACCTCCTGAGTAGTCCTGATCTCTGGAATTTCCTCAAATTTCTTCATTATAAGCCGAGGTTTCCTATGAGTTTTATCAGCTTTAAACTGACAATAGATCATTTTGGGATAGCCTATGACACGGTTAGTATTGTGGACACTAGCCGCCTCTCGCTCCAATCGCTTCTTTTCCACTACTACATCAGATAGGTAACTCACGAGTCTCTGCTTTTCTGTCACATACTTAACTTCCACATCTTCCCATTTGAACAAATATAACACTTTCTCCAGAAATGCAGCATCTTGAGTCTGCAGCAGCCATTGTTTACTCATATGCAAGAATGTTTGATTCTGGTCTGCATCTATGAATACTAAGGCATCAGCTGTATTATCAACAAAAGAGTGTATCCAGTATACACTGTCTCTTCCTGGAACACCAACTGCCTCCCTTATCTCTCCTTGTTCCAGTTCTCCAGTAGGAAGATTCAGAGCTTCATCAACGTTCTTCATTGCTTGAAGAATATTCCAATTTCTCTCTATCAGCTCTGGTTCAATCTTCACATTATCAAGAGGGTTTGGAGCAATGACATCACACTTCCACACCTCATTGCTCTTCTTTAGTATGACACTTTCAATGGTCTTCACTGATTTATCTTTAAGCACAGAAGCGAATCCCTTACCCATCATTTGCCTACAGACGGCCTTAAGAGATTCCACTGAAAGTTCCATTAAGTCCTTTTCCTCCAGGCTCACCCTCTTCAATTTACTGTCAACCACCATCCGGACAACATTTGGATATGCTGAGAATTCTGGACCCTTGTCCTCTGCTAGCCGCATTAACTGATCCCTATACAGAATGCTTAGATTCTCAGAATGAGAGTATTGAATTTTTGTTGCTAGCAAGAACAACTCTGATGCAGATCTTCTCGTCATGAATTGGTCATCCACATACATGAAAGACATCGGGACTCCTTCTGTGAAAGACAAAATAACCTGCCACTCCTTTTGCGTTGAATTGTATCCAACCCTGACTTTAGAAATTAATCTCTTTAAAGCATTTATGTAGTCAGCAGCCATTGGATTCTGCAAATTTAGGTTGTAGAACAGATCATCTGCTTCCTTGTTATGATCTCCTTTTGTACATGGTCCCATCAATATCTTTCTTGCGTCATCCCACTTCTTCCCTATCCTTCTATTGTCCAGATCAATTTGAGGATCAGCTAGCCTTGCAAGCTCATAATCGTACTGCTTTCCTTGTAGCTCCGCTTTCTTTTCCTGAAACGCAGCACGATCTTGCATTGCCTTCATTTTATAGAACTCAGCTTGATCTAAGGCTAACTGTTGAGCTTCAAGGGTTTCTTCATCAACAGTAATTTCTTCAGGCTTTCCGACAGACATCCCAGCACCGCCACCTTGATCTTTCAATGATCTCTTTATAGCATGTTTCAAAGGTGCGTCTTCCATATCAGAATCTGAATCAATTACCTCCTGTACTTTTTCTTGATGACTTAGGTCAATGAATGGTTCGTCTTGCTCAACCATTATTGCCTTACCCTTTTTCCTTCTTAGAGCCTCTTCATCAATAGACGGCTCAACTTCCATTTCTTTTACAAGATCAGCATGTTCTTGAATTTCTTCGATTTGAACTCCCTGCTGTCTCGTCTCCTTTATACTCTCCCCCTTAGGTGAGTTATCCTGAACTCCACCCTGGTCTCCAGATCCACCAGCTGCATCAAAATCTTCAAACCCGGAACCATAGGCTCCTGCTCCAGTAGCACCACCTGTACCAGCATCGGGGGGAGGTTGTTGTGGCGCGAAACATTCCTGGGGCACAAAACTTCTGATTGCGAACATAACTCTGCTTATCTCCACAGCCAGATTATCCATTGTAAGCTCCATTGCTCCCATCCTGTCATTCAGGATGTTTCCCAAGACACCAGCAGCATGGCCCATGTCATTTACCTGATTTTTCAAAACAGTAAAAGCTGAAGCTTGAAGTGCCATTCGTGCTGCGTAGTCGTCAAGTGCCCTTTGATTATTTCCAACATTCATCCCTAACTGCCCCATTGACTGCCCAAACTGCTTCATTTGATTTTCCATAGAAGACATACGAGATTCAAGATTTTCAGAATTAAGGGACGGTGTTTGGTTTAGGTGACCTCGCTCTAATACTCGTTCTGTTGGTATTTGGCGCTCGGTTTCGGGCCTTAAAAATGAAGGTCCCTCTCTCCCTAACCTCTCACACACACTCCCTGTCTCACGCTCGTGTATGTCTTCAATAATTGATCCAAAATATGAAGAAGTACCTGCAGAAACTTGATAAGAAATATAATTTGCAGTTATGGGATCAATTGCTGTTTGTTCCTGAGTTGGAATCTCAGGCTGAGAGGCTACAAAGTGTTCTTGTACAACATCAGAACCGATCCTCTTTGTAGCATCAGTACGTACCGGTGAAGGTACGGCTGAAGTTTTTAAAGCTTCATGTCCTTTTGAAGTAACAGCATCTTCAAGAGGTACAAACTCATCACCAAAATCAAAATCCCTATGTGCAGATTGTTCAAGGGGTGAACCACTCGCGTGAGGTGGAGTGGTTGCGTGTGACACTCTAGGGTTTGACTGAGGTTTAGAAGTAGCAGCATGAGAAATTTTGGCTTTCTTTCGAGTAAGAGGCTGCTCTTCGGGGTCATTCTCCTCATCATTTCCTACATCTATATGTGCTGGCTGTTTGGATTCCGGTGACTTAGGTGACAAGGAATTAGAAATATAGCTCTCACCCTGGGATAGATCCTGCGGGCTAGCAGTCTCTTGGGTCTGGGAATCAGAAACATAGGAAGAGGAATGAGTAGAATGTCGAGAGAGATTACCTGATTCATTACCTTGTTCATCACCGCTTTGCTCATCAGGAATCTCTTCAAATGCCTCAGCATGAGCAGACCGATTCTGAGCATGTGATGAAGCTTGCGAGAATTCCATCAAAGTGGTAACTCCCTCATCATATGTAAGCCACTTTTGTAAGGTATCAGGAATAGACATCGGTTTTCCATGATGTTTATCCTGATTTTCAACTGTTGAAAGTGACTTAGTGCCCATCCCTAGCGGTGCAGATGATGGACCACTGGCAAAACTCCGTCTAACTGCAAGAGCATCCTTCGGTACTAAACCATTGATCAGCATCTGTAGGAACCGAGGAAACCAGCAGACAACATCTGTGGTGTTGAGGTCTCTGCTTGCAGGAGATCTCATCACAGCCACTATCTCAGAGAGAACTATTCGTCCATAATTTATATCCAGCTCTCTTGCTAGGGCAATTCCAAGGTTTTGCATGGGAATGGAAATTTGATGGTAATCGCTTTCTCGTGCCCGAAAACATCTTGTGATGGCCTCGAAAAAGTAATTCCATTCCACATGAAGAAATTGTTTTTGGATGTTTCCAGTGATCCGGCCAGTCGGAGGATAACATCCTATTTCTTCAAAGAAACTGAGGCGTTCTGTAGCTGTAGGTTCTGAATCATAAGCATCTTTAATGGGGAATCCCAGAACCTTGTTGACAATTTGTTCAGTCACCTCATATTCCTGACCCGCTAAGGTAAACCTGAAACCAAAGGGGGTTGATTTGCTCCCAAAAGAAACCGCACTAGTCCATAATTGCTGTAAAGCATCATGCACTAGTGTAGGTTTAGCAGTAAAAGCATCGCTAGCTTTGGAATACAAATTGAGAAATCGTATCCAAGACTTAAAGCGCGGGAGTTGATCACCAATTTCCGTAGAAATATTATAAAAATTGTTTTTGGCAAGTGAAAATTGGTGAGCCATTTTAATTAAGAGTTTTTCCTTTAGAAAAATATGAATTTTAATTTTAATTTATGAAAAACAATTAATTGTTGAATTAACCGTAATGTCCCTTTTAATTTTTCAAGAACACAAAAGCCTCTTTGTGAAAAATTAAACTACGGGCTCCAATCAACAGTTAATGGAAGGCAAGTTTCAAACCACTAATTAAATCTGCTTTAACAGTGAAGTGTTTGTGTGTAAAATCGTTTTTGAACAGATCTGTTAACTTTTGTGTGTATATACGCGTGTATATATCTCAAGAAAGATGAACAGTGACACAAACAAACAAGAACAGAGATTAATGGTAACACAAAAGTTATAGCAGTCTAAAAATGGGCATTAATTCGTTGTCCGTAAGAGATTAGTCACAAAAATCACGAATCAATGATTGAGAAAATGAAATCGCTTGTATGTATATGTGCGGCTGTAAGACTGAACTAGGTAAAAGTGAAAGAAAATATCGAGTTAAAAGATGTATATATAGACATTACTGTGAAATGACCAAAGTGTCCCTGTTAAAAATCATGAAAACTTTAAGTACATACAGGGAGAACTCAAGTCGAAATCCTATCTCGAAGTCTATCTCGAAGTCTATCTCGAACATTTTAAGTCGAACTTCGAGATAGAGTTCGAGATAGCTGTGAACTCGAAAAACTTGAACCACTTGAACCATTAATCTATCAAAGATCATGTACAGCACAAACCACAAAGAGTACTAGGGAAACCTATCTCGAAATTCAAGTGGAAATTCGAGATAGACTTCGAGTTAGGAGTTAACTCGAAAAAATTCCCTTAACTGATAGCTCTATC
This sequence comes from Kitagawia praeruptora, assembly GCA_037693485.1. NCBI lineage: Eukaryota > Viridiplantae > Streptophyta > Magnoliopsida > Apiales > Apiaceae > Kitagawia > Kitagawia praeruptora. The sequence continues at coordinate 135,246,288 of CM075347.1, forward strand.
TCGAACATCAAGTCGAAATTCGAGTTGAGTTTCGAGATAGAGTCCAACTCGAAGTTGTAAACTAACTCGAAGTATTCTCAGTTCTTTTCAAAAATATTTCCAAAAATGGAACCTTATCTCAACCTTCGAGATAAAGTTCGAGATAGAAATTATCTCGAATATTTTGAAGAAAATAAATAGGCACACTGGTAACTCTAAGTCGAACTCTAAGTCGAATTTCGAGTTGAATTTCGAGATAGAGTCTAACTCGAAATTCTTCCCAGACTTAGAATTTTCAAAACTTCACTCTGGAAGCTCAAATCGAAATTCAAGTCGAATTTCTAGATGAGTTTCGAGATAGATACTAACTCGAAATTTTGAAGATACTTAGATTAATTTGACAATTTTTCTTTGAAAAACTCAACAATTAATTTTGCCAAATTAATATAAATATCAATTCAAGGATTTTTAATATATGACATAATTAAAACATTCCTTGATAATTCTAAGGCCTCTAATTACATGAAAAACACAGGTAAATTCATCTAAAAATCATGCAAAATTTAGAATAGTATGAATTTAACTCCCCCTATGTTCATGCAATCTAACAAACATAAATTCAAATATTTGTGCTATAAAAGACACTTAAAACACATTGAATTCATGCAAAATCACACTGTATGCATCCTATAATAATCATTAATTAGGCATTTTAAAGTCTAAACACATAATGATTAAATAGCTTGCATATACCAACATAACCATGGATTTTACAGATAGAAGGCTTTACTAACTTGTGTTAAGCATTCCCAATTCACCAACCAACCTATTGAATGTTACTTCATCAAGAGGTTTGGTGAATATATCTGCAATTTGTTGCATTGTGGGCACGAAATGTAGCTCCACAGTCCCCTCCTCGACATGTTCTCTTATGAAGTGATACCTGATGTCGATGTGCTTGGTTCTTGAGTGATCTACAGGATTGTTGGTTATGGCAATGGCACTTGTGTTGTCACACATAATTGGAATTTTCTTGTGCTCCATGCCATAATCCTTCAATTGGTTCCTCATCCACAGTATTTGAGCTACACAGCTTCCAGCAGCAATGTACTCAGCTTCAGCAGTAGAAGTAGATATTGTATGTTGCTTTTTACTTTGCCAGGACACCAATCTTCTGCCAAGAAATTGACAAGCACCAGATGTGCTTTTCCTATCAATCCTGCAACCTGCATAGTCTGAATCCGTATAGCCAATTAGATTAAAACCTGTATCTCTTGGGTACCAAATTCCTAGATTTGGTGTGCCCTTGAGATACCTAAAGATTCTTTTGACGGCTATGAGATGTGATTCTCTAGGATCCGCTTGGAATCTTGCACATAAACAAGTCGCGAACATTATATCGGGTCTACTTGCAGTTAAATAGAGAAGTGAGCCAATCATACCTCGATAGCTTGTGATGTCAACTGGTTTACCTGTTTTGTCTTCATCAAGCTTCGTGGCTGTTGCCATGGGAGTCTTGGCTGCTGATGCATCTTCTAGATTGTACTTCTTGAGTAAATCTCTGACGTACTTGGATTGACAGATAAAGATACCATCTTTTCTCTGACTGATCTGTAACCCAAGGAAGAAGGACAGCTCTCCCATCATGCTCATCTCGTATTTGTCTTGCATTAGCTTAGCAAATTTCTCGCACAAGCGCTCATTCGATGACCCGAAGATAATATCGTCCACATAGACTTGAACAAGTATTAGATCATTCTTCACATTCTTATAGAACAATGTTTTGTCAATTACTCCCCTAGTAAAACCACTTTCAATTAAGAATACAGATAGGGTTTCATACCAACATCTTGGGGATTGCCTGAGGCCATAGACAGATTTGAAGAGAAGATACACAAAATCTACAAGTTCTGGATCAATGAAGCCAGGCGGCTGTTCCAGATACACTTCTTCTTCTAACTCTCCGTTCAGGAAGGCACTTTTCACATCCATCTGGAAAACCTTGAAGTTCTTATGTGCTGCAAATGCCAAAAACATCCTGACTGCCTCAAGTCTTGCAACTGGTGCATAGGTCTCATCATAATCAATTCCTTCTCGCTGAGAATAACCTTTTGCAACCAAACGAGCCTTGTTTCGTGTTACAAGTCCGTTTTCATCCATTTTATTTCTGAATACCCACCTTGCTCCAATTACTGATTTGTTCTTTGGTCGGGGTACCAGCTTCCAAACTTTCTGCCTTTCAAACTGATTGAGTTCCTCTTGCATTGCAATCACCCAATCAGCATCACCAAGAGCTTCTTCTATTTCTTTAGGTTCAAGCTTGGATAAGAACCCAGAAAATAAGCAAATATTAGCCAGGTCAGCTCTTGCATTTCTTCTAGTAGACACACCAGCATCTGGATCACCGATAATCAATTCAAACGGATGGTCTCTATTCCATACTCGTTCTCTTGGAAATTGTCTTGATGATTCAGCATGACTTTCTGAATTGTGGTGCTGACTACTTTGAATACTTTCACTAACTCCCCCTGAGTTAGTGCCAGCTCCTACAGAACTAGAGTCAACTCGACTCGAGCCTTGAACAGTAGTCCTTGAGCTGCTATTTACTCCCCCTGAGTTGTTGCCGGTTCGTACTGAAGAAGTCTCTCCTGATCTTGTAGAATTAGCTTGTTCACTAGACTCAGGTTCTTCACGTACACTTGGAACATTTAATGGGACAACCAACTCAGGTTCATCTTCAAGATCTTCTAAGTCCAGATTCTGAAATTTTAGGGACTCAGGTTCACTAGAATCTCTTGAAATTGATGAGAGTTTGGTATCGTCGAATCTGACGTTGTAGCTTTCAGTCACTTTTCGATCATTCACTAAGAACACCCTATAAGCTGCTACCACATCTGTGGAGTAACCAACAAAGATTCCTTCACGAGCTTTTGCTGCAAACTTGCCTAGATTTTCATCATCTATAAGTACATAGCATTTTGCTCCGAAGACATGAAAGTATTTGATTGTTGGTCTTCTTCCGTTCATTAGCTCACATGGTGTCTTTTCTTTATCTTTTATGATCAAGGATCGATTTTGAGTGTAACACACGGTACTCACTGCTTCTGCCCAGAAGTACAGAGGAAGTTTCGAATCACACAACAAAGTTCTTGCTGCTTCAACCAATGTTCTATTCTTCCTTTCAACTACTCCATTTTGTTGTGGAGTTCTCGGGGCTGAGTACTGACGACGTATTCCTTTAGATACACAGAAGTCATTTAGCACTGCGTTTTTGAATTCAGTGCCATTGTCTGATCTAATCGTCTTCACAGTAAGTGTTGAAACATTCTCAATTTGAGTGATGTGATCAATGATTAGGAAAGGTACTTCGTCTTTCGTCATTGCGAACAATACCCATGTATACTTGGAGAAGTCATCCACGATTACCAATGCATATCTTTTCCTAGACAAAGATAGGACATTCACTGGGCCAAACAAATCCATATGAAGAAGTTGCAGAGGCTCAGTGATACTTGAAATTTCTTTGCTTTTATGCGATGCTCGCTTCGACTTTCCCATTTCACAGGCTTCACAGAGTCCTTTCGGAGCGAACTCCATTTGAGGTAGATCTCTCACCAATTCTCGCCTCGCGAGAGCATTCATCGTTTTGAAGTTTAAGTGAGATAACTTTTTGTGCCATAACCAGCTTTCATCATCCGAAGCTTTGCTGTAGAAACAGGTGACTTCATTCTGATTTGCTGAATCCATGTCTGCAACAAAAAGATCTGCCTTTCGAACTCCTCTCAAAGCCAATGAACCTTCCTTGATGTGAGTGATTGATACACCTTTCTTGTTGAAGACAATTTCGTAACCTTTGTCACAGAATTGACTGATACTCAACAAATTATGCTTTAATCCCTCAACATAGGAAATATCTTCAATGATGACATTGCCAGTTTTCAGTTTGCCATATCCCTTTGTCACACCTATGCTGTCATCTCCAAAGGTAACATAAGGGCCAGCTTTCATAACCAACTCTGTAAGCAGGGACTTGTTTCCAGTCATATGCCTCGATGCTCCACTGTCTAGCACCCATATAACTTTATTTCTCTTTTGCTTAATGCCCTGAAATAACAGATTGATTAGACTTTCTTCGGAACCCAACTTTGATTGGGCCCGGCTTTTCGATAAGATTTAGAATCAACAGATTTAACAACAGGATATGCACTTTTCTTAACATAACTAGAGCTTTCGACTTCCTCCTTTCCTTTCTCAGACTTGACATATTTATCAGTCCTAGGAGAAGGTTTGTCACTCCTAACTTTAGGAGGACTGACAGTCTTGGCTCTCCCAAGCTTCTTTTTGATGTTTGAACTAGCAGCAGTATTTGAGCACGACTGGCTAGATGCATTCATTAAATTCACAAAAGTTTGCATGACGTTAAAAGTGCATGGCATACAATTAGGTTGACCACACTGTGCATGATTCTGATGCAGATTATTCATTGTATGTGTGACAGGCATGGCATGTGCAGCAGGAACATTTATGTTAGCTTTACATGCATAAGAAAGATGTTCAGTAGATTTGCAGTGATAACATGCTTTCTTTATTCGTTCAGCCTTAACCTCTTTTATGCCTTTCTTCCCTTGTTGTTTAACAGCCTTAGCTCCTATTCCTAGTCTAGATTCATCACTAGGGAAATTGATTTTAACTTGTTTAATAGGAGTTATAGGTTGTACTTTCTGACGATCTTCCATCTCAATCTCATATCTAGCTATCAATTCAGTCTCTTCTTCTTCTATTCTAGGAACAAGGTGTTTGTAGATGGGTTTGACAGAAGATTTAAGAATACTAGGTGTTTCCTTTTTGAGGTCACTGGAGCTAGGATCGATATGTCTCTTGCCTTCTTTCTTAGAAAGATCAGAATAATCAAGTCCTACACCTACTCCAGTTATCTTCTTAAATACGTCATTATCTACATACACTTTACTAGCAGCTAGTTTGTAAGCTTCACATTTAGTTTCTAACTCAGCTAGTTTGTTCCTTAAACATGATTCTATTTCTGCCTTAAGGACGAGCTTGTGTTCCAAAGATTTAATAAAATCTCTTAGGGAAGTATCTACAGTGCAAGCAGCCTCTAACTCTTCCACTTTTGCCTCAAGCATTCTGCTTTTGGCAACAAGTGTTTTCTGTTCCTTTTGAGAAGTGTCTAGGCTTTTGCACAACATGTAGATCTCTTCGCTAAGAGCCCCGTTCTGTTCCTTATAATCATCAATAGACATTTCTACTTTAAGGGTTAGAACTGGTACCTCTGGTTCCTCTGATGTCTCAGCCATGAGCGCAAAGTTTGCTACATGAGTAACATCTTCCTCATCTGAATCATCCCAAGCTCTTCCTTCTGTTACTACTAAAGCTCTTTTACCATGTTTTTCTTTCACCAGTGATTCATACTTGCTTTTGAGGGCTTCAAATGTCTCTTTTGGATAAGTCTGTTTAGGCTTTTTACAGTCTGAGGCAAAGTGTCCAGGTTCTCCACAGTTATAGCATTTGAACTTCATTTTGAAATCCAAAGGAGATTTGTAGCTGGTACTCTTGCCTTTACCTTGGTAGCCTGACGAACTACCACCACCCTTAGCAGCCCGATAATAAGATGAAGAATTTCTCTGTGGTCGGTTGCTCTTTCTGAATCTCATGTTGCTGAACTTCCTTGCCATGTAAGCCACGACACTATCGTCCATGTTGTCCAGCTCTTCTTGGGTGAAGTAGTCATCATCACTGTTGGATGCGCACTCGTCATCATTATCAACTTGATGTGGTGCAGGTGATGATTTAGGCTTTGCTGCAACCATTTCCTTCTTAGACTCTTCCTCATCAGCAACTAATCCTGATGCAGTTTCTTTTCCCTTTGAATCATTGTCCCATGCTTGATCTTGAAGAGTTTCCAGCTCATAGGTCTTCAGAATTCCATAATATTCTTCCAGAGAAGTTGTATGCAAATCTCTGGTTTCTCTGATTGCGTAGACCCTATGTTCAATGCTCTTTGGCTGGTTCCTCAGATATCTCGTATTGGTCTCAACCATGGGGAGAGTAACACCTCTCAGATTCAAATCCAATACCAACTGACTGAATCGTAGGTAGACATCTGTTATGCTTTCTCCTTTTCGTATTCTAAAGGTGTCATACTCCATCTTGAGTATAAGTGTCTTGTTGCTTCTGACCTCTGCAGATCCTTCCATGACAACTTCTATCTTGTCCCAAATCTTCTTTGCTGTATTCAAACCTTTGACTATGTTGAACATTTCATGATCGAGAGATTCCATCAAGGTTTGTCTTACAGAAGTATCATAAGCTATTTGCTCCTTGTCAGCATCCGTAAAGTCAGCTGCCTTTTTAGGCTCAGACCGAGCAGGTATAACCTCCTCTCCTTCCGTACGCTCAGGAATAGCTTTCATTGGAACAAATTTACCCTTTTCAAGGACTTCCAGATACTCAGGGTTAATAGTCTCTAAGTAGAGTCTCATTCTGAAAACCCATTCTTCATAGTGATCTCGGTTGAACATTGGGATCTTGAAAGAATTTTTAGGAGCCATTTCAAATCTTGTCACTAAAAAATTCTAAGTACCCAAGACTAGGCTATGTGGAATATCTATGTAGAACTTCTGCCAAGTCGAAATATTTCTAAGTAGAAATTTTGCTCAAGTCGAAATTTCTCTAAGTAGAAATTGTCCAAGTCGAAATTCACCAAGTAGAAATTGTCCAAGTCGAAATTCTATGTAGAAAATCTCAAGTAGAAATTCTATGTAGAACTTTTTGTCCTTAGAATAATTTTCTGCAGATTACTTTAATATTGAATAAACAATATCACCTTTTTGACTTTTGATTACTTTACACACCGAAAGTGACTAACCCACTTGCAAAGCACTGAGTACACTTTCTTTTGCTTTCGGCCAAGGAATAATAATCAAATCAAAAGTACAAAAACACCTTTTTGACTATCTTATTTGTTTGAAAAAGGAGATCAAAAAGTTGTTGGGTTATCTTCTTTGACAAGAACAGATGATGAACACTCAAGAACACCAAATATCAATGAACCCAGATTAATTCACAAAAATTAATTAAAATACACCCAAGCCAAATAATCACACCTGGAGTATTTAAATAATTTTTCCCGGATGAGTTTTCACTGGAAACGAATTAAAGCACACTTTTCGAAAAAATGAAAAGTAGATCTAGAAAATGAAAACTCACGATTCTTCTACCAAACACAAGGATCTATGTTTTGTATGTTAAACATCTGCTCTGATACCAATTGTTAGGTCCAAATGTGTTGTAGAGGGGGGGTGAATACAACTTTTCGATTATGAGAAGCAATAAATACGATGCAATAAATGAACACACAGATTCAAGGAATATATTTCTTTATATATAACTTGAAAAGGTTGCTACAACATTCATTACAAAGTATAACAGAAGTTCAGAGAGAAGTGAATGATTCTAAGCTCTGTGAATATACTCTCTCTCTTTCTCTTGTGTTTTTCTCAATATTGCTCACTAACTAAAACATTACACAAGTGCTTCTATTTATACTACATGTAATCTATGACCTGTAGTCTTCAAAGACTAAGATGTACGTGGCCCAATGATGTCCACATAAATCTTGTCTTATCTTGAAAGCTTGGAAATCTGCCAATCAGAAGATGCCATGTGTCATGTTGAAGCTGCACTCTAAGTAGAACTTCTACTTGAGAATTTCTACTTAGCCATCTCGAAATTCTAAGTAGAACTTCTACTTGAGAATTTCGACTTAGCCATCTAGAACATTTAGTACTTAGAAAATATTCTGGTCTTCAACTTGAAACTTCAATGCACATCTTGAGCTTGTGATATCTTCATATCTTCTTTGTTCTTCTACAAGCTCTTGAACATGGATCTTTATTACTGACATAAACTTGCTATCAATGTCCTGACACTTGATGCACTGGTCTGGTTCATAAGTGACTAGTCTTGATAGTGTTTCTGCTTCTTGAATAAATTACCATATTCACTTAGTAACTTGGCTTTCCAATATTTGCTTTCCTTCTTGTTCACTTGAAATCAATTGGTCTTGTTGATACTGATAGTTATGATCTTGATTCTCGAATTCTCAAATCACTGAGGCCTGAACAACTTTGACTTGAACTTCTCTCAATGATTTCTTCTTGGCTTGATCATAGTTAACATGTTCAATTGTATCAATTACCTTGTCTTCATATAGTGTTGATTTCTTGTGACTTCTTGTTCTTGATTGTCTTCTGGTTAAGTATCTTTTCGTTTAATTGAGTTACATTAGTTATAGTGTTACAAGTTTATACACTCTGCCTTTCAGTAATGATAGGGTGATGGTTGCAACAAATACCCGAGATGGAGCAACAAATCTTTGATTTTAAAAAATGCTAATTTTAAGGGATATACAGCTACATTAAATATCCTGTATGATTCAAATGAGGATGATAGCGGTATTCTTCAGTTAGAGGACCGAAAACGTAGGAGAAGCACAACAACTGGGCTAGGCCATATGGACATTGATTTGGGCCACCAAGTTAAAGATTTGTAGAAAGAAAACAAACAAATAGAGACTGATATTTCTGATGGGGATTTATCAGTATCTGCACACATTAGTCCGGCTGAGCTTGCATTGCAAGCCAGCCATCAACAATGAATGCTATAGGATGGAACTGTCGGGGTGTGGGCTCACCTCGTACATTTCGGGTGCTGAAAGAGATGGTAAAATCTCACAAGCCTGATATCTTGTTTTTGTCTGAGACTTTAGCAGCTAGTAATAAAATTGAGGCTCTGGCCTCGAAACTTGGCTTTGTTCATTTCTTCGTAGTAGATAAGCAAGGAAATGGAGGGGGTCTGGCAGTGTTTTGGAAGCATAATGTGAGGTGCAGTGTTTTTGACTCGTCTTATAATCATATTTACATCAAAATAAAAGAAAGGAATGGAGGAGATTGGCGTTTGACTTGTTTTTATGGTTTTCCTGAACGTGAAAGAAGGTAACCATCATGGGATTTTCTTCGTCAATTAGCGTTGAGCTCTCATCTGCCATAATGTGTTCTTGGGGACTTCAACGACCTTTTGTATAGCAGTGATAAGAAAGGGAAGAACAAACACCCTCAGAGTCTGATGGATGGTTTCAGGAATGCAGTGGAAGATAGCTCTCTAATAGAACTAGACCTCAAAGGGGGTGCTTTCACATAGGAGAAAATCAAAGGGACGTCTAACTGGGTTCGGGAAAGATTGGATAGGTGTTTTGCTAGTAGCTCGTGGTGGAGTAAATTTCCCTTATGCACATTAACGGTGTTTCATGCTGTGGTGTCTGACCATGACCCCATCAAGCTTGAGTTAGTTAACACTTCTATCCCTAAGAAACAGTTTAGATTTAGATTTGAAAACACATGGTTGAAAGAGAAAAGTTTTCATTCTAAGGTTTCGAAGTTTTGGCAAAACCTCCCAGCTATTCACTTGTTGCCAAAGCTGGTAGCAGTCTCTTCTCATATGGCAAAGTGGGGGAGGGAGTTTTTTAATAAGTTTAGAGAGAAAGTAAAAAAATAGAAGGATGTTATTGACGGTCTGAAGGATAGGGAAGATGATGATGGAGTTCAGATGTATTTTGATCAAAAGGATAAGCTTAATGACCTCTTACTTCACGAAGAGGCTTATTAGCAACAGAGAGCAAAATTTTTTTGGCTTAAAGATGGTGACACTAATTCTAAATTTTTTCATGCAGCAGCATCCAGTAGGAAAAAGTTAAATCTTATTTCTGGCCTTAAATCGGAAGATGGAACTCTGGTTACAAGTCATGAGGAGATGTGTAGTTTACTGAAAGAATATTTTAGCAAGGACTTCGAGGGAGATAGTACAGTTTCCAACCAAGCAGAGCAAGGCACAGATTCAGTGATCACTAATCAGCAAAACGAGATGTTAACAGCTGAGCTAACATTTTCTGAATTCACTCAAGCAGTGAAAAGTATGCATCCGGATAAAGCTAGTGGTCCGGATGGCTTAAATCCAGCGTTTTTCCAGCATTTCTGGAAGTTAATTGGGAAAGAAGTGTTCGATTGTTGTAAATAATGGCTTACGGAGGGAAAATTTTCTGCAGATGTCAATGATACAACTCTGGTGCTCATTCTGAAGAAGGACAATGTAGATGATCCTAAAGATCTCAGGCCAATAGCTCTTTGCAACGTTCTTTATAAGATAGTTGCAAAAGTCTTAGCGAATAGGCTGCAAAGAATTCTTCCAGGAGTCATTTCTGAGGAGCAGTCGGCATTTGTCCCTGGGCGCAATATTACAGACAATGTTTTGGTGGCATTTGAGCTATTGTATTATATGAAATGGAAGAGTAGTGGTCAAGATGAGGTGGTGGCATTAAAATTAGACATAAGCAAAGCTTATGACCGTGTAAGATAGGATTACTTGAAACACAAAATGTTGGCTATGGGTTTTTCTGAGAAATGGGTTAGGTGGATGATGATGTGTGTGGAAACTGTTTCTTATTCTATCTCGTTTCAAGGTTCTATGGTAGGACCAATAGTCCCAACTCGGGGTCTTCGCACTACGCCATAGATGGCCTATAGCAACCCCCAAACTGTGTTACCATAGACCCCATTTTGAAGTTACCATAGGCCAAAATAGGGCTCTGGTAACACCTCAGCTGTGTTAGGTTCTCAGCAGTAACTACAGGTATCTTAGGTAACATCAAAACACAGCCTAAGGTAACATAGTAACTGTGGTTACCAAAGACCTCTATAGCAACATCTTAAATACTCTACAGCAACATAGTTTGTGTGTTACAATAGAGGATATAATTTTGCACATGGACAACTGTGGGGCCCACATATAGATGGGGTCCACAATCTATTGTAACACCCTCTTTTACCAATTGTAACACATTGAGTGTTACATAATTAAAATCATTTATAACTAATTTTAATAACAAAAAAAATTATGACATTTAAATATTACATTTTCCATTAAAAGAAATCAAGAACCAATTTAATTACATTATTTCAATAACATTATCTAGTACAAAACTGTTAACTCGAATAACTTGTAGAAGGGGGGGTTGAATACAAGTTATATAATCGTGTCTGATTTTTGCTTGATTATATGAACAAGAATAAACGAATGAATCAAACTCTTGTTTGTATTAATAAGATCAAATACAAACTCTACCAAAGGTGTACAATACCTTTAGCAGCTGCTGACAATACAAATCTCTCTCTCTGTTTGTTCCGAACTCTCGAATACAAACCTTATACAGAGCTACGCACACGAACTCACAACTTCGTCACTCTTTTACAATGATATTGAGAGAGTATTTATAATGTTACCTATCAACTAATAACAGAAAGATATAATCTATACATGACAATGTTCTGCCTTCTAGTCGATAGTTTCCTTCAATAGAAAACTCTTTCCTTCATAATATCTTCTTGCTTGTTCTTCAAACAACGATCCTGTTTTATAGCACTTGCCAGTTTCTGTAGCATCCATAATGACATCATCAGTAACACGACTGATATCAGGATTTCATCTTGCATCAGTATCTGATCATCATCAGTATTAGACCGTCATCAGGATTTGCTCTTTGTTCCTGACATGTAGTCTCCGATACACTGTTCATTCCTGAATAAACTATACAGATAACTGTCTTTACACATAAATCCTATATACAGTGTTAAATCCTTTATAAGATCAGGATTACAAGAAGTATAATGTGTAAATTCTATTCTTAACATCACAACTTATGAATTATTCCTAACAATCTCCCCCTATTTATGCTTTACAATCTGAAGCATAAATCTAAGTTGTGGATGTCAAAACATATAACAATACAACCAGAATAGAATTTATGAATGTAGAATTATGAAGTTAAGTACCTCCTTCTCAGATGTAGACGATTATCTAGTACTTAGAAGAAAGAATTTTAACTATTAATGCTGCTCTTCCTTTACCACTTCCTAGCTGAGATTCACCACTGTCACTCCTGGTTCTTCTTTTTACTACCCTTTGTCTGCTCTTTATCTCCCCCAACTTTATCTCCTCCAGTCTGGTGTTATTGTTGTCTTTGAAATGTCTTTATCTCCCCCTTTTTGACATCAGCAACATTAATTCCAAGAGATTCAGAAACAGAACAAATGAGATTCATAAGAACTGCTTGATTTTCCATAATTGTGACTTGGTTATCTTCAAGTGATTGAAGTCTTGTTTGAATATCAATTTGAGAATTCTGAATATCTTTCAAAACATCAGAATGAACTTCAATGTTGGAAGTGCTTCTAGTATCTCTAGTATCAGAATCAGAAAGAACTGTATCGTCAAGTCTTGTAGAAGAAGTTGCTTGATTTGTATGATACTCAAGTAATAAAACCTGATTAGAAGTATCAACATCTTCATCTTTCTGTTCTGAAACTGAAACATGATCATCATTTCCTTCACCAGTATTCTGTGTACTAACATCTTCAAATCCTGACTCCTCCTTAGAGTGATCAGAGACTGTTGATGTCTCAATTCGAGCTGATATTGGAAGTACATACAAAGGAACACTAGGATCATTAGGATCTTCATCTGGTACATATGTATCAAGAGATTGCTTTATCCTGGCACCTCTTCTGTTAATGATTCCTGCAAGCCTCTCCTTTTGCTTCTGAGCTTTAACTTCTGGCTTTGCATTGTGATGTGCTAGGTCATTCTTCTGATACATTTTGATGAATGAATAAGTACCAGCATCCATACCCAAATTTTCAGACCAAGATTCAGGAAAAACCTGATCCCAGAAATCAAATGATGGTTTCCTAATTTTCTCTCCCTCACTATGGAGTTGATCATCCATACCCTCATTCTCACTTTGACTTACTAAAGTCAACACTCTTTCTACCTCACCTTTTGCCTGGTCAGGAGCCAGCCGCTCAAATTGTGGATCTAAGTCCATCTTTTCAAGTGTATCACTCAAATTTAGATAAGTGCTCTCATGACCTACAGAAAAATAGAGTTTAGAAGGAGTTTTTATACCTGAACTCACATGGAGAGAGGGTTCCTCATTTGGCATGTGGCTTGAGGTTTTCTCCAAGGAGTGAGCTGCTATAGTCTCTGAACCCTTACAATCATCTTCTTTCCTTTCAGAAACTACAGGCTCCAGTATACCACTTTCAGGTTCTTTACTAGACTCTGATGTCTTCAGTAATACTTCATTAGACACCATAGTTAGTACATCACCATCTTTAAGTGTTGTTTGCTGAGACACACCCTCAAGGTGGATAGACTCTGACTGAACAAAATTTGTTTGATCTTCAGAAAAATCAACCAAAGTCATTTCTCCCATATCATAGGGTATCTCACTTGCATTCTCAGTCATCACAGAAGTCCTTTCAACATCAGCTATCACAGCTCCTGAGTCATCCTTCCTCTGACTAGATGGTTCTTGTGTTACAGTGACTGTGATCTGATCTTTCCTACTATTCACCACTGATGCAATAGTATCTTCTGTTGACTACTTCCCTCTATCTACTTCCTCCAGTTGTTCACCTTGAGCTGAAGCATCTTCAATAATTACATTCTTGTCAAATAAATATGCATGAAGTGATTGAAGTGCACCATGTTTCGAGAGTCCAAATTTCTTGACTAATTGTCTTCTGACAGACACATAGAAATACATCTTCATTAAGTCAAGTCTTTGATGTAAAAGTCCATATTCATCTGGAAATAAAAGTTTTGGTACTCTTTCAACCAAAAAGTCTAGAACAGGCCTTGACAACTTCACTTTGAGAGAAATTAGTCCCATAGCCAGTCTGTATGATAATGTAGTTTCCCATGAAGAATCAATATACAGATCTCTCTTGTCAAATACTGACATAGATGTAGCTTGATTTGTAGAAACCTGCATGATATTAGTTGGACTAGACTCTGTGTGTGTAGGTGACAATTGAATCTTTCTCCTTGTTCTCCTGATATAGTGAGCAAAAGATTTATCCTGAGAAGACTCAAGAGGTGTAGACACAGAAGTGATCTTGGGATGAGATCTTTGTTCAATAGACACAGTCTTTTGAGAGACAGTATCCAGTAACTGTTTTCCCTTTTTAAGAACTACAGTCTTTTGGGAGACTGCAGCCTGGCTGTGACTAGGTTTTTCATCTATTTGTGCTAACAAAGAAAGTTGAATTGCAGCCTTCAATTCTGCTCTCTCAGCAAGAGTTAAATCATCATCATCTTCACTAGAATTACTACTACTACTTGACACAACAAATCTTCTCTTCCTTACAACTGATGTCTTTTGAGAAACACCAGAGGTTGGTTTCTTTGAAACAATAGGCTGTGGATCAAAATTTGGTTCTTGAATTGTTTCAGAGACTATAATGTTTTGGGCTACTTGGGTAGACACAGGTGGGTTCTCCTCCAATTGAGATTCCTGAGTCATTTCACCACAAAAGAAAGAAGAATTGTAGAAAGTAGGAAGATGAGTTTTAAGAATTACCTGAACATGATATGGATAATGAATTGCAGGTATTTCATCTAGATTCTTTTCATTGTCCTTCTTTGAAATGTCAGAGAAAATTCTCTTTTGCTGTTCATAAGAAGAAACACAATGTTCTCTACCAAATCTAGTTTCAACATCAGGAATAAAATGGTTAACAAACAATTGCATAAATCTATGATAATAAACCATTTTCCTGTTTTGATCTCTTAACCCAAGTTTAATACTCATCTGACTTAAGATAATATGACCAATGTTGATTACTCTGTCATAAAGCAAACTATAAGCAATATGTGAAGTAACAGAAGTAATTTGCTGAAAAGAACTACATTTGCCAGTAAAACCTTTAGCAATTTGATCAAAGTAAAAAGACCATTCCTTTCTAAGAAAAGACCTATTCAACTGGCTCATGTTATCTAGAGGTCCATTATAACCTAATTCAGACAACATAGTTCTTATATTATCATCAGATGGTACATTCTCATAACTATCAGTAACAGGTAAGCAAAGTACTGAATTAACAACCGATTCAGTAATGTCAAATGAATCTTGTCCTAAATGTAGAACAATCTTACCTGATTGAATCTGAGTAGAATCAATTACCTCAGCATTCTTCCAAGCTTGTGAAACAGCTACTTGATTAATCTGTGGAGATGCTGTCAATGCATAACTTAATGGTCCATATGCCAGAAAGTCCATGATTGGATGAAAATCAGATGATACTCCTTCCTTGTTGGTGATAGCTGCAACATGATTGTTTGTCATAAAATCAAAGTCACCAAACTTAAAGGCTACTGATTTAGGTAATCTTCTCTGAGCTGCCATTTTTGATCTGAAAAGAAACTTGAAAAATTCTTGAAATGGATTAGTGATTTTGAAAACTCAAAAGTGATTTTTGCTTTAGAGAATGTAAAATTAGAGAAAGCAATTAAACGATTAGAGTTTCAAAACAAATATATTTCACAAATCTTTCAGACCACTATCCCACGTTGACACGTAGATTGACAGGTGTCAGTCCCTGAAAAATGCGGTTACCCACGATTTTTGGAAAATAAAATCCAAAATTGATTTTTCATGAAATAAATCAGGGTATAAATAAGTAATACTGATCAACTTCCTTTTCCTGATGACCTCTCATCAAAATAATCACAAAATGCAATGTGATTTAAAAATATAATTTTCAAATCCTGATGGTCACACATGAAATCCTGACCAATATCATCAGAAACTTAATATGGAGTTTTCCACGTGGCATTTTTCTTTTATCTGAAAAAGAAATAAACAATTAATCTGAACAGAAAATCAATTGGTTAGATATTTTCAATATTTCTTGAAACAAGAAATATAGTCACACGCAATAATTAGCATTTGACTTCATTAAAACTTCCAAGTGACTGCTCAGCTTCTCACGTCTTCCTTTAAAAGAACCAGACGCCTTATGCCATTCTCCATAACCTTTCAATTTCTTTTCTTCTTAACAATGCTTCTCAAACCAAAAACCCCTTCAAACCCATTTTCCAGATTTTTCTTGATCGATGAACATCCTGTTCTTGATCATCTCTTTGAACAAATGACTCTTCTCATCGAACTAATCATGAATGGATTGGTTTTCGAAAATATCCAGAGGTTTCTCCTAGAACATCCATCTGTTGGATACAATCTTCCCCTAACCTCCTCAAAACTTGAGGATGAAGAATTTGGCCGAGAGTCTGAGGTTGATATTGATGGAGATGCTATTCATTTAAGTTAGCTGCTCTCATTCAAGTCGCCCAGACAAGGAATCCAAGAGCAAACGAGGCTTTCATCCCCTGATGGATTTCTTGAGATGCTCTTTGTCCTGTTCCTCAGAATTCATATCAAAGACAAGTATAGAATATAAATTTAGACAAAAAGATGTTGTATTTCATTTCCATGTAATGATTTCTATTAATGAAAATACAGTTTCTTGTTATCCGCTTGTCTTTTGATTTTTGAATGATGTATAAATTATCAGTATGCAAATATTAAAACTTGCTAGCATAGACTTAACACATCACAGAATCAGATTACTATACAAAGTAAACGTCAGGATCTGAGACAATTTTCATAATCCTGATACTGACACAATACTGATGACGTCAGCATCCTGATGACAAATCTAATCCTGATGATTATTAACAAGTCTATCATACTGAAATTTATCAAGGCAAAGTGTTATAGCTAAAACATTTAACAATCAAATATAGATCCTGACAGGAATATCAAGTCTATAAGCTAAGAACAACATACCTTGCTACTTTTGCAGATGTTAAAGATCTAAAAATTTAACATTCCTAACTCACTTACTAGTCTACTGAATATAGTCTCATCAAGTGGTTTAGTTAGAATATCTGCAAGCTGTTTGTCAGTAGGAACAAAATGAAGTTCCACAGTACCATTCTCAATATGTTCTCTAATAAAATGATACCTGACATCAATGTGCTTAGTCCTTGAGTGTTGAACTGGATTTTCTGCAATTTTAATAGCACTAGTATTATCACAAAACATAGGAATATTACTAAGTGTCATACCATAATCTAGTAACTGATTTCTTATCCAAAGGAGCTGTGCACAACAACTGCCTGCTGCTATGTACTCAGCTTCTGCAGTTGAGGTTGAAACAGATTGTTGCTTCTTGCTTGCCCAAGAAATCAATCTATTTCCCAAGAATTGACATGTACCTGTAGTGCTTTTCCTGTCTATCTTACACCCTGCATAATCAGAGTCTGAATAGCCAATTAGAAAGAAATCAGATTCTCTAGGATACCACAAACCAAGATTTGGAGTTCCTTTGAGATATCTAAAAATTCTCTTCACAGCAATTAAATGAGATTCCTTAGGATCACTTTGGAATCTAGCACATAAACAGGTAGAAAACATTATATCTGGCCTACTTGCAGTTAGATATAACAATGAGCCTATCATGCCTCTATAACTAGTATTATCCACACTCTTTCCTTTAGGATCAGAGTCTAGTTTAGTGGCTGTTGCCATGGGTGTTTTTGCAACTGCACAGTCTTGAAAGTCAAACCTTCTTAAAAGATCTTTGATATACTTTGACTGATTAATGAAAATACCAGTCTCAGTCTGTTTGACCTGCAAGCCTAAGAAATAATTTAGTTCACCCATCATGCTCATCTGATACTTAGACTGCATAAGCTTGCTAAACTTAGCACACAACTTTTCATTAGTAGAACCAAAAATAATATCATCAACATAAACTTGAACTAAAAGCAATTCACCTTTTATCTTTCTAAAGAATAGAGTTTTGTCAATTGTACCTCTTGTGAAGCCATTTTCAAGAAGAAATTTAGACAAAGTCTCATACCATGCTCTTGGTGCCTGCTTTAGTCCATAGAGTGCCTTGTCAAGTTTGTAGACATGATTTGGAAACTTTGGATCAACAAATCCAGGTGGCTGTTCTACATAAACTTCTTCATCAAGTTTGCCATTTAGAAAAGCACTCTTTACATCCATCTGGTATACCTTGAATTTTGAATGAGCTGCAAATGCAAGAAACATTCTGATTGCTTCCAATCTTGCTACAGGTGCAAAGGTCTCATCATAATCAATCCCTTCTTCCTGAGAATAACCCTTGGCCACCAGTCTTGCTTTGTTTCTTACAATCATACCAGATTCATCTAGCTTGTTTCTGAAAACCCATCTTGCACCAACAATAGATCTATCTTTAGGTCTTGGTACCAGTTTCCAAACTTTGTTTCTCTCAAACTCATTTAACTCCTCCTGCATTGCAATTACCCAATCAGGATCCTGTAAGGCTTCTTCAACCTTCTTAGGTTCATTCTTTGAGAGAAAGCAACTGTACAAGCATTCATTTTGAATTGATCTTCTAGTTCGAACACCACTATTTGGATCACCAATTATCAAGTCTTCAGTATGATCCTTTGTCCATTTTCTAACAGGTGGTAGATTAACTCTGCTAGTCTCTCCCCCTAAGTTAGTGGTATCCCTTGTAGAAGAATTCTCTCTACCTTCAAAAACTCTCCTTTGATCAATAGAATCAGTAGATTCCATATTGCTGCTAGTTACTGATCTTTCCTCAGTAGACTCTGAAAGGTCAGTTCCTGATGGAATAGACTCTGAAAGATCAGTTCCTGATGGAGTAGACTCTGAATAGCTAGTCTGCTCCTGATGATCACTGTGTTCTCTTTGACTTATTTGCTCCCCCTCAACAGTAGCGTTCCTTTGAGAAGCAATAGAAATTCCTTCTGGAGAACCTTCATCATCACTGGAGAGTATCTCAGAATTCTTCAGATTTTCAAATTCCAATTTGTCATGGCTTTCATCAGTTTGCAAAATTCCAAATTTCTTATCATCAAATGCAACATGAATTGATTCCATAACAATGTGAGTTCTGAGATTATAAACTTTGAAGGCCTTAGATGCTGAATATCCTAGAAAAATTGCTTCATCCGATTTGGCTTCAAATTTTCCAAGTTGTTCTGGATGAACTTTTAGGACATAGCATTTGCATCCAAAGATGTGAAAGTATTTCACACTTGGTTTCTTTCCTTTGATCATCTCATAGGGAGTTTTTCCATGACTATTTACCAAGGTACAGTTTTGAGTGAAACATGCAGTGTTAATAGCTTCTGCCCAAAAGTAGGTTGGAAGTTTTGCATCTGCAAGCATGGTTCTTGCTGCCTCTATGAGAGTCCTGTTCTTTCTTTCCACTACACCATTTTGTTGAGGTGTACCAGGTGCAGAAAACTGTTGAGTGATTGCATTGTCTGCACAAAACCCCTCCATTGTAGAATTCTTGAATTCTGTACCATTGTCACTCCTAAGTACTTTGACTTTGTACTCAGAGTTATTATGAATATTCTTGATGAGTTCAATGATTTGCCGAGGAGCTTCATCCTTCTTGTGTAGAAAGAACACCCATGTGAACCTTTTGAAATCATCCACCATAACTAGAGCATATCTTTTCTTGCTGATAGACATAATGTTTACTGGACCAAACAGATCAAGATGTAGCATGTGAAATGGTTCAGTAATTGAATTTTCAGTCTTGCTCTTGAAAGTGGTTCTTCTTTGCTTTCCAAGCTGACATGCATCACAAAGTCCATCGTGCACAAAATTCGCCTGAGGTAGGCCTCTCACCAAATTATGTTTAACAAGTTGATTAAGCTTCTTGAAATTAAGATGTGAGAGCTTCTTGTGCCAATTCCAGCTTTCATCACTTGTTGCTTTGCTGTAGAAACATCTAACAATTCCTTTAGATGTACCACTTAAGCTGGCTTCATATATGTTACCATGTCTTTGACCAGTTAGAACAATGTCTCCATTCTGCATATTCAAGACTTTGCATCCTTCTCTGTCAAAGATTGATTTGTAACCTTTATCACCCAGTTGACTTATGCTTAAAAGAGTATGTTTCAAGCCTTCAACCAGTGCTACATTTTCTATGATGACATTCCCCAAAACAATTGAGCCATATCCCAGAGTTTCTCCTTTGTTGCCATCTCCAAAAGATATTACTGGGCCAGCTTTCCTCTCAAACTTTGTAAGCAGGGACTTCTTTCCAGTCATATGTCCAGAGCATCCACTGTCCAAGATAATTGAATGCTTCTTTCCTGTGCCCTGCAAACAAAAAGTAACTAGTTAGAATTTTTTAGGACCCAACTTTGATTGGATCCTTTCTTACTAGATTTAGAGACAACAGACTTTGAAGATTTTGCTTTTATTTTACCTGTTGCAGAGTCAACTTTAGACTCTGATCTCACAAACTGTTTGTGACTAGGAGTTTCAGATTTCAAAGAATAATAGTCATAATACAGTTCATGATATTCTCTACACATGTAAATGGAATGAAGTAAACTACCACAATGATAACAAGCTTTTTGTGGTTGGTATTGAATTTTCTGAGTCTTGGGGAATCTGGACTCAGTTTTCCAAGAAGGTTTTTGATTGCAGTCTAGGGCCAAATGATTATGATTTCCACACTTATAGCATTTTTTCCTAGGTGCATCAGGTACATTCTTGTAATTATTCTCTTTGTTAATACCTTCTTTTCCATTCCTATTTCTTTTGATCTTGCTAGACTCTGAAAGACCATCTAATCTCTGTTTCAACTGAGACTTAGACAGAAACCCTATGTTTACATTCTTAGGTTTCTCTAACACTTTCTCATCTGAATAACTATTGTTAATCCTTTTGTGTACAACAGGGGTACCTTTTGAATCAACAAATTTAACATGATTAGGTTCAGAAACAATTTTCTTACCTTCAGATTTAGATGTGTTAGCTTCTACCTTACTATCATCATTGACAATAGCTACCTTTTCTTCTTGTCTAGCCTTATCAAAACCTAAACCATTAACCTTACCACGAATTCCACTCTCAAAGATTTCTATTGTTTTCTTACTGGAATTGTTAATGGTTTTAATTACATCTCTCTCTTCTTCTAGTTCTTTTCTGACATAGTCATAAGCCTCAAGAATAACACTATAATCATGCTTAGCTTTATCAGAACTTAACTTGTATTCTTCCATTTGAATTAACTCAGATTCAAGAAAATTATTTCTATCAACTAATTTATCATTCTTAACCTTAAGTTCATCTTTTTCACAAGTAAGAATTCTAAAATTAGTCATAAGATTCTTAAACTCAGCATGGATAGATCTAATTTCATCAGAATTTAAGCTATCAAATGAATCAAGAGAGTGAAGTGATACCTTAACAGAGGATGGAGAAGTTTTCTTTGGAGATCCAGGTTTGTCTGAACTATTGGCCATCAATGCAATGTTGTCATAATCCAATTCATCTTCAGAGTTACTGGAATCAGCCCAATCCTTCTGTGTGACCATAAGTGCATTGCCCTTTCCTGTATTCCTTGGCTTCTTACACTCACTAGCAAAGTGTCCAAGCTCACTGCAATTAAAGCACTTGATCTTGGCCTTATCAAGCTTGACAATTGTACTTTTGCTTTTGTCACTCTTCTTCTCCTCCTTCTTTTGAAAAGGTCCTTTGCTAAATCTTCTCCTGTTGAATTTTCCTTTCTTGAAAGCTTTAGCAAACATAGCAAAGAGTTCTTGCATCTCAGATTCAGAATCATTGTTGTCAGAGTCCATATCAGTAGTCTCTGACTCAGAACTTTCTTTGCTTTTCTTCTTCCTTGAATTCTTTACAGCAATCTCTTCATGCTGTTCTTCAGGAAGCTTCTTAACTTCAGATTGAGCAGTAAGTGCAATAGACTTCATCTTTCCTTCACTCCTGCTCTTCTTCTGCTGCTTGTCAAGTTCATAAGCTCTCAATTTTCCATATACTGCCTCTAATGAAATCTCATCCAGATCATTAGCTTCCTCAATTGCAGATATCTTCTCATTGTAGAAATCAGGCAAAGCTTTCATGAACTTTGTATTCATATCCTCCAAGTCATAATATTTACCATGCATGGCCATCTCATTGATGTGTTTTGTAAACCTATCAAAGGTATCAGTAAGTGACTCACCAGACTTGGATTCAAAGTACTCATACTGTTGTATAAGTAATGTCCTCATATTCTTCCTGACAGGCTTAGTTCCTTCACAGTGAACCTTAAGATTGTCCCATATATCCTTAGCAGTTTTACAAGAGAGAACATAGTTAGTGAGAACAGAATCAAGACTGTTGAATAATATGTTTCTCACTTTAGCATCTTTGAGAACATTCTCCTTGTCCTTATCTGACCATTCAGATTTTGGCTTCTCTGCTGTATGTTCTGGAACAACCACACCATCAACAGTTGCTTGTCCAACGACCTTTGTTGGAACAAAAGGTCCATCTCTGATTCTGTCAAGATAATCAGGATCTGTTGCTTCCAGATGATGCAACATCTTTACTTCCCATAGAGTATATTCGTTTCTCTTGAGCATAGGAATTTTAGTATTCCCATCCTTGTAACCAGACATGATTGCAGATCTTTATGATTACTCGAAATCAACCTGCTCTGATACCAATTGTTAACTCGAATAACTTGTAGAAGGGTGGGGGTTGAATACAAGTTATATAATCGTGTCTGATTTTTGCTTGATTATATGAACAAGAATAAACGAATGAATCAAACTCTTGTTTGTATTAATAAGATCAAATACAAACTCTACCAAAGGTGTACAATACCTTTAGCAGCTGCTGACAATACAAATCTCTCTCTCTGTTTGTTCCGAACTCTCGAATACAAACCTTATACAGAGCTACGCACACGAACTCACAACTTCGTCACTCTTTTACAATGATATTTAGAGAGTATTTATAATGCTACCTATCAACTAATAACAGAAAGATATAATCTATACATGACAATGTTCTGCCTTCTAGTCGATAGTTTCCTTCAATAGAAAACTCTTTCCTTCATAATATCTTCTTGCTTGTTCTTCAAACAACGATCCTGTTTTATAGCACTTGCCAGTTTCTGTAGCATCCATAATGACATCATCAGTAACACGACTGATATCAGGATTTCATCTTGCATCAGTATCTGATCATCATCAGTATTAGACCGTCATCAGGATTTGCTCTTTGTTCCTGACATGTAGTCTCCGATACACTGTTCATTCCTGACTAAACTATACAGATAACTGTCTTTACACATAAATCCTATATACAGTGCTAAATCCTTTATAAGATCAGGATTACAAGAAGTATAATGTGTAAATTCTATTCTTAACATCACAACTTATGAATTATTCCTAACAAAAACCAACCAAGTCATCCAAAATATCTACCAACACTAGCTAATGAACAAAATTTAAAACATACAAGTACTAGAGCTAATAACATAGTATATCTCTAAACTATATGTAATCTGTGCTTAGTTCCTATTATCTTTAATTTCCATCTCCCATGTCTTCACAAGGTTCTACACTTCTTCCAACGAACTTGCTGGCCATACCTACAATGTTGGCCATAACAGACATTAATATTAATGCATCCTAACAGTGTCACTAACATTTAACCATTATACAGTATCCACAATCACTTCTAATGACCAGGAACATGAAAAAGAAAATTAAAAACCGAATTTTTGATCAGTAAAAATGGATCACAGACTTACAGAATTTATTAATATTAATGCATATTACAGAATTTATTTAAGAGGATCACAGACTTACGAAGTGGATATAAATAGCTCACGCTCTAGTGCTTCCTCGCAAAGTACCATAGATGATAATGCTATTTCAGAGCCAATTACAGGAGCCAGCAGAAATGTAGCACGAAAGATTGTCTTTCAGTGTGCTAGAACTATTATAAGTTTTTGGGTCCTGCAGTATGCAAAAACACATGAACATGCACCAAGTTACATATGTATGTCGATTTGTATGAGTGGCTAATTAACAATTTGTCTCCCATGCATTATCAAGAAAATGTATATATGAAATCTCTAGTATTGCTCGGTGCTCCACTGATGAAACTTAGAAAGTAAATTGTGAAAATCTTTACCAGTAAACTTCTGCTTCTTGTTTGAACAATTGGAGCATCGTGCCAGCTTTTATTCAATACACTTGGAAGGCTTAACTCCTATCCAAAATACAAACGAATTAATTTAGAGGAATGTTGATACAAGGATTCATTGATAGTCTTGTGACAAACACAACTCTTTTCATCCGATAAGACCAAAGTAATGTATTTGAAAAATATGTAATACATCACCAAAGTAATGTATATACTGAACAGTTCTTAATCGATTGATATACCAGAAATAAAACAGTTGCAGAATGCTTGAGGACTTCCAGTATTGCTTTCCAGTATAGTCAAGCTTGAAGGAAGGTCCTCTAATGTTAGTTTCGAGAAAGAAGTGATTGCCCTTCACCACATCTGTTCCTGCAATGTCTCTCAATTCCTGTAGCGTTGTAGGACAATTAGTTGTGCTAGCATAGGAGAATGCTATAAAAAATAAATATTAGTGAAGACAGAAATCAGATTGTTGCGATTTTGTTCCACTGCCTGGTCCACTTCCGCGTAAATATGTTGCTTATGCCAAACCTATGTCACTCTTAGGTGTGATTTAATGTGCTGCAGTGTTTACATATTATAGTTATTTCAAGTTTTGGAAACAACTTAAAGTAGACACTTCAAATTTTGTCAGGATATCAAGACTAGCAGCAGAGATCCTCCAGAAATTCTACCTGAAACTGAGAGCCCATAACCCAAAAATGTAAACATATATATAGCTTGCTGAAATGTAAGTACAGTAACCTCATTTCAAGATACAAAAATGCAAACCTGTGTTTCAGTTTCAAAGCTATTGTTTGGTTGATTTAAACTGCAATGCTGGTACTTCTCAAGGGTCGTAGTCATGCTACATCAACAAGATTAACCTACTTAAAAGTTTTGTGACAATCAATATATACACATAGCAGTTGTTAGGAATAATTCATAAGTTGTGATGTTAAGAATAGAATTTACGCATTATACTTCTTGTAATCCTGATCTTATAAAGGATTTAGCACTATATATAGGATTTATGTGTAAGACAGTTATCTGTACAGTTTAGTCAGGAATGAACAGTATATCGGAGACTACATGTCAGGAACAAAGAGCAAATCCTGATGACGGTCTAATACTGATGATGATCAGATACTGATGCAAGATGAAATCCTGATATCAGTCGTGTTACTGATGATGTCATTATGGATGCTACAGAAACTGGAAAGTGCTATAAAACAGGATCGTTGTTTGAAGAACAAGCAAGAAGATATTATGAAGGAAAGAGTTTTCTATTGAAAGAAACTATCAACTAGAAGGCAGAACATTGTCATGTATAGATTATATCTTTCTGTTAGTAGTTGATAGGTAGCATTATAAATACTCTCTCTATATCATTGTAAAAAGAGTCGTGTGCGTAGCTCTGTATAAGGTTTGTATTCGAGAGTTCGAAACAAACAGAGAGAGAGATTTATTTTGTCAGCAGCTGCTAAAGGTATTGTACACCTTTGGTAGAGTTTGTATTTGATCTTATTAATACAAACAGAGTTTGATTCATTCGTTTATTCTTGTTCATATAATCAAGCAAAAATCAGACACGATTATATAACTTGTATTCAACCCCCCCTTCTACAAGTTATTCGAGTTAACAAATGGTATCAGAGCAGGTTGATTTCGAATAATCATAAAGATCTGCAATCATGTCTGGTTACAAGGATGGGAATACTAAGATTCCTATGCTCAAGAGAAACGAATATACTCTATGGGAAGTAAAGATGTTGCATCATCTAGAAGCAACAGATCCTGATTATCTTGACAGAATCAGAGATGGACCTTTTGTTCCAACAAAGGTCATTGGACAAGCAACTGTTGATGGTGTGGTTGTTCCAGAACATACAGCAGAGAAGCCAAAATCTGAATGGTCAGATAAGGACAAGGAGAATGTTCTTAAAGATGCTAAAGTGAGAAACATATTATTCAACAGTCTTGATTCTGTTCTCACTAACTATGTTCTCTCTTGTAAAACTGCTAAGGATATATGGGACAATCTTAAGGTTCACTGTGAAGGAACTAAGCCTGTCAGGAAGAATATGAGGACATTACTTATACAACAGTATGAGTACTTTGAATCCAAGTCTGGTGAGTCACTTACCGATACCTTTGATAGGTTTACAAAACTCATCAATGAGATGGCCATGCATGGTAAATATTATGACTTGGAGGATATGAATACAAAGTTCATGAAAGCTTTGCCTGATTTCTACAATGAGAAGATATCTGCGATTGAGGAAGCTAATGATCTGGATGAGATTTCATTAGAGGCAGTATATGGAAAATTGAGAGCTTATGAACTTGACAAGCAGCAGAAGAAGAGTAGGAGTGAAGGAAAGATGAAGACTATTGCACTTACTGCTCAATCTGAAGTAAAGAAGCTTCCTAAAGAACATCATGAAGAGATTGCTGTAAAGAATTCAAGGAAGAAGAAAAGCAAAGAAAGTTCTGAGTCAGAGACTACTGATATGGACTCTGACAACAATGATTCTGAATATGAGATGCAGGAACTCTTTGCTATGTTTGCTAAAGCTTTCAAGAAAGGTAGATTTAACAGGAGAAGATTTAGCAAAGGACCTTTTCAAAAGAAGGAGGAAAAGAAGAGTGACAAAGGCAAAAGTACAATTGTCAAGCTTGATAAAGCCAAGATCAAGTGCTTTAACTGCAGCGAGCTTGGACACTTTGCTAGTGAGTGTAAGAAGCCTAGGAATTTAGGAAAGGGTAATGCACTTATGGTCACACAGAAGGATTGGGCTGATTCCAGTGATTCTGAAGATGAATTGGATTATGACAACATTGCATTGATGGCAAATGGTTCAGACAAACCTGGATCTCCAAAGAAAACTTCTCCATCCTCTGTTAAGGTATCACTTCACTCTCTTGATTCATTTGATAGCTTAAATTCTGATGAAATTAGATCTATCCATGCTGAGTTTAAGAATCTTATGACTAATTTTAGAATTCTTACTTGTGAAAAAGATGAACTTAAGGTTAAGAATGATAAATTAGTTGATAGAAATAATTTTCTTGAATCTGAGTTAATTCAAATGGAAGAATACAAGTTAAGTTTTGATAAAGCTAAGCATGATTATAGTGTTATTCTTGAGGCTTATGACTATGTCAGAAAAGAACTAGAAGAAGAGAGAGATGTGATTAAAACCATTAATAATTCCAGTAAAAAGACTATAGAAATCTTTGAAAGTGGAATTCGTGGTACGGTTAATGGTTTAGGTTTTGATAAGGCTAGACAAGAAGAAAAAGTAGCTATTGTCAATGATGATAGTAAAATAGAAGCTAACACATCTAAATCTGAAGGTAAGAAAATTGTTTCTGAACCTAATCATGTTAAATTTGTTGATTCAAAAGGTACCCCTGTTGTACACAAAAGGATTAACAATAGTAATTCAGATGAGAAAGCGTTAGAGAAACCTAAGAATGTAAACATAGGGTTTCTGTCTAAGTCTCAGTTGAAACAGAGATTAGATGGTCTTTCAGAGTCTAGCAAGATCAAAAGAAATAGGAATGGAAAAGAAGGTATTAACAAAGAGAATAATTACAAGAATGTACCTGATGCACCTAGGAAAAAATGCTATAAGTGTGGAAATCATAATCATTTGGCCCTAGACTGCAATCAAAAACCTTCTTGGAAAACTGAGTCCAGATTCCCCAAGACTCAGAAAATTCAATACCAACCACAAAAAGCTTGTTATCATTGTGGTAGCTTACTTCATTCCATTTACATGTGTAGAGAATATCATGAACTGTATTATGACTATTATTCCTTGAAATCTGAAACTCCTAGTCACAAACAGTTTGTGAAATTAGAGTCTAAAGTTGACTCTACAACAGGTAAAGTAAAAACAAAATTCTCAAAGCATGTTGCTTCTAAATCTAGTAAGAAAGGATCCAATCAAAGTTGGGTCCTAAAAAATTCTAACTAGTTACTTTTTGTTTGCAGGGCACAGGAAAGAATCATTCAATTATCTTGGACAGTGGATGCTCTGGACATATGACTGGAAAGAAGTCCCTGCTTACAAAGTTTGAGAGGAAAGCTGGCCCAGTAATATCTTTTGGAGATGGCAACAAAGGAGAAACTCTGGGATATGGCTCAATTGTTTTGGGGAATGTCATCATAGAAAATGTAGCACTGGTTGAAGGCTTGAAACATACTCTTTTAAGCATAAGTCAACTGGGTGATAAAGGTTACAAATCAATCTTTGACAGAGAAGGATGCAAAATCTTGAATATGCAGAATGGAGACATTGTTCTAACTAGTCAAAGACATGGTAACATATATGAAGCCAGCTTAAGTGATACATCTAAAGGAATTGTTAGATGTCTCTACAGCAAAGCAACATGTGATGAAAGCTGGAATTGGCACAAGAAGCTCTCACATATTAACTTCAAGAAGCTTAATCAACTTGTTAAGCATAATATGGTGAGAGGCCTACCTCAGGCAAATTTTGTGCAAGATGGACTTTGTGATGCATGTCAGCTTGGAAAGCAAAGAAGAACCACTTTCAAGAGCAAGACTGAAAATTCAATTACTGAACCATTTCACATGCTACATCTTGATCTGTTTGGTCTAGTAAACATTATGTCTATCAGCAAGAAAAGATATGCTCTAGTAATAGTAGATGATTTCACAAGGTTTACATGGGTGTTCTTTCTACACAAGAAGGATGAAGCTCCTCAGCAAATCATTGAACTTATCAAGAATATTCCTAATAACTCTGAGTACAAAGTCAAAATACTTAGAAGTGACAATGGTACAGAATTCAAGAATTCTACAATGGAGGGGTTTTGTGCAGACAAAGGAATCACTCAACAGTTTTCTGCACCTGGTACACCTTAGCAGAATGGTGTAGTGGAAAGAAAGAACAGGACTCTCATAGAGGCAGCAAGAACCATGCTTGCAGATGCAAAACTTTCAACCTACTTTTGGGGAGAAGCTATTAACACTGCATGTTTCACTCAAAATTGCACCTTGGTAAATAGTCATGGAAAAACTCCCTATGAGATGATCAAAGGAAAGAAACCAAGTGTGAAATACTTTCACATCTTTGGATGCAAATGCTATGTCTTAAAAGTTCATCCAGAACAACTTGGAAAATTTGAAGCCAAATCGGATGAAGCAATTTTTCTAGGATATTCAGCATCTAAGGCCTTCAAAGTTTATAATCTCAGAACTCACATTGTTATGGAATCAATTCATGTTGCATTTGACGATAAGAAATTTGGAATTCTGCAAACTGATGAAAGCCATGACAAATTGGAATTTGAAAATCTGAAGAATTCTGAGATACTCTCCAGTGATGATGAAGGTTCTCCAGAAGGAATTTCTATTGCTTCTCAAAGGAATGCTACTGTTGAGGGGGAGCAAATAAATCAAAGAGAACACAGTGATCATCAGGAGCAGACTAGCCTTTCAGAGTCTACTCCATCAAGAATTGACGTTTCAGAGTCTACTCCATCAAGAACTGATCTTTCAGAGTCTACTGAGGAAAGATCAGTAACTAACAGCAATATGGAATCTACTGATTCTATTGATCAAAGGAGAATTTTTGAAGGTAGAGAGAATTCTTCTACAAGAGATACCAATAACTTAGGGGGAGAGACTAGCAGAGTTAATTTACCACCTGTTAGAAAATGGACAAAGGATCATACTGAAGATTTGATTATTGGTGATCCAAATAGTGGTGTTCGAACTAGAAGATCAATTCAAAATGAATGCTTGTATAGTTGCTTTCTCTCAAAGAATGAACCTAAGAAGGTTGAAGAAGCCTTACAGGATCCTGATTGGGTAATTGCAATGCAGGAGGAGTTAAATGAGTTTGAGAGAAACAAAGTCTGGAAACTGGTACCAAGACCTAAAGATAGATCTATTGTTGGTGCAAGATGGGTTTTCAGAAACAAGCTAGATGAATCTGGTATGATTGTAAGAAACAAAGCAAGACTGGTAGCTAAGGGTTATTCTCAGGAAGAAGGCATTGATTATGATGAGACCTTTGCACCTGTAGCAAGATTAGAAGCAATCAGAATGTTTCTTGCATTTGCAGCTCATTCAAAATTCAAGGTATACCAGATGGATGTAAAGAGTACTTTTCTAAATGGCAAACTTGATGAGGAAGTGTATGTGGAACAGCCACCTGGATTTGTTGATCCAAAGTATCCAAATCATGTCTACAAACTTGACAAGGCACTCTATGGACTAAAGCAGGCACCAAGAGCATGGTATGAGACTTTGTCTAAATTTCTTCTTGAAAATGGCTTCACAAGAGGTACAATTGACAAAACTCTATTCTTTAGAAAGATAAAAGGTGAATTGCTTTTAGTTCAAGTTTATGTTGATGATATTATTTTTGGTTCTACTAATGAAAAGTTGTGTGCTAAGTTTAGCAAGCTTATGCAGTCTAAGTATCAGATGAGCATGATGGGTGAATTAAATTATTTCTTAGGCTTGCAGGTCAAACAGACTGAGACTGGTATTTTCATTAATCAGTCAAAGTATATCAAAGATCTTTTAAGAAGGTTTGACTTTCAAGACTGTGCAGTTGCAAAAACACCCATGGCAACAGCCACTAAACTAGACTCTGATCCTAAAGGGAAGAGTGTGGATAATACTAGTTATAGAGGCATGATAGGCTCATTGTTATATCTAACTGCAAGTAGGCTAGATATAATGTTTTCTACCTGTTTATGTGCTAGATTCCAAAGTGATCCTAAGGAATCTCATTTATTGCTGTGAAGAGAATTTTTAGATATCTCAAAGGAACTCCAAATCTTGGTTTGTGGTATCCTAGAGAATCTGATTTCTTTTTAATTGGCTATTCAGACTCTGATTATGCAGGGTGTAAGATAGACATGAAAAGCACTACAGGTACATGTCAATTCTTGGGAAATAGATTGATTTCTTGGGCAAGCAAGAAGCAACAATCTGTCTCAATCTCAACTGCAGAAGCTGAGTACATAGCAGCAGGCAGTTGTTGTGCACAGCTCCTTTGGATAAGAAATCAGTTGATGGATTATGGTATGACACTTAGTAATATTCCTATGTTTTGTGATAATACTAGTGCTATTAAAATTGCAGAAAATCCAGTTCAACATTCAAGGACTAAGCACATTGATGTCAGGTATCATTTTATTAGAGAACATATTGAGAATGGTACTGTGGAACTTCATTTTGTTCCTACTGATAAACAGCTTGCAGATATTCTAACTAAACCACTTGATGAGACTACATTCAGTAGATTAGTAAGTGAGTTAGGAATGTTAAATTTTTAGATCTTTAACATCTGCAAAAGTAGCAAGGTATGTTGTTCTTAGCTTATAGACTTGATATTCTTGTCAGGATCTATATTTGATTGTTAAATGCTTTAGCTATAACACTTTGCCTTGATAAATTTCAGTATGATAGACTTGTTAATAATCATCAGGATTAGATTTGTTATCAGGATGCTGACGTCATCAGTATTGTGTCAGTATCAGGATTGTGAAAATTGTTTCAGATCCTGACGTTTACTTTGTGTAGTAATCTAATTCTATGATGTGTTAAGTCTATGCCAGCATGTTTTGATATTTGCATACTGATAATTTATACATCATTCAATAATCAAAAGACAAGTAGATAACAAGTAATTGTATTTTCATTAATTGAAAGCATTACATATATGGAAATGAAATACAACATCTTTTTGTCTAATTTCTACTGATAATTCTATACTTGTCTATTGATATGAATTCTGAGGTACAGGACAAGGAGCATCTCAAGAAATCCATCAGGGGATTGAATAGCCTCGTCTACTCTTGGATTCCTTGTCTGGGCGACTTGAATGAGAGCAGCTAACTTAAATGAATAGCATCTCCATCAAGATCAACCTCAGACTCTCGGCCAAATTCTTCATCCTCAAGTTTTGAGGAGGTTAGGGGAAGATTGTATCCAACAGATGGATGTTCTAGGAGAAACCTCTGGATATTATCGGAAACCAATCCATCCATGATTAGTTCGATGAGAAGAGTTGTCTTTTCAAAGAGATGATCAAGAACAGGATGTTCATCGACTGAGAAAAATCTATAGAATTGGTTTGAATGGAATTTTGGTTTGAGAAGCATTGTTGAGAAGAAAAGAAATTGAAAGGTTTATGGAGAAAGGCATAAGGCGTCTGTTTCTTTTAAAGAAAGACGTGAGAAGCTGAACAGTCACTTGGAAGTTTTAATGAAGTCAGATGCTAATTATTGCATATGACTGTATTTCTTGTTTTCAAGAAATGTTGAATATATCTAACCAATTGATTTTTGTTCAGATTAATTGTTTATTTCTTTTTCAGATAAAAGAAAAATGCCACGTGGAAACTCCATATTAAGTCTCTGGAATCAGGATGATATTGATCAGGATTTCATGTGTGACCATCAGGATTTGAGAATTATTATTACATTGTATTTTGTGATTATTTTGATGAGAGGTCAACAGGAAAAGGAAGCTGATCAGTATTGATTATTTATACCCTGATTTATTTCATGAAAATCAATTTTGGATTTTATTTTCCAAAAATCGTGGGTAACCACACTTTTCAGGGACTAACACCTGTCAATCTACGTGTCAATGTGGGATAGTGGTCTGAAAGATTTGTGAAATATATTTGTTTTAAAACTCTAATCGTGTAATTGCTTTCTCTAATTTTACATTCTCTAAAGCAAAAACCACTCTTGAGTTTTCAAAATCACTAATCCATTTCAAGAATTTTTCAAGTTCTTTTCAGATCAAAAATGGCAGCTCAAAGAAGATTACCTAAATCAGTAGCCTTCAAGTTTGGTGACTTCGATTTTATGACAAACAATCATGTAGCAGCTATCACCAACAAGGAAGGAGTGTCATCTGATTTTCATCCAATCATGGACTTTCTGGCGTATGGACCATTAAGTTATGCATTGATAACATCTCCACAAATTAATCAAGCAGCTGTTTTACAAGATTGGGAGAATGCTGAGGTAATTGATTCTACTCAGAGTCAATCAGGTAAGATTGTTCTACATTTAGGACAAGATTCATTTGACATTACTGAATCTGTTGTTAATTCAGTACTTTGCTTACCTGTTACTGATAGTTATGCAAGTGAACCATCTGATGATAATGTAAGAACTATGTTGTCTGAATTAGGTTATAGTGGACCTCTAGACAACATGAGCCAGTTGAATAGGTCTTTTCTTAGAAAGGAATGGTCTTTTTACTTTGATCAAATTGCTAAATGTTTTACTGGTAAATGTAGTTCTTTTCAGCAAATTACTTCTGTTACATCACATATTGCTTATAGTTTGATTTATGACAGAGTAATTAACATTGGTCATATTATCTTAGGTCAGATGAGTATTAAACTTGGGTTAAGAGATCAAAACAGGAAAATGGTTTATTATCATAGATTTATGCAAATGTTTATTAACCATTTTATTTCTGATGTTGAAGCTAGATTTGGTAAGGAACATTGTGTTTCTTCTTATGAACAGCAAAAAAGAATTTTCTCTGACATTATAAAGAAGGACAATGAAAAGAATCTAGATGAAATACCTGAAATTCATTATCCACATCATGTTCAGGTAATTCTTAAAACTCATCTTCCTACTTTCTACAATTCTTCTTTCTTTTGTGGTGAAATGGCTCAGGAATCTCATTTGGAGGAGAAACCACCTGTGTCTACCCAAGTAGCCCAAAACATTATAGTCTCTAAAATAATTCAAGAACCAAATTTTGATCCACAGCCTATTGTTTCAAAGAAACCAACCTCTGGTGTTTCTCAAAAGACATCAGTTGTAAGGAAGAGAAGATTTGTTATGTCAAGTAGTAGTAATTCTAGTGAAGATGATGATGATTTAACTCTTGCTGAGAGAGCAGAATTGAAGGCTGCAATTCAACTTTCTCTGTTAGCACATAGAGATGAAAAACCTAGCCACAGCCAGGCTGCAGTCTCCCAAAAGGCTGTAGTTCTTAAAAAGGGAAAACAGTTACTGGATACTGTCTCTCAAAAGACTGTGTCTATTCAACAAAGATCTCATCCCAAGATCACTTCTGTGTCTACACCTCTTGAGTCTTCTCAGGATAAATCTTTTGCTCACTATACCAGGAGAACAAGGAGAAAGATTCAATTGTTACCTACACACACAGAGTCTAGTCCAACTAACATTATGCAGGTTTCTACACATCAAGCTACATCTATGTCAGTATTTGACAAGAGAGATCTGGATATTGATTCTTCATGGGAAACTACATTGTCATACAGAATGGCTATGGGACTTATCTCTCTAAAAGTGAAACTTTCCAGGCCAGTTCTAAATTTTCTAAGTGAAAGTGTTCCTAGACTTTCATTTCCTGAAGAATATGGACTTCTACATCAAAGACTTGACTTAATGAAGATGTATTTCTATGTATCTGTCAGAAGACAATTAGTCAAGAAATTTGGACTCTCGAAGCATGTTGCACTTCAATCACTTCATGCATATTTATTTGACAAAGATGTCATTATTGAAGATGCCTCAGCTCAAGGTGAACAACTGGAGGAAGTAGATAGAGGAATGCAGTCAACAGAAGATACTATTGCACCAGTGGTAAATAGTAGGAAAGATCAGATCACAGTCACTGCAACACAAGAACCATCTAGTCAGAGGTTGGATGACTCAGGAGCTGTGAAAGCTGATGCGGAAAGGACTTCTGTGATGACTGAGAATGCAAGTGAGATACCCTATGATATGGGAGGAATAACTTTGACTGGTTTTCTTGAAGATCAAACAAACTTTGTTCAGTCAGAGTCTATCCACCTTGAGGGTGAGTCTCAGCAAACAACACTTAAAGACGGTGATGTACTAACTATGGTGTCTAATGAAGTATTACTGAAGACATCAGAGTCTAGTAAAGAACCTGAAAGTGGTATATTGGAGCCTGTAGTCTCTGGAAGGAAAGAAGATGATTGTAAGGGTTCAGAGATTATAGCAGCTCACTCCTTGGAGAAAACCTCAAGCCCCTTGCCATATGAGGAACCCTCTCTCCATGTGAGTTCAGGTATAAAAACTCCTTCTAAACCCTATTTTTTCTGTAGGTCATGAGAGCATTTATCCAAATTTGAGTGATACACTTGAAAAGATGGACTTAGATCCACAAACTGAGAGGCTGGCTCCTGACCAGGCAAAAGGTGAGGTAGAAAGAGTGTTGACTTTAGTAAGTCAAAGTGAGAATGAGGGTATGGATGATCAACTCCATAGTGAGGGAGAGAAAATTAGGAAACCATCATTTGATTTCTGGGATCAGGTTTTTCCTGAATCTTGGTCTGAAAATTTGGATATGGATGCTAGTACTTATTCATTCATCAAAATGTATCAGAAGAATGACCTAGCACATCACAATGCAAAGCCAGAAGTTAAAGCTCAGAAGCAAAAGGAGAGGCTTGCAGGAATCATTAACAGAAGAGGTGCCAGGATAAAGCAATCTCTTGATACATATGTACCAGATGAAGTTCCTAATGATCCTAGTGTTTCTTTGTATGTACTTCCAATATCAGCTAGAATTGAGACATCTACAGTCTCTGATCACTCTAAGGAGGAGTCAGGATTTGAAGATGTTAGTACACAGAATACTGGTGAAGGAGATGATGATCATGTTTCAGCTACAGATCAGAAAGATGAAGATGTTGATACTTCTAATCAGGTTTTATTACTTGAATATCATACAACTCAAGCAACTTCTTCTACAAGATTTGAAGATACAGTTCTTTCTGATTCTGATACTGAAGATACTAGAAGCACTTCCAACATTGAAGTTCATTCTGATGTTTTGAAAGATATTCAGAATTCTCAAATTGCTATGCAAACAAGACTTCAATCACTTGAAGATAACCAAGTCACAATTATGGAAAATCAAGCAGTTCTGATGAATATCATTTGTTCTGTTTCTGAATCTCTTGGAATTAATGTTGCTGATGTCAAAAAGGGGGAGATAAAGACAATTCAAAGACAACAACAATAACACCAGACTGGGGGAGATAAAGAGCAGACAAAGGGAAGTAAAAAGAAGAACTAGGAGTGACAGTGGTGAATCTTAGCTAAAGGAAGAGCAGCATTAATAGTTAAAATTCTTTCTTCTAAGTACTAGATAAACGTCTACATCTGGAAGGAGGTACTTAACTTCATAATTCTGCATTCATAAATTATATTCTGGTTGTTTTGTTATATGTTTTGACATCCACAACTTAGATTTATGCTTCAGATTTTAAAGCATAAATAGGGGGAGATTGTTAGGAATAATTCATAAGTTGTGATGTTAAGAATAGAATTTACGCATTATACTTCTTGTAATCCTGATCTTATAAAGGATTTAGCACTATATATAGGATTTATGTGTAAGACAGTTATGTGTACAGTTTAGTCAGGAATGAACAGTGTATCGGAGACTACATGTCAGGAACAAAGAGCAAATCCTGATGATGGTCTAATACTGATGATGATCAGATACTGATGCAAGATGAAATCCTGATATCAGTCGTGTTACTGATGATGTCATTATGGATGCTACAGAAACTGGCAAGTGCTATAAAACAGGATCGTTGTTTGAAGAACAAGCAAGAAGATATTATGAAGGAAAGAGTTTTCTATTGAAGGAAACTATCAACTAGAAGGCAGAACATTGTCATGTATAGATTATATCTTTCTGTTAGTAGTTGATAGGTAGCATTATAAATACTCTCTCATATCATTGTAAAAAGAGTCGTGTGCGTAGCTCTGTATAAGGTTTGTATTCGAGAGTTCAAAACAAACAGAGAGAGAGATTTATTTTGTCAGCAGCTGCTAAAGGTATTGTACACCTTTGGTAGAGTTTGTATTTGATCTTATTAATACAAACAGAGTTTGATTCATTCGTTTATTCTTGTTCATATAATCAAGCAAAAATCAGACACGATTATATAACTTGTATTCAACCCCCCCTTCTACAAGTTATTCGAGTTAACAGCAGTTTACAAAAAACACTATATTATCTTACTCCATATGTATCATACACTAGCTCTCCCCTAAATTATACATAATTAAATTAATGCTAGTACATGTTTATGAGCATTAACCAAACTATAACAAATTAGTACTTCCAACTCTTTATTCTTTTTAAGTACATTGCCAAGGAGAATTGGGTGGGGGGCTTGGGGAAGGAGAGTACCATTGAGAAGATTATATTATAAACCCCAAACTGACAATTTACACACAGAGAGAATGGGGAACATAAGTTCTTTGTAGGAAAAATATTCTCATGTAGTCATACATGTTTCTAGCTAGTAGTTTAGTACCAAAGAGAAATCACACCCTGCTCCCTTCAAATCAGAAAGAACAATGCCCAAGAATTATATATGCAGAAAATTTGAGTCCTTACACATAGCAAATCTCATAGCAGTTACCTATATATAAACATTCTTCCAACTACAATACATGACTGGCTATACACAAAAAAACCCAAATGAACAGTCTAGCAATATAAAAAAAATATTTTTTAATTATAAACTCTATTCCAAATACTGAGAAATGTAACACACCATAGACATGGGTCTAAATTAAATGAATTTTGTAGAGTATCTGGTTAATATATGAGTTGTAAATACAAATACAAACCATATCCAAGTTGTAAACACAAATACAAACTAAATTGAAGCATACAAACACAAACCCACCCAAATCGAAGATAGAAAAGGGGTTGAACCTTAAAGTTGAACCCAAACAAAGATGATAGAGTGAGAGAGAGAGGCGAATCCCAAATTGCAGGAACCCCAATTATTTAGAACCCTAATTGAAACCCAATTGCTTGAATCCCTAATTTTGCTCCAACCCTTGTTTTCGGAGTGGCGACAAGTTTTTTTGAGAGAGCGAGAGAGAGTACTTTAGCTAGAACCCTAATTTGAATTTTGGTTTTGGTATTCTAATTGAACCCTCGTTAAACTGTTGGTGAGAGAGGCGAGAGAATTTTTATTCGAAGTGTTTGAGAGAAATGAAAGTGAGAAGGGTTTAAACTGTGTTTCACTTGTTTTCCCCAATTCCAAATTTTTGTTTGCCTGCTTTTTTTTTCTTTTTGCCGCTCAGCACATCTAATTAATTAGTATATTTTTCTTTTTTATTTTTTAAATATTATAAATTTATTTTAATTTCTTGATATTAAAATATAAATGTTAAATCCATTATTTTAATTATTTTGTAATAATTCACAATTTATACAAAATTTAGTTTTCTTTATTAAATTTTTAATGAATTTAGTTAAAAATTAATAATTTTTAGATATTACTTTATTTTAAAACCTTTTTATTCTAAATTTCTAAACAAAATTAAATATTTATGAAAAATCAATAATTCAATTATTTGATGAAATACTATGTTTTACAATGTTAACTTCAACGATTTTGTTAAAATTAATTATTTTTAAAGTCAAATAATTATTAAATTATTAATTTTAAATAAATTAATATAATTGTCACTATAAATATTTTAATATAATTATTAATAATTTTACCACCTTATTATCAATATTATTCTAGAGCATATGTATGTAGTCAAAATTAAACTATTACTCTTTTCTATCGATTTATCATATCACAAATGTCTATTATTATTAATTTTTAAAATGGTCTTTTGTGATATATAATATTAATATAAATTTTTAATATAAATTTTTTTTAAAAAAAGTATTACGTTTTAAAATATTAATTTCTAAAATGGTTATTTGTGATGGAATATTACGTTTTAAAATGATTACTTCAACGATTTTGTTAAAATTAATTATTATAAAGTCCAATAATTATTAAATCATTAATTTTAAATAAAATAAAAATTTTGTTCATGAATACTCTATGGTAACATAGCTCATGGTGTTACCCACTTTAACATCTTTCATAGCTATGGTAACATACTTTTATGGATTTGGTAACACCACAATCACAAGGTTGCGATAGCTCAAAAATTTCATAGTTATGGTAACACCCATGCCAAAAGGTTGCAATAGGCAATCTATGGCGTAGTGTCGGCAAGGGGATCCCCTCTCACCGTATTTGTTTTATTATGTGTTGAAGGATTATCGATGACTCTAAAATCAGCTGCTCAAGAAGGTAGAGTTCATGGCTGCTGTATCTGTAATTCAGCCCCCTCAGTAACTCATCTACTGTTTGCAGATGACAGCTTTTTGTTCTTTTAAACCACTACGGAAGAAGCATCAACAGTCAAAACAATTATGAATGAGTATGAAGGTAAGTCGGGTCAAGCAGTTAATTATCAAAAGTCAGCCATCTTCTTTAGTTCGAATGTAAGAAGGGATAAGCAAGGAGATATTAAACCGGAGCTTGGAGTTCATAATGATATTGGCGAAAGTAGATATCTTGGCTTGCCTTCGTAGATTGAACGGTAAAAAAAAAACTGTGTTTAGATATCTAAAGGAAAAGGTGATTCAAAAGATTAAGGGGTGGAGTTCAAGGTTGCTTTCTCGGGCTGGAAAACTAGTCATGCTGAAGAATGTGGTTCAATCAATTCCTGCGTACGAAATGTCTTGCTTTTTTACTTCCTAAATTATTATGTCAGGAAATACAACGTGCCATGAATGCGTTTTGGTGGCAGAATAATTCTTCTAAAAACAAGGGCATTCGATGGATGGGTTGGAACAAGATGTGTATGTCGAAAAGTGCAGGTGGTTTAGGCTTCAGAGACATTAATGGTTTCAATCTCGCTCTTCTGGGTAAGCAATGCTGTAAACTAGTGAATTATCCAGAGGCTTTAGTGTCAAGACCATTAAAATCAAGGTACTATCCGAACAACTATTTTCTGCAAGCTGGAAGATCTGGTGGTGCGAGTTATACCTGGTCAGGAATCTGGGAGGCTAAGGAGGAGATGAAGAAAGGGTTGAGATGGGTAGTGGGAGATGGCAAACAAATCAACATCTCTACTGATAGATGGTTGAGAATGAAGGGGGACTTCTGCATTAACAAGGATCAAACAAGTAATCAAGTGTTGCAGCTCAAGGTTTGTGAATTGTTCAAGGAACATAGTAAAGTTTGGGATGAGGATAAGATAAAGCTCCATTTCAATATAGAAGATGTAAATGCTATTTTAAGTATCAGGATTCCACAACGGTGTACTAGGGACAGGATTGCTTGGTTCCATTCGAAGGATGGGAAGTATACAGTGAAATCAGGTTACTATCAGTGGTGTCAAAGTCAGAATGTTTTTGAAGTGGTTCAACAATCAAATGGGTGGAGCAAAATCTGGAGATTCGAGGTGTCGTAACACATTGCCAGTAAGGATCCTGTTAAGAGGTCGAGGTGTCCCAGCCCCAATAGCTTGTTCAATGTGTGCAGGAGAGGTAGAACATCTAAGGCACCTATTATTTGAATGCAATTTTGCTAAGGAATGCTGAAATCAGGTAGGCATGAACTGCAATCAATGGGATATAGAAAATAACGAGGATTGGATTCTGCAGAAGCTTGCTAATGGCTCGAAGGATGATCTGATCAAAGTTTCGTCAGTACTCTAGGGTGTCTGGTTTGCGAGGAATAAATGTATTTTTGAAAATAGAAGGTTGACACCAGCTGCAGCTATGTCTTGGAGTGGGAAACAAATTAGAGAGTGGCAACTTGCAAATAAAAAGTTTGAGCCTGCAGTTAGTTCGAGGGAGATAAACCAAGTGAATGATGTTAAGTGGCAAGCTCCAGAAATGGGAAATTTCAAAATAAATGTGGATGCATCAGTTGTGGAAGGGAATAGTTCCTTTGCAGTAGGAATGGTTCTCAAAAATCACCTTGGGCATTTTGTTTCAGGAAGAACGATGAGATTTGCAGGTTCTATCTTGGTTGTGGAAGCTGAATTAACAAGCATTATTGAGGCATTGAAGTGGGCTCATGAAGTTGAAAGAGGTGATGTTGCAGTCGAAAGTGATTCGAAGATTAGTGTTCATGCAATAAGAGATGGCCAGGAGAACTTGTTGGAATGTGGTGATCTGATCAAGCAAGGTGGGGATATCCTGCAGTGTAATGATCGACTCTCGGTTACTTTTGTTAAAAAGCAAGCGAACAAGGTAGTGCATAGTCTTGCTAGAATTCCTTGTGAGCTGAATGGATTTATTGTAATCCCGTCTCCTCTGGTCTATTTGTTGGAGACAATCTTGTCAGAAAGTTTGGTGTTTTAATGAAATATTTATTTCTAAAAAAAAAGGGTTTTGACCAAGAATAACATAAAAACATATATCATGTAACAAAAATACCACAAAGCGCTAATGGTGGCCATAAATATCACTCTATTACGCATTTCATACAAGGGTAACAGTGTTACGCATTTAATATTGGGGTAACTAGCATAAATTTTTCCCGAATGGGTAATAGGGTTACCCATTATCCAAATGCGTAATAGGCTTTTCTGGCTGGTGGAGCCTATTACCCATATGGAAAATGCGTAATATGCACAACCTAGATGACACCTCAACTACTATTTGTATTAATAAAAAAAAATTGATCCTAGTGAGAATTGAACCCGTGACCTCTAAGGTAGACGTGAGAATCCTTACCACTATGCCAGACATGAGACTTGAACATATTTTAAAATTCCTCATTAATATATCGTGAGACAACCCTCATATATAATTAATGATAAAAAATTGTTGCTAGAAAGAATTGAACCCTTGACCTCTAACTTAAAAGGGAGATTCCTTACAAATATGCTACTGATAAGTGGATTTTATATCCACTTGGAACATTCTATAATGGCTTAAATTGATTGTCTTGGACTCAAGTTTGTGGTAGTTTTGATGTGTTTTGCTTAGTTGTGCAGATTTACGAGAATGTTGACTAAGGTGGATGCTTCTATAATTTTTGGGGAATTAATTGATTAAAATTCGGATTTCTGAGAAGGGCTTGCGCAGTCTACACTGTTTGGGCCATTTCTTGAGTTCTAGAAGTCAGTTTTGGGCGATCTTACTGTCCACGCGAAGATAACGAGATTTTCTATCATTCTAAAGTGGTCCAGAGGCCCAATTGAAGCTGGAACGTTCCAGAAAATCTGAAGAAAAGACAGCTGCGAATTTCCCTTTAAATCAGAATCAGTTTAGGAAACGTACTTCTATTATAATTCTGATTTGGTATTTTCTTGTTGGGCAGGATGTCTAGAGCCTATATAAACACATCTAACCCTTGTAAAATTAGATCATCATCATTAGGTGTGGAACCATTACATATTAATTACTTAGGTTTATTTGTATATATTCATACTTTGTTTTTATCATGGTTTCATCAGATCCCATGATGACGAGAGGTTCGATTATGAACTAATTGTTGTCATGGGATTCTAACGGATTTATTTATGGAGTTTAGTATCTTGATGCTTTAAAGATCTGTGTGTGATGTATATCTTGATATCCTCGTATGGTTGTGATTCATGTGTTTAGATGCGTCATGAACATCTAATTTGTTAATCTCTTGCTAAACGAGAGTGGATCTTGAGATTTAGAACTTGCCATGCTAGCATAGGATAGGTTGATGTTTTTACATCATGATTTGTAGCGTAAATAGAGATATTATGCTGCCCTATGTGATCTATGTGGATAACTTGTTCTTCAACCGTTATGTTTTCAAATTCTATAAAGATATAGGGTATAAGCATAATTGGTGTCTATTCATCTTCTATCTCTTTTGTGGATGTATGTTTAGTTTGGTATTCGTATACTGAGAAGTAGCGTATACTTGTTTCGTGTTATCCGATCAGATATCATAACCATTGCATATAGTGATTAAAGGCGTCAGATCTTAGCAAAGTATTTAATGAAGTTAGGATTCCATGTTTTCTCTTGCAGAAGTAATTAGATCTAAATTCTCGTTAGTTAGTTAATTCTTAGTTTGTTAGTTTACTTCTTAGTTAGTTAGTTAATTAAAACCCAAATTTTGTTATTTGTCTTAGCAGTGATTAAAAACCATACATTGTTGCATAGGTGCATGAACTGAATCGAAACCATAACCAGATCTCTGTGGGAACGAACTCGACTTATATCTATATTACTTGTGACCACGTACGCTTGCGTGATTTTGTTTTAACAAGTTTTTGGCGCCGCTGCCGGGGATCATCAGTGTTTTATTTTTTGGTTTATGTACTTGTCAATAGTGGTCGTTAGAGTTCACTGACTCGGATTCTTTCTTACATAGTTGTTTAGTTTTATGTGTTGCAGGTAGCAATGGGAGAACCAGCAGCGAAAGCATTGATGTATTATTCTCAACCAAAGATCAAGGACATCCAATTTAGCATTGTCAGGCCAACTATTGCAGCTAATACTTTCGAAATCAAGCCTAGCATAATTCAGATGGTGCAGAATTCGGTTCAGTTTGGGGGTGCTCCTATGGAGGATCCTAACATGTATATTCGGAATTTCATTGAGATCTGTGACACTTTCAAGATCAACGGGGTGTCGGAAGATGCTATCAAATTGAGACTTTTCCCATTTTCTTTGAGGGATAAAGCTAAGGGCTGGTTGTACTCTCTACCAGCAAGTTCTATTTTGACATGGGAGGATCTTGCTCAGAAATTTCTCACTAAATTTTTCCCCATGGAAAAGACCGTAGCAATCAGGAACGCTATTACTCAATTTTTACAGCAGTCTGAAGAATCTTTGTGCGAGGCTTGGGAGCGATATAAGGAGATGCTAAGGAAGTGTCCACATCATGGGATTCCTGATTGGATGGTGATTAACTGCTTTTATAATGGCTTGGGTGCACAGTCAAGACCCATGCTAGATGCAGCATCAGGTGGAGCTTTATGGGCTAAGAGCTATGCAGAAGCTTATGAGCTAATTGAGATGATGGCTGCGAATGAATACCAGAATCCAACTCAGAGATTATCACAAGGCAAATTATCGGGAATTCTGGAAGTTAATACAGTCACAGCTCTAACAGCTCAGCTA
The DNA here is from genome assembly GCA_037693485.1 of Kitagawia praeruptora. Lineage (NCBI taxonomy): Eukaryota > Viridiplantae > Streptophyta > Magnoliopsida > Apiales > Apiaceae > Kitagawia > Kitagawia praeruptora. The sequence continues at coordinate 135,290,192 of CM075347.1, forward strand.
GAGGCACTTAATAAGAAATTGGATTTTATGTCAAAGCAAGTGTGCCTAAAGTTGCTAGTGTTTGTGAGCTATGTGAGGGCGCACATGAGACGAGTCAATGTGCCATATCTTCTAAATTGGCACAGTTTGTGAGCAACTTCCAGCAACCTTCGCAACCAGCTCCAGCCACCTATCATCCCAATTTCGACTGGAGCAACAATCAAGATTTTCAGCAGCAACAGTTTCATGGGGATGATGGTCAATTTTCGAATGAAAAATCTGAATGGGATGAATTGAGGTTGATGGTTAAAAGTCAGGCGGTATCTCTCAAGACATTGGAAAATCAGATTGGGCAAATTGCAAGTGCCTTTATCAACGGACCGCAGGGAGTTCTTCCTAGTGACACATAGGTGAATCCAGGAAAACAAGATGGCATGGAGCAGGTTAATGCCATAACACTCAGATCTGGAAAAGTCAGGAACGATCAGAATTCAGCAATTGAGGATGAAGAAGGAATTCATGATCAGGATCCTACAGGAAAAAAAGAAAATTCTGTTTTGTCAGAACCTGTGGTGGATAGTGATGAGGAGGAAGAGTGTGAGTCACTAGGCTTGGCTGATCTCTTGGATTCTAAGGTGCTGGTTGATGAGGTGGTTTCATGGTCAAATCTTGAGGATAGTGCAATTGAGTCTTTTCTTGAGGAAGATGTTTTGATTGAGGGTAATGAGGATCTTCATGAGTTGTACAGGAATTTTACTTCTGATGAGATGTTTGAGGAATTGAATGCTATTTGTTCAAAGCATGAAAGTCAACTTGAGGATTGTTCTTTTGATCCTAAGTCTGTGGTTAAGACTTCTGTTGGTGAACTACCCACCTCTGTTCCTAGTCCGTCTATCTCCATTCTTGATCAGTCTTTGGTAGAAAATCATCATGTTGAAGAAGCTTCCAAACTTGAGCTTAAACTACCAGATCATAGGAGGTATGCATATTTGGGTCATTCATCTGCTTTGCTTATTATTATTATTGCTAACTTTGCAGGTAGTGGAGTGAACATTGTGGCTGATACCTTTGAAGAGAAAAGAAGGCTAAAACTTGTCATCGAGGATGTAGCTCCGGAAAAGATAATTAAATGGCCATATAGAGATACGATATAAGAATTTTCAAGTTTCGATGATTAGGTATGTTTGTTATCCCTCGTATTTACTTCCATTCAATGCGGACATTGAATATTTCAAGTTTGGGGTTGGTTTGAGGGATTAGTAGTTGTTGTTGTATTATGTGTTCATGTAGGATTTCATGTTTTGCATATTAGTAGTAGTAGTAAATTATGCATTTATGTTTGTGTTATCTATGTTTGTTTCATATAGGACATTCTGTTCTTATGTTCGTATTTCATGTGAGTTCATAATAGATGCATTTGCACCCATGCTTGATAGGAATGTTGTGTTGTTGACGCTTTTGATTGAGAAGTGATATGCTTTGTTCTTGTGCACACACATACACTAGTAAGTTGAAGCTAGTAGACTTATTGAATGTTGTAAGTGATTAGAAGGACATGAATATGTGCAAGATGATTTAGTTTGCATGTTTTGAATACAAGTAGGTGTGTTAGAGAGATTTTTGCTTGGGATTGAGTATGTTTTTCCACCAAGTGAGCTTTTGAGCCTTATTGCATATTATTCGTTTGCTTGAGTGTCCACGGATTGTTTGCATTGCTAGCAGTTGTTTAAGGTCTTTCTTGAAACGCATGACATTTTTTGACGATTAAAATGATAAAGGCATTTAGGAATAACCGCATATTTTCCCATATTACCATACCATATTTACATGATCAATTAGTTAACCCGTTGAGCTTAATCCTATTTTTTCGGTGACATACCACATTACTTGCCTAGACCTTTTCTTGTATTGGCCTTACATTAATTTGAACCCACATTGTCAAAGGCTAGTAGGGTGCTTAAGGGAGTAATAAGATGTGCAAGAAAGGGTTTATTGTTGGTCATAATTTTGGGGGGAAATATTGAATATTGGGTTTGCAGGTTGTTTACTTGATAGTCGGCTTGTGTAATAAAATTGTGGGATCGTTGTTATTGTTTATATTATTGTTTTATTTAGCTCTCGAAGAAAAAAAAAAGAGAAAAAAAAAGAGAAAAAAAGAGAAAAAATATATATTATGTTATGAGAGCATATTTGTGTTTATTGTGATCCCACTTTAGTCGACTATTCGAGTGTTTTTGTTGCATAAAATTATGGGGGGAAAAATAGGGTGTTGTGTATGATTTATTATGGTACTTACTAGCTTTTGACACTTCACCTGTTTTGGCTTATTTGACATACCTTGTCCCTAGCCCCGTTACAACCCAAATAAAGACCTTTTGATTATCGTCATTGATGTATGTTGTGTTAAGAGTTAGATTGATACCAAATGTCAAGCATGCTTATGATTTTGTTGGAATTGAGTGATACACTTACCCTTGTTCTTGAGTGAATATTCTTTTATGAGTGGATTGTGAGTGTTTGCTTGTTTTGGCGTATGAGATCCCGAGTGTTGTCTCAAAGATGTACTCTTGTAGGCTTAGCATGTTTACTAACTTATTCTTACACTTGACATGGGCTTTTGAGAACTTATGCATGTTCATTGAGTAGACTATGTGAATGCTTGCATTTTCGACACCAAGACATTGCGTATTTACTTTGATTCTTAAGTTGATATGGCATGAGATGATTTGACGGTATGGTAGGATATTAGTACTAGATCATTTGCATTTTTCATATTAGTTGCATTCATGCATTGCATTGCATTAGGTTAATTGGATTTTGTGGGTACATTCGCTATAGGCCCTCACGAGACCTTACTCGTCCACTAGGGCTGCCTAGGGGTTTAAAGGGCTTGTTGCATATGCCAAATGCAACCGTGATCACCTACGGAAGTGGTACTAGTTAGTTAGTTAGTTGTAATTGTTTATGCTTGAGGACAAGCATCGGTTTAAGTTTGGGGGTGTGATAAGTGGATTTTATATCCACTTGGAACATTCTATAATGGCTTAAATTGATTGTCTTGGACTCAAGTTTGTGGTAGTTTTGATGTGTTTTGCTTAGTTGTGCAGATTTACGAGAATGTTGACTAAGGTGGATGCTTCTATAATTTTTGGGGAATTAATTGATTAAAATTCGGATTTCTGAGAAGGGCTTGCGCAGTCTACACTGTTTGGGCCATTTCTTGAGTTCTAGAAGTTAGTTTTGGGCGATCTTACTGTCCACGCGAAGATAACGAGATTTTCTATCATTCTAAAGTGGTCCAGAGGCCCAATTGCAGCTGGAACGTTCCAGAAAATCTGAAAAAAAGACAGCTGCAAATTTCCCTTTAAATCAGAATCAGTTTAGGAAACGTACTTCTATTATAATTCAGATTTGGTATTTTCTTGTTGGGCAAGATGTCTAGAGCCTATATAAACACATCTAACCCTTGTAAAATTAGATCATCATCATTAGGTGTGGAACCATTACATATTAATTACTTAGGTTTATTTGTATATTTTCATACTTTGTTTTTATCATGGTTTCATCAGATCCCATGATGACGAGAGGTTCGATTATGAACTAATTGTTGTCATGGGATTCTAACGGATTTATTTATGGAGTTTAGTATCTTGATGCTTTAAAGATCTGTGTGTGATGTATATCTTGATATCCTCGTATGGTTGTGATTCATGTGTTTAGATGCGTCATGAACATCTAATTTGTTAATCTCTTGCTAAACGAGAGTGGATCTTGAGATTTAGAACTTACCATGCTAGCATAGGATAGGTTGATGTTTTTACATCATGATTTGTAGCGTAAATAGAGATATTATGCTGCCCTATGTGATCTATGTGGATAACTTGTTCTTCAACCATTATGTTTTCAAATTCTATAGAGATATAGGGTCTAAGCATAATTGGTGTCTATTCATCTTCTATCTCTTTTGTGGATGTATGTTTAGTTTGGTATTCGTATACTGAGAAGTAGCGTATACTTGTTTCGTGTTATCCGATCAGATATCATAACCATTGCATATAGTGATTAAAGGCGTCAGATCTAAACAAAGTATTTAATGAAGTTAGGATTCCATGTTTTCTCTTGCAGAAGTAATTAGATCTAAATTCTCGTTAGTTAGTTAATTCTTAGTTTGTTAGTTTACTTCTTAGTTAGTTAGTTAATTAAAACCCAAATTTTGTTATTTGTCTTAGCAGTGATTAAAAACCATACATTGTTGCATAGGTGCATGAACTGAATCGAAACCATAACCAGATCTCTGTGGGAACGAACTCGACTTATATCTGTATTACTTGTGACCACGTACGCTTGCGTGATTTTGTGTTAACAGCTACACAACAATTTTGAAAAGATTATAAAACAAATTATTAATATATTACGAGACAACCCCCATATATTATATTAATGATAAAAAAGTGTTCCTAATAAGAATTGAATCATTGACCTCTAACTTAGAATGAAGATTCCTTATCACTATGCTACATTAATTTTGAATATATTATAAAACTCATTATTAATATATCATGAGACAATTTAATTATTATTAAATTACTAAATTATCCCTCCTATATTCTATTAATGATAAAAAAAATTGTTTATAATGAAAATTAAATCCCTTACCTCTAACTTATAAGTGAGATTTTTTTTACCACTATGATAGATATCATTTTTGAGAATATTTTATTTTTGGTTATATATACATCATGAATAGATAATCTTTTAGATATATTTTGCGTACTAAGCATTAACATGTTCTAGCACCATTTAATTATAATGTAACATAAATACATTGTAAGCGAGAATCCGTACCACTGTGCTAGATATGAGTTTTGAATATATTCTAAAACTCATTATTAAGATATCATGAGACAACCCTCGTATATTATACTAATGATAAAAAAAATTCATAAAGAGAATTGCACCATTGACCTCTAATTTAGAAAAAAATATTACTCACCACTATACTAGACATTAGTTTTTGTAAAACTCATTATTAATATAGCGAGAGACAATTTAATTATCATGAAATTACTAAATTACCCCTCTTGTATTATATTAATAATAACATTTCACTAATATATCGCTAATGTAATAAAGAGAATTGAACCCTTAACCTCTAACTTAAAAAAAAGATTACTTACCAATATACTAGACATTAGTTTTGGATATATTGTAAAACTCATTATTAATATATCGGGAGACAATTTAATTATCATGAAATTACTAAATTACCCCTCCTATATTATATTAATAATAACATTTCATTAATATATCGCTAATGTAATATTTCACAAACATACATACAATTACACAACATGGGATGCTAGAGCTTGCCCGTGCCTTGTACGTATAACTATATTGATGAAAGATAGATATTTGATAAAAATAATATTGCATTATATAAAATGCACAAGTTATAATAACCGATTAGTTGAATTCAGTGAATGTAAAAATGGTTGGATGTAAGAAGATAGATTCTAGAAATAACATTACATTGTATATGTATTTTAGATAATATAAGTGAGTTTTCTAAATAAAGCTACATGTAATATTCAAATATATATATATATGTTGGATTGTCTGTAGAGCTTCTTTCAAAAAATAAAATATAGGATCATGCATGGTATATGAATCCATCATTTTGTAGTAAAAAAATATCATTATCACTATCAGCACTGCCACCAACAACACATCGTAAACACCACCATCATTACTACCACTGACATATCACCTCTAGCACACCATCACGATCACGCACCACAAGAAGAATGAAATAGGGGTGGTGGGGCAAGAAGAATGTACATTGTTATAGGGAGAATATTGTATAACAGTATTTTGGAGGTTGCTAGAATTATGGAGCAAAATACGGATATTCTGCTAAGAACATGAAGAACACGGAGGAGATTTATTACTTGTTTATGGCTGATCTTGTTTGTTGATATTTCAGGGGTAAACTGTTTCTCAATCTTAACAAGGTGCCTACGTACCCTATTTATAGGGATCAAGCTATACGTAGTTCTTGGAGAATAAGTTACCCAGACGGGCTAGGGTTTCTATGGGCTCGTCTTGGCCCAAATCCACTAGACATCTTTGGGCTGATATAATTTGTCCATTAATCCTGCTCATGAGCCATGGCCCAATAAATGCTACCCATGGCTAGCATGATGCTCGGATCGTGAGGCCTCACTGGCGACGCTAATGGAGAAGCTACATGGCCTCGCATACGACCTCATTGGGCTTAGTCATGCGAGGTGGTTCCATGCTATGGAGAAAACCCTACTCACGCGACCTCGCTGGGCTTAATTGTGAGCCTTCATAACAAGCGTATCCTAGGCCTCGATGGACCTTATGTAACGCGATCCCACACTAGGGCTCACTGGCGAGTTCGAACTGTAGCTTAGGGCCCCTAACTTCCGTATTACGCATTGATAGCATATTGGGCTAACTTCTGGTGGTGGGCTTTAATGACCCATTCTTCATCTTGAGGCCCATTATGAGTTATGGATCGATATTCTAGCCCATCAAGCCTGTTTAGGGCTTATGCCAAGATTTGGGCATAACAACTACCCCCGAGTCCATATTGCCATTGGAAATGCGATGTGGACTCAAAAACTCTTTTGTCAAAAAAATTTTATACGAGGCTAGGGCTCGCTACTGATTGCTGTAGATGAAAACTCCTTTTCTAAAGTGCCTTGGGTTCGCTTTTCGACCCTTGTGAATTTGAATAGTTTTGGACAGATGTCGTGTCTCGAGATCTGTTCACAGCTGCTGAGATGGTGACACGTGTAGGATGTTTTTCTCTCTCTTGACTACTATATAAACCCGGACTTCCAATCATTTGTCACTTTCCTTATTAACATCATAACGAATTGCTGCCAATTTGCTCCCGGATCAAAGAAAGAACCAGTTTGGGGTTAATTGGCTATTTCATAAATGAACACGTGCCCAACTTGAAGTTGGGTAACTGAACCCAAAAAACTTGCAAATAGGTAAGTACACTAATAATTTATTACGATTGAACCACTAAACACGAAAAAACTTGCAGCGCCGTTAACTCGCGTTGACTTTTAACGATGCCCCGTTAACTCTTGACACGTGTGATGACATGTCAGTATTTTAAATTAAAATTAAATCCAAAATTACATAAACCCAAAACTTCTTTTTCTCTCCTCTTTCTTTAAATTTACTTATTTTTCTTTTCTTTTTCTCTCCACTTTCTTCTATCTCTAAACTGACTCTCTCTCTCCTCTTTCTTCTCCCTCTCTTTCACCTTTCTCCAACGTCCAATCCACCACCACATCGCTGTCGCTTCACTCATTGCTGCTTCTCATCACATCCAATCCGCCACTGCAGCCCTCCTCCATTCCCTAGGACTTCTTCACTAGGACTGGGTTCACGAGCCAATCAGGGTAAAATGTCCTCCACTTTCCATTTGTCTTCTTCACTAGGACTGGGTTCACGAGCCAATCAGGGTAAAATGACTCCCTAGCTAGCCCGACCTCGAGAAGCCTGTCCACCTCCTCTTTGAGAGCCTCGGCTCGCTCTCCACTAATAGGCCTTCTTTTTTGCCTCACTTCTTTTTTACTGGGGTCAAGGTTGAGCCTGTGGCATATCACATTAGGATCAATTCCTATTATGACTTCATGGGACCATTGATAACGTGTATTTTATACACATTTTATCTTTCATTCTCTTGCATTTTTGTTAGTTCCGAATGTAGTTTTATTGATATTAATTATGTTTTTCATCTTTCAGTACCGCATGCTCATTTGCTCAAAAGATGGCTTAATTTGGGTTTGAAAGCAAAGATTATTCAAGAGGGAAGTTAGAAGATGCATGCTCGCGATGCCGGGAGGTTTTAAATGCATTATCTTGAAGATTTGTCTTGTACGACCATTCCGCATGCCGTTCGCTAGGCCGCTCAAAGAGTTTAAAAGGTGTAGTCTCTTGTACGGGTTGTTGTACGGCCGTTCAACACTTGCTGGATTTTTTTGGAGCTAATTGTCTATCTTGCCCCCTTGTTTGATTGATGTATTAATAGAGTAGTTGTGAACCAAAACAACATATCTAACATCTTCATCTTCATTTTACCTCTTCAAGAACACAATTAGGGTTAGTAGGAAGTAGAGAGGAGACATTAGTTACTTGTAATCTAGCATTGATTATGAGTAACTAACTCCATTTATTTGTGAAAGGATATCTTCGATATATGATTTATTTTGGTATTTGTACGATTTAACATAAAATTTAATTACACTTAGTTATCCTCTCCACTAGGTCATTAATTTAATTGATTCCGTCAAAAGTCAAAAGTCAAATTCTAGCAATATCTAATTTCAAGATATAAGAGATATTCCATTATTGCAAAAAATTAAATTATACTTTTATGTATTTGACCCTGCTTCATGCGGGATATACTGGGTATGTTTGGTTTGGTTTTTTTATCTCTACACCAAGGCATAAGATCGAAAAAAAAATATTGATATTTGATATTTTTTAGATCTCCGTTGCAAAATTGATAAGGCGACAGGCTCGAACAAAGAATATTCGAGGATTAATATTCTTTAGAGAACTCGTGCTATATTTAAAAACGATCAGTTTTTATTCAAAAATATTTCGCCTTAGCACTCAAAATACTTTTATCCTCAAGAATATTAATTTTCAGTGGTAGAATATTAATACTCATTGTTATCTCGTGCCAGAAATTTTTAAGTTATTTTTCTTCCACTTCTTAAATTTATTCCATTTTCGGAGAAAATTATTTTAAATACTCAAAAATATTTCCTACACTCTTAATATATTTTATATATTAGAAAATATATTCTAAATATTTATTTTAGTCAAAACATTGGTCAAAAGATGCATCTATTTCACGGAAAGACCAATCTTATTTTATTCAGAACCGAAATAAAATACTTCCACTTGCTAGAATGACTTGAAACTTGAGATGGGTCACTTAAATGTTATTTTCTATGCATGGTAAAAGTTTCGTAATTTTCTGAGAATTTTGGTCCGGCCACGAAAATCGAGATAGTGGGTCCACAGTTGACCACGTTTGACTAAGTCAACGTTGACCATTTTTGACCAAAACTTCCAGAATTCCATTTTATAATATTCCTAAATGCTCCATAATTTTAGGATTATTTATTGGGTATTTTTGTATTTTTCGGGTATTTAATTAACGAAACATGTTACGTATTTAATCGTTAATTGATACGAGTACGATACATTAAATAGGAGCCCAAACACAGCTGGGATACTTTACCACAAACCACTTGGAAGAAACACAAAACTACTCCAAAGAAACACAATACCACTTTCCACCTCATCAATCCAAGTGCTTTCAATCTCAACCACTCCTTTTACTTTAAATCTCCACTATTCCTTCCACCCAACTCCTCCTATAAATAAATCCCTTCCCCCAACCATTTTTCATAAGCTAAGGAGCCAAATAAGTGCTGGGATTTTTGAATTAAAAGCTCTCTAAATATATCCAAACACTCTCTACACCCACTTCATCTCAAAAACCTTATCTTTCTTATATATACTTAAATATATCAAAGGTTTTTGTTCCATCAAGCTTAGTTCAACCAACCAAGCTCTCTCCCACCTAGCAAGCTCCTCTACCACTACTATCTGGCCTCCCGGAGGGCTGCCCAAGTTCGACCATAAGCCAAAATCCGGCCGAACCTCCGGCGAACTTTTTCCGATGATCTCCAAAAGTGGCAATTTTTAGCTTCATTATTCGAGTCTTAACCGACCATGTTTATATACGTATAAGAGCTCTATACCTTCATCTTATCTTCTTTAATAAGCTCTTATATCGGGTCTATATTTGACGACGGTCAAATAATACATCGAGCTTGATTTGATTCCCTTCTATCACCTTAGTGTTCCGGGGGAAAAGAATCTCAAAGCCTTAATTAAAACTTTAACGCACTTACTTTGGACATTAATATTTTATTGTTGTGTGGTGTGTTTAATTACTCGTACGTGTGTGTTAATATTAACGCGTAATAGCGTGGCGAAAGCCATTTATATATTTTTCGTACTTTTTATTCTCGTCCTCACACTTGTGAGTGATTTTACTTTTCGCACTAATTTAACGCATAATAGCGGCCCTCATTTTATCCTATAGATAAAGTGAGCTACTTTTCTACACGTGTGTGTTATATTTGTGTGTGGTGTTTAATTGGTCAAATTAATATTAAAAGTGCAAATTGTTAAAGTAAAATTGTAACACTCTCGTTTAAATATAATTACGAATAGTCTATATCAAGACTATATCAAACGAGAAGTTGTTTATCAAAGATCCTTAAGCTATAAAGCGTTTACAAGGACTTGATTTATACATTACTTCGAAAATAGACGTATTTTCAATAAAGAAGTAATTGTAAGTATACTTCGATCTTTATAAAAAGACGAACCAAAGTATACGATTATAAGCCTTATAAGCCTACTAGCTTAAAGGACTTAGTTTACAAACTCCGAGATAGATTTAAATCTCACTATACGGAGTATTTTATTAAAAGTATTCTTAGATCTACAAGTCATATCGAATACAAGAATACACATAAAGTCATAAGCAAATAAAGCTTATCGAACTTATCGAAATTAATATTCGTGTAAGAATATTGTAGTTACCCTAGGACATATTAGTCCAAACCTCTCTTTATATTACGGTTTGTTTCGTAGATATTGTTTTTTAAGTTTTGCAGTGAGGTGAAGTTGAAGTGAGGTGATTCTCGTTCTAAGACCCAAGTCCTAGGCACTAGCGGAGAGTTAGTGGCCTTTGCACCGTGAAGAAGAGGAAAGACCCAAGACCTTTCATCTAAGATCCAAGACCGGCAAAAGCGAGGAATTCAAAGACTACACCAAGGGTTCTACATTAACTTTGAAGAAGTAGCGGGGAGTTGCTGTCTAAGATAAGTTGTGTAGGTTTTTCATAACGACTTTGAGGGTGTAACGAGGAGTTACGACCCAAGACGAGTCTTGTGGGTTTTTATATTTATTGTGAGGTAGTATCTTGGAGATACGTACCAAGACCAATATTTATAGGGTTGTAAAGGCTTCTCCGCCTACTAAAGGAGCGAGTTATTTTTAAGGGAAAATCTCGAGTCCAGAGAGGAGCTCGGGGACTAGAGTAGGGGTGAGCGAATCCATTAGGGGTTGCGCCATCGCGAACCGGGATAAAATCTCCTGTGTGCTATTTTCTTTCCTTGTCTTTTATTTCTGCATTTATAAACTGCATAACGACTCGGTAAAGTTTTAAAAAGGAAAAATTATTTTAAAACGCCATAATAATTTTTAAATTGGATATTAAGCTATTCAACCCCCCTTCTAGCTTAAAATAGCCCTCTTACAGGACCTAACAATTTGGCACAAGGAGGAATTCTTGTACTAAACCCATTTCAATTTAGGTAAGATTTATTTAACTCTATCTTGAATGCTTGTGATGTATTGCTTATGATTTTGCTTGGAAATTTGTAAGTTGTTTCACCTTACTCTTCTTGTATCTTCAATTGCTAATTGTTTGTTTTAATACGTAATCGTTAGTTCATTCATTATAGTAGCACAAGATTTAGTGTACCTAAATCCACAAAATTCAAGTGTAAATACCTAGGTTGAGCTTCTCATCATTGGGTTTGTCCTAGCCTCTCTTTGTTTAATTCCTTGACTTGGTTAAATTGATAGTGCTTCATTATTGGTTGCTAATGTCAAGAGAGCTAATTTATGCGATTCACTAAATTAGTGTTTTTAGAAGAGAAATAAGTAATTGTGTGCTTCACCAATTATCTTGGTTAGGTAGAGTTGGATATATTTTGCTTGTTTGTTGGGTTGAAGTGCTTGAGTTTCCATTATCCTTGGGTGAAATATCTCTATATCTTGCTTATTCATTGGGTTTGTCCTAGCTTCTCTTTGTTTAATTCCTTGACTTGGTAAAATTGATAGTGCTTCATTATTGGTTGCTAGTGTCAAGAGAAATAATTTATGTGCTTCACTAAATTAGTGTTTTTAAAAGAGAAATAAGTAATTGTGTGCTTCACCAATTATCTTGGTTAGGTAGAGTTGGATATATTTTGCTTGTTTGTTGGGTTGAAGTGCTTGATTTGGTATATCCTTGGGTCAAATATCTCTTTATCTTGCTTATTCCCTCATTGTGCTTGTGTGTTGGTAAAATTGGGTGATTGTCATTCATTTAGTTATATTTCTCTAGCGATTTATTTCTTGTAGGCTAGGTGTTTGATAAAATACCACAACCAACTAAAATCCCCCATTTTCCTCACTTCTAGATTGTAAGAAATAATCTACTTGAAATCAATATTGATAGTCCTTCCCTGTGAACGAACTTACAAAAAAAATACTACCTTCAACTTCTGCGAACACATCCAGGTTGGCCTTCAGAAAATTTACGAGCCTCTCTCGAAGATCAGGGTTGAGCTGCGACCCGAACTTCAACACCTTGGAGGGATCCTTAGTATTAACAAGAATAGAAATAATATCTTCTGCAGCTCCAGCTCGCTCCACATGTTCTGGAATACGAGGATCTAGGTCAAGGTCGAAATCACGAGCCCGACTGGACTCTGCTTTATCCTATCTCGCGGCCACAGTCCCAGGAGTCGGGGTCGCATCAAGATGACCATATTCAGTTACAACTATTGTCTCGCGAGTTATTCCGTTTGGTAGATCCATTAATGTTGAGGTCTCCTTGCGAACCCAGTGGCCTGTTCTGGGCTCTCTTCTTCATCACTAACCTCTTCGACTATTCCTTCATGAAGTACCAACACCGGTTGCGAGGCCTCCATCATAAGGGCTCTTGGTACGGGCTCCACCTGAATGCCCATGTTATCAAAATAATCATATGGCAATTCCTCAATAGATATTATGTTGCAATCAGTTGAAGTTTGCGATGCCATTTTGCGAGCCATATCTTCTTCCTCGTAGTCCATTCTATCCGCTGTTGGTCTACTCCCCTTATCTTCTGACTTGAGGGCCTTGTTGTAACATTCACGGGACTCATGTTGAATTCCCCTAACACATCCAACTCCTTGCGGGGTAGGAAACTTCATAGAGAGGTGGTTAATCGAAGTGACTACCCGCATCTCCTTAAGAATTGGCCTTCACACAATAGCATTATACGCTGATGGTTGGTCTACTACCATAAAATCTGCGACTTGCATGGTGATGCAGGGCTCGTCCCCTAGGGTGATGAGGAGCCTGATAAGGCCCTTTACACTTACTGAAGCTCCGGTGAACCCATAGAGATGCCCACTGTGGGAATGAGGTCCTTGTCTACATATCCCATCTTCTTACAAACATCATACATTAAAACATTCACAACACTCCCTTTGTCAACTGGGACTCTGTAGATATTCTGAGATCCAATGTGAACTCGAACCACTAAAGCATCGGAGTGAGGGTGGTGTACCCACTTCGCATCTTCTTCTGTACACATGATATATGTTTGTGTCCTCCCCCTTAAAGAGCTTTGGGGGTCTCTCCTGTAGATGATGTATATTAGTGAGGGGTCGCTCTCTGGCCTCGCGAGCATACCTTTCTCTCGTCTTGTTGTTGTCTCCTCCAATATGTGGCCCTCCAATGATCACATGAATACTATTACCTCGTTCTTCCCTCTCCTTACGAGGCTCTACATTCTGTCCCACAGGGGGAACAACATTATACCCAATCCTGATTTACCAAAGTTTCCTTGATGTTTCTTCACCTCTCGAACCGCCCACTCAGTCAACTTCCCTTCTCGAATTAATCGATCAATTTACTCTTTAAGATGCCAACAGTCTGCGGTATCATGTCCTGTTTGTTCATGAAAATCACAATATTTCTTAGTATTCCAGGTTCCTTGTGCACCCATGGCAGGAGGTTTTGTGAACATCCCTTTGTTAGCATTGACAGCATAGATATGATCAACAGAAGCCACCAGGGGGCGAATTTATCTTCATCTCTAGCTGGATGAACTCGAGGTGGGGATCGTCTTGGGGGATCGCGGTCCCTTCTTTTCGGGCTCGGGCTACGATCATGTCTTCGCCTGGGGCTTCGAGAGTCCTTCCTCTTCACTCCCTTACTTTTGCTTCCACTCCTTTCTCCTTTGTTTTTTCTTAACTCTTCCATTGATTTCTTGACCCGTTGAACATGTTCCGCCTCTTTGTATAGTTCAGCAAGTGTACTAGGTGTAGATGCTTCTAACTTTCTCCAGAACTTCGTTCCTTCCCGCAACCCAGCTATGAGAAAGTTTTTTACAGCCTGGTCATTTTCACCTCACACTTTAGGGACTTTGGCATCAAACCTCTTGAAATATTCCTGCAGACTCTCTCCTTCCTTCTGCTTGATATTAGCCAACGTAGACACATGAGGTGCATAAAGCATCGAGGATTGGAACTGTTTGATAAAGATGTCTACAAACTGCTCCCAGGAATCAATGGTAACTAGAGCTCCGAGATTTGAAAACCACTGTTGAGCACTTCCCCTCAGCGAGGCCGCAAACAACCTACACCTCACCAGCTGCGAAACCTGGTACACATCCATCTCGTTGTTGAATCGGATAACGAACTCAGCTGGGTCAGTATCCCCATTATAGGTCATATCTGAATGATGTCCTCGATACACAACAGGGAGTGGGGCATGTTAGTCACAGAGACATGCCTGTTTAACTCTAATAACAAGCCTAATTGTTTGTAATGCTTTGCATTACTTACATGACCTCTTAGCTGAGGGAACCTCTAGTTGTAGAGTTTCTATTTGTTCTGTACCTGTAATAGGCACCAAATTCTAGCTGTGTAACTGTACTTATTGAGTCAAGAATAATGCTTGAAAGAAGTTCCAAGGTTCATGCCTCAAGCAAAGAGATGAAGACTGTCAAATAAATCATAGTTGGGATTTGAAGAAATGAAGAATTTGCCTAAGTACCAATTCGAGAAGTAGTTTTGTCTGTTCGAGAAGTCTAGCATTTGAGAAGTCAAGGATTCGATATCTCAAGACACTATTCGATATCTCTGAAAACAATGTTCGATATCTCATTCGATATCTTAGAGATTCGATATATCTACTGCTCTATTCGAGAACTTAAGAAGTCAACAAGTTAAAGTGGTATTCGAGTTCTCAAAGAGTAAACAAGTCAAAATTCCATTCGATATCTCAAGGACTCAGAAAGCTATTCGATATCTCAGGGATTCGACATGTCAAAATGCTCTATTCGACAACTAATGGACTCCCGGAGAAAAGATCTATTCGAGAAGTGATTCGATATGTCATATAACAGTATTCGAGAACTCAGAGTTATCGTTTAAGTCAAACCTAGTTCTCGAATCACTTACTTAGTCACTTCTCGAATACATTCTTAGAGACAAAATACTGAAGAAATTGTACAAGTCAGAAGCTCACAACAAGCCAATGCACTTTATGGACCATAATCTGTAACGTGCTCTGAAAAGCCTACAAGAAAGCTTGGAGAGATATAGAAGAGACAAAGAGCTAAAGAAGTGGATCTGAACAGGCTTTGCAAAGTCAAATCTGTAACCGTTTGGACACTTACTCAAATAGGATAGACAGACTAAAAAATAATTTGTTCAGCTACCTTATTT
This sequence comes from Kitagawia praeruptora, assembly GCA_037693485.1. Classification (NCBI taxonomy): domain Eukaryota; kingdom Viridiplantae; phylum Streptophyta; class Magnoliopsida; order Apiales; family Apiaceae; genus Kitagawia; species Kitagawia praeruptora. The sequence goes on from CM075347.1 coordinate 135,305,803, forward strand.
GTAGTAAGTAGGTTGTATCCATGTCCTATAAGGATACAGCCTCACTTCCTTAGTTAATAACTTTTGAGGAGTCAAGTTTTTTTCACATATTGTAAAGTCATATCTCTCTAAGAAAAACGAAGCTGAGAATACTATCATTTGTATTCACAGATTGTAGCAACCTTTATCTAATACAATATTAGATTAAAGTGATATCGCGTCTTGTGTTGTTTTTATCCGCATTCATAATCCTTGCACACACAAACACCGATCTTGCTACATAGACTCAAGAACAAGAAAAGTTCAAGAATCCATTCACCCCCCCTCTGTATTCTTTTACTGTATTCAATACTCAACAAGTGGTATCAGAGCGGGCTGTTTATTCAAAAAAAATAGAAAAATGATCATGAGTTCAAATACACCAAAGACTACAAGAACGGTGAAAGTCCCTAAGTTTGACAAAGAGAATTACAACCTCTGGAAGATAAAAATGGTGTTGTTCATCAAAGCCTCTCATCCTTTATATCCTGAGATTCTCAAGAATGGTCCCTTTGTTCCCCAACAGGAGATTCCTGAAAAGACTGTTGGAACCACAACAATTCCAAGATCTTATGTGGCCAAGGAACCATCCAAATGGATAGACTCAGAAAAGGAGAAGGTTGACCTTGACAGTCATCTCATGTTGCTGATTATAGATTCCATGGACATGTCAATGTTTGCAAACATTGCATCATATGCCACTGCCAAGGAAATGTGGGATCACAATGAGGTGTTATGTGAAGGAACAGATGAGGTCAGAGAAAACAAGAAATAGATACTGGTCACACAGTATGAAGCTTTCATGGCATAGCCCAAGGAAAGCATCACTGAGATGTTTGAAAGATTTCACAAGCTAGTTACTGAGTTGCTAATGAATGGCAAGGTTTACAATACCAAAGAGTTAAACATGAAGTTTCTGCTATCTTCACCAAATCATCTAGAGCAAAGGGTCATTTCTCTAAGAGAAAAAGATTTGAACAAAGTTACATATGATGTGCTCTATGGGGTTTTAAAAACTCATGAGCTTGAGTTGCTTCAGAAAAGGGCTATCCAAGCCAACCAAGGCAGAATGATAAACACATCATGTGCCTTGATTGTCAACAAATCTATTCAAGACCTAGATGCATCTACAAGCCAACTAAGGATAGAGGAGGTAGTAGAAGATGAAGAAACTGAAGCTGAGGTAAGTAAACCTGTTGAGGAGAAGGAGGAAGAAGAGTTCTATACTCCTGAAGAACTAGATGGGATGGAAAATACTTCATATGCTTTCATGGCCAGAAAATTTCCCAACATTAGATTGAAGAGGAACCAACCCTTCAAACCTAAAACCCAAAGCCATTCATTCAACAAGAGCATGGCACCTATGAAAGCAAACAAGAACAAATTCAAAACCAGCCATGTGGATAGGTCATCTGTAAGGTGTTATAGATGCAATGACCTAGGGCATTTTGCCAGTGAATGCAAGAAGCCTAAAAAGAATGATATAGAGTATCTTGAGCTCGAAGCTAAGTATGAGGCCCTTCTGAAAAAGCAGACACAAGGTAAGGCCTACATAGCTGAAGGGAAGTGTTGGGATGATTCTGATAGTGATGGAGATGAACAAGAATTTTGCAACTATGCCTTGATGGCCAATTCCAAGGATGACACATCTCCATCAGACTCTCAGGTACCATCTCTCACTACTATAGACATGTCTGTTTCTAAGTATAAATGCATGATTGAACAACTATCTGTTGAGATTTTTAATATTCATACTAGTATGATTGCTGCTAATGAGGAGATTGCTAAACTGTATATTAGAAATGAAATGTTAATAAAAAAGAATGAGGAACTTGAGCTAACTGCTATGCAAGTAGAAAACCTTAAGAAAGAAGCTGAATATTTGCAGAATAAGGTTTTATGTGCTAGTCAAGTGGAAAAGGCTCTTAGGGATGAACTAGCTGAAAACGAATTCAAACTGAAAACATTTAAGAAATCATCTGGTCTAATACAATCGTATTGTGAGAAAATTCAAGCTAAACCCAAGGCTGCAATTGGACTTGACTATGACACTCTTAAACAGAGAAAAGGCCAAGCTGTCATTGAAGATGGCATTGTTGTTCAGATGGAAGTGCCTCAGATTTTGAAAAAGGTTCAGACTCCAATTTTTAAAGAATCAACATTTGAAATTGATGAGGATGCCTTACTCATCAAGCAAATGTTGAATGATGAGGATGAGGCACAATCCATTGAACAACAAGCATCCTCTAAGAGTGAGGGTGTCAAGCCAAAAGCCAAGGAGCCAGTAGGTGATAGGTCAAGACCTAAGAAGTTTGTCAAGTTTGTTTTAGGTAGGAAGAATGAATCTGAATCTGAGAAGAAAGTGACTAAGAAGAAACAGAACAGAAATGGCAAGTTAGGGATTAACAAAGATAACAACTATGCTTATATGCCTAATGCCCCTAGGAAAACTTGTCAGAACTGTTTCAGTACCAATCATCTAACTCATGCATACAAGAAACCTGTTGGTAGTGTGCCTAAACCCTTCTATGATTGTTCTGTGCCTCTAAGACATAGAGATGCTATATTTTGTGATAAATTTGATTGTATGCCATGCAATATGAATGTGATGACTAGCTGTTTCAATTTGAGAAGGCAATTCATTGATGGTTGTATCAGTCACAATTCTCACACACACTACACAATGTCAAAGTCTTCAAGTCCTTCTAAAGCTAGGAAGGTACCTCTGTCACCTAAGTCTGAAACCTCAGGGTCTAAGACTTCTAACAGTGATAAGAAGACTAACACCAAGAAAGTTGATAAGCATGTTGTTTATGATAAAACTGTTTCTAAGTCACATGGACCCAAACTTGTTTGGGTACCAAAGAAGAAGTAATACCTTTGTGTTTGCAGGGCAAAGAAAGTGAAAAGAAGGTCATGTGGATTTTGGATAGTGGATGCTCAAATCATATGACTGGTGATATGGCCCTGCTATCACAGTATGAGGAGAAGGCTGGCCCAATGGTTGCTTTTGGAGATGACAGCATGGGTAACACATTGGGATATGGCAAGTTGAAAGTTGGAAATGTCATCATTGAAGATGTAGCACTGGTCAAGGGATTCAAGCATAATCTGCTAAGTGTTGGTCAGTTTACTGATAGGGGATTCAAGGTGGATTTTGACAAAGATGAATGTTTGATCACCCACAAGAAGACTGGTGATTTTGCTCTATCCGGAGTAAGGAATGGAAGCCTGTTTGTAGCCAATATGGACTCTGCAAACAAGGACAAAATTTGTTGCTTCTACTCAAAAGCATCAAATGAAGATTGTTGGCTGTGGCACAAGAAATTATCACACCTGAACTTCAAAGCCATTAATTCTCTAGTCAAAAGAGAGTTAGTGAGAGGCATGCCCACACTTGAATTCTGTCAAGAAGGAGTGTGTGAGGCTTGCCAAAGAGGAAAAATGAAAAGATCGTGCCACAAGTCAAAGACAGTGACATCAATAACCAAGCCCCTACAACTCATTCATATTATGTCACTAGGAAGAAAGAAGTATACCTTAGTGATGGTTGATGACTTTACAAGGTATACATGGGTGGAATTTCTGGCATCAAAAGATGAGGCTCCACAAGTAATCATTGAGCACATAAAGAGAGTTGACAAGGAAGCAAAGGCCAACAATGCAAGTGTGATTGCATTAAGAAGTGATAATGGAACAGAGTTCAGAAATGCCATACTTGAAGCATTCTGCAAAGAGAATGGAATTTCTCAGCAATTCTCTACTCCAAGGACTCCACAACAAAATGGAGTTGTTGAGAGAAAGAATCGAACTCTAATTGAGGATGCTAGAACAATGTTGCTTGATGCAAAGATGCCAACATGTTTTTGGGCTGAGGTTATGAGCACTGCATGCTATATCCAGAACAGAACCCTCATCAACAAGAACACTGGAAAGACACCTTACAATTTGATGACTGGAAAGAAGCCTACTCTAAAGTATGTTCATACTTTTGGAAGCAAATGCTTTGTATTGAAGGATAATTCAAAATATGTTGGAAAATTCGATGCAAAGGCATTTGAAGGAATTTTTCTTGGCTACTCTATGGAAAGAATTGTATACAAAGTTTATGTCATCAGTCAAAAGAAAATTATGGAAAGCACAGATGTGACATTTGATGACAGCAAACTACCTGGATTAGAAGAAGCCAATGATGAAGATAAAAATCCATTAAAGTTTGATAATCTAGATGATTCTGATGAAGAGATTGAAACTGGAGTTGAAACTGAAGTTCAACAAACTCAAGTGAATGATGAAGCAAGAGAAGAATTTGTGCCAATTAACAGTGGAGAAACAAGCATCCAAAACACATCTGTGAATATTGGCAACTTCACAGGGGGAGGAAATGAGAATGATCATGACTTGGATGATGAAGCAACATCAAGAGTGAGAAATCAGACTGAGCACTCAAGGAAATGGGATAGATCACACACTGTAGAGCAAATTATTGGAGATCCTAATGCAGGAGTAAGGACTAGGAGAGCAACTCAGAATGAGTGTCTCTATGGTTGTTTTCTGTCTCAAGTTGAGCCTAAGAAACTTGATGATGCACTAATGGACCCCGACTGGATAATTGCTATGCAAGAGGAGCTGAATCAATTTGAAAGGAGCAAAGTATTGGAACTTGTGCCTACACTAAAAGGTAGAACCATTGTTGGAACAAAATGGGTTCTGAAGAATAAGATGGATGAAAATGGTGTAATCATAAGAAACAAAGAAAGGTTGGTTGCAAAAGGATACTCTCAACAGGAAGGCATTGATTATGATGAGACATTTGCCCCTGTTGCTAGATTGGAAGCCATCAGAATATTCTTGGCATTTGATGCTCATTCAAACTTTAAAGTTTATCAAATGGATGTCAAGAGTGCATTTCTGAATGGAGAATTGGATGAAGAAGTTTATGTGCAATAACCACCTGGCTTTGAGGATCCACACTTCCCAGAATTTGTCTACAGATTGCTTAAGGTATTGTATGGACTTAAGCAGGCTCCAAGGGCATGGTATGATACTCTATCACAATTTCTTCTTGAAAATCAATTCACTAGAGGCACATTGGACAAAACACTATTTTACAAGAAACATGGTGATGATATTATCTTAGTTCAGATCTATGTGGATGATATCATATTTGGTTCTACTAATAAGAAGCTGTGTGAAAAGTTGTCTAAGCTCATGCAGAGCAGATATGAGATGAGTATGATGGGAGAGTTGACATTATTTCTTGGGTTGCAAGTTAGTCAAAGGAAGGATGGTATCTTTATCAGTCAAACCAAGTACATCAAGGATTTATTGAAGAAGTTTGACTTGGAAAACGGTTCACCTGCAAAGACACCCATGGCCACTGCCACTAAATTAGATGAAGATGCTAAAGGCAAGAAAGTAGATATCTTAGTCTACAGAGGCATGGTTGGTTCTCTACTCTATCTCACTGCAAGTAGGCTAGATATCATGTTTGCTACATGCTTGTGTGCAAGGTTTCAATCAAATCCAAAAGAATCACATTTGATTGCTATAAAAAGGATCTTTAGATATCTGAAGGGCACTTCAAACTTGGGTTTATGGTATCCTAAGGACACAGGGTTCAATCTGGTTGGTTATTCTGATGTTGATTATGCTGGATGCAGAGTGGATAGGAAAAGCACCTCAGGTAACTGCCAGTTTCTTGGACAAAGGTTAGTCTCTTGGTATAGCAAGAAACAACAATCTGTGTCAACTTCTACATCTGAGGCTGAATACATAGCTGCTGGAAGTTGCTGTGCTCAAGTGCTTTGGATTAGAAACCAACTTAGAGATTATGGACTTGTATTGGAAAGAATTCCAATCATGTGTGACAACACAAGTGCAATCTCTAAAGTTGCCAATCCTATCAATCATTCTAGAACAAAGCACATTGACATCAGATATCATTTCATTAGAGAACATGCAACTAATGGAACCATTGAGTTGCACTATGTCTTTACAGATAAACAACTAGCTGACATATTCACTAAGCCATTAGATGAAGCCACCTTCACAAGGTTGGTTAGTGAGATTGGAATGCTGAATTCTTCAGATTCTGGCTAAGTGAATACATCATCTAGATTGTTGCAGCAGTAAACACTTAATTTATTTAAATGCTCAATATTTTTGAAGTAAGTGTTGGCTGAAATATGATTTATAAATATTTCAAATCTGTTGCATATGTTGGAAATCATATTTTTGTCAACTTGAAATTTTTATGAAATTTTGAGAAAATCACTATTTATTTTGCTAGAATATTCTTCATTGAATATGACTGGTAAAGTTTAAATGATAGTGAGAATTAATTTTTGTGAGTGATGAGTATATTTCGATAAGTCAGACTTCTCGAATGGTTCACTATTCTTGACTTCTCGAATATAGTATTTTAGTTCTCTAATGACTGAGTTCTCGAATACTATATCTGAGTTCTCGAATCATTTGAAAAGGCTGAATTCTCGCTGAATCTCAACCGATTTTGGATTTTTGTCTAAAAGTTTAATTCACTCATAAAAGCACATTCTATTTAATTTAGAATTATTTCTAAGTTAGATAACTGCCAGTTGTGAGTTACTATCTGCTTGAGTTATCGATTAAGCCTTTCTTGACTTATTGAATACTTGTTTTCTACTTCTCGAATACCTGACTTGTCGATACAAAACATATATCTAATCGACAATTCAAGTACTTCATACTTATACAATTCTACATCTATTCGATTCATTTCATTCGATTTCTCAAGCATCTAAACTCCCAAAACCTCTGAAAACCCTAACTACCAAAAGCCAAATTTCTTCTTCAACCTTTAATTTACTCTCTCTTCTCTTCTCTCTGTATCAATGGCAACAGTGAAGTTCAACACCAATTTTATCGCTTTGACCAGTGATGTTGAAGCACCAAAAGCGAACTTCAAATGTTTCGTGAAATGGATGGCTGAGTCATACATCAAGAATGCACTCTCTGCCAACCCAACTCTGTATCTAGATATCCTGGAATAGTTTTGGGGAACTGCTATTGTGGAAGTTATAGCCCTGGAAAGCGCAGGGCCTGCTAACCAACCCTCTCAGCCAAACACTCTACCACACACTGAGCCAACTACATCATCCTCTCAAAAGGGTGATGTTAGTAAAAAGGAGAAGAAGAGAAAACAGGTTGCTTGTGCACCTTTAACCATATTATCTGAAGCAGCATTGGCTGTAGAATTAGAAAGTGAGGCACCTGAGTCACCCTTATAGAGGCCAAAGAAGAAGAAAACCAAAACTACCTCTTCAGTCACACAAATGGCTGAAGTTGTAAAATCAGGGGCACATAGTTCACTAGATGTATCCTCTCAACAGGGTGCATCTATAGAATCAAGCATCCTCCCCAATGCACCTATTTGTACAGAGTCAGCACATGGGAGTGATAAGGCTGGCACAACACTAAGTGGAGAGTACATCACAATTGAAACTCCCTCTACCTTTCAGGGGGAGTTGCCAAAATCTAATCTACAAGACACTTCTCTTCCAACATCTTCCACTAATATTTCTTTGGAGCCTGTACTTCAAGGAATTGAAGAACAAGGCATTGATCACCAAGAATTCTCTTCTCTTGGTGAGCCAATGAATTCAAGTGACATGGTGCTTGACACTGTGCTCACCACCCAGGACCCACATTTAGATGGTGAGGGAATTCATGCTGGGGCATGTCCTGATGACACCATCACAAACACAGAGGATTCACTAGTTTTTACTAGAGACTCTGTGCCTGTGTCAACTGCTGGTGTAACTCATCCCACGTCTGTGGAGACACCAGTAGTAGAGTCAATCCATCCGGTTGTAGAAGTTGCATCTGTAACTGAGGAGTCTAGCTTGCCTAGCTCTAGCTCTGACTTTATGTCACAATGGCTGAAGCCTGTGCAACATGACAGTGCTTCAGGATCAGGGTTTGTTCCACAACAATTGACGGTTGAAGCAACTACAGAAGAAGGGTGGAACCAGAAATGCTGAAGAACTAGAGGCACTGTAAATTCTCAGATCCTTTATTGCAACTGGTGTAATTCCAGAAATTGCCAAGCCTAGGAGAAATAAGGATGACAAAGATGAGGATAAAAGTGATGGGAGGAGAAGACATTACAGGAGTGATAAGGGAGATGAAGACAAGAAAAAGAAGAGGGATGACAAAGAGAAGAAAGATAGTAATGACCAAGGGAAAGTCTATGAGAGGACAAGTGTGAAACAGCAAGACATAGGCATCGCTGACAGTAACCTCACCACAACACAAGACTCTAAGTCTAGGGTGAATACTGTTAGTAGTGACCTACAAAAGTCAAAGTCCATGGCCTCTGCAAATGTTTTACTACCTCAAGAAGAGAAGGAGATTCAAGCCAAGAAACCATGTGTATGTTTCAGAAAGCAAACTGCTAATGGAATACTACAATGGTCCATAGGCAAGGGTCATAAGTTTCTGCCTAGCAACCATGTAAAAAGGATTAAATTCAAGCATGCTGCAAGAAGGGTGAAGTTATCCAAATCAAAGGCACTGACAATAATCCCAGGACTAAACCTACCACCTCTGGATGAAAACTATGATGAAGACCAACTATAGTTCCTATGGGCTCAAAGAATCTATCATGTTGCCATTGTTGATGATTTTCTTGATATTAAATATACTGATGGATGATAGAAGAAATTCAGACAAGGAACATGTCAGCACTGGGGTAGGCTATACGACATAGAAAGAATAATTGCAATGTTGGATTCTGAAGACATAGTGGAAAGGGTATGGAAGATGGAGTTAATTGACTTAGTTAAAATGAAGAGAGATCACCAGGCAGAAATGAAAAGGAACAGTGACGAGCTACTAAAGAAAAGGAGGAGGAGTTTGCTGAAATGGAAGCTAAGGCTGATGAATTGAGAACTATGGGTCTGTGTAGAGTCAAGTTTAATCCTTACATCATTGAGTACAAGAAATATGGTAGAAATTTAAAGATTAGAATGGACTACATCAGTTCCTATTCTGAGAAACATCTGAATGAAGTACTCAAGGATTTGTCAGGCTCCCCTCTAATTGAAGAACTCAATGCAATGGAAGATATTATTCTTGCCATGGAAGAAAATGAAAAGAAGAAAGCTAAAGAAGCTGAAAAGAAAATGAAAAATGAGAATCTGCAAGCCAAAGCTCAAGAGATGAATCCAAAAGGATATGGCTAGTTGTTCCTCATAACTTGTAAGAAAACTTCTATATATTTTCTTCAATCAATCTACATACCTGTACTTTTTAAAGTTTTATCTTTATGTATGTTAGGCTTGTTATCAGACATGAAATTGTGACTAAGGGTCTTACTCACAATTTGGGGGAGATTGTTAGTCACAGAGACATGCCTGTTTAACTCTAATAACAAGCATAATTGTTTGTAATGCTTTGCATTACTTACATGACCACTTAACTGAGGGAACCTCTAGTTGTAGAGTTTCTATTTGTTCTGTACTTGTAATAGGCACCAAATTCTAGCTGTGTAACTGTACTTATTGAGTCAAGAATAATGCTTGAAAGAAGTTCCAAGGTTCATGCCTAAAGCAAAGAGATGAAGACTATCAAATAAATCATAGTTGGGATTTGAAGAAATGAAGAATTTGCATAAGTACCAATTCGAGAAGTAGTTTTGTCTGTTCGAGAAGTCTAGCATTCGAGAAGTCAGGGATTCGATATCTCAAGACACTATTCGATATCTCTGAAAACAATGTTCGATATCTCATTCGATATCTCAGAGATTCGATATGTCTACTACTCTATTCGAGAACTCAAGAAGTCAACAAGTCAAAGTGGTATTCGAGTTCTCAAAGAGTCAACAAGTCAAAGTTCTATTCGATATCTCAAGGACTCAGAAAGCTATTCGATATCTCAGGGATTCGACATGTCAAAATGCTCTATTCGACAACTCAAGGACTCCTAGAGAAAAGAGCTATTCGAGAAGTGATTCGATATGTCATATAACAGTATTCGAGAACTCAGAGTTATCATTTAAGTCAATCCTAGTTCTCAAATCACTTACTTAGTCACTTCTCGAATACATTCTTAGAGACAAAATACTGAAGAAATTGTACAAGTCAGAAGCACACAACAAGCCAATGCACTTTATGGACCACAATCTGTAACGTGCTCTGGAAAGCCTACAAGGAAGCTTGGAGAGATATAGAAAAGACAAAGAGCTAAAGAAGTGGATCTGAACAGGCTTTGCAAAGTCAAATCTGTAACCGTTTGGACACTTACTCAAATAGGATAGACAGACTAAAAAGTAATTTGTTCAGCTACCTTATTTGCAGTAAGTAGGTTGTATCCATGTTCTATAAGGATACAGTCTCACTTCCTTAGTTAATAACTTTTGAGGAGTCAAGTTTTTTTCACATATTGTAAAGTCATATCTCTTTGAGAAAAACGAAGCTGAGAATATTATTATTTGTATTCACAGATTGTAGCAACCTTTATCTAATACAATATTAGATTAAAGTGATATCGCGTCTTGTGTTGTTTTTATCCGCATTCATAATCCTTGCACACACAAACACCGATCTTGCTACATAGACTCAAGAACAAGAAAAGTTCAAGAATCCATTCACCCCCCCCTCTGTATTCTTTTACTGTATTCAATACTCAACAGGGTGGTCCGAATTTCATGTGTGAAGGGCGAAGACGAACCCATGGTACTAAAGATTCCTTTCTCAGTATTCATTGCATCCTAGGCCTTCTTTAACTCCTCTAGCTTATAGTCTCCAATCTTTGCCCCTTTATCTTCAGTTTTCTTCTCTCTAGTGCTATCATGATGGGATTGAGTTTTTTTTGGGGCACTGGACTCCTCCTGATCATTCTTGCGATCCGTCTTCTTGTGGCCCTAAAGACTTGGCTCTCGATATTGGTACCGCTCACGATCTCGATGAGATGGGGGTCTGTCATCGCGACGATGGGACCGCTCATGCTCTCTACGAGGAGAGGGAGGTATGTCATCGCGACGATATGACCGCTCACGATCTCGAAAAGATGGGGGTCGCTCAGAAAAAGACCGAATCTAAGAATTAGTGAGGTGTCTGGATAGTGGTCGGAAAAAGATCAAAGTGAGAAGGTATGTGGTTATTATTTAATTGGAGAAGATATGATGTAGGCATATGGGTAAAAGAAAAATAGATATTCAAAAAATGTTGTGACTAAGTTTGAAAATAATTAAAAAAAACTATTGTCGTGGTCATTCTTTTAGGATTTCTACGAAAAAATAAACTAAATTATACATTATTATCGTGATAATACTTGATAGGTGACGATTAATTCTTATATACCATTTTTCTCAATTATCCTTCAAACATTAAAGAAGTACCACTATAAAAACAATCCTCTAAGTTTAAAATACGCTAATAATTTGAATTTAGAACATTTATTAATTATTTACTTTCAATTACTGTTGCACATGAAACGTAAAACTGACTAATAGAAGAATAGAAAAGACTCTATCGCAGGGTTCAAAAGATATTATATGAATTATAATGTGGCCCGAGCCACATACTTCTTTTTGCTTGCTGCCAAGTTGCAATTGATTTTTAAGGACAAATATGTATGTCTCTGTATGTATCTATCCTAGACCAGTATTTATGAAATACTTGATATGATAATACAAGTTTCCCTTTACCTACATTTTTATTGCAGGACTGTAGCGCTGGCGAGGAAAATAACAGTGGAAATGATTGCATTGACAATGAGAATGAAGCTTATGTTCACGAGGCATTCTTTGCAGATCGGGGGCCAGATACTTCTGGTGTTTCCTTGGAATTACCAACCTCGAATTTTGTGATATTATATTATTAATAGCACAACAGGGGGTTTTGGCAACACAATTGAACCCCTATGATCTTAGTGAGAATTGAACCCCTGACCTCTAAGGTAGAAGTGAGAGCCCTTACCACTATGCTAGACATGAGACTTGAATATATTTTAAAACTCATTATTAATATATCGTGAGACAACCTTCATATATTATATTCATGATAAAAAATTATTCCTAAGAAGAATTGAACCCTTAACCTCTAACTTAGAAAAGAGATTCCTTACCACTAGGCTAGACAACAATTTTGAAAATATTATAAAATAAATTATTAATATATCGTGAGACAACCCCAATATATTATATTAATGATAAAAAAAATTGTACCTAATAAAAATTGAATCATTGACCTTTAACTTAGAATGAAGATTTCTTATCACTATGCTAAATCGATTTTGAATATATTATTTAACTCATTATCAAAATGTTATGAGACAATTTAATTATCATGAAATTACTAAATTACCCCTTATATATTATATTAATGATAAAAAAATTGTTTCTAATGAAAATTAAACCCATTACCTCTAACTTAGAAATGAGATTCTTTACCTCTATCCTAGATATCAGTTTTGAGAATATTTTATTTTTGGTTATATATACATCATGAATAGATAATTTTTTAGATATATGTTGCATATTATGCATTAACATGTTCAAGCACCATTTAATTATGATTTTACTAGCAAGACCGTGCCTTGTATGCCAATGTCGAACCGTTGATTAATTATGAAAATTTTTTGGTACTGCGGCACAAGATCAATTTTTTTGCATTCGAATTATCTTGATCAATTATGCTGACTTTGGTTTTAGGAAAACAAAATTAAACATGTTAGGAATAATTCATGAGTTGTTGATGTTAAGAATAGAATTTTACTTATACTTTTTGTATATCCTGATCTTATAAAGGATTTAGCACTTTGCATAGAATATGTGTGTTAGACAGTAATCTGTAGAGTTAAGTCATGAACAGGGCATCAAGAACTACATGTCAGGAACTGAGATCGAATCCTGATATAGCAAATCAAGTACTGATGGGATGGTCAGATCCTGATGCAAGATGAAAGTCTGATATCAGTCATGTTACTGATGATGTCATTATGGATACTACAGAAACTGGCAAGTGCTATAAAACAAGATCTTTTTTTGAAGAACAAGCAAGAAGATATCATGAAGGAAAGAATTTTCTATTGATGGAAACTATCAACTGGACGGCAGAACATTGTCATGTATAGATTAACTTTCTGTTATTAGTTGATAGGTAACATTATAAATACTCTCTCTATATCATTGTAAAAAGTGTGAGTTAGTAAGGTTTGTAATCGTAAGTATACGAGAGTGCAAACAAAGAGAGATTTGTATTGTCAGCAGCTGCTAAAGGTATTTGTACACCTTTGGTAGAGTTTGTATTTGATCTTATTAATACATACAGTTTGGTTTTATTCGTTTGTTCTTGCTTATTTATTCGAGCAAAAAGCAGACACGATTATATAACTTGTATTCAACCCCCCTTCTACAAGTTATTTGAGTTAACAATTGGTATCAGAGCAGGTTGATTTCGAATAATCATAAAGATCTGCAATCATGTCTGGTTACAAGGATGGTAATACTAAGATCCCTATGCTCAAGAGAAACGAATATACTCTATGGGAAGTAAAGATGTTGCATCATCTGGAAGCAATAGATCCTGATTATCTTGACAGAATCAGAGATGGACCTTTTGTTCCAACAAAGGTTGTTGGTCAAACAACTGTTGATGGTAAAATCCAACCAGAACACACAGAGAAGCCAAAATCTAAATGGTCAGATAAGGACAAGGAGAACGTTCTTAAAGATGCTAAAGTGAGAAACATATTGTTCAACAGTCTTGATTCTATTTTCACTAACTATGTTCTCTCTTGTAAGACTGCTAATGAGATATGGGACAATCTTAAGGTTCACTGTGAAGGAACTAAGCCTGTTAGGAAAAATATGAGGACACTACTTATACAACAGTATGAGTACTTTGAATCCAAGTCTGGTGAGTCACTTACTGATACCTTAGATAGGTTTATAAAACTCATCAATGAGATGGCCATGCATGGTAAATATTATGACTTGGAGGATATGAATACTAAGTTCATGAAAGCCCTGCCTGACTTTTACAATGAGAAGATATCTGCAATTGAGGAAGCTAATGATCTGGATGAGATATCATTAGAGGCATTATATGGGAAACTTAGGGCTTATGAACTTGACAAGCAGCAGAAGAAGAGCAGGAGTGAAGAAAAGATGAAAACTATTGCACTCACTGCTCAATCTGACTCAAAGAAGCTTTCAGAAGAACAGCATGATGAGCCTGTTGTAAAGAACTCAAGGAAGAAGAAAAACAAAGAAAGTTCCGAGTCAGAGACTACTTATATAGACTCTGACATAAGTGATTCTGAATCAGAGATGCAGGAACTCTTTGCTATGTTTGCTAAAGCTTTCAAGAAAGGAAGATTCAGTAGGAGAAGATTTAGCAAAGGACCTTTTCAAAAGAAAGATGAGAAGAAGATTGACAAAGGCAAAAGTACAATTGTTAAGCTTGATAAGGCCAAGATCAAGTGCTTTAACTACAGCGAGCTTGGACACTTTGCTAGTGAGTGTAAGAAGCCTAGGAATTCAGGAAAGGGTAATGCACTTATGGTCACACAGAAAGATTGGGCTGATTCCAGTGATTCTGAATATGGATTGGATTATGACAACATTGCATTGATGGCAAATGTTTCAGACAAACCTGGATCTCCAAAGAAAACTTCTCCATCTTCTGTTAATGTATCACTTCACTCTCTTGATTCATTTGATAGCTTAGATTCTGATCATATTAGATCTATCCATGCTGAGTTTAAGAATCTTATGACTAATTTTAGAATTCTTACTAGTGAAAGAGATGATCTTAAGGTTAAGAATGATAAGTTAGTTGATAGAAATAATTTTCTTGAATCTGAGTTAATTCAAATGGAAGAATATAAGTTAAGTTCTTATAAAGCTAAGCATGATTATAGTGTTATTCTTGAGGCTTATGACTATGTCAGAAAAGAACTAGAGGAAGAGAGAGATGTGATTAAGACCATTAACAATTATGGTAAAAAGACTCAAGAAATCTTTGAAAGTGGAATTCGTGGTAAAGTTAATGGTTTAGGCTTTGATAAGGCTAGAAAAGAAGAAAAAGTAGCTATTGTCAATGACGATAGTAAATTAGAAGCTAGCACATCTAAATCTGAAGGTAAGAAAATTGTTTCTGAACCTAAACACGTTAAATTTATTGATTCAAAAGGTAACCCTATTGTACACAAAAGAATTAACAAAAGTAATTTAGATGAGAAAGTGTTAGAGAAACCTAAGAATGTCAACATAGGTTTTCTGTCTAAGTCTTAGTTGAAACAGAGACTAGATGGTATTTCAGAGTCTAGCAAGATCAAAAGTAATAGGAATGGAAAAGAAGGTATTAACAAAGAGAATAATTACAAGAATGTACCTGATGCACCTAGGAAAAAATGCTACGAATGTGGAAATCATAATCATTTGGCCCTAGACTACAATCAAAAACCTTCTTGGAAAACTGAGTCCAGATTCCCCAAGACTTAGAAAATTCAATACCAACCACAAAAAGATTGTTATCATTGTGGTAGTTTACTTTATTCCATTTACATGTGTAGAGAATATCATGAACTGTATTATGACTATTATTCTCTGAAATCTGAAACTCCTAGTCACAAACAATTTGTGAAATCAGAGTCTAAGGTTGACTCTGCAACAGGTAAAGTAAAAGCAAAATCTTCAAAGCCTGTTATTTCTAAATCTAGTAATAAAGGATCCAATCAAAGTTGGGTCCTAAAAAATTCTAACTAGTTACTTTTTGTTCGCAGGGCACAGGAAAGAAGCATTCAATCATCTTGGACAGTGGATGCTCTGGACATATGACTGGAAAAAAGTCACTGCTTACAAAGTTTGAGAGGAAAGCTGGCCCAGTAATATCTTTTGGAGATGGCAACAAAGGAGAAACTCTGGGATATGGCTCAATTGTTTTGGGGAATGTCATCATAGAAAACATAGCACTGGTTGAAGGCTTGAAACATACACTTTTAAGCATAAGTCAACTGGGTGATAAAGGTTACCAATCAATCTTTGACAGAGAAGGATGCAAAATCTTGAATATGCCGAATGGAGACATTGTTCTAACTGGTCAAAGACATGGTAACATATATGAAGCCAGCTTGAGTGATACATCTAAAGGAATTGTTAGATGTCTCTACAGCAAAGCAGCAAATAATGAAAGCTGGATTTGGCACAAGAAGCTCTCACGTCTCAACTTCAAGAAGCTTAATCAACTTGTTAAGCATAATCTGGTTAGAGGCCTACCTCAGGCAAATTATGTGTAAGATGGACTTTGTGATGCCTATCAGCTTGGAAAACAGAGAAGAACCACTTTCAAGAGCAAGACTAAAAATTCAATTACTGAATCATTTCACATGTCACATCTTGATCTGTTTGGTCCAGTAAACATTATGTCTATCAGCAAGAAAAGATATGCTCTAGTTATAGTGGATGATTTCACAAGGTTCACATGGGTGTTCTTTCTACACAAGAAGGATGAAGCTCATGACGCTCATAGAGGCAGCAAGAACCATGCTTGCAGATGCAAAGCTTCCAACCTATTTCTGGGCAGAAGCTATTAACACTGCATGTTTCACTCAAAATTGTACCTTGGTAAATAGTCATGGAAAGACTCCCTATGAGATGATCAAAGGAAAGAAACCAAGTGTGAAATGCTTTCACATCTTTGGATGCAAATGCTATGTCCTAAAAGTTCATCCAGAACAACTTGGAAAATTTGAAGCCAAATCGGATGAAGCAATCTTTCTAGGATATTCAGCATCAAAGGCCTTCAAAGTGTATAATCTCAGAACTCACATGGTTATGGAATCAATTCATGTGGCATTTGACGACAAGAAATTTGGAATTCTGCAAATTGATGAAAGCCATGACAAATTGGAATTTGAAAATCTGAAGGATTCTGAGATACTCTCCAGTGATGATGAAGGTTCTCCGGAAGGAATTTCTATTGCTTCTCAAAGGAGTGCTATTGTTGAGGGGGAGCAAATAAATCAAGGAGGACACGGTGATCATCAGGAGCAGACTAGCTATTCAGAGTCTACTCCATCAGGAACTGATCTTTCAGAGTCTACTGAGGAAAAATCAGTAACTAGCAACAGTATGGAATCTACTGATCAAGGGGGAGTTTTTGAAGGCATAGAGGATTCTTCTATAAGAGATACCACTAACTTAGGAGGAGAGTCTAGCAGAGGTAATGTACCACCTGTTAGAAAATGGACAAAGGATCATACTGAAGATTTGATAATTGGTGATCCAAATAGTGGTGTTCGAACTAGAAGATCAATTCAAAATGAATGCTTGTACAGTTGCTTTCTCTCAAAGAATAAGCCTAAGAAGGTTGAAGAAGCCTTACAGGATCCTGATTGGGTAATTGCAAAACATGAAGAGTTAAATGAGTTTGAGAGAAACAAAGTCTGGAAACTGGTACCAAGACCTAAAGACAGATCAATTGTTGGTACAAAATGAGTTTTCAGAAACAAGCCAGATGAATCTGGTATGATTGTAAGAAACAAAGCGAGACTGGTGGCCAAGGGTTACTCTCAGGAAGAAGGAATTGACTATGATGAAACCTTTGCCCCTGTAGCAAGATTGGAAGCAATCAGGATGTTTCTTGCAATTGAAGCTTATTCAAAGTTCAAGGTATACCAGATGGATGTAAAGAGTGCTTTTCTAAATGGCAAGCTTGATGAGGAAGTGTATGTGGAGCAACCACCTGGATTTGTTGATCCAATGTTTCCAAATCATGTCTACAAACTTGACAAGGCACTCTATGGACTAAAGCAGGCACCAAGAGCATAGTATAAGACTTTGTCTAAATTTTTTTCTTGAAAATGGCTTCACAAGAGGTACAATTGACAAAACTCTATTTTTTAGAAAGATAAAAGGTGAATTGCTTTTAGTTCAAATTTATGTTGATGATATCATATTTGGTTCTACTAATGAAAAGCTGTGTGCTAAGTTTAGCAAGCTTATGTAGTCTAAGTATCAGATGAGCATGATGGGTGAACTAAATTATTTTTTAGGGTTGCAGGTCAAACAGACTGAAACTGGTATTTTCATTAATCAGTCAAAATATATCAAAGATATTTTAAGTAGGTTTGACTTTCAAGACTGTGCAGTTGCAAAAACACCCATGGCAACAACCACTAAGCTAGACTCTGATCCTAAGGGAAAGAGTGTTGATAAAACTAGTTATAGAGGCATGATAGACTCATTGTTATATTTAACTACAAGTAGACCCGATATAATGTTTTCTACATGTTTATGTGCTAGATTCCAAAGTGATCCTAAGGAATCTCATTTAATTGCTGTAAAGAGAATTTTTAGATATCTCAAAGGAACTCCAAATCTTGGTTTGTGGTATCCTAGAGAATATGACTTCTCCCTAATTGGCTATTCAGACTCTGATTATGCAGGGTGTAAAATAGACAGGAAAAGCACTACAGGTACATGTCAATTCTTGGGAAAAAGATTGATTTCTTGGGCAAGCAAGAAGCAACAATCTGTATCAACCTCAACTGCAGAAGCTGAGTACATAGCAGCAGGCAGTTGTTGTGCACAGCTCCTTTGGATAAGAAATTAGTTGATGGATTATGGTATGACACTTACTAATATTCCTATGTTTTGTGATAATACTAGTGCTATCAAAATTGCAGAAAATCCAGTTCAACATTCAAGGACTAAGCACATTGATGTCAGGTATCATTTTATTAGAGAACATATTGAGAATGGTACTGTGGAACTTCATTTTGTTCCTACTGACAAACAGCTTGCAGATATTCTAACTAAACCACTTGATGAGGCTACATTCATTAGGTTGGTAAGTGAGTTAGGAATGTTAAATTTCTAGATCTTTAAACATCTACAAAAGTAGCAAGGTATGTTGTTTTCAGCTTATAGACTTGAAATTCTTGTCAGGATCTATACTTAATTGATAATTGCTTATGCTGTAACATTTTACTTTGATAAATTTCAGTATGATAGACTTATTGTTAATTATCAGGATCAGGATTGCTATCAGTATGCTGACGTCATCAGGATTTTATAGTAAGTATCAGGATTGTGAAATTTGTGTATCTTATTCAAATCCCGAAGTTTATTCTATGTAGTGATCTAATTCTGAGTTATGTTAAGTTTATGCTAGCAAGCTTTAATTCATTCATACTGATAGTTTATATTGTCTTTCAGATCAGTCAATAAACAACAATAGGCAAGTTGATAATAAGAAAGCTTGTACTTTCATTAATTGAAAGCATTGAATACATGGAAATGAAATACAAACATCTTTTTGTCTAACTTCTACTGATAACCCTATTCTTGTCTAGATTTGTTATTGTTTTTAGTCTTCAAAGATCGACTTCAGGACAAGGAGCATCTCAAGAGTCACTCTACTCCTGGATTCCTTGTCTGGGCGACTTAAATGAGAGCAGCAGACTCAACTCCATGTTTATTGAGGAGAATGAATAGCATCTCCATCAAGATCAACCTCAGACTCTCGGCCAAATTCTTCATCCTCAAGTTTTGAGGAGGTTAAAGGGAGATTGTATCCAACAGATGGATGTTCTAAGAGAAGGTTTTTGACATTATTTGGATCTACTCCAATCATGTCTAATTCGATGAGAAAAGTCATCTCTTCAAAGAGATAAACTATGAATCTTTGGTAATGAACAATCTGTTCATCATCTGTGAGGAATCAGAAGATTGGGTTAAAGGTCATTATGTTTTGTGGAATCTCTGTGTTTACAGAGAGTTTTTGTGTGTTTGTGGAGTAAAGAAAAGGAAAAGACATCAGGTGTTTATAAAGGAAAAAGTGAGAAGCTGGACAGTCATTATAAGTATTCAATGTATCGGCGTATATATCTATGCGTATGACTGGCCCTCTCATATTTCCAAGATATTTTGACAATCTAACAAAATATTTTTGCTTGGATTATTGATGTTCTTTTCAGGATAATTTTTTAAATTGCCATGTGGAACTCCATTTAATCTCTGGAATCAGGATGATTGTGATCAGGAAGATAAGAAAAATTTCATCAGGATTGGTGATTTTTTTTACGAAGCTGATCAGTATTGATTTTATCTTGATTATACCCTGATTTATTTTATTGAAATCAATTTTGGATTTTATTTTCCAAAAATCGTGGGTAAACTGCATTTTTCAGGGATTGACACCTGTCAACCTACGTGTCAACGTGGGTTAGTGGGTCTGAAGGATTTTTGAATATATCTTTATTTTGAGACTCTGATTGTTTATTGCTAACTTCTAATTCGAATTTCCAAAGGCAAAAACATTCATTTAAGTTCTCAAAATCTCTAATCAAATTCAAGATTTCTCAAGTTCTTTTCAGATCAAAAATGGCAGCTCAAAGAAGAATACCCAAATCAGTAGCTTTAAAGTTTGGGGACTTTGATTTTATGACTAACAATCATGTTGCAGCTATCACTAGCAAGAAAGGTGTATCAGCTGATTTTCATCCTGTGATGGATTTTATGGCTATTGGACCTTTGCGTTATGCACTGGCAGCATCTCCAGAGATAAATGAAGCTGCTATTTCACAAGCTTGGGAGAATGCTGATGTAATTGATTCTACTCAGAGTTAATCAGGTAAGATTGTTCTACATTTAGGACAAGATAATTATGACATTACTGAATCTGTTGTTAATTCAGTACTTCACTTACCTGTTAATGTGAATTATGCAAGTGAACCATCTGATGATGATGTAAGAACTATGTTGTCTGCATTAGGTTATAGTGGACCTCTAGACAACATGAGCCAGTTAAATAGATCTTTTCTTAGGAAAGAATGGTCTTTCTTCTTTGATCAAATTGCTAAATGTTTTATTGGTAAATGTAGTTCTTTTCAGCAAATTACTTCTGTTACATCACATATTGCTTATAGTTTGCTTTATGACAGAGTAATTAACATTGGTCACATTATCTTAAATCAGATGTGTATTAAACTTGGTTCAAGAGATCAAGATAGGAAAATGGTTTATTATCATAGATTTATGCAAATGTTTATTAACCATTTTATTCCTGATGTTAAAGCTAGATTTGGTAGAGAATATTGTATTTCTTCTTATGTACAGCAAAAGAGAATTTTCTCTGACATTACAAAGAAGGACAATGAAAAAAATCTAGATGAAATACCTTCAATTCATTATCCATATCATGTTCAGGTAGTTCTTAAAACTTATCTTCCTACTCTATACAATTCTTCTTTCTTTTGTGGTGAAATGACTCAGGAATCTCATTTGGAGGAGAACCCCCCTGTGTCTACCCAAGTAGCCCAAAACATTATAGTCTCTGAAACAGTTCAAGAACCAAGTTTTGATCCACATCCTATTGTTTCAAAGAAACCAACCTCTGGTGTTTCTCAAAAGACATCAGTTGTAAGGAAGAGAAGATTTGTTGGGTCAAGTAGTAGTAGTTCTAGTGAAGATGATGATAATATATCTCTTATTGAGAGAGAAGAATTGAAGGCTGCATTCAACTTTCTAAGCTAGGACAAAGATATGAAGCACCAAGTCACAGGCAGGCTGTAGTCTCTCAAAAGACCGTAGTGCTTAAAAAGGGAAAACAATTACTGGATACTGTCTCTCAACAGACTGTGTCTATTGAAAAACGATCTCATCCCAAGATCACTTCTGTGTCTACACCTCTTGAGTCTTCTCAAAATAAATCTTTTGCTCACTATACTAGGAACAAGGAGAAAGATTCAATTGTCACCTACACACACAGAGTCTAGTCCTACTAACATCATGCAGGTATCTACAAATGAAGCTACAATCAAGTCAGCAATTGACAATAGAGATCTTGATATTGATTCTTCATGGGAAACTACATTGTCATACAGAGTGGCTATGGGAGTTATTTCTATCAAAGTGAAACTATCCAGGCCTGTTCTAGATTTTTTAGTTGAAAGAGTACCAAAACTTTCATTTCCAAAAGAGTATGGACTTCTACATCAAATTGACTTAATGAAGATGTATTTCTATGTATCTTTCAGAAGACAACTAGTCAAGAAATTTAGACTCTCAAAACATGTTGCACTTTAATCACTTCATGCATATTTATTTGATAAGGATGTCATTATTGAAGATGCTTCAGCTCAAGGTGAACAACATGATGAAGTAGATAGGGGATTGCAGTCAACAGAAGATACTATTGCACCAGTGGTGGATAGTAGGATAGATCAGATCACAGTCACTGCAACACAAGAACCATCTAATCAGAGGTTGGATGACTCAGGAGCTGTGATAGCTGATGCTGAAATGTCTTCTGTGATGACTGAAATTGCAAGTGAGAAACCCTATGATATGGGAGGAATGACTTTGATTGATTTTACTGAAGATCAAACAAATATTGTTCATTCAGAGTCTATCCACCTTGAGGGTGAGTCTTAGCAACCAACACTTAAAACGGTGACATACTAACTATGGTGTCTAATGAAGTATTACTGAAGACATCAGAGTCTGGTAGAGAACCTGAAAGTGGTATACTGGAGCCTGTAGTCTCTGGAAGGAAAGAAGATGCTTGTGAGGGTTCAGAGACTATAGCAGCCCACTCCTTGGAGAAAACCTCAAGCCCCTTGTCAGATGAGGAACCCTCTCTCCATGTGAGTTCAGGTATAAAAGCTTCTTCTAAACCCTAATTTTCTGTAGGTCATGAGAGCACTTATCCAAATTTGAGTGATACACTTGAAAAGATGGACATAGATTCACAACCAGAGAGGCTGGCTCCTGACCACGCAAAAGGAGAGGTAGAAAAAGTGTTGACTTTAGATAGTCAAAATGAGAATGAGGGTATGGATGATCAACTCCATAGTGAGGGAGAGAAAATTAGGAAACCACCATCGTTTGATTTCTGGGATCAGGTTTTTCCTGAATCTTGGTCTAACAATCTTGGTATGGATGCTGGTACTTATTCTTTTATCAAAATGTATGAGAAGAATGACTTAGCAAAGCACAATACAAAGCCAGAAGTTAAATCTCAAAAGCAAAAAGAAAGGCTTGCAGGAATTATCAACAGAAGAGGTGAAAGGCTAAGACAAACTTCTACACCACTTGTACCAGAAGAAATTCCTAATGATCCTAGTATTCCTTTGTATGTACTTCCAATATCAGCTCGAATTGAGACATCAACAGTATCTGATCACTCTAAGGAAGAGTCAGGATTTGTAGATGTTAGTACACAGAATACTGGTGAAGGATAGAATGATCATATTTCAGCTTCAAATCAGAAAGATGAAGATGTTTGTTACTCTACTCGGGTATTATTACTTGAATATCATTCTATACAGGCAACTTCTTCTACAAGACTTGAATCTGAAGATATTCCAAACACTTCCAACATTGAAGTTAATTCTGAAGTTTTACGAGACATTCAGAAATCTCAAGTTGAAATTCAATCAAGACTTCAAACACTTGAAGATAACCAAGTCACTATTATGGAAAATCAAGCAGTTCTGATGAATCTCATTTGTTCTGTTACTGAATCTCTTGGAATCAATGTTGCTGATGTCAAAAAGGGGGGAGATAAAAACAATTCAAAGGCAATAGACTGGGTGAGATAAATTGACTGGGAGAGATAAAAGAAGAACTAAGAATGACAGAGGTGAATCTTATCAGGGAAGTGGTAAAGAAAATGAAGCATCAAATAGTTGAATTCTTTCTTCTAAGTACTAGATACTTTGTCTACATCTGAGGAGGGAGGTACTTAACTTCATGAATTTTAAATTCATAAATTCTATTTTGAATGTATTGTTATATGTTTTGACATCAACAACTCAGATTTATGCTTCAGATCTTAAAGCATAAACAGGGGGAGATTGTTAGGAATAATTCATGAGTTGTGATGTTAAGAATATAATTTTACTTATACTTTGTGTATATCCTGATCTTATAAAGGAGTTAGCACTTTGTATAGGATATGTGTGTTAGAAAGTAATCTGTAGAGTTAAGTCAGGAACAGGGCATCAAGAACTACATGTCAGGAACTGAGATCGAATCCTGATATAGCAAATCAAGTACTGATGGGATGGTCAGATCCTGATGAAATTCTAATATTAGTCGTGTTACTGATGATGTCATTATGGATACTACAGAAACTGGCAAGTGCTATAAAACAGGATCTTTGTTTGAAGAACAAGCAAGAAGATATCATGAAGGAAAGAATTTTCTATTGATGGAAACTATCAACTGGACGACAGAACATTGTCATGTATAGATTAACTTTCTGTTATTAGTTGATAGGTAGCATTATAAATACTCTCTCTATATCATTGTAAAAAGTGTGAGTTAGTAAGGTTTGTAATCGTAAGTATACGATAGTGCAAACAGAGAGAGATTTGTATTGTCAGCAGCTGCTAAAGGTATTTGTACACCTTTGGTAGAGTTTGTATTTGATCTTATTAATACAAACAGTTTGGTTTTATTCGTTTGTTCTTGTTTATTTATTCGAGCAAAAAGCAGACACGATTATATAACTTATATTCAACCCCCCTTCTACAAGTTATTCGAGTTAACAAAACAAAAAGAGATCTGCCAGCTGCAAAGGACATCAAAATTATATCTGAAACAAGATTTTGTAAGTCATTTTTTAAGAACAACTATCTTTATGATCATGGAACTAGCTTGTTGGGTTGATAAATATTTTATCTTTATCTTTTGGATTACTGTACCAAAGTTTTAAATGCTTTTGTTCGTAGCGGTTTTGTTATACGTTAGCATAATCTTGAATCTTCACAATGAATTAAAGTACTACATCAAACAGAGAACTACCATGATCTCTGGACCCCAGAATTTTTCCTAAATGAATTATTGTTGGTTTTATAAAAATTTAAAAATAACATAGAGTTCAGATTTAGACATAATTCATTTAGAAAAACCCGCTCTTGTCTTCAATAGGAAACTTCTTATTTAAATTAATGTAATCTTAGCCATATTTTCACTTTGATATTAAATTACTATAATCTCAGCCATATTTAAATTACTGTATAAGGGTGTCAATGTAGATGTGCTTTACTAAAACATGAAATAGTTAGTATTTTGGTAAATTGTAGGGAAAACTTTGATGGCAACCTATGTATACAAATATGCGATTGATTCAAAGACAAGTGAAACAGAGATTGAAAATTTTCTATAACATGTTTCGATTGCATATGCATGATCCAAGACTATTGCCAAACAATGCAGACTAAATCATATCCAGCTATGTACAACTACAAGAGTACTACTTAACAAGGTACATATGCAAGAGCCCTGCTTAACAAGGTGCATACATCTTCAATGGGTCTTAATCCCTAATTACAAGTTTAAGAGCACTCCAAAAATACACGTGCCCTGCTTAACAAGGTGCATACATCTTCAATGGGTCTTACACCTCAATTACAAGTTTAAGAGCACTTGCACTCATAGAAATCTCCATTATCACAATCAACAATTTTCAGTGGAGAAAGATGACAATCGTAATCACTACTGTATTTTGGAAGACGTGCATGCAATTCAACAACAAATGAGTTAGAGCGTGCCCGTGCCTCGTAAGCTAGTTGATATATATAATAGCTAGGCAAATATGCAATAATTAGTTTTATAAGTTTTCAGGGTATGAAGTCCTTTAGGTACGATAGAAAAATATGGACCCCTCATCTTCAATAGCATTTTTAGTCTTTAAACAAAAATGGGAATGACACTTTAACTATTTTATTAAGTGTGTTACATATAAGTACGCAGAGCGCGATTGGATAGCCCGAATGGTAAGGACTTATCCTTTGATGTCACGGATTCTAGATTCGATTCTCGCTCAACTAGAAAATTATTAGAACAGATATTTACTTGTAAGATTATAAGCCAATTGATAAGCGTGCGTTTAATCTTAATATTGTCCCTATATTTAAGTTGTTTTGCATTGATTTGGATTTTTATTTAATAAATTTTAATGTTTTATTGTAGGAATCAAGGAGTTATAATAAAAGAAGGCTTGGAGTTTAAATAGCAAGAGTTGGGGATTAATTGGATAAAAAATCGGATTTTATGGGTCGCTGCGCAGTCTACACTATTTGGGCCATATCTGGAGTTCCAGAAGTCCGTTTTAGGCGATTCAACAGCCCACGGAAAGCTTGTGAGAAGGGCTTCAATTTAGAAGTGGTCTTGCATTTGAAATCCAGTCGAACCAGCCCAGAAACAGAGCCCAAGATGCAGTTACGAATTTCTATTATTGGAATTCAATTTTGATTGGGAAATTTCCTTGTAATTATATTAAATAATTAAAATACTTTTATTAGGAATTATTATTAGATATAGATCAGACCTAATACATACATAGAACGTACGAGAGAGAGGCACAGGGAGAAGAGAAAGAAGAAGCGAGAAGAAGGAGATTTCAGCCATTGAAGACGTTCAACTGGATTTGTTTTCTTCAACTTTTTGTTTAGAATTCTCTCCTTAACTTTTTACATCATGAATATGTGCTATCAATTCTTGAATGTTTTTGATATCTTGATTATGAACTAAATTTTATAAAGTTGGGATTTTTATGGAACCCTAGCATGGGATTATTGGTATTTTGTTAAAGACCATATTATCCCAAACAGTACCCATAAAAATAATCCTTAGTGAGCCCCCTTGATCCTATATCTTTTTTCTTCGTATATCACCATCTAAATCTTGAGCTTACTTATTTCTTCTTGTCTTGATTGACTAGTAGAGCATTGTGATGTATACATGAGATTGGTAAAATATTAAGTGTGGGGATATCTTTGTTACTGTGTGAAATTTTGGGTGGGAATTGAATTGGTTTGGCTATTACTTCTTCGTGACACTTCAATAAAGTCACTCGAATCAATAAAAAGGGAGGAAGCGAGAAAAGAAAAAAATAGAGTGAAAAAAAAAGAGAAAAAAAAAAGAAAGAGAGTGTATGTTCATTGGTTCTTACAATGTGAAATTTATGAGTTTACATTTGTATGTGGGATTATATCTCAAGGTTAGTTTCATGTTGAGTGCTTCAAGTGTATATGAACATTTTGCTCTATTAGTTGTCGAGTTTAGCCACTTGTTAGCCTATTTCTTTGATTTCCTACCCCCGCACCTAAGCCTCGTTACAACCCTTGACAAAGACCTTTTGATTTATACGAACACGAAGTCTAGAGATTTTGGTGGACAAGCAAACTTATGGTAGCACATGTGCATTTGATTGAACTTGAGTGATACAGTTGCACCTAAACACTTGTGTAATTTGAGTATTTTTTAGGTTATTTTCCATTTAAAGCATGCTATTTTCTTGTTGATTGAGACTTTGATGTTATTCATGATATTTTAGTCTTTTGAGACTATGTGTGCCTGCTTGAATAGTTGTGTCGGTGTGTAAAGTTGAGGAATCACATTATATGACATCTATGAGCTATTACATGATTAAGTTTGCATGTGTGGAGTGCTATGATATATTTCATGTTTGAGACTTGGCAGTCATAATAAAAATTAGGAATTTTGTGGGTAAATTCACTACAAACCCTCATGAGACCTTACTCGTCCACTAGGGCTACCTTGGGGTTTAAAGGGCTTGTTGCATATGCCAAATACAACCGTGATCACCTACGGAAGTGGTACTAGTTAGATAGGACTTAGTTTTTTTTTTCTTTTCTTCTTTGCCCGAGGACGTGCAAGATGCTAAGTGTGGGGATGTGATAAGCGTGCGTTTAATCTTAATATTGTCCCTATATTTAAGTTGTTTTGCATTGATTTGGATTTTTATTTAATAAATTTTAATGTTTTATTGTAGGAATCAAGGAGTTATAATAAAAGAAGGCTTGGAGTTTAAATAGCAAGAGTTGGGGATTAATTGGATAAAAAATCGGATTTTATGGGTCGCTGCGCAGTCTACACTGTTTGGGCCATATCTGGAGTTCCAGAAGTCCGTTTTAGGCGATTCAACAGCCCACAGAAAGCTTGTGAGAAGGGCTTCAATTTAGAAGTGGTCTTGCATTTGAAATCCAGTCGAACCAGCCCAGAAACAAAGCCCAAGATGCAGTTACGAATTTCTATTATTGGAATTCAATTTTGATTGGGAAATTTCCTTGTAATTATATTAAATAATTAAAATACTTTTATTAGGGATTATTATTAGATATAGATCAGACCTAATACATACATAGAACGTACGAGAGAGAGGCACAGGGAGAAGAGAAAGAAGAAGCGAGAAGAAGGAGATTTAGCCATTGAAGACGTTCAACTGGATTTGTTTTCTTCAACTTTTTGTTTATAATTCTCTCCTTAACTTTTTACATCATGAATATGTGCTATCAATTCTTGAATGTTTTTGATATCTTGATTATGAACTAAATTTTATAAAGTTGGGATTTTTATGGAACCCTAGCATGGGATTATTGGTATTTTGTTAAAGAGTATTGTTTGCGGTTCTACGGTTTACTCATTCAAGTGATTTTCTTGCTAATACTTGCTATTGTCTGATCAACTCTAGTAGGTTAATGGGTTAATTATAATACCGAGAGGGTTATATTTAATTGACATAAAACTTGAATGGTGCATGCTTAAATCTTTTGATTATAATATTGTTGCGGTATAGACATATATTGTGACCATGTATAGCTTTGTGAATTGGTGCTTACTTGTATTCTGAAAAGTAAATTGGCATAGACATATGTTAGTTTATTTGATAGGAATTATATCATAGTGATTTCGAGAGAAACCTATTGTTGTTGGAGGAATTTCGTAACAACACGAAATCGGAGGGATGCTGGAATAGTATGAGCGAATTTAGATGAATGGGCTGTTTTTAGGGGATTTAGGGTTTATGAAAAAAGAGGGGGCTGGACTTGGCAGGTGTCTCGATTTGTCTCGTGTATCGGATTCCATATCGTACCAAGATGCCTGCGTACCTATATTTATATAGGATCAAGCCCCACGCAGTTCTGTGAATTAATTGGGCTTATCCCGAGAGACTTAAGGGATAAGTTACGTTAATGTGGGTAATAATTGATTTTATCTAATTTAATCTTATCGTTGTGATATCTTCCTGATTTGAAGAATATCATTTGGAGATATTTTCCGTTATTGATTGATTGAGATTGATTCTTTCCTCGTTTCAGAGAGAGGATAAAACTTAGTAATTAAGTAATAATTATTAATCTGAATTAATAATTAATATTATTAGCAATTTGGGAGATTATTAGACATGTCAAAAATGTGGCATAACAACTAGCCTCCAGTTCTTCAGTGTAGCTTGCTGCAATGGAGAACTAAAACTCCTTCAAGCTTCCAAATTTCTTGAGTCGCTGAAAAAACTGAAAATAGATGATTAGAAAAACACTTAGAGCACCACTGTGCTCGTTAGGCGTATGCGGATGCAAGTGTGATAGCATGCGATGACCGGTGTAAGATATATATTTGCCAAGGTTTCAAATGTGCGAGCATAAATAATATTTTTGAAATCCTTCGCGATCCTTGTTGTCTAGTTAGGACCTTGGCACTTGTATATATCCCGAACTGGCATACACGCTTTTCAAGTGTCTGATGCAACCACATGAGGATGTTGTGTCTTCGTTTGTGACGAGAGACTGTTGATAAGAGATGTAGATGTAGATGTAATCTTGTCGAACTTTGCACGTGTCCCTCGACGGGCTGGCTGTGCATGTCTTAAAGATATTGTAGATAGTGTGCATAGGGATGCCTCCACCCATTCGATATAGCGATATCTCATGGGCCTTCAATAATCCAGAGGGTGCTGCACTTTACTAAGCATGTAGCATTGCGAGATTTATAGCTTGTCCAGGCTACCCTACTTGGCAATTTAGTTCGCAAGTTTGAAAATATTTTTGACATATATGTACTATCGCGACGATATATGAAAAATATTTTACAAATCCAAACGCAATAATAAATATGCTCGTTTAAGAATGTCGCGATATTTATTTTTTTCGAAAATAATGCTCCTTTTGTAGAAAAATCTTTTACAAAATTATGTGTCTCGTATATATATTTTTTCTTGAGAATAATGCAGCTCGTACAGGATTGTAAAATAAATCCGCAATCAATCAGCATAAATGATCTCAATTCAGCAACATAAATATCTCGTACGATATTTTCCAAATCGCAATAATTTTATAAGCATAAAAATAGATAGCTCGCACGAATTTTTTAAATAATAAATATTTTTCTTGAAAAATATTTAAAAACATGATGTCATGCATGCATGGTAGGATAAAAAATTTGCAGAAAATAAATTTAAAAGATAGAAGTCTTATCTTTAATTTCCGTTTTCAACTGATTCTGAGTTTTCTTGTGCTTCGTTTGTTCTTTTTTTCGAAGTTGGCCTCCGTTGTGCGTGGCCTCCAGTTCTATTATTGATTTCCTGGCCATTTGTTTTCTCCTGTTTGTTCTCTTGATTAATGGCGCGTGAGGTCTAAACAGGGTTCGGTTGTTTGGTCCTTTGACAACAATTTTTTTTTCCTGTTAAAGCTTCTTCTTAACTGTTCCACCGCCGAAGTCTATTAAAACTCCTCTGTAGCTTATGGTCGCCACCATTGTTTAATCGCACGTAACAAAAATTGTCACTAACGATTTTTTTATAGCCCCCACAAATGTATGGATAAGAAAAACAAAACCCTACGTACTCAATAAATTATCTGTCCTCCACAGATAATAATGCCCTCCTTCTAGCGCCAAATGTTGTTGGAGGAATTTCGTAACAACACGAAATCGGAGGGATGCTGGAATAGTATGAGCGAATTTAGATGAATGGGCTGTTTTTAGGGGATTTAGGGTTTATGAAAAAAGAGGGGGCTGGACTTGGTAGGTGTCTCGATTTGTCTCGTGTATCGGATTCCATATCGTACCAAGATGCCTGCGTACCTATATTTATATAGGATCAAGCCCCACGCAGTTCTGTGAATTAATTGGGCTTATCCCGAGAGACTTAAGGGATAAGTTACGTTAATGTGGGTAATAATTGATTTTATCTGATTTAATCTTATCGTTGTGATATCTTCCTGATTTGAAGAATATCATTTGGAGATATTTTCCGTTATTGATTGATTGAGATTGATTCTTTCCTCGTTTCAGAGAGAGGATAAAACTTAGTAATTAAGTAATAATTATTAATCTGAATTAATAATTAATATTATTAGCAATTTGGGAGATTATTAGACATGTCAAAAATGTGGCATAACACCTATGACCATTGAATTCTAGCTAGTAAATTGTGAATTTGCTATAGTACTTTGCAACTCTTTTGCTGATTTTCACGTGTTAGGGGGAAGTAATTATCCTGACTTATCTTCTCATACTTGTACACATTAAACTCTCTTCTCTAGTATAATTTAGTTGGTTAATTTAGTTCGTTTAATTAATTAGTTATAAAAATTATCAAACAATTTTTGTGCTCGATAACTGAATTGTTAGATATAACTTGCGATTAATACAAATTTTGCAGTCCTTGATGATCGATTTCTGGTATTTACTACTGTATTACTTGTTTGCGATTGTGTACACTTGCACATCTATATTTTACGCAACACCAATATATTAAAAAAAACATACAAGTAAGCAATGATATCGATTAACAACGATCATAAAAGATAATTTTTTTAAAATAATTTTAGATGTAAAATTGTTAGTATTGGTATTAAAATCAATTTTCACTTATATATATTTTTTTACTTAATTATATTATACATTTGGAATTAAAATTTTCACAAATTCAAAAACCTTAAATACAGATACAAGTTCATCATCTTAAGACTTGCAATACTAATAACTAATAGAAGAAACTTATAATCAAAATTTATTGAGTTAATTGCAAAAAAGTGACAAGACTTTACAATCATTTTCAAAAAAAGTGGTCAGACTTTAAATTTTGCAAAATGGTGGCGAGACTTGCCTTTTTCCTTTCAAAAACGTGGTTGAAGGCTATTTTCAACTTTTTGGCAGGGGTAAAATGGAAAAAAAATGCTAAAGACCCAAAAAATTGTCCAAAAAAATCCCCAAATTAATATTTATAACCATATGATTGGTTATATTCGTAATAATAATAATGCCCCCCATGTATGCACATCAATTCACAAAAAAATCCACAATATTCTTGAAGAGTTTCCAGCTTGATCTTCCCCCCATGTAATAATAATATTCTTTTCCCTTTGAATCATTGTCCCATGCTTGATCTTGAAGAGTTTCCAGCTCATAGGTCTTCAGAATTCCATAATATTCTTCCAGAGAAGTTGTATGCAAATCTCTGGTTTCTCTGATTGCGTAGACCCTATGTTCAATGCTCTTTGGCTGGTTCCTCAGATATCTCGTATTGGTCTCAACCATGGGGAGAGTAACACCTCTCAGATTCAAATCCAATACCAACTGACTGAATCGTAGGTAGACATCTGTTATGCTTTCTCCTTTTCGTATTCTAAAGGTGTCATACTCCATCTTGAGTATAAGTGTCTTGTTGCTTCTGACCTCTGCAGATCCTTCCATGACAACTTCTATCTTGTCCCAAATCTTCTTTGCTGTATTCAAACCTTTGACTATGTTGAACATTTCATGATCGAGAGATTCCATCAAGGTTTGTCTTACAGAAGTATCATAAGCTATTTGCTCCTTGTCAGCATCCGTAAAGTCAGCTGCCTTTTTAGGCTCAGACCGAGCAGGTATAACCTCCTCTCCTTCCGTACGCTCAGGAATAGCTTTCATTGGAACAAATTTACCCTTTTCAAGGACTTCCAGATACTCAGGGTTAATAGTCTCTAAGTAGAGTCTCATTCTGAAAACCCATTCTTCATAGTGATCTCGGTTGAACATTGGGATCTTGAAAGAATTTTTAGGAGCCATTTCAAATCTTGTCACTAAAAAATTCTAAGTACCCAAGACTAGGCTATGTGGAATATCTATGTAGAACTTCTGCCAAGTCGAAATATTTCTAAGTAGAAATTTTGCTCAAGTCGAAATTTCTCTAAGTAGAAATTGTCCAAGTCGAAATTCACCAAGTAGAAATTGTCCAAGTCGAAATTCTATGTAGAAAATCTCAAGTAGAAATTCTATGTAGAACTTTTTGTCCTTAGAATAATTTTCTGCAGATTACTTTAATATTGAATAAACAATATCACCTTTTTGACTTTTGATTACTTTACACACCGAAAGTGACTAACCCACTTGCAAAGCACTGAGTACACTTTCTTTTGCTTTCGGCCAAGGAATAATAATCAAATCAAAAGTACAAAAACACCTTTTTGACTATCTTATTTGTTTGAAAAAGGAGATCAAAAAGTTGTTGGGTTATCTTCTTTGACAAGAACAGATGATGAACACTCAAGAACACCAAATATCAATGAACCCAGATTAATTCACAAAAATTAATTAAAATACACCCAAGCCAAATAATCACACCTGGAGTATTTAAATAATTTTTCCCGGATGAGTTTTCACTGGAAACGAATTAAAGCACACTTTTCGAAAAAATGAAAAGTAGATCTAGAAAATGAAAACTCACGATTCTTCTACCAAACACAAGGATCTATGTTTTGTATGTTAAACATCTGCTCTGATACCAATTGTTAGGTCCAAATGTGTTGTAGAGGGGGGGTGAATACAACTTTTCGATTATGAGAAGCAATAAATACGATGCAATAAATGAACACACAGATTCAAGGAATATATTTCTTTATATATAACTTGAAAAGGTTGCTACAACATTCATTACAAAGTATAACAGAAGTTCAGAGAGAAGTGAATGATTCTAAGCTCTGTGAATATACTCTCTCTCTTTCTCTTGTGTTTTTCTCAATATTTCTCACTAACTAAAACATTACACAAGTGCTTCTATTTATACTACATGTAATCTATGACCTGTAGTCTTCAAAGACTAAGATGTACGTGGCCCAATGATGTCCACATAAATCTTGTCTTATCTTGAAAGCTTGGAAATCTGCCAATCAGAAGATGCCATGTGTCATGTTGAAGCTGCACTCTAAGTAGAACTTCTACTTGAGAATTTCTACTTAGCCATCTCGAAATTCTAAGTAGAACTTCTACTTGAGAATTTCGACTTAGCCATCTAGAACATTTAGTACTTAGAAAATATTCTGGTCTTCAACTTGAAACTTCAATGCACATCTTGAGCTTGTGATATCTTCATATCTTCTTTGTTCTTCTACAAGCTCTTGAACATGGATCTTTATTACTGACATAAACTTGCTATCAATGTCCTGACACTTGATGCACTGGTCTGGTTCATAAGTGACTAGTCTTGATAGTGTTTCTGCTTCTTGAATAAATTACCATATTCACTTAGTAACTTGGCTTTCCAATATTTGCTTTCCTTCTTGTTCACTTGAAATCAATTGGTCTTGTTGATACTGATAGTTATGATCTTGATTCTCGAATTCTCAAATCACTGAGGCCTGAACAACTTTGACTTGAACTTCTCTCAATGATTTCTTCTTGGCTTGATCATAGTTAACATGTTCAATTGTATCAATTACCTTGTCTTCATATAGTGTTGATTTCTTGTGACTTCTTGTTCTTGATTGTCTTCTGGTTAAGTATCTTTTCGTTTAATTGAGTTACATTAGTTATAGTGTTACAAGTTTATACACTCTGCCTTTCAGTAATGATAGGGTGATGGTTGCAACAAATACCCGAGATGGAGCAACAAATCTTTGATTTTAAAAAATGCTAATTTTAAGGGATATACAGCTACATTAAATATCCTGTATGATTCAAATGAGGATGATAGCGGTATTCTTCAGTTAGAGGACCGAAAACGTAGGAGAAGCACAACAACTGGGCTAGGCCATATGGACATTGATTTGGGCCACCAAGTTAAAGATTTGTAGAAAGAAAACAAACAAATAGAGACTGATATTTCTGATGGGGATTTATCAGTATCTGCACACATTAGTCCGGCTGAGCTTGCATTGCAAGCCAGCCATCAACAATGAATGCTATAGGATGGAACTGTCGGGGTGTGGGCTCACCTCGTACATTTCGGGTGCTGAAAGAGATGGTAAAATCTCACAAGCCTGATATCTTGTTTTTGTCTGAGACTTTAGCAGCTAGTAATAAAATTGAGGCTCTGGCCTCGAAACTTGGCTTTGTTCATTTCTTCGTAGTAGATAAGCAAGGAAATGGAGGGGGTCTGGCAGTGTTTTGGAAGCATAATGTGAGGTGCAGTGTTTTTGACTCGTCTTATAATCATATTTACATCAAAATAAAAGAAAGGAATGGAGGAGATTGGCGTTTGACTTGTTTTTATGGTTTTCCTGAACGTGAAAGAAGGTAACCATCATGGGATTTTCTTCGTCAATTAGCGTTGAGCTCTCATCTGCCATAATGTGTTCTTGGGGACTTCAACGACCTTTTGTATAGCAGTGATAAGAAAGGGAAGAATAAACACCCTCAGAGTCTGATGGATGGTTTCAGGAATGCAGTGGAAGATAGCTCTCTAATAGAACTAGACCTCAAAGGGGGTGCTTTCACATAGGAGAAAATCAAAGGGACGTCTAACTGGGTTCGGGAAAGATTGGATAGGTGTTTTGCTAGTAGCTCGTGGTGGAGTAAATTTCCCTTATGCACATTAACGGTGTTTCATGCTGTGGTGTCTGACCATGACCCCATCAAGCTTGAGTTAGTTAAC
The DNA here is from genome assembly GCA_037693485.1 of Kitagawia praeruptora. Taxonomy (NCBI): domain Eukaryota; kingdom Viridiplantae; phylum Streptophyta; class Magnoliopsida; order Apiales; family Apiaceae; genus Kitagawia; species Kitagawia praeruptora. Next base: position 135,341,481 of record CM075347.1, read on the forward strand.
ACTTCTATCCCTAAGAAACAGTTTAGATTTAGATTTGAAAACACATGGTTGAAAGAGAAAAGTTTTCATTCTAAGGTTTCGAAGTTTTGGCAAAACCTCCCAGCTATTCACTTGTTGCCAAAGCTGGTAGCAGTCTCTTCTCATATGGCAAAGTGGGGGAGGGAGTTTTTTAATAAGTTTAGAGAGAAAGTAAAAAAATAGAAGGATGTTATTGACGGTCTGAAGGATAGGGAAGATGATGATGGAGTTCAGATGTATTTTGATCAAAAGGATAAGCTTAATGACCTCTTACTTCACGAAGAGGCTTATTAGCAACAGAGAGCAAAATTTTTTTGGCTTAAAGATGGTGACACTAATTCTAAATTTTTTCATGCAGCAGCATCCAGTAGGAAAAAGTTAAATCTTATTTCTGGCCTTAAATCGGAAGATGGAACTCTGGTTACAAGTCATGAGGAGATGTGTAGTTTACTGAAAGAATATTTTAGCAAGGACTTCGAGGGAGATAGTACAGTTTCCAACCAAGCAGAGCAAGGCACAGATTCAGTGATCACTAATCAGCAAAACGAGATGTTAACAGCTGAGCTAACATTTTCTGAATTCACTCAAGCAGTGAAAAGTATGCATCCGGATAAAGCTAGTGGTCCGGATGGCTTAAATCCAGCGTTTTTCCAGCATTTCTGGAAGTTAATTGGGAAAGAAGTGTTCGATTGTTGTAAATAATGGCTTACGGAGGGAAAATTTTCTGCAGATGTCAATGATACAACTCTGGTGCTCATTCTGAAGAAGGACAATGTAGATGATCCTAAAGATCTCAGGCCAATAGCTCTTTGCAACGTTCTTTATAAGATAGTTGCAAAAGTCTTAGCGAATAGGCTGCAAAGAATTCTTCCAGGAGTCATTTCTGAGGAGCAGTCGGCATTTGTCCCTGGGCGCAATATTACAGACAATGTTTTGGTGGCATTTGAGCTATTGTATTATATGAAATGGAAGAGTAGTGGTCAAGATGAGGTGGTGGCATTAAAATTAGACATAAGCAAAGCTTATGACCGTGTAAGATAGGATTACTTGAAACACAAAATGTTGGCTATGGGTTTTTCTGAGAAATGGGTTAGGTGGATGATGATGTGTGTGGAAACTGTTTCTTATTCTATCTCGTTTCAAGGTTCTATGGTAGGACCAATAGTCCCAACTCGGGGTCTTCGCACTACGCCATAGATGGCCTATAGCAACCCCCAAACTGTGTTACCATAGACCCCATTTTGAAGTTACCATAGGCCAAAATAGGGCTCTGGTAACACCTCAGCTGTGTTAGGTTCTCAGCAGTAACTACAGGTATCTTAGGTAACATCAAAACACAGCCTAAGGTAACATAGTAACTGTGGTTACCAAAGACCTCTATAGCAACATCTTAAATACTCTACAGCAACATAGTTTGTGTGTTACAATAGAGGATATAATTTTGCACATGGACAACTGTGGGGCCCACATATAGATGGGGTCCACAATCTATTGTAACACCCTCTTTTACCAATTGTAACACATTGAGTGTTACATAATTAAAATCATTTATAACTAATTTTAATAACAAAAAAAATTATGACATTTAAATATTACATTTTCCATTAAAAGAAATCAAGAACCAATTTAATTACATTATTTCAATAACATTATCTAGTACAAAACTGTTAACTCGAATAACTTGTAGAAGGGGGGGTTGAATACAAGTTATATAATCGTGTCTGATTTTTGCTTGATTATATGAACAAGAATAAACGAATGAATCAAACTCTTGTTTGTATTAATAAGATCAAATACAAACTCTACCAAAGGTGTACAATACCTTTAGCAGCTGCTGACAATACAAATCTCTCTCTCTGTTTGTTCCGAACTCTCGAATACAAACCTTATACAGAGCTACGCACACGAACTCACAACTTCGTCACTCTTTTACAATGATATTGAGAGAGTATTTATAATGTTACCTATCAACTAATAACAGAAAGATATAATCTATACATGACAATGTTCTGCCTTCTAGTCGATAGTTTCCTTCAATAGAAAACTCTTTCCTTCATAATATCTTCTTGCTTGTTCTTCAAACAACGATCCTGTTTTATAGCACTTGCCAGTTTCTGTAGCATCCATAATGACATCATCAGTAACACGACTGATATCAGGATTTCATCTTGCATCAGTATCTGATCATCATCAGTATTAGACCGTCATCAGGATTTGCTCTTTGTTCCTGACATGTAGTCTCTGATACACTGTTCATTCCTGACTAAACTATACAGATAACTGTCTTTACACATAAATCCTATATACAGTGTTAAATCCTTTATAAGATCAGGATTACAAGAAGTATAATGTGTAAATTCTATTCTTAACATCACAACTTATGAATTATTCCTAACAATCTCCCCCTATTTATGCTTTACAATCTGAAGCATAAATCTAAGTTGTGGATGTCAAAACATATAACAATACAACCAGAATAGAATTTATGAATGTAGAATTATGAAGTTAAGTACCTCCTTCTCAGATGTAGACGATTATCTAGTACTTAGAAGAAAGAATTTTAACTATTAATGCTGCTCTTCCTTTACCACTTCCTAGCTGAGATTCACCACTGTCACTCCTGGTTCTTCTTTTTACTACCCTTTGTCTGCTCTTTATCTCCCCCAACTTTATCTCCTCCAGTCTGGTGTTATTGTTGTCTTTGAAATGTCTTTATCTCCCCCTTTTTGACATCAGCAACATTAATTCCAAGAGATTCAGAAACAGAACAAATGAGATTCATAAGAACTGCTTGATTTTCCATAATTGTGACTTGGTTATCTTCAAGTGATTGAAGTCTTGTTTGAATATCAATTTGAGAATTCTGAATATCTTTCAAAACATCAGAATGAACTTCAATGTTGGAAGTGCTTCTAGTATCTCTAGTATCAGAATCAGAAAGAACTGTATCGTCAAGTCTTGTAGAAGAAGTTGCTTGATTTGTATGATACTCAAGTAATAAAACCTGATTAGAAGTATCAACATCTTCATCTTTCTGTTCTGAAACTGAAACATGATCATCATTTCCTTCACCAGTATTTTGTGTACTAACATCTTCAAATCCTGACTCCTCCTTAGAGTGATCAGAGACTGTTGATGTCTCAATTCGAGCTGATATTGGAAGTACATACAAAGGAACACTAGGATCATTAGGATCTTCATCTGGTACATATGTATCAAGAGATTGCTTTATCCTGGCACCTCTTCTGTTAATGATTCCTGCAAGCCTCTCCTTTTGCTTCTGAGCTTTAACTTCTGGCTTTGCATTGTGATGTGCTAGGTCATTCTTCTGATACATTTTGATGAATGAATAAGTACCAGCATCCATACCCAAATTTTCAGACCAAGATTCAGGAAAAACCTGATCCCAGAAATCAAATGATGGTTTCCTAATTTTCTCTCCCTCACTATGGAGTTGATCATCCATACCCTCATTCTCACTTTGACTTACTAAAGTCAACACTCTTTCTACCTCACCTTTTGCCTGGTCAGGAGCCAGCCGCTCAAATTGTGGATCTAAGTCCATCTTTTCAAGTGTATCACTCAAATTTAGATAAGTGCTCTCATGACCTACAGAAAAATAGAGTTTAGAAGGAGTTTTTATACCTGAACTCACATGGAGAGAGGGTTCCTCATTTGGCATGTGGCTTGAGGTTTTCTCCAAGGAGTGAGCTGCTATAGTCTCTGAACCCTTACAATCATCTTCTTTCCTTTCAGAAACTACAGGCTCCAGTATACCACTTTCAGGTTCTTTACTAGACTCTGATGTCTTCAGTAATACTTCATTAGACACCATAGTTAGTACATCACCATCTTTAAGTGTTGTTTGCTGAGACACACCCTCAAGGTGGATAGACTCTGACTGAACAAAATTTGTTTGATCTTCAGAAAAATCAACCAAAGTCATTTCTCCCATATCATAGGGTATCTCACTTGCATTCTCAGTCATCACAGAAGTCCTTTCAACATCAGCTATCACAGCTCCTGAGTCATCCTTCCTCTGACTAGATGGTTCTTGTGTTACAGTGACTGTGATCTGATCTTTCCTACTATTCACCACTGATGCAATAGTATCTTCTGTTGACTACTTCCCTCTATCTACTTCCTCCAGTTGTTCACCTTGAGCTGAAGCATCTTCAATAATTACATTCTTGTCAAATAAATATGCATGAAGTGATTGAAGTGCACCATGTTTCGAGAGTCCAAATTTCTTGACTAATTGTCTTCTGACAGACACATAGAAATACATCTTCATTAAGTCAAGTCTTTGATGTAAAAGTCCATATTCATCTGGAAATAAAAGTTTTGGTACTCTTTCAACCAAAAAGTCTAGAACAGGCCTTGACAACTTCACTTTGAGAGAAATTAGTCCCATAGCCAGTCTGTATGATAATGTAGTTTCCCATGAAGAATCAATATACAGATCTCTCTTGTCAAATACTGACATAGATGTAGCTTGATTTGTAGAAACCTGCATGATATTAGTTGGACTAGACTCTGTGTGTGTAGGTGACAATTGAATCTTTCTCCTTGTTCTCCTGATATAGTGAGCAAAAGATTTATCCTGAGAAGACTCAAGAGGTGTAGACACAGAAGTGATCTTGGGATGAGATCTTTGTTCAATAGACACAGTCTTTTGAGAGACAGTATCCAGTAACTGTTTTCCCTTTTTAAGAACTACAGTCTTTTGGGAGACTGCAGCCTGGCTGTGACTAGGTTTTTCATCTATTTGTGCTAACAAAGAAAGTTGAATTGCAGCCTTCAATTCTGCTCTCTCAGCAAGAGTTAAATCATCATCATCTTCACTAGAATTACTACTACTACTTGACACAACAAATCTTCTCTTCCTTACAACTGATGTCTTTTGAGAAACACCAGAGGTTGGTTTCTTTGAAATAATAGGCTGTGGATCAAAATTTGGTTCTTGAATTGTTTCAGAGACTATAATGTTTTGGGCTACTTGGGTAGACACAGGTGGGTTCTCCTCCAATTGAGATTCCTGAGTCATTTCACCACAAAAGAAAGAAGAATTGTAGAAAGTAGGAAGATGAGTTTTAAGAATTACCTGAACATGATATGGATAATGAATTGCAGGTATTTCATCTAGATTCTTTTCATTGTCCTTCTTTGAAATGTCAGAGAAAATTCTCTTTTGCTGTTCATAAGAAGAAACACAATGTTCTCTACCAAATCTAGTTTCAACATCAGGAATAAAATGGTTAACAAACAATTGCATAAATCTATGATAATAAACCATTTTCCTGTTTTGATCTCTTAACCCAAGTTTAATACTCATCTGACTTAAGATAATATGACCAATGTTGATTACTCTGTCATAAAGCAAACTATAAGCAATATGTGAAGTAACAGAAGTAATTTGCTGAAAAGAACTACATTTGCCAGTAAAACCTTTAGCAATTTGATCAAAGTAAAAAGACCATTCCTTTCTAAGAAAAGACCTATTCAACTGGCTCATGTTATCTAGAGGTCCATTATAACCTAATTCAGACAACATAGTTCTTATATTATCATCAGATGGTACATTCTCATAACTATCAGTAACAGGTAAGCAAAGTACTGAATTAACAACCGATTCAGTAATGTCAAATGAATCTTGTCCTAAATGTAGAACAATCTTACCTGATTGAATCTGAGTAGAATCAATTACCTCAGCATTCTTCCAAGCTTGTGAAACAGCTACTTGATTAATCTGTGGAGATGCTGTCAATGCATAACTTAATGGTCCATATGCCAGAAAGTCCATGATTGGATGAAAATCAGATGATACTCCTTCCTTGTTGGTGATAGCTGCAACATGATTGTTTGTCATAAAATCAAAGTCACCAAACTTAAAGGCTACTGATTTAGGTAATCTTCTCTGAGCTGCCATTTTTGATCTGAAAAGAAACTTGAAAAATTCTTGAAATGGATTAGTGATTTTGAAAACTCAAAAGTGATTTTTGCTTTAGAGAATGTAAAATTAGAGAAAGCAATTAAACGATTAGAGTTTCAAAACAAATATATTTCACAAATCTTTCAGACCACTATCCCACGTTGACACGTAGATTGACAGGTGTCAGTCCCTGAAAAATGCGGTTACCCACGATTTTTGGAAAATAAAATCCAAAATTGATTTTTCATGAAATAAATCAGGGTATAAATAAGTAATACTGATCAACTTCCTTTTCCTGATGACCTCTCATCAAAATAATCACAAAATGCAATGTGATTTAAAAATATAATTTTCAAATCCTGATGGTCACACATGAAATCCTGACCAATATCATCAGAAACTTAATATGGAGTTTTCCACGTGGCATTTTTCTTTTATCTGAAAAAGAAATAAACAATTAATCTGAACAGAAAATCAATTGGTTAGATATTTTCAATATTTCTTGAAACAAGAAATATAGTCACACGCAATAATTAGCATTTGACTTCATTAAAACTTCCAAGTGACTGCTCAGCTTCTCACGTCTTCCTTTAAAAGAACCAGACGCCTTATGCCATTCTCCATAACCTTTCAATTTCTTTTCTTCTTAACAATGCTTCTCAAACCAAAAACCCCTTCAAACCCATTTTCCAGATTTTTCTTGATCGATGAACATCCTGTTCTTGATCATCTCTTTGAACAAATGACTCTTCTCATCGAACTAATCATGAATGGATTGGTTTTCGAAAATATCCAGAGGTTTCTCCTAGAACATCCATCTGTTGGATACAATCTTCCCCTAACCTCCTCAAAACTTGAGGATGAAGAATTTGGCCGAGAGTCTGAGGTTGATATTGATGGAGATGCTATTCATTTAAGTTAGCTGCTCTCATTCAAGTCGCCCAGACAAGGAATCCAAGAGCAAACGAGGCTTTCATCCCCTGATGGATTTCTTGAGATGCTCTTTGTCCTGTTCCTCAGAATTCATATCAAAGACAAGTATAGAATATAAATTTAGACAAAAAGATGTTGTATTTCATTTCCATGTAATGATTTCTATTAATGAAAATACAGTTTCTTGTTATCCGCTTGTCTTTTGATTTTTGAATGATGTATAAATTATCAGTATGCAAATATTAAAACTTGCTAGCATAGACTTAACACATCACAGAATCAGATTACTATACAAAGTAAACGTCAGGATCTGAGACAATTTTCATAATCCTGATACTGACACAATACTGATGACGTCAGCATCCTGATGACAAATCTAATCCTGATGATTATTAACAAGTCTATCATACTGAAATTTATCAAGGCAAAGTGTTATAGCTAAAACATTTAACAATCAAATATAGATCCTGACAGGAATATCAAGTCTATAAGCTAAGAACAACATACCTTGCTACTTTTGCAGATGTTAAAGATCTAAAAATTTAACATTCCTAACTCACTTACTAGTCTACTGAATATAGTCTCATCAAGTGGTTTAGTTAGAATATCTGCAAGCTGTTTGTCAGTAGGAACAAAATGAAGTTCCACAGTACCATTCTCAATATGTTCTCTAATAAAATGATACCTGACATCAATGTGCTTAGTCCTTGAGTGTTGAACTGGATTTTCTGCAATTTTAATAGCACTAGTATTATCACAAAACATAGGAATATTACTAAGTGTCATACCATAATCTAGTAACTGATTTCTTATCCAAAGGAGCTGTGCACAACAACTGCCTGCTGCTATGTACTCAGCTTCTGCAGTTGAGGTTGAAACAGATTGTTGCTTCTTGCTTGCCCAAGAAATCAATCTATTTCCCAAGAATTGACATGTACCTGTAGTGCTTTTCCTGTCTATCTTACACCCTGCATAATCAGAGTCTGAATAGCCAATTAGAAAGAAATCAGATTCTCTAGGATACCACAAACCAAGATTTGGAGTTCCTTTGAGATATCTAAAAATTCTCTTCACAGCAATTAAATGAGATTCCTTAGGATCACTTTGGAATCTAGCACATAAACAGGTAGAAAACATTATATCTGGCCTACTTGCAGTTAGATATAACAATGAGCCTATCATGCCTCTATAACTAGTATTATCCACACTCTTTCCTTTAGGATCAGAGTCTAGTTTAGTGGCTGTTGCCATGGGTGTTTTTGCAACTGCACAGTCTTGAAAGTCAAACCTTCTTAAAAGATCTTTGATATACTTTGACTGATTAATGAAAATACCAGTCTCAGTCTGTTTGACCTGCAAGCCTAAGAAATAATTTAGTTCACCCATCATGCTCATCTGATACTTAGACTGCATAAGCTTGCTAAACTTAGCACACAACTTTTCATTAGTAGAACCAAAAATAATATCATCAACATAAACTTGAACTAAAAGCAATTCACCTTTTATCTTTCTAAAGAATAGAGTTTTGTCAATTGTACCTCTTGTGAAGCCATTTTCAAGAAGAAATTTAGACAAAGTCTCATACCATGCTCTTGGTGCCTGCTTTAGTCCATAGAGTGCCTTGTCAAGTTTGTAGACATGATTTGGAAACTTTGGATCAACAAATCCAGGTGGCTGTTCTACATAAACTTCTTCATCAAGTTTGCCATTTAGAAAAGCACTCTTTACATCCATCTGGTATACCTTGAATTTTGAATGAGCTGCAAATGCAAGAAACATTCTGATTGCTTCCAATCTTGCTACAGGTGCAAAGGACTCATCATAATCAATCCCTTCTTCCTGAGAATAACCCTTGGCCACCAGTCTTGCTTTGTTTCTTACAATCATACCAGATTCATCTAGCTTGTTTCTGAAAACCCATCTTGCACCAACAATAGATCTATCTTTAGGTCTTGGTACCAGTTTCCAAACTTTGTTTCTCTCAAACTCATTTAACTCCTCCTGCATTGCAATTACCCAATCAGGATCCTGTAAGGCTTCTTCAACCTTCTTAGGTTCATTCTTTGAGAGAAAGCAACTGTACAAGCATTCATTTTGAATTGATCTTCTAGTTCGAACACCACTATTTGGATCACCAATTATCAAGTCTTCAGTATGATCCTTTGTCCATTTTCTAACAGGTGGTAGATTAACTCTGCTAGTCTCTCCCCCTAAGTTAGTGGTATCCCTTGTAGAAGAATTCTCTCTACCTTCAAAAACTCTCCTTTGATCAATAGAATCAGTAGATTCCATATTGCTGCTAGTTACTGATCTTTCCTCAGTAGACTCTGAAAGGTCAGTTCCTGATGGAATAGACTCTGAAAGATCAGTTCCTGATGGAGTAGACTCTGAATAGCTAGTCTGCTCCTGATGATCACTGTGTTCTCTTTGACTTATTTGCTCCCCCTCAACAGTAGCGTTCCTTTGAGAAGCAATAGAAATTCCTTCTGGAGAACCTTCATCATCACTGGAGAGTATCTCAGAATTCTTCAGATTTTCAAATTCCAATTTGTCATGGCTTTCATCAGTTTGCAAAATTCCAAATTTCTTTTCATCAAATGCAACATGAATTGATTCCATAACAATGTGAGTTCTGAGATTATAAACTTTGAAGGCCTTAGATGCTGAATATCCTAGAAAAATTGCTTCATCCGATTTGGCTTCAAATTTTCCAAGTTGTTCTGGATGAACTTTTAGGACATAGCATTTGCATCCAAAGATGTGAAAGTATTTCACACTTGGTTTCTTTCCATTGATCATCTCATAGGGAGTTTTTCCATGACTATTTACCAAGGTACAGTTTTGAGTGAAACATGCAGTGTTAATAGCTTCTGCCCAAAAGTAGGTTGGAAGTTTTGCATCTGCAAGCATGGTTCTTGCTGCCTCTATGAGAGTCCTGTTCTTTCTTTCCACTACACCATTTTGTTGAGGTGTACCAGGTGCAGAAAACTGTTGAGTGATTGCATTGTCTGCACAAAACCCCTCCATTGTAGAATTCTTGAATTCTGTACCATTGTCACTCCTAAGTACTTTGACTTTGTACTCAGAGTTATTATGAATATTCTTGATGAGTTCAATGATTTGCCGAGGAGCTTCATCCTTCTTGTGTAGAAAGAACACCCATGTGAACCTTTTGAAATCATCCACCATAACTAGAGCATATCTTTTCTTGCTGATAGACATAATGTTTACTGGACCAAACAGATCAAGATGTAGCATGTGAAATGGTTCAGTAATTGAATTTTCAGTCTTGCTCTTGAAAGTGGTTCTTCTTTGCTTTCCAAGCTGACATGCATCACAAAGTCCATCGTGCACAAAATTCGCCTGAGGTAGGCCTCTCACCAAATTGTGTTTAACAAGTTGATTAAGCTTCTTGAAATTAAGATGTGAGAGCTTCTTGTGCCAATTCCAGCTTTCATCACTTGTTGCTTTGCTGTAGAAACATCTAACAATTCCTTTAGATGTACCACTTAAGCTGGCTTCATATATGTTACCATGTCTTTGACCAGTTAGAACAATGTCTCCATTCTGCATATTCAAGACTTTGCATCCTTCTCTGTCAAAGATTGATTTGTAACCTTTATCACCCAGTTGACTTATGCTTAAAAGAGTATGTTTCAAGCCTTCAACCAGTGCTACATTTTCTATGATGACATTCCCCAAAACAATTGAGCCATATCCCAGAGTTTCTCCTTTGTTGCCATCTCCAAAAGATATTACTGGGCCAGCTTTCCTCTCAAACTTTGTAAGCAGGGACTTCTTTCCAGTCATATGTCCAGAGCATCCACTGTCCAAGATAATTGAATGCTTCTTTCCTGTGCCCTGCAAACAAAAAGTAACTAGTTAGAATTTTTTAGGACCCAACTTTGATTGGATCCTTTCTTACTAGATTTAGAGACAACAGACTTTGAAGATTTTGCTTTTATTTTACCTGTTGCAGAGTCAACTTTAGACTCTGATCTCACAAACTGTTTGTGACTAGGAGTTTCAGATTTCAAAGAATAATAGTCATAATACAGTTCATGATATTCTCTACACATGTAAATGGAATGAAGTAAACTACCACAATGATAACAAGCTTTTTGTGGTTGGTATTGAATTTTCTGAGTCTTGGGGAATCTGGACTCAGTTTTCCAAGAAGGTTTTTGATTGCAGTCTAGGGCCAAATGATTATGATTTCCACACTTATAGCATTTTTTCCTAGGTGCATCAGGTACATTCTTGTAATTATTCTCTTTGTTAATACCTTCTTTTCCATTCCTATTTCTTTTGATCTTGCTAGACTCTGAAAGACCATCTAATCTCTGTTTCAACTGAGACTTAGACAGAAACCCTATGTTTACATTCTTAGGTTTCTCTAACACTTTCTCATCTGAATAACTATTGTTAATCCTTTTGTGTACAACAGGGGTACCTTTTGAATCAACAAATTTAACATGATTAGGTTCAGAAACAATTTTCTTACCTTCAGATTTAGATGTGTTAGCTTCTACCTTACTATCATCATTGACAATAGCTACCTTTTCTTCTTGTCTAGCCTTATCAAAACCTAAACCATTAACCTTACCACGAATTCCACTCTCAAAGATTTCTATTGTTTTCTTACTGGAATTGTTAATGGTTTTAATTACATCTCTCTCTTCTTCTAGTTCTTTTCTGACATAGTCATAAGCCTCAAGAATAACACTATAATCATGCTTAGCTTTATCAGAACTTAACTTGTATTCTTCCATTTGAATTAACTCAGATTCAAGAAAATTATTTCTATCAACTAATTTATCATTCTTAACCTTAAGTTCATCTTTTTCACAAGTAAGAATTCTAAAATTAGTCATAAGATTCTTAAACTCAGCATGGATAGATCTAATTTCATCAGAATTTAAGCTATCAAATGAATCAAGAGAGTGAAGTGATACCTTAACAGAGGATGGAGAAGTTTTCTTTGGAGATCCAGGTTTGTCTGAACTATTGGCCATCAATGCAATGTTGTCATAATCCAATTCATCTTCAGAGTTACTGGAATCAGCCCAATCCTTCTGTGTGACCATAAGTGCATTGCCCTTTCCTGTATTCCTTGGCTTCTTACACTCACTAGCAAAGTGTCCAAGCTCACTGCAATTAAAGCACTTGATCTTGGCCTTATCAAGCTTGACAATTGTACTTTTGCTTTTGTCACTCTTCTTCTCCTCCTTCTTTTGAAAAGGTCCTTTGCTAAATCTTCTCCTGTTGAATTTTCCTTTCTTGAAAGCTTTAGCAAACATAGCAAAGAGTTCTTGCATCTCAGATTCAGAATCATTGTTGTCAGAGTCCATATCAGTAGTCTCTGACTCAGAACTTTCTTTGCTTTTCTTCTTCCTTGAATTCTTTACAGCAATCTCTTCATGCTGTTCTTCAGGAAGCTTCTTAACTTCAGATTGAGCAGTAAGTGCAATAGACTTCATCTTTCCTTCACTCCTGCTCTTCTTCTGCTGCTTGTCAAGTTCATAAGCTCTCAATTTTCCATATACTGCCTCTAATGAAATCTCATCCAGATCATTAGCTTCCTCAATTGCAGATATCTTCTCATTGTAGAAATCAGGCAAAGCTTTCATGAACTTTGTATTCATATCCTCCAAGTCATAATATTTACCATGCATGGCCATCTCATTGATGTGTTTTGTAAACCTATCAAAGGTATCAGTAAGTGACTCACCAGACTTGGATTCAAAGTACTCATACTGTTGTATAAGTAATGTCCTCATATTCTTCCTGACAGGCTTAGTTCCTTCACAGTGAACCTTAAGATTGTCCCATATATCCTTAGCAGTTTTACAAGAGAGAACATAGTTAGTGAGAACAGAATCAAGACTGTTGAATAATATGTTTCTCACTTTAGCATCTTTGAGAACATTCTCCTTGTCCTTATCTGACCATTCAGATTTTGGCTTCTCTGCTGTATGTTCTGGAACAACCACACCATCAACAGTTGCTTGTCCAACGACCTTTGTTGGAACAAAAGGTCCATCTCTGATTCTGTCAAGATAATCAGGATCTGTTGCTTCCAGATGATGCAACATCTTTACTTCCCATAGAGTATATTCGTTTCTCTTGAGCATAGGAATTTTAGTATTCCCATCCTTGTAACCAGACATGATTGCAGATCTTTATGATTACTCGAAATCAACCTGCTCTGATACCAATTGTTAACTCGAATAACTTGTAGAAGGGTGGGGGTTGAATACAAGTTATATAATCGTGTCTGATTTTTGCTTGATTATATGAACAAGATTAAACGAATGAATCAAACTCTTGTTTGTATTAATAAGATCAAATACAAACTCTACCAAAGGTGTACAATACCTTTAGCAGCTGCTGACAATACAAATCTCTCTCTCTGTTTGTTCCGAACTCTCGAATACAAACCTTATACAGAGCTACGCACACGAACTCACAACTTCGTCACTCTTTTACAATGATATTGAGAGAGTATTTATAATGCTACCTATCAACTAATAACAGAAAGATATAATCTATACATGACAATGTTCTGCCTTCTAGTCGATAGTTTCCTTCAATAGAAAACTCTTTCCTTCATAATATCTTCTTGCTTGTTCTTCAAACAACGATCCTGTTTTATAGCACTTGCCAGTTTCTGTAGCATCCATAATGACATCATCAGTAACACGACTGATATCAGGATTTCATCTTGCATCAGTATCTGATCATCATCAGTATTAGACCGTCATCAGGATTTGCTCTTTGTTCCTGACATGTAGTCTCCGATACACTGTTCATTCCTGACTAAACTATACAGATAACTGTCTTTACACATAAATCCTATATACAGTGCTAAATCCTTTATAAGATCAGGATTACAAGAAGTATAATGTGTAAATTCTATTCTTAACATCACAACTTATGAATTATTCCTAACAAAAACCAACCAAGTCATCCAAAATATCTACCAACACTAGCTAATGAACAAAATTTAAAACATACAAGTACTAGAGCTAATAACATAGTATATCTCTAAACTATATGTAATCTGTGCTTAGTTCCTATTATCTTTAATTTCCATCTCCCATGTCTTCACAAGGTTCTACACTTCTTCCAACGAACTTGCTGGCCATACCTACAATGTTGGCCATAACAGACATTAATATTAATGCATCCTAACAGTGTCACTAACATTTAACCATTATACAGTATCCACAATCACTTCTAATGACCAGGAACATGAAAAAGAAAATTAAAAACCGAATTTTTGATCAGTAAAAATGGATCACAGACTTACAGAATTTATTAATATTAATGCATATTACAGAATTTATTTAAGAGGATCACAGACTTACGAAGTGGATATAAATAGCTCACGCTCTAGTGCTTCCTCGCAAAGTACCATAGATGATAATGCTATTTCAGAGCCAATTACAGGAGCCAGCAGAAATGTAGCACGAAAGATTGTCTTTCAGTGTGCTAGAACTATTATAAGTTTTTGGGTCCTGCAGTATGCAAAAACACATGAACATGCACCAAGTTACATATGTATGTCGATTTGTATGAGTGGCTAATTAACAATTTGTCTCCCATGCATTATCAAGAAAATGTATATATGAAATCTCTAGTATTGCTCGGTGCTCCACTGATGAAACTTAGAAAGTAAATTGTGAAAATCTTTACCAGTAAACTTCTGCTTCTTGTTTGAACAATTGGAGCATCGTGCCAGCTTTTATTCAATACACTTGGAAGGCTTAACTCCTATCCAAAATACAAACGAATTAATTTAGAGGAATGTTGATACAAGGATTCATTGATAGTCTTGTGACAAACACAACTCTTTTCATCCGATAAGACCAAAGTAATGTATTTGAAAAATATGTAATACATCACCAAAGTAATGTATATACTGAACAGTTCTTAATCGATTGATATACCAGAAATAAAACAGTTGCAGAATGCTTGAGGACTTCCAGTATTGCTTTCCAGTATAGTCAAGCTTGAAGGAAGGTCCTCTAATGTTAGTTTCGAGAAAGAAGTGATTGCCCTTCACCACATCTGTTCCTGCAATGTCTCTCAATTCCTGTAGCGTTGTAGGACAATTAGTTGTGCTAGCATAGGAGAATGCTATAAAAAATAAATATTAGTGAAGACAGAAATCAGATTGTTGCGATTTTGTTCCACTGCCTGGTCCACTTCCGCGTAAATATGTTGCTTATGCCAAACCTATGTCACTCTTAGGTGTGATTTAATGTGCTGCAGTGTTTACATATTATAGTTATTTCAAGTTTTGGAAACAACTTAAAGTAGACACTTCAAATTTTGTCAGGATATCAAGACTAGCAGCAGAGATCCTCCAGAAATTCTACCTGAAACTGAGAGCCCATAACCCAAAAATGTAAACATATATATAGCTTGCTGAAATGTAAGTACAGTAACCTCATTTCAAGATACAAAAATGCAAACCTGTGTTTCAGTTTCAAAGCTATTGTTTGGTTGATTTAAACTGCAATGCTGGTACTTCTCAAGGGTCGTAGTCATGCTACATCAACAAGATTAACCTACTTAAAAGTTTTGTGACAATCAATATATACACATAGCAGTTGTTAGGAATAATTCATAAGTTGTGATGTTAAGAATAGAATTTACGCATTATACTTCTTGTAATCCTGATCTTATAAAGGATTTAGCACTATATATAGGATTTATGTGTAAGACAGTTATCTGTACAGTTTAGTCAGGAATGAACAGTATATCGGAGACTACATGTCAGGAACAAAGAGCAAATCCTGATGACGGTCTAATACTGATGATGATCAGATACTGATGCAAGATGAAATCCTGATATCAGTCGTGTTACTGATGATGTCATTATGGATGCTACAGAAACTGGAAAGTGCTATAAAACAGGATCGTTGTTTGAAGAACAAGCAAGAAGATATTATGAAGGAAAGAGTTTTCTATTGAAAGAAACTATCAACTAGAAGGCAGAACATTGTCATGTATAGATTATATCTTTCTGTTAGTAGTTGATAGGTAGCATTATAAATACTCTCTCTATATCATTGTAAAAAGAGTCGTGTGCGTAGCTCTGTATAAGGTTTGTATTCGAGAGTTCGAAACAAACAGAGAGAGAGATTTATTTTGTCAGCAGCTGCTAAAGGTATTGTACACCTTTGGTAGAGTTTGTATTTGATCTTATTAATACAAACAGAGTTTGATTCATTCGTTTATTCTTGTTCATATAATCAAGCAAAAATCAGACACGATTATATAACTTGTATTCAACCCCCCCTTCTACAAGTTATTCGAGTTAACAAATGGTATCAGAGCAGGTTGATTTCGAATAATCATAAAGATCTGCAATCATGTCTGGTTACAAGGATGGGAATACTAAGATTCCTATGCTCAAGAGAAACGAATATACTCTATGGGAAGTAAAGATGTTGCATCATCTAGAAGCAACAGATCCTGATTATCTTGACAGAATCAGAGATGGACCTTTTGTTCCAACAAAGGTCGTTGGACAAGCAACTGTTGATGGTGTGGTTGTTCCAGAACATACAGCAGAGAAGCCAAAATCTGAATGGTCAGATAAGGACAAGGAGAATGTTCTTAAAGATGCTAAAGTGAGAAACATATTATTCAACAGTCTTGATTCTGTTCTCACTAACTATGTTCTCTCTTGTAAAACTGCTAAGGATATATGGGACAATCTTAAGGTTCACTGTGAAGGAACTAAGCCTGTCAGGAAGAATATGAGGACATTACTTATACAACAGTATGAGTACTTTGAATCCAAGTCTGGTGAGTCACTTACCGATACCTTTGATAGGTTTACAAAACTCATCAATGAGATGGCCATGCATGGTAAATATTATGACTTGGAGGATATGAATACAAAGTTCATGAAAGCTTTGCCTGATTTCTACAATGAGAAGATATCTGCGATTGAGGAAGCTAATGATCTGGATGAGATTTCATTAGAGGCAGTATATGGAAAATTGAGAGCTTATGAACTTGACAAGCAGCAGAAGAAGAGTAGGAGTGAAGGAAAGATGAAGACTATTGCACTTACTGCTCAATCTGAAGTAAAGAAGCTTCCTAAAGAACATCATGAAGAGATTGCTGTAAAGAATTCAAGGAAGAAGAAAAGCAAAGAAAGTTCTGAGTCAGAGACTACTGATATGGACTCTGACAACAATGATTCTGAATCTGAGATGCAGGAACTCTTTGCTATGTTTGCTAAAGCTTTCAAGAAAGGTAGATTTAACAGGAGAAGATTTAGCAAAGGACCTTTTCAAAAGAAGGAGGAAAAGAAGAGTGACAAAGGCAAAAGTACAATTGTCAAGCTTGATAAAGCCAAGATCAAGTGCTTTAACTGCAGCGAGCTTGGACACTTTGCTAGTGAGTGTAAGAAGCCTAGGAATTTAGGAAAGGGTAATGCACTTATGGTCACACAGAAGGATTGGGCTGATTCCAGTGATTCTGAAGATGAATTGGATTATGACAACATTGCATTGATGGCAAATGGTTCAGACAAACCTGGATCTCCAAAGAAAACTTCTCCATCCTCTGTTAAGGTATCACTTCACTCTCTTGATTCATTTGATAGCTTAAATTCTGATGAAATTAGATCTATCCATGCTGAGTTTAAGAATCTTATGACTAATTTTAGAATTCTTACTTGTGAAAAAGATGAACTTAAGGTTAAGAATGATAAATTAGTTGATAGAAATAATTTTCTTGAATCTGAGTTAATTCAAATGGAAGAATACAAGTTAAGTTTTGATAAAGCTAAGCATGATTATAGTGTTATTCTTGAGGCTTATGACTATGTCAGAAAAGAACTAGAAGAAGAGAGAGATGTGATTAAAACCATTAATAATTCCAGTAAAAAGACTATAGAAATCTTTGAAAGTGGAATTCGTGGTACGGTTAATGGTTTAGGTTTTGATAAGGCTAGACAAGAAGAAAAAGTAGCTATTGTCAATGATGATAGTAAAATAGAAGCTAACACATCTAAATCTGAAGGTAAGAAAATTGTTTCTGAACCTAATCATGTTAAATTTGTTGATTCAAAAGGTACCCCTGTTGTACACAAAAGGATTAACAATAGTAATTCAGATGAGAAAGCGTTAGAGAAACCTAAGAATGTAAACATAGGGTTTCTGTCTAAGTCTCAGTTGAAACAGAGATTAGATGGTCTTTCAGAGTCTAGCAAGATCAAAAGAAATAGGAATGGAAAAGAAGGTATTAACAAAGAGAATAATTACAAGAATGTACCTGATGCACCTAGGAAAAAATGCTATAAGTGTGGAAATCATAATCATTTGGCCCTAGACTGCAATCAAAAACCTTCTTGGAAAACTGAGTCCAGATTCCCCAAGACTCAGAAAATTCAATACCAACCACAAAAAGCTTGTTATCATTGTGGTAGCTTACTTCATTCCATTTACATGTGTAGAGAATATCATGAACTGTATTATGACTATTATTCCTTGAAATCTGAAACTCCTAGTCACAAACAGTTTGTGAAATTAGAGTCTAAAGTTGACTCTACAACAGGTAAAGTAAAAACAAAATTCTCAAAGCATGTTGCTTCTAAATCTAGTAAGAAAGGATCCAATCAAAGTTGGGTCCTAAAAAATTCTAACTAGTTACTTTTTGTTTGCAGGGCACAGGAAAGAATCATTCAATTATCTTGGACAGTGGATGCTCTGGACATATGACTGGAAAGAAGTCCCTGCTTACAAAGTTTGAGAGGAAAGCTGGCCCAGTAATATCTTTTGGAGATGGCAACAAAGGAGAAACTCTGGGATATGGCTCAATTGTTTTGGGGAATGTCATCATAGAAAATGTAGCACTGGTTGAAGGCTTGAAACATACTCTTTTAAGCATAAGTCAACTGGGTGATAAAGGTTACAAATCAATCTTTGACAGAGAAGGATGCAAAATCTTGAATATGCAGAATGGAGACATTGTTCTAACTAGTCAAAGACATGGTAACATATATGAAGCCAGCTTAAGTGATACATCTAAAGGAATTGTTAGATGTCTCTACAGCAAAGCAACATGTGATGAAAGCTGGAATTGGCACAAGAAGCTCTCACATATTAACTTCAAGAAGCTTAATCAACTTGTTAAGCATAATATGGTGAGAGGCCTACCTCAGGCAAATTTTGTGCAAGATGGACTTTGTGATGCATGTCAGCTTGGAAAGCAAAGAAGAACCACTTTCAAGAGCAAGACTGAAAATTCAATTACTGAACCATTTCACATGCTACATCTTGATCTGTTTGGTCTAGTAAACATTATGTCTATCAGCAAGAAAAGATATGCTCTAGTAATAGTAGATGATTTCACAAGGTTTACATGGGTGTTCTTTCTACACAAGAAGGATGAAGCTCCTCAGCAAATCATTGAACTTATCAAGAATATTCCTAATAACTCTGAGTACAAAGTCAAAATACTTAGAAGTGACAATGGTACAGAATTCAAGAATTCTACAATGGAGGGGTTTTGTGCAGACAAAGGAATCACTCAACAGTTTTCTGCACCTGGTACACCTTAGCAGAATGGTGTAGTGGAAAGAAAGAACAGGACTCTCATAGAGGCAGCAAGAACCATGCTTGCAGATGCAAAACTTTCAACCTACTTTTGGGGAGAAGCTATTAACACTGCATGTTTCACTCAAAATTGCACCTTGGTAAATAGTCATGGAAAAACTCCCTATGAGATGATCAAAGGAAAGAAACCAAGTGTGAAATACTTTCACATCTTTGGATGCAAATGCTATGTCTTAAAAGTTCATCCAGAACAACTTGGAAAATTTGAAGCCAAATCGGATGAAGCAATTTTTCTAGGATATTCAGCATCTAAGGCCTTCAAAGTTTATAATCTCAGAACTCACATTGTTATGGAATCAATTCATGTTGCATTTGACGATAAGAAATTTGGAATTCTGCAAACTGATGAAAGCCATGACAAATTGGAATTTGAAAATCTGAAGAATTCTGAGATACTCTCCAGTGATGATGAAGGTTCTCCAGAAGGAATTTCTATTGCTTCTCAAAGGAATGCTACTGTTGAGGGGGAGCAAATAAATCAAAGAGAACACAGTGATCATCAGGAGCAGACTAGCCTTTCAGAGTCTACTCCATCAAGAATTGACGTTTCAGAGTCTACTCCATCAAGAACTGATCTTTCAGAGTCTACTGAGGAAAGATCAGTAACTAACAGCAATATGGAATCTACTGATTCTATTGATCAAAGGAGAATTTTTGAAGGTAGAGAGAATTCTTCTACAAGAGATACCAATAACTTAGGGGGAGAGACTAGCAGAGTTAATTTACCACCTGTTAGAAAATGGACAAAGGATCATACTGAAGATTTGATTATTGGTGATCCAAATAGTGGTGTTCGAACTAGAAGATCAATTCAAAATGAATGCTTGTATAGTTGCTTTCTCTCAAAGAATGAACCTAAGAAGGTTGAAGAAGCCTTACAGGATCCTGATTGGGTAATTGCAATGCAGGAGGAGTTAAATGAGTTTGAGAGAAACAAAGTCTGGAAACTGGTACCAAGACCTAAAGATAGATCTATTGTTGGTGCAAGATGGGTTTTCAGAAACAAGCTAGATGAATCTGGTATGATTGTAAGAAACAAAGCAAGACTGGTAGCTAAGGGTTATTCTCAGGAAGAAGGCATTGATTATGATGAGACCTTTGCACCTGTAGCAAGATTAGAAGCAATCAGAATGTTTCTTGCATTTGCAGCTCATTCAAAATTCAAGGTATACCAGATGGATGTAAAGAGTACTTTTCTAAATGGCAAACTTGATGAGGAAGTGTATGTGGAACAGCCACCTGGATTTGTTGATCCAAAGTATCCAAATCATGTCTACAAACTTGACAAGGCACTCTATGGACTAAAGCAGGCACCAAGAGCATGGTATGAGACTTTGTCTAAATTTCTTCTTGAAAATGGCTTCACAAGAGGTACAATTGACAAAACTCTATTCTTTAGAAAGATAAAAGGTGAATTGCTTTTAGTTCAAGTTTATGTTGATGATATTATTTTTGGTTCTACTAATGAAAAGTTGTGTGCTAAGTTTAGCAAGCTTATGCAGTCTAAGTATCAGATGAGCATGATGGGTGAATTAAATTATTTCTTAGGCTTGCAGGTCAAACAGACTGAGACTGGTATTTTCATTAATCAGTCAAAGTATATCAAAGATCTTTTAAGAAGGTTTGACTTTCAAGACTGTGCAGTTGCAAAAACACCCATGGCAACAGCCACTAAACTAGACTCTGATCCTAAAGGGAAGAGTGTGGATAATACTAGTTATAGAGGCATGATAGGCTCATTGTTATATCTAACTGCAAGTAGGCTAGATATAATGTTTTCTACCTGTTTATGTGCTAGATTCCAAAGTGATCCTAAGGAATCTCATTTATTGCTGTGAAGAGAATTTTTAGATATCTCAAAGGAACTCCAAATCTTGGTTTGTGGTATCCTAGAGAATCTGATTTCTTTTTAATTGGCTATTCAGACTCTGATTATGCAGGGTGTAAGATAGACATGAAAAGCACTACAGGTACATGTCAATTCTTGGGAAATAGATTGATTTCTTGGGCAAGCAAGAAGCAACAATCTGTCTCAATCTCAACTGCAGAAGCTGAGTACATAGCAGCAGGCAGTTGTTGTGCACAGCTCCTTTGGATAAGAAATCAGTTGATGGATTATGGTATGACACTTAGTAATATTCCTATGTTTTGTGATAATACTAGTGCTATTAAAATTGCAGAAAATCCAGTTCAACATTCAAGGACTAAGCACATTGATGTCAGGTATCATTTTATTAGAGAACATATTGAGAATGGTACTGTGGAACTTCATTTTGTTCCTACTGATAAACAGCTTGCAGATATTCTAACTAAACCACTTGATGAGACTACATTCAGTAGATTAGTAAGTGAGTTAGGAATGTTAAATTTTTAGATCTTTAACATCTGCAAAAGTAGCAAGGTATGTTGTTCTTAGCTTATAGACTTGATATTCTTGTCAGGATCTATATTTGATTGTTAAATGCTTTAGCTATAACACTTTGCCTTGATAAATTTCAGTATGATAGACTTGTTAATAATCATCAGGATTAGATTTGTTATCAGGATGCTGACGTCATCAGTATTGTGTCAGTATCAGGATTGTGAAAATTGTTTCAGATCCTGACGTTTACTTTGTGTAGTAATCTAATTCTATGATGTGTTAAGTCTATGCCAGCATGTTTTGATATTTGCATACTGATAATTTATACATCATTCAATAATCAAAAGACAAGTAGATAACAAGTAATTGTATTTTCATTAATTGAAAGCATTACATATATGGAAATGAAATACAACATCTTTTTGTCTAATTTCTACTGATAATTCTATACTTGTCTATTGATATGAATTCTGAGGTACAGGACAAGGAGCATCTCAAGAAATCCATCAGGGGATTGAATAGCCTCGTCTACTCTTGGATTCCTTGTCTGGGCGACTTGAATGAGAGCAGCTAACTTAAATGAATAGCATCTCCATCAAGATCAACCTCAGACTCTCGGCCAAATTCTTCATCCTCAAGTTTTGAGGAGGTTAGGGGAAGATTGTATCCAACAGATGGATGTTCTAGGAGAAACCTCTGGATATTATCGGAAACCAATCCATCCATGATTAGTTCGATGAGAAGAGTTGTCTTTTCAAAGAGATGATCAAGAACAGGATGTTCATCGACTGAGAAAAATCTATAGAATTGGTTTGAATGGAATTTTGGTTTGAGAAGCATTGTTGAGAAGAAAAGAAATTGAAAGGTTTATGGAGAAAGGCATAAGGCGTCTGTTTCTTTTAAAGAAAGACGTGAGAAGCTGAACAGTCACTTGGAAGTTTTAATGAAGTCAGATGCTAATTATTGCATATGACTGTATTTCTTGTTTTCAAGAAATGTTGAATATATCTAACCAATTGATTTTTGTTCAGATTAATTGTTTATTTCTTTTTCAGATAAAAGAAAAATGCCACGTGGAAACTCCATATTAAGTCTCTGGAATCAGGATGATATTGATCAGGATTTCATGTGTGACCATCAGGATTTGAGAATTATTATTACATTGTATTTTGTGATTATTTTGATGAGAGGTCAACAGGAAAAGGAAGCTGATCAGTATTGATTATTTATACCCTGATTTATTTCATGAAAATCAATTTTGGATTTTATTTTCCAAAAATCGTGGGTAACCACACTTTTCAGGGACTAACACCTGTCAATCTACGTGTCAATGTGGGATAGTGGTCTGAAAGATTTGTGAAATATATTTGTTTTAAAACTCTAATCGTGTAATTGCTTTCTCTAATTTTACATTCTCTAAAGCAAAAACCACTCTTGAGTTTTCAAAATCACTAATCCATTTCAAGAATTTTTCAAGTTCTTTTCAGATCAAAAATGGCAGCTCAAAGAAGATTACCTAAATCAGTAGCCTTCAAGTTTGGTGACTTCGATTTTATGACAAACAATCATGTAGCAGCTATCACCAACAAGGAAGGAGTGTCATCTGATTTTCATCCAATCATGGACTTTCTGGCGTATGGACCATTAAGTTATGCATTGATAACATCTCCACAAATTAATCAAGCAGCTGTTTTACAAGATTGGGAGAATGCTGAGGTAATTGATTCTACTCAGAGTCAATCAGGTAAGATTGTTCTACATTTAGGACAAGATTCATTTGACATTACTGAATCTGTTGTTAATTCAGTACTTTGCTTACCTGTTACTGATAGTTATGCAAGTGAACCATCTGATGATAATGTAAGAACTATGTTGTCTGAATTAGGTTATAGTGGACCTCTAGACAACATGAGCCAGTTGAATAGGTCTTTTCTTAGAAAGGAATGGTCTTTTTACTTTGATCAAATTGCTAAATGTTTTACTGGTAAATGTAGTTCTTTTCAGCAAATTACTTCTGTTACATCACATATTGCTTATAGTTTGATTTATGACAGAGTAATTAACATTGGTCATATTATCTTAGGTCAGATGAGTATTAAACTTGGGTTAAGAGATCAAAACAGGAAAATGGTTTATTATCATAGATTTATGCAAATGTTTATTAACCATTTTATTTCTGATGTTGAAGCTAGATTTGGTAAGGAACATTGTGTTTCTTCTTATGAACAGCAAAAAAGAATTTTCTCTGACATTATAAAGAAGGACAATGAAAAGAATCTAGATGAAATACCTGAAATTCATTATCCACATCATGTTCAGGTAATTCTTAAAACTCATCTTCCTACTTTCTACAATTCTTCTTTCTTTTGTGGTGAAATGGCTCAGGAATCTCATTTGGAGGAGAAACCACCTGTGTCTACCCAAGTAGCCCAAAACATTATAGTCTCTAAAATAATTCAAGAACCAAATTTTGATCCACAGCCTATTGTTTCAAAGAAACCAACCTCTGGTGTTTCTCAAAAGACATCAGTTGTAAGGAAGAGAAGATTTGTTATGTCAAGTAGTAGTAATTCTAGTGAAGATGATGATGATTTAACTCTTGCTGAGAGAGCAGAATTGAAGGCTGCAATTCAACTTTCTCTGTTAGCACATAGAGATGAAAAACCTAGCCACAGCCAGGCTGCAGTCTCCCAAAAGGCTGTAGTTCTTAAAAAGGGAAAACAGTTACTGGATACTGTCTCTCAAAAGACTGTGTCTATTCAACAAAGATCTCATCCCAAGATCACTTCTGTGTCTACACCTCTTGAGTCTTCTCAGGATAAATCTTTTGCTCACTATACCAGGAGAACAAGGAGAAAGATTCAATTGTTACCTACACACACAGAGTCTAGTCCAACTAACATTATGCAGGTTTCTACACATCAAGCTACATCTATGTCAGTATTTGACAAGAGAGATCTGGATATTGATTCTTCATGGGAAACTACATTGTCATACAGAATGGCTATGGGACTTATCTCTCTAAAAGTGAAACTTTCCAGGCCAGTTCTAAATTTTCTAAGTGAAAGTGTTCCTAGACTTTCATTTCCTGAAGAATATGGACTTCTACATCAAAGACTTGACTTAATGAAGATGTATTTCTATGTATCTGTCAGAAGACAATTAGTCAAGAAATTTGGACTCTCGAAGCATGTTGCACTTCAATCACTTCATGCATATTTATTTGACAAAGATGTCATTATTGAAGATGCCTCAGCTCAAGGTGAACAACTGGAGGAAGTAGATAGAGGAATGCAGTCAACAGAAGATACTATTGCACCAGTGGTAAATAGTAGGAAAGATCAGATCACAGTCACTGCAACACAAGAACCATCTAGTCAGAGGTTGGATGACTCAGGAGCTGTGAAAGCTGATGCGGAAAGGACTTCTGTGATGACTGAGAATGCAAGTGAGATACCCTATGATATGGGAGGAATAACTTTGACTGGTTTTCTTGAAGATCAAACAAACTTTGTTCAGTCAGAGTCTATCCACCTTGAGGGTGAGTCTCAGCAAACAACACTTAAAGACGGTGATGTACTAACTATGGTGTCTAATGAAGTATTACTGAAGACATCAGAGTCTAGTAAAGAACCTGAAAGTGGTATATTGGAGCCTGTAGTCTCTGGAAGGAAAGAAGATGATTGTAAGGGTTCAGAGATTATAGCAGCTCACTCCTTGGAGAAAACCTCAAGCCCCTTGCCATATGAGGAACCCTCTCTCCATGTGAGTTCAGGTATAAAAACTCCTTCTAAACCCTATTTTTCTGTAGGTCATGAGAGCATTTATCCAAATTTGAGTGATACACTTGAAAAGATGGACTTAGATCCACAAACTGAGAGGCTGGCTCCTGACCAGGCAAAAGGTGAGGTAGAAAGAGTGTTGACTTTAGTAAGTCAAAGTGAGAATGAGGGTATGGATGATCAACTCCATAGTGAGGGAGAGAAAATTAGGAAACCATCATTTGATTTCTGGGATCAGGTTTTTCCTGAATCTTGGTCTGAAAATTTGGATATGGATGCTAGTACTTATTCATTCATCAAAATGTATCAGAAGAATGACCTAGCACATCACAATGCAAAGCCAGAAGTTAAAGCTCAGAAGCAAAAGGAGAGGCTTGCAGGAATCATTAACAGAAGAGGTGCCAGGATAAAGCAATCTCTTGATACATATGTACCAGATGAAGTTCCTAATGATCCTAGTGTTTCTTTGTATGTACTTCCAATATCAGCTAGAATTGAGACATCTACAGTCTCTGATCACTCTAAGGAGGAGTCAGGATTTGAAGATGTTAGTACACAGAATACTGGTGAAGGAGATGATGATCATGTTTCAGCTACAGATCAGAAAGATGAAGATGTTGATACTTCTAATCAGGTTTTATTACTTGAATATCATACAACTCAAGCAACTTCTTCTACAAGATTTGAAGATACAGTTCTTTCTGATTCTGATACTGAAGATACTAGAAGCACTTCCAACATTGAAGTTCATTCTGATGTTTTGAAAGATATTCAGAATTCTCAAATTGCTATGCAAACAAGACTTCAATCACTTGAAGATAACCAAGTCACAATTATGGAAAATCAAGCAGTTCTGATGAATATCATTTGTTCTGTTTCTGAATCTCTTGGAATTAATGTTGCTGATGTCAAAAAGGGGGAGATAAAGACAATTCAAAGACAACAACAACAACACCAGACTGGGGGAGATAAAGAGCAGACAAAGGGAAGTAAAAAGAAGAACTAGGAGTGACAGTGGTGAATCTTAGCTAAAGGAAGAGCAGCATTAATAGTTAAAATTCTTTCTTCTAAGTACTAGATAAACGTCTACATCTGGAAGGAGGTACTTAACTTCATAATTCTGCATTCATAAATTATATTCTGGTTGTTTTGTTATATGTTTTGACATCCACAACTTAGATTTATGCTTCAGATTTTAAAGCATAAATAGGGGGAGATTGTTAGGAATAATTCATAAGTTGTGATGTTAAGAATAGAATTTACGCATTATACTTCTTGTAATCCTGATCTTATAAAGGATTTAGCACTATATATAGGATTTATGTGTAAGACAGTTATGTGTACAGTTTAGTCAGGAATGAACAGTGTATCGGAGACTACATGTCAGGAACAAAGAGCAAATCCTGATGATGGTCTAATACTGATGATGATCAGATACTGATGCAAGATGAAATCCTGATATCAGTCGTGTTACTGATGATGTCATTATGGATGCTACAGAAACTGGCAAGTGCTATAAAACAGGATCGTTGTTTGAAGAACAAGCAAGAAGATATTATGAAGGAAAGAGTTTTCTATTGAAGGAAACTATCAACTAGAAGGCAGAACATTGTCATGTATAGATTATATCTTTCTGTTAGTAGTTGATAGGTAGCATTATAAATACTCTCTCTATATCATTGTAAAAAGAGTCGTGTGCGTAGCTCTGTATAAGGTTTGTATTCGAGAGTTCAAAACAAACAGAGAGAGAGATTTATTTTGTCAGCAGCTGCTAAAGGTATTGTACACCTTTGGTAGAGTTTGTATTTGATCTTATTAATACAAACAGAGTTTGATTCATTCGTTTATTCTTGTTCATATAATCAAGCAAAAATCAGACACGATTATATAACTTGTATTCAACCCCCCCTTCTACAAGTTATTCGAGTTAACAGCAGTTTACAAAAAACACTATATTATCTTACTCCATATGTATCATACACTAGCTCTCCCCTAAATTATACATAATTAAATTAATGCTAGTACATGTTTATGAGCATTAACCAAACTATAACAAATTAGTACTTCCAACTCTTTATTCTTTTTAAGTACATTGCCAAGGAGAATTGGGTGGGGGGCTTGGGGAAGGAGAGTACCATTGAGAAGATTATATTATAAACCCCAAACTGACAATTTACACACAGAGAGAATGGGGAACATAAGTTCTTTGTAGGAAAAATATTCTCATGTAGTCATACATGTTTCTAGCTAGTAGTTTAGTACCAAAGAGAAATCACACCCTGCTCCCTTCAAATCAGAAAGAACAATGCCCAAGAATTATATATGCAGAAAATTTGAGTCCTTACACATAGCAAATCTCATAGCAGTTACCTATATATAAACATTCTTCCAACTACAATACATGACTGGCTATACACAAAAAAACCAAAATGAACAGTCTAGCAATATAAAAAAAATATTTTTTAATTATAAACTCTATTCCAAATACTGAGAAATGTAACACACCATAGACATGGGTCTAAATTAAATGAATTTTGTAGAGTATCTGGTTAATATATGAGTTGTAAATACAAATACAAACCATATCCAAGTTGTAAACACAAATACAAACTAAATTGAAGCATACAAACACAAACCCACCCAAATCGAAGATAGAAAAGGGGTTGAACCTTAAAGTTGAACCCAAACAAAGATGATAGAGTGAGAGAGAGAGGCGAATCCCAAATTGCAGGAACCCCAATTATTTAGAACCCTAATTGAAACCCAATTGCTTGAATCCCTAATTTTGCTCCAACCCTTGTTTTCGGAGTGGCGACAAGTTTTTTTGAGAGAGCGAGAGAGAGTACTTTAGCTAGAACCCTAATTTGAATTTTGGTTTTGGTATTCTAATTGAACCCTCGTTAAACTGTTGGTGAGAGAGGCGAGAGAATTTTTATTCGAAGTGTTTGAGAGAAATGAAAGTGAGAAGGGTTTAAACTGTGTTTCACTTGTTTTCCCCAATTCCAAATTTTTGTTTGCCTGCTTTTTTTTTTCTTTTTGCCGCTCAGCACATCTAATTAATTAGTATATTTTTCTTTTTTATTTTTTAAATATTATAAATTTATTTTAATTTCTTGATATTAAAATATAAATGTTAAATCCATTATTTTAATTATTTTGTAATAATTCACAATTTATACAAAATTTAGTTTTCTTTATTAAATTTTTAATGAATTTAGTTAAAAATTAATAATTTTTAGATATTACTTTATTTTAAAACCTTTTTATTCTAAATTTCTAAACAAAATTAAATATTTATGAAAAATCAATAATTCAATTATTTGATGAAATACTATGTTTTACAATGTTAACTTCAACGATTTTGTTAAAATTAATTATTTTTAAAGTCAAATAATTATTAAATTATTAATTTTAAATAAATTAATATAATTGTCACTATAAATATTTTAATATAATTATTAATAATTTTACCACCTTATTATCAATATTATTCTAGAGCATATGTATGTAGTCAAAATTAAACTATTACTCTTTTCTATCGATTTATCATATCACAAATGTCTATTATTATTAATTTTTAAAATGGTCTTTTGTGATATATAATATTAATATAAATTTTTAATATAAATTTTTTTTAAAAAAAGTATTACGTTTTAAAATATTAATTTCTAAAATGGTTATTTGTGATGGAATATTACGTTTTAAAATGATTACTTCAACGATTTTGTTAAAATTAATTATTATAAAGTCCAATAATTATTAAATCATTAATTTTAAATAAAATAAAAATTTTGTTCATGAATACTCTATGGTAACATAGCTCATGGTGTTACCCACTTTAACATCTTTCATAGCTATGGTAACATACTTTTATGGATTTGGTAACACCACAATCACAAGGTTGCGATAGCTCAAAAATTTCATAGTTATGGTAACACCCATGCCAAAAGGTTGCAATAGGCAATCTATGGCGTAGTGTCGGCAAGGGGATCCCCTCTCACCGTATTTGTTTTATTATGTGTTGAAGGATTATCGATGACTCTAAAATCAGCTGCTCAAGAAGGTAGAGTTCATGGCTGCTGTATCTGTAATTCAGCCCCCTCAGTAACTCATCTACTGTTTGCAGATGACAGCTTTTTGTTCTTTTAAACCACTACGGAAGAAGCATCAACAGTCAAAACAATTATGAATGAGTATGAAGGTAAGTCGGGTCAAGCAGTTAATTATCAAAAGTCAGCCATCTTCTTTAGTTCGAATGTAAGAAGGGATAAGCAAGGAGATATTAAACCGGAGCTTGGAGTTCATAATGATATTGGCGAAAGTAGATATCTTGGCTTGCCTTCGTAGATTGAACGGTAAAAAAAAAACTGTGTTTAGATATCTAAAGGAAAAGGTGATTCAAAAGATTAAGGGGTGGAGTTCAAGGTTGCTTTCTCGGGCTGGAAAACTAGTCATGCTGAAGAATGTGGTTCAATCAATTCCTGCGTACGAAATGTCTTGCTTTTTTACTTCCTAAATTATTATGTCAGGAAATACAACGTGCCATGAATGCGTTTTGGTGGCAGAATAATTCTTCTAAAAACAAGGGCATTCGATGGATGGGTTGGAACAAGATGTGTATGTCGAAAAGTGCAGGTGGTTTAGGCTTCAGAGACATTAATGGTTTCAATCTCGCTCTTCTGGGTAAGCAATGCTGTAAACTAGTGAATTATCCAGAGGCTTTAGTGTCAAGACCATTAAAATCAAGGTACTATCCGAACAACCATTTTCTGCAAGCTGGAAGATCTGGTGGTGCGAGTTATACCTGGTCAGGAATCTGGGAGGCTAAGGAGGAGATGAAGAAAGGGTTGAGATGAGTAGTGGGAGATGGCAAACAAATCAACATCTCTACTGATAGATGGTTGAGAATGAAGGGGGACTTCTGCATTAACAAGGATCAAACAAGTAATCAAGTGTTGCAGCTCAAGGTTTGTGAATTGTTCAAGGAACATAGTAAAGTTTGGGATGAGGATAAGATAAAGCTCCATTTCAATATAGAAGATGTAAATGCTATTTTAAGTATCAGGATTCCACAACGGTGTACTAGGGACAGGATTGCTTGGTTCCATTCGAAGGATGGGAAGTATACAGTGAAATCAGGTTACTATCAGTGGTGTCAAAGTCAGAATGTTTTTGAAGTGGTTCAACAATCAAATGGGTGGAGCAAAATCTGGAGATTCGAAGTCCCACACAAAATCAGAGTTTTTCTATGGAGGTTATGTCGTAACACATTGCCAGTAAGGATCCTGTTAAGAGGTCGAGGTGTCC
Organism: Kitagawia praeruptora; assembly: GCA_037693485.1. Lineage (NCBI taxonomy): Eukaryota > Viridiplantae > Streptophyta > Magnoliopsida > Apiales > Apiaceae > Kitagawia > Kitagawia praeruptora. The sequence goes on from CM075347.1 coordinate 135,372,459, forward strand.
CAGCCCCAATAGCTTGTTCAATGTGTGCAGGAGAGGTAGAACATCTAAGGCACCTATTATTTGAATGCAATTTTGCTAAGGAATGCTGAAATCAGGTAGGCATGAACTGCGATCAATGGGATATAGAAAATAACGAGGATTGGATTCTGCAGAAGCTTGCTAATGGCTCGAAGGATGATCTGATCAAAGTTTCGTCAGTACTCTAGGGTGTCTGGTTTGCGAGGAATAAATGTATTTTTGAAAATAGAAGGTTGACACCAGCTGCAGCTATGTCTTGGAGTGGGAAACAAATTAGAGAGTGGCAACTTGCAAATAAAAAGTTTGAGCCTGCAGTTAGTTCGAGGGAGATAAACCAAGTGAATGATGTTAAGTGGCAAGCTCCAGAAATGGGAAATTTCAAAATAAATGTGGATGCATCAGTTGTGGAAGGGAATAGTTCCTTTGCAGTAGGAATGGTTCTCAAAAATCACCTTGGGCATTTTGTTTCAGGAAGAACGATGAGATTTGCAGGTTCTATCTTGGTTGTGGAAGCTGAATTAACAAGCATTATTGAGGCATTGAAGTGGGCTCATGAAGTTGAAAGAGGTGATGTTGCAGTCGAAAGTGATTCGAAGATTAGTGTTCATGCAATAAGAGATGGCCAGGAGAACTTGTTGGAATGTGGTGATCTGATCAAGCAAGGTGGGGATATCCTGCAGTGTAATGATCGACTCTCGGTTACTTTTGTTAAAAAGCAAGCGAACAAGGTAGTGCATAGTCTTGCTAGAATTCCTTGTGAGCTGAATGGATTTATTGTAATCCCGTCTCCTCCGGTCTATTTGTTGGAGACAATCTTGTCAGAAAGTTTGGTGTTTTAATGAAATATTTATTTCTAAAAAAAAAGGGTTTTGACCAAGAATAACATAAAAACATATATCATGTAACAAAAATACCACAAAGCGCTAATGGTGGCCATAAATATCACTCTATTACGCATTTCATACAAGGGTAACAGTGTTACGCATTTAATATTGGGGTAACTAGCATAAATTTTTCCCGAATGGGTAATAGGGTTACCCATTATCCAAATGCGTAATAGGCTTTTCTGGCTGGTGGAGCCTATTACCCATATGGAAAATGCGTAATATGCACAACCTAGATGACACCTCAACTACTATTTGTATTAATAAAAAAAAATTGATCCTAGTGAGAATTGAACCCGTGACCTCTAAGGTAGACGTGAGAATCCTTACCACTATGCCAGACATGAGACTTGAACATATTTTAAAATTCCTCATTAATATATCGTGAGACAACCCTCATATATAATTAATGATAAAAAATTGTTGCTAGAAAGAATTGAACCCTTGACCTCTAACTTAAAAGGGAGATTCCTTACAAATATGCTACTGATAAGTGGATTTTATATCCACTTGGAACATTCTATAATGGCTTAAATTGATTGTCTTGGACTCAAGTTTGTGGTAGTTTTGATGTGTTTTGCTTAGTTGTGCAGATTTACGAGAATGTTGACTAAGGTGGATGCTTCTATAATTTTTGGGGAATTAATTGATTAAAATTCGGATTTCTGAGAAGGGCTTGCGCAGTCTACACTGTTTGGGCCATTTCTTGAGTTCTAGAAGTCAGTTTTGGGCGATCTTACTGTCCACGCGAAGATAACGAGATTTTCTATCATTCTAAAGTGGTCCAGAGGCCCAATTGAAGCTGGAACGTTCCAGAAAATCTGAAGAAAAGACAGCTGCGAATTTCCCTTTAAATCAGAATCAGTTTAGGAAACGTACTTCTATTATAATTCTGATTTGGTATTTTCTTGTTGGGCAGGATGTCTAGAGCCTATATAAACACATCTAACCCTTGTAAAATTAGATCATCATCATTAGGTGTGGAACCATTACATATTAATTACTTAGGTTTATTTGTATATATTCATACTTTGTTTTTATCATGGTTTCATCAGATCCCATGATGACGAGAGGTTCGATTATGAACTAATTGTTGTCATGGGATTCTAACGGATTTATTTATGGAGTTTAGTATCTTGATGCTTTAAAGATCTGTGTGTGATGTATATCTTGATATCCTCGTATGGTTGTGATTCATGTGTTTAGATGCGTCATGAACATCTAATTTGTTAATCTCTTGCTAAACGAGAGTGGATCTTGAGATTTAGAACTTGCCATGCTAGCATAGGATAGGTTGATGTTTTTACATCATGATTTGTAGCGTAAATAGAGATATTATGCTGCCCTATGTGATCTATGTGGATAACTTGTTCTTCAACCGTTATGTTTTCAAATTCTATAAAGATATAGGGTATAAGCATAATTGGTGTCTATTCATCTTCTATCTCTTTTGTGGATGTATGTTTAGTTTGGTATTCGTATACTGAGAAGTAGCATATACTTGTTTCGTGTTATCCGATCAGATATCATAACCATTGCATATAGTGATTAAAGGCGTCAGATCTTAGCAAAGTATTTAATGAAGTTAGGATTCCATGTTTTCTCTTGCAGAAGTAATTAGATCTAAATTCTCGTTAGTTAGTTAATTCTTAGTTTGTTAGTTTACTTCTTAGTTAGTTAGTTAATTAAAACCCAAATTTTGTTATTTGTCTTAGCAGTGATTAAAAACCATACATTGTTGCATAGGTGCATGAACTGAATCGAAACCATAACCAGATCTCTGTGGGAACGAACTCGACTTATATCTATATTACTTGTGACCACGTACGCTTGCGTGATTTTGTTTTAACAAGTTTTTGGCGCCGCTGCCGGGGATCATCAGTGTTTTATTTTTTGGTTTATGTACTTGTCAATAGTGGTCGTTAGAGTTCACTGACTCGGATTCTTTCTTACATAGTTGTTTAGTTTTATGTGTTGCAGGTAGCAATGGGAGAACCAGCAGCGAAAGCATTGATGTATTATTCTCAACCAAAGATCAAGGACATCCAATTTAGCATTGTCAGGCCAACTATTGCAGCTAATACTTTCGAAATCAAGCCTAGCATAATTCAGATGGTGCAGAATTCGGTTCAGTTTGGGGGTGCTCCTATGGAGGATCCTAACATGTATATTCGGAATTTCATTGAGATCTGTGACACTTTCAAGATCAACGGGGTGTCGGAAGATGCTATCAAATTGAGACTTTTCCCATTTTCTTTGAGGGATAAAGCTAAGGGCTGGTTGTACTCTCTACCAGCAAGTTCTATTTTGACATGGGAGGATCTTGCTCAGAAATTTCTCACTAAATTTTTCCCCATGGAAAAGACCGTAGCAATCAGGAACGCTATTACTCAATTTTTACAGCAGTCTGAAGAATCTTTGTGCGAGGCTTGGGAGCGATATAAGGAGATGCTAAGGAAGTGTCCACATCATGGGATTCCTGATTGGATGGTGATTAACTGCTTTTATAATGGCTTGGGTGCACAGTCAAGACCCATGCTAGATGCAGCATCAGGTGGAGCTTTATGGGCTAAGAGCTATGCAGAAGCTTATGAGCTAATTGAGATGATGGCTGCGAATGAATACCAGAATCCAACTCAGAGATTATCACAAGGCAAATTATCGGGAATTCTGGAAGTTAATACAGTCACAGCTCTAACAGCTCAGCTAGAGGCACTTAATAAGAAATTGGATTTTATGTCAAAGCAAGTGTGCCTAAAGTTGCTAGTGTTTGTGAGCTATGTGAGGGCGCACATGAGACGAGTCAATGTGCCATATCTTCTAAATTGGCACAGTTTGTGAGCAACTTCCAGCAACCTTCGCAACCAGCTCCAGCCACCTATCATCCCAATTTCGACTGGAGCAACAATCAAGATTTTCAGCAGCAACAGTTTCATGGGGATGATGGTCAATTTTCGAATGAAAAATCTGAATGGGATGAATTGAGGTTGATGGTTAAAAGTCAGGCGGTATCTCTCAAGACATTGGAAAATCAGATTGGGCAAATTGCAAGTGCCTTTATCAACGGACCGCAGGGAGTTCTTCCTAGTGACACATAGGTGAATCCAGGAAAACAAGATGGCATGGAGCAGGTTAATGCCATAACACTCAGATCTGGAAAAGTCAGGAACGATCAGAATTCAGCAATTGAGGATGAAGAAGGAATTCATGATCAGGATCCTACAGGAAAAAAAGAAAATTCTGTTTTGTCAGAACCTGTGGTGGATAGTGATGAGGAGGAAGAGTGTGAGTCACTAGGCTTGGCTGATCTCTTGGATTCTAAGGTGCTGGTTGATGAGGTGGTTTCATGGTCAAATCTTGAGGATAGTGCAATTGAGTCTTTTCTTGAGGAAGATGTTTTGATTGAGGGTAATGAGGATCTTCATGAGTTGTACAGGAATTTTACTTCTGATGAGATGTTTGAGGAATTGAATGCTATTTGTTCAAAGCATGAAAGTCAACTTGAGGATTGTTCTTTTGATCCTAAGTCTGTGGTTAAGACTTCTGTTGGTGAACTACCCACCTCTGTTCCTAGTCCGTCTATCTCCATTCTTGATCAGTCTTTGGTAGAAAATCATCATGTTGAAGAAGCTTCCAAACTTGAGCTTAAACTACCAGATCATAGGAGGTATGCATATTTGGGTCATTCATCTGCTTTGCTTATTATTATTATTGCTAACTTTGCAGGTAGTGGAGTGAACATTGTGGCTGATACCTTTGAAGAGAAAAGAAGGCTAAAACTTGTCATCGAGGATGTAGCTCCGGAAAAGATAATTAAATGGCCATATAGAGATACGATATAAGAATTTTCAAGTTTCGATGATTAGGTATGTTTATTATCCCTCGTATTTACTTCCATTCAATGCGGACATTGAATATTTCAAGTTTGGGGTTGGTTTGAGGGATTAGTAGTTGTTGTTGTATTATGTGTTCATGTAGGATTTCATGTTTTGCATATTAGTAGTAGTAGTAAATTATGCATTTATGTTTGTGTTATCTATGTTTGTTTCATATAGGACATTCTGTTCTTATGTTCGTATTTCATGTGAGTTCATAATAGATGCATTTGCACCCATGCTTGATAGGAATGTTGTGTTGTTGACGCTTTTGATTGAGAAGTGATATGCTTTGTTCTTGTGCACACACATACACTAGTAAGTTGAAGCTAGTAGACTTATTGAATGTTGTAAGTGATTAGAAGGACATGAATATGTGCAAGATGATTTAGTTTGCATGTTTTGAATACAAGTAGGTGTGTTAGAGAGATTTTTGCTTGGGATTGAGTATGTTTTTCCACCAAGTGAGCTTTTGAGCCTTATTGCATATTATTCGTTTGCTTGAGTGTCCACGGATTGTTTGCATTGCTAGCAGTTGTTTGAGGTCTTTCTTGAAACGCATGACATTTTTTGACGATTAAAATGATAAAGGCATTTAGGAATAACCGCATATTTTCCCATATTACCATACCATATTTACATGATCAATTAGTTAACCCGTTGAGCTTAATCCTATTTTTTCGGTGACATACCACATTACTTGCCTAGACCTTTTCTTGTATTGGCCTTACATTAATTTGAACCCACATTGTCAAAGGCTAGTAGGGTGCTTAAGGGAGTAATAAGATGTGCAAGAAAGGGTTTATTGTTGGTCATAATTTTGGGGGGAAATATTGAATATTGGGTTTGCAGGTTGTTTACTTGATAGTCGGCTTGTGTAATAAAATTGTGGGATCGTTGTTATTGTTTATATTATTGTTTTATTTAGCTCTCGAAGAAAAAAAAAGAGAAAAAAAAAGAGAAAAAAAGAGAAAAAATATATATTATGTTATGAGAGCATATTTGTGTTTATTGTGATCCCACTTTAGTCGACTATTCGAGTGTTTTTGTTGCATAAAATTATGGGGGGAAAAATAGGGTGTTGTGTATGATTTATTATGGTACTTACTAGCTTTTGACACTTCACCTGTTTTGGCTTATTTGACATACCTTGTCCCTAGCCCCGTTACAACCCAAATAAAGACCTTTTGATTATCGTCATTGATGTATGTTGTGTTAAGAGTTAGATTGATACCAAATGTCAAGCATGCTTATGATTTTGTTGGAATTGAGTGATACACTTACCCTTGTTCTTGAGTGAATATTCTTTTATGAGTGGATTGTGAGTGTTTGCTTGTTTTGGCGTATGAGATCCCGAGTGTTGTCTCAAAGATGTACTCTTGTAGGCTTAGCATGTTTACTAACTTATTCTTACACTTGACATGGGCTTTTGAGAACTTATGCATGTTCATTGAGTAGACTATGTGAATGCTTGCATTTTCGACACCAAGACATTGCGTATTTACTTTGATTCTTAAGTTGATATGGCATGAGATGATTTGACGGTATGGTAGGATATTAGTACTAGATCATTTGCATTTTTCATATTAGTTGCATTCATGCATTGCATTGCATTAGGTTAATTGGATTTTGTGGGTACATTCGCTATAGGCCCTCACGAGACCTTACTCGTCCACTAGGGCTGCCTAGGGGTTTAAAGGGCTTGTTGCATATGCCAAATGCAACCGTGATCACCTACGGAAGTGGTACTAGTTAGTTAGTTAGTTGTAATTGTTTATGCTTGAGGACAAGCATCGGTTTAAGTTTGGGGGTGTGATAAGTGGATTTTATATCCACTTGGAACATTCTATAATGGCTTAAATTGATTGTCTTGGACTCAAGTTTGTGGTAGTTTTGATGTGTTTTGCTTAGTTGTGCAGATTTACGAGAATGTTGACTAAGGTGGATGCTTCTATAATTTTTGGGGAATTAATTGATTAAAATTCGGATTTCTGAGAAGGGCTTGCGCAGTCTACACTGTTTGGGCCATTTCTTGAGTTCTAGAAGTTAGTTTTGGGCGATCTTACTGTCCACGCGAAGATAACGAGATTTTCTATCATTCTAAAGTGGTCCAGAGGCCCAATTGCAGCTGGAACGTTCCAGAAAATCTGAAAAAAAGACAGCTGCAAATTTCCCTTTAAATCAGAATCAGTTTAGGAAACGTACTTCTATTATAATTCAGATTTGGTATTTTCTTGTTGGGCAAGATGTCTAGAGCCTATATAAACACATCTAACCCTTGTAAAATTAGATCATCATCATTAGGTGTGGAACCATTACATATTAATTACTTAGGTTTATTTGTATATTTTCATACTTTGTTTTTATCATGGTTTCATCAGATCCCATGATGACGAGAGGTTCGATTATGAACTAATTGTTGTCATGGGATTCTAACGGATTTATTTATGGAGTTTAGTATCTTGATGCTTTAAAGATCTGTGTGTGATGTATATCTTGATATCCTCGTATGGTTGTGATTCATGTGTTTAGATGCGTCATGAACATCTAATTTGTTAATCTCTTGCTAAACGAGAGTGGATCTTGAGATTTAGAACTTACCATGCTAGCATAGGATAGGTTGATGTTTTTACATCATGATTTGTAGCGTAAATAGAGATATTATGCTGCCCTATGTGATCTATGTGGATAACTTGTTCTTCAACCATTATGTTTTCAAATTCTATAGAGATATAGGGTCTAAGCATAATTGGTGTCTATTCATCTTCTATCTCTTTTGTGGATGTATGTTTAGTTTGGTATTCGTATACTGAGAAGTAGCGTATACTTGTTTCGTGTTATCCGATCAGATATCATAACCATTGCATATAGTGATTAAAGGCGTCAGATCTAAACAAAGTATTTAATGAAGTTAGGATTCCATGTTTTCTCTTGCAGAAGTAATTAGATCTAAATTCTCGTTAGTTAGTTAATTCTTAGTTTGTTAGTTTACTTCTTAGTTAGTTAGTTAATTAAAACCCAAATTTTGTTATTTGTCTTAGCAGTGATTAAAAACCATACATTGTTGCATAGGTGCATGAACTGAATCGAAACCATAACCAGATCTCTGTGGGAACGAACTCGACTTATATCTGTATTACTTGTGACCACGTACGCTTGCGTGATTTTGTGTTAACAGCTACACAACAATTTTGAAAAGATTATAAAACAAATTATTAATATATTACGAGACAACCCCCATATATTATATTAATGATAAAAAAGTGTTCCTAATAAGAATTGAATCATTGACCTCTAACTTAGAATGAAGATTCCTTATCACTATGCTACATTAATTTTGAATATATTATAAAACTCATTATTAATATATCATGAGACAATTTAATTATTATTAAATTACTAAATTATCCCTCCTATATTCTATTAATGATAAAAAAAATTGTTTATAATGAAAATTAAATCCCTTACCTCTAACTTATAAGTGAGATTTTTTTTACCACTATGATAGATATCATTTTTGAGAATATTTTATTTTTGGTTATATATACATCATGAATAGATAATCTTTTAGATATATTTTGCGTACTAAGCATTAACATGTTCTAGCACCATTTAATTATAATGTAACATAAATACATTGTAAGCGAGAATCCGTACCACTGTGCTAGATATGAGTTTTGAATATATTCTAAAACTCATTATTAAGATATCATGAGACAACCCTCGTATATTATACTAATGATAAAAAAAATTCATAAAGAGAATTGCACCATTGACCTCTAATTTAGAAAAAAATATTACTCACCACTATACTAGACATTAGTTTTTGTAAAACTCATTATTAATATATCGAGAGACAATTTAATTATCATGAAATTACTAAATTACCCCTCTTGTATTATATTAATAATAACATTTCACTAATATATCGCTAATGTAATAAAGAGAATTGAACCCTTAACCTCTAACTTAAAAAAAAGATTACTTACCAATATACTAGACATTAGTTTTGGATATATTGTAAAACTCATTATTAATATATCGGGAGACAATTTAATTATCATGAAATTACTAAATTACCCCTCCTATATTATATTAATAATAACATTTCATTAATATATCGCTAATGTAATATTTCACAAACATACATACAATTACACAACATGGGATGCTAGAGCTTGCCCGTGCCTTGTACGTATAACTATATTGATGAAAGATAGATATTTGATAAAAATAATATTGCATTATATAAAATGCACAAGTTATAATAACCGATTAGTTGAATTCAGTGAATGTAAAAATGGTTGGATGTAATAAGATAGATTCTAGAAATAACATTACATTGTATATGTATTTTAGATAATATAAGTGAGTTTTCTAAATAAAGCTACATGTAATATTCAAATATATATATATATGTTGGATTGTCTGTAGAGCTTCTTTCAAAAAATAAAATATAGGATCATGCATGGTATATGAATCCATCATTTTGTAGTAAAAAAATATCATTATCACTATCAGCACTGCCACCAACAACACATCGTAAACACCACCATCATTACTACCACTGACATATCACCTCTAGCACACCATCACGATCACGCACCACAAGAAGAATGAAATAGGGGTGGTGGGGCAAGAAGAATGTACATTGTTATAGGGAGAATATTGTATAACAGTATTTTGGAGGTTGCTAGAATTATGGAGCAAAATACGGATATTCTGCTAAGAACATGAAGAACACGGAGGAGATTTATTACTTGTTTATGGCTGATCTTGTTTGTTGATATTTCAGGGGTAAACTGTTTCTCAATCTTAACAAGGTGCCTACGTACCCTATTTATAGGGATCAAGCTATACGTAGTTCTTGGAGAATAAGTTACCCAGACGGGCTAGGGTTTCTATGGGCTCGTCTTGGCCCAAATCCACTAGACATCTTTGGGCTGATATAATTTGTCCATTAATCCTGCTCATGAGCCATGGCCCAATAAATGCTACCCATGGCTAGCATGATGCTCGGATCGTGAGGCCTCACTGGCGACGCTAATGGAGAAGCTACATGGCCTCGCATACGACCTCATTGGGCTTAGTCATGCGAGGTGGTTCCATGCTATGGAGAAAACCCTACTCACGCGACCTCGCTGGGCTTAATTGTGAGCCTTCATAACAAGCGTATCCTAGGCCTCGATGGACCTTATGTAACGCGATCCCACACTAGGGCTCACTGGCGAGTTCGAACTGTAGCTTAGGGCCCCTAACTTCCGTATTACGCATTGATAGCATATTGGGCTAACTTCTGGTGGTGGGCTTTAATGACCCATTCTTCATCTTGAGGCCCATTATGAGTTATGGATCGATATTCTAGCCCATCAAGCCTGTTTAGGGCTTATGCCAAGATTTGGGCATAACAACTACCCCCGAGTCCATATTGCCATTGGAAATGCGATGTGGACTCAAAAACTCTTTTGTCAAAAAAATTTTATACGAGGCTAGGGCTCGCTACTGATTGCTGTAGATGAAAACTCCTTTTCTAAAGTGCCTTGGGTTCGCTTTTCGACCCTTGTGAATTTGAATAGTTTTGGACAGATGTCGTGTCTCGAGATCTGTTCACAGCTGCTGAGATGGTGACACGTGTAGGATGTTTTTCTCTCTCTTGACTACTATATAAACCCGGACTTCCAATCATTTGTCACTTTCCTTATTAACATCATAACGAATTGCTGCCAATTTGCTCCCGGATCAAAGAAAGAACCAGTTTGGGGTTAATTGGCTATTTCATAAATGAACACGTGCCCAACTTGAAGTTGGGTAACTGAACCCAAAAAACTTGCAAATAGGTAAGTACACTAATAATTTATTACGATTGAACCACTAAACACGAAAAAACTTGCAGCGCCGTTAACTCGCGTTGACTTTTAACGATGCCCCGTTAACTCTTGACACGTGTGATGACATGTCATTATTTTAAATTAAAATTAAATCCAAAATTACATAAACCCAAAACTTCTTTTTCTCTCCTCTTTCTTTAAATTTACTTATTTTTCTTTTCTTTTTCTCTCCACTTTCTTCTATCTCTAAACTGACTCTCTCTCTCCTCTTTCTTCTCCCTCTCTTTCACCTTTCTCCAACGTCCAATCCACCACCACATCGCTGTCGCTTCACTCATTGCTGCTTCTCATCACATCCAATCCGCCACTGCAGCCCTCCTCCATTCCCTAGGACTTCTTCACTAGGACTGGGTTCACGAGCCAATCAGGGTAAAATGTCCTCCACTTTCCATTTGTCTTCTTCACTAGGACTGGGTTCACGAGCCAATCAGGGTAAAATGACTCCCTAGCTAGCCCGACCTCGAGAAGCCTGTCCACCTCCTCTTTGAGAGCCTCGGCTCGCTCTCCACTAATAGGCCTTCTTTTTTGCCTCACTTCTTTTTTACTGGGGTCAAGGTTGAGCCTGTGGCATATCACATTAGGATCAATTCCTATTATGACTTCATGGGACCATTGATAACGTGTATTTTATACACATTTTATCTTTCATTCTCTTGCATTTTTGTTAGTTCCGAATGTAGTTTTATTGATATTAATTATGTTTTTCATCTTTCAGTACCGCATGCTCATTTGCTCAAAAGATGGCTTAATTTGGGTTTGAAAGCAAAGATTATTCAAGAGGGAAGTTAGAAGATGCATGCTCGCGATGCCGGGAGGTTTTAAATGCATTATCTTGAAGATTTGTCTTGTACGACCATTCCGCATGCCGTTCGCTAGGCCGCTCAAAGAGTTTAAAAGGTGTAGTCTCTTGTACGGGTTGTTGTACGGCCGTTCAACACTTGCTGGATTTTTTTGGAGCTAATTGTCTATCTTGCCCCCTTGTTTGATTGATGTATTAATAGAGTAGTTGTGAACCAAAACAACATATCTAACATCTTCATCTTCATTTTACCTCTTCAAGAACACAATTAGGGTTAGTAGGAAGTAGAGAGGAGACATTAGTTACTTGTAATCTAGCATTGATTATGAGTAACTAACTCCATTTATTTGTGAAAGGATATCTTCGATATATGATTTATTTTGGTATTTGTACGATTTAACATAAAATTTAATTACACTTAGTTATCCTCTCCACTAGGTCATTAATTTAATTGATTCCGTCAAAAGTCAAAAGTCAAATTCTAGCAATATCTAATTTCAAGATATAAGAGATATTCCATTATTGCAAAAAATTAAATTATACTTTTATGTATTTGACCCTGCTTCATGCGGGATATACTGGGTATGTTTGGTTTGGTTTTTTTATCTCTACACCAAGGCATAAGATCGAAAAAAAAATATTGATATTTGATATTTTTTAGATCTCCGTTGCAAAATTGATAAGGCGACAGGCTCGAACAAAGAATATTCGAGGATTAATATTCTTTAGAGAACTCGTGCTATATTTAAAAACGATCAGTTTTTATTCAAAAATATTTCGCCTTAGCACTCAAAATACTTTTATCCTCAAGAATATTAATTTTCAGTGGTAGAATATTAATACTCATTGTTATCTCGTGCCAGAAATTTTTAAGTTATTTTTCTTCCACTTCTTAAATTTATTCCATTTTCGGAGAAAATTATTTTAAATACTCAAAAATATTTCCTACACTCTTAATATATTTTATATATTAGAAAATATATTCTAAATATTTATTTTAGTCAAAACATTGGTCAAAAGATGCATCTATTTCACGGAAAGACCAATCTTATTTTATTCAGAACCGAAATAAAATACTTCCACTTGCTAGAATGACTTGAAACTTGAGATGGGTCACTTAAATGTTATTTTCTATGCATGGTAAAAGTTTCGTAATTTTCTGAGAATTTTGGTCCGGCCACGAAAATCGAGATAGTGGGTCCACAGTTGACCACGTTTGACTAAGTCAACGTTGACCATTTTTGACCAAAACTTCCAGAATTCCATTTTATAATATTCCTAAATGCTCCATAATTTTAGGATTATTTATTGGGTATTTTTGTATTTTTCGGGTATTTAATTAACGAAACATGTTACGTATTTAATCGTTAATTGATACGAGTACGATACATTAAATAGGAGCCCAAACACAGCTGGGATACTTTACCACAAACCACTTGGAAGAAACACAAAACTACTCCAAAGAAACACAATACCACTTTCCACCTCATCAATCCAAGTGCTTTCAATCTCAACCACTCCTTTTACTTTAAATCTCCACTATTCCTTCCACCCAACTCCTCCTATAAATAAATCCCTTCCCCCAACCATTTTTCATAAGCTAAGGAGCCAAATAAGTGCTGGGATTTTTGAATTAAAAGCTCTCTAAATATATCCAAACACTCTCTACACCCACTTCATCTCAAAAACCTTATCTTTCTTATATATACTTAAATATATCAAAGGTTTTTGTTCCATCAAGCTTAGTTCAACCAACCAAGCTCTCTCCCACCTAGCAAGCTCCTCTACCACTACTATCTGGCCTCCCGGAGGGCTGCCCAAGTTCGACCATAAGCCAAAATCCGGCCGAACCTCCGGCGAACTTTTTCCGATGATCTCCAAAAGTGGCAATTTTTAGCTTCATTATTCGAGTCTTAACCGACCATGTTTATATACGTATAAGAGCTCTATACCTTCATCTTATCTTCTTTAATAAGCTCTTATATCGGGTCTATATTTGACGACGGTCAAATAATACATCGAGCTTGATTTGATTCCCTTCTATCACCTTAGTGTTCCGGGGGAAAAGAATCTCAAAGCCTTAATTAAAACTTTAACGCACTTACTTTGGACATTAATATTTTATTGTTGTGTGGTGTGTTTAATTACTCGTACGTGTGTGTTAATCTTAACGCGTAATAGCGTGGCGAAAGCCATTTATATATTTTTCGTACTTTTTATTCTCGTCCTCACACTTGTGAGTGATTTTACTTTTCGCACTAATTTAACGCATAATAGCGGCCCTCATTTTATCCTATAGATAAAGTGAGCTACTTTTCTACACGTGTGTGTTATATTTGTGTGTGGTGTTTAATTGGTCAAATTAATATTAAAAGTGCAAATTGTTAAAGTAAAATTGTAACACTCTCGTTTAAATATAATTACGAATAGTCTATATCAAGACTATATCAAACGAGAAGTTGTTTATCAAAGATCCTTAAGCTATAAAGCGTTTACAAGGACTTGATTTATACATTACTTCGAAAATAGACGTATTTTCAATAAAGAAGTAATTGTAAGTATACTTCGATCTTTATAAAAAGACGAACCAAAGTATACGATTATAAGCCTTATAAGCCTACTAGCTTAAAGGACTTAGTTTACAAACTCCGAGATAGATTTAAATCTCACTATACGGAGTATTTTATTAAAAGTATTCTTAGATCTACAAGTCATATCGAATACAAGAATACACATAAAGTCATAAGCAAATAAAGCTTATCGAACTTATCGAAATTAATATTCGTGTAAGAATATTGTAGTTACCCTAGGACATATTAGTCCAAACCTCTCTTTATATTACGGTTTGTTTCGTAGATATTGTTTTTTAAGTTTTGCAGTGAGGTGAAGTTGAAGTGAGGTGATTCTCGTTCTAAGACCCAAGTCCTAGGCACTAGCGGAGAGTTAGTGGCCTTTGCACCGTGAAGAAGAGGAAAGACCCAAGACCTTTCATCTAAGATCCAAGACCGGCAAAAGCGAGGAATTCAAAGACTACACCAAGGGTTCTACATTAACTTTGAAGAAGTAGCGGGGAGTTGCTGTCTAAGATAAGTTGTGTAGGTTTTTCATAACGACTTTGAGGGTGTAACGAGGAGTTACGACCCAAGACGAGTCTTGTGGGTTTTTATATTTATTGTGAGGTAGTATCTTGGAGATACGTACCAAGACCAATATTTATAGGGTTGTAAAGGCTTCTCCGCCTACTAAAGGAGCGAGTTATTTTTAAGGGAAAATCTCGAGTCCAGAGAGGAGCTCGGGGACTAGAGTAGGGGTGAGCGAATCCATTAGGGGTTGCGCCATCGCGAACCGGGATAAAATCTCCTGTGTGCTATTTTCTTTCCTTGTCTTTTATTTCTGCATTTATAAACTGCATAACGACTCGGTAAAGTTTTAAAAAGGAAAAATTATTTTAAAACGCCATAATAATTTTTAAATTGGATATTAAGCTATTCAACCCCCCTTCTAGCTTAAAATAGCCCTCTTACAGGACCTAACAATTTGGCACAAGGAGGAATTCTTGTACTAAACCCATTTCAATTTAGGTAAGATTTATTTAACTCTATCTTGAATGCTTGTGATGTATTGCTTATGATTTTGCTTGGAAATTTGTAAGTTGTTTCACCTTACTCTTCTTGTATCTTCAATTGCTAATTGTTTGTTTTAATACGTAATCGTTAGTTCATTCATTATAGTAGCACAAGATTTAGTGTACCTAAATCCACAAAATTCAAGTGTAAATACCTAGGTTGAGCTTCTCATCATTGGGTTTGTCCTAGCCTCTCTTTGTTTAATTCCTTGACTTGGTTAAATTGATAGTGCTTCATTATTGGTTGCTAATGTCAAGAGAGCTAATTTATGCGATTCACTAAATTAGTGTTTTTAGAAGAGAAATAAGTAATTGTGTGCTTCACCAATTATCTTGGTTAGGTAGAGTTGGATATATTTTGCTTGTTTGTTGGGTTGAAGTGCTTGAGTTTCCATTATCCTTGGGTGAAATATCTCTATATCTTGCTTATTCATTGGGTTTGTCCTAGCTTCTCTTTGTTTAATTCCTTGACTTGGTAAAATTGATAGTGCTTCATTATTGGTTGCTAGTGTCAAGAGAAATAATTTATGTGCTTCACTAAATTAGTGTTTTTAAAAGAGAAATAAGTAATTGTGTGCTTCACCAATTATCTTGGTTAGGTAGAGTTGGATATATTTTGCTTGTTTGTTGGGTTGAAGTGCTTGATTTGGTATATCCTTGGGTCAAATATCTCTTTATCTTGCTTATTCCCTCATTGTGCTTGTGTGTTGGTAAAATTGGGTGATTGTCATTCATTTAGTTATATTTCTCTAGCGATTTATTTCTTGTAGGCTAGGTGTTTGATAAAATACCACAACCAACTAAAATCCCCCATTTTCCTCACTTCTAGATTGTAAGAAATAATCTACTTGAAATCAATATTGATAGTCCTTCCCTGTGAACGAACTTACAAAAAAAATACTACCTTCAACTTCTGCGAACACATCCAGGTTGGCCTTCAGAAAATTTACGAGCCTCTCTCGAAGATCAGGGTTGAGCTGCGACCCGAACTTCAACACCTTGGAGGGATCCTTAGTATTAACAAGAATAGAAATAATATCTTCTGCAGCTCCAGCTCGCTCCACATGTTCTGGAATACGAGGATCTAGGTCAAGGTCGAAATCACGAGCCCGACTGGACTCTGCTTTATCCTATCTCGCGGCCACAGTCCCAGGAGTCGGGGTCGCATCAAGATGACCATATTCAGTTACAACTATTGTCTCGCGAGTTATTCCGTTTGGTAGATCCATTAATGTTGAGGTCTCCTTGCGAACCCACTTCCCCTTTCGGGCTCGCACAGTGGCCTGTTCTGGGCTCTCTTCTTCATCACTAACCTCTTCGACTATTCCTTCATGAAGTACCAACACCGGTTGCGAGGCCTCCATCATAAGGGCTCTTGGTACGGGCTCCACCTGAATGCCCATGTTATCAAAATAATCATATGGCAATTCCTCAATAGATATTATGTTGCAATCAGTTGAAGTTTGCGATGCCATTTTGCGAGCCATATCTTCTTCCTCGTAGTCCATTCTATCCGCTGTTGGTCTACTCCCCTTATCTTCTGACTTGAGGGCCTTGTTGTAACATTCACGGGACTCATGTTGAATTCCCCTAACACATCCAACTCCTTGCGGGGTAGGAAACTTCATAGAGAGGTGGTTAATCGAAGTGACTACCCGCATCTCCTTAAGAATTGGCCTTCACACAATAGCATTATACGCTGATGGTTGGTCTACTACCATAAAATCTGCGACTTGCATGGTGATGCAGGGCTCGTCCCCTAGGGTGATGAGGAGCCTGATAAGGCCCTTTACACTTACTGAAGCTCCGGTGAACCCATAGAGATGCCCACTGTGGGAATGAGGTCCTTGTCTACATATCCCATCTTCTTACAAACATCATACATTAAAACATTCACAACACTCCCTTTGTCAACTGGGACTCTGTAGATATTCTGAGATCCAATGCGAACTCGAACCACTAAAGCATCGGAGTGAGGGTGGTGTACCCACTTCGCATCTTCTTCTGTACACATGATATATGTTTGTGTCCTCCCCCTTAAAGAGCTTTGGGGGTCTCTCCTGTAGATGATGTATATTAGTGAGGGGTCGCTCTCTGGCCTCGCGAGCATACCTTTCTCTCGTCTTGTTGTTGTCTCCTCCAATATGTGGCCCTCCAATGATCACATGAATACTATTACCTCGTTCTTCCCTCTCCTTACGAGGCTCTACATTCTGTCCCACAGGGGGAACAACATTATACCCAATCCTGATTTACCAAAGTTTCCTTGATGTTTCTTCACCTCTCGAACCGCCCACTCAGTCAACTTCCCTTCTCGAATTAATCGATCAATTTACTCTTTAAGATGCCAACAGTCTGCGGTATCATGTCCTGTTTGTTCATGAAAATCACAATATTTCTTAGTATTCCAGGTTCCTTGTGCACCCATGGCAGGAGGTTTTGTGAACATCCCTTTGTTAGCATTGACAGCATAGATATGATCAACAGAAGCCACCAGGGGGCGAATTTATCTTCATCTCTAGCTGGATGAACTCGAGGTGGGGATCGTCTTGGGGGATCGCGGTCCCTTCTTTTCGGGCTCGGGCTACGATCATGTCTTCGCCTGGGGCTTCGAGAGTCCTTCCTCTTCACTCCCTTACTTTTGCTTCCACTCCTTTCTCCTTTGTTTTTTCTTAACTCTTCCATTGATTTCTTGACCCGTTGAACATGTTCCGCCTCTTTGTATAGTTCAGCAAGTGTACTAGGTGTAGATGCTTCTAACTTTCTCCAGAACTTCGTTCCTTCCCGCAACCCAGCTATGAGAAAGTTTTTTACAGCCTGGTCATTTTCACCTCACACTTTAGGGACTTTGGCATCAAACCTCTTGAAATATTCCTGCAGACTCTCTCCTTCCTTCTGCTTGATATTAGCCAACGTAGACACATGAGGTGCATAAAGCATCGAGGATTGGAACTGTTTGATAAAGATGTCTACAAACTGCTCCCAGGAATCAATGGTAACTAGAGCTCCGAGATTTGAAAACCACTGTTGAGCACTTCCCCTCAGCGAGGCCGCAAACAACCTACACCTCACCAGCTGCGAAACCTGGTACACATCCATCTCGTTGTTGAATCGGATAACGAACTCAGCTGGGTCAGTATCCCCATTATAGGTCATATCTGAATGATGTCCTCGATACACAGCAGGGAGTGGGGCGTGTTAGTCACAGAGACATGCCTGTTTAACTCTAATAACAAGCCTAATTGTTTGTAATGCTTTGCATTACTTACATGACCTCTTAGCTGAGGGAACCTCTAGTTGTAGAGTTTCTATTTGTTCTGTACCTGTAATAGGCACCAAATTCTAGCTGTGTAACTGTACTTATTGAGTCAAGAATAATGCTTGAAAGAAGTTCCAAGGTTCATGCCTCAAGCAAAGAGATGAAGACTGTCAAATAAATCATAGTTGGGATTTGAAGAAATGAAGAATTTGCCTAAGTACCAATTCGAGAAGTAGTTTTGTCTGTTCGAGAAGTCTAGCATTTGAGAAGTCAAGGATTCGATATCTCAAGACACTATTCGATATCTCTGAAAACAATGTTCGATATCTCATTCGATATCTTAGAGATTCGATATATCTACTGCTCTATTCGAGAACTTAAGAAGTCAACAAGTTAAAGTGGTATTCGAGTTCTCAAAGAGTAAACAAGTCAAAATTCCATTCGATATCTCAAGGACTCAGAAAGCTATTCGATATCTCAGGGATTCGACATGTCAAAATGCTCTATTCGACAACTAATGGACTCCCGGAGAAAAGATCTATTCGAGAAGTGATTCGATATGTCATATAACAGTATTCGAGAACTCAGAGTTATCGTTTAAGTCAAACCTAGTTCTCGAATCACTTACTTAGTCACTTCTCGAATACATTCTTAGAGACAAAATACTGAAGAAATTGTACAAGTCAGAAGCTCACAACAAGCCAATGCACTTTATGGACCATAATCTGTAACGTGCTCTGAAAAGCCTACAAGAAAGCTTGGAGAGATATAGAAGAGACAAAGAGCTAAAGAAGTGGATCTGAACAGGCTTTGCAAAGTCAAATCTGTAACCGTTTGGACACTTACTCAAATAGGATAGACAGACTAAAAAATAATTTGTTCAGCTACCTTATTTGTAGTAAGTAGGTTGTATCCATGTCCTATAAGGATACAGCCTCACTTCCTTAGTTAATAACTTTTGAGGAGTCAAGTTTTTTTCACATATTGTAAAGTCATATCTCTCTAAGAAAAACGAAGCTGAGAATACTATCATTTGTATTCACAGATTGTAGCAACCTTTATCTAATACAATATTAGATTAAAGTGATATCGCGTCTTGTGTTGTTTTTATCCGCATTCATAATCCTTGCACACACAAACACCGATCTTGCTACATAGACTCAAGAACAAGAAAAGTTCAAGAATCCATTCACCCCCCCTCTGTATTCTTTTACTGTATTCAATACTCAACAAGTGGTATCAGAGCGGGCTGTTTATTCAAAAAAAATAGAAAAATGATCATGAGTTCAAATACACCAAAGACTACAAGAACGGTGAAAGTCCCTAAGTTTGACAAAGAGAATTACAACCTCTGGAAGATAAAAATGGTGTTGTTCATCAAAGCCTCTCATCCTTTATATCCTGAGATTCTCAAGAATGGTCCCTTTGTTCCCCAACAGGAGATTCCTGAAAAGACTGTTGGAACCACAACAATTCCAAGATCTTATGTGGCCAAGGAACCATCCAAATGGATAGACTCAGAAAAGGAGAAGGTTGACCTTGACAGTCATCTCATGTTGCTGATTATAGATTCCATGGACATGTCAATGTTTGCAAACATTGCATCATATGCCACTGCCAAGGAAATGTGGGATCACAATGAGGTGTTATGTGAAGGAACAGATGAGGTCAGAGAAAACAAGAAATAGATACTGGTCACACAGTATGAAGCTTTCATGGCATAGCCCAAGGAAAGCATCACTGAGATGTTTGAAAGATTTCACAAGCTAGTTACTGAGTTGCTAATGAATGGCAAGGTTTACAACACCAAAGAGTTAAACATGAAGTTTCTGCTATCTTCACCAAATCATCTAGAGCAAAGGGTCATTTCTCTAAGAGAAAAAGATTTGAACAAAGTTACATATGATGTGCTCTATGGGGTTTTAAAAACTCATGAGCTTGAGTTGCTTCAGAAAAGGGCTATCCAAGCCAACCAAGGCAGAATGATAAACACATCATGTGCCTTGATTGTCAACAAATCTATTCAAGACCTAGATGCATCTACAAGCCAACTAAGGATAGAGGAGGTAGTAGAAGATGAAGAAACTGAAGCTGAGGTAAGTAAACCTGTTGAGGAGAAGGAGGAAGAAGAGTTCTATACTCCTGAAGAACTAGATGGGATGGAAAATACTTCATATGCTTTCATGGCCAGAAAATTTCCCAACATTAGATTGAAGAGGAACCAACCCTTCAAACCTAAAACCCAAAGCCATTCATTCAACAAGAGCATGGCACCTATGAAAGCAAACAAGAACAAATTCAAAACCAGCCATGTGGATAGGTCATCTGTAAGGTGTTATAGATGCAATGACCTAGGGCATTTTGCCAGTGAATGCAAGAAGCCTAAAAAGAATGATATAGAGTATCTTGAGCTCGAAGCTAAGTATGAGGCCCTTCTGAAAAAGCAGACACAAGGTAAGGCCTACATAGCTGAAGGGAAGTGTTGGGATGATTCTGATAGTGATGGAGATGAACAAGAATTTTGCAACTATGCCTTGATGGCCAATTCCAAGGATGACACATCTCCATCAGACTCTCAGGTACCATCTCTCACTACTATAGACATGTCTGTTTCTAAGTATAAATGCATGATTGAACAACTATCTGTTGAGATTTTTAATATTCATACTAGTATGATTGCTGCTAATGAGGAGATTGCTAAACTGTATATTAGAAATGAAATGTTAATAAAAAAGAATGAGGAACTTGAGCTAACTGCTATGCAAGTAGAAAACCTTAAGAAAGAAGCTGAATATTTGCAGAATAAGGTTTTATGTGCTAGTCAAGTGGAAAAGGCTCTTAGGGATGAACTAGCTGAAAACGAATTCAAACTGAAAACATTTAAGAAATCATCTGGTCTAATACAATCGTATTGTGAGAAAATTCAAGCTAAACCCAAGGCTGCAATTGGACTTGACTATGACACTCTTAAACAGAGAAAAGGCCAAGCTGTCATTGAAGATGGCATTGTTGTTCAGATGGAAGTGCCTCAGATTTTGAAAAAGGTTCAGACTCCAATTTTTAAAGAATCAACATTTGAAATTGATGAGGATGCCTTACTCATCAAGCAAATGTTGAATGATGAGGATGAGGCACAATCCATTGAACAACAAGCATCCTCTAAGAGTGAGGGTGTCAAGCCAAAAGCCAAGGAGCCAGTAGGTGATAGGTCAAGACCTAAGAAGTTTGTCAAGTTTGTTTTAGCTAGGAAGAATGAATCTGAATCTGAGAAGAAAGTGACTAAGAAGAAACAGAACAGAAATGGCAAGTTAGGGATTAACAAAGATAACAACTATGCTTATATGCCTAATGCCCCTAGGAAAACTTGTCAGAACTGTTTCAGTACCAATCATCTAACTCATGCATACAAGAAACCTGTTGGTAGTGTGCCTAAACCCTTCTATGATTGTTCTGTGCCTCTAAGACATAGAGATGCTATATTTTGTGATAAATTTGATTGTATGCCATGCAATATGAATGTGATGACTAGCTGTTTCAATTTGAGAAGGCAATTCATTGATGGTTGTATCAGTCACAATTCTCACACACACTACACAATGTCAAAGTCTTCAAGTCCTTCTAAAGCTAGGAAGGTACCTCTGTCACCTAAGTCTGAAACCTCAGGGTCTAAGACTTCTAACAGTGATAAGAAGACTAACACCAAGAAAGTTGA
Source organism: Kitagawia praeruptora (assembly GCA_037693485.1). NCBI lineage: Eukaryota > Viridiplantae > Streptophyta > Magnoliopsida > Apiales > Apiaceae > Kitagawia > Kitagawia praeruptora. The sequence continues at coordinate 135,394,519 of CM075347.1, forward strand.
TAAGCATGTTGTTTATGATAAAACTGTTTCTAAGTCACATGGACCCAAACTTGTTTGGGTACCAAAGAAGAAGTAATACCTTTGTGTTTGCAGGGCAAAGAAAGTGAAAAGAAGGTCATGTGGATTTTGGATAGTGGATGCTCAAATCATATGACTGGTGATATGGCCCTGCTATCACAGTATGAGGAGAAGGCTGGCCCAATGGTTGCTTTTGGAGATGACAGCATGGGTAACACATTGGGATATGGCAAGTTGAAAGTTGGAAATGTCATCATTGAAGATGTAGCACTGGTCAAGGGATTCAAGCATAATCTGCTAAGTGTTGGTCAGTTTACTGATAGGGGATTCAAGGTGGATTTTGACAAAGATGAATGTTTGATCACCCACAAGAAGACTGGTGATTTTGCTCTATCCGGAGTAAGGAATGGAAGCCTGTTTGTAGCCAATATGGACTCTGCAAACAAGGACAAAATTTGTTGCTTCTACTCAAAAGCATCAAATGAAGATTGTTGGCTGTGGCACAAGAAATTATCACACCTGAACTTCAAAGCCATTAATTCTCTAGTCAAAAGAGAGTTAGTGAGAGGCATGCCCACACTTGAATTCTGTCAAGAAGGAGTGTGTGAGGCTTGCCAAAGAGGAAAAATGAAAAGATCGTGCCACAAGTCAAAGACAGTGACATCAATAACCAAGCCCCTACAACTCATTCATATTATGTCACTAGGAAGAAAGAAGTATACCTTAGTGATGGTTGATGACTTTACAAGGTATACATGGGTGGAATTTCTGGCATCAAAAGATGAGGCTCCACAAGTAATCATTGAGCACATAAAGAGAGTTGACAAGGAAGCAAAGGCCAACAATGCAAGTGTGATTGCATTAAGAAGTGATAATGGAACAGAGTTCAGAAATGCCATACTTGAAGCATTCTGCAAAGAGAATGGAATTTCTCAGCAATTCTCTACTCCAAGGACTCCACAACAAAATGGAGTTGTTGAGAGAAAGAATCGAACTCTAATTGAGGATGCTAGAACAATGTTGCTTGATGCAAAGATGCCAACATGTTTTTGGGCTGAGGTTATGAGCACTGCATGCTATATCCAGAACAGAACCCTCATCAACAAGAACACTGGAAAGACACCTTACAATTTGATGACTGGAAAGAAGCCTACTCTAAAGTATGTTCATACTTTTGGAAGCAAATGCTTTGTATTGAAGGATAATTCAAAATATGTTGGAAAATTCGATGCAAAGGCATTTGAAGGAATTTTTCTTGGCTACTCTATGGAAAGAATTGTATACAAAGTTTATGTCATCAGTCAAAAGAAAATTATGGAAAGCACAGATGTGACATTTGATGACAGCAAACTACCTGGATTAGAAGAAGCCAATGATGAAGATAAAAATCCATTAAAGTTTGATAATCTAGATGATTCTGATGAAGAGATTGAAACTGGAGTTGAAACTGAAGTTCAACAAACTCAAGTGAATGATGAAGCAAGAGAAGAATTTGTGCCAATTAACAGTGGAGAAACAAGCATCCAAAACACATCTGTGAATATTGGCAACTTCACAGGGGGAGGAAATGAGAATGATCATGACTTGGATGATGAAGCAACATCAAGAGTGAGAAATCAGACTGAGCACTCAAGGAAATGGGATAGATCACACACTGTAGAGCAAATTATTGGAGATCCTAATGCAGGAGTAAGGACTAGGAGAGCAACTCAGAATGAGTGTCTCTATGGTTGTTTTCTGTCTCAAGTTGAGCCTAAGAAACTTGATGATGCACTAATGGACCCCGACTGGATAATTGCTATGCAAGAGGAGCTGAATCAATTTGAAAGGAGCAAAGTATTGGAACTTGTGCCTACACTAAAAGGTAGAACCATTGTTGGAACAAAATGGGTTCTGAAGAATAAGATGGATGAAAATGGTGTAATCATAAGAAACAAAGAAAGGTTGGTTGCAAAAGGATACTCTCAACAGGAAGGCATTGATTATGATGAGACATTTGCCCCTGTTGCTAGATTGGAAGCCATCAGAATATTCTTGGCATTTGATGCTCATTCAAACTTTAAAGTTTATCAAATGGATGTCAAGAGTGCATTTCTGAATGGAGAATTGGATGAAGAAGTTTATGTGCAATAACCACCTGGCTTTGAGGATCCACACTTCCCAGAATTTGTCTACAGATTGCTTAAGGTATTGTATGGACTTAAGCAGGCTCCAAGGGCATGGTATGATACTCTATCACAATTTCTTCTTGAAAATCAATTCACTAGAGGCACATTGGACAAAACACTATTTTACAAGAAACATGGTGATGATATTATCTTAGTTCAGATCTATGTGGATGATATCATATTTGGTTCTACTAATAAGAAGCTGTGTGAAAAGTTGTCTAAGCTCATGCAGAGCAGATATGAGATGAGTATGATGGGAGAGTTGACATTATTTCTTGGGTTGCAAGTTAGTCAAAGGAAGGATGGTATCTTTATCAGTCAAACCAAGTACATCAAGGATTTATTGAAGAAGTTTGACTTGGAAAACGGTTCACCTGCAAAGACACCCATGGCCACTGCCACTAAATTAGATGAAGATGCTAAAGGCAAGAAAGTAGATATCTTAGTCTACAGAGGCATGGTTGGTTCTCTACTCTATCTCACTGCAAGTAGGCTAGATATCATGTTTGCTACATGCTTGTGTGCAAGGTTTCAATCAAATCCAAAAGAATCACATTTGATTGCTATAAAAAGGATCTTTAGATATCTGAAGGGCACTTCAAACTTGGGTTTATGGTATCCTAAGGACACAGGGTTCAATCTGGTTGGTTATTCTGATGTTGATTATGCTGGATGCAGAGTGGATAGGAAAAGCACCTCAGGTAACTGCCAGTTTCTTGGACAAAGGTTAGTCTCTTGGTATAGCAAGAAACAACAATCTGTGTCAACTTCTACATCTGAGGCTGAATACATAGCTGCTGGAAGTTGCTGTGCTCAAGTGCTTTGGATTAGAAACCAACTTAGAGATTATGGACTTGTATTGGAAAGAATTCCAATCATGTGTGACAACACAAGTGCAATCTCTAAAGTTGCCAATCCTATCAATCATTCTAGAACAAAGCACATTGACATCAGATATCATTTCATTAGAGAACATGCAACTAATGGAACCATTGAGTTGCACTATGTCTTTACAGATAAACAACTAGCTGACATATTCACTAAGCCATTAGATGAAGCCACCTTCACAAGGTTGGTTAGTGAGATTGGAATGCTGAATTCTTCAGATTCTGGCTAAGTGAATACATCATCTAGATTGTTGCAGCAGTAAACACTTACTTTATTTAAATGCTCAATATTTTTGAAGTAAGTGTTGGCTGAAATATGATTTATAAATATTTCAAATCTGTTGCATATGTTGGAAATCATATTTTTGTCAACTTGAAATTTTTATGAAATTTTGAGAAAATCACTATTTATTTTGCTAGAATATTCTTCATTGAATATGACTGGTAAAGTTTAAATGATAGTGAGAATTAATTTTTGTGAGTGATGAGTATATTTCGATAAGTCAGACTTCTCGAATGGTTCACTATTCTTGACTTCTCGAATATAGTATTTTAGTTCTCTAATGACTGAGTTCTCGAATACTATATCTGAGTTCTCGAATCATTTGAAAAGGCTGAATTCTCGCTGAATCTCAACCGATTTTGGATTTTTGTCTAAAAGTTTAATTCACTCATAAAAGCACATTCTATTTAATTTAGAATTATTTCTAAGTTAGATAACTGCCAGTTGTGAGTTACTATCTGCTTGAGTTATCGATTAAGCCTTTCTTGACTTATTGAATACTTGTTTTCTACTTCTCGAATACCTGACTTGTCGATACAAAACATATATCTAATCGACAATTCAAGTACTTCATACTTATACAATTCTACATCTATTCGATTCATTTCATTCGATTTCTCAAGCATCTAAACTCCCAAAACCTCTGAAAACCCTAACTACCAAAAGCCAAATTTCTTCTTCAACCTTTAATTTACTCTCTCTTCTCTTCTCTCTGTATCAATGGCAACAGTGAAGTTCAACACCAATTTTATCGCTTTGACCAGTGATGTTGAAGCACCAAAAGCGAACTTCAAATGTTTCGTGAAATGGATGGCTGAGTCATACATCAAGAATGCACTCTCTGCCAACCCAACTCTGTATCTAGATATCCTGGAATAGTTTTGGGGAACTGCTATTGTGGAAGTTATAGCCCTGGAAAGCGCAGGGCCTGCTAACCAACCCTCTCAGCCAAACACTCTACCACACACTGAGCCAACTACATCATCCTCTCAAAAGGGTGATGTTAGTAAAAAGGAGAAGAAGAGAAAACAGGTTGCTTGTGCACCTTTAACCATATTATCTGAAGCAGCATTGGCTGTAGAATTAGAAAGTGAGGCACCTGAGTCACCCTTATAGAGGCCAAAGAAGAAGAAAACCAAAACTACCTCTTCAGTCACATAAATGGCTGAAGTTGTAAAATCAGGGGCACATAGTTCACTAGATGTATCCTCTCAACAGGGTGCATCTATAGAATCAAGCATCCTCCCCAATGCACCTATTTGTACAGAGTCAGCACATGGGAGTGATAAGGCTGGCACAACACTGAGTGGAGAGTACATCACAATTGAAACTCCCTCTACCTTTCAGGGGGAGTTGCCAAAATCTAATCTACAAGACACTTCTCTTCCAACATCTTCCACTAATATTTCTTTGGAGCCTGTACTTCAAGGAATTGAAGAACAAGGCATTGATCACCAAGAATTCTCTTCTCTTGGTGAGCCAATGAATTCAAGTGACATGGTGCTTGACACTGTGCTCACCACCCAGGACCCACATTTAGATGGTGAGGGAATTCATGCTGGGGCATGTCCTGATGACACCATCACAAACACAGAGGATTCACTAGTTTTTACTAGAGACTCTGTGCCTGTGTCAACTGCTGGTGTAACTCATCCCACGTCTGTGGAGACACCAGTAGTAGAGTCAATCCATCCGGTTGTAGAAGTTGCATCTGTAACTGAGGAGTCTAGCTTGCCTAGCTCTAGCTCTGACTTTATGTCACAATGGCTGAAGCCTGTGCAACATGACAGTGCTTCAGGATCAGGGTTTGTTCCACAACAATTGACGGTTGAAGCAACTACAGAAGAAGGGTGGAACCAGAAATGCTGAAGAACTAGAGGCACTGTAAATTCTCAGATCCTTTATTGCAACTGGTGTAATTCCAGAAATTGCCAAGCCTAGGAGAAATAAGGATGACAAAGATGAGGATAAAAGTGATGGGAGGAGAAGACATTACAGGAGTGATAAGGGAGATGAAGACAAGAAAAAGAAGAGGGATGACAAAGAGAAGAAAGATAGTAATGACCAAGGGAAAGTCTATGAGAGGACAAGTGTGAAACAGCAAGACATAGGCATCGCTGACAGTAACCTCACCACAACACAAGACTCTAAGTCTAGGGTGAATACTGTTAGTAGTGACCTACAAAAGTCAAAGTCCATGGCCTCTGCAAATGTTTTACTACCTCAAGAAGAGAAGGAGATTCAAGCCAAGAAACCATGTGTATGTTTCAGAAAGCAAACTGCTAATGGAATACTACAATGGTCCATAGGCAAGGGTCATAAGTTTCTGCCTAGCAACCATGTAAAAAGGATTAAATTCAAGCATGCTGCAAGAAGGGTGAAGTTATCCAAATCAAAGGCACTGACAATAATCCCAGGACTAAACCTACCACCTCTGGATGAAAACTATGATGAAGACCAACTATAGTTCCTATGGGCTCAAAGAATCTATCATGTTGCCATTGTTGATGATTTTCTTGATATTAAATATACTGATGGATGATAGAAGAAATTCAGACAAGGAACATGTCAGCACTGGGGTAGGCTATACGACATAGAAAGAATAATTGCAATGTTGGATTCTGAAGACATAGTGGAAAGGGTATGGAAGATGGAGTTAATTGACTTAGTTAAAATGAAGAGAGATCACCAGGCAGAAATGAAAAGGAACAGTGATGAGCTACTAAAGAAAAGGAGGAGGAGTTTGCTGAAATGGAAGCTAAGGCTGATGAATTGAGAACTATGGGTCTGTGTAGAGTCAAGTTTAATCCTTACATCATTGAGTACAAGAAATATGGTAGAAATTTAAAGATTAGAATGGACTACATCAGTTCCTATTCTGAGAAACATCTGAATGAAGTACTCAAGGATTTGTCAGGCTCCCCTCTAATTGAAGAACTCAATGCAATGGAAGATATTATTCTTGCCATGGAAGAAAATGAAAAGAAGAAAGCTAAAGAAGCTGAAAAGAAAATGAAAAATGAGAATCTGCAAGCCAAAGCTCAAGAGATGAATCCAAAAGGATATGGCTAGTTGTTCCTCATAACTTGTAAGAAAACTTCTATATATTTTCTTCAATCAATCTACATACCTGTACTTTTTAAAGTTTTATCTTTATGTATGTTAGGCTTGTTATCAGACATGAAATTGTGACTAAGGGTCTTACTCACAATTTGGGGGAGATTGTTAGTCACAGAGACATGCCTGTTTAACTCTAATAACAAGCATAATTGTTTGTAATGCTTTGCATTACTTACATGACCACTTAACTGAGGGAACCTCTAGTTGTAGAGTTTCTATTTGTTCTGTACTTGTAATAGGCACCAAATTCTAGCTGTGTAACTGTACTTATTGAGTCAAGAATAATGCTTGAAAGAAGTTCCAAGGTTCATGCCTAAAGCAAAGAGATGAAGACTATCAAATAAATCATAGTTGGGATTTGAAGAAATGAAGAATTTGCATAAGTACCAATTCGAGAAGTAGTTTTGTCTGTTCGAGAAGTCTAGCATTCGAGAAGTCAGGGATTCGATATCTCAAGACACTATTCGATATCTCTGAAAACAATGTTCGATATCTCATTCGATATCTCAGAGATTCGATATGTCTACTACTCTATTCGAGAACTCAAGAAGTCAACAAGTCAAAGTGGTATTCGAGTTCTCAAAGAGTCAACAAGTCAAAGTTCTATTCGATATCTCAAGGACTCAGAAAGCTATTCGATATCTCAGGGATTCGACATGTCAAAATGCTCTATTCGACAACTCAAGGACTCCTAGAGAAAAGAGCTATTCGAGAAGTGATTCGATATGTCATATAACAGTATTCGAGAACTCAGAGTTATCATTTAAGTCAATCCTAGTTCTCAAATCACTTACTTAGTCACTTCTCGAATACATTCTTAGAGACAAAATACTGAAGAAATTGTACAAGTCAGAAGCACACAACAAGCCAATGCACTTTATGGACCACAATCTGTAACGTGCTCTGGAAAGCCTACAAGGAAGCTTGGAGAGATATAGAAAAGACAAAGAGCTAAAGAAGTGGATCTGAACAGGCTTTGCAAAGTCAAATCTGTAACCGTTTGGACACTTACTCAAATAGGATAGACAGACTAAAAAGTAATTTGTTCAGCTACCTTATTTGCAGTAAGTAGGTTGTATCCATGTTCTATAAGGATACAGTCTCACTTCCTTAGTTAATAACTTTTGAGGAGTCAAGTTTTTTTCACATATTGTAAAGTCATATCTCTTTGAGAAAAACGAAGCTGAGAATATTATTATTTGTATTCACAGATTGTAGCAACCTTTATCTAATACAATATTAGATTAAAGTGATATCGCGTCTTGTGTTGTTTTTATCCGCATTCATAATCCTTGCACACACAAACACCGATCTTGCTACATAGACTCAAGAACAAGAAAAGTTCAAGAATCCATTCACCCCCCCCCTCTGTATTCTTTTACTGTATTCAATACTCAACAGGGTGGTCCGAATTTCATGTGTGAAGGGCGAAGACGAACCCATGGTACTAAAGATTCCTTTCTCAGTATTCATTGCATCCTAGGCCTTCTTTAACTCCTCTAGCTTATAGTCTCCAATCTTTGCCCCTTTATCTTCAGTTTTCTTCTCTCTAGTGCTATCATGATGGGATTGAGTTTTTTTTGGGGCACTGGACTCCTCCTGATCATTCTTGCGATCCGTCTTCTTGTGGCCCTAAAGACTTGGCTCTCGATATTGGTACCGCTCACGATCTCGATGAGATGGGGGTCTGTCATCGCGACGATGGGACCGCTCATGCTCTCTACGAGGAGAGGGAGGTATGTCATCGCGACGATATGACCGCTCACGATCTCGAAAAGATGGGGGTCGCTCAGAAAAAGACCGAATCTAAGAATTAGTGAGGTGTCTGGATAGTGGTCGGAAAAAGATCAAAGTGAGAAGGTATGTGGTTATTATTTAATTGGAGAAGATATGATGTAGGCATATGGGTAAAAGAAAAATAGATATTCAAAAAATGTTGTGACTAAGTTTGAAAATAATTAAAAAAAACTATTGTCGTGGTCATTCTTTTAGGATTTCTACGAAAAAATAAACTAAATTATACATTATTATCGTGATAATACTTGATAGGTGACGATTAATTCTTATATACCATTTTTCTCAATTATCCTTCAAACATTAAAGAAGTACCACTATAAAAACAATCCTCTAAGTTTAAAATACGCTAATAATTTGAATTTAGAACATTTATTAATTATTTACTTTCAATTACTGTTGCACATGAAACGTAAAACTGACTAATAGAAGAATAGAAAAGACTCTATCGCAGGGTTCAAAAGATATTATATGAATTATAATGTGGCCCGAGCCACATACTTCTTTTTGCTTGCTGCCAAGTTGCAATTGATTTTTAAGGACAAATATGTATGTCTCTGTATGTATCTATCCTAGACCAGTATTTATGAAATACTTGATATGATAATACAAGTTTCCCTTTACCTACATTTTTATTGCAGGACTGTAGCGCTGGCGAGGAAAATAACAGTGGAAATGATTGCATTGACAATGAGAATGAAGCTTATGTTCACGAGGCATTCTTTGCAGATCGGGGGCCAGATACTTCTGGTGTTTCCTTGGAATTACCAACCTCGAATTTTGTGATATTATATTATTAATAGCACAACAGGGGGTTTTGGCAACACAATTGAACCCCTATGATCTTAGTGAGAATTGAACCCCTGACCTCTAAGGTAGAAGTGAGAGCCCTTACCACTATGCTAGACATGAGACTTGAATATATTTTAAAACTCATTATTAATATATCGTGAGACAACCTTCATATATTATATTCATGATAAAAAATTATTCCTAAGAAGAATTGAACCCTTAACCTCTAACTTAGAAAAGAGATTCCTTACCACTAGGCTAGACAACAATTTTGAAAATATTATAAAATAAATTATTAATATATCGTGAGACAACCCCAATATATTATATTAATGATAAAAAAAATTGTACCTAATAAAAATTGAATCATTGACCTTTAACTTAGAATGAAGATTTCTTATCACTATGCTAAATCGATTTTGAATATATTATTTAACTCATTATCAAAATGTTATGAGACAATTTAATTATCATGAAATTACTAAATTACCCCTTATATATTATATTAATGATAAAAAAATTGTTTCTAATGAAAATTAAACCCATTACCTCTAACTTAGAAATGAGATTCTTTACCTCTATCCTAGATATCAGTTTTGAGAATATTTTATTTTTGGTTATATATACATCATGAATAGATAATTTTTTAGATATATGTTGCATATTATGCATTAACATGTTCAAGCACCATTTAATTATGATTTTACTAGCAAGACCGTGCCTTGTATGCCAATGTCGAACCGTTGATTAATTATGAAAATTTTTTGGTACTGCGGCACAAGATCAATTTTTTTGCATTCGAATTATCTTGATCAATTATGCTGACTTTGGTTTTAGGAAAACAAAATTAAACATGTTAGGAATAATTCATGAGTTGTTGATGTTAAGAATAGAATTTTACTTATACTTTTTGTATATCCTGATCTTATAAAGGATTTAGCACTTTGCATAGAATATGTGTGTTAGACAGTAATCTGTAGAGTTAAGTCATGAACAGGGCATCAAGAACTACATGTCAGGAACTGAGATCGAATCCTGATATAGCAAATCAAGTACTGATGGGATGGTCAGATCCTGATGCAAGATGAAAGTCTGATATCAGTCATGTTACTGATGATGTCATTATGGATACTACAGAAACTGGCAAGTGCTATAAAACAAGATCTTTTTTTGAAGAACAAGCAAGAAGATATCATGAAGGAAAGAATTTTCTATTGATGGAAACTATCAACTGGACGGCAGAACATTGTCATGTATAGATTAACTTTCTGTTATTAGTTGATAGGTAACATTATAAATACTCTCTCTATATCATTGTAAAAAGTGTGAGTTAGTAAGGTTTGTAATCGTAAGTATACGAGAGTGCAAACAAAGAGAGATTTGTATTGTCAGCAGCTGCTAAAGGTATTTGTACACCTTTGGTAGAGTTTGTATTTGATCTTATTAATACATACAGTTTGGTTTTATTCGTTTGTTCTTGCTTATTTATTCGAGCAAAAAGCAGACACGATTATATAACTTGTATTCAACCCCCCTTCTACAAGTTATTTGAGTTAACAATTGGTATCAGAGCAGGTTGATTTCGAATAATCATAAAGATCTGCAATCATGTCTGGTTACAAGGATGGTAATACTAAGATCCCTATGCTCAAGAGAAACGAATATACTCTATGGGAAGTAAAGATGTTGCATCATCTGGAAGCAATAGATCCTGATTATCTTGACAGAATCAGAGATGGACCTTTTGTTCCAACAAAGGTTGTTGGTCAAACAACTGTTGACGGTAAAATCCAACCAGAACACACAGAGAAGCCAAAATCTAAATGGTCAGATAAGGACAAGGAGAACGTTCTTAAAGATGCTAAAGTGAGAAACATATTGTTCAACAGTCTTGATTCTATTTTCACTAACTATGTTCTCTCTTGTAAGACTGCTAATGAGATATGGGACAATCTTAAGGTTCACTGTGAAGGAACTAAGCCTGTTAGGAAAAATATGAGGACACTACTTATACAACAGTATGAGTACTTTGAATCCAAGTCTGGTGAGTCACTTACTGATACCTTAGATAGGTTTATAAAACTCATCAATGAGATGGCCATGCATGGTAAATATTATGACTTGGAGGATATGAATACTAAGTTCATGAAAGCCCTGCCTGACTTTTACAATGAGAAGATATCTGCAATTGAGGAAGCTAATGATCTGGATGAGATATCATTAGAGGCATTATATGGGAAACTTAGGGCTTATGAACTTGACAAGCAGCAGAAGAAGAGCAGGAGTGAAGAAAAGATGAAAACTATTGCACTCACTGCTCAATCTGACTCAAAGAAGCTTTCAGAAGAACAGCATGATGAGCCTGTTGTAAAGAACTCAAGGAAGAAGAAAAACAAAGAAAGTTCCGAGTCAGAGACTACTTATATAGACTCTGACATAAGTGATTCTGAATCAGAGATGCAGGAACTCTTTGCTATGTTTGCTAAAGCTTTCAAGAAAGGAAGATTCAGTAGGAGAAGATTTAGCAAAGGACCTTTTCAAAAGAAAGATGAGAAGAAGATTGACAAAGGCAAAAGTACAATTGTTAAGCTTGATAAGGCCAAGATCAAGTGCTTTAACTACAGCGAGCTTGGACACTTTGCTAGTGAGTGTAAGAAGCCTAGGAATTCAGGAAAGGGTAATGCACTTATGGTCACACAGAAAGATTGGGCTGATTCCAGTGATTCTGAATATGGATTGGATTATGACAACATTGCATTGATGGCAAATGTTTCAGACAAACCTGGATCTCCAAAGAAAACTTCTCCATCTTCTGTTAATGTATCACTTCACTCTCTTGATTCATTTGATAGCTTAGATTCTGATCATATTAGATCTATCCATGCTGAGTTTAAGAATCTTATGACTAATTTTAGAATTCTTACTAGTGAAAGAGATGATCTTAAGGTTAAGAATGATAAGTTAGTTGATAGAAATAATTTTCTTGAATCTGAGTTAATTCAAATGGAAGAATATAAGTTAAGTTCTTATAAAGCTAAGCATGATTATAGTGTTATTCTTGAGGCTTATGACTATGTCAGAAAAGAACTAGAGGAAGAGAGAGATGTGATTAAGACCATTAACAATTATGGTAAAAAGACTCAAGAAATCTTTGAAAGTGGAATTCGTGGTAAAGTTAATGGTTTAGGCTTTGATAAGGCTAGAAAAGAAGAAAAAGTAGCTATTGTCAATGACGATAGTAAATTAGAAGCTAGCACATCTAAATCTGAAGGTAAGAAAATTGTTTCTGAACCTAAACACGTTAAATTTATTGATTCAAAAGGTAACCCTATTGTACACAAAAGAATTAACAAAAGTAATTTAGATGAGAAAGTGTTAGAGAAACCTAAGAATGTCAACATAGGTTTTCTGTCTAAGTCTTAGTTGAAACAGAGACTAGATGGTATTTCAGAGTCTAGCAAGATCAAAAGAAATAGGAATGGAAAAGAAGGTATTAACAAAGAGAATAATTACAAGAATGTACCTGATGCACCTAGGAAAAAATGCTACGAATGTGGAAATCATAATCATTTGGCCCTAGACTACAATCAAAAACCTTCTTGGAAAACTGAGTCCAGATTCCCCAAGACTTAGAAAATTCAATACCAACCACAAAAAGATTGTTATCATTGTGGTAGTTTACTTTATTCCATTTACATGTGTAGAGAATATCATGAACTGTATTATGACTATTATTCTCTGAAATCTGAAACTCCTAGTCACAAACAATTTGTGAAATCAGAGTCTAAGGTTGACTCTGCAACAGGTAAAGTAAAAGCAAAATCTTCAAAGCCTGTTATTTCTAAATCTAGTAATAAAGGATCCAATCAAAGTTGGGTCCTAAAAAATTCTAACTAGTTACTTTTTGTTCGCAGGGCACAGGAAAGAAGCATTCAATCATCTTGGACAGTGGATGCTCTGGACATATGACTGGAAAAAAGTCACTGCTTACAAAGTTTGAGAGGAAAGCTGGCCCAGTAATATCTTTTGGAGATGGCAACAAAGGAGAAACTCTGGGATATGGCTCAATTGTTTTGGGGAATGTCATCATAGAAAACATAGCACTGGTTGAAGGCTTGAAACATACACTTTTAAGCATAAGTCAACTGGGTGATAAAGGTTACCAATCAATCTTTGACAGAGAAGGATGCAAAATCTTGAATATGCCGAATGGAGACATTGTTCTAACTGGTCAAAGACATGGTAACATATATGAAGCCAGCTTGAGTGATACATCTAAAGGAATTGTTAGATGTCTCTACAGCAAAGCAGCAAATAATGAAAGCTGGATTTGGCACAAGAAGCTCTCACGTCTCAACTTCAAGAAGCTTAATCAACTTGTTAAGCATAATCTGGTTAGAGGCCTACCTCAGGCAAATTATGTGCAAGATGGACTTTGTGATGCCTATCAGCTTGGAAAACAGAGAAGAACCACTTTCAAGAGCAAGACTAAAAATTCAATTACTGAATCATTTCACATGTCACATCTTGATCTGTTTGGTCCAGTAAACATTATGTCTATCAGCAAGAAAAGATATGCTCTAGTTATAGTGGATGATTTCACAAGGTTCACATGGGTGTTCTTTCTACACAAGAAGGATGAAGCTCATGACGCTCATAGAGGCAGCAAGAACCATGCTTGCAGATGCAAAGCTTCCAACCTATTTCTGGGCAGAAGCTATTAACACTGCATGTTTCACTCAAAATTGTACCTTGGTAAATAGTCATGGAAAGACTCCCTATGAGATGATCAAAGGAAAGAAACCAAGTGTGAAATGCTTTCACATCTTTGGATGCAAATGCTATGTCCTAAAAGTTCATCCAGAACAACTTGGAAAATTTGAAGCCAAATCGGATGAAGCAATCTTTCTAGGATATTCAGCATCAAAGGCCTTCAAAGTGTATAATCTCAGAACTCACATGGTTATGGAATCAATTCATGTGGCATTTGACGACAAGAAATTTGGAATTCTGCAAATTGATGAAAGCCATGACAAATTGGAATTTGAAAATCTGAAGGATTCTGAGATACTCTCCAGTGATGATGAAGGTTCTCCGGAAGGAATTTCTATTGCTTCTCAAAGGAGTGCTATTGTTGAGGGGGAGCAAATAAATCAAGGAGGACACGGTGATCATCAGGAGCAGACTAGCTATTCAGAGTCTACTCCATCAGGAACTGATCTTTCAGAGTCTACTGAGGAAAAATCAGTAACTAGCAACAGTATGGAATCTACTGATCAAGGGGGAGTTTTTGAAGGCATAGAGGATTCTTCTATAAGAGATACCACTAACTTAGGAGGAGAGTCTAGCAGAGGTAATGTACCACCTGTTAGAAAATGGAAAAAGGATCATACTGAAGATTTGATAATTGGTGATCCAAATAGTGGTGTTCGAACTAGAAGATCAATTCAAAATGAATGCTTGTACAGTTGCTTTCTCTCAAAGAATAAGCCTAAGAAGGTTGAAGAAGCCTTACAGGATCCTGATTGGGTAATTGCAAAACATGAAGAGTTAAATGAGTTTGAGAGAAACAAAGTCTGGAAACTGGTACCAAGACCTAAAGACAGATCAATTGTTGGTACAAAATGAGTTTTCAGAAACAAGCCAGATGAATCTGGTATGATTGTAAGAAACAAAGCGAGACTGGTGGCCAAGGGTTACTCTCAGGAAGAAGGAATTGACTATGATGAAACCTTTGCCCCTGTAGCAAGATTGGAAGCAATCAGGATGTTTCTTGCAATTGAAGCTTATTCAAAGTTCAAGGTATACCAGATGGATGTAAAGAGTGCTTTTTTAAATGGCAAGCTTGATGAGGAAGTGTATGTGGAGCAACCACCTGGATTTGTTGATCCAATGTTTCCAAATCATGTCTACAAACTTGACAAGGCACTCTATGGACTAAAGCAGGCACCAAGAGCATAGTATAAGACTTTGTCTAAATTTTTTTCTTGAAAATGGCTTCACAAGAGGTACAATTGACAAAACTCTATTTTTTAGAAAGATAAAAGGTGAATTGCTTTTAGTTCAAATTTATGTTGATGATATCATATTTGGTTCTACTAATGAAAAGCTGTGTGCTAAGTTTAGCAAGCTTATGTAGTCTAAGTATCAGATGAGCATGATGGGTGAACTAAATTATTTTTTAGGGTTGCAGGTCAAACAGACTGAAACTGGTATTTTCATTAATCAGTCAAAATATATCAAAGATATTTTAAGTAGGTTTGACTTTCAAGACTGTGCAGTTGCAAAAACACCCATGGCAACAACCACTAAGCTAGACTCTGATCCTAAGGGAAAGAGTGTTGATAAAACTAGTTATAGAGGCATGATAGACTCATTGTTATATTTAACTACAAGTAGACCCGATATAATGTTTTCTACATGTTTATGTGCTAGATTCCAAAGTGATCCTAAGGAATCTCATTTATTTGCTGTAAAGAGAATTTTTAGATATCTCAAAGGAACTCCAAATCTTGGTTTGTGGTATCCTAGAGAATATGACTTCTCCCTAATTGGCTATTCAGACTCTGATTATGCAGGGTGTAAAATAGACAGGAAAAGCACTACAGGTACATGTCAATTCTTGGGAAAAAGATTGATTTCTTGGGCAAGCAAGAAGCAACAATCTGTATCAACCTCAACTGCAGAAGCTGAGTACATAGCAGCAGGCAGTTGTTGTGCACAGCTCCTTTGGATAAGAAATTAGTTGATGGATTATGGTATGACACTTACTAATATTCCTATGTTTTGTGATAATACTAGTGCTATCAAAATTGCAGAAAATCCAGTTCAACATTCAAGGACTAAGCACATTGATGTCAGGTATCATTTTATTAGAGAACATATTGAGAATGGTACTGTGGAACTTCATTTTGTTCCTACTGACAAACAGCTTGCAGATATTCTAACTAAACCACTTGATGAGGCTACATTCATTAGGTTGGTAAGTGAGTTAGGAATGTTAAATTTCTAGATCTTTAAACATCTACAAAAGTAGCAAGGTATGTTGTTTTCAGCTTATAGACTTGAAATTCTTGTCAGGATCTATACTTAATTGATAATTGCTTATGCTGTAACATTTTACTTTGATAAATTTCAGTATGATAGACTTATTGTTAATTATCAGGATCAGGATTGCTATCAGTATGCTGACGTCATCAGGATTTTATAGTAAGTATCAGGATTGTGAAATTTGTGTATCTTATTCAAATCCCGAAGTTTATTCTATGTAGTGATCTAATTCTGAGTTATGTTAAGTTTATGCTAGCAAGCTTTAATTCATTCATACTGATAGTTTATATTGTCTTTCAGATCAGTCAATAAACAACAATAGGCAAGTTGATAATAAGAAAGCTTGTACTTTCATTAATTGAAAGCATTGAATACATGGAAATGAAATACAAACATCTTTTTGTCTAACTTCTACTGATAACCCTATTCTTGTCTAGATTTGTTATTGTTTTTAGTCTTCAAAGATCGACTTCAGGACAAGGAGCATCTCAAGAGTCACTCTACTCCTGGATTCCTTGTCTGGGCGACTTAAATGAGAGCAGCAGACTCAACTCCATGTTTATTGAGGAGAATGAATAGCATCTCCATCAAGATCAACCTCAGACTCTCGGCCAAATTCTTCATCCTCAAGTTTTGAGGAGGTTAAAGGGAGATTGTATCCAACAGATGGATGTTCTAAGAGAAGGTTTTTGACATTATTTGGATCTACTCCAATCATGTCTAATTCGATGAGAAAAGTCATCTCTTCAAAGAGATAAACTATGAATCTTTGGTAATGAACAATCTGTTCATCATCTGTGAGGAATCAGAAGATTGGGTTAAAGGTCATTATGTTTTGTGGAATCTCTGTGTTTACAGAGAGTTTTTGTGTGTTTGTGGAGTAAAGAAAAGGAAAAGACATCAGGTGTTTATAAAGGAAAAAGTGAGAAGCTGGACAGTCATTATAAGTATTCAATGTATCGGCGTATATATCTATGCGTATGACTGGCCCTCTCATATTTCCAAGATATTTTGACAATCTAACAAAATATTTTTGCTTGGATTATTGATGTTCTTTTCAGGATAATTTTTTAAATTGCCATGTGGAACTCCATTTAATCTCTGGAATCAGGATGATTGTGATCAGGAAGATAAGAAAAATTTCATCAGGATTGGTGATTTTTTTTACGAAGCTGATCAGTATTGATTTTATCTTGATTATACCCTGATTTATTTTATTGAAATCAATTTTGGATTTTATTTTCCAAAAATCGTGGGTAAACTGCATTTTTCAGGGATTGACACCTGTCAACCTACGTGTCAACGTGGGTTAGTGGGTCTGAAGGATTTTTGAATATATCTTTATTTTGAGACTCTGATTGTTTATTGCTAACTTCTAATTCGAATTTCCAAAGGCAAAAACATTCATTTAAGTTCTCAAAATCTCTAATCAAATTCAAGATTTCTCAAGTTCTTTTCAGATCAAAAATGGCAGCTCAAAGAAGAATACCCAAATCAGTAGCTTTAAAGTTTGGTGACTTTGATTTTATGACTAACAATCATGTTGCAGCTATCACTAGCAAGAAAGGTGTATCAGCTGATTTTCATCCTGTGATGGATTTTATGGCTATTGGACCTTTGCGTTATGCACTGGCAGCATCTCCAGAGATAAATGAAGCTGCTATTTCACAAGCTTGGGAGAATGCTGATGTAATTGATTCTACTCAGAGTTAATCAGGTAAGATTGTTCTACATTTAGGACAAGATAATTATGACATTACTGAATCTGTTGTTAATTCAGTACTTCACTTACCTGTTAATGTGAATTATGCAAGTGAACCATCTGATGATGATGTAAGAACTATGTTGTCTGCATTAGGTTATAGTGGACCTCTAGACAACATGAGCCAGTTAAATAGATCTTTTCTTAGGAAAGAATGGTCTTTCTTCTTTGATCAAATTGCTAAATGTTTTATTGGTAAATGTAGTTCTTTTCAGCAAATTACTTCTGTTACATCACATATTGCTTATAGTTTGCTTTATGACAGAGTAATTAACATTGGTCACATTATCTTAAATCAGATGTGTATTAAACTTGGTTCAAGAGATCAAGATAGGAAAATGGTTTATTATCATAGATTTATGCAAATGTTTATTAACCATTTTATTCCTGATGTTAAAGCTAGATTTGGTAGAGAATATTGTATTTCTTCTTATGTACAACAAAAGAGAATTTTCTCTGACATTACAAAGAAGGACAATGAAAAAAATCTAGATGAAATACCTGCAATTCATTATCCATATCATGTTCAGGTAGTTCTTAAAACTTATCTTCCTACTCTATACAATTCTTCTTTCTTTTGTGGTGAAATGACTCAGGAATCTCATTTGGAGGAGAACCCCCCTGTGTCTACCCAAGTAGCCCAAAACATTATAGTCTCTGAAACAGTTCAAGAACCAAGTTTTGATCCACATCCTATTGTTTCAAAGAAACCAACCTCTGGTGTTTCTCAAAAGACATCAGTTGTAAGGAAGAGAAGATTTGTTGGGTCAAGTAGTAGTAGTTCTAGTGAAGATGATGATAATATATCTCTTATTGAGAGAGAAGAATTGAAGGCTGCATTCAACTTTCTAAGCTAGGACAAAGATATGAAGCACCAAGTCACAGGCAGGCTGTAGTCTCTCAAAAGACCGTAGTGCTTAAAAAGGGAAAACAATTACTGGATACTGTCTCTCAACAGACTGTGTCTATTGAAAAACGATCTCATCCCAAGATCACTTCTGTGTCTACACCTCTTGAGTCTTCTCAAAATAAATCTTTTGCTCACTATACTAGGAACAAGGAGAAAGATTCAATTGTCACCTACACACACAGAGTCTAGTCCTACTAACATCATGCAGGTATCTACAAATGAAGCTACAATCAAGTCAGCAATTGACAATAGAGATCTTGATATTGATTCTTCATGGGAAACTACATTGTCATACAGAGTGGCTATGGGAGTTATTTCTATCAAAGTGAAACTATCCAGGCCTGTTCTAGATTTTTTAGTTGAAAGAGTACCAAAACTTTCATTTCCAAAAGAGTATGGACTTCTACATCAAATTGACTTAATGAAGATGTATTTCTATGTATCTTTCAGAAGACAACTAGTCAAGAAATTTAGACTCTCAAAACATGTTGCACTTTAATCACTTCATGCATATTTATTTGATAAGGATGTCATTATTGAAGATGCTTCAGCTCAAGGTGAACAACATGATGAAGTAGATAGGGGATTGCAGTCAACAGAAGATACTATTGCACCAGTGGTGGATAGTAGGATAGATCAGATCACAGTCACTGCAACACAAGAACCATCTAATCAGAGGTTGGATGACTCAGGAGCTGTGATAGCTGATGCTGAAATGTCTTCTGTGATGACTGAAATTGCAAGTGAGAAACCCTATGATATGGGAGGAATGACTTTGATTGATTTTACTGAAGATCAAACAAATATTGTTCATTCAGAGTCTATCCACCTTGAGGGTGAGTCTTAGCAACCAACACTTAAAACGGTGACATACTAACTATGGTGTCTAATGAAGTATTACTGAAGACATCAGAGTCTGGTAGAGAACCTGAAAGTGGTATACTGGAGCCTGTAGTCTCTGGAAGGAAAGAAGATGCTTGTGAGGGTTCAGAGACTATAGCAGCCCACTCCTTGGAGAAAACCTCAAGCCCCTTGTCAGATGAGGAACCCTCTCTCCATGTGAGTTCAGGTATAAAAGCTTCTTCTAAACCCTAATTTTCTGTAGGTCATGAGAGCACTTATCCAAATTTGAGTGATACACTTGAAAAGATGGACATAGATTCACAACCAGAGAGGCTGGCTCCTGACCACGCAAAAGGAGAGGTAGAAAAAGTGTTGACTTTAGATAGTCAAAATGAGAATGAGGGTATGGATGATCAACTCCATAGTGAGGGAGAGAAAATTAGGAAACCACCATCGTTTGATTTCTGGGATCAGGTTTTTCCTGAATCTTGGTCTAACAATCTTGGTATGGATGCTGGTACTTATTCTTTTATCAAAATGTATGAGAAGAATGACTTAGCAAAGCACAATACAAAGCCAGAAGTTAAATCTCAAAAGCAAAAAGAAAGGCTTGCAGGAATTATCAACAGAAGAGGTGAAAGGCTAAGACAAACTTCTACACCACTTGTACCAGAAGAAATTCCTAATGATCCTAGTATTCCTTTGTATGTACTTCCAATATCAGCTCGAATTGAGACATCAACAGTATCTGATCACTCTAAGGAAGAGTCAGGATT
Source organism: Kitagawia praeruptora (assembly GCA_037693485.1). Lineage (NCBI taxonomy): Eukaryota > Viridiplantae > Streptophyta > Magnoliopsida > Apiales > Apiaceae > Kitagawia > Kitagawia praeruptora. The sequence goes on from CM075347.1 coordinate 135,414,922, forward strand.
TGTAGATGTTAGTACACAGAATACTGGTGAAGGATAGAATGATCATATTTCAGCTTCAAATCAGAAAGATGAAGATGTTTGTTACTCTACTCGGGTATTATTACTTGAATATCATTCTACACAGGCAACTTCTTCTACAAGACTTGAATCTGAAGATATTCCAAACACTTCCAACATTGAAGTTAATTCTGAAGTTTTACGAGACATTCAGAAATCTCAAGTTGAAATTCAATCAAGACTTCAAACACTTGAAGATAACCAAGTCACTATTATGGAAAATCAAGCAGTTCTGATGAATCTCATTTGTTCTGTTACTGAATCTCTTGGAATCAATGTTGCTGATGTCAAAAAGGGGGGAGATAAAAACAATTCAAAGGCAATAGACTGGGTGAGATAAATTGACTGGGAGAGATAAAAGAAGAACTAAGAATGACAGAGGTGAATCTTATCAGGGAAGTGGTAAAGAAAATGAAGCATCAAATAGTTGAATTCTTTCTTCTAAGTACTAGATACTTTGTCTACATCTGAGGAGGGAGGTACTTAACTTCATGAATTTTAAATTCATAAATTCTATTTTGAATGTATTGTTATATGTTTTGACATCAACAACTCAGATTTATGCTTCAGATCTTAAAGCATAAACAGGGGGAGATTGTTAGGAATAATTCATGAGTTGTGATGTTAAGAATATAATTTTACTTATACTTTGTGTATATCCTGATCTTATAAAGGAGTTAGCACTTTGTATAGGATATGTGTGTTAGAAAGTAATCTGTAGAGTTAAGTCAGGAACAGGGCATCAAGAACTACATGTCAGGAACTGAGATCGAATCCTGATATAGCAAATCAAGTACTGATGGGATGGTCAGATCCTGATGAAATTCTAATATTAGTCGTGTTACTGATGATGTCATTATGGATACTACAGAAACTGGCAAGTGCTATAAAACAGGATCTTTGTTTGAAGAACAAGCAAGAAGATATCATGAAGGAAAGAATTTTCTATTGATGGAAACTATCAACTGGACGACAGAACATTGTCATGTATAGATTAACTTTCTGTTATTAGTTGATAGGTAGCATTATAAATACTCTCTCTATATCATTGTAAAAAGTGTGAGTTAGTAAGGTTTGTAATCGTAAGTATACGATAGTGCAAACAGAGAGAGATTTGTATTGTCAGCAGCTGCTAAAGGTATTTGTACACCTTTGGTAGAGTTTGTATTTGATCTTATTAATACAAACAGTTTGGTTTTATTCGTTTGTTCTTGTTTATTTATTCGAGCAAAAAGCAGACACGATTATATAACTTATATTCAACCCCCCTTCTACAAGTTATTCGAGTTAACAAAACAAAAAGAGATCTGCCAGCTGCAAAGGACATCAAAATTATATCTGAAACAAGATTTTGTAAGTCATTTTTTAAGAACAACTATCTTTATGATCATGGAACTAGCTTGTTGGGTTGATAAATATTTTATCTTTATCTTTTGGATTACTGTACCAAAGTTTTAAATGCTTTTGTTCGTAGCGGTTTTGTTATACGTTAGCATAATCTTGAATCTTCACAATGAATTAAAGTACTACATCAAACAGAGAACTACCATGATCTCTGGACCCCAGAATTTTTCCTAAATGAATTATTGTTGGTTTTATAAAAATTTAAAAATAACATAGAGTTCAGATTTAGACATAATTCATTTAGAAAAACCCGCTCTTGTCTTCAATAGGAAACTTCTTATTTAAATTAATGTAATCTTAGCCATATTTTCACTTTGATATTAAATTACTATAATCTCAGCCATATTTAAATTACTGTATAAGGGTGTCAATGTAGATGTGCTTTACTAAAACATGAAATAGTTAGTATTTTGGTAAATTGTAGGGAAAACTTTGATGGCAACCTATGTATACAAATATGCGATTGATTCAAAGACAAGTGAAACAGAGATTGAAAATTTTCTATAACATGTTTCGATTGCATATGCATGATCCAAGACTATTGCCAAACAATGCAGACTAAATCATATCCAGCTATGTACAACTACAAGAGTACTACTTAACAAGGTACATATGCAAGAGCCCTGCTTAACAAGGTGCATACATCTTCAATGGGTCTTAATCCCTAATTACAAGTTTAAGAGCACTCCAAAAATACACGTGCCCTGCTTAACAAGGTGCATACATCTTCAATGGGTCTTACACCTCAATTACAAGTTTAAGAGCACTTGCACACATAGAAATCTCCATTATCACAATCAACAATTTTCAGTGGAGAAAGATGACAATCGTAATCACTACTGTATTTTGGAAGACGTGCATGCAATTCAACAACAAATGAGTTAGAGCGTGCCCGTGCCTCGTAAGCTAGTTGATATATATAATAGCTAGGCAAATATGCAATAATTAGTTTTATAAGTTTTCAGGGTATGAAGTCCTTTAGGTACGATAGAAAAATATGGACCCCTCATCTTCAATAGCATTTTTAGTCTTTAAACAAAAATGGGAATGACACTTTAACTATTTTATTAAGTGTGTTACATATAAGTACGCAGAGCGCGATTGGATAGCCCGAATGGTAAGGACTTATCCTTTGATGTCACGGATTCTAGATTCGATTCTCGCTCAACTAGAAAATTATTAGAACAGATATTTACTTGTAAGATTATAAGCCAATTGATAAGCGTGCGTTTAATCTTAATATTGTCCCTATATTTAAGTTGTTTTGCATTGATTTGGATTTTTATTTAATAAATTTTAATGTTTTATTGTAGGAATCAAGGAGTTATAATAAAAGAAGGCTTGGAGTTTAAATAGCAAGAGTTGGGGATTAATTGGATAAAAAATCGGATTTTATGGGTCGCTGCGCAGTCTACACTGTTTGGGCCATATCTGGAGTTCCAGAAGTCCGTTTTAGGCGATTCAACAGCCCACAGAAAGCTTGTGAGAAGGGCTTCAATTTAGAAGTGGTCTTGCATTTGAAATCCAGTCGAACCAGCCCAGAAACAAAGCCCAAGATGCAGTTACGAATTTCTATTATTGGAATTCAATTTTGATTGGGAAATTTCCTTGTAATTATATTAAATAATTAAAATACTTTTATTAGGGATTATTATTAGATATAGATCAGACCTAATACATACATAGAACGTACGAGAGAGAGGCACAGGGAGAAGAGAAAGAAGAAGCGAGAAGAAGGAGATTTAGCCATTGAAGACGTTCAACTGGATTTGTTTTCTTCAACTTTTTGTTTATAATTCTCTCCTTAACTTTTTACATCATGAATATGTGCTATCAATTCTTGAATGTTTTTGATATCTTGATTATGAACTAAATTTTATAAAGTTGGGATTTTTATGGAACCCTAGCATGGGATTATTGGTATTTTGTTAAAGAGTATTGTTTGCGGTTCTACGGTTTACTCATTCAAGTGATTTTCTTGCTAATACTTGCTATTGTCTGATCAACTCTAGTAGGTTAATGGGTTAATTATAATACCGAGAGGGTTATATTTAATTGACATAAAACTTGAATGGTGCATGCTTAAATCTTTTGATTATAATATTGTTGCGGTATAGACATATATTGTGACCATGTATAGCTTTGTGAATTGGTGCTTACTTGTATTCTGAAAAGTAAATTGGCATAGACATATGTTAGTTTATTTGATAGGAATTATATCATAGTGATTTCGAGAGAAACCTATTGTTGTTGGAGGAATTTCGTAACAACACGAAATCGGAGGGATGCTGGAATAGTATGAGCGAATTTAGATGAATGGGCTGTTTTTAGGGGATTTAGGGTTTATGAAAAAAGAGGGGGCTGGACTTGGCAGGTGTCTCGATTTGTCTCGTGTATCGGATTCCATATCGTACCAAGATGCCTGCGTACCTATATTTATATAGGATCAAGCCCCACGCAGTTCTGTGAATTAATTGGGCTTATCCCGAGAGACTTAAGGGATAAGTTACGTTAATGTGGGTAATAATTGATTTTATCTAATTTAATCTTATCGTTGTGATATCTTCCTGATTTGAAGAATATCATTTGGAGATATTTTCCGTTATTGATTGATTGAGATTGATTCTTTCCTCGTTTCAGAGAGAGGATAAAACTTAGTAATTAAGTAATAATTATTAATCTGAATTAATAATTAATATTATTAGCAATTTGGGAGATTATTAGACATGTCAAAAATGTGGCATAACAACTAGCCTCCAGTTCTTCAGTGTAGCTTGCTGCAATGGAGAACTAAAACTCCTTCAAGCTTCCAAATTTCTTGAGTCGCTGAAAAAACTGAAAATAGATGATTAGAAAAACACTTAGAGCACCACTGTGCTCGTTAGGCGTATGCGGATGCAAGTGTGATAGCATGCGATGACCGGTGTAAGATATATATTTGCCAAGGTTTCAAATGTGCGAGCATAAATAATATTTTTGAAATCCTTCGCGATCCTTGTTGTCTAGTTAGGACCTTGGCACTTGTATATATCCCGAACTGGCATACACGCTTTTCAAGTGTCTGATGCAACCACATGAGGATGTTGTGTCTTCGTTTGTGACGAGAGACTGTTGATAAGAGATGTAGATGTAGATGTAATCTTGTCGAACTTTGCACGTGTCCCTCGACGGGCTGGCTGTGCATGTCTTAAAGATATTGTAGATAGTGTGCATAGGGATGCCTCCACCCATTCGATATAGCGATATCTCATGGGCCTTCAATAATCCAGAGGGTGCTGCACTTTACTAAGCATGTAGCATTGCGAGATTTATAGCTTGTCCAGGCTACCCTACTTGGCAATTTAGTTCGCAAGTTTGAAAATATTTTTGACATATATGTACTATCGCGACGATATATGAAAAATATTTTACAAATCCAAACGCAATAATAAATATGCTCGTTTAAGAATGTCGCGATATTTATTTTTTTCGAAAATAATGCTCCTTTTGTAGAAAAATCTTTTACAAAATTATGTGTCTCGTATATATATTTTTTCTTGAGAATAATGCAGCTCGTACAGGATTGTAAAATAAATCCGCAATCAATCAGCATAAATGATCTCAATTCAGCAACATAAATATCTCGTACGATATTTTCCAAATCGCAATAATTTTATAAGCATAAAAATAGATAGCTCGCACGAATTTTTTAAATAATAAATATTTTTCTTGAAAAATATTTAAAAACATGATGTCATGCATGCATGGTAGGATAAAAAATTTGCAGAAAATAAATTTAAAAGATAGAAGTCTTATCTTTAATTTCCGTTTTCAACTGATTCTGAGTTTTCTTGTGCTTCGTTTGTTCTTTTTTTCGAAGTTGGCCTCCGTTGTGCGTGGCCTCCAGTTCTATTATTGATTTCCTGGCCATTTGTTTTCTCCTGTTTGTTCTCTTGATTAATGGCGCGTGAGGTCTAAACAGGGTTCGGTTGTTTGGTCCTTTGACAACAATTTTTTTTTCCTGTTAAAGCTTCTTCTTAACTGTTCCACCGCCGAAGTCTATTAAAACTCCTCTGTAGCTTATGGTCGCCACCATTGTTTAATCGCACGTAACAAAAATTGTCACTAACGATTTTTTTATAGCCCCCACAAATGTATGGATAAGAAAAACAAAACCCTACGTACTCAATAAATTATCTGTCCTCCACAGATAATAATGCCCTCCTTCTAGCGCCAAATGTTGTTGGAGGAATTTCGTAACAACACGAAATCGGAGGGATGCTGGAATAGTATGAGCGAATTTAGATGAATGGGCTGTTTTTAGGGGATTTAGGGTTTATGAAAAAAGAGGGGGCTGGACTTGGTAGGTGTCTCGATTTGTCTCGTGTATCGGATTCCATATCGTACCAAGATGCCTGCGTACCTATATTTATATAGGATCAAGCCCCACGCAGTTCTGTGAATTAATTGGGCTTATCCCGAGAGACTTAAGGGATAAGTTACGTTAATGTGGGTAATAATTGATTTTATCTGATTTAATCTTATCGTTGTGATATCTTCCTGATTTGAAGAATATCATTTGGAGATATTTTCCGTTATTGATTGATTGAGATTGATTCTTTCCTCGTTTCAGAGAGAGGATAAAACTTAGTAATTAAGTAATAATTATTAATCTGAATTAATAATTAATATTATTAGCAATTTGGGAGATTATTAGACATGTCAAAAATGTGGCATAACACCTATGACCATTGAATTCTAGCTAGTAAATTGTGAATTTGCTATAGTACTTTGCAACTCTTTTGCTGATTTTCACGTGTTAGGGGGAAGTAATTATCCTGACTTATCTTCTCATACTTGTACACATTAAACTCTCTTCTCTAGTATAATTTAGTTGGTTAATTTAGTTCGTTTAATTAATTAGTTATAAAAATCATCAAACAATTTTTGTGCTCGATAACTGAATTGTTAGATATAACTTGCGATTAATACAAATTTTGCAGTCCTTGATGATCGATTTCTGGTATTTACTACTGTATTACTTGTTTGCGATTGTGTACACTTGCACATCTATATTTTACGCAACACCAATATATTAAAAAAAACATACAAGTAAGCAATGATATCGATTAACAACGATCATAAAAGATAATTTTTTTAAAATAATTTTAGATGTAAAATTGTTAGTATTGGTATTAAAATCAATTTTCACTTATATATATTTTTTTACTTAATTATATTATACATTTGGAATTAAAATTTTCACAAATTCAAAAACCTTAAATACAGATACAAGTTCATCATCTTAAGACTTGCAATACTAATAACTAATAGAAGAAACTTATAATCAAAATTTATTGAGTTAATTGCAAAAAAGTGACAAGACTTTACAATCATTTTCAAAAAAAGTGGTCAGACTTTAAATTTTGCAAAATGGTGGCGAGACTTGCCTTTTTCCTTTCAAAAACGTGGTTGAAGGCTATTTTCAACTTTTTGGCAGGGGTAAAATGGAAAAAAAATGCTAAAGACCCAAAAAATTGTCCAAAAAAATCCCCAAATTAATATTTATAACCATATGATTGGTTATATTCGTAATAATAATAATGCCCCCCATGTATGCACATCAATTCACAAAAAAATCCACAAATATGAGTTGTCAAGATTTAATTTGTCGATTTATGTGCATACATTAGGGGGCATTATTATTATTATTACGAATATAACCAATCATATGGTGACACATATTAATTTGGAGATTTTTTGGACAATTTTTGGGGTCTCTAACATTTTTTTTAGTAAAAATAACATATTTTTCCATTTTACTCCTGTCAAAAAAGCTGAAAATCGCATCCAGCCACTTTTTTTGAAAGAAAAAAGGCAAGTTTGGCCACCGTTTTGCAAAATTGAAAGTCTAGCCACTTTTTTGAAAATGAATGTAAAGTCTCGCCACTTTTTTGTAGTTAACTCTATTTCAAATTATGAATATATATGTAAAATTATTTTCTAAAAATTGGGTCCTCTCTAAGAATTTTTGTAAAGTCAGATATGGATGGCAGCATCAACTGAGATTTGTTTAATTAATTTATTTTGAAGAGAAATTTTGAAAATGATATGTTTATATAAATGAACGTAAGATTGCATGCATGATCATCAGAATCTTTTGTTTGAATAGGTAGACCGTAGACGCTTGAGATTATACCGAGATTGAGAAAATCTTGGGTAAATCTTTTAGAGCAAGTCCAACAATGTCCTAAATTGATGTATTTAGCTAAAATTTAGGGCATTTAGGAAAAAATGTGCTCCAACAATGTCTTAGTGGTGCCTTAAAACACTAGGACATTCATCTCATGCCCTATTTTTAGGACACCACTAGTCATGCCTTATTTCATTTTTTATCAATTAAAAAATTCATTTTCCACTTTTTCTACCCTTCTTTTATCAAATATATTATTATTTTAATAATAAGACACAAGGATAAAACATATTGTTGGAATTGATACATAAAAATAATGTCCTAAATCACTAGGACACTTATTTTTATGATATTTATAAGATATAATGTAGGACTTGCTCTTAGAATGGCAATAGAACCAATCAGTACACTTGCAATTACATTAACGTGGGTGAATGAGAAGTTATTGAATAAGTCTCACCTTTTATATGCTGTTTCTATAACAAATCTTTGAATGAATCTATTTTTTTAAACCTGCGATTAGTAGCTTAGTGTTGCAATCAGATATCTGAGAAATCATATCAATTGATCTCATTCACCTGCAAAAGATTTTTCTTGCTTCAGATTTTTAACTAAAGAAAAATTACACACTTGTAAAAAAAAAATCCAAGTTAGACATTGAATAATACTCCCTCTGTTTTTTATATAAGTCGTTTGACTTTTCTCTACGTACTTTTAAGTGGTTTGACTGCATAGTTAAAATTAATTTTTTCAGTTAATTTTTTTTGTGAATTAAAATTTTGATTACATATTTTTATTCAAAAAAAGAAAATTTCAAAAATAATAATTTTAGCTATGTTGTCAATGCACCTAAAAATGTGTGTAAAAAAGTCAAACGACCTATATACAAAAACAGAGGAAGTAATGATAAGTCCAAATCACGATAACGGGGCTGTTTGGCATACTTTAAAATAAGTCCATACTTTAAATTTTTTTTTTAAATCGATATATAATTGGATTGAAAAAACGTTAACCCGATTTAAATGGGTTGGATACGGGTTTTAATTTTTTTTACCCAAACCAACCCAACCCGATTAAAAAATAAATTAAATTAATAAAATAATTTTTATATCCATGATCCATTATTACATTGGTCCATTTACATTGACCGAGTTCAGTTAAAATACAAATTAGTAGTAATATTCATGTATATTCATATATTTTTTCATGCAAACAGGTCTAATAGATCTTTGTACTAGCCATGTATATTCATGTATTTTTTCATGCAAATCATTAAAATACATGAAGCTTACTGAGAGAAAGTAACAACATTTTATCTGTTATAGAAACTATGAGATGCAAGTCGTATGTTAAATTTTTATCGCAATCATGTTATGCTGAAATGTATTAAACATATGCTAAAACTTTTCATTCTTTCAGCAACCACAAAAAATGATAACAATTTTTTATGCATCTTTTTTTATATTTATTTGTAATCCGTCCAAACCAATCTAAACCGATTGAATTGGATTATGAATTTTATTTCAATGAATTGAGTTGAAAATTTTTCAAACCGATTAAATTGGGTTGGGTCATAAAATTCTTCCAATCCGCCCAACCCAAACCTTTTACACCCCTAGCTGTCACCATCATGTGGGGTTCTCGATCATAATCATAATGATCACACTAGTCATAATTAATTAACGTCACTTGTTCTCAGTTCTCACAGTGTGTGCTTGGTATTATAATCGATCTGGGCCAAAAATAATTAAGCTTAAATCAAGTCTGAACTAATTTTAGACTCTCAAATAATGTACGTGTTCTGTTATGCCTGAATTTGGCATAAGTCCTAAACAGGCCTAATGGGCTAAGAATATCAGTACATCTCACATAATGGGCCTAAGAATAAGGAATGGGTCATTAAAGTTCGCCATCATGAGAGGATTCATCATATTATTTTTATACAGCGGGTCGCCAGCGATCCCTAGCAGCAGGGTCGCAGTTCGTGAGGTCTAGCGTGGCCTAGTGTGTTACTATGAAGGCTTATGGTCAGGCCCAGCGAGGTCGCATAAGTAGGATATCTCCATACAGCGAGGATCGCCTCGCATGGCCAGACCCAGCAAGGTCGCATGCGAGGTCGTCCAGTCAGGTTCACCAGTAAAGATAAATTATAACATTATACAAGCAGCAGGTTCCCCTTCATGGGTCATGGACCGAGTAAATGGGTAGAAAAATAACCCAAGGAGATGACTAGTGGATTTGGGCCAAGCCGAGCCCATAAAAACCCTAGCCCATCTAGATAACTTCTTCTCCAAGAGAACTACGTATGGCTTGATCCCTATAAATAGGGTACGTAGGCATCTTGTAAAGCATGAGAAACAGTTCACCACTGAATTTCAATATACAAGAGCAGCCACAAACAACCACCAATCACCTCCGTGTTCTTCGTGTTCATAGCAGAATATCCGTATTTTGCTCCGTGATTCCAGCAAACCTCCAAAATATTGTTATACAATATTCTCCCTATAACATTTGGCGCTAGAAGGAGGGGCTAGTCATTGATTGGGAGAACGATGACTAAATCTCACAAGAAGAGGAACGGAGAGGGGGAGACCCCGGGGTCACATAGGAGGAATAAGGATGACCCCCGTAAGAAGAACCCATCAGAGAGCGAAGTGCACAGAGAAGGAATCGAGGGAGAGTTCGAGGACGAATTTGAAAAGGAACAGACCCCCCCTGTTGTCCAACAGACATCCTTGCCTGGCGACGTCATGTCTTTCTTGAAAGGCCTTGGTGATCAAATGATTGAAGTAAGGGCTTCGGTGGCCAAGATGGAGAAGCGGCATAATTCCAGAGGCTTCAAGAGGAATACAAGGATAGGGGATCGACCAGAAAGTAGCAAGGGTCCCACCAAGAATCTAGTCGGGGACTTTGATGATGTAGTAACCGATCGAACGAACCCTGATTGGGAGGAGGAAGTAGCTACGATTGATAAAGAGGGATCGAAAGCGAAGCCCGCTTCGTCAGAAGGACGGTCCGTTAGTGTCTTTGACCGTGTTGGAAAGAAACTAAGTGAGCACGATCTTCGTCTCAAGTTGGAAAAGCTCAAATCTAACAAAGATGGAGGTCCCAAGGATAAGAGCAAGGGCTCTCAACCCGCATCTCCTCGAAAAGATCGTGAGCGGTCATATCGTCGCAATGACAGACCCCCCTCTCCTCGAAGAGAGCGTGAGCGGTCCCATCATCGCGACGACAGACCCCCTTTCAATCGGGAACGCGAGCGATCCCAACATCGCGAAGAAGATCCTAAGAACAAGGATCGCAGGAATGATCAGGAAGAATCTAGTGCTCCAAAAAAGACTCAATCTCATCATGCAAGTACTGGAGGAAAGAAGGATGCAGACAAAGAGGCGAGAATTGGGGATTACAAATTAGAAGATTTAAAAAAGGCGTTGGATGCGATGAATACCGAGAAAGGGATTTTCAGCAATATGGGTTCCTCCTCGCCCTTCACTCATGAAATTCGCACTGCCCCATTGCCTGCTGTGTTTCGAGGTCATCACTCTGATATGACCTATAATGGGGAGACTGATCCAGCTGAGTTCGTTATTCGATTCAACAATGAGATGGATGTATATCAGGTATCATTGCTAGCGAGGTGCAGGTTGTTTGCGGCCTCGTTAAGAGGGAGTGCCCAACAATGGTTTTCAAAGCTAGGGTCCCTAGTTGTCATTGACTCTTGGGAACAGCTCGTGGATATCTTCATTAAACAATTCCAATCTTCGATGCTCTATGCACCTCCTGTGTCCACGCTGGCAAATATAAAACAGAAAGAAGGAGAGACTCTGCATGATTATTTCAAAAGGTTCAATGCTGAAGTGCCCCGGGTTCGAGGTGCAAATGACGAGGCCGTAAAAAATTTTCTTATCGCAGGGGTAAGGGAAGGAACCAAATTCTGGGAGAAATTACAGGAGCAAACCCCTGTTACACTTTCGGAGTTGCATCGGGTCGCCGAGCCTTTTAAGCGAGTTGAGAAATCATTGGCAGATCTCAAGAAGAATGTTGGGACCAGTAGCAATGGAAGTAAGGGCAAAGGGGTAAAAAGAAGGGATTCTCGAAGCCCCAGGCGAAGACAGGATCGTAGCCCGAGCCCGAAGAGAAGGGATCGCGATTCCTCAAAACGATCCCCACCTCGTGCTCGTCCGGCTAGGGATGAAGACAAATTTGTTCCCTTAGTGGCTTCAGTTGATCATATTTATGCTGTCAACGCAAATAAAGGAATGTTCACGAAACCCCGTGCTATGGGTCCACAAGGAACATGGAACAATGCAAAGTATTGTGATTTTCATGAGCAAAAGGGGCATGATACAGCGGACTGTTGGCAACTTAAAGAACAAATTGATCGTTTGATTCGAGAAGGGAAGTTAACAGAATGGGCGGTCCGCGAAGTGAAAAAGCATCAAGATAGCTCAGGAAAATCAGGCATAGGGTATCATGCTGTGCCTCATGAGGGCCAAAATACAGAGCCTCGCAAGGAGAGAGAAGAGCGAGGTAATAGCATCCATGTGATTATTGGAGGGCCGCATATTGGAGGAGACAGCAACAAGGCTAGAGAAAGGTATGCACGCGAGGCCAAAGAGCGACCCTTAACCAATGTGCATCATCTGCAAGAGCGACCCCCAAAGCTTTTCAAGGGGGAAGACACAAATATCATGTTTACTGAAGAGGATGCGAAGTGGGTACATCATCCTCACTCTGATGCTCTAGTGGTTCGAGTTCGCATTGGCTCGCAGAATATCTACAGGGTACTGGTGGATAATGGAAGTGCTGTAAATGTTTTGATGTATGATGTCTACAAGAAAATGGGATACGTAGACAAAGATTTAATTCCAACAGTAGGCCACCTCTATGGATTTACTGGAGCATCTGTTTGTGTCAAGGGACTTATCAGGCTTCCCATCACCTTGGGGGACGAGCCCTGCATCACTACGCAGGTCGCTGATTTCATGGTTGTAGATCAACCATCGGCTTACAATGCTATTGTGGGGCGTCCCATCCTGAAAGAAATGAGGGTGGTAACTTCTATCTACCACCTCTCAATGAAATTTCCCACCCCGCATGGTGTAGGTTGTGTTAGAGGAATTCAGCACGAGTCACGAGAGTGCTATAACCAGGCCCTGAAGTCAGCAGAAAGGGGAAGAAGTTCTATGAATGTCGAGACCTTGCAACCTTCAAATGATTGCAACATAATTTCAATCGAGGAATTGCCTGATGATTATTTTGACAGCTTGGGCATACAGGTGGAACCAGTACCAGGGGTAATTATGATGGAAGCCTCGCAACCTGTGTTGGTTTTACAGGAAGGAATTGTTGAAGAAGCTAGCGATGAAGAGGAAAGTCCAGAGCAGGCCGCTGTGCGAGCCCGAAAGGGGAAATGGGTTCGCCAGGAAATGTCAACATTGGTAGACCTACCTAATGGTATCACAAGAGAAACAACAATTATGAATGAGTACGGGCATGTGGGAGCGACCCCTAACCCCGAGGCGGGAGTCGTGATGCAAGATGAAGCAGAGTCTAGTCGGGCTCGAAATGTTGAAATTGATTTGGACCCTCGCATCCCTGAGCATGTGGAGCGAGCCGGGGCCGCAGAGGATACTATATCTGTCCTTGTTGATCCCAAGGATTCTACAAAAGTATTGAAGATAGGGTCGCTGTTGAATCCTGATCTTAGGGGAAGGCTCGTGGAGTTTCTTAAAGCTAATTTGGATGTATTTGCATGGTCTCATGAAGATATGGTAGGGATCGATCCCAATGTGATGTGTCATAGACTTAATCTTGATCCAAGCAAGAAGGGAGTGAGGCAAAAAAGAAGACCAATTAGTGGAGAGCGAGCCGAGGCTCTAAAAGAAGAAGTTGACAGGCTACTCGAGGTCGGGCTCGTTAGGGAATCATTTTACCCTGACTGGCTCGCAAACCCTGTCCTAGTCAAGAAGCCAAATGGCAAGTGGAGGACCTGTGTGGATTTTACTGATCTGAATAAGCATTGCCCGAAGGATAGTTTCCCTCTTCCAAGAATTGATCAATTGGTAGATGCAACAGCGGGCCACGCACTCTTAAGTTTCATGGATGCCTATTCTGGGTACAATCAGATACCCATGTATGGCCCCGACCAGGAGCACACTTCGTTTATCACAGACAGGGGACTCTATTGCTATATTGGGATGCCCTTTGGTCTCCTCAATGCAGGTGCTACTTATCAGAGGCTCGTTAACATGATGTTTGAAAGGCAAATTGGAAAGACAATGGAGGTCTATGTAGATGACATGCTTGTAAAGTCCAAGGAGGCTGGGGAACATGTAGCCCACCTCGCGGAAATGTTTGATATATTGAGAAAATTCAGAATGAAGCTCAACCCCCAGAAGTGTGTTTTTGGGGTCGAATCTGGAAAGTTTTTGGGGTTCATTGTTAACCACAGAGGCATTGAGGCTAATCCAGCTAAAATAAAGGCATTGATGGAGATGAGGTCGCCAAGGAGTGTCAAGGAGGTACAGAGTTTAACTGGGAGGATCGCAGCATTGAATCGATTTGTTTCTAAATCATCAGATAAGTGCCATGAATTCTTTAAAGCGATCAAGAAGGTGGGAAGGAATTTTGAATGGACCCCTGAGTGCGAGGAAGCCTTTCAGAGAATAAAAGAGCATCTGGGCTCGCCTCCATTACTTTCTAAGCCTAATGAAGGTGAAATTCTTATTATTTACTTGGCAGTTTCAGAATATGCCATCAGTGCTGTCCTCGTTCGCGAGGAGGGAAAACTTCAGCTCCCCGTGTATTATGTCAGTAAGAGGCTGCAAGATGCCGAGACTCGCTACACCAACATGGAGAAGCTCGCCTATGCTTTAGTTTTGGCTTCGCGAAAGCTGAGGCCATATTTTCAGGCTCATAGTATCCAAGTTCGCACTGCGTATCCACTCAGGCAAGTGATGCATAAACCCGAGGCCTCGGGTAGACTTTTAAAATGGACCATTGAGCTAAGTCAATTTGACATTGAGTACAAGCCTCGAGGTGCAATAAAGGGCCAAGCATTGGCAGATTTCATATTGGAGTTTCCTTCCCAATCTGAGGAAGATGCCTGGGCTCTCATAGCGATCCCAGAAGTGGTTGACCCTAAACTCAAAAATGAGAATTCAGCCTCGTGGTGGGAGTTGTATGTTGATGGGGCCTCTAACAAAGAAGGGGCCGGAGCTGGGATCGAGCTTGTTACACCTGAGGGTCGCAAGTTGAGTAGTGCTGTTCACTTCGCCTTCGAAGCTTCTAATAATGCAGCAGAATACGAGGCTCTTATAATTGGCCTCAAGCTCGCGATAGAAATGAAAGTAGAGAACCTCAATGCATATAGCGATTCTATGTTAGTCACAGGTCATGTTGGATGTGGATGGCAAGCCAGGGGACCCAAGATTGAGTTATATTTGAGGTGTGTGCAAAGGCTTATGAAGTCATTCAAGCAAGTAAAGATAGAGTTTATCAGGAGAGCAAAAAATCAAGGAGCAGATGCCCTCGCAAAAATGGGCTCGCGACGCGAGGCTAATCTATTTGGGATTATTCCCTTGGAAATTCAAAATAAACCTAGCGTACCAGAGGAATTTTGTATGGACATAGCGAGCCAAGAAACAACATGGATGGCCCCTATCTGGGGGTATGTAAAGGATGGGATCCTACCTCAGGATAAAAAAGAAGCGAGGAGGGTCAAATATCAGGCGGCTCGCTATGTCATTTATGACAAGGTCTTGTATCGAAGAGGGTTCAACACCCCACTCTTGAGATGTGTAGATGGTGAAGAATGCAACTATATTTTGAGAGAAGTCCATGAAGGAATATGTGGCAATCACTCGGGGGGAAGTTCCCTGGCTCAAAAAATTCTGCGACAAGGGTATTTTTGGCCCACATTAAAAAGGGATGCTTTTGAGTTCGCTAGGCGATGTGACAAGTGTCAAAGATATGCAAATTTCAGTAATGCCCCAGTAGCTCATCTCACCTCGTTGATGAGCCCTTGGCCTTTTGCTATGTGGGGAATAGATCTTATTGGCGAACTCCCTAAAGCTAAGGGAGGAGTAAAATATGCAGTCGTGGCTGTGGACTATTTCACTAAGTGGGCCGAGGCCGAGCCTCTTGCTACCATTACAGCTAAAAAGTTGAAGGACTTCGTTTACAGAGCAATTGTTTGTCGCTATGGGATTCCATATCAGCTCATTTCAGATAATGGGAAGCAATTTGATAGCAAGGAGATGAAAGAATTTTGTGAGAATTTGGGAATCAAGAAAAGTTTTTCTGCGGTGAGTCACCCTCAGACAAATGGACAAACCGAGGCCATCAACAAGATCATCAAGCATACCCTGAAAGCTAGGTTGGAGGAAAGCAAAGGTAATTGGCCCGAGGAGCTACCAAAAGTCTTGTGGTCATACAACACGACCCCAAGGTCTACCACGGGTGAAACTCCATTTTCTTTGACATATGGGTGCGAGGCTATGGTGCCCGTGGAAGTAGGGTCAGGCTCGTTCAGAAGGGAACATTACGACCCTAAATCAAACGAGGTCAATCACAGGCTCTACTTAGACATGATTCAAGAGTCAAGAGAAGAGGCTCAGTTAAGGCTCGCGGCTTATCAAAGGCGAGCCGCAAGGTATTATAATGGAAAGGTTCGTGTGCCACATCTTCGCGTGGGGGACTTGGTGCTTAGGAGGGTGATGCCTAACACTAAGGTCTCGTCTCATGGGGTCTTTGGAGCCAATTGGGAAGGGCCCTATAAAGTTTATGGTGTCATCAATGAAGGGACTTATTATCTAACTGATATGGATGATAAGGTCATGCCACGAGCCTGGAATGCAGAACATTTGAGAAAATACTACCAGTAGAAGCTTCGCTCCTGGTGGTCTCCATCTACTACTACTTAGCATGAATAAATTCATACAAAGTACTCGGGGGGTAGTGGTCATATAGACACCTCCTCGTTATGATGTAATGAAATTTGGGCTTTGTCCCTAGTTGGGCTTTGTCCCTAGTATTTATATTTATGAAATTTATTCTCCAAAAAAGTTGTGCAATTTTATTCTTTTGTCAGTGTTAAAAATTTTCAGGACTAGGCCAGCACAGCGCATGCGAGGCCGAACACCCCTCAGGTCAACGAGGTCACGAGTGTGAACTTACCGCGACCTGAGGGAATGTCTTCAAAGTTTAGTTAAAAAAGTATCTCCTCAAAGAAGTTCAAAGCTTAAAAGAAAAGTCAAGGTGCGACCTCAATCTCTGGATCGTGTCGGCGACCTCACAAGGAAGGCATCGCAAGTTTTGATTCTGAAGAGACAAGGTCCACCTTGAAGATTAAAGTAAAATTAAGAGAAAAAGCTACAAATTCTACAAGGAAAGTTTTGCAGATGCGAGGCCAATCTACATGATAATATTTCAGAAATATAAAGGCAAGCTATAGAACAAATACAAGACATGAAGAAATGAAGACAGTTAATGTAAATCGATAGTAGCTGGCAAAGCAGTTACAGGGTCGCTACGCGAGCCCAATATACTTCAAAAGTTATCAAAAGTTATCAAAAAATATTACAATTTGCGAGACATTCAAAGGGTGTCCGCATCCCCAGTTCGAAATGTTGGAATAAAACAGATTACATCGCAGCCTCATTAGGTTTCTCTTGGTTGGTAGCATTGGCCTTAGCAGCTTCGCTGGCGATCCGGGCATCTTCCTCATCTATCTCCTTGCGGAGGTCAGCTGCATATTCAGCATTGCCAGGACCGAGCTGTGACCAATCGAAGTTGGGGATTTTTCTGATAAAGCTCTTCATAAAGTCAGCTTGGGCGGCCACTTCGATGTCTTCTCTGTTAGCCTGAGCAGCAGCGACCTCCTCCTTTAGCTTAGCGAGCTCCTCCATATGAGTCTTCTTCAGCTCCTCCTCATGTTGCTCCGCCTCGTTCAAACCCTTATGGAGGGCTGCTTTTTCATCATTGACTTTCTTGAGTTCGGAGCGAAGGGATGCCGTTTCAGTTTGCAGCACTCGCTGGTAATTCTCAGCCATCAGCTTCTTCTCCTCCTCAGCCTTAACCTTCAAGGACTTCAACTCCTTCTCCAATCTATCGTTGGCGAAGACAACCTGCTTAAGTTCTCGAAGATGCGAGGCTTGGCGTATGAAGCCCTCAGCCAGGCATTTGGAGACTGCCTCAGAATTCTCAATTAACTCGGCCCCCACCCACTCAGTGCACTCCGCTTCAGTAGAGTGAGTATACCCATGCTTTGCATATAAATGATGCACTGGCGTCGTATCCGCAGGCTTTGAGACTTGGGGCAGGGGATCGGTTTTGTGTTTTTTGGAGACATGGTCTTCGGGGTTAGCTTTGGTCTGTGAAGGTTGAGGAGCGACCTTAGCAATTGCTGATGGAGGAGGGAGATCGTTTGTTTTCTTTGGAGGAGTGGCCGTTGAAGGCTTGATGGGGATCTCCTTGTTCTTTGTACAAAAAGGAGGCCTGCGACCACCTTTGCCTGACATATCTACAAAAATGAGAAAGAAAGCAGTTAAAGAATAATTATCAAAGTAAAAATGCGAGGACAATGAAGGACAATTAATATGAAGAAAATTATTGAACTACAGCATAAAGTATTCTTACTCTCTTCCATTGCCATTTTAGAGGATGAGGCTTCCTCTCGAACTTTCCTTTTTTGCGAGGCCCTCCTCGCACTTGAAGGCCCCACCTCAGAAGGAAGCTGAATCCCGTCTTTCAAAAATCCACATTCAATCAGATTTTCTAAGGAAAGAAGGGTTCGCACACTCCTGTCTTCGCGAGGCATCTTTAATACGTCATCAGCTCGGGTTTTCTCTTCACCCTTCAAGACGGTTCGCACTTGACCGATTGGAAGATAGTTAAAAGATGTTTTTACTCTGGGCACCTCGTGGATGTAGAAATAAGGTCCCTTCCATGAGCCCGCGTTGCTCGGAGCGCTATGGTACAAGTCTTTCTTGTTAAACTCTGGCCAGACTGAGAAGTATACGTAGCCGAAATCAGACGGCCCGCATCTCTTCAATTGCAAGAAGTATCCCATGGTCCTCGCGTCGAGTGGGGGATATCCCAACTTGTGATAAATAATATAGAGAGCTATCATGGCTCTATACCCATTTGGATTGATCTGGATAGGAGCAAGGTGGTAAGTCTCGCACACGTCCTTGATGAATGGATGAAGAGGTGAAGAGACGCCTATTTTCATCATGGCAGATGACAACACCATGCGAGGCACTCTTCCTCCGTTTTCAGTGTAGTTGAAGCGGTAGCATCGCATTGAAGACGTGGGTAGAATGACCTTACCTTCCGGTCTATATGTATCAACTGCCTTTCTTAAAGATTCGGCATCAAGAGAGGAAGATAAGTCCCTGCAGCCTAGAGTGCGAGGCTGACCTGGTTTCACCTTCGAGCCCTCTTCGATATTTTCGGGGCGAGGTCCTCCAACATACACAGTGCCCTCCAGTTCGGGTTGAGGGGTCGGTTTATAAGGTTCTGGAGAAGCTTCAGGAACATAGCTGTAATCTTCAAAGTTAACCATTCTGGCTACTTCGTCCAGACCACCATCATCAGAGCTAGGCTCTTCATAGTCTGAATCATCAGAGTTCGCCTTGTTAAGAGGAGAAAGAGGTTTGGGGAAGTTGGAAAAGAATTTTTGACCTTTCTTTAGTAGTTTCTCGACTTCGCCTTGAACCGAGGAGGGAGGAACGTTTAAAGGTCCTGGGTTTATTGAGCTTGAGGGGAGATCGATAGAGCGGCTCTGCGAGGCGGAGGGTCGTCGTGATCTCCATGTTGTCAGGGGGGTCTCTCGGGTAAATTCCTCCTGAGACCATTGAGGATCCATGTATAGTTTGAAGGATGGGGTGCTTGCACTTGTGGCCCTAGCAATATTTGCGGCCGCTCGCTCGCTGATTGAAATGTGAGGGAGAGGTGAAGGAGTCCTTGAGCTATCGCTAGACATCTGAAAAGATGGTGGAATATTAGTGTGTGCGCTTACAGAACATCAAAGAAGATAAAAGAAGAGGAAAAGAGAAGGCTCTAAGTGTTCCTACTTTGTGCATAAAGAATAAGGGGTCGCGCTCTTTAGTCTAGCGAGGCAGGGATCACATTGTGAAATTAAGTGTGTGGGGTCGCACACAATCAGGCTCGCATCGCATGCAATTATAAAGCAAATATTTACAAAATTATGAGCTACGCATGCATTTAAATGAAGAACAAGAGAGAGAAACTTACTTTTTGAGGAAGAAAGTTTGAAGATCTTGGAAAAGGGTGGCCTCGTTCTTGATTAATAGCGAGCTGGGTCTCTGTTTGATCCGGGAGCAAATTGGCAGCACTTCGGTATGTTGTTAATAAGGAAAGTGACAAATGATTTGAAGATTGAGGTTTATATAGTATGGAGGAGAGAGGTGAACAAGCTACACGTGTCATCATCTCAGCGGGTGTGACCAGATCAAGAGACGCGCCAGCTGTTAGCATTTATTCAAAATCATTGGGCCTATGATGAGAGCCCATAAAGGAGTAATTGATAATGGGCCTTGGCCTCGCATTTCATTCTCTGGAAGACATTCTCTGAGTCCACATCGCATTTCTAATGGCAATATGGACTCGGGGGGTAGTTGTTATGCCTGAATTTGGCATAAGTCCTAAACAGGCCTAATGGGCTAAGAATATCAGTACATCTCACATAATGGGCCTAAGAATAAGGAATGGGTCATTAAAGTTCGCCATCATGAGAGGATTCATCATATTATTTTTATACAGCGGGTCGCCAGCGATCCCTAGCAGCAGGGTCGCAGTTCGTGAGGTCTAGCGTGGCCTAGTGTGTTACTATGAAGGCTTATGGTCAGGCCCAGCGAGGTCGCATAAGTAGGATATCTCCATACAGCGAGGATCGCCTCGCATGGCCAGACCCAGCAAGGTCGCATGCGAGGTCGTCCAGTCAGGTTCACCAGTAAAGATAAATTATAACATTATACAAGCAGCAGGTTCCCCTTCATGGGTCATGGACCGAGTAAATGGGTAGAAAAATAACCCAAGGAGATGACTAGTGGATTTGGGCCAAGCCGAGCCCATAAAAACCCTAGCCCATCTAGATAACTTCTTCTCCAAGAGAACTACGTATGGCTTGATCCCTATAAATAGGGTACGTAGGCATCTTGTAAAGCATGAGAAACAGTTCACCACTGAATTTCAATATACAAGAGCAGCCACAAACAACCACCAATCACCTCCGTGTTCTTCGTGTTCATAGCAGAATATCCGTATTTTGCTCCGTGATTCCAGCAAACCTCCAAAATATTGTTATACAATATTCTCCCTATAACATGTTCTTACCAAACTTTATACAATGTTCCTGAGTGTTTTGCATGGAGAGAAAAGATATGAAACAAACCGATGAAGATATATATGGTTAATGCTTGGTAGGTTGTTCTGCTTAACCAGTGTGTAGTCGTATAGAAGCGGTGACTTTATTTAGGGGTGAGCAAAATTTTCCAAACTCGTCCAAACCGTCCAATCTAAACCGTCCAAACCAGAATATACGGTTTTGTAACGGTTCGGATTGGTAATGGTTTCGATTTTTTAAAAACCGAAAAATAATGGTTGGGTTCGGTTTGCCTTGTCAACCCGACCAATATAACCCATTCCACTCGAATGTATAATAATAAATATTAATTATCTTTTATTATTTTTTAAGAAATATAATTCAAATTAATAATTAATATATAATTATATAAAATGAAAAAAAATGTGCTTAGAAGTTACAATATCACATATGTAAAAAGACTAAACTCTTAAGTGTGTAATCCAATTTTTCTCAACTATCATTTTACTTAAATAGAACACTGCCGCTTTCTCCTGTATTCTCACATCGACTATCACTCTCACGGCCTCACATCGACTCTCGCTAACTTCTTCATCTAATCGCAAAGTCTAACTAGGTTTGTTTTAAAATTCTTTTTCTTTATTCTTCATTACCAGATTTTGATGATATTTTGTGATGTCACTCCATTGATGAATTGTACAATTGTATCGATTATTTTTTTTGCAAGTTTAAATTTATTAAGTGGTTTAAAACCCTACCCGCCCCAACCAAACCGTTATAATGTGGACGGTTTTTTTAGTACTAACGATAACAATTATGGTAACGGGTTGGTAAATTCCAAAATTGAAAAATATGGGTTGGATGGTTTAGTCCTATCAACTCGACCAACCTGACCGTTGCTCAACCCTACTTGTATTGCATGCATGCCTCCCTATTTGTTATGGTGGCGCTCAAGCGATAACGAATGATTTGATCGTATGTTAAGAGATTCATCCGACCTTTTTAGCTAATTTTCTTATATTTTACACAAAAACATGTTTAAAAGCAAGTTTAATGGTATGCTCTATATCTTATTCTATATCCATATTATAAAACAAAAATCAAGATTCACCATTTCAATGATATGTTAAATATTGTAATAAAATAGCATAATGCTATAATTTATTCTAAATATAGAACAAAAGATAAATGAAATTACAAGAAAAACGGGTTTTTCCTTATGTTTCATCGAATCATTTCCTATCGAACAATTCCTACTGATTTTCAAATCAAACGATCATTTTCTAACGAACCTTGAGTCAATAGGAAATGAATACACATTTCCTACCGAAATTGGTAAGAAATGAGTCGAGCGGGATCCATAACGCCACGTTGAAATTGTCTGACCATAATGAAACGACGTCGTTTCGGCCACACCATTTCCTACCGCATTAATTCGGTAGGAGATGGGTGAACTATATATTTATTACCGACATTAGGAAATGAATGTGGTGAGTATCAAGTACCATATGCCAAGTGGAAAATGAGAGAAAAATAGATAAAGGAGTGACATCATGAAGCCCTTCACATAGAAATTAAATATACATGAAATTAAGACTATGGCATGTTTTCTACGTCTATTCTTAATCCTGCATTAGCTTGCTGGAGCCTTTAATTTCTTCCGTCGTCTTCCCTGAGGTACACTCGAGCACTGCATCTTTGATAAGTCCCCAATGTCCAACATGTGAAGTCTCTTTCTGGAAAATGGTCTTTTGCAAATTGCCACATGTTACTACTGCTTCTGTTTTTCGGTGAATCAAAACCAACCCCTTTCTTGATTTACATCACTGCAAGCTCATATTAACTCTGTAGAAGAAGCCCATGTAGAACAACTTTGTAGGCGCTGCACTTGGTCACTGAAGGCATAATCCTGGGAGAACCACTTGCACAGCCAAAGTAGAACAGTGCTGGTCCATGTCCATTGGACATAAAAAATATTTGGTAGTACAAGTGAAAACCTTAATTGTTGAAGCTCATAAAGAGAGTTTAGGGAAGTCGCTACAAAAAAAAAAATGTGTTTGGACACAAGTGTCTTTCCCGAGCAGTAAGCAATTTTGCTTGTTTATCAGGTTTATATATTGAATTTAATTTTTTTTCCCAACAGCATTAAATTATGTCAGGCAAATTTTCAAAAATATCCATATTTTCAATCTTTTTTTCAAAAATACTATCAAAATTACATATGTAATTCCGTAACATTTTGCAAGCAATTGCATTTCAGGTTGCATAATTATTTTTTTAAAAAAAAAATCTGCAACTTAACATTTTTGAAAAAAATCCCTAATAAATATTAATGCAATACATTTAACTAAATTACGGGCTCACTTACACTGATCTAACATCACTCATCACTCATATAGAAATAGAATTCACATACACTGATCTAACATCAGTCATCAGTCATGTGGGCACATTCAAGTAAAGGGCCCATAAGATTTTGATAACTATGGGTTGATGTATGTACATATTACTGGGCTTTCCAATTTTATGTCCAAATTATCAAAAAGGTAAGAAAGTTCAAAAGGAATTGACATATTGTCCATAAGTTTTAAAAGTAGACAACTTTTTATTATTAGTGAAAAAATGTGTATTTGTTTAATAAAATTAAGATTAGTTAAAATTAAAATATAATTAAAACCGGAAGCTGATGTAATTATTTAGTTTTATAATTACATGATTAGAATTAATATTATTATCCATAAATTAAATTTTTATTTTTAATATTTCATTAGTTCCCATCTATATTATTATAAAAAAAAATCGAAACATTGAAAGTTTTGGTATTTGGTTTTCTGTATAGTTATCCTAATTATTAAAATAAATAAATAATAAAATATTGTAGTTAATGATAATTAGGTGATTGCCATTTTTTACAAAAAAAGTTTACTTTTAATTGAAGATGTTACCCTTATAAACAACTAAAATATCGTAATTATTAATATTCGTTTTATAATTAAAATACAATATTTTTTAATTTAACACATAATCTTGCAATCATTAATATATATTGAAAAATATCACACGATATCTTCCAATAATAAAATATATATCAAAAATCCGTATACAACGATTGTTAGATTTTTAGTAATAAATAAGAACTATTAGATCTAATGATTAAATATTTTTATACTATTAAATTACTTTACTTAAATTTTAAGTTTTGAATTCCGTCGACGACATTTTTATTTTAAAATTTTATATTATAAAGACCTCAAAAAATAATATAAAAAGGGTAATTGTAAAAGTAGACGTAAAAAAGGTGCTTGTATTAAAAAATAACTTTAAATTTTTACCAAATATTCTCCGTGAGCTTTTTTACTTTGAAATTCAAAATATTTTATTAAATATCTTCAATTGTTCCAAAAAGGTTGAAAAGTTTTATGAAATTTATTAATGAATCAAGATTTTAAACTATTATTAAAAATCAGGATTAGTCCATTCAAATTTATAAAATCCTGATTAATCTTTTTAGATTTTATAAAAATGTTAATTCTTATAATTTTGTTAATATTTTATACATTTGAAGATTTAATTACAATCATATTTCAAAAAAATTATCCAAAAATTCTTACACATATATATATATAGGCTAGCGTTCAAATAGAAACCAAACTTAGAATAGAAACTAGAAACCTACACTAAATAAATTATATTTCATTTATTTTAATGGCCCCGCTAGGGGCACCTTCACAAAAAACTTATAAAATTCTTGGCTCTATTCAACAAAAATATTAAAAAAAATAAAAAAAAAATTTAAAAAAAAGTTACTGTTCACGTGCCACGTCATCACGTGAACAGTAACTTTTTTAAAAAAAAATTTATTTTTTTTTATTTTTTTGTTGAATAGAGCCAATAATTTTAAACGTTTTTTGTATTGGGGTACCCCTAATTTGGTCATTAGATTAGCTTAAAATATTTAATTTAGGTTTAGTTTCTAGTTTCTATTCTAAGTTAGTTTCTATTAGAACAAGACCCTATATATATATATATATATAGGCAAGTGCTCAAATACAAACCATTCTTAAAATACAAACCTACAAACCAACACTAAATTAATTATATTTCATCTATTCTAAGGTTTCCGCCAAGGGTACCTTCACAAAAAATGCTTAAAATAATTGGCTCTATCCAACAAAAAAAAAAAAAAATTCAAAAAAAAAAAAAAAATCTTGCCGTGGAAATGCGAAGCATTTAAGACAGTAAACGGATGAGTTAGGTAGTCATGAGGGCCGAAGGCTCTCGACACACCCGTCAATCGTCTATTGCCTTTACCATTGATTGCCATTCCTTACAACTTTAGAATGATAAAGGCGCGAAGCGTCGTACAAGAAGGTGCGAAGCACCGTTAACCAGTGAAATCCACTGCCACGTCATCACGTGAACAGTGAAATTTTTTATTTTTTTTTATTTTTTATTTTTTTTTGTTGGATAGAGCCAATTATTTTAAGCATTTTTTGTATTGGGGTACCCCTAGTTTGGTCATTAGATTAGCTTGAAATATTAGATTATGCTTGGTTTGTAGGTTTGTATTTTAAGGAGCTTTGTATTGGAGTAGCCCCTATATATATATATATAAATAAAAACTTAAATGAGAAAAGTGCACTTTGTGTACCTGTATTTAGGATCGTTCAGCACTTGTCATACTAAAGTTCAAAATTATGCACATGCAATACTGAACTATTAAACTTTTTGTATTTTGTGTACTTCCGTCAAATCTAACTAACGGCGTTAGGGTTTTTGTGCACTTTGTGTACATACACTTAGGGTCGTCTAGCACTTGTCATACTAAAGTTTTAAAACATAAGTGCATTTTTCTCAAAAACCCTAACGACGTTTGTTAGATTTGACGGAAGTACACAAAGTACAAAAAGTTTAATAGTTCAGTATTGCATGTGCATGATTTTGAATTTTAGTATGTCAAGTGCTGAACGACCCTAACTACAGGTACACAAAATGCACTTTTCTCAACTTAAATTAGTTACAGAGTCAATACAATCAATCAATCTAGAATCTACCATAGGTAGCATCACTAATGTACATTTGTAACGACAAAGTACAAAGAACCAAAAGACTGTCAACTCCTTAAAATAAGTTTTTATGTACTTATTTTCGGGTAAAAATTTTATATTTTGATAAAAAAAATTTATATAAATATTTAATATATGTTTGAGATTCTATAAATTGTAAAAAAAAATTACTTTTTCAAAAATTGACTTATGAAAAATAAGTTCACTAAACATCCCCAATATTTTTTTATAAATCCTAAAAAAAAATTAAAGGTTTAAGTGACCTTGAGAAAAATGTGTCACACAAAAAAGCATACAAAACAAAATAACACTAAAGTCTATGCAATCAATACTTTTATCTCTAAAGCGTACGTTACAATTTTGAAAGGAATACCATGGAGATGAACTTATCCATATATTTTGTTTGTTTTTTTTGTTAATAAGGAGTACTAGTACTATTGTATGAAGAGATAAAAAGTTGATGAACTCGAAAAAACGGGTGGCACAGGAAAAAAAAAAACGTGCCATTGAGAAAGAGCCAACACCCAAACTACGTTACGACTTACAAAACTTACACATTTGACTTTACTTTCCACTTTTCATTTTCCAGCTATTTTAGTTAGCAATTATACAATTTAATATTTTTTTTGAAAAATATGTATATGTAATAAAATTAAATAAAACATTTTAATTTTATTTCAATTCTAAGACAACACTATTAAATAGTAATGGTTGATTAGCTTATTTGTCAGAAACAAAAACAAGTTATAAACGAGGGAGATTGTATCCAACGGAGAAGATTGTGGACATTATTTAGATATATTCCAATCACATCTAATTCGATGAGAAAAGTCATCTCTTCAAATACATAAACTATGAATCTCAATAGAACACATAACACAAGTGATAAACTATTACTATCTTCAAAGAAATACAATACTATTAAATAGTAATAGTTGATTAGCTATTTAGCTTATTTGTCAAAACAAAAACAAGTTATAAATTAATCTTTGCTTTTATTGCTAAGTTTAAAAGAAAGATTATTTCTAACTAAATTTATATCTCACATTATTTTTTTAGATTATACATAAAATTATTGGATAATAAATTTTGTATATCAAAATAATAATAATTATATATATGTGTTTTGGAAGGATGATATGTATAAAAAATACAATATTATTATATCTCAATTCTCTTTTTTAAATGATTTTACTCAAAACCATAAAATAAAATAAAGAACTATAAAATACATTATAAACAAAAATGAAAATTGGATAAAAAAAAACATAAATGAAAATATTACAAAAATTTAAAAATAACTGGAGAAACACTATAAATAGAGAGGCTGTGTCGTCATCATAAACTTTCTTTTTAATAAAACCCCAAAATCTGTTTCCTCCTCTGTATGTATGTACATGTATGTATAATGTATACACACAACCAACACATACAAAACTAAAACGAGTTGAATTTGTCGAGCTGACTCAGTGAGTGAACAAAACTATGTGGATACGATTCAAATTCCGAAGCGCAGTGAGCTTCGACGTCGTAGACATCGGCGACCGGCCGGCGATCTCAGTCGGAGAACTCAAGGCGAAGATTGTCGCTTACAAAAACATTAAGTTGTGTCATGACTTCGATCTCGTCTTCTCTGATCATCTCTCCGGTAAAGGTATATGTGAATATTTATGTAATTCGTGTGTGATTTGATTCCATTTTGATGCGTTTTGTGTGAATTTGTTTATAAATGCGTAGAAATGTGTGTGTGTATGGGAGAGAGAGTGTGAGAGAGAGAGAGGGGGGGAGAGAGTGTGCGTGTGTGTGTGTGGGAGAGAGAGAGGGAGGGGGAGAGGGAGGGGGAGAGGGGGAGAGAGAGAGAGAGAGAGAGAGAGAGAGAGAGACGAGCAGAGCAGAGAGAGCGAGGTTGAGCAGAGCACAATATCCTAAAAACACAACAAACCCAACCTAACAATTATGAATAATCAATATCACAGAGAGAGACGGGAGAGAGAGGATGATTGTGTAACAATTATGAATAATCAATATCACAGAGAGAGACGGGAGAGAGAGGATGATTGTGTTACTAATCCTGTGTTTTTTGTTTTGGTTGATTTTGATGAATTTAGTGTATAATGACGAAAATTATCAAATTCCGAGCAATTCAAGTGTGATCATCAAGAGAGTTCCTGCCGGATCAGTGCCTTCACCTTTGTAAGTTTGTTGTAAATTATGTTATTGCTTAGTCCTTAACATTTTGTTACTATTTTACATTCGTGAGATTATTTTACTTGTTTTTGTTTTTCAGTTACATGTGATTAATTGTTATATTGCTAACTAAGGTGAAATCATGGAGAATTATTTGGAATTATATTAAAATGAATTAATGTATGATCGATTAGGTTTATAGTGCTTGCATGGGTTTGTAAGTTTCTCGGAAGTTATGTTGTTGTTTACTTGTAAATATTTCGTTATTCATTTTCTTATATGTGAGATTTTATTTCTTGTTATTCTTTTTTTGATTAAATATGTTTACTGTTATATTGTTAACTGAGGGAAAAATTGGGGAATTGTGGAGAAGTTGTTGGAATAAGAAATTTATAATGTAAAGCATTAATGTATGGTAGATTAGGTTTTAGGCTAGGTTTGTAATGCTTGCATGGTTTTGCTACGTTAACGTAGGTTAACCTAATACAGCCCAAGATAAAAACAAATATTATATGCACTCGTGATCATGTTATACGTGATCTGATGGTGTAATCATTGTATTTGGAAAATAGCATGTTTGCATTAAATGTGTACGTGAGCAGGTGCAAATCAATGGTAATTTGTCATTTTTGAGGTTAAGTTTTAACTATCATCCTGCTTCGAGAATATGTTGTGTTTATATTTATTTATTTGTGCTGATTTAGTTGGAAAGCTTCCTATCAGGAAATGATGTTTATCATGAATAATTTCTATATTATACATTGTTTGTTGGCTGATTGAGAAACAAACAAGACTCGTTGATTTCTTTCTTTTTCTCTCGTTCACCATTTCTTGATTTTTCCTACTTGGGGGATCCTATCCCCTATATCGAACGCTCATTCCTATATATTGATAGAAAGATCTTCGTAAAATACTTGCTTGAATGGTCCTTATTATTCTAATGCATTATATACTTCTATTGTTCCACGTTACAGCTAAATATGACTATATGTTTTCCTAAATTACTGACATTAAAGATTGTTGAGTCCAGTGTTATCAAAGCCATCTCTACGCGCAAGGCGCGGTGCACTACCCTCACATTGCAGCTCAAAAGAGGCGTGCCTTAACTTCTTTCATGCTTCATTTAATTGAAGCCCAATTTCATTTTAATATTAAAGGAAAGAGTTGAGTCCCAATTATCAAACCCTCCCGAATCTTTGAAACAAATATTTCCTAATTTATTCGTCTTTTGTTTTTCTTCCTATGGGACCTGCAATCTGCGTTTTTCTTTTCTTTATCTTTATGGATAATTTCTCTTCTTCTTTTAAGTGTTTATAGTGTTGACTTTAGGTATTTATAGAAAAATACTGTATAAACGTAATTTAAAAGTTGATTTATCTTTCTAATTTTTTTTTTTTTTTGCATTTTTACATATTTATCTACTCGTAACCCTCAATAGTTTTGTTGATAAGCTATGATTGTTGAACAGTAAACATATATGTAAGCAGTTAAATTCTGTTGCTTGTTTTTAATGTTGTATTACTCTTGCAGGCCTTTTGATTCAACTGAAAATTTGGTGATGAAGAAGTCGAATGTTCTTCAAGAAAAGGTTCAGTATGCTACACACCTTTGATCTTATAGCTGGTTTTTGTTTTTTTTACTCTATTATGTTACCTATCCACAAGAAAATGGCATAGTACAAGGTGTTTTTTATTTTTGTTCACATTTATGTGTTAAGCTTTATCGTTCTAAAGTTGATTATATCGTTTTCTTGTCATATCAATATGTTGGCTACGGTCCATTTAGTAAAGTTTTGTTATTCTTATAAATATAATCATCTTTAAGGATCTTGACACCCTTCATATTTTCAGGGTGGAGAAATGCATGACTTCGATGATTTTGGTATCGATTTGTGTCCAGTTCCTGAGAAAATCTTCCAATATACTGATCTAGAATGTAAAAGGAAGAATATCTGCGACACTGAGAAGGCAAATATTGTAGTCCCAAGGTATTACTGTTCTCGTCCTCCTATATCTTCAGTTCACTGTTGCTTAATTGAATAGCTCATTTCATTATGGTCTCTATTTAGATCTATATTCTGTTCTGAAGTAGATGTGTATATAGATCTCTAATTATTCAGTTACCTGCTTGATGCTTGAATTGATGAGTGTCTTATTGTGTCGTATCTCTCATATATTTATATATCCATGGATCTGATATATGGTCCTTCTCATAACTTACTATTAGTGAAAGTTAATGGGATTGATTGGATGGTTGGTGTCCAGGTTAGGAGTACAAAAGCTTCAAGCTGATGACCTTGTTAAGGTTATCCCCAAAGGTGGGTATTATGCCTTGTGATTCTTCTATCACTCTATTTGTGCTGAACTTACCATGCTGCAATACCAATGTAGGTTCTCATCGTTATGGCACCAAAGGAAAATTACCACCAGAAATGCTGGAACCAAAAGTCCTCGAACATGGGAAGCCGGGAAAGTAAAAGTTTATCCTTTTCTTCTTTCTTCTTTTTGCTAAACAAAGTTTATCTTTTTCATTTCCCTTATTCTTTTATGTTTATAATATTTCGGAGTTCTGACATTTTTTTGTTTTCGAAAAAATTATTAGAAAAGCGATTGACCCCTACGAATTAGCAGAAAAAAATGCTTGCTTACCATCAGAACTTAGATGTTTCATTTGCACGAAGTATTTGAAGGAGGCTGTGATGATACCTTGCTGCCACAACAGCTTTTGTGAAAGATGTGAGTTACCGTATAAATCTGCCTTCTTTTTGTGAGTTTGAACTCTCCGTACTGGAATTTTTCTGTGTTTCTTAATGGCAGAGGCAATTGGCTATTCACATGATTGCAAAATGTCAAACTTCGAAATCCTCTATCGTGCTGCATTTACTGACTTGTTAATATAACATATGCTAAACCATTAAGTCTAGGAGCTATTATTTATTGCTTCTGGTTTTTGCTTTCCGACATTTTGTAGGTATTCGTGAAGTTCTTAGTGAAAAGTCAAAGTGTCCTAAATGTTCTTCAGACAAATTTAAGCCTGAGGATTTACTTCCGAATTTATCACTGAGGGAAGCAATTGTGCATTTCCTTGAAAACCAAATCCAGTGCTCTGTTTCAGAAACTGTGTTGCGTAGATATGTCCCAGGTATAAAACATATTCCTAACCAATTTCCTGGTATTTCTCCATCCTTTAAGATGGCAGTGAGAGACAGTGGTGGTTCATATTTTTCTGAAACAAGTAGTCAGTAGATAACCTTTGAACACAAATAAATGCAGATGAAGAATCTTGCATCCAGGCTAACGATATCTCTACTGCTCTGCCTATTTTCCAAAGGAGGCAAAATAATATTCTTGACCCTTCTGCTACCAAGAAAGGATCAAACGGCCTTCTAGGAGAATCTTTTCATGGCGAGTCGCTGATAAAGAGAAAAATTCATCATGCGTGTCCCCCAAGTAAAATTGGCTTTCATCCAGGTTTTGCTGATTGCCAAGGAGAGAATTATCCCCTCAATTTGCCTCAAAATTATGCGCAAGAGAAAGGTATGAACTTCAATATGATAGTTAGTCTTTTTAGAACCATTTTTAGTGTCATAGTTTATTTATAATTGCTACAAGTCTCCTGTTTAGCTGTTTTACACTTCTCCATGCAAAGATATATGGTCAGTGTTAACTTTAGCTCTCATAAGTGTTATGTTCACACACAGTTGGTCATATTATTAATAACTTCAATTTTGACAGGTGAAGATCGAAAAGTTTCAGCTACTGCTATATATAAAAAGGTATGCATCAGGATTCAGGACTACATTCTTCCATGTTATCACCTATTAACATTTTTATTGATTAGAAAAGTAACCTTCATAACAACATATACTGGCAGCTCCTGGCCTATTGTGCTAGTTAGATGATGAGATAATGGTTCTTGGTTCTTTAAGCACTGTAGCGACATAATCTTATATCTTCACAATTTAGATACCCCCCCCCCCCTCCTCGATTTGACGGTACCTGGTACCTGTTTATCGAAGTAAAACAGTAAACCTTTTATGAATAGAATATGACTTCCTAGACATTATATTATCCAGTTAAAAGTTTTCTGACACTTTAATAGCTAGGCACCAAATTGTTGTGTCTTCAAATGTTTGCTTCACCACATTTTCTGCCACATACTAGTTCTCATCATGTCAAAATATAGTTCTTATGTCGTGGGCATTGTAAAACCATTCTTTCTTTTCCCCTTGTCTCAACGAGTCAAAAAGTATTCAATAGGAAGAACAAATTATAACTTAAACCACTTCAGACCAACATGGATCTTTCAGGGTGTACTCATTGTGATGTTGATTTCTTTTATTTGATGAAAGAACAAATTTTTTTTTTTTTAAAGGGAATTCTTCGATCAAGAAACTGTAACATAATAGCTGGGTATAAGAATGAATGAAGTGCATATAGCCATATACCATCTCATATTTACAGTTCTATTTCTTGTCGGTAAACAATATGGAATCTGGCACTAAGCTCAAATCAGCTGAGTCATAAGATATTTAAATGTCTTTACATATAGGTTTAAACTTTAGAGAGCAAAAGGTTGATGTTGTAATAATTTATTTAGTAACAAATTGCAGTACTTAATTTACTGATGTTAATGATGTAAACCTTAACATGCTGGAATGTAATTTAATTTGTATTTTCACCATTTTCAAAATAATTTATTGGAGATCAGGCGGACAAAACATGTTACAAGTGTGATTCTCCAGGCCATTTTATAAGAGACTGCCCCTTTGCTAATGGTCCACATCCTTTGCTACAGACAGGTAATATACTGCACCTCCTATTTGTTTGTTCAAGAATTATAATTTCAAGCTTGCTGCAACTTACTTTTGTTCAAATTCCAGGTAACTCAATGTATGCAGTGTGGGCTAGACCAGCTTTTGGGACACCATATTGGAACAACACTGCATTTGGTCCTATGAGGCCTTTCACTAATATTTATGCAAATCATGGCATGATTCCCTATAATGCATCTATGTTTCCTGTCTCACCTATTGGTGTTTCTCCCTACATGGCATCTATGTATGGTCATATGCCTATCCATAGGTAAGTAGCTCTATTTCTTGTGCTGTGTACTTTCTATTAGGAAAACCCTTTCATCTAAGTGCAGTTATATTGACACTTGAAACATCTTTCAGCGACATTCCAAGGATGGCTGGTATGGCACCCCTAGCAGGAAACGGAACAGAAAACCCCTTCGTGCATGAAGATTTTTCGGAAACTCAGAGATTCAAAACCAGAGGGAACCATTCAAAGGAATACATGACGAGGTAAATAATTACTCTACATGAAGCAAGATACTGACTTGAAGTCCATTTCTGTATCCTCTAAAAAAGGTTCCAACTCATGTCTCTTGCCTGTTTGTCCACTCAAGTATTGTTTTTGGGTGGGTTGGTCAGCTGTTAATTATCATCAAAGAAATGTGATTTTCATTTTCATTCTCCTGATAGCTTCAGTGAAATTACAGTGAAACAAGCAAGCACTGTTCACTATCATTCTGACTAATAATTTATAGAACATGCATTTGAAGTGCACATTATTAGCTTTCCACATGTACGGCGGTAAGAATGTCTGAGTTCTCTGCCATGTTGTTACTTGTATTCTTAACTAAAATAGTTTGGCAAACCTTTAGGTTGGACATAAATTGGAATATATAGAAAAGTTTAGAGTAACTTAGAATGACATGTTATAATTAATGCTGAGTTTTTAAGAGAGAACCAATATCTAATATTCTAAATTTTCATGTCGCTTTACTGTACTCCATTTTGACATGCATGGCTCTTCAGGGAGATTAGACTTGATCAAAATTGAGTTTCAGAAAGAAACTGTTTTTAATGCCTATATAATTTGTTAAAGAAACCAAAGCATGGGTTTCAAATATTAATTTTCAGACATGGAAATTATGACTATACCCATTCTCGTTTATGCTATTCATTTCCGCGCATTTTTAAATTATTTTGTTGAGATGCCGAAATTTTAAATTTATTGAGAAGTACAGGATAGCCTATATATGTTTAGTTGCTGAAATATAGAATTAGGGAGGGTTTTGATTTTCACAAAATAATATAACCTTTTAACAACACGGTCTATAAATGTTCTTATTATGAATAATTGTAATTTCATTTATTATATATATTTCGTTCTTTCATGAATTCTTAATGATATATTAAAATATATGTTGAATTGGAGCTTCATTTATATTATTTGAGTTCTTTTTTTTTTTTCATTCTGGATTTCTGATAGAGTTTTGCTTTCCAGGAGACAACCCAGTGATGATGATGACATACATACGGGTCGCCAAAATCTGCCAAAAAGTTCACAAAAATACTTATTTCATGCAGAGAGAGAAAACAGTGGGAGCTACTCGGGAGATAAACACACTCAAAGATCGCGAGGAAATGATCCTCATGCCGAACATTTTGACCGTAACGCAGACCCTTTGCATGAGCGACATGGGAAGAACTCTCGTTCATCAACTGGTACAAGGGATAGGAAGGAATATCATGCTAAAAGATCAAATTCTGGAGGGGAATATGTGTCCAAAAGATCTGACAGATATGGTGATGAAAGGCATAAGCGTCGGCATCATAAAAGCAATAGGAACCATTATGGAGGAAGGGGGCATTTTGGATCTGGCGAGGAAACAAGTTTTTCGGGGGATCACAGAAAGCGGAGGAGAGAGGCAGATCATCAATCAAAGCGAAAAAGAGTTAGCTGAAAGAAAAAGATAATAAAAATGCATGGCCTGGAGGTAAATGTGTAAATGAAGTAACATATATAGGCCATGTGGTTCTTGTTAAATTACAGTTAGGTAGCTTGTATCCATTGAAGTATACTTAAAAATGTTAGTTTTGAACCTTTAAAATTAGGTAAAAAGTGGTCAATACAATGAAAGTAAGCAGGCATGCTAGGATCTAATTTACAACCTTTTGTTGGTTTTGTTAAATACAGATCTTTTAGAGTGGTGGATCTTTGGACTAAGATCAGAATTAACTTCTGTTAATATGTGCCAACTAACCCTTTTCACATATTTAACTTGAGGTGTGGAAGCCAGTTAAAAATGTTTTTGCCAGATAAATGGGTTGTATTAAGGTAGGATTTTGATGTTCATCTGCTGTTCAACCATCTTTTTTCCACGGAGAAACTGTAGCTGTTTAAGGTATGTATTCTACTCGATAAATGCTCTGTCACCTCACCGTGTGTGTGAGATTCGTAAACAAAGAAAGAGGAGCAATGAATTTAAAGTGGTCTTCCCCAGATTACTAATCCATGAATTTTATGGAGAGGGCAAAAGGGATGCCTAGATTTAAACCCAATTCAGAAACAGAAGCAAAATCACCATCCTTTTTAAAAGCTTCAACAAGGCCAGTTGATTGTTTGGTAATGTGTTCCAAATTCACAAACAGAAGCTGCAAGAAATGGCACTCTGTTTTTTTCCCAGAATTTTAAATTCATTTCCTTTCTGTTTTCAATCTCACTAACACGGTGGTAGTCTCAGTATTGCATTTTACTTATGTAGTAAATATTTACTCCTATTTCTTGCATCTATATAATTATATTATATGGAAATATGGATACCTTTGAATAACCTTTTTACTTGCGCAAGTAGACAGAAAGACAGGGATGAAATTTGACTTTGTGATTGCCACGTTCAGATATCAGACCATTTCAAGAAAAAGGTATTAATTTTCATTGATTTTTTGTATACAAATTGTAATAAGTGGTGGGTTCATGTTTTCTGATATGGCATACTGTATCTGCTGTTTGATCTCTACCATTTAGCAATCTTTTTTAAAGCAAAAAGTAAGTAGTAATTATAAAATTGGCGACTGTGTGGGTATTTAAATTTGTACAAGTTATTGTAACACGAAAATCGTTATGTTGTTCATTTGGAAAATCCAATGCTTGTAAACCATAAAAATAAGGTGATACAAAAGCATACATGATACAAAAGCATAACCTGCATATGTATGTATCCAATTCATGTATTGAATTGTATGCATGTATGCGGTAATGCGATTTTCACATTTATGTATTTTATTTTACACCGGTAATGCCATGCTACTTGATTTTCATGACAAAAAAAAAGGATTAGAAAAACATCAAATTAAATACTAGATTTATATATTAACATCAAATTAAATAATATATACCTTGAATTAGTTGGGCCTATAGTTTTTGTTGCGCACTGATTATATCAAAGACCTATTATCCTGCAAGGAGTCTTGTCTTCTGAATATTATTTATTATTTTATTGTCACTAGTCTTGTCATGATAATCTGATACTAATAGTCCGTGGAAGGGTTTTGTTATTGTGTAAGGATCTTGATCGTCGGGATTATAAGTTCAAATGTATTATGCATTTTCATCACCGTGGTTAGTTTTCTAAACTTTTATTTTCGATAATTTCCCCTTGACTTGCGAATTCTAACTTCTAAAAGAATATTTAGATGTAAACAAATCTGAATTTCGAAACTGATATCTTATGATTTTTTATTTTTTTTTTTGCAAAAGGTATCTTATGAATTTTTTTTTGGCAGAAAGATATCTTATGATTTAATCCTATTGTATTAAAATTTAAGGCGGGGAAAAAATGTAAGGGAAAATAATTAAACAAAATTATTAAATTGGGGTCCAAATCTTTCTGAACAAAATTGGGTCATAATTTGAACCTCGTGTACAGTCTTGGGTATTTAATTCAAGTTCAAATATTTTTCCATCGAGTCGAGCTTAAAATTTTTCAAATATGGAAATTGTGTTAAAACTTGACTACTGTGCATAAACTTAGTCGAGTTTGAGTTGGTTAACAAGTTTCCAAACCCATCTTGAGACGAGTTTGAATTGTGACTCGGAAAACATAAGAAATTTGAAATGGATTTAACGATATAACAAGTATAAAATTGAGCATGATTATAGTTTATGTCATTTAAAACTTATCATATAAACTGGATTTTATATTTCAAATATATTTAAATTCATTACTAGAACTGTGCTATGTAGTCGCGGATATTAATAGACCATGATTAGGGAATTTATTTTTGTTTGAGGGTTTGCTTATGCTCCCTAAGATTATGCTCAATGATATTTTGCTTACTGATTTTTCAAAAATAGTTATTAATAAATTTATCGATCAGTCGTTGTTGTAGTGGTGGCAAGTTTTTGCACACGACGGGCAATCCGGGTTCGAATCCCGGCAACGACTTTTGTGAATCTTTTTTGGAAACGCTCCATCATCTTTGTTCCTCACTCCAAAATTGTAAATGAAAAAAGTCGTAGTAGCGGCAAGTAATTGTGCATGACGTGCAATTTGGATTCACGTTGAATATGCAATGACTTTTGTTAATCAGTTGAATATGGTCCTGGTGGGGTTTTGCAATCCAAATTCACCAAAATCACCGAACTTTTAAAAAAAAGTTGAATATGATTGCATGTGGTTGCACTGGTGGGGTTTTGCAATCCAAATTCACCAAAATCACCGAACTTTTAAAAAAAAGTTGAATATGATTGCATGTGGTTGCATTCAGTTGAATATGACCCCTGATAAGGCCTTGCAACCCAAATCCACCAAAATCACCCCATCTTAAAAAAAGAAGAAATTAAGAAACTTGCATGTGGTTATATTCAGTTGAATATGACCCCTGGCGGGACCTTGCAACCCAAATTCACTAAAATCACCCCACCTTAAAAAAAAATGTCAACAGTGACCTGCCATGTGGCACTGTCACGTGGCAGGTCACTGTTCATTCGAATTATTTTTAAAAAGTTTTTTAAATAAAAAATTAAAATTGGATTGAAAAAAGAAAGATAATATTCTTGCAATTAAGAAAGTATAAGATAGTATTTTTGCAATGAATTTGAATAGATAGTATTTTTGCAAAACAAACTAAAAAAGTTAGTATTCTTAACAAATTCCCTTGTTTATTTTGTATATTTGAATAAATATGTCCGGATAAAAATAAAAAAACCTTGAAGCTTGAAGGATTCGATGCGACATATAACTCAAAAAATAAAGAAGTATCAATTTTTGAAACAAAGCTTATATTAATAGCAATCATGCAAGACTACATCCAGCAGTTCACGAGATACATCTTGACTCCTGATGACACGATCAGCAATATAATAGGAAGCTCTAGCGAGACAATGAGCAACACTATTAGCAGATCGTCTAATAAACATTAACGCCACATCAGGGAAAGCATTCAACAAGTCCCTACAGTCCCCAATAATAATACCAAAGTAAGAAAGCATAGAAATTGAACTACGCACAGATTGTACTACTGTTAAACTATCTGTTTCTATCACCACGCTTTTCCACTTCTTCCGTTTTATCCAGCTCAACGCTTCCACCACTCCCATAGCTTCAGCCATTTCTGGTTTTACTATACCCCTCCTGCAACCCGTAATTGCTTCCACGATCATCCCACTACTATCTCGGGCCACACAAGCAAAGCTGAAATTTCCAGTCTCATCAAACAAAGCTGCGTCAACATTAATTTTCAGAGCTGTTCCTTCCGGTTTACTCCATCTGTCCTTACCATCTTCATCAGTTAAGAACACCGCAACCGGAACTTTAGTTTTATCCTGAGCTCTGGTCCACTGGTCGAGTAGTGAAACTGCTAGATTATGACTCCATCAACTGTAGCACCTTTGTTCTTCCAAACTTGATCATTCCGTACTGTCCACAATGCCCAGCAAATCATTGCTATATTCTTCCTTTGTTCCCCTGCACTTGCTTTTAAAGTTTCATCTAACCAGCTAGCAAATGATGAACCAACAGAAGTATCAATACCTGCACTTACTCGACTCCAGCAAGCTTTAGCAAACGAGCACTGAACCAAACAATGTGAAATTGTCTCTCTCTGTTCTTGGCATAGGGGACACATAGAATCAACATCCACCCGTTTAGAACGCAAAAGAGTTTTAGTGGGAAGACAATTTGACGCGGCTCGCCATAATAAGTCCTTCACCTTCGGAGGCACACGAAGCTTCCAAATCTTTTTCCAGAAGTCTGAAGTCACCCTATTTGCAACCACGTCCTTAGTTTCTTGAAGCCATCTGTAAGTACTCTTGACTGAAAACAAACCTGATTTCTCAAAAGACCAAAACCAAGTGTCCTGATTACGACTTAAATTAAGGGTAATGCTAAGAATCAAATCAGCATCCCGTTCATTGAAAAGATCTCGCACCAAGTCGGAATCCCAGGTCAAAGTATCAGTCATCATTAGAGCAGACACCTTCGCACCTATAAGAGTTGGATGCATAGTTGTAACTCTTGGGTTATCATCACATGGAAGCCATGGATCAGTCAAAACATCTATACTGGCGCCACTGCCTACTCGTCTTCTAGCTCCCATTTTAACTACTTGTTGAGCCTTATTGAGATAAAATCTCCAGTGTAGCTCTCCAGTCCAGCTGTCATGTGAGCTTGTACCAGCTGGCAACATTCTGTTATGTAGCTAGCAACTCTAGCTCTTGTATATATATAGTTCATTCCACCATTCAGTTAGTTTAGTTTTATTGTTTACAATATAGTCTCTTGTGCTTTCCCTCTGTACTTTGTATATACATTTACAGTTTGATCAATATAGAAAATGGAGCTTTCTCCCCAAACAAATCTGTTTTTTACCTGCATATTCTGAAAGTTAAGATGGTATCAGAGCTATCCGATCATCTCTCCGATTCTCTCCGATCATCTCTCCCGATAGATCAGAACTTGTGTTGTTGATGTTCTGCTCCGTTGATACTAAAACTCCATTGTTAACTTCATCTCCGAAGCTCAAATTCGTCAGGTGTCATCCATATCATCTTTTACTACGAGATATTGTGTTCTGTTATTCTATCTCGAGTTAGTAATTTTCTTCGGAATCTCAATTGATAAGATTCAAGAATCTTCAGTTTTTTTTACTGTTACGTAATAGTAGATTGATTGTTTCTGTGATCTCTTACTGAGTGCGTATTATCTGTTTGATAATTGTGCTAAACGAAACTGTGTTCTTGAAATTGTTCTTCAATATTCTTGATCGATAACAAACAAACACTATTCTTATCTGCAAAAATCATGAGTTTGTTTCAGCAAATTCTCTAAATCCTGTTCATTTTCAGTGTTTTTTGTTCTTCCTAATCTTGTTTGTTCATGTTCATACAATCATCTATCAGTGATCTTGTTGTGATTGATCATCTATACACATCGTTTATCATCGTTGTGAACTCTAATTCCGGTTTGTTTTTTGCCTATCAAGTGTTCGACAATATGTCGCACTCACGTTTATCTGAAAAGTTGTTTCTCTGAAATATTGTTCTGATTCTAAACTCTTTAGTGAGTTCTGTTTCTAAGCTCCTTGGTGAGTTCTAAGCCTACTTTGTTAGGTTACTAAACCGAAATCTGTATTTTATGATTGCTTTTGTGATCATTTTTTCTGATATGGCCGTTCGAGTTTAATGACTCTGCGAGGTCATATTTTCTGCTTTGTGTTCTGATTGTTGACCATATCTTGGCAACAAATTTCTCTGAGATTGCTGCATTGACAGCCTTCTAAATCCTTGTGGTTTTCTAAATTCTAAACTCTATTGTGAGTTTCTAAATTCTGGTTTCCAAAGCTTGGTGTTGACAGTGGGATTGTTGAAGTACTGATGCTGAGGCTAATGTTGTTGATTCAGAGTTTCATATGAAAATCGTTGCCCATTCATTCCATCAGGATTTGTTATTTACTTTCCTACAAAGTTTATTTAGGGTCAAAAAGCATGCTGATGAATATGCTGAACGTCACTACTGTGATGATCTGAATTCAGAATTGGTTTTACTAAAGTCTGATGATGACTAAGTCCTGATAAGTTGATTTGCAAGTTGTGACTGTTTCCTCATGTCACCCCTCCCAACTTGAGGGGGGATGCTGATATGTGTGATGTTTACAAGTTCCATACTGTCATCATGCTTAGAGCAGTCATCTTCAATGCCTGTGCAGCTATCTAAATCACAACCAATAAGTTCTGAAGCTGATTCTGGGACATCCACAGCCTGAGAATGCCTTTCACCCACAAAATCAGACACGGAAATTTTTTCCTTGAAATTCTTTCTGGGATCAAAATCCACCCCATGTTCCTCAGTCTGATTCAAAACCAAGGCATCATACTCCTTTGACACAACAGGTCCAAGTCCACAATACACCTCAACCCACTTGTTCAACTGATGTTCCTTATTAACAAACCTCAAATGCCATTGTATATTCTATTCTGTCTTGGTGTTCTTTTGCATCATTCTGCGTTCAAGTTGGATGTTTGCTCGTTTGTTCTCCCACCTCCAACTTGAGGGGGGATATTGAGATAAAATCTCCAATGTAGCTCTCCAGTCCAGCTGTCATGTGAGCTTGTACCAGCTGGCAACATTCTGTTATGTAGCTAGCAACTCTAGCTCTTGTATATATATAGTTCATTCCACCATTCAGTTAGTTTAGTTTTATTGTTTACAATATAGTCTCTTGTGCTTTCCCTCTGTACTTTGTATATACATTTACAGTTTGATCAATATAGAAAATGGAGCTTTCTCCCCAAACAAATCTGTTTTTTACCTGCATATTCTGAAAGTTAAGAAGCCTCGAATACACTTCTCCAAACGAAGCTTGGGTTATGTCCCAGCTCTGCATTGAGGAAATCATCATTTTTAAAATAACGAGCTTTAATAAACGGCTGACTAAGGACTCAGGCCTACTTTGCAGACGCCAACCTTGCTTGCTTAGTAGACAAATATTGAAATCCCTTAAGTTCCTGAACCCCATGCCCCCCTTTGATTTATGAGCTATCAGTTTCTGCCAAGACTTCCAATGAATACCTTTGTTATCTTTAGAGCTTGATTGCCACCAATATTTGCACATTAACTGCTCCATTTCTTTGCACAGTTCTAACGGAAAGAGAAACACATTCATCGCATAACAAGGTAACGATTGAGCAACTGTCTTGAGCAGAATTTCCTTCCCTGATTTTGAAATATACTTCCCTTCCCATTTTTCAATTCTTTGTCTCATCTTCTCCTTTATAAACCCCAGTATTACCGTCTTATTCCGACCCATAGTTGCCGGCAAACCCAGGTAAGTACTATGCTCTCCTGCCTCGCTAATTCCCAACGTAGAGCACACTCCTTGTCTTGTAAATGTGTCTGTATTCGGACTAAAGAAGATAGATGATTTGTGCAAATTAACATGCTGCCCCGAAGCTTCCTGGAAAATATGAAGCAACTCAAGTAAATTGATAGCGCCTTCCATAGTAGCTTTACAATACACGTAACTATCATCTGCGAAAAGCATATGCGAGATTAACGGAGCTCCCCTAGCAATCTTATCAATTTATTTGAACTTCATTCCTTGTTCCAAGTACCATTTGTACAATTACTCAAAATAGACTAGCTCATGGACTAATTCATATATTACATGATTAATCTTTTCTTTTAACAAAATTGTTTTTTTAAGGAAAATTATAGTTAGCAGGACAAACCTAACTGGTCAGGTAAAAACAAAGTCGCATAAATCTTGAAAGAATGACCAACAACGACTAACAAGACTGATACAATTATCATCATTTTAATTTTCATATAATAGGATGACAACATCGACTTTACAAGAATAAACTTAAATGATCTAACTCTTGTATCTTCACACAAGCGCCACGAACCAGCTTTAAGACTGAACATGAGCAACATGAGTCGGTACGTACAAGCGAAGATTCACCATGAAGTAGGCAACA
Source organism: Kitagawia praeruptora (assembly GCA_037693485.1). NCBI lineage: Eukaryota > Viridiplantae > Streptophyta > Magnoliopsida > Apiales > Apiaceae > Kitagawia > Kitagawia praeruptora. Next base: position 135,457,930 of record CM075347.1, read on the forward strand.
ATAAACTGCAATACCATTACCACCACGGACAAGTCCACAAAGGGGCATCACAACCCTATCCTAACATTTTATTTTTAGAGAGGGAAATTGAATCATCAACCATTCATAAGGAAAAGTGGAATATCAACCATTGGGTCAAAACCCTCGGTTATGCAACTGTTTATTTAGATGAAATACAAGCAAAATTATATATTTTGAAAATATCAGTAACTGGACGTAACATTGACCAATAAACTCTTTTAGATCATTAGTTGACATATTAATCAAATTGAGTTATCAATAAGTTGGGTTTTGGTCCCTTTGTTAGGGACGAGTTATATAACAATCGGTTTTTAAACCGTTGGATCGTTGATCCAACGGTTCCCCTGGATTACAAAAAAATTTACTGTCCGCTATAATTTTTCGCGGATAGACAGATTGCCTGTCCGCGGAAAATTTCCACGGTCTATCCGTGGATAATTATAACGAACATTAATTTTTTTTAATCACAGTCGTTGAATCAACGATCCAACGGCCGTGGAACCGATTGTTAAATAACTGGTCCTGACAAACAATTGTCAGCAACCCGGACCCCATTAAGTTTAGCCTTGCTTCAAACATATACAACCTTTGATTTTTAATATAACTGAGAGCGCATGTGATTTAACATGTATTAAAAATTATAAATAATCGAACAAGTAAGTTCTTCCTAGAAAGAATCTATCAGTTTCCTCCTTTACTTTGCACTAGGGTAGAGTGGATGTGGATTTGGTGCGGTTTTAGGTAAAATCGCAACCGGAACCGCATATCTTCGATTTTTAAAATTAAAATCTCGGTTCAGTTTTGGGTTCGGGTTCAAAAAATTCGGTTCGATTTCTATCGGTTCGGTTTCAGTTAAAAAATTGCATTAAATGAAAATGAAAAAATATATATTTATTGGAGGATGGAGAATAAAAATTCATAATTTCTGCCTTTAACCTAGTTTAGCTTCTCTTGAGCAGTTGTCACAAGAATGAAGTAAAAATATAAGGTCAAATATTTGGTTCAATGATACATATAATTAAATTAGAGTATGAAGACATCTATATATATGTTCTAATATAATTTCTATTGGCAAGATTCAAAGGAGGGAAACTAAGTTTGCGAACAAGTCAATATCTTTGCTCTGTTTTGAATTCTTAAAATTTGATTTAGACGATTTTACGGTCCACACAAAATTAACAAAATAATATTTAATTTAGTGATGGTTTAACAATTATTTTTCAATTAAAACTACGCATAAACAAAAGAGAGAAAAAATTGACAATTTTTTATGTTGAAAATTTTATTCAATTTATGAAATCTACTTATATTTCGTCCTGATCATCAAAATACTTTTCTTATTATTTAAAGATAGTTCTACTAACAATCAAATACAGTTTTAATAATAAGTGTAAGAGTGATTTTGTCCAAAACTTTGGTAGTCTGGTTTTCAGTACGACAAAATATAAATAAAAACCGTTATATCATAAAATAAATTGATGAAAAACGTTGGATCTAACATAAAAAATATTTTATTTTTAACATAGTGTATTTATATTGAAATACGAAAAAATGTATGTCATTGATTTAAATCATATATAATTTGGTTTTCTAAATTGAATATGATTATCAGTGTAGTTCTTCTACATTAAATAAGATTAATGTAAAAATTCGTAATTATATTTTCTCTTGAGATTCTGAGTGTTTTCATTTCGATAGTAATTGTTAAATCATCACTAAATTAAAGATAATTTTAATTATCAATGTAGTTCTTCTACATTAAATAAGATTAATGTAAAAAAAAGAACATATTTATATACACTAATCTAGAACAATCTAAATTTCTAGCTAGATCGTATAGTTTTTTTAAACGGTACCACTATGTACAAAATTTAATTCGCACCATATTTTGGTTTAATACCTAAATTCTATATTTACTATAATTTTACGTTATTTTTTGAAAAAATGTAATGAAAATATAAATTCTTCATTTTATAATTTTTTTAACGGTACCATTTGTACCAAATTTGGTTAGGAATAAAAAAAATGGAAAGAAGGGGAGAATGGGGATAAAAACAGGATTTAGTGGTCAAACCTGTGTGATATTTGGTCTGTTTGACCAGATTTAAAATAAGTTTTTTTAGATTTATTTTCGGGTAAAAATTTCATATTTTGATAAATTTTTTTTATACAAATATTTAATGTATGTTTGAAATTCTATAAGTTGAAAAAAATTAACTTTTTTCAAGAAAAAATTAGAAATCTCTAACTTTTAGGCCATTTGGCTTACCTTAAAATAAGTAACTTATAGCTTAAAGTGATAAATGTCGTATAAGTGATAAGTAAATATGAGCTTATAAGTCAGTAAAGTATTTGGTAAATCAGAACTTTTATAAATCAGTAGAGTGTTTGGTAATTAGAATTTATAAGTTAACTTCTTTTTTTATTATTTTCAAAATATTTACTTTTTAATATATATCAATTGATATTAATGGATAGATATCAATGAGTAGAGAAATTTGATACTCCCTCCGTTTTTTTGATTTCTTTACGTTTGCTTTTTGCACGGAAACCAAGATAGTGGATGTAATATTGTTAAAATAAATGTAGTAGTGGGTGTAATAGTAATTTTATTGTTAAAATAAGTGAAGTAGTGGGTGTAATAGTGTAAAGGGTTGAAAAGGTGGAGTGAGGTAATGGATGTAATAATGTATTTTATTGTTAAAAGTTACTATTTTTAGTAATGTAAAGAAATGGAATGGACGGCCCAAAATAGAAAGTGTAAAGAATTGAAATGGACGGAGGGAGTATATACATATCAAATTTTTAATAAATGAATCAAAAGATATATGATTTTGAAAATTTGAAGGATATTATATATTGCGTGTATCGAGAAATAAGAATAAGGTGAAAGTTGAATGTTAAGGGAGTGTTTGGGAGAACTTTTTTCCAAAATAAGTCAACTTATTTTAAAACAAAGTTAGGGAGATTTCTAACCATCCAACTTATTTTCTAACTTATTTTTACAACTTATTGAATTTCAAACATACATTAAATACTTGTAATCAAAAAATTATCAAAATATAAAATTTTTACCCAAAAATAAGTCCATAAATCTTTGAAATAAGCTTAGCCAAACAGCCACCATGAATATTCAAGTTTCAACTTATCGCATTTAAGTTTTAGAAACGGCTTGCTCTTATTTTGCCAAACGGTCGTGGAAAATGGGGAACGGGCTTTCGGACCAAATAAGTTGAGAAAGCTGGTTTCCAAACACCCACTTTATATTAAATAAATTAACTTATTTTGGAAAAAAAAATTCCCAAACTTGTTATTTAATGATAAGTTGACTTACCAATGACAAGATTTGCAGAACTTGTTAATTTATCCGACTCGTAATCAGTGATGATGGTATCTGGTGGACAGTTCTGATTTCATTCCTTAATCCTATCTCAAATATAATTTTACGTTGATTTCTAAATAATGTAATGAAAAATGAATTCTTTTTACAATTATAACTCTTTTATTTGAAAAAATATATATAATTTTATCACTAGAATCCTATCTTCCCTCTAATTATATGTTATTTTTTTTAAAAAAATTGAATTTTATTATAATTATAATTCTTATATTGTATTAGCAATTTTTTTATTATAACTTAGAATAAAAAATATTACGATCAATTTTCCTAAATATTTTTCAATGAAAATAACCGGAACGTATTTCCATGCATTTCTATTAAACAATCTAAGTTTATAATTTGTTAATCGCATAAACCTTTTTTCCATAGTTCTTTTTATAATTTTGTAATATAATTTTATAAATCTATACTATATTATTATAAGTAAAACAAGGTATATTTGGTTAGTTGGTTGTTTGGTTAACGTGTTCCAAAAAAATTGTTAACACCTTTTAAAAATTACAAATTAAAAATAATATATTAAAAATATTGATTTCTTTATTATAAACAACAAAATTTACCGATAAGGCACAAAAACATATTTTAAAAAAATTCAAAACGTGTTAAAAATTCCAAATTCAGTTAATATATATGTATATATATTTATTAAAAATAAAAAACCACATATTTTATTTTTCAACTAAATCCTGATTATTAGAATCATCACCAGCACACAATTCTTCCTACGATTCTTTCTTATACGATTTTAGGTTATACTAAATAATTTTTTAAAAATATCTATTGAATTCTTAAGATATTTTACAATAAATTATTGATATTTATTATGTCATTAAATTAAGTATGGAACATATCTTAAAAATTAATAATAAAATTCATTAAAAAAAAAAATATATATATATATATATAGGGTTAAGTTCTATGGAGACCAACATTTTTAGTGGAGACCGGAGACCAATATCAATCAAAACATTACAAAAACTTATTTATTGAAAATCATGTTCTATGAAAATCACTATACCATCTATTTCACTGAAAATCTTGAAGATCATATATGTTTTACATGCAAATTTCATTAAAAATCTTGAAAATCATGTATGTTCTGCAAACAAAATATTGCAGAACGTATTGTTCTCCTAAACATGTTCTGCTTGCAAATCATATATGATTTTTAAGATTTTGAATGAAATAATAGTGTTAATTGAACATTCTTTGCAAATATATTTGTTTTGCAATGTTTTGAGTGCATGATGTATATGGTCTCCACGGTCTGCACTCAAATGGTGGTCTCCATAGAACTTAACTATATATATATATATATATATATATATTGTTGTGGAATAAAAAGTAGGGTGTAATTAATTCGTGTATTGATTGCTAGGGATTGAGAGCTTCGAGCTTTAATGGTGGCTGCTCTTGCTGTCGGGACTAGTCGATCCTCGCAAGATGTCTACGTACCTTGATTAATATCAAGAATCAAGCCAAAACGTAGTTCTAGAGTTGCCTACGTGGCTTGATGCGCCCTCGCGACGCTGTGACGTAGTGGCTTGTATATCCTTATTCGAGGATTAAGCCTAAAACGTGGTGGGTGACTTATGGAGCCGTGCCCCATAAACGTTGTGCGACTTATTGAGTCGTGCCCAAAAAGCATTGTGTAGAGAATGAGGGATCAAGCCCTTATATAGGCGTTGGGAGCCTTTGAATTAGGGTAGGGTTTGGTGTCTTGGTGGACAAGATACCCGTTTTAGATAGACTTCTGGATCCTTCCATGAGGAAGGCTGATTCCTATTTGACTCATATGACTTGGGGACTACTCTTTGAAGAGTTTGGGTCCTCATTGGACTCAATATTGGAGTCTCAAAATTGCTGATTTATTTAACTACGAATTTATTATCATAATTAGGATTTTGGGCCTCATAATTGGGTTTTGACCTTGGACCATCTTAGGTTCATTTAATGCATCATTAAATGTGTCTTTAGGCCTTACTTTTAGCCCATATCATATATATATATATATATATATATGAATTTATAATAATAATATATCGTAGCTCGTGCTTTTGCACGGATTATAGGCCAGTATTTAATTAAATAAAAAAATTAGTGATAAATTAACATAAATCTCTGAACCCGTGCTTCGCATGGGTATCATTTAGTAATTTAAAAAAGTTTAAGATAGTCCGTTCTTTTGCACGAGTTATAGGCACGCTAGTATTTAATTAAATAAAAAATTAGTGATAAATTATAACATAAATCGAGCCCGTACTTCACACGGGTATCATTTAGTAATTTAAAAAAGTTTAAGATAGTACTATACAGTGTACCATTTCACTATTTAAAATTTACTAGCTTATAGCCCGTGCAAAACACGGGTTACTTTTAAATATTTTTAAAATGGTATGATTAAACAAAATAGAGTATAATAATTTATTATGGATATAATTTAACTTTGAAATATTAATTAATACAATTATTAGTAATAATAATAGTTATTTAATAAATGATATGTATTGTTTATTCAAAACTTGAATCTTTATAAAAGGGATTTAAATATAGAATATTTCTTATTATTAGATCTAACTATTATTGTATTTACTAAATATCTAACGATCACTATTTCTTTTAAATGGTTGAACCAAACAACCAAACTACAAACAATTATACCTAGTTTGCTTATTATTATACACTAGCCTATAACCCGTGCGATTCACGGTTGCTTTAATTTATTACTTTAAAATACATACGTATAAATATAAATATTACATAAAAATTATTTTTTTAACTTTTATTTAACAGAAAAAGTGAAATTTATCTAATCATGTAGATCTTTTTAAAAATTGCCCAAAATACCCACTTTTTTACTACCCACTACCCAAAATACTCAATTTTCAAAACACTGCCCAAAACACCCAGGTGATGCGCGTTTCAAAACGACGTATCTCTACTTTTACTGTAGCAATCGTGTTTCTCTTCCCTCTCCCCGTCTCTCTTTCTCCAACGTAAATTGTCGCTTTGGGGTTGAAAAATCCGGCAATCAAATTGGACTAATAGTGTTATAGGATTGTAGATCGTCTAGAGACGAATCTAATGGGATATTAAACATCAACGGAACGTTAATTGAACTGGACAACGGAGGAAGTGTGTGTTCGTCGGAAAATCGAGGGGATAGGTTCGAATTGGGGGTTTTTAATCCGGCATTAGAAATGATAAACGAATAGCATAGGGTTGTAGAGGCTGAAAAACCGATTCTAATGATGTATATAACGTAACCGGAAAATGACTGATGGTGTTGAACAAGCCTCACCGGAGAATTTGCCAGAAATTGCCCAAATCGCCAGAGCTCGCCATTTTTCTGAGAAAAGTGATGATGACGTCAGATGATGTCATCACGCATTCTACAAATGCGTAACACCGGATGTGCCTCACCAGAATACGTATCATAATAATATACTGCTCCAACGTGGGCGTAACCCACTGTTCTCGCCTCTGACATGAGCGTGTCCTACTGTTCACGCATCTTTCAAAGGCGTATTCGGGGATACTCCTCTGTCATTAGCGTGTCCCGTGGGTATTTTGGGCGGCTGTTCGCGAATTGGGCATTTTGGACAAGAAATAATAAAAAGTGGGTAGAAAAGGCAATCACCCGATCTTTTTTCGATTTTTATACAAAATTTTCTATATTGTAAGTGTTTTCCATATTTTGTGTAATTTTTTACTATATAGCTTATTACTCGTGTGATGCACGAATGCAATTTTTAATATTTTTGTTTTATTACCCATATTTTCATATATATATTTTTAATTAGTAGGAAAATAAATTGTAGAAGATAGTAAAATATTTTAATACATGTTTGATAGTATTTTTAACGATAGTATTTTAATAATTAATAATATGTTGACGGAAATTGAATCTTAAACTCGTGAGAGTAGTTTATAAAATAATATATATATGTTTAATAGAGATATGTTGTTGGTGAGATTCGAATTTGAAACTTATAAGAGTATTTTAAATATAAGAAAAATATTCTTTTAGCATTATATCCAACTATTCTTATTTATTTATTTTAAAATCTAACCGTTGTTATTGTGTGTAGCAAAAAAGTGTACAAAAAAAAGTGTACTAAATCGACAATCAAATATATTCTATTTCGCTTATAATAATATAGTATAGATAAGGATATAATAGTATAGATGGAAGAATATAATATAATTATTGCATGAAAAAATTCTTTTGAAAAATCAAGTTTCATTGTCTGGTTTTGGGATGGTCCGTAGGAAAATCATGACTCGTAACATACGCTGTTTAGGACTTGATGTCATATAGTAATGCTATTTTAAGGAATATTTTTATGCTTTTAAATATAAATTCAATTTATTATTGATTAGATCCAACCTTAAATTTTGTTAAAATATTTGAGATTATAAATATTATATTTAAATATGCTTTTAGTGTAGCATATTTAGAATTATAAATAATCAAATTTAAATATGTTTGTTACTGATAGTTGAACTTTTAATCTATAGTAATATTTTTTTTAAATACACGACGTTTTTGCTGTATTGTTTTGTAGTACGTTTTGAAGAGGTAAATCTCAGCGTAATCAAGTTACATGGTTACTCTCTAGGAGTTTGGTCTTGTAATTTTTTGTTACTCTCTAGGATATGTTACTTTCTAGGAGTTTGGTCTTGTAATTTTTTGTTTTTTTCATTCTAGCATTTGTTTTTGTATTGTTTTTACCTTTTCGGGTGATTTCTTCTCAGACATTAAAGTTCTATTGTCTAAGTGTTCGATGGCAACATACGTATCTTTCGATTAGATAATAAACTTTCTTGAATGAAAGAATACCTTACGAATATTGTATTCGTTGCAATTCATCTATGAAATAGATACCCTGACAAAAAGAAAAAGAAAAAGTTACATGGTTAAAGTCATGACTCATGACATACCCAGGACTTGCATGATGTACGTATAGTGATGCTATTTTAAGAAATATATTTATATTTATAAATATAAATATAATTTATTATTGATGGGATCCAACCTTATATTTTGTTAAAATATTTGAGATTATAAATATTATATTTAAATATGTTTTTAATGTAGTATATTTAGAGTTATAAAAATTAATTTAAATATGTTGTTATCATCGAGAGTCGAACTTTTGACCTATGGTATGGTAGTACTCTTGTTTTATCCCTATTACTCTTATTATTATATAATAATAGGATATAACTAGTTTGCTTATTATATATTAGTATAGATGAAACTTAGGTCCCGTTTGTCAAATCTTAACTCGAACTTATAAATTATTTATTTCGGAAAAAATTTCGTATTTACATAGTTTTTTTTAGATAAAATGTGTATGGAGAGTTTAATATTCCTTATCTTGTAAAATAAGTTACTTATTTAAAAAAAAGTACATATTTACGTATTTTTTTCCAGAATAAATAACGTATTCCTTGAGAAATAAGATTTCCCAAGCGGGGCTTATGTTGTTTTTCAAAAAAATTCGAAAGGCGGTACTTTGAATATAAGACCAGCAAGAATTGAGGACGGTGCAATGCACGGTGGCGTCAGACGTAAGTCCTAAGCAAAGCATGAGTAGTAAACAAGTAATAATTACCCCTATATAAAGCTATGATCACACAATAATCAGGTTTCACAACACACGCATTCTCACAATCTCTCCCTACATTGTCAAACTCCTCCTCTTTCCGCTCTCTAAATCTCAGCATAACCCATTCTCCTAGTCCTACCACCAACCGCTACAGCATCAAGAATGATCATGCCAAGTCCTGTTCTTGATCCGGAATTATTCGATTATGTACATGCAGTATGCCGTTTCCTTACCTTGTGGTACGGAGACCCTCATGACCATTATCATTACCTGCTTCGCTTAAAGGCTCTGAAACTTTTGGTGAGCCAAGAAAGATTCAAGTTGTCGTGCATTGTGGAAAGTATAACTCGCCTGCTGAGAACCAAGAATGAACCCGACCAAAGGGAGAAGCTCGCGCATGCTTGTGCTATTAAATTTATTAACAGCCTACGTTTGCCAGACATACAGAAAAACATAACTTACTTGAGAGGATTGGTGCCTAACCAAAAACGTTACGACTTGTCACTGCTATTGGAAAGGATAATTCACCTGCTGAGGAGTATGGCCAAGATTAGACCGCAGCACAAGGAGAAGCTAGAGCTTGCTGAAAGTTATATTTACCAGCGTAAGGACCAACAAGAAGTATTAAGCATTCTTATGTCTCTTGAGTAATACTATGTACTTGATAAAATTGTATTCATTAGTACCAGATCATGTAAAGTATATTTTTGGGTATTGTAGATTATTCGAGTTTGAATAGTGTACATAATTTTTTATCTTATTTTTGAATATCTTTCTAGCTAAAACGTGTTCTAATGAATTCAACAATCTTTGCAATTTTTTTTTTTTTTTTTTGTAATTGTACCCTGTTCACATCACACGAATACAGACTTGTAATTAATTGTACCCTGTATAAGCTTCTTTACTTAAACCGTTTTAGTACTTTTTCTTCGAATTATAGACATTGTGCTTCTGCAATGTTTCTTGGAATATGGAGCCTTTTTTACTTTCCTGTGTCCAGACCTATAGGTGTTATGAAGCATCTGATAATGCGGAAACTTCTAACTAAACACCTTTTCTTGGATTAATTAGTATGGAGAAACTTGCTAATGTTTTGATGAGATTTGATGGAATTAAGGTGAAGATCTTTCCATCTTATTATATTTTTTAGACTGAAGAAAAAAGGCTATGTTCCTGATTTCTGGTTTTTTGTCAATCTTATTATACCAGGAACATACCTACTCCAAAGCTTTTCGACACCTATAGGTAACATAGTTGTAGCCAATTTCCATACCTATCAAATTTATTTATGCAACTGGAGAAAAAAAAGTCTATGTTCCCAGTTTCTGGTTTTTTTCTGTTAGCACAAGCTTGTAACAAGTTATCTACGAAACACATGCTCAATCTTTCACTGTGTTTGGCTAGTATTTTGCTTGCTCATGCTATTGATCCTATTGTTCGAGAACACGGACAAGGATAGAATCAAGCAGCTCATCAGGTTGAAGCATCTACTAAATTTTGATCACGAAACTAGTAACACTTGAACTGATCAAACCATTTTCGCATGCCAAATCACTTTAGCTCGATCTTGTGCATTAGTATAACACTTGCAATTAATATAATTACCCACAACAAATTTGCCAAGTAGAGAAGATTGATACCGCAATCAAGAGATAAGTGCACTTGAAAAGACAAATAAGAAAAAGAAAGTCAGCTACTAGGCAGTCTTTGAATAACTTGACAACTTGTTCCAAGAGCTGCTGGTTTGCTGATGTGCTGAAAGTGAATTTACAATGTAATGTTTGTGCGAATGGCTTCTATTTGTCATGTTTCATCATTGACTTCTTTTTTATAGTACTAGCTTAGAACCTGATTTTAGCATGTAACTTGGGTTTTAAGTGTAATTTGAATCAATTGAAGTCTGAGTTCGGTTCGACATAAAATGTCCATGGCCAAATTTGTGTTTGGTTTATTATTTAATGAGTAAAGCTTGAAAATTATAGGTTGTAGAAGTGCTTTGTATAGATATTAACTAGAGCCCGTTTAAACTCAAAATTATTACTTGTGATTTAAAGTTGTTTAAAGTGATAAATGAAAAATAAAAAATTTAAATCAATATTTATTTGGGTAATTTTATATCATGGGTAACTTATGATTATTAAAAATGTTAAAATAAAAATAAATTAGATAAATAAATAATTTGAATGATGTTATTAATTTTGAAAAATTGTTAAAAATAACGATTTTTAAATAAAAAATAACAAAATTAACGATTCTCGGTAGAGGGGGATAAAAGTACCGTTTTTATTACCCCGTTTATTAATGCGTATTATCTGATACCACTTCAGATAATGCTTCAGCCCCTTCGATCCACAAACACACTGATGTTCGCCTTCCCCTTTCGTTCACAGCCTCCCACCTCCGTTACCCCCACACAGCAATTTATCACCACCATCTATGATTAACACAGACCATCCTCCGACCAGCAACCCACCGCACTTAATTCCACCAAACCTCCACCACCAACATTCCCCTCCGTTTAGGCCTGTCAACGGGTCGGATTCGGATCGGATTATCCTAAATCCATATCCGAATCCATTAAGATTTTTCGGGTTCGGATCGGATCGGATCAGGGGCAGATATTTTTTAGTCCGATCCATACCCGATCCGTTCGGGTTTCGGATTTTCGGATCGGAGGTCCGACCCGTTTAATTAAAAAAAAGAAAAATTTGCAAAATTATAAAATTGACATATCCAGATTTAAAATTTCATAAATTCATTTGATTTGGTAATTTAACGGTCAACTAGCATTTTGATTAGTACTTTGTATTCAAATTTTTAGATATTATTCGAAAAGTCAATATATTTTTTTATAAATTTTATATTATATATGATAAATAAAATATATATAATATATACTAAATAATAAATATAGTATATTATATATTATATAATACATATAAATAATAAATATAACACATATTATATATATAATATACTATAAATATGTAGATATATTTTTTATATTATATATTATATATAATAAATATATTATATATAATATATAAAATATATAAAAAAATATTTAATATATAAATATATTCGGATCGGATCGTTAACGAATCGGATCATGCTAAATCCATACCCGCTCCTTATCGGATCGGATCCTTATCGGATCGGATCCATCTCGGATCGGATATTTTTTTGAAGGATCCATACCCGCTAATTTCGGATTGGATCGGATCGGATCGGATCGGATCGGATTCTTGATCCATTGACAGGCCTACCTCCGTTCATCACATCACCTCCCGACCTTCCTCTGTCTTCAACAGCCCCCATTTCTCTCTCTTCCCCGCTTTCCAACCAACAACACCGTCGTTTTTTTCCTACTGCTGTTCATCCTATCGATGCATATGTGGGTTATCCCAGTTAATCTTGCATATAAGCTGGTATCCGAACTTCAATTGCGTATCCTTTAATCAGAACTTAAAAAAAAAAAAAAAAAAAAATCCCACAGTACCCCATTTGTGGATGCGTATTCTGATTTTATAATAATACCCAAACTGAATTTGCGTATTAAGTACATGAGAATAGAATATTTACTACAATACCCTTTTTTGACTTGCGTAATGTAATGATACACTATCCTCAGATGCGTAATTATCCTCGGATGCGTAATGTGGGTTACCCCAATACCATATGCGTAATCCATCCGGTATTTTTCACAAGCTTCCCCGTCAATTGGTATTTTTGTCGGGACATTCCAAAAACCTGTTATTTACTCCCTTCATCCATTAATTTTTATCAAATAAAACAATAAAATAAAATAAGTCATTTAAAAAATATCGCATACCAACTTCTGACTTTAAATGTTTTTTTAACTTTGAATCATTTTCTAAATTATTACACAAACAAACATTTTTCAACTTAAACAAATATTTTTCAATTTAAAATCAAAAATTACTTTAAACCCGGGTTTTAAGCCCGAGCCAAACGGCCTGAAACATCAGATTTTGCAATCTCAAATCTTTAATATGCATATTTACCGCAAGTCGCTATATTTTCATATCAATGGTGAAAGAAAAAAAATGTTTAAATAGACTATGGAGATAATGGTTCGATAAATGACACTGCACAAGTGCACATCAACACTAATTTCGATAATCGTGTCAGGTTTTGAAGGTGACCATGTCTAAAGTAGATGATATAAGTGTACTAAAGTAGAAAAATACAACATATAGCATAATGTCGTTGTAGTATAGTGGTAAGTATTCCCGCCTGTCACGCGGGTGACCCGGGTTCGATCCCCGGCAGCGGCGTTTTTTTTTTCCCTGTTTTCTTTTGGCTGCCACCGTCGTTCAGATACAAATCGCTTTGGGAAGGTGAATTCATTCTCTTTTCACTAATTACTTAAATGTTGATTGTTTGTAAGCAAGAGGAACGATCATTCTTTATTTAGAAGCTCTATCAATATCATTGGCCCATCTAAATTCTAACACAAATAAGATTACTAAATCAAACAAGTGATGAAATGTACGTGTGAGCATAGGTTTTGGTGCTTGATGGAAAGATGCAAAGTGCAGAGATCGACGAGTTATAGCATAGTTTTTGTGAGCATAGGTTTTTTCTCATGTAATGCAAACAATTGCGGAGGTATATAGCTATGGACTGTGGTACATGATCATAGTGGAATTTCTGTTACTCAGGTAACTAACATAGTAACATATTTCTTTATCCATACAAATACATTTGGAGTAGTGAATTTCATTTCAAGTAATAAGCTTAACACTCTGTTTGGAATTTTGCACAGGCTAGACCTGCTGGAGTGTTCACCCACAAAGAACACTCAAATAAGATAATTTCCCATACATAAGCTTTGAAAACATTCAAATTTTAACGTTCAAACAAGTGATATGGTTATAAAACGAAAATCAAAATGATAGCCATGTTTATCTATCACAGGTTATAGAACGAAACTAATGTCTACACAGAGGAGAATGCAAGATTCGTCCCTGCTCACGGAGTGGCGTATTGCAAATGAAAATCAGGAGTCTGTTTTTCGGACAACTGATGCACAGGATGAAGAAACTAGGTTTAGAGACCAAGAGTTATTTCAATGAATTGTTCTTGAAACATGTATTATGTATATAGAGAAATGTTAGGAAGTATATAATTTTAGGCTGCAGAGTTGAGTGGTTATTATGTTCAGGGCTTCCCCGGCTTGTTTAATAGTTCATACAATTCAATGTACCATCTAAAATTTTACCATGTATCGTTATGAAATCTATTTATTTTGGGCTAGGTCTCAATTTCAGAGGTGCTTTGAATAGCTTAACTGTCCCCTGTATCTCGAAATGAGACATACAACTTAAACAAGATAACCAAAAGAATACTTTACAGTTTTGCATATTGTGGGGGAACTGAGAACATGATATTATGCAATCTTCCAAAAAAAAAAAATTTAAGGACATCTAATTATAAAACTTACATATTGTTATAGGAAATTGTTAATGATAATTGATCAATTTAGTGGCTTTTACTGACACCTTACGGTTTTGGCAGAGTTGGTCATCAACATAACTTAACTTACTCAAGCATGAAAATATTGAGAAGCATTTAAAAGTTTTAAAGATCACACATATAGTTAACACAATAGAGTAGTTGTACATAATTTTATATCTATAGGAAGTACTACAACATTAGATAAAATTGCACACAAGACATAACTGAAAATTAAGCCCTCTTGACAGGATCAAAGTTGGAGACACCAACAACAGCTCCAAGAATGGCAATGAGCACAACACCACCTGCACCAATGCTGAGCAAGAAGTTATTGAGAGATGGGGTGAGATTAGAAGCAGCTGAAGCAGCCTCTGGCATCACCATTGAAGCTGTCAATGCAGCTGCAGTGAGCCCTGTGATTGCCTTTTCTTTGAGAGAAGCTTGGACTTGAAGCTTAGTTTTTGAGTTTGAGTTGACAACCACTGTCTTTTTAGACAGTTTCAGTGGATTCAAGAAGGGACTAGAAGTTGGTGATTGGAGGGTCTTCTGGCTAGCAGTTGTTAGTGGCATTGCCATTGAAACAGAGGCCATCTTTTCTGATGATTGTTAGAGCTTGTGCTTTGTTTTGGTGTTCTTGTTTGTGAGTTCTGGTTGCTTGGTTGAGAAGAAGATTAGATATGAGGTGAACAGGTCATGAATAAAAATGAGAGGTGGAAGTTCGAAGTGTTTTCTGCTGATGTGTCGTTTCTTCTATCCTATGTGGACATGTGGTTGGTCTCTGATCCTGCTTTGTGGGATAAGGTTATCCATAGCTGTAGAAGATTTGTTTCTTACCCTCTTTCGTTTTTTCTTTTATATATGTCCATTTTATTTTTTTATTAAGTATTAAACCCAGATTCTTGACGGACATCACAAACATACATAGGGGTGTCAAAATTTGACACGATCTGAAACCTGACACGAACCCAACACCAAAAGTACGAATTTTGATAGAGTGTTTTGAGTTTCGGATCGGGTTCGGGTTGGGTAAAAATTTACCCAAAAAAATTGGGTCAGTTTCGGGTTAACTCAAAATATCCGAACCCGACCCGGAAATTTAATTTATATAATATATTATACATAATATAAAAATTTACATTATATAATTGTATACATGTGTGATATATTTATATATTATTTAAATAATTTTAGTTTACATCTCATCTCTCTAAGTTGCTATTATATTTTTTTAATATATTTTAAATAAAATTATTTTATAAAATAAAAATAATTAATTTTTATTATTTTCGGATCAAAACGGGTCATTTTCAGATTGACCGGATACTCAACAGGTCGGGTTCATATTGAAATTTTCAACCCCATTTCGGGTTCGGATTGACCCAAAAACAGGATCGGATACAGCAAATTCAACACGAACCCGATCCATTACCCGAAATTGACACCCCTAATATGACATTTATTCTTACGTAAATACTCTTAGAATTGAGATTTTAGTATTTTTGTCTAAGGATAATTAATAAGCATAGTAATTATGCTGCAATATACGTCTGTGTGACGAGACTATTTAATTATTTTATACTTATATCATTTTTTCTTGTTAATTTTTAGTTGTATTTGAAACATTTGTTTTGGATAGTTGATATATTCTGAACTATAGGGGATGAAAATCGAGCTCTAAAACTCTTCCAACACTACGAACATATCTCAAGGTTTAATATATTCACATCTTGAGCAAATTGGTTAAACAAATACTTCTGTGGAGCTGGTATATAGGCTATGGTATTTGCACTTAATAGTTCATATGGGTATAACTTACAGTATAAGATATCATAATTAGTTAAATTTGAACTCCTTTAATACAAAACTGCCTGAGTAGGTAGTAAACATAAGAACATTGAGCACTCTATTCAATGTCAGAAAGTGGTATTTCTTAGAAATGACAGGCAATAGAGAATGTCTTTAGCAGTCTTAAATCTGAGTCAAAGAATGTCTATAGCAGTCTTAAATTTAAGTCAAACACACATACTTGGCTTTAAAGAGTAATGAACACATGTGAAGAAGCATGTTTGATCTGAAAAAATATTACAAATTCGTCTCAGACAACATAATGTCTAAAGCAAAACAACCAAGTTTTACATTTATTGTCCAAGTTGAGTAAATAAAAGGTCATCAACTTCCTCAGAGCAACCCGCCTAAGAGTTAAAAGTTTTCGCAATCACCAGCCAAGACAACCTCAGGAACAGGCTTTCAAATACAGAGTTGAAGTCCGAGCAGCTTTACGGGGGTACCTAAAATTCACATTTCCACCACGCCAACAAGCCTCTCCAGAGAACTGTAGCAGGGCATTCAAATTTTATGGCATACTCATTATATCATACGAGGCTTGAGTGGCAAAGCTGTAAAGGAAAATAGTTTCAAGATATGTTATTTGCAGCCACTGTCAGCAATGATATAGCTTCCGGTGACGAGTATTCATGTAAAACTTCTACAATTACTACATAACTTCAGCTCTAAACTTTTCCAAGGTCTCACCTTTCACATGATAAGATATTGTAGGATCCACTCTGTTCATCACAAGACCTTGAGTCCATGAACACCACAATCAGAAAAGATTAAGTGCTCAAAAGTTTTCGGTGATAAGATTGCATTTATGTGATGATTGTAGGGACCCCAGACTTGATAATTACTACCACCAAGTTTCTATTTGAAAGTTCTACTTTCTAATTAAGATTATTATTGGGTTTATTAAAAAAAAAGGATTATTATTGGGTACATGGGGACATACTTGAACACAAGAGAAGAATCATTTGGCTGCATCTGAATTCACAACTTGAACTTCCTGTGGAAGTAAATTGTATTTGATACCTAGCTCCTCAAATATTTTCTTCATTTCTATGACCAGTTCAGATCTTCGCCGGTTCTTCTCTCCAAATTCTTGAAAGTTCATTGTGTGATTGAAAAAGAGGGCCATTTTTATCTTGTTTACATTCTCAATCTCCTTCACCACCATATTGTGGTTCGGATGCCAGTACTGAGGAGTTCTCTCTAAATACCTGGACACAATTGAAAAAATACTGAGAACAAATGACAAGATACGGAGAAACATTACTGGTTTACGACACAACTAAGCCAAATTCCAGTACTGCTTTTTCAATAATTGTTAAAAAAAAAATAGAATCTCTTTTTTATAAATAGATCGAGACCAAGGAAACAACGTACTTCTTTATCTTCTCTCTTAGAGACCCAATTTTCTCTACTGGTGTTCTGAAGCAAATAGAGAACTCCAGTGAATCTCCCATGTCTGGGCTTCTGTAGAAGTTGCTAATGGGCTTAGTAGCCAAGATTGAATTTGGATAGTATATCTTTTCCATGTCATATCTCAAGAAGACTGTTGTTAAAATGTTCATTTCTTCAACTATCATCTGCCGAAATGCACACAGTTAATTAGTTAATCAATCGCTCGAACAAATCCAATTAATAGCATCAGGAAGTAATTACCTGTACACCATCAATGACACAACGATCACCGACATCAAATGGATGCATCACAAACACAAATATGATAGCTTCAAATATTGTTTTGCAAGTGTTCCCAAACAAAAAGGCTGCTGCAACAAGCTGTGATGAAAGGAAGAGGAGTACTTTGGTTGTCGCAATTTCCACCAAAAGTAGCCAAACTACCAAAATGATAACGATTAATATCACTGTAACAAGGGTATTCAGTTGCTTCACAGCTGTTTTGGTGTCATTTAAAGCATGCGCTAGAGCTTTTCGACCATTATAAACCTTCACCTGCATCAGTGACAGGGATTCATATCATGGGTTATGAATTAATTCATTACCAATGGCACATCGGGGTTTGATTTCTTTTTAAATGATCATAGAAGTTCATTTCTTTTTAAATGATCATAGAAGTTCTTGTTAATTATACCAGAGACTAGAATCCTGTAGTTTTGTGACCCCTTGCATTATTAGCAACTCCAGCATCAGGACGCAAGTTTTCAAATATGGTATAGCTGAGGGTTACGATAGAAAACGCCCTTCAAGTGGCAGTTCCTATAAATTTTTAATAGTAAACGTCACTTGAAGTGGCGAATTCTATTGATTTTTTTTTTGTTTCCAGCAGTCATCTTAATTTTGAACTATTTTTATACTTTCTTAGTAGTCATTTTAATAGGCTTGGAAAATGTATTTATGAATAAAATCTACTCATTTTTTTTGCTCCGTATTAAAGAATTTACATCCTACTTTGGTACAATACGAAAATCACCAAAAATTATTATGTCTAACTATGTTATTTTTTGGTCCGAACATGGCAACTCCACATAAATTCCTAACAATTCCTTCGTAGAGTCATGTTGAGGGGCATAAAAAACATATTTGTACATGTTTTTTTTCGTTCTTTTTGTTCTGTATTAAAATTCTACTTTTGCAGCCTGTCGCACTTGTGCGGTTTGCCTTGGATCACGTGGTTTGCAGGCTATTGCGTGAGCCCATGGGTTTACCCAGAGCGCACCCGAAGGGTAGCGGCTGCGGGTTCCCATGTTATAAAAAAAAAAAAAAAAAAAAAAAAAAAAAAAAAACTTTGAAAAAATATTAGGTGGAAATATAGAATTTTAAGGTCCGAAATTGACAAGAACACAGAAATTTCACAATACATTACATAAAGATAAAATGACACAACAATTTGAAAATAAGGTCAACATACATGGTACAAGTTCTTAAAACATGATACAAACACGATACATAGTAGAAGCACCCTAAATTTAAAGTGCAAACAAGGAATATTAAAAGCGTGGATAAAATCACAAGTTGTTAAATTTGACTTAGGCCAACTGTCTAATTCTCGTCGTCACATTCCTCAATTTTCTGGAGGAATTTGCTTGCTTCATATTCTTCAACATACTTTCCAATTTCTGCCAACTCAGCGTCCAACAGTTCCTCGTATTTTTGGTGAATTCGAAGATGCAGCTCTCCCACCAAACGGTACCATTCCTAATCTGAGATCTTTTAATCTTTCAAATCTGCATCTAGCTTTTTACGACCAGCATCAAACTCATTCGCTAAATCATCATTGTAGAAGTCGAAATTAAACATCTCCTCCTTAGTTCGGACCTGGTCTTTTCCCTTTCTCTCCTCCCTGCTTAAAAAATTCGCATCTTTTTCATGAATGAGTGTTCATGTTGAAGCGAAGCCCTTAACTTCCGTCGCTCGGCTTCTTTCTTAGCCCAGGGGTCGTAGACACTGGTTTGTGGCCTTTTGCCCTTATCCATTTGATGCAAGTGTCTTGAAGAAAATGTAGGATAAAAGTTTATGTGAGAAGTTAGTATTAAGTTGGGATTATGAATAACCAAGAAGAACTCATTTATAGAGAAATTTGTACATGACTTTATAGATACATCAACCGGGTAGCACGGGTGCGGCTCCAAGGTACCGCACCGCGCATCAGGTGCGGCGGGGTGCGCCTGGGTGCGTACCGAGTGCACCACCCGGCGTGTCCCCGTATTTTTCAGCGGGGATTCGTGGGGATACGGGAGGGGTAGTTCTTGTAATTTTTGGGTCAATTCCGTAGCTGGCGTCGTCCCCTTCGTTGTCGCCCACTGGACGGCTCCATCTCCGATAAGCACTCTTCTTTCTTCCTCCCCTCTAAATAGGCATGGATTTGGGGGTAATGGTTAAAAATAACGATTTTTTTAAACTTCACCATGAAAATACCCATTCTAAAAGTGTTTGGTTATTTATAACAGATGGGATACCCATTTCTGAGTGAGTTGTGTATCTCATTTTATATAGGATACCCATTTGTGAGTTGGGTATCACAAATTTTTTTTACTTTTAACTTGTTGGGATATCCATTTACGGGTTGGGTATCTTATAGGGATACCCATTTATGAGATGGGTATCTTATACAAAATAGAATACCCAATTACCGGTTGGGTATCCCATCGGGTAAAAATAACCATACATTTTAAAAATTGTTATTTTTGTCATTCTTAACTCAAAAATGGGTATTTTTAGCATTTTTTCTGGATTTGGAAGGATTTGTATATATATGTATCGATTGTATCGATTTGTTCGCTACTTTAGTTTTTTCAGCGTATGGCTTGTATGTATATATGGTATATATGATGATGTGTTTGTACTCTGTAGATAAGAGTCATAAGACCTCAGTCCACATAAATGTTTGACTTTTTCCTGTACTTCTTTTTAACCTCTGATTTTTCAGCAATTAAAGTTAATAAAGTTAATATGAAATTATTATAGGATGATTTTAATTTGAATGCTATTTTCTGGTTTTTCTAATTAATTATATAAAATATATATTTTTAATAATTTAATATTTGCCGAATCCCCCGCACCCGAATCCCCATAATTTTGATTTTACCGAATTCACGTATCCCCGCACCCTTGCTTCACAGACATCAACAACTGTAAATATTGAAATATATGTTGCTGTTGACTGGACTACACAACTTTATACAGACTTTGATCAATTTTGCAAAAATTTTCAATGCTTTTTCAAAGTATTGTACAACTTATTACAATGGTTTTTCAAGACTGCAAAGATTCTTGTATTGTTGTTTTTTGCTGTGCATTCACGGGATGCTTAAAACAGCAATAGCAAAATCATATCATAGTAAAGATAAGAAGATGTGACTACTCAAATTTAATTTTTTGCAGAATTTTTCAGTGCTTTTTCAGAGTACAATACATTCACGGGATTCTTAAATTTGTGAGAAGAAGATGTGCTTTAAGTGCTTATTTCGTGTACTGCTTAAATAAAACATGAAGTGACTACTCAAATTTTCAATTTTGTAGAATTTTTCGGTGCTTTTACAATTATGTACATCTTTAAGCTCTTTACATGTGTGAACTCAAGTCATTAACATGAAGTTAACGTTAAGCTATTCAAATTTCTCTTTCAGAAGTGCATTAAAATTTTATATATTTCTTCAGGTGCTTTCACGGGCTAATTGAAGACCATGTAATAATTCATCCCTAAGTCCCTATAAAAACAAGAATGTGTTGGGCTTGTTCACCGAACCACTACAAAACATTTTAGCACTTCTCTCATACAATTCAATATGTCTAATCTTCCCGTTTAAATTTTTGCTTCCGTGATAAGCTGTGCGTTGAACGCACTTGGTGGTCTGGAAGAGATGCTGGAAGGCGGTATCTCAATTGCCCGAATGGAGGCAACGAATGTGGTTACATTCGTTGGCCTGATGAACCACTGAAGGAGCGCGCAACGTGTGTCGTCGAAGAATTGAAACGCAACTGAACAGAGAAAGAAATCGCCATCACTATGAAATGAATCAACTGATGGAGAGTTTCAACATCCACCAAATAACTGACTCTGAGGATGAGATTGAGCCTGCAAATCTCTTTTCTGGTCTCGATGATGATAATGATGAGAATAAGAATGAGTACGAGGACGAACAGGTTGACGATTTCGATGATGACCCCAACTCAGAATAAGACGGTGACCAAGATGAACAGGATGATGATGAAGATTAATTTCTTCGTCTATCATAAAATGTGTTTTTTTAAGTTTCCCCTAAAGAATGTCCTCTACGGATATTCATTTGAATTTCGTGTTTTCATGTACAATGATGTTATGGAAGTAATGTAATAAAATGTGATGTTTTTCTACATTACGTATTTTTCTTACACAATATAACAATAACACAATTACACAACATACGAGAAATTTTCATAAAACACCATTACATAATACACCAATACATAATAGAAAAATGAAATATACTTAAATAATTGACAAGTACTTGATCAAATTTCTTCATCCGACATATAATCATCAGAGATATAACATGGACTTTGTTGAAGACGTCATTCCAATGTGTGTGAGCACTCTCCCACTTGCACGAACAGAATCTTTGGCAAGTTGATAGATATAGTGACGAGTTCTACGCAACAGCATTCGATAGCATTCGGTTGTTCTCAATTCGTATCTGTTTCACAATTTGAATGACTTTACGGCTATAATCATTCAAACCAAATCATTCACCATTACGCGGAAACATGTCAAGCGAATGACGAATATGGACCCTTGCACCCAAAGCAATTAGGTCATTGCTCAAACGTTTGGATTCGTCACACCGATATGCCCATTCTCGACGAATGCCTACAAAATACTCTTTTGGATCGCTTCGTTTTAGACGCCTATAGTCATCATTTCTTTCTCCAAGCAACCAATTGTGATGTGTAGAATATGACATATTTTGTATGTAGTTGGTAAATTAATTTGCACTGAACGTAAAAATATGCTAGCTGTGTAGTTGGTAAATTAAACTTTATTTCAACTTTGAAGTGATAATTCAACTTTTCAAAATATGCTAGCTGTGTAGTAGTTTTTAACAATTTTTACAATTCAACAATTCATACTCATTTTACAATTCAACAATTCTTTGGATGTTGGACGAAAAACTAGGTTTGCTTCGAAATCAGATTGAAGTGATGAATAATATGTTGAAGAAGGAAAACATCACATTGAAGAACTGTTGGTGTGTGCTATAGTAGTTATCATGATTGTTGTATTATTTCGGTTGTAATTTATTAGTAATAGTTCCTTGTAAGTTTCTTATTAAGCATATTAAACTTCATGGATGTAAGTTTCTTTAAGTAATGGAACCAAGTTTTTTTACTTGTCAATTATTTAAGTATTTTTCATTTTTATATTATGTATTGGTGTATTATGTAATGGTATTTTATGGAATTTTCTCGTATGTTATGTAATTGTATTATTGTTGTAGTGTGTAAGTAAGAAAAATACGTAATTAAGTAAAATATCACATTTCATTACATTACTTCCATAACATCATAGTACATGAAAACACGAAATTCAAATGAATATCCGTAAAGGACATTCTTTAGGGGAAAGAAAAAAAAAACATATTTAAGATAGACGAAGAAATTAATCTTCATCATCATCATCATCATCCTGTTCATCTTCCTCACCATCTTATTCTGAATTGGGGTCATCATCGAAATCATCAACTTGTCCATCCTGTAGAGTGGGTGTCAACCCAAGTCCCACGTCGTCAAGATAAAAGAAAAATTATCTTGAATATAAGTAGCCAAACAACTACACTAGTATGAGGCATTTTGGGAGGAGCACAAAAACAAATCCGTGCGGACTTGGCCACGGCCCAAAGCGGACAATATCATACTAATGTGGTGTTAATGGGTGTTGCGCGGCTCAACAAGTGGTATCAAAGCCTATGGTTAAGAAGTTGATCCTGGAGTTGCGGGCTGCAAGTTGTGTGGTCTGGGAGGCTCTCCAGAACTACGATTGAAGATCTTGGATGGTTCGTGTCGAAAGTCTTCTTGACACTGAGGTGGTCGGGTGGCGTGTCCTGCAAGATGAAGAGCCACAGATGAATAGCGGCGGTATAAGGGTCACAAGATTGGTGGTTCTTGGATTGAGGGGAGATTGTAGAGTGGGTGTCAACCCAAGTCCCACATCGTCAAGATAAAAGAATAATTATCTTGAATATGGGAAGAGCCCAAAAATAAATCCATGCGTGCTTGACCACGACCCATAGCGGACAATATCATACTAATGTGGACTTAATGGGTGTTGCGCGGCCCATCACATCCTTCTCCTCGGAATCCTCGTACTCATTCATTCTTATTCTCATCATCATCATCATCTTCGAGACCAGCAAAGGGATTTGTAGGCTCAATCTCATCCCCAGATTCGGTTATTTGGTGGATGTTGAAACTCTCCATCAGTTAATTCATTTCACAGTGATGACAATTTTTTTCTCTGTTCAGTTGCGTTTCCAATTCTTCAATGACACGCGCTGCGCGCTCCTCCAGTGGTTCATCAAGCCAACGAATGTAACCACATTTGTTGCCTCCATTCGGGCAATTGTGATACCTCCTTCCAGCATCTCTTCCAGACCACCAAGTGCGTTCAACGCACAGCTTATCACAGAAGTAAAGATTCATATCGGGACTGTTAGACATATTGAATTGTATGAGGGAAGTGCTAAAATGTTTTGTAGTGGTTGGGTGAACAAGCCTCAACACATACTTGTTTTTATAGGGACTTCAGGGATGAATTATTACATGGTTTTCAACTAGCCCGTGAAAGCACATGAACAAATAAATAAAATTTCTATTCACTTTTGAAAGGGAAATTTGAATAGCATAACGTTAACTTCATGTAAATGACTTGAGTTCACACATGTAAATAGCTTAACGAAGTACCTAGCAGTACATAATTGTAAAAGCACCGAAATATTCTACAAAACTGAAAATTTATGTAGTCATTTCATGTTTTTTTAGCAGTACACGAAATAAGCACTGAAAGCACATCTTCTCACAAATTTAAGAATCCCGTGAATGTACAGTACTGTGAAAAAGCACTGAAAAATTCTGAAAAATATTAAATTTGAGTAGTCACATCTTCTGTATCTTTACTGTGATATGATTTTGCTATTGCTGTTTTAAGCATCCCGTGAATGCACAGCAAAAAACAACAATACAAGAATCTTTGTAGTCTTGAAAAACCATTGTAATAAGTTGTACAATACTTTGAAAAACATTGAAAAATTTTGCAAAACTGAAAAATTGATCAAAGTCTATATAAAGTTGTATAGTCCCGTCAACAGTAACATATATTTCATTATTTACAGCCGTTGATGTGTATTATTGACGATGATATCTGTAAAAGTCATCTACAAATTTCTCTATAAATGAGTTCTTCTTGGTTATACTATCTTCTCACATAAACTTTTATCCTATATTTCCTTCAAAGCACTTGCATCAAATGGATAAGGGCAAAAGGCCACAAACCAGTGTCTACAACCCCTGGGCTAAGAAAGAAGCTGAGCGACAGAAGTTAAGGGCTTCGCTTCAACAGGAATGTGAACAACACTCATTCATGAAAAAGATGCGAATTTTAAGAGAAGGGAGGAGAGAAAGGGAAAAGACTGTGTCCGAACTAAGGAGGAGATATTTAATTTCGACTTCTACAATGATGATTTGGCGAATGAGTTTGTTGCTTGTCGTAAAAAGCTAGATGCAAATTTGAAAGATAAAAAGATCTAAGATGAGGAATGGTGTCGTCTAGTGGGAGAGATGCAGCTTCTGATTCACCAAAAATACGAGGAACTGTTGGATGTTGAGGAGGCGGAAATTGGAAAGTATGTTGAAGAATATGAAGCAAGAGAACGTCAAATTCCTCCAGAAAATTAAGGATCGTGGCGACAAGAATTAAGTGGTTGGCCTAAGACAAATTTAAGAACTTGTACCATGTCTGTTGATCTTATTTTCAAATTGTTGTGTCATTTTTTCTTATGTAATGTATTATGAAATTTCCGTGTTCTTGTCACTTTCGGACCTTAAAATACTATATTTCCACCTAATATTTTTTCAAGTTTTTTGGCTTAGGCAAAAGCAAAACGTCAATACTTTAATACGGAACAAAAAGAACGAAAAAAAGCTTGTACAAGTATGTTTTCTATGCCCCTCAACATGACTCCACAAAGGAATTGTTAGGAATTTGATGTGGAGTTGCCATGTTCGGACCAAAAAATAACATAGTTAGACATAATAATTTTTGGAGATTTTCGTATTGTACCAAAATAGGACGAGAGCCTGCAATTTCGTACACGAAACGAAAATGACACGATAATATCGTGTTTGTGTTTACCTTTTCAGTACGCGAACACGAAAATACACGAACACGAAATTACATGGGTAAATTTAGTGTCGGTTTTGGGTTTATCCTTGAGTACATGACACGAAACGAAAATATATGAAAAACATAAATAATTAAATAAATAATTTAAAATTATATAAATACATATTATAAATAAATGTTGTATATTTAATTTTTAAAGAAAGAATATAAAAAATAGTTTAAAATTTAAGTTTAACAAGATTTGACCATACTTAACTCGTTATAAAATTATTAATTTAAGAGTCAACAAGTAAAAATTTGCTAACAAAGGGTTGGTGCAGTGGTTGAGGTCGAGTTCGACTCCTGACCGGTGCGTGTGTTCAACTATCAAAAAAAAAAAAATTAACCGAAAAATTAAATATTTAAATTTATTTATATATTTATAATATTTTTATTGTTATTTAAAACTACACGAAATACGACACAAAACGTACACGAAATAAAGGTATACGAACACGAAACGACACGAATTCTTAATGAGTCGTGTTTGGGTTTAGAATTCATGTACACGAAACACAAAGATACAACGACACGAAAGTATGCGATACAAACGAAATGCCAGGTCTAAGTAGGACGTAAATTCTTTAATACGGAGCAAAAAAAACGAATAAATTTTATTTGCAAATACATTTTCCAAGCCTATTAAAATGACTACTAGGGAAGTATAAAAATAGTTCAAAATTAAGCCAACTACTGGAACCAAAAAAAAAAAATCAATAGAATTCGCCACTTCAAGTGGCGTTTACTTTTTAATTTTTTTTCTTTACGCGTTTTCTATTGTAACCCTCAGCTATACCATATTTGAAAACTCGCGTTCAAGTGTACTAGAAACGAAATTTCTATAGAAATGAACAAGAGCCTCAGGAACAGGATTAAGTACAACCTCCTTAAAAGGCTAGCGGTTTTGTCTAAATTTAATAGCTAGAATGTAGGTCTTACAACTATTTTGTGAATGCACCCATCTGCACTAGGACCTTACATATGACGTCTGTCTTATCGTGCTAAAGGAAAAGAAGCAAGTATAATTATAGCATCATAAAGCAATTTTTCTACCTATAAAGTCTGATTACTAAAAACTCTATTTCTTTCATTCCATCTACTAGATTAACTGTAGGAATAAGGTTTATGAATTATTAAAGGGTTAAAACCAAGAATGCAGTAGAATTGATAAAAAGAAAGAAAGAGAAATAATAACACCCAGTTCTGATATATTAGATAAAGAATAGAAGTTTACCACCCATTCCGTCAAAGCTTTTTTGTCTATCTGTCCTGTTTCAGCTATATCTATCAGAGGAAACACAAGATCGACCTCCTCCTTAAGCATGAATCTCCTCAGATCTACTTCATCAATGTACCTAAGGATTGTACATGTACAATCGAAAAAAATTAAGACAACTGCAGTCTGCAGATAAAAGAAATAGAGTAAGAAACACTCTCAAGATAAATTTGCTTACTTGGAACCAGGCTGAGCCACATTGCTGTATATGTGGTAGGCAGCTGCAATTGCTTCCATCTCATTAGTTATCTCTTTGTCAGTCTGTTCATTGTTACCGTAATAATCAGTATCATCTAGGGAACTGGAAATGGTGGACAGCCCTGAATTAGAAATTACATCAACCAATATCTTCATAGTCCAAGCAGAAACTTTTTCTTGTTTAATCTGGTGCAGTTTGTTTATGTCAATCACCGCCTTCTTGGTATCCTCTTTCCCTGGCTTACCTTTCTTCGTACTTCGGAAACTAAATTGACTCGCACTGTTTGCTCTTCCTAGCACCCCAGCCGACTCCAGAAGCGGAGGCCCTGATAGGATCTGGAGAACATATTGATGGAAGATTGATTCTTGAACTCTATCAAAGAACGTGTTTACATGGAAAGAAGAAGCCAACATCTTAAGAAGCAATGTCTTAAAGAGCCACAAGAATGAGCAAATAAGCACAGAAACAATAGTCCACGTGATATAATCATGAACCCGTGTTGCAGTGGCTGATCGATGAACCCCATTGTTGAACAACGAAAGCCAAGTAATTAGAATCAATGTCCACCAAAGACATACCTGGGCACTCTTCTTTAAGCCGTGAACGAAATACAATACCTTCTTTTTGAACAAATAGTTCATTTCAATTACCAACACCACAAAATGCATAAACCAAGTAGTGAATAACATACCAGAAAAAGTAACCATAACAAGCAAATTCCATTTCCACAACTCCAAACCCCATATCTTAGTATGCTCCAATTTATCAATGGTCAAGCACGAAATCAAACTTCCCAAAATCACCAGAAACACTAACCATTCAATCAAAACCTTAATTTTCACCTTTTTATACTTCAACTTGTTTCGGTTACTAACTTTTTTGTAAATCTCTTCATCATCATCCACCATAACACCCCCAGGAGACGCCATCAAAGGCGTCCTAGGAGTATTCATCGAAACATTCCTATTCATATCCTTGAATGAATTATGAGCAGAAGCAGCTCTACTATTAGGCGAGGCCTGAGTAGACATATTTCTAGCAGGCGAATTACCACTAGATTTTAAACAATCTTGCATAAAAGAACTATCTTCTTCAAGCATATATGACTCAACTGAAATAGGCTGTTCTCCAAATCTAGACTTGGGTTTCGAGTACACTGACCTGGCAAGTGCTTTCCGCGGAGCTGTAGTTTCCTTTGTTGGAATTTTAGGAGGCCTATTGGGACTTGGAGCAAACCTAGCATTGTCAGGGGAAGGAGTTCCCATTGGTGCAAACATCACACCTTCCAAATGGGAATCACCCGAAAGCCTGCGTGGCGAGTTCTTGACATCTTTTTCTTGGCCAGAGACCATGACAACAACATCACCACTTTTCTTGGTTTCAAGCATACTTATTTCCCCATTTTTTGAATTACCAACATTTGCAGCCATTATATCCCCTACCAAAACAAAGATCAAACAGATTCTATAATCTTTACACAAACAGTGCTAAAAAGGGTAACAAAAAAATTACTAAGTAGGGCCTCATATCATACAAGAACAGAACAAAAAAGGGTAAAAATTTTAATTTCACACTAGCACTTGACTAGTAAAATGAAAATTAAATCACATCTTGGACTACTTGAGTCTTGAGCTGTCCATTGCTATTAACCACATGTATGTATATTAAACTCAACAGTTGATAAACAATAGCAGTAAGCAAGCTAGAAAGCCATTAATATATTACTGTAAATACATATATGATACATGGACAGATAGATACACACACAAACATTATTGTACTAGTTTGAGGTTGAGTTATAAAAGTGTCACCATAAACAAACAAACTAAAAGAACATGATACAATGAAGTGGGCTAGCTTATTATATATTTGGAAAAGATATTGTAAGTACAAGAGTGGTGGATTCTTACCGGACGGTGAGTCTCCGGGAACTGAAATTGAGACTGTTTCGAACTAGTTCACTAGACCAACACACACATGTACATATGTTATACTCTTATGTCCGAAAATAATGATTAATGCAGGTGAGAACGTGACAATAATGTTTATTTATATTCAATTTTGCTCGTTTCGAAACGAGAAAATAAAAATAATTGATAGAAAGGGTAAGATTTTTTGTAGCCTAAAGTGGAACTGTATATTATTTGAATAAAGAATTCCAGTTGTTTTTTGTTTGTATTACTTTGTCCAGTTCGTTGTATTTCATTCCAAAAGCATTGATTAAGACTTAAGAGGGTTCAAAAATGTCGTATTCATGAATTATACAACTCGAGCATCTCCGATGGGAGAGACTAGTTAGGTAAAATTCAAAATTAATTACCATAAATAATAATTATAAAGAATGTGTAAAAAAAATTGTACTCCAATGGGACAAAACCCTTATCTATAATTATAGATAATCTCTTAATGTTGGCTATATTTGTCGAACCTCTAGAGACCTGTACTAAATTGCCACATCACTTATTTCTATATTAAAATTATATATTCCATTAATAACAACTTGAAATATTAATTACATATCATTTTTAAAATATAGTCAATCATTATAGCCAATACCATCGGAACACAATGTCTTACAGGTTCGACAAATTTTACATAATCAATATTTTATGTAATTTAGCCAATCATTTTTAGCTAATGCCAATGGAGATGCTCTCACATTGGAGAATTTTATATTTTACACGCATGATAATATATTTTATATTACTTTTGTATCTTTGCACATATAATAGAAAGCATGCCTAGTCTAAAATGGTTGCTGAAAAACAGATGAAGTGGGAAAGACACAACCCAACTGAGTTTGAAAAATACTACCAAAAGAAAACAAATTTATGATTACAAATCGGGTTTTATTAATTAAATAACAATAATAAAATTAATAAAAATGTATTGTAACGTGGTTCAGCTTCGTTTGAGTTGTATGGTTTCGAGAGCAAAGTCGTTAAATATAAAATAGTAACGTCATATCATTCCATCCATTTATTAACATTTTAAAATAAAATATTTAACACGCATTTTAATGTAAATTTTAATGATAGTTGCTTAATTTATTTTTGAATTTTTTTTTATAAAAATAGCTCTCTTATTTTTATACCCAAAAAAAAATTAAAAATAAGTTATGAAACTATCCTTAAATTTCACCTTAAAATGTGTGCCAGAAAGTGACAGAAGTGTTAACAATTGGGTG
This sequence comes from Kitagawia praeruptora, assembly GCA_037693485.1. Lineage (NCBI taxonomy): Eukaryota > Viridiplantae > Streptophyta > Magnoliopsida > Apiales > Apiaceae > Kitagawia > Kitagawia praeruptora. Next base: position 135,488,822 of record CM075347.1, read on the forward strand.
GGATGGAAGGAGTATAAACAACTTTTTGAAAATACTACAGTAAACTTCGATAAATAAATATTCGATAAATAAATAATTTTATTAAATGAATAATTTTTTCCAATCACAACATAGTAAAAATAATGTATTTTTGATCTTGATAAATAAATAAATTTAACTAATGAATAAAATTTTTCGACTTTAATACGAGCATATTCATTCATAGACGTTTAACTATACAGACTCCGTAATATCTTTTGTAGGCTAAGTACTGTACAGTCAACATTTGGAATTCACACGTGCTCTATTGTGTAGAATATCGATTTTATCAAATTTTGTCATAGACATCATTATGTCCTATCTACTTTTTTACTCCCTCCGTTCCGATAACTACTTTGACTTTGAGATTAAGAAAATGTATTAAAAATAGAGTAAAGTTAATTGAAAAGTGGGTAAAATGATGGGACTTATCAATAGCTAATATTCCGTAATAGATTTGAGATAGTGGAGGAAAATAGTGGGTGTAATGGTGTTTTTTATTATTAAATATGAGATAGTGGAGGAAAGTAATGGGTGTAATAGTAAAAAATAGTGTTAAAAAATAGTACTCCCTCCGTCCCTCATGGTTGTTTACATGGGGATGGACACGGAGACCAAGAAATTGTGTAAAAAAATGAGTAAAGTTAGATGAAAAGTGGGTAAATTGGTGGGACCTATTAATATTTAATTATAAATTTGAGATAGTGGAGAAAAGTTAGAAACTTACTATTTTTGGAATGTAAAGAAATAAGAGGGACACCCCAAAATAGTAACTGTAAAAAAATGAGAGGGACAGAGGAAGTAAGTATATTATGTTCATTTTTTTGGGACGTACCAAAAAGGAAAGAGGTTCACATAAAATGGGACGGAGGGAGATTTCTGTTTTTAGATATTTTTTCCATTTTTTTATATTTCAAATTTTTTTAAAATATTAAAATTTTAAAATAATAAAATTAATTATATTCACTACTTTCTTTCATTATATTCACTTCATATATTGATTATTGATTAATTTCATATATCATTTTTTTTACTTATTGTATACATTTTCATATATAAATAAATGAAAATGAAATGAATGGAGACTCCATAATAATTTGTGCATGCTATAACAAATTTAAATTTCACAAGAATTTTTTTATCAGATCATGTAAACGTTTTCCACGACATACATGAGTATATTTAATAAAGTCTAAAATTCAAAAAAAAAAAAAAAAAAACACGACCCCGCACTAACTTTATTATTCATAATTCATAAAGCAGCGCCCTGAACCCTAGACAACTAGTAGTACATTCCAGTGTTCCTTCCTTTTTCATGAATATCCACCATTTCTACCTTTTTCTTTGTGTATATATAAAGTTATTCTTTTCTTTTTTTAATACTAATAGCGTCCATCTTGTTCAAAGTTATTTGTCCTTTATAATGATGACCTGCATGTTTACTTTATTATATTGTTTTTTTTTTTTTTTGAAAATTATTATATTGTTGAATTAGGATAGAAAATATCTTAATGTGAACAGTAGTTTTTTCTTTTTGTAAAGCTTAGTCAGAAGTTAGGTTTTTTTTAATACGAAGGCGTTGAAATAAAATTAACACTGAAGATGTCGAAAAAAACGTTTTAAGTGTGAGCCGTGAGGTTTGAAATGGCAAAGCACAGTAATTTTCTGCTCAGGCGTGATTTCTTTGAATTACAGTTAAATCTCGATAAATGAATATGTTCGGGATCGAAAATTTTTATTCATTAATTGAGATTATTCATTTATCGAGATTAAAAATACATTATCTTTATTATGCTAGGAGCGGAAAAATTTATTCATTTAGTAAAATTATTTATTTATCAAATATTCATTTATCGAGTTTCTATTGTATTACACTTGAAAAATGGTGATTAAGGATGTTTGGGTAGAAAAAGATAGCTTAATTCCCATCATTTGGTCAGTGTTGAGTTACGATTTGCAAGAAATTTTTTCGTATTTTGATACCATATTAAATATCAGTAAAATTCAAAATCCCAACATAGCCCAATCAGACATGCAACATTCGGAGCTGAAATTTTTAACAAGATTTTCAACAAATTTACCGACTTTCAACTTTCGATGCATGTGTTGAGCATCGTAGTAAACTTAAATACTAGCAAAACCTTGGGATATGTTAGCACGGCCGGTTACTTTAGATAGTACTACAACTTACGCGAACAGTTTTTGTACTTCCATTTAAAAAGAAGATCGATGTTCAGGAACACACGATAGTCAGGTTTGAACATGCACTGGTTGCCTACTCACTTCTATTTTCTACCCGCCACTATCTCTTTATCTGTATATTACAATTGTAACAACTTATTTTCGTCTAACTGAACCTTATTCCTTTTTGGGTACCAAAAAAATGAATCTATTATACTTACTATTTTTTAACATTATTTTTCACTATTACACCCCCTATTTTTCTATTTTATACTCCTTTAAATACTATTACATCCACTATTTTTCTCCATTATCTCAAATCTATTATTAAATATTAATAGGTCCCACCACTTTACCCATTTTTCAATTAATTTTACTCTTTTTTTTGCTACATTTTCTTAATGTCGGTGAAAATCAAACCCATTCACATAATTTGAGACGGAGGGAATATATGTTTATAATTAATTAATGTTATTATTTTGTTTGTTCTTCTTGTTTGTACTGCACACACTGGATAATATTGCAGATGTGTAATTGTGTACAGAAAGAAAGTTTCCAACAAGCTGTCTCGCTTACTTTCTGTGCCCTGTTTTACTCTTTGTTATTACGTTGAAAACTTTAATTTTAAAATCTTTATTACTATTGTTTTTCTCAAGTCACAGTTCTAGGCCCATAACTTTGTTATTTTGTACTCCTATTTGTTTTGATACATTTACATGAATAAATTAAAACTATTAACATATGCGAAATAGGTTTACAAGAATTATTAAACTTTTCAGATAAATAAGAGAAAATTTAGGAATGGATTATTTAACATATAGAGAGCAATTATGTAATAAATCACTGGTTAAGAGGAATTAATAAATATTACACATGATTTAACAAAAAAAAGAAAGAGAGAAGGATCAAAATGGATCATTTTCAAGGATGTTGGCCCTCATCTATTCCATAAATGCGGCATCTCGTCTGCCGTAACATATTTTTCAAAAAATTCCACATGTTATGCTAGTATTTTGTATGCCACATTAACTATATTTCGGAAGATGGTCTGCCGCATTAGCCTGATGCTGCATGCCGCATTAGGCGCATGATACGGCAGACGAAGTGTCGCATTATGTGTTACGATAGACTATGTAGAATATTCATGAAGTATTTTGGATTGCATTTCTGAAATTGGGTAGACAGGATCATGAAAATTTTTCATTGAAAATGAGGCATTTTGAACCATCACCCAAAAAATAAAAAGATTTGTTTTTATAAATATCCAAGTCCAGGACTCCTTTTCTTTTTTTGCAAAAAATACCTTTTTTTAAAAAAGGATATTTTACGAAAACACAAACTTTTATAAAATACCTTACACAACCAAATGCCAACTATGCAACTACATGCAACATAATCACGTATGTAAATTCAACTTTTAAAATTTTCAAAATCCAACCAATTATTTTTCAAAATTATGTAAAAACAAGTTACATTTGATTGATTTGATTGTAGAACGTATTTTTACAAATATTTTATAATAATTGGTATCTTCGCAAAATTTTCTTTGAAAAAAATATTTTTACAAATATTTTGAGAAAATGGTAAAATCACAAAAAAATATTATAGTTTTTGTAAATACCCAAAAATTACACATCTATACTATACTTACTATATTATAATAAGTAAAAGGGATATAATTTGTAGTTTGGTTACCCCTCATTTTTTGTTATCCGCATTTACAACCGTTAGATCTTCAACTCAAATAGATAATAACCGTTAGATATAACAATACTAAAAGTTGGAGGTCTAAGGTTCGAATCCCGCCAACAACATTTTAATATAAAATTAATACTATATTATGTTATTGTTGTGGAATAAAAATTAGGGTTATTAAATTGCGGCTAGGGTTCGTGAGATTCGTGCTTTAATGGCTGCGCTTATGTTTCGTGACCTAATTCGGGTCCTCACAAGATGTCTACGTATCTCAAAGTTGAGAATCAAGCCAAAACGTAGTTCTTGAGATGAGGGGTCTGATCCTTTATATAAGCTGTGGAAGCCTTAGAATCGTAGTAGGGTTTGGAGACTTGGTGGACAAGTCACCGTCTTGAGGAAAGTTCTGGACTCTTTCCTTGTAGGAATTAGTTTCCATGTCGAATTAGGTGCCTTGGAGGCTACTTCTTATCCCAAGGTTATTCTAGAACGTCCCTTGATTCTAGAACGTTCACAGTTTGTGGATCAGGCCCATGTTAGAAACAAGCTTATATCGGGCGTCCCCGGTTTGGTATGTTCTTTGGGCTTAATCATTAATTACGAATTTAATGCCCAACTAGGGTTTCAGGCCTCATTAATGAGCCAATAAATGTGACATTAATTATGTCTTTAGAGATTATTTTTCACCCATATCATTTGCCCCCCAACTTCTAGGAAAACTTTATTTCGTAGAAGTTTAAGGTCACATCGACCCTGCCCGGGTATCGTCTTATAGTAAAGTGTGGAGCGACCTACACATTCACAATGACTAAAATTCTTTCCCAAGTTAATACTTAAGAAGGTTAAACGTTCCTTGGCCTCTCAAATCTTTTTCTTAAGATTTCTGGGCCTTTCGGGAATAGGATTAGTGTCGTTCTGAGCTCATAGACACTAATCCAAGTGCAATTCGTGCATAGGATCCTTTATCATAAATTTATTAGTGATTTATTTCCCTCAACTTATCTAAGTTGGGGTTAATATCAGGCGGTCGTTGCTCATAAGCCTTATAAAGGCTAATCTTTGAGCAAAAGACGCTAATTCGGCCCTAATCGGGGCTAAACAACCCTAAACGGGGCTATAAAGGCCTTAATAGAGGCTAGCTAACTCGTACTTAATGTAATTACTACTAGGATATCCATTCTTAACCTTAAGATAGGTTAATATTCGAGTGGAAATCCTTAAACGTCGCTAAACGAGGTTAATCACCCCTTAACTGCGATTAGTGAAATCATAACCTCAAAATTTGAAGTCAAGCTCATATTGTAGAGATTTTTATAATTTCCTTGACGGTAAAAGAATCACGTGAAAATACCCATTTTTGAGCGTTATAGAGCCAAATGAAATCAGCTAAGGGTCCAGGTGTTCGAAACACCTGGACCCATTTTCCCCCCATATTTCTGCTCGGCCTACCCTGGTCGGCCATTTGGCCAAGGGTTTCTGGGACCCACCCAAGACTATAGAGAATTTAATGAGCTTCGTGTGGACAGTAAGATCGTCCAAATCCGATATCCGGAGCTCGAGATATGGCCCAAACAGCGTGGACAGCCCGAAGGTGTTTTCAAACCCTCCTTAAGAGTTTTGTAGTAACTTGTTCTCAAATGAATCACCTTGATTGCTTGAAACTTCATGTTATTAAACCCTCAATCTTTCAATTATGTTTGAATCATAGATTCGCAGCTGATATTGGTTGGCTGAGGGGTGTTTCGAACACGCCAAGGGTTTCTGGTTTTCAAACCAGACCTGATTTTTCAACACCCCTAACACTTCTAACCTCAAATTTTGAAGTTGATCTTATATGATAGGGATTCTTATAATCTCCTGGTTGGGGAAAGAATCAAGTGAATATACCCATTTTTGAGTTGTCTAGGCAAGAAATACAGCCTTCTGGAATAGGTGTTTCAAACACCTTCCCGATTTTCAAACACCCTCCTGGTTTTTCAACACCCCTATCATTTCTAAACTCAAATTTTGAAGTTGAGCTTATATGATGGGGATTGTTATAATCTCCTGGTATGAAGAAGAATCTCATGAAAACATGCATTTTTGAACGTTTTGGAGGCAAAATATATACCACCTCTAAGCTGGTCTTCAAACCAGACCTTGTTTCAAATAAGGTCATTTTTTCAAGTTCAAAGAATCACTTGGGCACCTACATAGCCTTATAGAGGACCTTGTAAGGTTCATGAATCTCGAATTTGAGGCCAAACAGAGCATTTTTTAGCGTTCGGGGGCCAAATGAAGTCGTTCAGGGGTCCAGGTGTTCGAAACACCTGGACATTTTTTCTCCCATCCTTCTAGTCGGCCATTTGGAAAAGGGCACCTGGTCGGCCATCCCAGGTGTTCGAAACACCTGGACAATTTTTTTTTTTGTTTTTTTAATTTTGGCCAAAATTTGACCATTTGACTTTTAACCTTGACTTTGACCAAAACCAAATCTTTTCTTTAGCCTTCCCCTTTGTTTTTAGAGGGAGTTTGCCACACCTTGGTTGGTTTTGTGACCCTTGATCTCAAACAGCTTGTATTTTGTCGAAAAAGGCATGGTACGTACTAAAACGTCCGTAACTTTTGACACGTTACTCCAAATGAGACCCACGATATATCAAATCAAAGGTATTTCGGAGCTCTAGGTCCTTTAAATACCGTTTATCTTATTGGTCCCATTTTTTGACCCCAAAAAATGTCATTTAAGGCACTTTTGAAGCCAAAATAGTTTTTCTCGAGGTATTTTTAGTATCCGTGCGTATATTTGGGAGACCATCAGGGTTTAATCCTTTATTCAAAACCTTGAATTCATTTGTGGTGGTGGTTTCACTAGTACAGAATAGGCTTTTAGCGTCGGTCAAAATAGGCATTAGGCGTCGGTTATTGGGCGTAGTATATGAAGGCGACACTATAGGTATAGGCCTATGGCGTCGGTTAATTGGGCGACGCATATGATGTACTAATAGCGTCGGTTATTTAAACAACCGACGCCTAAAAGTTGCTAATAGCATCGGTTACCTAAAGAACCGACGCATATTGTCTTACTATTAGCGTCGGTCAATTAGATAACCGACACATAAAAACAGGTTATAGGCGTCGATCACTTAAACAACCGACGCTTAAAATCTATTATAGGCGTCGGTCATTTAAATAACCGACGCTTAAAGTCAGGTTACAAGCGTCGGTCATTTCAACAACCGACGCTGAAAGTCAATTTTTTTAAAAAAAAAATGAAAATTGCAATTCTGTTATGAAACAATACAATTTCAGAAACAATTTAGCCCATATCAAAACACCAAATTATATATAAAATCAATCTATACATGATACATAATCACGATTGAAACATAATTAATAAACAATATATCAAACTACTCTACATTGTACAACTTCTTCCTCCAATTCAGCATCTTCTTCATCAACTTCTTCCTCCAAATCAGCATCATCTTTGTCTTCATTAACATCAATATCACTACCCTCATTAGCACCATCTTCCACATGCACAACTTGTTGTAGCAAGCATTCATTGTTACCATCTTTCTGCCACTGACACAAAACAGAGGATTTCAACTGCAAAAAGGCATCAAAATTTTGTAGAGAAAAAAGTTAATCATTAAGTGCAATACATAAAAAAACACATGTAAGAGAAAAAAATTAATCATTAAGTGCAATACATATTTCCTATAGGCCCAGTCAGATACATATTTTACATGTAATATACATAGATAAGAAAACACCAGTGCTATCATCATAATTGAATCTCTGCCCTCCCCTACCCTAAAACCACTAGCAGCAGCAACCACATTACGGTCCCTAAAACCCCTAAATAAGAAAGTTTATCCACAGACATACATAAACAAGATGGCTTCACTTCAGTAAAGAATGATAATGTCATGGCAGACAATTTACATAAAAATACACCCTAAGAAACTTAAAGTGAAATCATATACACGCACGCACAGAGAGATCTGACATAAACTTAAATGGAATCAATTGTTTCCATTTACTGAATCATTAAGAAAGAGAAAAGAAGAGAGAAACATATATGTACGTACCTGATAAATGCCTTCATATTGTTATAGATAGACCTGCCTTCACCAACAACAACAATTGTACTAAAATTCTCATATGCTAAAACCATGTCAGAAGCTTCCTTGGCAACCTGAAACAGATAATGATGGAGATGGCATAAATTAGAAGATTTAACAAAATCCCAGGGGGGAGAGAGAAACCCTGAATGAGGGTTCCCAATACACATAATGCATTCGATGACATTTCACGAAGGCTTTGTAAGACAGCTTTCCTAGCATTCTGGTCAAGCTCTATTACAGAACCATCATAATTGTATAAAAGAGCTTCTTTCCAACAAGTAATTGTTTAATACAGTGAAGATGAATTTATCAAGACATCTTTTAATTGTCGGTTTGATTTTAACAGGCCTTTCAATTGATCTACAAGCTTCTTGGTTAAATATTGACCACTAATGTGCACCAGATAATTAAGAAACATCCAGAGAACCAAACTACAGAAAGAAAGACTACCTCAGTTGATTTGCATAATGATCCAGCCTCCTCTAAGTTGCTTTAAGATCTTCGGACCTAGCTGATGCAAACTTTAAAGTTAGCAGATGATTCTAGTAAAAGAGGTAACATTTCCTATAAAGTAATCTGATGGTGACAACAGAAAGAAAGACTACCTTAGTTAAAGTATGTTAAACCGCGCTTCAACAAACTTTCGTATGTGCTCATAACATTTATCCTTGTAGCCCATTCTTTGGACTGAATATGAAGAAGCACTTTTAGGGGGCTTTAAAAGGCACATGTAAGAACATAACAGATTGCAACTTCTACAGCTTAACCATAATACTTGTATTTTAAACCAACAACTGGGAGGTAACAAGTTAAACCGTATTTTTTAAAATGTTCCCAAAGCAATAATTACCTAATTCAACACTAAACAAACAGAAAGGTAACAATAACTACCGAAAAAATACAGTTTGGATAAATAGGGGAGCCGTAGGAGAAGGTTTCATGACTCTAAAACATGCGAGCCTCGCTAAGAGTCACAGTACTAGGCCTAACTTTCGCTGTCGTTGTTCCTCTGCCTCTCATATATCATTTAAATTAGTTTCACATCACATCATTAACTAAAACTAAAACCCAAACTTAAATTATTCAAATATTATAACAATAAACCTATTATTGGCGAAGTGGTACTTCTTGCTCTCGGGAGTTCCTTGTGAAAATAATCATAAGCAAACAAACTTTAATTTGTATGTATACTGGAATATTAGTCTACTACACAGAACATATAAATAATGTACAATTAAAATTAAAACTTCACTAAATTATATGAAATGCACAATTTCAAAATACAAACAATAATGGAAAAATGCACAATTTTCAAATATAGACAGTATTGAAAAAATTATAGTAAATGAAACGGAGAGGGAGGGAGAGAGAGAGAGAGAGAGAGAGAGAGAGAGAGAGAGAGAAATAAAGGTAGAAGGATGGAGGGAGAAAGAGGGAGATGGAAATACCTGGAATTGAACTAAGATAAAGCATGAAGATGGAGATGTACTGAGACTCCGGCTTCTAATTAGGGCTAGAAAAAATTGACTCGGAGCTTCTAATCCGCGAAACACAGTTCAGTCGGAAGAATTCAGTCTACTATTAGTACGAGTAATGAAGATGGAGATGTAGTTCATTGAAATTAGGGCTCACTGGACGTGGTGCCGTGGTGGTAAGGTCGTAAGGATATGAAATTGGGGATCCTTGTTTTAGTTCACTTCTGAGTTAAATATGATTGTGATAATTTTTCCCTTATTTTCAGTTTTTTTAATGAAATATCACATGAGGTGTAAAGGTATATAATGGGTTCCGTTTTTCTTTTTACATATCTAACTAGATTTTAATTTTTTTAAATTTTATGTAAAACTATTTTACAATTTAAAAAAATAATTAATAAATAGTTACAATATTTTATAAATTATTCCAAATAACATTTTGTAAAATTTATCATAATATAAATAAAAAAATGTTCCTTATAATAATATGAAATTTATACAATTTTTTTCATCAAATATTATTACTTTTTCCCGTATAATTGAACAATACAAAAGTTTAAAATTAATTCAAATTCAACTACGCAAAACTTTTTAAAAACAAGTATTCTACATATTTTGCAATTAGTACTTGAAATATAAAAAAACATCAATTTACCTTAATTTAAAAATTGATTGTGTAGTCTAAATTGTGGTTTTTGACTTTGTTGTTGATCTAAACTACAAAGAAAAAGAACGAAATTTCAAATGATTTTATTATTTTATGCATGATAACATTATTCGATTATATTTACATATAAATATGACTGTCTATTCAACCTGTAATAATATAAAATAATAATTTTTAATATTTGAATTGCAAAACTTAAAAAAAAATTAGATTCAAACATCTACTATACTTCTTATATAACATTTAATTGCATATCATCTTTGAGTATTCTATTTCTAATAAAATTTTTATTTAAATAACTTTCTTATAAATTCAAGGATAATTTTTATTTATTAAAATTTAAAATATTTTCATTCAAGAAAAAATATGTTGCAATAATTATTAATTGGGCTTAAAAAATTATTGATCAGGAGGTCTTAGTCATGTGTGCAGCTAGTGGATGCAGGCTTTGAATTAGTTTTGGGCTGAAGTGGGCTTCAATCTTAACGACATTTGCAACTGTACAAATTAGACTTTTGGCGTCGGGTAAACTATGTTTAAGGCGTCGGCAAAAAGTGACAACACATGTAGTATAACCTTATGCGTCGGTGATAGGTGGACCGACACATAAAATAATACTCTATAGCGTCGGTTCAAAAAAGACCGACACTAAAAGTGACTTTAGGCGTCGGCATTTACATGCCCGACGCAAATAACTATTTTGAGCGTCGGTTAAACAAGACAACCGACGCCAAAGGTTCAGCTCAAATGACCTTATGCGTCGGTTAAGCTTATAACCGACGCCTATAATATGTTTAGGCAACGGTTTCCTAAAAAACCGACGCCTAAAGTGCGGCGCATAAAAGCATTTTTGTACTAGTGTTTCCAACAACCTTGAAGTTCTTTTGTTCTTGCCCCCCCTTGTTTTCAAACAGAGGAGGTCTTACTTCTTCGTTGCTTATATCGGGGACTCCCTTGTTTTCAACACCTGACTTCAAGTCTAGGATACTTTGGTTGGTTTTTTATCTTTGATTTTGACTCAAGGACCCTAAATCTCCTGATTTTCAGGCCTTGAATTCAAACAATCGGCTTGATTTAAGGTAAACAGCCTTGTTGGCCACCAAGGCTTAGAGTTTGTGTTAGGATTTGAAATTCAAGACTTTAAGTGTGGAATTACAAAGGACCTCGTGTAGAGGAGATCTTCAATCAATGCATATCTCAATGCTCTCACTGATAGTTTTCGTGCCTCCAAGGCATTACCAGGGAGCATACCAGTCTCAAGATGAGCTTTAATGGGGGGCCCATCCAGTAACTTCCAACGTCGATGGGCGTCAACAACCTGCGCTCTATAGTGGGGGTCTCCAAGACCTGAAGTGTAACTCTCGATTTCAGACGAGGCAAATTTAAACAAGGCATCGGCCGTCATATATATTCTCTTTTCTAGAAATGAATTCAAGGTGGCATTCCTTGAATCGTACCAACTGTGATTTTACAATCCTCAGGTATTTCAACATCGTTTCATCTTTGGCTTCAAAATGGCCATCTACTTGGGAGACTACCAATGTTGAACCTCCACAGATTTTAAAGTTCTTGACCCTCAGGGCTGGCCAAGCCTGAATTAGCTATCAAGGCTTTATACTCTGCCTCATTATTGGTCATTGAAAAATCCAACTTCAAAACATATTCAATCTGTAGGACTAAAACAGCTTCACTTATTTTTGTTTTTGATGCCTCATCAAAATATAGCACCCAATGCTTCATCATTCTCTCCCTCTTGGGGTGCCTCATCCTGCCCTTGCTGGGGTGTTATCTTGCCCTTGCTGGGGTGTTGTGCCTTCCTACCCCCGACTTCTTGGTTGCCAATGGTACATTCAACCACGAAGTCAGCGAGTGTTTGTACCTCAATTGCAATTTGAGAATTGTACGTGATATCAAATTATCCGAGTTATTTCCCATCTAATTAATCTTCCACTAGCCCTCGGGCTGTGTATGATGTTTCTCAGTGGCTGGTCCGTCAGGACTTCAATCTTATGTGCCTGGAAGTACGGTCGTAGCTTCTTCGAGGCTGTTACTCATGCCAAAACAAACTTCTCAATGGGGGAGTAATTTAACTCAGCTCCATGCAACACCTTACTCACATAGTAGATAGGTTCCTGAACCTTGTTATTCTCTCGAATGAGGATGTCACTCAATGCTTGTTTAGATACTGCCAAATACAGATATAGGGTCTTTTCGGGACTAGGTTTTGCCAACAACGGGGCTTCAGCCATGTATTTTTTCAGTTGTTCGAAGGCCTCTTGGCTTTCAGGTGTTCACTCAAAGTTCTTCACCTTCTTCAATGCTTGAAAGAAAGGCAAGCACTTATCACCAAATTTGGAGAAAAATCTCCTTAAGGTTGCAACTCGGCCTATCAACTTATGTATGTCTCGTATAGAGCGGGGTGGTTCCATATCCAAAATCGCTTTGATCTTATCAGGGTTGGCCTCTATGCCTTTTTTGGAAACCATCAGACCCAAAAATTTTTTTGATCCAACGCCAAAAGCACACTTGGCTGGTTTCAACATCACCTTGTGGTGCCTCAGCACTTCGAATGCCTCTCTGAGGTGCTTAATATGGTCTGCCTTGAATAGGCTCTTGACTAACATGTCATCTACGTAGACCTCCATGATCTTCACGGTCAAGGGTGCAAAAATCTTGCTTATTAGCCTTTGGTAAGTGGCTCCTGCAGACTCCTCATCTTGGGTTGACATCAACCTAGAGTTTCTAAAACAACCTTTCTTAGCTCGGTTGGTCGTCATGGCTTCAATGTTTGTCTTGGTTCCTGGGGCTTTTCGGGCGGCCTCTCGACTGGCATGTGCTCAGCCTAGTCGTTGTTTGAGCGTTGAATGTCGATGTTCGAATGTGGAATGTTGATGTTCAAAATCAAGGGTTTTCAACCTCAAGGAAGTTCTTTAAACTCTAACCTTAAAGTTTGGATTTTAATGAAAGTGAGCATATTGGACTACCATCACATGGTTTCAAGCCAAGTTTTGGGTGTTTTAAATTACCAAAACATCTATCAGAGCTGCCGGTCCAAGACCAGAAGGTTTCTGGTCGGCTGAAGCCCCTCTAGAGCCTCTGGTCGGCTCCTTAAGGTCGGATGAAGGCCTTATTGGCTTCTGGTCGGCTCCTTAAGGTCTTGAACCTTCCCTAGGAGGTTTTCAATCTCCATTTCAGGGTTGATATTCAAGTGTTCAACGCTGGTGTTCAGATGTTCTACGTTGGCGTTCTGGATCGAGAATCCAAAATTTTAGATTAGTTTTCAAGTTTTGACTTGGAATTTCAAACTTTGGATCTTGATCGGAGGTTCATAACCCCCTTAAGTTTGGCCTTCATGGCTAATATCTCGTGTTTCTCAACCTAGGATTCGAGGTTGATGTTCACATGCTCAACTTCGGTGTTCATATGTCGACTACCAAGTATCCACGACCTTTCGTTTGGATTTGATGTCAACCTAAAGTTCTCTAGGATCCCTTACTTGACTTCATGTTTTTCATGGCTTGTCTCAAACCCTAGTTCTGATTTCAGGGTTGATTCCTCGATTTATATTTTGAGAAATACATTCCCGTAGGCGTCTTGCCTTTTACACTTCTGAGACAAAAACTTTCTTGAACTTCTTAATCCTTGTTCAAGGATATTCTTATATCCCTTAATCTTAGGACTGGAATGCAATGTTCTCTGTTGGTCTTCATCCTTGGATTCTCAACCCAAGTGCTTGAAAATATTGATGAGTAGCTAGTCTTTAGCCTCCTCAGCCTTGCATGGCTTTGATTGCTAGACGCGACATTTTATCAGCTTATCCTTTATACAAGGTTCGTCAAGGACTTAAATTCTTATTTTGTTGTGTTGTAACCTAACTCTCGACCCTTCAGGGATTTTATTTATGCGTTTGTTTGTTTCCATTCATATATTCTTTTATTTTCGGTACTTGGTCATCTTTGACTTACACACATCAGGTGCTAGGCACATAAATAAAATCATAAAACGAAAAGCAAACTTGTATTATAACTTGAAATGGGTCCAACCCTTACATAGAGTACTACTGTCCTACTCGGAGCAACATGCTCTGCAATGGTTTCATGAACCTTATTTCTACTAGATAAATACGAAGCTAAGTCCTATTAAGATAGTTTGAACCCAACGTGGCTTTGCAAGATTAGGCCTGCATTGCTTGATTTTGTTTTTGATGCTCCATCAAAATTGAGCACCCACTACTCCTTCTGGTCTCCTCATTCTTATTCTGAAGTTCACTTCCTTCTTGGGGTACTATCTCCTGCCATCAAAATTGAGCACCCACTACTCCTTCTGGTCTCCTCATTTTTATTCTGAAGTTCACTTCCTTCTTGGGGTACTATCTCCTGCCCCCCGGCTTCTTGGTTGCCAATAGTACATTCAACCACGAAGTTAGTTGATGCCTTAGCCTTAATGGCTGTCCGAGGCTTATGTGTGATGTCCTCTGCTAGCCTTTCTTGGTGCTCCTTATTACTGCGGACATCTATGTCTCCAATCGGAAGGATCTGCCCCCCGACTCCACCAGGCCTTAACGCGGCTACGTAACAGCTCCTAGCCATTTTTTGGTCACCTTTTTGTTCTCCTACACCATTCCTGGTTGGAAACTTGATCTTCATGTGATAGGTTGAGGCCACAGCCTTAAAAGCGTGAAGTCCAGTCCTCCCAAGGATGACATTGTAAGTAGAAGATGCTTTGATAACCAAAAAGTTCAGCATCTGTGTGGCCTCCATTGGCTTCTGTCCGATCGTGACGGGCAACTGAATAGTTCCCTCAACTTTAGACTCTACTCCACTGAATCCATATATAGGCATGTTAGATGGGGTCAACTGAGAGTCGTTGTATCCCATCTTCACGAATGCATCATGGAACAAAATGTCCACTGAAGCTCCATTATCTATCAAGACTCGCTTCACCTCTGAATTCCCAATCATGGGTGTTATGACCAACGGGTCATCATGGGGGAACTTTACCCCTTCAAGGTCTGAATCATCAAATCTGATTGTTACCTCGGTTCTTGCACGTTTTGGTGCCTCTCCAACAAGATGCATCACCTCTCGGGCATAAGCCTTCCGAGAGTTCCTAGTTGTCCCGGCCGTAGTCGGGCCTCCTGAGATCATGTTGATTACTAGCCCTCGGGGCTGTGGGTTGCGATCTTGATCGTCATCCCTTCTATTATAATCTCTTCTTTGATTACCACGATCTTCACCCTTAGTGAAGTGGCTCAGTTTCCCTCTACGAATAAAAAACTCGATCACATCTTTGAGTTGCTTGCAATCATCAGTGTCATGCCCCACATCTCTGTGGAATCTGCAGTACTGATTCTTATTTCTCTTTGCGGAATCACCCCTGAGTGGCTTCGGCCATCGAAAATCCTTATCCTTCTCAATTTCCAACAAGATTCGACTCCTAGGAGTATTCAACCTTGCATACTCAGTGAACCTTGGTCCTTGGTTCTTCTTAGGGGAAAAGTCAGAGTCCTCGCTAGTTCGGGGATACTTGTCCCTAGAATCATACTCCTGGTCATCATACTCCTGGTCCTGCTTTCGCCTTTTGGAGTCGTTGTTACCTCCTCCTCCACCTACTGTGGCTTCTTTACTCATGCTATCCTCAACTTTAATATACTTGTCAGCCCTTCGTTAGAGTTCAGCCATATTCTCAGGAGGATGTTTTGCTAATGACCTTTTAAAGAAAAGGTCAGTGGTTCCGTGCTCCAAGGCTACCATGGCTACCTTATTTTCTAACTCAGTAATATTTAGTGTCTCCTTAGTAAATCTCTTGAGGTAATCCCTCAGGTTTTCGTTCTTTCCTTGTACCACATACATAAGAGATACAGAGCTTTTCTCATGAACTCTTCCGCTAATGAATTGGCTGACAAAAGCGACACTCAACTCCTTAAAAGAGCCAATTGAATTTGTAGGTAATCGACTATACCATCTTTGAGCCATACCCGACAGGGTTTGAGGGAACGCCCTACACTTGAGAGCGTCACTAGCAGGTTGCAATAGCTGTGCGTTCGAGAATGTTCTCACATAGTTTGCGGGATCACCCGTTCCATCATAAGCCTTTATAGTAGGCATCTTAAACTTCCTAGAGATGTGAGCATTCATCACCTCCTCGGTGAATGGTGGTGTAGGATCATCAGGATCTCCTAGCTGCATCAACTCTTTGGGGTCACCCTTGGGGACTTCTGCCCTTGTAGTTCCACTTCTTGGGGCCTCAGCCCTTCTCTGCCTCCTAGAAGGCCTTTCCAAATCAACAAAGGGAATCTCTCCTCCTAACCTCGGAGGGGGTTGGTTTTGATTTTGTCTTTGCTGCTCCCTTTCTATATCGTCCTTCAGCTTCTGGATCTCGGCTTCATAAGCCTTGATTCTCTCAGCGGCTGTCATAGGGGGTCCATCATGGATTCGTCGAGTATGACTTATAAGCTCCTTGCTTGGATGTCGCCTCCTCGAGGCTTGATCATGATCGTCATCCTCAGATGATGATGAATCATCAGTATAAGGACCAGAGTAATCATCATATCCATGCTCAGGGGGGGCTAAACCCCTGATGTAGGGAGGCTGAAGCGGCTCATTGATTCGCAAGGCATGACCGCTAGGTCCAGGGTTCCTTTGTTGAGGGGGATAGTTAGGCAGCCCATACATCGGGTTGGTACTCAAAGTGAGCACGGTGGTGGAGGTATGACCTCCTAAGGGTGGTGGACGACTGGTCAAAGGAGAGACCACCATCTAAAGATGGTTGGTCTCTTGATTCGGGTGGATGACCATAGGTAACGTTCTCTCATCATGGGGATTCGTCCCTAGAGATTGAGAAACCTGAGGTTGGATGATCGTCCCTGTTGTTGGGGGTACTTGTTCAGTGGCGGGCGGAGCAGAGCTTAGAGGTAGGGCCTCTGTAGAGGTCGGTGCTGTTCTTCGTGTTTGAACCATGGTTGATGTCCTTTCCCACAGACGACGCCAAATGTTGTGGAATAAAAATTAGGGTTATTAAATTGCGGCTAGGGTTCGTGAGCTTCGTGCTTTAATGGCTGCGCTTGTGTTTCGTGACCTAATTTGGGTCCTCACAAGATGCCTACGTATCTCAAAGTTGAGAATCAAGCCAAAACGTAGTTCTTGAGATGAGGGGTCTGATCCTTTATATAGGCTGTGGAAGCCTTAGAATCGTAGTAGGGTTTGGAGACTTGGTGGACAAGTCACCGTCTTGAGGAAAGTTCTGGACTCTTTCCTTGTAGGAATTAGTTTCCATGTCGAATTAGGTGCCTTGGAGGCTACTTCTTATCCCAAGGTTATTCTAGAACGTCCCTTGATTCTAGAACGTTCATGGTTTGTGGATCAGGCCCATGTTAGAAACAAGCTTATACCGGGCGTCCCCGGTTTGGGATGTTCTTTGGGCTTAATCATTAATTACGAATTTAATGCCCAACTAGGGTTTCGGGCCTCATTAATGAGCCAATAAATGTGACATTAATTATGTCTTTAGGGATTATTTTTCACCCATATCAGTTATATAGAAAGATTGAAGGTTAGATTCTCACCAACAGCAAAAATTATTTATATACAAAGGTCTAAAATTTAAATTCTCCCAAAATATTAAAAATAATGTTTACACGGGTTATAAGCTAGTGAGAATAATATGTCCATTAACAGCCCAAGGATAAATGAACACTTAAAAATAACAATCACGCCCATAAGAAGAGATTCAAGATCCGTTAAAAAATATATATTTTTTGAAATAATCAGTTAAAACTGTTAGAATATAATATAGAGATCCAATTGGGCCTTCCACTAACACCTTAAGATTTTAGATGAGTTGGTTACTTAACATGGTATCAGAGATTAATATCAATCTAGTCGTGTCTTAGCTTCCTCTTCTCTTCTTTTTCTTTGCTTTTCTTTCTCTTATTACACTATGGCCGACAACAAACCTTAAGGTTTTAGAGGGAGGCCTTATATGGATCTTATATTATATTCTAACAAAAACATCTATGGATTGAAGACGTTGTTCCGTTAAAATATATTACTAACCTGTTATATAAATACCATTATTTCACACATTGAAAATTATGCATATTTTTCTAACAAAATATTACAAAACAAATTATTTTATAAAGCATGTTCAGTTTGCTAAATATACGTGTTTTGTTTGCGTAACATACATAATTATTTTAAAATTTTTAAATACATAATATATGTGATCTTCAAAATCTCTATATTTAAAATGATGGTATTAATAGAATTTTTCTCTATATTTAAAAGTTACATACTTTTTTTTGCTAAGGTAAAGTTACTTACTTTCTGAGTGTATTTAATTAGATTTTAAATGATATTTTTAGATTTTAAGAAGTTAAGTATATTTGAATTACATAAAATTTATGAGTATTTACCAAAAATACTGGATTTAAAGTTTCTATTTGCAAAAATACCATCTCCCTTAATTAATTGCAATTTTACTAAACTTAGTTTCAAAATTGCAAAAAGACTAACCCTCCCCCCTCCCCCTTTCTTTCCCAACCGACTTCAACTTCAACACTTTTTTTTAGGTGGGATGATATTTTGGTTCCAACTGAATGCAACCACATTCAACCAAATACAACCACATTCAACTTTTTTTTAAGGTGGTGTGATTTTGGTGGATTTGGGTTGCAAGGCCCCGCCAGGGGCAATATTCAACCAAATGCAACTACATTCAGTTGGATGTAGTTGCAAATTTAGTTGCATGTGATTGCATTAAGTTGCTGATTTCAAGTTCCATTTTTCAAATATAATTTTCGACCTCTTTTTTGGACTATATATATATATATATATATATATATATATATATATATATATATATATATATATATATATATATATATATATATATAGTCCAAAAAAGATGTCGAAAATGACATCTGAAAAATGGAACTTGAAATCAGAAATTTAGTTGAATGTGGTTGCATTCAGTTGCAAATTTAGTTGCATGTGGTTGCATTAAGTTGATGATTCCAAGTTCCATTTTTCAAATGTCATTTTCGACCTCTTTTTTGGACTATATATATATATATATATATATATATATAGAAAGAGAGAGAGAGAGAAAAGGGACCCTGAGATATATCTCAGGGAACTTTTACTGAGATACAAACAAAAGAACATAATTTTTACTGGGCCCGCAGGGCTAATTAAAAAATATCTGAATTTACTAAAATACCCACTCTATTTTTACATATAAAATATAAGAATCTCAGGGAACTTACCTGAGATATATCTCAGGCTCCCTAATCTCATATATATATAGTCCAAAAAAGAGGTCGAAAATGACATTTAAAAAATGGAACTTTAAATCAGAAATTTAGTTGAATGTGGTTGCATTCATTTGCAAATTTAGTTGCATGTGGTTGCATTAAGTTGCTGATTTCATGTTCCATTTTTCAAATGTCATTTTCGACCTCTTTTTTGGACTCTACATATATATATATATGCCATTATTCCATGGCAAACCATGCATCTTACGTGGTGAACCATGGAGAACCACTTAAAATGCATTAAAATTGCTTTATATATAAGGGTCCCGCAGGGGCATCTTCATAAAAAAGTCTTATAATTCTATCCTCTATTTATTTATAAAAAATTATAATTTTTTTTAAATTTTCAAAAAATGATGACATGGCAACATTTTTTTAAATTTTTTTTAATTTTTTTTGATGAATGGATAGAGGGTAGAATTATAAGACTTTTATGTTAAGGGGCCCCGCCAAGGACCTTATATAAATGGTAATTTTAATGCATTTTAAGTGGTTCTCCACGTAAGATGGTTCTCCATAGAGTGGGACATTATATATATATATTCCAAAAAAAAGGTCGAAAATGACATTTGAAAAATGGAACTTGAAATCAGAAATTTAGTTGAATGTGGTTGCATTCAGTTGAATATGCCCCTACGGGGCCATGCAACCCAAATCCACCAAAATAGCACCCCACCCTAAAAAAAAAGTGTTGAATGTGGTTGAAAATGCTGGGCAGGACGGGCAGGCTGGGCAAGGGGGAAGGGTTGACCTAATTTGTAGTATTTTTGCAATTTTGAAACTTAGTATAGTAAAATTGCAAATAGTTTAGTAAAATTGCAAATAGCTATTCTTAACAAAAGTAAATGTGTAAAAATTTACTTTTTCCTATTTATTTATGAAAAAAGTCCAAAATTTATTACAATTTGTTTATATTTAATTTGAATTTTGAAAAAATTATATGTATGAAGATATTCTAAAAATCATGAATTTGTTTGGATTTAGCAAAATTATAGATATTGATGAATCTGTTACTATTTCTTAATAAAATTTTTAAAAATCCGCTAAAATTTACATGACTTCGAAGAATTTGGTGAAAAATGTGAGAATAGACATCAACTTCACAATATTTTATATCATAAAATTTAGAAAAATTAAGTCAGTTAATTATCTAAAAACTAAGGGAAAATAAATTATTTCATCCTTAAACTATATGTTGTTTTTGGTTAAGGTCCCTGAACTATAAAAAAAATATCTGAATACCTAAACTTTTAAAATTTCTGATTGACATCCTTCCGTCAGTTTTTGACTAACGGACGTTAGTCAATGATGATGTGGCAATATCGGAAAAATCAAAATTTCATGAAATGAGGTGAAAATTTAACACTTTAATCTACGAGTGATTATAAGAACATGGGTGGTGAAAGTTTTCGATTTCGAATTCACTAACATATCGAAATCTACACTTTAATTTCAAGAACACAAAAAAAAACTTACTAAAATCTGCAGATTTCCATATGTTAGTGAACTCGAAACTGAAAACTTTCACCACCCGTGTTCTTGTAATCAGTCGTAGATTAACATGTCAAATTTTCACCTCATTCTGTGAAATTTCAATTTTTCCGACATTGTCACGTCATCATTGACTAACGTCCGTTAGTCAAAAATTGACGGAAGGATGTCAATCAGAAATTTTAAAAATTTAGGTATTCAGATATTTTTTTTATAATTCAGGGAAGTAAACCAAAAAGAGCATATAGTTTAAGGATTAAATAATTTATTTTCCCAAAAACTAAAATTGAATACAAGTTTTAACCTCATTAGTTTGTTTTATTTGATGATTAATACGGCAAAGAAGCATTTCAAGAAGAAAAGGCAAAGGAAATTGGGTGAAGGCCCTATATATCTCTTTATTAATATTGGTTGCCTGAAATACCCAGCGCGGTAAAGAGCGGTCCAAAATACCTGCCAGATGCGCTAATGACTCACACGTATCCATTTATTACGCAATTTCTTCCAACATATCGATATGACACGTTCTGAATTCCAACGTATCAAAGTAATACGATTTTCTAAACTAGCGCACACCAAATGATAGGGCGTATCTTCCAGACACGTCAAACTACCAATCAACATTCAACCGACGTAATAGCGAATCTTCCGATCTTTCAGGTTTATCGTGCCTTTAGGCAAAATCGTCAAACAATGACTAAAGTTGGGTAGATGTATTATTGATCGGAGACAATCAATTGGATAAAAAGAGAGATGTATACTAGTAGCCAGTAGGTTTATATATGATGAGAGAGAAAGTGAAATCATAGGCTTAGGCTTCACATGTGTCTATCATAAGTGAACTCAGCTTTGCAGAGATTTGTCTCTTGTGATTGGATACGTGAGCGATAAAAGCGTATGCAGTGGGTAAATAGGACCCAAATTCCGAAAAAGATTAAATCAGATCCCGTCACCATAAAAAATGGGTATTTTGGGCATTTTCTCAAGGAAATTAGATATTCCTGCTAATGCATATAAAAATAATATTTATTTTATAAATTCTTCACAAAACTCAAAACCGTTAAATGAGATTTTATAACATCCCAATAGATTAGGAATTTTCATGAAATTTTCTAATATAATCTTACATCAGACACAAAAAAGTAACGTTATTGAATATTATTGCCCTGTTTGGCTACAATTTATTTTAAGTCCTTATAAATTTATTTCCGGGTAAAAATTTCATACTTTGATAAAAAAAAAAATTATACAATTATTTAATATATGTATTTAATGTATGTTTAAGATTACATAAGTTGCAAAAAAAATTTAACTTTTTTCTTTTAAAGAAAGTTAGAGCATCTCCAACCACAACAAATTCTTAGCTAAAATTAGATAAAAGATACCATAAATAAAAATTATAGAGATTATCTAAAAAAAACTTGAACTCCAATGGGTCAAAGCTGTTAGCTATAATTTTAAATAATTTCTACAGGTTGGCTATATTTGTCGAACCTCTATATAGCTGTAAGAAATCTGTAAGAATATTCTACATCATTCATTACCATATTGAAGTGGTATATTCTATTTATAACAACCTAAATTATTAATAACATACTATTTTTAAAATATAGTCAACCAATATAGCTAATACCATTGAAGTAAAATGTCTTACAGATTCAACAAATTTTACATAATGTCCTACAGGTCCAATTTAGCCAACCAATTTTAACTATTCCCGTTGGAGATGCTCTTAGGAACCTCTAAATTTATCTTAAAATAAATTGACTTATTCCGGAAAATAAGTTCTCCAAAACACCCATGTTTAAAAAAGAACGCTTGTACTGCATATAGTAACCATAATCTGACAGATAAGATCTGATATATCAAATTGACGACATGACGACTTGGCAAATTATTACACATGTCGGGTAAAATAGCGGAGAAGAGTAAAAATTAAATTATATATGAAAGAATATTATAGAACGTTACGTATTTTTTATAATTTAAAGATACTTGGTAAAAATAAGATCGTGGAAAATATAGAATATTTACGTAACCATTTCTTTTTCACACAAGAAGAAGAAAACATAGGATCATACGTTCTGGCTATGAATCGTATATGACCATATCTTCAGAAAATCTGGAAAAATTCAAATGAGATTAGTTTTTACCTTTTATGGTCAATCAACGCTATATATAAATAGAGAGCTTTCTCAGCCCGAAAATATAACACATTCTAGAGAAGTAACGTGAGCTTATATTTTTACACTCATCTCTGAAACGAAATTATGGCATCTTCAAGAATTCTGCTTTGCAGCATCATGATTCTCTTCGCTATCAATTTCATTTCTATAGATGCTGCCATTAACCGAATTCCGGCCGCCGTATATGTCGATAAAGCTGTAGCTCACACAAACGATTTAGTAGTCGGTAAGCTTTGTGATTGGCATTCGATAACACAAATTATTTCGATATTGAAGCATTTTTTTTTCTCTTGGAGAACAAACGGTTACAGTTTGTATTTAGGAAATTTTGAATCAGTTTATGTAAAATATCGAATATATTAATACTAACGTTTAAATGTGTGGTGCAGGATGCCACAATTGCCCTAGTGGGAATTGCTGTTTTTGCTCTGCGTATCGAGGCGTCTTTGTTTGTAATAGTTGCTGTTGAGAAAAAGAAGAAGGAGCAATCTCTGAAGAATAAAATATTGCAAAAATAATGTGGTAAGATTGTAAGAGTGATGTGATAGCAAAATTGTGTTGACGTGGTAGAAAAATTGTGTATCAAAAAATAATTACAAAATGATGTGGCAAGAGTGATGCATCAGAAAAATATGTTTTTATTGGTTGATATTGGTGTGAATGCATGAGATTTATCGTATTTGATTGAATTATAACCAATCAAATTAAGACACATGTCATTTTGTAAAAAAAATTATACCCAATTTTGTAATTTTGATAATGAAAACACAGATAAAACTACTCTTGATAAATTTGTCTATGGACTACAATATATATTCAGACATAAATCTTTATAATGTGATCCATAATTTACAATATCTTGTCGGGATATCCACGTAAATGCTTATATTTATTATCCCGAAAAAATTAAGTGTTTTCGATTGATACATGGCATCATTTTATTTGTAAGATTCATAATTTTATTTGTGAAATTCATATTAATGCACGAGGTGTCCATCTCATTTATTAAAATATAACCAATCATGTAAAGATAACTCAACATTCAAGAACGGTTTTGAGAACGGTTTCGAGAGCTGTAACATTTTCCATTATTGATAAACGATATACGATATTCGGTCCACAATCAAATAATTTAAAATTTACTCAAATCTTCTATCAAATCCACAATTCTTTGAAAAAAAATAAAATTAATGAAATCCGTAATAAATCCATCCATGATAGAGAATAGATCGTGTGTGACTGTGTGTATATATATTGAAGGAATGCTAACAATAAGTTGTAAGCATTATTAATGTGAGTCACAGATTTCAGTCTCTCTACTAAATAAAAGTGCAGGTGCCAGCATTGCAATAATGAGACAATCATTGTGGTCCCTTTCTTGGATCATTCTCTAGGGACTGTTTAGTCATTGTCCTCAGAGTTTGTTATCATAGGATAGGATCATTCCCTTATTTTGTCTGTAGTAGTACTATATATTAGCTGGCTTGGCATCTAGCACAGCAGCATTGTAATCAGATATTTCGTTTGTTGCCATTCATGGCTTATTATGAGACATTTTCTTTACTCTCTTCCTGAGCTGTTTGTTCATGCCTTACTAGTCTCTATTTTAATCTTTATGGTATCAGAGCTGGTATGACATAGCTTTTGTGTTTTTTGGAAGAAAGTGTAGTCTCGTTTCTTTTTCATATCTGATTTATTCTTTGCTCTTTGTGTTTTTGTGTTTCTTGATTTTCAGATCTGTTTTCTGCAAGTCTTAAAGTTGTGTTTTTTGTTTAAAGATTTGCTAAGATCTGTCATTTTCTATCATGGCTGCTGGTGGTCGATTTACTTTTGCTGATATGCAAAACCCTTTGTTCTTGCATCCATCTGATGGTCCATTGTCTGTAAGTGTTCAGAAGCTCGAAGGCTCGAGTGACTTCAGATCTTGGAAGAGATCGTTTGAGATTCAACTCTCTTCAAAGCGAAAGCTGGGTTTTGTTGATGGTACTGTGACAAGAAGTACAACAGATGCTACAGAGGCTCAGCAATGGGACACCTGCAACAACTTGGTAATCTCCTGGCTTCACAATAATGTGTGTGAAACTATAAAGAAATCTATTCTGTTTATTAACACTGCTAGTGGCATTTGGGCTCAGCTAGAAAAACGTTTCTCACTTACTAATGGCTCTAGGAAATACATGCTGAATAGAGATTTGTATGATCTTAAACAAAACACACTTACTGTAGCAGAGTACTTTACATCCTTGAGCAGTTTGTGGGAAGAATTAGAGTCTATGAATTTATTGCCTGTAGTCACAAACCCTACTGATGAAGTCACAAATCTGTTGAAAGCCATAGATGTCATTAAGGAAGAGTCAAAATTATTCCAATTTTTAAATGGTCTGAGTGACAAGTATAGTGCTCAACGAAGCCAATTGTTACTCCAAGTTCCTCTTCCTTCTGTTGAGATGGCTTGTGCAGCTATTCAGCAAGAGGAATCACAGAGATTGGTCTTGAATTCAGCTGACTCTGTTGAAATTGATGCTTCTGCAATGCTGAGTAAAACCATCACTACTGAGAGTAAATATTTTTGCACCAGCTGTGGAGTTAAAGGACACTCTATTGAAAGATGTTGGAAAACTAATGGATATCCAAGGTGGCATCCCAAGCACAGAAAACCCAGTGGTAGAGGGGGAGCCATGGGATCAAGGTGGAATGGAGACTCAAAGTCTCACAGTGGTGCTCATAGGATGGCAAATGTAGCAGTGGGGAATGCTGAAAAGGCTGAGAAGAGTGATTCTCTCTTGACACCACAACAGCTGGAACAGATTATGAAACTGATGCCAGCTCAATTTGTGAAAAACATGCAGAGTTCTGAATCAGATGAAGAACTGGACAATTGTTTCTCTGGTATGATCTCTCGATTTGCAGCCTCAGCTGTTTCTGCAAACACAGAGTGGATCGTGGACTCTGGTGCCACAGACCATATGACCAGTACCATGGAAATCCTAACTAATGTAAGGGTTGCTTCGTCCAAATTCACAATACATCTTCCAACTGGAGATGTTGCAGAAATCACTCACATTGGTGATGTGTACTTGTCTAACTTGATGTTGAGTAATGTGCTGTATGTGCCAAAGTTTAAGCACAATCTTGTGTCTGTTCGAAAATTGACAAAAGACTCCAATTGTTCAGTTCAGTTCCTTCCTAAGTCATGTGTTATATCTGATAGTTCTACCAAGGAAGTCAAGGCTGTAGGGCATGCCAAAGGAGGTCTGTATTACTTGAATTCTGATGGTGATTTGGGCTCGAGCAGAACTAGATTCGCTGGTGCAGCTGATTCATCAAGTGATTACAATCTTTGGCACAACAGGTTGGGACATGCCCCCAAATCTAAACTTAAATACATACCTGAGATAAAATCGTGTCTGCAGAACTGTGACTTGGTTTGTGTCACATGCCCTATGGCCAAGTTCACCAAGTTGCCATTTCCTGTGAGTGAATCCAAAGCTGCAAAATCATTTGACTTGATTCATGTGGACACCTGGGGTCCTTACAAAGTTTGTACACGTGATAAGTACAGGTTTTTCTTCACTATTGTGGACGATAACTACAGAATGACCTGGATTTACTTGATGAAACAGAAGAATGAAGCAGCAACTGTCTTGCAGTCATTTTATAATTATGTTCAGACTCATTTCAGCAAATCCATAAAGACGATTAGGTCAGATAATGCTGTTGAACTATCTGATAGTACATGTCTTGCTTTCTACACTCAACATGGCATAGTTCATCAAAAGGCATGTGTGTATCGTCCCCAACAGAATGCACGAGTGGAGAGAAAACACAGAAGTGTGTTGGAAATTGCGAGAGCCCTACGGTTCCAAGCTGGTCTTGACCTGAAATACTGGGGTGAGTGCGTATTGACAGCAGCGTACATACTGAATAGATTGCCAAGCTCAGTACTTGACAACAAGACACCACATGAAGTTCTGCTTGGAAAACCAGCTGACTATACAATTTTAAAAGCATTTGGTTGCCTTGCATTCTCTACTAATGATGTTCACACTGCTGATAAATTCTCACCAAGAGGAGTGGCATGCGTTTTCTTGGGCTATCCACCAACAACAAAAGGTTTCAGACTGATGAACTTAGTCACTAAAAACGTCTTTGTATCTCGAGATGTTTCTTTCTGTGAAACAATATTTCCACTCAATGCAAACTCTTCAAAACCGTATATGAAACCACTACCAGCACCGATTGCTGAATCCCCATCTTGCTATGTTGATGATGAAATTGACATATCACATTCTGAAGAAGAATTCAATGGAGACAGAAATCAAGATCAAGACAACAATCAAGATCAGTCTGAATCTACACAAGAACCACCTTTGAGGCGTTCTAATCGAGTAACCAAACCACCTGCTTGGCTGTCTCCATATGCTGTAAATCAAGTGGCTGTTCAACAGGTGCAACCACAGTTTCACTGTTTTCTGAGCAAGCTAGTAACCAATGTGGATCCTACATCATTCAAACGAGCAGTTGAGCATCAACATTGGATTGATGCCATGAACACTGAGCTTGCTGCTTTAGAAAAAAATGACACTTGGGAAATTACATCTTTGCCTCCTGGAAAAACAGCAATTGACTGTAAATGGATTTACAAAACCAAGTATCATCCAGATGGTAGTGTTGATAGATTTAAATCAAGGCTTGTCATACTAGGCTGCAGACAGGTCTATGGGATTGATTACGGAGAGACATTCGCCCCTGTAGCAAAGATGACTACTGTAAGGGCCCTGTTGGCAGTAGCTGCTATGCATAACTGGCATGCCATTCAAATGGATGTTACCAATGCCTTCCTTCATGGAGACTTGACAGAGACAGTTTATATGAAGTTTCCAAGGGGATACACTGGCTTTGGAAGTAGAATTACTGCAGCAAATGCACTGTCTACAGCTCCTGCAGGAAATAGTCTAGTTTGTAAACTGAAGAAAAGCCTTTATGGGTTGAAACAGGCTCCCAGGAATTGGTTCAGCAAGTTATCTTCTACTCTAAAAGGCCTTGATTATATACAATCAAAGGCAGACTACAGCCTGTTCACCTTGACAACTTCAAAGTCCATTACTGTGGTTCTCGTTTATGTTGATGATCTTTTGATTTCTGGAAATTGTCTGGAGTCTATCAACAATCTAAAAAGGATGCTGTCAAGTGTTTTCCATATGAAAGATTTGGGTGATTTACATTATTTTCTAGGACTCGAAATTCATAGATCACAGTCTGGTTTCTTTGTCTCTCAGCAAAAATACACACTAGATTTGTTGGAGGAATATAATCTACTTCATACCAAGCCTTTGAGTTTACCTCTTGACATTCATCTTAAACTCACACCTGAAAAAGGTGATTTGCTGTCTGATTCTCAGATTTATCAAAGGTTACTTGGTCGACTTATTTACTTAACAATCACACGACCAGATATCACTTTTGCTGTCCATCTGTTAGCTCAATATATGCAGAAACCCACAACAGCTCATTTGCAGGCAGCAAGAAGGTTGCTTCGCTATCTTCTCAAAAATCCAGCTCAAGGAATCTTGTTTACCTCTAATTCTGCAGCTCAAGTCACTGCATACTGTGACAGTGATTGGGCCAACTGTGCAACATCTCGTAGATCAACTTCTGGGTTCTGCATTTTTCTTGGCTCTTCACCTGTTTCTTGGAAAGCCAAAAAGCAATCTGTGGTGGCTCGTTCTACAGCTGAGGCAGAATATCGAGCAATGGCTCTAACTGCATGTGAGATAACTTGGCTTTCTGCACTTCTTAAAGACATGGGACTGCACAACCTTCCACCTGCAATCCTTAAATGTGATAACCAGGCTGCCATCTCCATTGCTGCTAATCCTGTCATGCACGAACGAACCAAACACATTGAGATTGACTGCCATTTCGTTCGTGAAAAGATTGCAGCAGGTGCTCTTACCACACACTATGTGCCTTCTCATGGTCAACTGGCAGACATCCTCACAAAACCTCTGTCAGGCAAACAACACAACTACATTTTGAACAAGCTTAGCACTTCCGTTCCAACTGCAGTGCAGCTTGAGGGGGAGTAATGTGAGTCACAGATTTCAGTCTCTCTACTAAATAAAAGTGCAGGTGCCAGCATTGCAATAATGAGACAATCATTGTGGTCCCTTTCTTGGATCATTCTCTAGGGACTGTTTAGTCATTGTCCTCAGAGTTTGTTATCATAGGATAGGATCATTCCCTTATTTTGTCTGTAGTAGTACTATATATTAGCTGGCTTGGCATCTAGCACAGCAGCATTGTAATCAGATATTTCGTTTGTTGCCATTCATGGCTTATTATGAGACATTTTCTTTACTCTCTTCCTGAGCTGTTTGTTCATGCCTTACTAGTCTCTATTTTAATCTTTAATTATTCCTTCCCTTCACCATATACTGTTAGCAAGTGAGATTATCCAAGCTTACATGTAATTTGTCTATTAAAATGACATCGTCTAAACTCATAGTTTGCACCATTTTCTTAATGTTTTTCTCAACTTTTTACGTCGATTCGGAGGCTGCAGTTAACCGAATCCCAATTCTCTAAGATGTGGTTGGTCCTACTAAAATTATACTCCCTCCGTCCTTTCCATTTTTTATCATTTCAAAATAGAGTGTTTCACATGCATTTTAAGTTGGATTTTAAGGATAGTTGCATAACTTATTTTTGAAATTTTCTTTTTTGTATAAAAATAGATCAATCATATTTTTATACAAAAAAAAAAAAGAAAAGTTTAAAAATAAGTTATGGAACTATCCTTAAAATTCACCTTAAAATTCGTGGCAGAAAGTGAAAAAAAAAAGTATAAAGAAATGGAAAGGACGGAGGGAGTATGGGGTAAGAGCATCTCCAAGGCGATGCAACTGTTAGCAATATTTCCTAGCTGGCATGTAATTTTACCTAATATCTAGAAAATGGGCTTCTCCAAGGGAGCCCATCACTTAACAAAAATTTTAGATGACAGCGATATGTTATCTATAATTGTTGATCAATCAGCTGTCATCTAAAAATATCCACGTCACCTCCCGCTTGATTACTTCCCCCAATTTCATTTGGCTGTTGATTTATCTATAAAAAAAATTATATTTTGATGAGAAAATAATTTATATGTTATTTTTTGCTAACAAAATATGAAGTTTTTATTTTTAAAATATTTTTAGTAAATTGGGAATGAAATTAAATTTTAAAAAATGTACAATTTGTATTATAAAATAAAACTACTTTAATTAACATATATCCTTGTATATATAAAACCTTTATTTGACTGAATTTGACAATAGTAAAATAACATATTTTCAAATAATAAAATATTTAAATTAATTAAATAACATATATATTAATGTAAAAAGTTTATTTGATTGAATTTAGAAAAAAAAATTATTTTTGAGTTTTATCCCGAATAAATAACTACTATTTGAAATATAGCCGTTAGGATTTCAAAAATAATAAAATAACAGATTTTTAAATATAGTTAACGTTTATAGCTAACACCGCTGGAGTACACAAGCTTTACAGGTTTAACAAATTTAACATAATCATCTATTTTTATGATTTTAGCTAACAATTATAGCTATCTCCCTTGGAGATGCTCTAAGCTAACCTACATCAATCATATAATTAATTACTAACTGAGTTTCTTGAAAATATTTATTAATCATATAATCATATAATCCGCAATCAGTGTTGTGATGAAGAAACTGGACATGGCAAAAATGCAGCAACCTCTTTAAAGTTTAAACCATCCGTGATGAAGAAAAATAAAAAGAAAATATTAAATATTTTATGAGTAATGCTAGTTACCCCAAATTGGTATACAAAAAGGCAAAAAATGCTCCCAAATGATGTGGTATTGATGAGTTCGATGTATGGAGAATTTTAATTGATGGGATTTATATGGCCTTGACGGGCCCATTATAATTATAACCATTCAGATAATGATCCGTGTTCTTTGGAAAAAAATTTGGGATACCTAGCATTTTCCATATTTTATTTAGTCTTTCTTGTTGGTGTACAACTCCAACAAGCTGTCTCGCTTACTTTCTGTGACCTATTTTAATCTTTATTATTTTTGCCTATAGCGGTAATTTTAGATTTTTCACTGTGACAGAAAGCCCAATTGTTATCTTTGCATTTTTTGCACCACTAAGTGACATTCGTAAATAATTTTTCACATATAAATTATGAAACAAATAAAAATTACCAAATGAGTAATTTAATTTGGAAATCTATATTTATATTATAATAACTGAAAAAAAAATCATATAATCAAAATTTTCATAAAAAATTGGTAACAATTCAAAGTTAGAAGTTAAGAAGATGCATACAAATTCCATGAATATGGACTAAGATAGAAAGATACAACCGTACTAGATCCTAGCAAACTGCCTAAAATGGTTCGGGAGGTGGCGGTGCCCGGGCTGTTCGAAATGTCCGAATTCCCCGCGCCAGCTCCTCACGGGTAAGATCTTGGAGGTGCATTCCAGCTAGAGGCACATCAGTATATTTGTACTGGTTGACCTCAATGTCGATTCGGGCATCGCCCCGTCTAATCTCTGCCCTCTGTACAACTGGAGGTACCTCCGCCGGTACTAAGGTTAGGTCTGGAGTTGCATTAGGATCCTGTGCCCGAGTGTTGGTTCTTTACGTAGATTTGCTTCCTCTTACCATGATTCCAAATTTCAAAGCAAGATGATTCACAAAGTAACAATTATAACAGATCTAAACCGAGCTCTGGGTAGAACAGCTTGAGTACGGACTCGGTAATCAAATAAAATCACAAGGTGGTAGATACAAGTATATAACAGGCGATAAAGAGCACAGATCTAGATTTCGACTAAGTTTAAAAGCTAAAAATCGTAACTTTATCACAGATCTGGGTTTAGAGAGCTAAATAACGTTGAATATGTGCACATATGGCTGAGAAGTGTGTAAAGGTGACATTTTTAATAAAGGTTTCACAGTGGTTTTGTATATCTTACGGCTTGATTTCAGACTCTTTTTTAAAGAGTTTGTTGATGTCGTCGAGTCCTGTGGCACCGAGATCAAAGGATAGCCCTCTTCTAGCGCCAATGATAACTCTGTATTCCGATCCAGTGTCTCCTCCGCCGTCCCCCGCCTGGAATGCGGTGTAGCTGGTGGTTGGGACTCTGCAAAATAATGCCGGGAGGTGGGTTTGAACCCGCGGCACCTCAGGCGTTGTTATGCTAATTTCACGCAAGCGCACGTGGTCACAAGTAATATATAAGGTTAAGTCCAAATTCGTTCCCACAGGGATCAAGTTATGGTTCTATTCAGAAAATATGCCTATGCAACAATGTATGGTTTTAATTCACTGCTAAGAAAAATAACAAATATGGTTTGATTACCTAAATTAAACTAAAGTGCAAATTATTAAACTAAGAATTAAACAATTAACGAGAATTAAAATCGAATTACTTATATGCGAATAAACATGGAATCCTAGTTTCATCATCTACTTCACTTAGAGTTGCAGCCTTCGATTAAAACATGCGATGGTTTTGATATCTGATCGAATAACACGAAAAGAGTAAAAGTTACCTCTCGGTATACTAGTACCAATCTATGCATACATCCACAAAAGAGATAGAAGATGAATAGGCACCTATTATGTTTAGACCCTATATCTCTATAGAATTTGAAAACATAAAGGTTGAAGCACAAGTTATCCACTTAGATCACATAGGGTAGCATAATATCTCTATTCATGCCACAAATCATGATGCTTAACATCAACCTATCCTATGCTAGCATGGCAAGTTCTAAATCTCAAGATCCACTCTCGTTTAGCAAGAGATTAACAATTCAATTTAGATGTTAGCTACGCATCTAAAAGCATTAAGATTAACCATACGAGGATATCAAGAATTCACCACACATAAATCTCTAAGGCATGCAAACTACTAAGCTACATAGATAAATCCACTAGGATCCCACGATAACGATTAGTTCATAATCGAACCTTTCGTCACCATGGGATTTGATGAAAGCATGGTATAAAACAAGATAATGAAGATGAAGATGAATAAATTAATAATAGAATAAGGTTTAGTGAACAAATCCGTGAAAAGTAATAAGCATCCAAAAGATACGCCTCCACAAAGGAATACAAGAAAAACTATATCTAGATCTTCTTGTCGTCACGATCCTCGCCTTGGCTTCTCTTCCTTCTTGCTCTGAACGAATTATGTGTGTAGGATGTGTAGGTTATTATTTTTCTGTGCCCCAAGGTGTGTATTTATAGCCCCCAAGTGCCTCCTTGACCAAGCAATTACCGTATTTGAAATAGGATAGAATTCCGGTAATTTTCCATCTTTAATTGAAATAGAATTGCAATTCCCATGTTTAGAACTGATTCTAGAACCTTCAAACCGTCCCAAGTGATTGCCATATGAATTAGGAGAAGAAAACGGCAATTTCCTAATTAAAGACTGATTCCAGGAAAGTTTCTGCCGGCCTGCGCGCGGCCGCGCGCGCCCTAGGCCAATTCCACCGCGCCCGCGCTCAAGGTTTCTTCAGTATTCTGCCTGCGCGCCCGCGCGCAATATAGGCTTGTCCTGGCGCGCCCGCGCCCAGGGTTTACTGCACATGCTGATTTCCTTTTGCTATCCTGATTTCACCTCCACTTTTGAATGCAACTCTAAGCACTTATTCTTCTGAGCTTAAAAACACGTATAACACTGAAATTTCCACACTTGCACCTAGAATTATATCCTGCACAATTTCTCACAAAACACATTAAAACACACCAATACTTGAGATACAAAACACCAATTTAAGCCGAAATAGAATGATCCAAGTGGATATAAATCCACTTATCACACCCCCAAACTTAAACCGATGCTTGTCCTCAAGCATAAACAAACAAAATATACAACTAGCTAGTACCACTTCCGTAGGTGATCACGGTTGCATTTGGCATATGCAACAAGCCCTTTAAACCCCTAGGCAGCCCTAGTGGACGAGTAAGGTCTCGTGAGGGCCTATAGCGAATGTACCCACAAAATCCATTTAACCTAATGCAATGCAATGCATGAATGCAACTACTATGCAAATGCAATTAATCTAATTTACCATACCTTCAAATCCTCTCATGCCATATCAACTTAAGAATCAAAGTAAATATGCAATGTCTTGGTGTCGAAAGTGCAAGTATTCACATAGTCTACTCAATGAACATGCATAAGTTCTCACAAGCCCATGTCAAGTGTAAGAATAAGTTAGTAAACATGCTAAGCCTACAAGAGTACATCTTTGAGACAAAACTCGGGATCTCATACGCAAAAACAAGCAAACACTCACAATCCACTCACAAAAGAATATTCACTCAAGAACAAGGGTAAGTGTATCACTCAATTCCAACAAAATCATAAGCATGCTTGACATTTGGTATCAATCTAACTCTTAACACAACATACATCAATGACGATAATCAAAAGGTCTTTAATTGGGTTGTAACGGGGCTAGGGACAAGGTATGTCAAATAAGCCAAAATGGGTGAAGTGTCAAAAGCTAGCAAGTACCATAATACATCATACACAACACCATATTCCCCCCACATAATTTTTACTAAGACAAACACTCGACTAGTCGACTGAAATAGGATCACATCAAACACAAACATGCTCTCATAATATATATTTTTTTTCTTTTTTTTTCTTTTTTTTTTCTTTTTTTTTTTTCCTTTTTTTTTTCTTTTTTTTTTCTTTTTTTTTTCTTTTTCGAGAGCTAAATAGAACACAAACAATAAACAATAACAATAACAATGATCCCATAATTTATTACATATGTCGACTATCAAGTAAACAAACCAAACCCAATTTTCAATATTTCCCCCAAAAGTATGACCAACAATAAACCCCTCCTTGCACACCTTATTACTCCCTTAAGCACTCTACTAGCCTTTGACAATGTGGGTTCAAATTAATGTAAGGCCAATACAAGAAAAAGGTCTAGGCAAGTAATGTGGTATGTCACCGAAAAAATAGGATTAAGCTCAACGGGTTTAACTAATTGATCATGTAGACATGGTGTGGTAATATGGGAAAATATGTGGTTAATCCTAATTGCCTTTATCATTTAAATCGTCAAATAATGTCATGCGTTTCAAGAAAGACCTCAAACAACTGCTAGCAATGCAAACAATCTGTGGACACTCAAGCAAACGAATAAATTGCAAATAATATGCAATAAGGCTCAAAAACTCACTTGGTGGAAAAACATACTCAATCCCAAGCAAAAAATCTCTCTAACGCACCAACTTGTATTCAAAGCATGCAAACTAAATCAACTTGCACATATTCATGTCCTTCTAATCACTTACAACATTCAATAAGTCTACTAGCTTCAACTTACTAGTGTATGTGTGTGCACAAGAACAAAGCATATCACTTCTCAATCAAAAGCGTCAACAACACAAAATTCCTATCAAGCATGGGTGCAAATGCAAACTATTATGAACTCACATGATACACGAAAATAAAAACAGAATGCCCTATATGAAACAAACGTAGATAACACGAACATAAATGCATAATTTACTACTACAAATATGCAAACATAAAATCCTACATGAACACATAATACAACATCAACTACTAATCCCCCAAACCACCCCCAAACTTAGAATATTCAATGTCCGCATTGAATGGAAAGTAATACAAGGGATAGCAGAAAACATACCTAAATAAAATTGTCGAAAAGCGTGGGTTGCCTCCCACGAAGCGCTGTCGTTAACGTCATTTAGCCGGACAAATATGATTCAAATCATGGTGGCTCGAAGATTGCATTCGACTTGTCCTTAGCAGAAGGACCATTCACCCATTGTCTGACAACCTTCTTGCTATCTTCCCATATCTTCTCTAAATCACACTTCACTTTGCCTCTTCCTCCAATCAACTTTTTCTTTTTCTTCTTCACGCCTCTAAGGTGCTTTTGCTTCACAGTTGATTGAGAAGAACACTCCTCTACCTCATCATCCATGATCCACCTTCTTAACACATTATCGTGACCCACTTCAAAAATCACTAACTCATCATTCAAAAGGACATACCTCAAATGGGATGGAAGTTTTCCGAGCTTGACATTCGAGAGATCTCGAACTGAAGAACTGTCAATGGAATCAGTGATGTGATGTTCGAGCAAGTGTGTGTCCGACTTTTCGCTCAACAACTGATCCAACTTCTTTCTCTGACCCGTATCAACCGTTTCCACACTGAAACACTCTTCATCCTCTGTCGGAAATTTCATGGCCTTGAACACATTAAAGGTGACACTCTGATCTTGCACCCTCATTGTAAGCTCTCCTTTCTGCACATCAATCAAAGTCTTTCCTGTAGCCAAGAATGGTCTTCCCAAGATTATGGGAATCTTCTTATCTTCTTCAAAATCCAAGATCACAAAATCAGCTGGGAAGATGAACTTATCAACTTTTACCAAAACATCCTCTACTATACCCCTCGGATAAGTGATCGTCCTATCAGCCAACTGCAAAGAGATGTTAGTCAGCTTCGGCTCCGATAAACCAAGTTGCTTAAAAACAGACAAGGGCATGAGATTGATGCTAGCTCCCAAATCACATAAACATTTGCCGAATGAAAGGTTGCCAATAGTACATGGAATAGTGAAACTTCCCGGATCTTTCAATTTCGGAGGCAATTTCTGTTGCAGAACAGCACTACACTCCTCCGTCAAAGCTACTGTTTCAAAATCTTCCAACCTTCTCTTCCGTGACAAAATATCCTTCATGAACTTTGCATATCTTGGCATCTGCTCTAACGCTTCAACAAAAGGAATGTTAATGGACAGTTTCTTGAAGACCTCCATAATTTCTGAAACTGTTTTTCTTGATTTTTCTTCAAACGTCCAGGGAATGGAGGAGGAGGATAGATCTGATTATTCATTGAAGATTGCTCCGGAGTAAACTTTTCAACAGGTTCCTTGCTCTTCTCACCATCTAGCTGATCAGCCACTAAATCAGATTTCTCAATTTCGGGCACCGCAGATTTTTCATCCTGCTGATTTTGAACATCTTCATCTTCTTCAGTTGCTGATTTAAGATCACTCGTGACTTTTCCAGATCTCAAAGTAACTGCATTGACCTGTTCCTTGCTTTCCCTTCTGCCTGGATTAGTCTCTGTATCAGTAGGAAGAGTTCCTTGTGGCCTACTAAATAAGGCACTTGCAATCTGTCCTATCTGAGTTTCCAAGAGCTTCTGACCAGCTTGTAGGTTCTTTACCACTATCCACATCTCATCAGATTTATCATTAGATGATTGCCCCATATGAGCCTGGGGTTGTTGCTGCTGAAAACCCAGGAGGTTGATATGGTGCCCTATAAGGTTGCTGATAACCCTGATTATACGGCTTCGCTTGCTGATAAGATTGTTGAGTATTCTGATTGTTGCTCCAGCTGAAATTAGGATGATTCCTATTATTAGGATGATAAGTGGCTGGAACTGGTGCAGCAGGTCTCTGGAAATTACTCACGAACTGTGCTGATTCAGAAGAGATAGCACATTGGCTCGTCTCATGTGCGCCCGCACATAACTCACAAACACTAGCCACCTGCTGAACTCCATAATTAGCAAGAGAATCCACCTTCATAGCAAGAGCCTTCAACTGAGCTGTAATCATTGAAGCTGTATCTACTTCCAAAACTCCTGCTACCTTGCCTTGAGAAAGTCTCTGGGATGGATTCTGATATTCATTAGCAGCCATCATCTCAATCAGTTCATAAGCTTCATCATAGCTCTTTGCCCACAGAGCTCCACCTGATGCTGCATCTAGCAAAGGCCTAGATTGTGCTCCCAACCCATTGTAGAATCCATTGATAACCATCCAATCAGGCATGCCATGATGAGGACACTTCCTTAGCATCTCCTTGTAGCGTTCCCAAGCCTCACACAAGGTCTCGCCAGATTGTTGTTGGAATTGAGTCAACTGGTTCCTTATTGCTGCAGTTTTCGCCATAGGAAAGAATTTTGTAAGGAACTTCTGAGCAAGATCTTCCCATGTAGTAATGGAACCAGGTGGCAAAGAATGTAGCCAGCTCTTAGCCTTATCCCTCAGAGAGAATGGGAAAAGCCTCAACCTGATAGCCTCATCCGTCACACCATTACACTTGAAAGTGTCGCAGATTTCAATAAAGTCCCGAACATGCATGTTTGGATCCTCTGTAGTAGCTCCCCCAAACTGGACCGAATTCTGCACCATCTGAATTGTGCCCGGCCTGATCTCAAAGTTGTTAGCTGCAATAGCTGGCCTAATAATGCTAGATTGAATATCATTGAGTTTCGGCTGAGAATAGTCCTTCAAAGCCTTAGCTGCTGCTGCATCTGCCATTGCTACTGTAGTTTCAGTTCCCTCTTCCTTCTTCTCTAAATTCTCAACAAGATCGTCTTCTGCCAGTTTTAGTAATCGAGCTTGCGAACGTGTTTGCATACAAACTCAAGTACCTGAAACACCACGAAACAAACAAACTAAGTAAGAATCCGAGTCAGTGAACGCTAACGACCACTATTGACAAACACATAAACTGAAATAAAAACACCGATGATCCCCGGCAGCGGCGCCAAAAACTTGTTATGCTAATTTCACGCAAGCGCACGTGGTCACAAGTAATATATAAGGTTAAGTCCAAATTCGTTCCCACAGGGATCAAGTTATGGTTCTATTCAGAAAATATGCCTATGCAACAATGTATGGTTTTAATTCACTGCTAAGAAAAATAACAAATATGGTTTGATTACCTAAATTAAACTAAAGTGCAAATTATTAAACTAAGAATTAAACAATTAACGAGAATTAAAATCGAATTACTTATATGCGAATAAACATGGAATCCTAGTTTCATCATCTACTTCACTTAGAGTTGCAGCCTTCGATTAAAACATGCGATGGTTTTGATATCTGATCGAATAACACGAAAAGAGTAAAAGTTACCTCTCGGTATACTAGTACCAATCTATGCATACATCCACAAAAGAGATAGAAGATGAATAGGCACCTATTATGTTTAGACCCTATATCTCTATAGAATTTGAAAACATAAAGGTTGAAGCACAAGTTATCCACTTAGATCACATAGGGTAGCATAATATCTCTATTCATGCCACAAATCATGATGCTTAACATCAACCTATCCTATGCTAGCATGGCAAGTTCTAAATCTCAAGATCCACTCTCGTTTAGCAAGAGATTAACAATTCAATTTAGATGTTAGCTACGCATCTAAAAGCATTAAGATTAACCATACGAGGATATCAAGAATTCACCACACATAAATCTCTAAGGCATGCAAACTACTAAGCTACATAGATAAATCCACTAGGATCCCACGATAACGATTAGTTCATAATCGAACCTTTCGTCACCATGGGATTTGATGAAAGCATGGTATAAAACAAGATAATGAAGATGAAGATGAATAAATTAATAATAGAATAAGGTTTAGTGAACAAATCCGTGAAAAGTAATAAGCATCCAAAAGATACGCCTCCACAAAGGAATACAAGAAAAACTATATCTAGATCTTCTTGTCGTCACGATCCTCGCCTTGGCTTCTCTTCCTTCTTGCTCTGAACGAATTATGTGTGTAGGATGTGTAGGTTATTATTTTTCTGTGCCCCAAGGTGTGTATTTATAGCCCCCAAGTGCCTCCTTGACCAAGCAATTACCGTATTTGAAATAGGATAGAATTCCGGTAATTTTCCATCTTTAATTGAAATAGAATTGCAATTCCCATGTTTAGAACTGATTCTAGAACCTTCAAACCGTCCCAAGTGATTGCCATATGAATTAGGAGAAGAAAACGACAATTTCCTAATTAAAGACTGATTCCAGGAAAGTTTCTGCCGGCCTGCGCGCGGCCGCGCGCGCCCTAGGCCAATTCCACCGCGCCCGCGCTCAAGGTTTCTTCAGTATTCTGCCTGCGCGCCCGCGCGCAATATAGGCTTGTCCTGGCGCGCCCGCGCCCAGGGTTTACTGCACATGCTGATTTCCTTTTGCTATCCTGATTTCACCTCCACTTTTGAATGCAACTCTAAGCACTTATTCTTCTGAGCTTAAAAACACGTATAACACTGAAATTTCCACACTTGCACCTAGAATTATATCCTGCACAATTTCTCACAAAACACATTAAAACACACCAATACTTGAGATACAAAACACCAATTTAAGCCGAAATAGAATGATCCAAGTGGATATAAATCCACTTATCACATACGTGAGAATAAGCAACGACGTTGGAGAAGAAATGATAGGAACGAGAGTATCTAAATATGGAGGGTGTGTGTATATGAGTGTGTAAAAAGAATGTAACCCCCAAACCTTCTTTTCTGGGTCTATTTATAGGCCCAGGATTAGGGTTTAGGGGTTGGTACCTTTAATCATGAGCGTTGAATCCTAGGCAGGTAGGACACTTGGAACGTTTATATGCGCGACATCTGTCCAGGAGAATAATTGTGGGATAGTGTGTCAGGCACCCTTTTGAGTGTGACATCCTCATTCTTGGATTATGCCAATTATTGGTAATCATTAGCGGTCGTTTTTAGTTGGGACCTTTGATAGTGACGGGAGCCCTAAAATGCCACGTGCTCTATTTGCCTCGTACTGGAGCTAGTCCATGGGTCCGGACCAGTTAACGGTGACATAGCTCCAGACTTGGTAACTATCGTAGGCCCGTATTGCTGTTCGGGCTGCTTGTGGAGAATATCCTATCAATTGGTATTCGATAACACAAATTATTTCGATATTGAAGCATTTTTTTTTCTCTTGGAGAACAGACGGTTACAGTTTGTATTTTTGAAATTTTGAATCAGTTTATGTCCATATCGCATATATTCAATACTAAAGTTTAAATGTGTGGTGCAGGATGCCACAATTGTCCCAGTGGAAATTGTTGTTTTTGCTCTACTTATCGAGGCGTCTTTGTTTGTAATAGTTGCTGTTGAGAAAAGGAAGAAGAATCAATCTCTGAAGAATAAAATATTGCAAAAATAACGTGGTAAGAGTGATGTGACAGCAAAATTGTGTATAAAAAATGGTTACAAAATAATGTGGTAAGAGTGATGTGGTAGCAAAATTGTGTATCAAAAATGGTTACAAAATAACGTGGTAAGAAGAGTGATGTGGTAGAGGAGGCCTATTGTATTTAATTAAATTGTAACAAATCAAATTAAGACACGTGTCATTTTGTAAAAATTGTTTTTTTACCCAATTTTGTATTTTTGATAATGAAAATACAGACAAAATTACTCTCGATAAATTTGTCTAGAATATATATTAAGACATAAATCTTTATAATGTGATCAATTATTTTGCAGTATTTGAGACATAAATTATTAATTTATAATATCTTGTCGGAATAGAGAAAAGTTCTATGCAGTACTGTTTTAATTGAAGTACTTGGAGTACATATATGTTCTGCATTCAAAATATATTAAATTTATTATTTTGCAAACCTTTATATTTTGCAATCATAACATATATGTTTTGCAACCCAAATGTGTTTCGCAGAACAATTCGTTTTGCAATATTTTGTTAGCAAAATATACAAAATTTTCAAGATTTTCAATGAAATAATGATATTCATGTAATAAACTTTTTAAAATAATAAAGTTTGTAAAATTTTGAATGCAGAACATATATGTACTTCAAGTACGCAAAGTAAAACAATACTCCATATAATCTTCCTCTATCGGGATATCCACATAAATGTTTATATTTATTATTGATAAACGATATCCGATATTCGATCCACAATCAAAAAATTTAAAAATTACTCAAATCTTCTATAAAATCCACAATTCTTTGAAAAAAACAAAATTAATGAAATCCGCAATAAATCCATCCATGATAGAGATTAGATCGTGTGTGACTGTGTGTATATATATTGAAGGAATGCTAACAATAAGTTGTAAGCATTATTCCTTCCCTTCACCATATACTACTGTTAGCAAGTGAGATTATCCAAGCTTACATATAATTTGTCTATTAAAATGACATCGTCTAAACTCATAGTTTGCACCATTTTCTTAATGTTTTTCTCAATTTTTTACATCGATTCGGAGGCTGCAGTTAACCGAATCCCGATTCTCTACGATGTGGTTGGTCCTGCTAAATTTATATGGGGTAAGCTAACTTACATCAATCATATAATTACTAACTGAGTTTCTTGAAAATATTTATTAATATATTTAAATGACAATTACACGTAATATTGATTTAAATTCATGTTGCAGGATGTGACAAATGCCCTTCTGGAAAATGTTGTCTATGTAGCTTTTTTCGAACACGTCCGGTGTGCAATCAGTGTTGTGATGAAGAAACTGGACATGGCAAAAATGCAGCAACCTCTTTAAACCATCCGTGATGAAGAAAAATAAAAAGAAAATATTTAATAAATATTTTATTTACTCTTTCTTGTTTGTGGATAACTCCAACAAGCTGTCTCGCTCACTTTCTGTGACCTGTTTTAATCTTTATTATTTTTGCCTATACGGTAATTTTAGTTTTTTCACTGTGCACTTCAAGGTTAGAAGCCAGGAAACCCAACCTACCCATACAAATCCCATGAAAATGGAAAAAATTGATAAAATAATCAATTTTTTGATAAAAATAACAAAAATAACTATTTTAAAAAAAAATTGTCAATTTTAACTTTTTGAATACTCCACTGTAATTGGATATCCCAATTTGTAATAGTTGGGTATCCTAATTTATATAAGATATTCCACTCATAATTGGGAAAGATGTAACTGTACTAGATCCTAGCAAACTGCTTGCATACAAAATTTTGGTACGTAATTCATATTAGCTTAAAACCCGTGCGATGCACGCAATTTTTTTAATATTATAAAAAAAATTATTAACTTTTTTTAAATTTGAATTTTGGAGGCTTAAATATTTAAATGAGATGATGATCATAATTATATAAATGTTATCCATGATATTTCTTTAAAAGGAATGATTTTAGTTTAAAAAATATA
Organism: Kitagawia praeruptora; assembly: GCA_037693485.1. Classification (NCBI taxonomy): domain Eukaryota; kingdom Viridiplantae; phylum Streptophyta; class Magnoliopsida; order Apiales; family Apiaceae; genus Kitagawia; species Kitagawia praeruptora. Next base: position 135,532,008 of record CM075347.1, read on the forward strand.
GAAAATGCGATAGGTTTTAGTTGAAAAGTTAATAAGTTATTTATTAGTAATTATAAAATTATTATTTTGTTTTATTAAATAGAATGCCCGTGATATAATTGGAAAAAGAGAGGATTTAGTTAGAGAAAATTAAAAAGGTAATATAATTTAGGTGAAAAGGGTAATTCATTAATTTACAGTAATTATAATTTAATTATGTTATTTTACAAAATAAAATTGCTCGTAATGTTTTTAGAAAAGGAGAAATTAATGTTGCTCGTGATATTTCTAAAGAGCAATTTTAGTTAGATAATATAGGAAAAAGATGATATGTTTTAGCTAAAAAGGATAATCGTTAATATTTGTATTATAATATTATTATTTAATTTTATTAAATAGAGTCATCCATGATATAATTGGAAAAAGAGAAATTTTAGTTTGAAAAAATAGAAAAAGGTAACGTGAAAATTAAAAGGTGACATACTTTAGGTGAAAATGGTAATTGATTAGTTTATACTTTATAGTAATTATAATTTAATTGCTATTTTACAAAATAAAATTGCTAATAATATTTTTAGAAAATGAGAAATTAATGTTACCCATGATATTTTTAAAAAAAAGGAATTTAATTAGAAAAAATAGAAAAGATGATACATTTTTAGCTGAAAAGGTAATCGGTTAATTAATAACATTATAATATTATGATTTTATTTTTATTCAATAGAATCATAATTTGAAAAAGAGAGCTTTTAGTTAGAGAAAATTAAAAAGGTAACTTGTTTTGGCTGAAAAAGGTAACCCGTGATATAATTGGAAAAAAACAATTTAGTTAGAGAAAAGATAAAAAATTAATTTATTAGTTAACAATAATTATAATTTGTTTTTTAATTAGATAAAATATAAAAGATATTACGTTTTACCTGAAAAAGGAAACTGCTTAGTTATTAAAAAAAGGTAACATGTTTAACTTGAAAAAGTGGATTGATTAGTAAATTAAAAATTTTAATTAAATAAAATATAAAAGATTATTTTTAAATGGTCACCCGTGATATAATTGGAAAAAAAGATATTTTAGTTAGAGAAAAGATAATTTGAATGAAAAAAATTAATTAATTAGTTAATAGTAATTATAATATGCTTTTTAGTTAGATAACATATATAATATATTATATTTTACCTGAAAAAGGAAACTGCTTAGTTATTAAAAAAAAGAAAAGGTAACATTTTTAACCTGAAAAAGTAAATTGATTAAATTTTAGTTAAATAAAATATAAAAGAAGATTTTTAAATGGTAACCCGTGATATAATTGGAAAAAGAGATATTTTAGTTAGAGAAAAATGAAAAGATAATTTGAATTAAAAAATTAATTAATTAGTTAATAGTAATTATAATATGCTTTTTAGTTAGATAACATATAGAAGATATTATATTTTACCTGAAAAAGGAAACTACTTAGTTATTAATAAGAAAAGAAAAGGTAACATGTTTAACCCGGAAAAGAAAATTGATTAGCAAAACAAAAAATTTAAAGGTAACTTGTTTAACCTGAAAAAGGAAATTGATTAGTAAAGAAAAAAGTTTATTTAGTTAAATAAAATATAAAAGAAGATTTTTATATGGTAACCCGTGATATAATTGGAAAAAGAAATATTTTAGTTAGAGAAAAGCGAAAAGATAATTTGAATGAAAAAAATTAATTAATTAGTTAATAGTAATTATAATATGCTTTTTAGTTAGATAACATATAGAAGATATTATATTTTACCTGAAAAAGGAAACTGCTTAGTTATTAAAAAGAAAAGAAAATGTAACATGCTTAACCTGAAAAAGGAAATTGATTAGCAAAGCAAAAATTTTAAAGGTAACATGTTTAACCTGAAAAAGGAAATTGATTAGTAAAGAAAAAAATTTAGTTAGATAAAATATAAAAAAAGATTTTATCTGTAATTAAGTAAGGGTAAATAAGTAAAATCAATAGGTACCAACCAACCAACCAACCAAACTTTTAATGTTTCGGCTTTTATATAATGTTTAACCTGAAAAAGGAAATTGATTAGTAAAGAAAAAAGTTTATTTAGTTAAATAAAATTTAAAAGAAGATTTTTATATGGTAACCCGTGATATAATTGGAAAAAGAGATATTTTAGTTAGAGAAAAGCGAAAAGATAATTTGAATGAAAAAATTAATTAATTAGTTAATAGTAATTATAATATGCTTTTTAGTTAGATAACATAGATGGTAACCCGTGATATAATTGGAAAAAGAGATATTTTAGTTAGAGAAAAGCGAAAAGATAATTTGAATGAAAAAATTAATTAATTAGTTAATAGTAATTATAATATGCTTTTTAGTTAGATAACATATAGAAGATATTATATTTTACCTGAAAAAGGAAACTGCTTAGTTATTAAAAAGAAAAGAAAATGTAACATGTTTAGCCTGAAAAAGGAAATTGATTAGCAAAGCAAAAATTTTAAAGGTAACATGTTTAACCTGAAAAAGGAAATTGATTAGTAAAGAAAAAAATTTAGTTAGATAAAATATAAAAAAAGATTTTATCTGTAATTAAGTAAGGGTAAATAAGTAAAATCAATAGGTACCAACCAACCAACCAAACTTTTAATGTTTCGGCTTTTATATAATAGTACTAGCTTAAAACACGTGCGATGCACGGATTTTTTTAATATTGTAAAAAAAATTATTAACTTTTTTTAAATATGAATTTTGGAGGCTTAAATATTTAAATGAGATGATGATCATAATTATATAAATGTTATCCATGATATTTCTTTAAAAGGAATGATTTTAGTTAAAAAAAATATAGAAAATGCGATAGGTTTTAGTTGAAAAGGTAATAAGTTATTTATTAGTAATTATAAAATTATTATTTTGTTTTATTAAATAGAATGCCCGTGATATAATTGAAAAAAGAGAGGATTTAGTTAGAGAAAATTAAAAAGGTAATATATTTTAGGTGAAAAGGGTAATTCATTAATTTACAGTAATTATAATTTAATTATGTAATTTTACAAAATAAAATTGCTCGTAATGTTTTTAGAAAAGGAGAAATTAATGTTGCTCATGATATTTCTAAAAAGGAATTTTAGTTAGATAATATAAGAAAAAGATGATACGTTTTAGCTAAAAAGGATAATCGTTAATATTAGTATTATAATATTATTATTTAATTTTATTAAATAGAGTCGTCCATGATATAATTGGAAAAAGAGAAATTTTAGTTTGAAAAAATAGAAAAAGGTAACGTGAAAATTAAAAAGTGACATACTTTAGGTGAAAATGGTAATTGATTAGTTTATACTTTATAGTAATTATAATTTAATTGCTATTTTACAAAATAAAATTGCTGATAATATTTTTAGAAAATGAGAAATTAATGTTACCCATAATATTTTTTAAAAAAGGAATTTAATTAGAAAAAATAGAAAAGATGATACATTTTTAGTTGAAAAGGTAATCGGTTAATTAATAACATTATAATATTATGATTTTATTTTTATTAAATAGAATCATAATTTGAAAAAGAGAGGTTTTAGTTAGAGAAAATAAAAAAGGTAACTTGTTTTGGATGAATAAGGTAACCCGTGATATAATTGGGAAAAAAATAATTTAGTTAGAGAAAAGAGAAAAGATAAAAAATTAATTTATTAGTTAACAGTAATTATAATTTGTTTTTTAATTAGATAAAATATAAAAGATATTACATTTTACCTGAAAAAGGAAACTGCTTAGTTATTAAAAAAAATGGTAACATGTTTAACTTGAAAAGTGGATTGATTAGTAAACTAAAATTTTTAATTAAATAAAATATAAAAGATTATTTTTAAATGGTAACCCATGATATAATTGGAAAAAGAGATATTTTAGTTAGAGAAAAGATAATTTGAATGAAAAAATTAATTAATTAGTTAATAGTAATTATAATATGCTTTTTAGTTAGATAACATATATAATATATTATATTTTACTTGAAAAAGGAAACTGCTTAGTTATTAAAAAGAAAAGAAAAAGATAACATTTTTAACCTGAAAAAGTAAATTGATTAAATTTTAGTTAAATAAAATATAAAAGAAGATTTTTAAATGGTAACCCGTGATATAATTGGAAAAAGAGATATTTTAGTTAGAGAAAAGCGAAAAGATAATTTGAATGAAAAAATTAATTAATTAGTTAATAGTAATTATAATATGCTTTTTAGTTAGATAACATATAGAAGATATTATATTTTACCTGAAAAAGGAAACTGCTTAGTTATTAATAAGAAAAGAAAAGGTAACCTGTTTAACCTGAAAAAGGAAATTGATTAGCAAAGCAAAAATTTTAAAGGTAACATGTTTAACCTGAAAAAGGAAATTGATTAGTAAAGAAAAAAATTTAGTTAGTTAAATAAAATATAAATGAAGATTTTTAAATGGTAACCCGTGATATAATTGGAAAAAGAGATATTTTAGTTAGAGAAAAGCGAAAAGATAATTTGAATGAAAAAATTAATTAATTAGTTAATAGTAATTATAATATGCTTTTTAGTTAGATAACATATAGAAGATATTATATTTTACCTAAAAAAGGAAACTGCTTAGTTATTAAAAAGAAAAGAAAAGGTAACATGTTTAATCTGAAAAAGGAAATTGATTAGCAAAGCAAAAATTTTAAAGGTAACATGTTTAACCTGAAAAAGGAAATTGATTAGTAAAGAAAAAAATTTAGTTAGATAAAATATAAAAAAAGATTTTATCTGTAATTAAGTAAGGGTAAATAAGTAAAATCAATAGGTACCAACCAACCAACCAACCAACCAAACTTTTAATGTTTCGGCTTTAATATAATAGAATAGATAGATGAAAAAATTAATTAATTAGTTAATAGTAATTATAATATGCTTTTTAGTTAGATAACATATATGGTAACCCGTGATATAATTGGAAAAAGAGATATTTTAGTTAGAGAAAAGCGAAAAGATAATTTGAATGAAAAAATTAATTAATTAGTTAATAGTAATTATAATATGCTTTTTAGTTAGATAACATATAGAAGATATTATATTTTACCTGAAAAAGGAAACTGCTTAGTTATTAAAAAGAAAAGAAAATGTAACATGTTTAACCTGAAAAAGGAAATTGATTAGGAAAGCAAAAATTTTAAAGGTAACATGTTTAACCTGAAAAAGGAAATTGATTAGTAAAGAAAAAAATTTAGCTAGATAAAATATAAAAAAAGATTTTATCTGTAATTAAGTAAGGGTAAATAAGTAAAATCAATTGGTACCAACCAACCAACCAACCAAACTTTTAATGTTTCGGCTTTTATATAATGTTTAACCTGAAAAAGGAAATTGATTAGTAAAGAAAAAAGTTTATTTAGTTAAATAAAATTTAAAAGAAGATTTTTATATGGTAACCCGTGATATAATTGGAAAAAGAGATATTTTAGTTAGAGAAAAGCGAAAAGATAATTTGAATGAAAAAATTAATTAATTAGTTAATAGTAATTATAATATGCTTTTTAGTTAGATAAAATATATGGTAACCCGTGATATAATTGGAAAAAGAGATATTTTAGTTAGATTTTTACATAATAGTATAGATTTTTACTTAATTATAATCTAATTTATTACTACGTTTTTACCTAAATACCCTTACTTATATCTATTTATAATTATAATATTAAAATTAAAATATTAAAAGATATAAAAAACAATTATAAATACCTAATTAATCTCTTTTAATCCAACCCTCCCTTTTGTCAAATAAGATTTTTGAGATCTGATACCTCCCGAACCCGATTTGGCCTCTACCAATTCGCAATCCAAATCTATACTATTATATAAATTCCGAAATATTGAAAATTTTGGTACCTGTTTTTTGGTACTTCTTAAATTTACTTATTTACCCTTTATTAAAAAAATATATTCAATATCAATAATATTAAAACACCTAATAAATAATAATTTCAATTAATTAATGGTAATTAGTCAATTGCCCTTTTCACATTTACTTTTAGTTGAAGTTATTACCTTTTACAAATACTTAAAAACATCAATCGTATCATATCTTCCAATCAATAATATTTCCTTTCGAATTAAAACATGTCACATTTTTTATTTATAAGGAAACATTAGGATAATTTTTTATTAAAAAGAAAAATATATTCGATATCTATAATATTAAAACACCTAAAATAAATAATAACATAAAATAACTAATGGTAATTAGTCGATTTACTTTTTTACATTTACTTTTAGTCGAAGATATTACCTTTTATAAACACCTAAAAACATCAACCGTATCGTATCTTATAATCATTAATATTTCCTTTAAAATCATAAAAAATAATGATTATACAAAACATAATTGTAATATTAAATAAAATTTATAACATAATAAAAGAAACACCATATCAATAAAATTTATTTATGTTTTTTGGTACCTGTTTTTTGGCACTTCGTGAATTTACTTATTTACCCTTCATTAAAATAAAATATATATTCGATATCAATAATATTAAAACACCTAAAATAAATAATAACATAAAATAATTAATGGTAATTAGTCGATTGCCTTTTTCACATTTACTTTTAGTTGAAGTTATTACCTTTTACAAACACCTAAAAACATCAATCGTATCATATCTTTCAATCAATAATATTTCCTATCGAATTAAAACATGTACCTTTTTTATTTATAAGGAAACATTAGTATAATTTTTTATTAAAAATGAAAAATATATTCGATATCTATAATATTAAAACAACTAAAATAAATAATAACATAAAATAATTAATGATAAGTAGTCGATTTACTTTTTCACAATTACTTTTAGTTGAAGATATTACCTTTTATAAACACCTAAAAACATCAATTGTACCATATCTTCTAATCATTAATATTTCCTTTAAAATCATAAAAAATAATGATTATACAAAACATAATTGTAATTTTAAATAACATTTATTACATAATAAAAGAAACACCATATCAATAAATTTTATTTATAACACAATGAAATTTTATTATAATTTTATAAATTTGTATCTTCCAATCATAATATTTTTTCCCAATTTAAACACGTTAACTTTTAACTTAAAACATAATCTTGCAATAATTAATATATACCCAAAAATATCACACCATATCTTCTAATCACTAACAAAATATAATAGAAAACTACGAATAATGACCGTTATATTTTTAGAAAAAAATCAGAACCGTTAGATCTAATGATTATATATAATATATGATTAAATTAATTTACTAAAATTTCAAGGTTCGAATTCCATGAACGATATATTTATTTTAAAATTTTATAATATAAATTTTAAACCATGCGTATCATTAATTAAATTTTTATTAAATAATTTAAGTTAAAATTAAAATAAAATATTATAAATAATAATTATATAAAAATATAATGGTAACATAAAATAAAATTTATTAAATATCGAAAAAATCCATGCATCGCACGGGTTATAAGCTAGTACATCCTAAATTTGTAGTTTGGTTATCCATATTTTTGGTTATCCCTCGTCCACAACCGTTAGATCTTCAACTCAAATAAATCATGACTGTTAGATACAACATTATTAAAAGTTGTTATGTACAAAGATCTAAGGCTCGATTCCCGTCAACAACATATTAATTTATATTTTATATTAAAAATTATTATATATAAAGATATAAGGTGGAATTCTTTCAATAATATATTAAATTAATATTTATAATATTATACTATATTATAAATAAATTGTAAAAATTAAAAATAACCCGTGCTTTACACGGACTATAAGCTAGTACATCCTAAAGAACAAAAACAAGAATTAACAAGTAAGTGAAAAAAAGTTAACAAATAAAATAAAAAGTAAGTTATTAGATTTGTCTAGCTACTTTATTACCCCAATACAAATACGATAAAAATATTCAACATAGATATGCACTTAAATGTCAGATTAATCAATAATATTTAAAAATAATACATATTTTGGCCTTAGTATATTTGACTATCCATCATTCTATCCCATGCTCGATTATCATATATCCAATGAAATAAAATGAAGAATCAAAATAACATAACTGATCTATTATTTTTGTACGATTTTGAATATGTTTCAAAATAAAATCTTTGCAATGTGATCCATCAATCATCATAAGTATTATCTCATTTGGTCTCTTCATAAATACTGTCATTTATTACTAATAAAGTAAACGATATCCAATCTACTATCATATCCATTCAAGAAAAGACAAAGTAAAGATTGAATTTTTTATAAAATCCACAACTCCTTTAAAAACACACTTTGATTTCATCCGCAACAAATCCATTATATGGTAGAGTGTAGACAGTGTGTGCATAAGTGCTAACAATAAGTTGTAGGATTGTTCTTTCCCTTCAACATATAGTACTAGCAAGTGAGATCATCCAAACTCTTCTATACATACAAATTATTTCCAGAATGGCATTTTCAAAACTCTTCGTTTACATCATGTTCTTCTCAACTTTCTACATTCACTCGAACGCCGCAGTTAACCGGATTCCGGCTTTCTACGATGCGATCGGTCCTGCAGGATGTAACACATGTTCTGTTGGAGAATGTTGTATGTGTACCTGGTATCGAGTAACGCCAGTGTGCAATGAGTGCTGCGAAGAAAATACTGGACGTACCAAAAATGCTACACCTTCTTCAAAACATCTGTGATGAAAGAAAATAAAATGTTTAATAAATATTTCATGAGATCTAGTGTCTTGTAATTCTACATCGAATAACATATCGAATATGTTCCGATTACTTTCGATTTATTTTTGTTCATATTTTTTATTTAGTAATTAGTTGTCATATTTATCGATTAAAGATATATATATATATATATATATACATATATAGGCCTATGCTCAAGGGAGAACCCTGCTTAGGGGGAGAACCCGAAGACCACTCATCCAGCCATTCATTTAGTTTCATCTGATGGCTTGAAAAAATCAATCATTAACCTTAAAAAATTAATAAAACTTCCTTTTTTATATGATAAGGATAAAATGGGTAATAAAAATAATGTAATAAGATTGCATATCAATCAATTGATTCTGATTAAATTACCATTTTTTTAAAGATCGAACATTCCCTATCAAAATCAATAATTAAATATGGCAACATAATATATTATCATGTCTCATCTGTGCAATATATACTTTTCTTATATATATAGTCTTAACAGAATCTTAACAAAAACACTAATATGATCATATTAATGAATTTATAGTCTTAACAAAATCTTACATTAAAAATCTAACACACAAAACTTATAATCAAATAAATGTTTAAATTATACAAGAACACACAAAAGAATCTCGTCTTTATTAAATACCTTGTAGAGTCCATTTTTCTTAAATTGAAACACTTAATAAGATATTATTTAATGAATTTAAATAAAGTAATAATACGATTTTAAAGTAATTAACAAAATACCTAAGAAAATCTTGGTAGTTTACATAATATTTTTATACATTTAAAAAAAAACTATACATTTTACATATAAAAATATCATTCACTACACCAAGATTCCCTTACTTGTTGCAACTTATTATATCAATTTATTTCCTTTTATTATCTTTTTTAGATTTTTTAGAGAATTTTTTAAAAAGATATGCTATCAAACAATTGAATTCCAACTCAAAAAAAATTATGTAGATTTTCTTAATTTTTCGATGAATCATTTATTGTGTTGTACTTGTACCTACCTATATTCAAAACTTATTTTAGAATAATAATATAAATATATAAAAAAGTAATATTACGATTTCAAAAAAATTAACAAAATACCTAAGAGAATCTTGGTATATTACATAATATTTCTATATATTTTTTTAAATACAAAAATTGTACATATCTTCTAAAATTATGTTATATTTAGAAATATTATGTTACACACCAAGATTCTCTTACGCGTTTCAAAAAAAATTAAATTCTAATTCGTAAAAATCTCAAAAATTAAAAATATTATTTTAAGTAAAAATATTATAATAGTTTGAAAAATCTCAAAAGTTTAAAAAAAGTTAATATAAACATCTAATTAAATAATACTACAATTTAAAAATAATTAACAAAACCCCTAAGAGAATTTTGGTGGGTTGCATAATGTTTTTATACATTTTAAAAAAAACAATACATTTCTTTTGAGATTAAGTTACATAAAACAATATTGTCTAATACACCAAGATTCTCTTACGTGATTCAAATATCAATTTATTTCCTTTTATTATCTTTTTGAGATTCTTTCGAGAATTATTTTAAAAGACATGTTATACAAAATTGAATTTTAATTCAAAAAAAATTCTATGGATTTTCTTAAATTTTTTATGAATCATTTATAGTGTTTGTACTTTTGTCTAACTATATTCAAAACTTATTTTAGATCAATAAAATATTTAGTAGAAATTTTAATATAAATATCTACTAAAGTAGTATTACAATTTCAAAATTACTAACAAAACACTTAATAGAATCTTGCTGTATTACATAATATATCTAAATATTTATTTCTGTTAAAACAAATTATACATTTCTTCTAAAAATAAGTTATATTTAGAAATATTATGTTACACACCAAGATTCTTTTACGTGTTTCAAAAAAAATTAAATTCTAATTCGTAAAAATCTCAAAAATTAAAAAAATTATTTTAAGTAAAAATATTATAATAGTTTGAAAAATCTCAAAAGTTTAAAAAAAATTAATATAAACATCTAATTAAATAATACTACAATTTAAAAATAATTAACAAAACACCTAAGAGAATTTTGGTGGGTTGCATAATGTTTTTATACATTTTAAAAAAAACAATACATTTCTTTTGAGATTAAGTTACGTAAAACAATATTGTGTAATACACTAAGATTCTCTTACGTTATTCAAATATCAATTTATTTCCTTTTATTATCTTTTTGAGATTCTTTGGAGAATTATTTTAAAAGACATGTTATACAAAATTGAATTTTAATTCAAAAAAAATTCTATGGATGTTCTTAAATTTTTGATGAATCATTTATAGTGTTTGTACTTTTGTCTAACTATATTTAAAACTTATTTTAGATCAATAAAATATTTAGTAGATATTTTAATATAAATATCTACTAAAGTAGTATTACAATTTCAAAATAACTAACAAAACACTTAATAGAATATTGATGTATTACATAATATATCTAAATATTTATTTCTGTTAAAACAAATTATACATTTCTTATAAAAATAAGTTATATTTAGAAATATTATGTTACACACCAGGATTCTTTTACGTGTTTCAAAAAATAAATTCTAATTTGAAAAAATCTCAAAAATTAAAAATATTATTTTAAATAAAAATATTATATTACTTTGAAGAATATGAAAAGTTTAAAAAACTTTAATATAAATATCTAATAAAATAATAGTACAATTTTAAAATAATTAACAAAACACCTAACAGAATCTTGGTGGGTTACATAATTTTTGTGGGGAAATGATTTCCAGTGCATTTTTTTTATTTTCAGAGTTGTCATATTCCACTTGCATTGACAATTTGTAGCATATTCTAATACAATAGCTCACAAACAACTCTGTGGAAATGAAAAATGTGCTCTGAAAATAACATTTTCCTTTTTTTATACATTTAAAAGAAAAAACTATACATTTCTTTAAAAATTAAGTTACATATAAAAATATCGTTTAATACACCAAGATTCTCTTATGTATTTCAAATCATTATATTAATTTATTTCCTTTTCTTCGAGAATTATTTTAAAAGACGTGCTATGAAATTAAATTTCAAATTCAACAAAAAATTCTATGGATTTTCTTAAATTTTCGTTGAATCATTTATAGTGTTGTACTTATGCCTAACTACATTCAAAACTTATTTTAGATCGATAAAATATTTAGTAGAATTTTAATATAAATATCTAATAAAGTAGTATTACGATTTCAGAGTAATTAACAAAACACCTAAGAGAATCTTGGTATATTACATAATATTTCTAAATATTTAATTTTTTTATAAAAAAATTATGCATTTCTTCTAAAATTAAGTTATATTTAGAAATATTATATTACACGCCAAGATTCTCTTATGTGTTTTAAAAAAAAAATTAAATTCTTATTTGAAAAATCTTAAAAAATAAAAATATTATAATACTTTGAACAATCTCAAAAGTTTTAAAAAAATTAATATAAATATTTAATAAAATAATATTACAATTTTAAAATATTTAACAAAATACCTAAGAGAATCTTGGTGGGTTACATAATATTTTTATACATTTAAAAAAAATATACATTTCTTTCGAAATTAAGTTACATATAAAAATATCATCTAATACATCAAGATTCTCTTACGTGTTTCAAATATTGATTTGAAAAATACCCAAAAAGGAGGAAAACTAAAAGATTCCAAAAAGTAAATTAATATTAACATTGAAATAAATAAAATCAAATAATATATTAATGTGAAACATCTAAAGGAATTTTAAAATTTACAACCATTTTATTTGTCAATGTTTCTGACCCAATTCCTGTTCAATGTATTAGATGCAGATGTTTAGCATTCATTTGCTTTCCATACTAGAAAGATTCTGATCGCATCACTCAAATCCCAAACTTAGTAATTGCCATATTAAATAAGAACAAACGTATAACTCAATTTAGAAGGGTAATATATTAGTACTCATTCTTTAAAGTATTCACAAAAATGCCATTACCAAAAAAAGTAATAATTATAATAAATCAATGGTCTTAGATTAGATCTCTAAGTTCTCTAGATAGCATGGTTCTCCCTTGAACCCTACTCTACATATATATATATATATATATATATATATATATATATTAAAATTGTAAGTATGTCAAAATTATATTTATATGAATCAGAAATGTATTATTTAACTTAAAAAATAATTATTTAAGTTTGACAAGTGAAATGGGGAAAAAAAGTCTAAGACCTTTTGCTAGCTAGTGATGCGTTATTCATGCTAAAAAATTTTGTTAAAATTTCCTCCAGTAATTTTTTTAGAACCTAAAACTCATTTTTAAATTAAAAATCCTGATAATGATTTTATGAAAGAATATTTTTGCAAATAACTTAAATTGTTAAGAAGCAGCCGGGTGCAGTGGTACTGCTACTCCAGAAATATATGCAGTGCAGTTTCGCCGTTCACGACGGCATTATAATAATTTTATAAATGTTTTAAAATATATGAATCATTTTATATTATAAAATAAATTAAAAAATTAAAAATATATAAAATAATCATTTGAATCTTTTTATAAAAAGAGTTGTAAATACTATTTTCTTGTTAGTTTTATCCCCATATTATAAATTCAATAATCTATTACTACTAGCCTAAAACCCGTGCGATGCACGGATTTTTGTTATATTATATAAAAAAAATCATTGACTAAAATTATTTTTTTAAAAACATGAATTTTGGAGGCTTACGTTTTTATATGAGATGATTTGATAATAAATATATAAATGTTATTCGTGATATTTCTAGAAAAGTAGGGATTTAGTTAGAGAATATAGAAAAGATGATAGGTTTTAGTCAAAAAGAATAATAAATTAATTATTAGTAATTATAAAATTATTACTTCATTTTTAAATAGAATGTGAAAAAGGTAATTGATTAGTTTATAGCAATTATAATTGAATTACATTATTTAGTAAATACAATTGCTCGTAATGTTTTTAGAAAATGAGAAAATAATATTGTCCATGGTATTTCTATTATAAAAGGAATTTTAGTTAGAAAATATAGAAAAGATGATATGTTTTAGCTGAAAAAGGTAATCGATTAATTAATAATATTATAATATTATTAGTTTATTTTATTAAAAAGAACCGTCCGTGATATAATTGGAAAAAAGAGATTTTAGTTAGAGAAAATAGAAAAGTAACGTGCATGATTTATGTGAAAAAATTAATTGATTAGTTTATAGTAATTATAATTTAATTATGTTATTTTACGAAATAAAATTGTTCATAGTTTTTAGAAAATGAGAAAGTAACGCTACCCGTTATATTTTTAGAAAAAAATGGATTGTAATTAGAAAAAATAGAAAAATGATATATTTTAGTAGAAAAGGTAATCGGTTAATTATTAGTATTATAATATTATTATTTTATTTGTATTAAATAGAAACGCCTGTGATATAATTAGAAAAATGGAGGTTTTTGTAAGAAAAAAGAAAAAAGGTAACGTGTTTTACTGAAAAAAGGTAACCGTCATGATATAATTGGAAAATGAGAGATTTTAGTTTGAGAAAAGAGAAAAGGTAACTTGTTTTGGCTGAAAAAGGTAATTGATTAGTTAATAATAATTATATATAATTATGTTATTTTTAGCTGAAAAGGTAATTGGTTAATTATTAGTATTATAATATTATTATTTTTATTATTAAATAGAAACGCCTGTAATATAATTAGATAAATGGAGGTTTTAGTAAGAAGAAAGAAAAAAAGGTAACGTGTTTTGCTGAAAAATGTAACAGTCCATGATATAATTGGAAGAAGAGATATTTAGTTAGAGAAAGAGAAAAGGTAATGTGTTTTGACTGAAAAAGGTATTTGATTAGTTAATAGTAATTATATATAAATGTTATTTTATTAAATAAAATTGCTCGTAGTGTTTTTAAAAAAGGAGAAATTTTAGTTAGATAAAATATAAAAGATATTCTATTTTAAATAAAAAGGAAATTATTTAGTTATTGGAAAATAGAAAAAGTTATATGTTTAAACTGAAAAAGGGAATTGATTAATAAAGAGAAATTTTAGTTAGATAAATATAAAAGATATTTTATTTTACCTGAAAAAGGAAATTATTTAGTTCTTGAAAATAGAAAAGATAATATGTGTAACCTGAAAAAGAAAATTGATTAGTTAGTAGATCTGTAATTGAGTAAGGATAATTATGTAAATTCAATAGGTACCGTTGAACCAAACTTTTAATGTTTCGGAATTTATATAATAGTATAGATATATTAAAGGAGAACACAAGGGCAAAGTTTGCCATTTTAATGGCTGTGAAATTACGATTTTATCCCTATATTTTCAAAAATTACAAAAATGTCATTCTGTATTAAATATGAAAAAAATAGTGATATTATGTTAATACTAGGATTCGAACCACTGACCTTCTTCCAACAAACTCATGCCATAACCAAGTGTGCTACATTGAATTTTGAGTTTTGTTCAAAAATCCTATTAGATAAACCACATCTTCGCTTCTTCTCTTTTCCTTTTATATTTTTTATTTTTGAGTAAATAAAATATTGATTCATATTATTTCTATAATATTGGATAAATAAATTACAAAAAATATTCTAATCGTTTGGCTATAAAATTATGATTTTACCCCTATATTTTCAAAAATTACAAAAACAACATCATTTAATAATTATGTAAAAAGTAGTGAAATTATATTAGTATCGGGATTCGAACCACTGACTCAAAATCATGCCATAACCAAATGTGATATACTCAATTTTGAGTTTTGTATAAAAATCCAATAAGATAAACCACATCTTCTCTTCTTCTCTCTTCCTTTTTTATTTTATTTTTGAGTAAATAAAATATTGATTTATATATTTTCTAGAATATTGGATAGATAAAATTACAAAAAATATTCTAATCGATTAAGTATACTCTACAATTCTCTTTTGCCATTTTAGATAATTGATATAAAAACAAAATTTTAGATTATACATTGTGTAACCGATTAAAAATATATATTTACATACGTCTTCATGTAGATATTAAATTCTCGAACTTTGTTTTAAAAAATATGTAAATTTTAGTTATCAAATAATACATAAATAATAATTGCATCACATCAGTTTTAGATATATACAAATTTAAAATATGTGAGCTACATTAGGGGGTTTTGTTCAATCAACTATTTAGACTTTCAACGATTTAAATATACGATCGATCTAAAAACATAAATATTTAAACTTACACGAAAAATAATTGAAATTATGTTTAAAAGATGAGAACTCTAAAAATATGATCTATATTATATATAAAAGATAACATAATTAACATTCAAATGAAATCAAAAAAGATATAATTTTTTAAATCATAAATATTACAAAACTACAATAATTATTTGTAATGATCAATTAGACTATAACTCCACCATAAAATATGGTACATATGAATTTTTATATAATATGACAAATTAATCATAGAATATATAATGAAAGAGTTATAACATATACTTATATGAGTATACGATAAAATCAAAAAAATTGACTACATTCATATACATGCACGGGTCATTAAGGTCGTTTTATCATATTTAACATCGACTATAATATTTAGAAAATTTAGTTAAAAAATAATTCAAAATTTTATGTAAAACGGGGTGAATGCACAAAATACCCATTTTTCAATAACATTTGACCAAAATACTTATATCGAATAAACAGTGCCCTAAATACCCACCAGATACTCCACTGTCTGAGGAGTATCAGAATGATACGCCAATATCATAGGAGTATCAAGGTGATACTCGTATCATCCTACGCCAATGTCGTAGGAGTATTAGGGCGATACTCAACTGGGTAAGGAGTATCACCCCAGATACTCACTCCTGATACTCTCCACTGGATAAGGAGTATCACACGTGATACTCCGCTGGGTAAGGAGTATCATACCTGATACTCCACTGGTTAAGGAGTATCTGACATGTTTATGTATTTTGGGCAGTTGTTTCTGAATATAGGTATTTTGAGCAAATACACACCCCAGATTGGGTACTTTGGGCATTCTTTCTTTAAAACGTTGGTATGCAGAATTACACAATAACTATAAAAATATTATATAAATTGAAATCATACCGTTTATCATATTTTTAATTGTAAAAATATATGAATATATATACAATTTTGGACGAAAAATTAGTTCAGTGCCCGTGCTTTGCACGGGCTTTTAAGCTAGTTAACTATTTAAACATTGATATATTATGAGATACATATTGAGATCCAATTTTTTCTGACTTTCTATTCAAATCATTCTTAGGATTCTCAGGTTCATCACATGCTCATATATTTTTTATGGGATTTCCTTTACCTTTACAACAGTAAATAAAGTAACATTACGTAAACTATTTTGCCAAAAAAGCATTAAATACTTCGAATAATGTAGTAGATATATATCTTCACCTTATGCCGAAAACAAATATTGCTACAAACCGAATTATTAAAAAGTAAATAACTTGTCCAAAACAAAAATATAAAATCTAAAAACAACAAAACCAACTATATCATTAATATAAATACAAAGTCACGTCGTACTCCATTGGCACCTTCAAAGACTTTTTTATATCCCATGCAAACATAAAAATATTGGATTTAAAGTTTATACGAAGGATGGAAAATTTATATACATGAGTTTTTTCAAAGATAGTAATACAAAATTTAAAAATAAAACATTTGTCTCCGGGACGTAAAGGATTATCAACTTTTGTCTTTTCATGTTGACTGAAAAATTACTCAACTAATACGTAGCAATTACAAAATAAAGAGAGAGTATAAAAGAAGGCTTCATGATTTATTTGCATATATGACTTACGTTCGGTGTTGTGAATTCACAATCTTCTTCCGATATTCTTCCTCTTTATATTACCTGGAACAAAAACACTGATATTTTAGCAATCGAAAAAGCATATTTCAATCACTAGTATACGATAGTATAAAGTGCAAAATCAAAAAGAAATTTACTAGAGAACGGTGAATTCCGGAGCACGAGTTTCGGGACATAAGCTATCATAAGATAATTGGTTGTGTTTGTATATGTACGATAAAATATTTTATTTAAAAAAGTTTTTCTTATTGTAGGATGGCAATGAAATTTAATTTGTTTAGAGTAATGTGTTTTTTAGTTTTAATTCGGAGATTAAAAAGGAAACTATAATTATTATGATTTAAAATTTCAAATCTGTACAAAAATTAGAAAAATATATGTAAGTGATTTAATAGGCGCTTGTATTAGCAATTTTTATAAGTTAATTGTAATTTTTACTTTGAGAGAAAGTTTAGGAAGTGATGTAAGACAACAACAAAATAAAGACACGAGCACGATGTTGAGGACGCTTAATGGTATGACCACACTACTGAATGGCAAAATAATGCCAAATTGAAAAATATTGGTAGAGACTTTCAGTGAGATATTGGGGAGATTGTGCATAATCATGCTCAACCATGCATGATCACGCTTGCTTTAAAGTAAATCTTTTATTTTAATTAGGATTTGGATTATTTTGTTTTAGGATTTATTATTCCTATATAAACAACATCTTGATGTAACAGACGATATTATTCTATTGAAATTAAAACTCTAGAGATTCTACATGCTCACTAGGATGAGAACTTTACTTCGATCGAGTTTTGGAGTAGTGGTAGATTGACTAGTAATAATTTGAATTTAAATATCATAAATTCAACGTGTATGTGCGGTTGTTTGCCCAAATCATAAACCAAATCATGTATGCGGTTTAGTTAATTTCTCAAACCGCGATCGCACCACGAAAAGAGAAATTCGCATGGGATGAAGTGCGATTTATCCGCTTTATATATTTTTAAATATTTATTATTAAATAATACCACAATCACATAATTTTGTAAAGTCTTGACAAAAGGCAAATAGTACATTGACAAATATTAATATTTTATACAATTCAGTATTCAATTAAAAAAACACAATAACAATATTTTTTTAGTGAAAACATCACCAATAGTAGAATACAACAAACAATATATATATATATATATATATATATATATATATATATATATATATATATATATATATATATATATAGTGAGAAGTTAAATGGAGTACTCATTTAATTGGAGTACTCTTGGAGTACATATACGTTCTGCCTTCAAAATATTTTAAAATTTATTATTTAGCAAACCTTGTTATACGAATATCATAATTTCAATGATAATCTTGAAAATCATGTATGTTTTGCAATATGTTCATCTTGAAAATTCTTTATGTTTTGCAATCAGAACATATATGTTTTGCAATCCAAATGTGTTTCGCAGAACAATTCGTTTTACAATATTTTGTTAGAAAAACATACAAAATTTTCAAGATTTTAAATAAAATATTGATATTCATGTAATAAGCTTTGTAAAATAATAAAATTTGCAAAATTTTGAGCAAAATGTATATGTACTCCAAGTACTCCAATTAAATATGTACTCCATAGAAGTTTACTATATATATATATATATATATATATATAAAATATAATATAATATAAAATATATTAATATATTAACTATTGCGGTGTGGTGCGTTGCGGTTTGAACCGCATAACTGAAATTGAAAACCGTAATTCGCATCGCAGCATGCTTTTTGTTAAAATTTCAAATTGCAACCGCACTATGAAAAATTAAAATCACATTTTGCGATGTGATGTGATGTAGTGTGGATGATTTTTACGATTTGTATGGTTTGATGAACACCCCTATTATATGATTTAATTACTCTATTAACTAAAAGACTTCCGAAACGTAATTAAAACGTGTTCAAAGCCTTGAAATGTGATCTATAAGCACGTTACAATATCTCTACATTTGTACGTACAATCTATCTATTATATATATAATAGCCAAACAAGGGGCTAAAATTCATGAGACATTTTATTCCACCTTAAATCATGAGATATTTTATTCCATCCGAAATGATTGATTTACCCTTTTTTTTTATAAATACTATTGATATCAGAGGGAATTGAACCTAGGTCTCTACAGTGTGTAGAAAGCTTCTTACCACCACACCACTCACTCTTATGTGATTTTGTATGATACACATTATATATGTGCAAGTGTGTCGTGTGAATGAAAAAAAATTGGTACTTTAGTTAGTGTGACATATTAACAAATTTTGGGTACTTTAGGTATTCCTATATATTACCAAATTTTAGTCATCAATTTATTTTTACATTTATTCATTAGGATTATAATATGTTATATTATATAAAAATAAATTATTGATATATAAATTTTGGTTTGGTTATACATTTTTCTATTATTTAAAATATTGTTATAATAATAATAATCAAAGTCTATTATCTATTATGTCATTTTATTTAGTTTAAATGATGAGACATTGTATTCAACAAAAAATGACTTAATTGCCCTCTATATTTTTTTTTTCAAAATTGTTGTTGGAAATGATTGAACTTGGGTCTCTAAGTTAATTAACACATTTTTTATCACTAGACCAATCAATCACATATTGTTTAAATCATACACATTATGTGTGTGTGTGTGTGTGTTGCTTGAGTGAAACAAAATCTAATACGAAAATTATTGTGACATATTAGCAATTTTTGGTTATAATTTGATTTTTACATTTATTGATCCGGATCATAATAAATTATATTATATCAAAATATCAATTAATGATACATAATATATAGTTTGTTTATACATTTAAAATTGTAATAATAATAATAATAATCAACATAATATAGTATCGTCTCCAATTTAATTCACACATCTTTCTATCACTAGACTACTCAGTCACATGTGTTTGAATTCATGCACATTATAGATTATAATGTGTGTGCATGTTGCTTGAGTGAAACAAAATTTGGTATTTTTAATTATTTCAACATATTAACAATTTTTTGCCATAGTTTTATTTTTACATTTGTTGATTCGGATTATAGTAGATTATGCTATATCAAAATATCAATTAGTGATACATAATATATGGTTTGGTTATACATTTTAAAATTATAATAATAATAGGAATAATAATAATCAACTTAATATTTATAACAAAAGTTACTATATAGCGGTCATTCACTTAAACAACATGACCACTCTTTCATATGTATTTTCAATAATACACATGATATCTTGTGTGTGTGCCGTAAGCGGGACAATATTATATCATTTGTTACTATTATTCTCTAAAGATGTCAATATATATTGTATAAATTATTTATTTGACGAATTTATTGATTTATCAAATATTTTTTTACAAAGATACAGTTGATCGAAAGGTAAATTTTTAGAATTTAGTAAAAATTAAAAATAACAATTAAAAAAATTGTATTTTAAGGTGTATTTTAAGGATATTTTCAACAAACCAATTCTTTACCTTTCTTTTTACACTTTCTGGCACGCATATTAAGGTGTATTTTAAGGACATTTTCATAAGTTATTTTTAAAATTTTCTTTTTTTGTATAAAAATATATACATAATATTTTTATACAAAAAAAATAAAATTTCAAAAATAAGTTATGGAACTACCCTCAAAATGGACCTTAAAATGCGTGCCAAAAACCTCATTCTGAAAGGTAAAGAATCAATTGGGACAGAGAGAGTAATAAATTTTAGAAAATAAGTAAAGATAGAGGCTCGTGATTCGCACGAACTTTTAATAACTCAACAAAGCATGCATATCCAAAATTCACTGAGAGAAACAATAAACTCATTCAAGTCTTTGGTCTATTTCAAGTCTTTGGTCTATCTATTCACCCCAATTTGTATCTTTGGATGAGGCTGTATTTGTACAAAGAAAGGATGAATTCATTGTCAAAGCATGGACAGAAGTCATATGAGCAACTTCAACTTATGGTGATAGAAGTACGAAAAAATATTCTTACGTGTGATAAGACTGTAATTACAAAAGATATATTCACTCAGTCAATTAGAATTATCTTTGTTGAGTATTGAACACAAAGAAAGAATACAGAGGGGGAGGGTGAATGGATTCTTGAACTTTTCGTGCCTTGAGTCTGTGTAGCAAACAAGTATTGTGTGTGCAGAGATGTAGATGCGGATAAAGAACAACACAGAACACAATATCACTTTAATCTAATGTATTATTAGATAAAGGTTGCTACAATCTGTGAATACAAATGATAGTATTCTCAGCTTCGTTTTTCTCAGAGAGATATAGCTTACAGTGTATGAAAAACTCGACTCACACAAAGTTACTAAGTTATGAAGTGAGGCTGTGTCCTTATAGAACATGGATACAACCTACTTACTGCAAATAAGGTAGCTAAACAAATTACTTTCTAGTCTGTCTATCCTTTTTGAGTAAGTGTCCGAACGGTTACAGATTTGACTTTGCAAAGCCTGTTTAGATCCACTTCTTTAGCTCCTTGTCTCTTCTATATCTCTCCAAGCTTCCTTGTAGGCTTTCCAGAGCACGTTACAGATTGTGGTCCATAAAGTGCATTGGCTTGTTGCAGGTTTCTGACTTGTACAATTTCTTCAGTATTTTGTCTCCAAGAATGTATTCGAGAAGTGACTAAGTAAGTGATTCGAGAACTAGAATTGACTTGATCGATAACTCTGAGTTCTCGAACACTGTTATATTGACATATCGAACCACTTCTCGAATAGCTCTTTTCCATCAGGATTCCTTGAGTTGTCGAATAGAACATTTGACTTATCGAATCCTCGAGATATCGAATAGCTTTCTGAGTCCTTGAGATATCAAATGGAACTTTGACTTGTTGACTCTTTGAGAACTCGAATACCATCTTGACTTGTTGACTTATTGAGTTCTCGAATAGAGTAGTAGACATATCGAATCTCTAAGATATCGAATGAGATATCGAACAGTGTATTCAGAGATATCGAATAGTGTCTTGAGATATCGAATCCCAGACTTCTCGAATGCTGGACTTCTCGAATAGACAAGTATACTTCTCGAATTGGTACTTAAGCAAATTCTTCATTTCTTCAAATCCCAACTGTGATTATTTGACAGTCTTTAACTCCTTGCTTGAGGCATGAACCTTGGAACTTCTTTCAAGCATTATTCTAGACTCTATAAGTACAATTACACAACTAGGATTTGATGCCTACTACAAGTACAATACAAACAGAAACTCTACAACTAGAGGTTCCCTCAGTTAAGAGGTCATGTAAGTAATGCAAAGCATTACAAACAATTAGGCTTGTTATTAGATGTGTACAGGCATGCCTCTATAACTAACAATCTCCCGTGAGTGAGACCCTTAGTCACAATTTCATGTCTGATAACAAGCCTAACATACATAAGGATAAGACTTTAAAAGTACAGGTATGTATATTGATTGAACACATAAATGAAATTACAAGATAAATACTCTTACAGTATGATGAGGTACTAGCCATTTTCATTTGATTGCATCTCCATTGCTTTGACTTGTAGATCATCATATGCTTTCTGTTTCCTTTCTTTCTCCTTTCTTGCATTCTCATCTATTGCTTTTATGATTTCTGCCATAGCATCCAATTCTTTAATCATGATAGAGTTTTTGAAATCTTCAAGCACTGGCTTCAGAATGTTGGCAGGATAGTGACTGAGTAGGTTCATTCTTATATTGACATTGTCTCCATTTCTTCTCCTATACTTCACCACATAGGGATCAAACTGAACTCTACACAATCCCTTTGCCCTTAGCTTTTCTGCTTCAATCTCCAGTCTATCAATTTCTTTCTCCCTTTCTAACCACTTCTCATAGCAGCCCTTTCTCATCTTTTCAGCATAATCTCTCTTCATTTTCACAAAGTCAATCAATTCCAGCTTCCATACTTTCTCCACCTTGTCTTTAGACTCCAGCAATGCAATGATTCTTTCTATCTCATACAATTTACCCCAATTTTGACAACCCCCTTGTTTGAATTTCATTTCTCTCCCATCAGTGTACTTGATTTCAAGGTGGTCATTCACAATTGCAGCATAGCATATCTTTTGAGCTCTTAGAAATTGCAGTTGCTCTTCATCAAAATCTTCATCTAGTGGTTGGATTTTCAATCCTGGAATGATTGTTAGAGCTCTTGATTTGGATAGCTTCACTCTTCTTGTAGCATGTTTGACTTTAATCTTTTTACATGGTTGCCAGGCAGTAATTTGTGACCCTTGCTAGAAGACCATTGTCGTACTCCACTAGCAGTTTGCTTATGGATACATACACCTGGTTTCTTGATTTGAATCCTCTTCACTTCTTGAGGTGCAAAAACAGTTGCAGATGCCAGAGATGTTAATTTTGATGAATCATTACTAGTGACACCCACCCTAGACATTAAGCCTTGTGTTGTGGTAGAAGTATCATTAGTAATATTCATGGCTTGCTGTTTTCCCTTCTTCTTTTCATAGACCTTTCCTCCATCCTTGTCATCATCCTTCTTTCTGCTTTTATCATCCCTTTTCTTCTTGTCATCACTGCCCTTATATCTCCCTTGATCTCCACCCCTGCTTCCACTTTTATCATGATCATCCTTGTCTTGATTTGACTTTCCACTTTGAGCAATAGGCTTGATGTCTGTTTGAGAGTTGATAAACTTCACCAGAATGTCAAGAGCCTCCTTTTCAGATTCAGATTTTCCACTCCTTGAATGTAGAACTCCTACCAGAAACTTTATGGTAGACATGTTGTTTGTTTTTAGATGTTGGCCAAATCTGAAAGCAACAATGTCTTGATCCTTTTCATATAGAATACAATGTGGCTGAGGAACTACTTGAGGCAGTTGAGATTTCATGCACTTGGTGAGAATCTCTTTGAGCATATTGTTGTCTGATGAGTTATTCCTTTCTATCTTCTTGATGATTGTTCCAAGTTCAGAGCTAGATAGAATTTGAAAGGCTTCAATGTGGATGTGAAAGAGGTTCTTGGCAGTGTGAACTAAGACTTCTCTATCATTAGTAAGGATGATGGCATGGGGATTGGTTTGCACAATTTCTCTTCTTACTACAGTGACTAGAAACACATCTTACACAAGAAGCTTGATGCAGTCAAAGTAGTGGAAATTGTCTCTTTTCCTTAACTCTTGTAGATGCTTCAAAAGGATATGTCATGGTATAGTCTAGAGTTTGCAGTTTCTTGACATACCCTTTGAGTAAGCACATTTCTGAAATCTGAAGGTTCCGCTTGAAGGGATTGTTTAGCAATGTCAGGGATGACAAATTCATATTCTGACTTCCCTTCAGTTTCAGATGGCTTGGAAGCTTCATCTACAACCACTTTCTTCAACTTGTCATCCTTGGATACTGGCTTAGTTTTCTCAGACTGAGATGACTTAGCAGTTCTTGATTGGCCATCCTTAGTCTCCCCCTTAGTCTGAGGCTCCCCCTTAGATTTTGAGTCCCTTGTTATCCTCTTCTCCCCCTTAGGCTTGTTGTCAGGCACAGAGGCTGTAGTAGGGGCCTTAGGAGTTGAAGATTCTTCAAGTAGAGGGATACCCATGTGCTTCATCATGGCAGACAGCATAGTTTGTTGATGCAGAAGAACATCAGCAGTGGTAGTGGCTTGAGTGTTCAGCTGCTCAGTGAGATTTGTAACTGTGCCTGCCAGATGGGCATTGGATTCTTTGAGAGACAGCACCTCCCTTTCAAGAGTATCAACCTTGTTGAGCAGTTCAGTGGCCTTGAAACCAGTTAAGGATTGATCTTGCAGTCTTTTGACCTCAAACTTTGTCATTTCATGCACAGGGACTTCAGTGACTAGCTTGTCTCCATACTGATTTTTGAACATGGTCCTCAACATGGCAGTTGCATCTGTGGTCTGAGTAGAGAGAGCATCAAACTTAGTTCCCAGACTTGTGACAGTGTCATGGAGTAGGGCTAGACCATTATCCATCTTGATACAGGTTGATTTGCAGGCTAGGATGTCCTTGAGCACAGTCTCCAATGGAGGGAATTTTGCCTCAAATGTTCTCTTAACTTCTCCCACTGTAGTGACAGTCTGAGCACACACCCTGTTGACCTCAGTCTTGACTCCTTTACCCAAATAGTGTGCAGCCTTGAGGAAGCCCTTGTATGAATCATTTATGGCCTCATACACTTCACCAGGGGTGAGAGATTTTGCATTGGATCCCAGTGAAGTGATGTATTCTTCTCTAAGATATTGAAGAGCTTCATCAAGAGGAATGACATTATTTTCTTGCAACCAGGCATCCACATTCCCATCTCTCTCAGCTTCATCAGCTATTTTTTGTTGTTGCTGCTCTACATCTGCTTTATGACATAGCAAGATGGCTTCATAGTCTGAGTTTGGTAGATTTGAGGTCACCAAGTTTTGATTAATCTTTACGAACTCAGGGATCTGATCCACAACCAAGCTTTGAAGTGCTTCAACCGTCAATTGTGGTGGAACAGACCCTGATCCTGAAGCACTGTCATGTTGCACAGGCTTCAGCCATTGTGACAAAAAGTCAGAGCTAGAGCTAGGCAAGCTAGACTCCTCAGTTACAGATGCAACTTCTGTAACCGGATGGATTGACTCTACTACTGGTTTCACCACAGAAGTGGGATGAATAACACCAGCAGTTGACACAGGCACAGAGTCTCTAGTAAAAACTAGTGGAACCTCTGTGTTTGTGATGGTGTCATCAGGAGATGCCCCAGCATGCATTCCCTCACCATCTAAATGTGGGTTCTGAGTGGTGAGCAAAGTGTCATGAACTAAGTCACTTGAGTCCATTGGCTCACCAAGAGAAAAGGATTCTTGGTGATCAATGCCTTGCTCTTCACTTGCTTGAATTACAGGCTCCAAAGGAATTTGTGATGAAGGTTCTGGAAGAGAAGTGTGTTGTAGAGTAGATTTTGGCAACTCCCCTTGAGAGATAGAGGGAGTTTTAAGTGTGATGTGCTCTCCACTCAGTGTAGTGCCAGCCTTATCACTCCCATGTGCTGACTCTGTACAAGAAGGTGCATTGGGGAGGATGCTTGATTCTATAGGTGCACCCTGTTGAGAGGATACACCTAGTGAGCTGTGTGCCCCTGATTTTACAACTTCAGCCATTTGTGTGACTGAAGAGGTGGTCTTAGTTTTCTTCTTCTTTGGCCTTTGTAAGGGTGACTCAGGTTCCTCACTTTCTAGCCCTAGTTCCACAGCCAATGCTGCTTCAGATAATATATTCAGTGGTGCAGACATTACTTCCTTTCTCTTCTTTTTACTAACATCACCCTTTTGAGAGGATGATGCAGTTGGTTCAGTGTGTGGTAGAGTGTTTGGTTGAGAGGGTTGGTTAGCAGGCCCTGGGTTAGCATTTTGTTCTACTTGCTTGGGCTGTGCTAGCTTAGATTTTGCATCAAATGTTGGCATGTTGTGGGGATAAGTTCTAAACAAACTCTCCATATGGGGAGTTATGTTCAGTCTTACATCCACATCATTCCTAGTCTCCAAATTACCAAAAATGAGTTTGGTCATGGACTTAGGATAGCCTATTCTATTTTTATCAATCCCAGGCAATTCAATCAATGAAGCATTCTTAAAATTAAGTACAGATTGAATAAAACGAGGGAAGAAAATATCAGTACCTCTTTTGGTTGTGTTCTTACCAAGTCTTCCATATAGTTCTTGGAGGATGATTTGGCCAACATCTATCTTCTTTCCATAGGCCAATGCATAGCCAATTTGCTGCACAGGTGCACTGATTTGATCAAAGCTTGATTTCCTGGCAGTGAAGACTTGAAGAAGAGTTGCAAACACATAGCTCCACTCCTTTCTCAGATTCTTTCTGTTTAGCTTTCCAAGATTGATCCCATCTGAGTAGTTGATGAACTCAAAGAATTCCTCTAACTCTGCATTAGTGGCCAGTCTGTCAAATGACTCTTGTTGTAGGCCCAGTGCTTGATTCATGTCTGCAGGAGTGATAGTGATTTCCTTATCTTGAATCTTGCAGTAGATGATGTATGAGGTGATTGCGTTTTCCAGGGCTACAACCTCCACAATAGCAGTACCCCAAAACTGTTCCAGGATATCTAGATACAGAGTTGGGTTGGCAGAGAGTGCATCCTTGATGTATGACTCAGCCATCCATTTCACAAAGCACTTGAAATTGGCATTGGGTGCTTCAACATCACTAGTGAGAGCGATGAAGTTGGTGTTGAACTTTACTGTTGCCATTTGTGTAAGAGAGAGAGAAAGGAAATTGAAGGTTGAAGAAGAAATTTAGCTTATTGCAGTTAGGGTTTCAGAGGTTTTGGGAGTTTAGGTGCTTGAGAAATCGAATGAAATGAATCGAATAGATGTGGAATTGTATAAGTATGAAGTACTTGAATTGTCGATTAGATGAATGTTTTATCGACAAGTCAGGCATTCGAGAAGTAGAAAACAACTATTCGAGAAGTCAAGAAAGGCTTAATCGATAACTCAAGCGGATAGAAACTCACAGCTGGCGGTTATCTAACTCAGAAATAATTCTAAATTAAATAAAATGTGTTTTTATGAGTGAATTGAACTTTTAGACAAGAGTCCAAAATCGGTTAAAATTCAGCGAGAATTCAGCCTTTTCAAATGATTCGAGAACTCAAATATAGTGTTCGAGAACTCAATCATTCGAGAACTCAGTTACTATATTCGAGAAGTCAAGAATACCTCTATTCGATATCTCAGAAAGACTCTATTCGAGAACTCAAGAGTACTCTAATGAGACTTGTTAGAGATGTCGAATAGTGAATCATTCGAGAAGTCTGACTTATCGAACTATACCCATCACTCATAAAAATTTGATTTTCACTATCTTTTAAAATTTACCAGACATATTCATTGAAGAATATCCTAGCAAATTAAATAGTGATTTTCTCAAAATTTCATAGAAATTTTAAGTTAATAGAAATATGATTTTCAACATATGCAACATATTTGAAATATTTATAAATCATATTTCAGCCAACACTTACTCCAAAAATATTGAGAATTTAGATAAAGTAAGTGTTTACTGCTGCAACAATCTAGATGCTGTATTCACTTAGCCAGAATCTGAAGAATTCAGCATTCCAATCTCACTTACCAACCTTGTAAAGGTGGCTTCATCTAATGGCTTAGTGAATATATCAGCTAGTTGTTTATCTGTAGAGACATAATGCAACTCAATGGTTCCATTAGTTGCATGTTCTCTTATGAAATGATATCTGATGTCAATGTGCTTTGTTCTAGAATGATTGACAGGATTGGCAACTATAGAGATTGCACTTGTGTTGTCACACATGATTGGAATTCTTTCCAACACAAGTCCATAATCTCTAAGTTGATTTCTAATCCAAAGCACTTGAGCACAGCAACTTCCAGCAGCTATGTATTCAGCCTCAGCTGTAGAAGTTGACACAGATTGTTGCTTCTTGATATACCAAGAAACTAACCTTTGTCCAAGAAACTGGCAGCTTCCTGAGGTGCTTTTCCTATCCACTCTGCATCCAGCATAATCAGCATCAGAATAACCAACCAGATTGAACCCTGTGTCCTTAGGATACCATAAGCCCAAGTTTGGGGTGCCCTTCAGATATCTAAAGATCCTTTTTATTGCAATCAAATGTGATTCCTTTGGATTTGATTGAAATCTAGCACATAGACATGTAGCAAACATGATGTCTGGCCTACTTGCAGTTAGGTAGAGTAGAGAACCAACCATGCCTCTGTAGACTGAGATATCTACTTTCTTGCCTTTAGCATCTTCATCCAACTTAGTTGCAGTGGCCATGGGTGTCTTTGCAGGTGAGCAGTCTTCCAAGTCAAACTTCTTCAATACATCCTTGATGTATTTGGTCTGACTGATAAAGATACCATCCTTCGTTTGACTGACTTGCAACCCAAGAAAGAATGTCAACTCTCCCATCATACTCATCTCATATCTGCTCTGCATGAGTTTGGAAAATTTCTCACATAGCTTCTCATTAGTAGACCCAAAAATGATATCATCCACATAAATTTGGACTAGGATAATATCATCACCATGCTTCTTGTAAAACAGTGTCTTGTCCAATGTGCCTCTAGTGAATTGATTTTCAAGAAGAAATTGTGATAAAGTATCATACCATGCTCTTGGAGCCTGCTTAAGTCCATACAATGCCTTAAGCAATCTGTAGACAAATTCTGGGAAATGTAGATCCTCAAAGCCAGGTGGTTGTTGCACATAAACCTCTTCTTCCAACTCTCCATTTAGAAATGCACTCTTGACATCCATTTGATAAACTTTAAAGTTTGAATGAGCAGCAAATGCCAAGAATATTCTGATGGCTTCCAATCTAGCAACAGGGGCAAATGTCTCATCATAATCAATGCCTTCCTGTTGAGAGTATCCTTTTGCAACCAGCCTTGCTTTGTTTCTTATTATTACACCATCTTCATCCATCTTATTCTTCAGAACCCATTTTGTTCCAACAATGCTTCTATTCTTTGGTGCAGGCACAAGTTCCCATACTTTGTTCCTTTCAAATTGATTCAACTCTTCTTGCATAGCAATAATCCAATCTGGATCCAACAGTGCATCATCAAGTTTCTTAGGCTCAACTTGTGATAGAAAACATCCATAGAGGCACTCATTTTGAGTTGCTCTCTTAGTCCTTACTCCTGCATTAGGATCTCCAATGATTTGCTCTGCAGTGTGTGATCTATCCCATTTCCTCGAGTGTTTAGCCTGACTTCTCATTCTTGATGTTGCTTCATCATCCACATCATGGTCGTCCTCATTTCCTCCCCCTGTGAAGTTGCCATTACTCACAGGTGTGTCTTGGATGCTTGTTTCTCCACTATCGATTGGCAAAAATTCTTCTCTTGTATCATTATTCACTTGAGTTTGTTGAACTTGAGTTTCAACTCCAGTTTCAATCTCTTCATCAGAATCATCTAGATTATCAAACCTCAATGGATCTTTGTATTCATCATTGGCTTCTTCTAGTCCAGGTAGTTTGCTGTCATCAAATGTTACATCTGTGCTTTCCATAACTTTCTTTTGACTGATGACATAAACCTTGTATGCAATTCTTTCCATAGATCAAATTCCTTCAAATGCTTTTGAATCAAATTTTCCAACATATTCAGAATTATCCTTTAGTACAAAGCATTTGCTTCCAAAAGTGTGAACATACTTTAGAGTAGGCTTCTTTCCAGTCATCAAGTTGTAAGGTGTCTTTCCAGTGTTTTTGTTGATGAGGGTTCTGTTCTGAATATAGCATGCAGTACTCACAGCCTCAGCCCAAAAACATGTAGGCATTTTTGCATCAAGTAACATTGTTCTAGCAGCCTCAATTAGAGTTCTATTCTTTCTCTCAACAACTCCATTTTGTTGTGGAGTCCTTGGAGTTGAGAATTGCTGAGAAATACCATTCTCTTTAAAGAATGCTTCGAGTATGGCATTTCTGAACTCTGTTCCATTATCACTTCTCAGTGCAATCACACTTGCATTGTTTGCCTTTGCTTCCTTGTCAACTTTCTTTATATGCTCAATAATTACTTGTGGAGCCTCATCTTTTGATGCCAGAAATTCCACCCATGTATACCTTGAAAAATCATCAACCATTACCAGGGCATACTTCTTTCTTCCAAGTGACATAATGTTGACAGGCCCAAACAAGTCCATATGAATAAGTTGTAATGGCTTGGTTATTGATATCACTGTCTTTGACTTGTGGCTTGATCTTTTCATTTTTCCTTTTTGACAAGCCTCACACACTCCTTCTTGGCAGAATTCAAGTGTGGGCATGCCTCTTACTAACTCTCTTTTGACTAGAGAATTAATGGCCTTGAAGTTCAGGTGTGATAGTTTCTTGTGCCACAGCCAACAATCTTAATTTGATGCTTTTGAGTAAAAGCAACAAATTTTGTCCTTGTTTGCAGAGTCCATATTGGCTACAAACAGGCTTACCTTCCTCACTCCAGATAGAGCAAAATCACCAGTCTTCTTGTGGGTGATCAAACATTCATCTTTGTCAAAATTCACTTTGAATCCTCTATCAGTAAACTGACCAACACTTAGCAGATTATGCTTGAGCCCCTTGACTAGTGCTATATCTTCAATGATGACATTACCAACTTTCAGCTTGCCATATCCCAATGTGTTACCCATGCTGTCATCTCCAAAAGCAACCATTGGGCCAGCCTTTTCCTCATACTGTGATAGCAGGGCCATATCACCAGTCATATGATTTGAGCATCCACTGTCCAAAATCCACATGACCTTCTTTTCACTTTCTTTGCCCTGCAAACACAAAGGTATTACTTTTCCTTTGGTACCCAAACAAGTTTGGGTCCATGTGACTTAGAAACAGTTTTATCATAAACAACATGCTTGTCAACTTTCTTAGTGTTAGTCTTCTTGTCACTGTTGGAAGTCTTAGAACCTGAAGTTTCAGACTTAGGTGACAGAGGTACCTTCCTAGCTTTAGGAGGAATTGAAGACTTTGACCTTGTGTAGTGTGTGTGAGAATTGTGACTGATACAACCATCAATGAATTGCCTTCTTAAATTAAAACAACTAGTCATAACATTCATATTGCATGGCATATAGTCAAATTTATCACAAAAAGGTGCATCTCTATGTCTTAGAGACACAGAACAATCATAGAAAGGTTTAGACACACTACCAACAGGTTTCTTGCATGCATGAATTAAATGATTGGTACTGAAACAGTTCTGACAAGTTTTCCTAGGGGCATTAGGCATATAAGCATAGTTGTTATCCTTGTTAATCCCTAACTTGCCATTTCTGTTCTGTTTCTTCTTAGTCACTTTCTTTTCTGATTCACTCTTCCCAGCTGAGACAAACTTAACAAACTTCTTAGGTCTTGGCCTATCAACTACTGGTTCCTTGGTCTTTGACTTGACACTCTCACTCTTAGAGGATGCTTGTTGTTCACTAGATTGTGCCTCATCCTCATCATTCAACATTTGTTTGATGAGTAAGGCATCCTCATCAATTTCAAATGTTGATTCCTTAAAAATTGGATTTTCAGTCTTTCTCAATATGTGAGGCACTTTCTCATGAACAGCTGTGTCCTCTTCAATGACAGCATAGCCTTTCCTCTGTTTGAGAGAGTCATAGTCAAGTCCAATAGCTGCTTTGGGTTTAGCTTCAATTTTCTCACAGTAGGATTGCACTAGACCAGATGATTTCTTGAAAGTTTTCAGTTTGAATTCATTTTCAGCTAATTCATCCCTAAGAGCCTTCTCTACTTGACTAGCACATAAAACCTTGTTCTGCAAATATTCAACTTCTTTCTTAAGGTTTTCTACTTGCATAGCAGTTAGCTCAAGTTCCTCATTCTTTTTGGTTAATATTTCATTTCTAGTAGACAGTTTAGCAATCTCCTCATTAGCAGCAGTCATACTAGTATGAATATTAAACACTTCAACAAATAGTTGTTCGATTATGCATTTATACTCAGAAACAGACATGTCTATAGTAGTGAAAGATAGTACCTGAGAATCAGATGGAGATGAGTCATCCTTGGAGTTGGCCATCAAGGCATAATTGCAGAATTCTTGTTCCTCTCCATCACTCTCAGAATCATCCCAACACTTCCCTTTAGCTATGTAGGCCTTACCTTGTGTCTGCTTTTTCAGAAGGGCCTCATACTTAGCTTCGAGCTCAAGATAATCTCTATCCTTCTTTTTAGGCTTCTTGCATTCACTAGCAAAATGCCCTAGGTCATTGCATCTATAGCACCTTACAGATGACCTATCCACATAACTGGTTTTGAATTTATTTCTGTTTGGTTTCACAGGTGCCTTGTTCTTGTTGACTGAATGGTTTTAAGTTTTGGGTTTGAAGGGTTGATTTCTTTTAAATCTGATGTTTGGAAATTTTCTGGCCATGAAAGCATATGAAGTATTTTCCATCCCATCAAGTTCTTCCAGAGTGTAAAACTCTTCTTCTTCTTCCTCCTTTTCCTCAACAGGTTCACTCACCCCAGCTTCAGTTTCTTCATCATCTGCTACCTCCTCTATCCTTAGCTGGCTTGTAGATGCTTCTAGGTCCAGAATAGATTTGTTGACAATCAAGGCACATGATGTGTTTATCATTCTACCTTGGTTGGCTTGGATAGCCCTTTTCTGAAGCAACTCAAGTTCATGAGTCTTTAGGACTCCATAGAGCACATCATAAGTGACTTTGTTCAAATCTCTCTCCCTTAGAGAAATGACTCTTTGCTCTAGATGATTTGGTGAAGACAACAGAAATTTCATATTTAACTCCTTGGTGCTGTAAACCTTGCCATTCATCTGCAACTCAGTAACTAGCTTGTGAAACCTTTCAAACATTTCAGTGATGCTTTCCTTGGGCTGTGCCATGAAAGCTTCATACTGTGTGACCAGTATCTGTTTCTTGTTTTCCTTAACCTCATCAGTCCCTTCACACAACACCTCAGCAGACATACATGATGCAATGTTCGTAAACATTGACATGTCCATGGAATCAATGATAAGCAGCATGAGGTGGCTGTCAAGAGCAACCTTCTCCCTTTCTGATTCTGTCCATTTTGATGGATCCTTGGCCTCATAAGATCTTGGGATAGTTGTGGTTCCAACAGTCTTTTCTGGTATCTCTTGTTGTGGAACAAAAGGACCATTCTTGAGAATCTCAGGATACAAGGGATGAGAGGCTTTAATGAACAACATCATCTTTATCTTCCAGAGGTTGAAGTTTTCTTTGTCAAACTTAGGGACCTTCACCGTTCCTGTAGTCTTTGGTGTATTCGAACTCATGATCGTTTTTCTGTTTTTGAATAAACAGCCCGCTCTGATACCACTTGTTGAGTATTGAACACAAAGAAAGAATACAGAGGGGGGGTGAATGGATTCTTGAACTTTTCGTGCCTTGAGTCTGTGTAGCAAACAAGTATTGTGTGTGCAGAGATGTAGATGCGGATAAAGAACAACACAGAACACAATATCACTTTAATCTAATGTATTATTAGATAAAGGTTGCTACAATCTGTGAATACAAATGATAGTATTCTCAGCTTTGTTTTTCTCAGAGAGATATAGCTTACAGTGTATGAAAAACTCGACTCACACAAAGTTACTAAGTTATGAAGTGAGGCTGTGTCCTTATAGAACATGGATACAGCCTACTTACTGCAAATAAGGTAGCTAAACAAATTACTTTCTAGTCTGTCTATCCTTTTTGAGTAAGTGTCCATACGGTTACAGATTTGACTTTGCAAAGCCTGTTTAGATCCACTTCTTTAGCTCCTTATCTCTTCTATATCTCTCCAAGCTTCCTTGTAGGCTTTCCAGAGCACGTTACAGATTGTGGTCCATAAAGTGCATTGGCTTGTTGCAGGTTTCTGACTTGTACAATTTCTTCAGTATTTTGTCTCCAAGAATGTATTCGAGAAGTGACTAAGTAAGTGATTCGAGAACTAGAATTGACTTGATCGATAACTCTGAGTTCTCGAACACTGTTATATTGACATATCGAACCACTTCTCGAATAGCTCTTTTCCATCAGGATTTCTTGAGTTGTCGAATAGAACATTTGACTTATCGAATCCTTGAGATATCGAATAGCTTTCTGAGTCCTTGAGATATCGAATGGAACTTTGACTTGTTGACTCTTTGAGAACTCGAATACCATCTTGACTTGTTGACTTCTTGAGTTCTCGAATAGAGTAGTAGACATATCGAATCTCTGAGATATCGAATGAGATATCGAACAGTGTATTCAGAGATATCGAATAGTGTCTTGAGATATCGAATCCCTGACTTCTCGAATGCTGGACTTCTCGAATAGACAAATATACTTCTTGAATTGGTACTTAGGCAAATTCTTCATTTCTTCAAATCCCAACTGTGATTATTTGACAGTCTTTAACTCCTTGCTTGAGGCATGAACCTTGGAACTTCTTTCAAGCATTATTCTAGACTCTATAAGTACAATTACACAACTAGGATTTGATGCCTACTACAAGTACAATACAAACAGAAGCTCTACAACTAGAGGTTCCCTCAGTTAAGAGGTCATGTAAGTAATGCAAAGCATTACAAACAATTAGGCTTGTTATTAGATGTGTACAGGCGTGCCTCTTTAACTAACAATCTTGTGTTTTGAAAGTTAAACTGATCACAAAGGAAGAGAAATAAAGGCAAATGATGGTTAAAATGAAGAAATTAGAAGAAAGAAGATGATAGAGTTAGAAAGATAGTCAAGGCCTAAGTATCGTATTAGAAAATTTAAGAAATTTTTGATCAAAATCAAGAGTAAAACCTACACTCTCAGAATGCAATATCGTGAAGGCTATTTAATTTCTATCTTGAATATTATTGGAGATCCAACTAAATGGATGCAACATTTTTGAAGAATTGGAAGAATAGTTTAGAATTGTAAGTGTTCTGAAAAGTCATCTTAATTTGACGGCACCCATAAAACACTCGAATCTATTCTATGACTCAAAACAAAATTAAAAACTGACATGACTACTATCAATATTACTTGTATTATTTTCTAGATTACAAACTTGAACATACTTAAATAAGTACACAATAACCACATATGTCATTAACAAACAAAACTCTATTTAAATCAATCATGTACTTCAAAAGACATTGATAATGCATAATTTAATTTAAAAATACAAATCAAGCTAGCGACTCGTCGACCCGTGCCTCGCACGGATTTTTATGCTAATTATTATTTATACAGGAAATATATCCACAACAAGATCCATGTACCTAACAATCTAAGGGAATAAAGAACTGATATACATATCATGTAATTTTTTAAAAATATTGAATAAAATGATTGTGTCTTATAAATATATTTATTTGATATTCATAATCTTTTTAGATATTATTTTAATATACACAAATTTTTATTATATAAAATTATTTTATTCAGTATCTCACAAAAGTTACAAGATATCTATCTCAGGGTTCATATTCTAAGTTTTTAAAATCAGTAAGGAAAATATCTCAAATCCACATAATCGAGATATTTCTTAATTTTTTATAAAATTCATAACAATTCTGATAGGGCGTGTAGATTGCCGTGACATATATAAGAGGCGCCCGGTCCACATCAAACATTTGCTGTGTACTGTTACACAACAAATGATCTCACAGCCGTTGGATCAACGATCCAACGGCTGGGATTTAAAAAAAATCACCCCCGTATCGCAGAAACTTTCCGCGGTACGGGGAAATTACAAAAATGCCCCCGCCCACGTACCGTAGAAAGTTTCTGCGGTACGGGGCCCTTTTGTTTTGTTCGCCCTTTTTGCAGTACCAGTTCACAGACAACACAAAACAGAACTTGGTTGAAAATTAGGGATTCTCTGGCGATTAGACTTTAGATACTGAGGAGCAAGCTTCGATTTCTTCCTGTTCTTCATCGTTTTAGGTGTGTGTTGCCTTCTTACTCTATTTTTGTAGTGTAATGTGTGTATACACAGCATATGTATGTATAAATTATAGTTTAGAGGTGATTTTGTGGATTTTGTTGAATTTGTGGATTCGAATGTATGTGCATAATTGTTGGTTACCTTTTGGAATTTGTGGATTCGAATTTGTGGAATTTGCGGATTGTTGGTTACCCTTTGGAGGGAATTTTTGTTGAAGTATAGTCCATTTAAAGTGTTTAAATAATTTCATTAGTGGTAAAAATCGAATTTAGGGTGTATATTTTTCACTGATTAGAGGCATTGTTTGTTGCAATTGAATTTAGGGTTTAAGAATTATGATCTAGGGTTTAAGGATATGAGGAAAATTCAAATTATTTGGTTATTAATTCAAATTGAGTATTATTTTTGGTTATTAATTTAGTTTAAATTTTAACATATAGGGGCCATATTTTTTTAACATGTTTTTAATGTAATTTGCAGAAATGGATCATTTTAACGATGACTTGCTTGACACTTTGTTGGGTCCTAGTATAGCGAACATCATTTGGGATAACCGCTATCATGTTAGCAAGGATGTGTGGGATGGTAGTGGGAGAGAGGAGTTGGATTGTATATGTGGTAATAGGGCGATGCGGGATTGGAAGTTACAAAGACCGCAGAGGGAGCTTCTACATATGATGGGGTTTTGGATTTTTACCAACCCCCATGTTGTGTTGGGTAACGATGCGAGGCTCATTTCTGCTATGATTGAGCGGTGGAGGCCTGGGACGAACACCTTCTTCATGAGGCAAGGGGAAATGATGGTAACGTTGGAGGATGTAGGCTACATCTTAGGATTGCCGGTTGTTGGTGAGGTTGTGACATGTGGTCTCATAGCGAATCGGAAAGAGTTCTTCGTTCGTAATTGGTTTGAGCCGTTGATAGATGAGGAGGTGGATTGTAACACCCCTAGATCCGGGGTCGGAGATCCAGGCTGTCACTAAATCCTTAATTCCCATTTTAATAAACATTACTCTCAATCTTCCTTTTTGCATGCTGTGACCCCTCAGTCAAACATAAAATTTACAGATTATAGGCTCAGAGACGAAATTAATATGTTACTAAGTTATTACAACCATCTTGAAATAGATATTACAAACCCAAATTGTCATAATCTTAAAAGTTCAAATTAAAAGGATTACCATCTAAGGCGGCATCTACAGCCACAATACGGTTTGGTTTTCAGAAGCTTACACAAGTCATGCTTGTAAATAAACCTAACCAACCTAAGCTGCAAACCTATCCAACTTAGTCTGCTCACCTGTGGTAATGCTGCTGGGTGTGACCTCGACACCTGCCTCGTAAATAGTCTCCTATACTGCTGACCGGTTAGCACGCTTTTGCGGGGGGTCTGACTTGTTCTTGCCATGCTTATCTGTTGTTGTGTGGTGGTATATATAAAAGAAAAGCAAGAGTGAGCAATATAGCTCAGCCATATAATAATAGTTTTCAAAGTACTTTTGTTAACGTAAACCATAAAACTTATCGTATACTGACAT
This sequence comes from Kitagawia praeruptora, assembly GCA_037693485.1. Classification (NCBI taxonomy): domain Eukaryota; kingdom Viridiplantae; phylum Streptophyta; class Magnoliopsida; order Apiales; family Apiaceae; genus Kitagawia; species Kitagawia praeruptora. Next base: position 135,570,647 of record CM075347.1, read on the forward strand.
TGTATTATCCTTAAACATTTTCATTCTTTATCCAGAAATATAACGAAGAATTTCTGAGGTACTTTGAATAGTTCATCATTCTGTCAACACTATCGGTAACTGAGCACCTAGGCTTTTATTACAGTGTTGCAATACAATTCCAATTGGAAGAATGGGATTATGCTGGAGCCTCTTCCACGATATTTGGTGATCAGCCAATATATCGTGCCTCTGCTTCTCTACTAGTAGAAGGACGACGTTCCCTTATCGGGTTGCACCCTGACCGCATATGGGCCTTATCATTTGGACTACGCTCGAAGGCGATGTCCCCTCTTCCTCCAATCCCTTAGAGAATTCTATGCATCGTAGGAACAGAATTTAATTCAGTTTCCCCCAAGCACAAAGCTTGACGACTGGTTTAATAATCATTACTACCTTTACTTCCATGAGTAATTGAGGAAGTAACTCTGATGTGTGGGTTGACTTTAGTCAACAGATTTCGATTACTAAGAATCGCCTCATCAACATAACTTGGGAGTTGGTCGGAGTTTTGATTGTTTAGTCAAACCTGAGCCCCTCCTTACTAGGTAGGGTGCATTTCTTGTTGGTAGCGAAGGGAGAAAATAATTAATACTAGCTCCCAAAACCTTGGGTTCCCGAGTTTTGATAAGTTGAGTGAAGTAGCGATACTTTTTCGATGAGTGTAGCTATAGTCCATGAAGAAATGGGAACCCGTCCTATTTTTAAATACTTTTCCGACGGTCAGAAAATATTTAAAATACTTTTAAAATTTTTAAATAAATTTTTAAATAATAATATAATTTTTAAATCATCCTGGAATATTTAATAAATATTCAAATAATATTTATTAAATAAATAATCATCTTAGAATATCCAATAAATATTTAAATAATATTTATTAAATAAATAATCACTCACAATTCTCAATTGAAAATAATATTCAACTTATTAATAAATATTCAAATAATATTTATTAATATCATCAAAGAAATTTTTAATCCGAAAATATCCAATTTATATTTATTGGATTATTTTTAAAACGAACTATACGTCATATATCATCTCCGGAGACTTCCGGGTTTTTATGTCCTTATCTGGACGAAATATCTCCGACTCCCTTACTAAGAAAAGGTATTATCATACTCTACTGGAAACTTGTAACACATCATCGTATACATATATATAAGAGTATATGCATACATACATACTTAACAGGTGTATAAACCCACATAAATAACCATACATCATATGCTGATTCACAAAAATACTATCAAGCAGTTCATAGCATTTATACCACAACAACAACAGTTTGAAAATACTTGAAATACAAGTTTCGAAAACTTGCCTGATCGTGTCGGAATAGTCTGGGTTATGCCTCTAGTGCGATGATCTATAACAACCAATAAGGTTCGGTTAGTTCGTTAAACAATCCCGTCAAATCGACTATTCACGTAAAGACACAACTTCGTAACCATACATCCTTATTACACGTTTGGCTTATTATACGTCTATGATATCCTTTAACCACTTTTGGGTAATTATTGGTCTCGTAACGACTTTCGTTAAAGGTCATTTTCAACGAAACTAAAGTTTGTCTCGTATCGTCCCCTAAAAGAGTTTTTCACTTGCGCAACTTCGATTCGAAAAATTCTATAAAATTGAAAAATAAACTTTTTCATGAAATTCTTTTTCTCACTTCTTCTTAACTGTCCAAAGGATTTTTCATCCAAATTTCATAATTAAGAACATCTTTTTAATATCTCAATTGTTGCTCTAAATATAGCTTCTTTCTGCAGTGGGTTCTCATGCGCATTCTTGACTTAAACATTTCTATAAAATCGAAAATTAAGCCTTTTGTCTTCAACTTTTTACAGGGACTTAAACACTGACTAAGTTAACCCCTGTAAAAATTTCATAATCACAGACCATTTTTAAAGGGCTCGTTTGACTTGGTAAAGTCAGTCCATCTTAACGATTCGTCCGTTTTAACCGGTTTCACTAAAACGAGCATATCTCATAAACCGTAAATCGTAATCACATGATCTTGGTGTCAAAACAAACTACAAAACAATTCCTACTGGTTTATGGCCAAAAACTTACCAAGAAAACATTTGTTGAATTCGGTATTACTGCTCAAATGATCTAATAAAATTTCGACATTATAACGACAATAAACCGAACATTTCCAAATTCCACGAACTCCATCTAACCACTTAATTCAACCACACACCATCAAGATCATATAAACATCATCAAGGATCTATAAAACCAGTGGTAACATCCATTTATCACTATCCAAAATTTTACACATACTTATAAAGTTTAAAACATCACAATCCCCTTAAACATGTACATACTTGCATCAACCTTTCAAATCAACTTATAGCTCATAAGGTTTAAGGTGGGTGTGAGTGTTTTACCTTCCTTGGAGTCTTAACAACCTTAACCAAGCTTGACTTTCCTTAAAAACACCTTAGATAGCTTTAACAACCTTTAATCTTCAAGACCTAAACAACCAAGTTTAAAATTTTCGTAGTCAGCATCACCACTCTTGAAAGAACTGGAAAAACGAGGGTCTTACCTTCCCTATCTGAACGAGGCTCCTGAATAAGAGTTGTAGAGCATCTCAATACCTTTCCAGAAAGCTATAGAACACAAAATTTCATTGAGAAATGAGGGAGTTATGGCAGGTTGAAGTGGCTGCTCTGATTTTGGCCGAAAATAGAGAAAATGGAGTGGGAGAGCTTTTGCTATCTTTTCTTATGTAATTGATAAAATGATATGTATAATTGATATATATCAATCATACTTCAGCACTTATCAATTACCCAAGGTAATCTCCAAAGTGATTTTGCAAAAGAAAGGTAATTGGCAATTTGTCCCAAAAATGGTATACAATGTTTGGTTTAAATTATCATAACTTGTCTTATTTGATTAGCATCCAATGCTCCTTGTCTTGCATGGCTTGCATGGCTATCACATGGTAACTTGCAGGTATATTACTCACCTATTAATCAACCAATGCTTACCATTTAATTCCATATGCAAGTTTATAGATTTTCTTGTAAAAGCGTTTCGTCGCGTAGAAATTTCTTTCATCGTTCTTGAACATTTGCCTTTGAAATTCTTCTAATAAATTACATAATTTCTTGCCTTGGTATTTAACTTAGCTTAAAGATTTTCTTAACCTCAATATCCCATATTTATAACAATTTTTAATAAAAATGAAAATCTACGTAATCTGACAGTTTCTACATTCCCTTTCTTCTTGGTACAACGATACTTTATCCATAAAAGTATAAATACTTCTTCATTCATATAATATGATCTTAAAAACTTTACATAACCTCCACCAATCACCGTTTATGATCATTTTAGAATTATTACAAAAACCTGGGTTCTTACAACCTTCCCTCCTTAAAAGGATTCCGTCCCGGAATCATTTCTAGAACAGATGGGGGTACTTCTCTTGCATGGCGCTTTCCAATTCCCAGGTTGATTCCTCGACATTGTGATTAGTCCACAAAACTCTTACCAGGCTGATGGTCTTGTTTCTGAGTACTTGCTCTTTCCGGTCTATGATTTCCACCGGTCTCTCGATGTAGGACAAATCTGGCTGTAAATCTACATGCTCATGTTCCACTATATGTTTGGCATTGCGATTGTACTTCCTCAGCATAGACACATGGAAAACGTTATGTACTTGCTGCAGACTTGGAGGTAAGGCTAACTCGTAAGCCACTTGTCCAATCCGCCTTAATATCTCGAAAGGTCCGATGTATCTCGGACTCAACTTTCCTTTCTTCCCAAACCTCATCAGTCCTTTCCAGGGAGATACTTTTAGCAGCACCATGTCTCCTTCTTCCTATTCTCTATCCTTTTGAGCTAAGTCGGCATACTTACGTTGTCTATCTTGGGCTGCTGCCAGTCTTCCCCTGATTAGAACTATCACATCTCTTGTCTGTTGTACCAATTCAGGTCCTAATATCTTCCTCTCACCAACTTCTTCCCAACATAAGGGAGAACGACATTTCCGGCCATAGAGGGCTTCATATGGGGGCATTCCGATACTTGAATGATAACTGTTATTATAAGCAAACTCAATCAATGGTAAGTGCTCTTCCCAACTTCCTTTGAAATCCATAACACACACTCTCAGCATGTCCTCTAAGGTCTGAATTGTTCTTTCACTTTGTCCGTCAGTCTGGGGGTGGTATGCAGTACTCATATTTAGCTTGGTTCCCACACAGTCTTGAAAGCTCCTCCAGAACCTGGAGTTAAACCTTGGGTCTCTATCGGACACAATGGTCACGGGAACTCCATGTCGTACCACAATTTCTCTTATATATATGTCTACTAATTTATCAACAGTGTACCTCTCGTTGATTGGGAGAAAGTGGGCGGACTTAGTCAACCTATCGACGATTACCCATATCGCATCGTGGTTAGTCTTGGTCCTTGGGAGTCCTACTACAAAATCCATGGCTAGGTGCTCCCACTTCCATTCTGGAATCTCTAGGGGTTGCAGTAGTCCACTAGGTCGCTGGTGTTCTGCCTTTACCCGTTGGCAGGTCAAACATCTATTCACCCATTCTGTCACATCCTTCTTCATGTTGGGCCACCAATAGTATTCTTTCAAATCTCTATACATCTTCGTGGTACCTGGGTGCACAGAGTACCTTGAATTATGTCCTTCATATAGGATTTCATCCTTTAGTTCCTGAACATTTGGGACCCAAATTCTCATTGCATATCTCATGATTCCTCCTGCATCTCTTTCGCACTTAATTTCCTCCCCGATCAATATCTCTTCCTCCGAGTTCTTTTCCTCTTCCATCTTTTGCTCTTGGCACATTCGAATCTTTTCCAATAACGGAGGCTGGATTTGAATTCCCATTAACACTTCTTGGCTACTTCTCGATGTCTTAACTTCGATTTCTAGCTTCTCCATTTCTTTTATCAATTCTTCCTTTGAAGTCATCATCTTGAGCCTTTCCTTTCTACTAAGGGCATCGGCCACCACATTTGCCTTTCCTGGATGATAACGAATTTCACAATCATAATCCTTGATTAATTCCAGCCATCTTCTCTGTCTCATATTCAATTCTTTCTGGGTAAAGATGTACTTGAGACTTTTATGATCTGTGTAAATTTCACACTTTTCTCCATATAGGTAGTGTCTCCATATCTTTAACGCGAAGACTATTGCAGCTAGCTCTAAGTCATGGGTAGGGTACCTTATTTCATACTCCTTCAATTGTCGGGAAGCATATGCAATTACCTTATCGTGCTGCATGAGCACGCAACCTAGTCCTTTATGCGATGCATCACTATAGATCACAAAGTCCCCCTTATCATCTGGCAGTGCCAACACTGGGGCGGTCATTAATCTTTTCTTTAGCTCTTGAAAGCTCTCTTCACATTTCTCATTCCATACAAACTTTTCAGTCTTTCTGGTGAGTCGGGTCAATGGGGCTGCCAGCTTGGCAAAGTCTTGTACAAACCTCCTATAATACCCGGCTAGTCCCACGAAACTTCTTACTTCGGTCGGGGTGGTCTGTCTTTCCCATTTTGATATTGCCTCTATTTTGGCAGGGTCAACCAGTACTCCTTCACTACTAACCACATGACCTAAGAATTGCACTTCTTTCAACCAAAATTCGCATTTCGAAAATTTGGCATACAACTTTTCTTCCCTCAAGATTCCTAGGACTATCCTCAAGTGTTCTGCATGTTCTTCCTCAGTCTGAGAATAAATCAAGATATCGTCAATGAAAACTATGACGCACTTGTCTAGGTACTGTTTGAATACTCGGTTCATCAAGTCCATGAATGCCGCGGGTGCGTTTGTCAGTCCAAAGGACATCACTAGAAACTCATAATGGCCGTACCTAGTGCGAAAAGCAGTCTTGGGTATATCTTCCGGTTTGATCTTTAACTGATGGTACCCCGTTCTCAAGTCTATCTTCGAAAAGTGAACTGCTCCCTTGAGTTGGTCAAAAAGGTCGTCAATCCTAGGCAAGGGGTACTTGTTTTTTATGGTTAACTTATTCAGCTCTCTGTAGTCTATACATAGCCTCATGCTACCATCCTTTTTCTTTACAAACAACACTGGGGCACCCCACGGGGACACACTTGGTCTTATCATGCCCTTGTCCAACAGTTCTTGCAACTGAGTGGCTAGCTCTTTCATTTCAACGGGGGCCAATCGATAGGGGGCTTTAGAAACTGGTGCGGTTCCTGGTGCTAATTCTATCGCAAACTCGATTTCCCTATCGGGTGGTAACCCAGGAAGGTCTTCTGGAAACACATCTTTAAATTCCTTGACAACTGGAATGTCCTTCAATTCAGGTGTTCTTCTCTTCGTGTCTACTACATAGGCTAAGTAGGTCTCGCTACCATTTCGTACTAACTTTTTGGCTTGAGCAACAGTCAAGAATTTTTGAGTCTGTCGCTGTCCTTTGAATATGACCTCTTTCTTTCCTGACACCTTTATCCTAACTTTCTTGCTCTTGCAATCAATCTGGGCACCATTACTTGCCAACCAATCCATTCCTAAGATGACATCGAATCCACCTAACTTAAACGGAATTAGGTCTGCCCGAAAGTGGTGACCTCCTATTACTATATCGCAGTTAGGATATATCTGGCTTACAGGAACCACTTCGTGGTTAGCTATCTCTACCATTAGCCGATCCTTTAACATTTCTGGTTTCAAGTTCAGTTTACATGCAAAATCTTGTGATATAAAAGATTTGGTAGCTCCAGAATCAAACAAAGTATTTGCACTCAAGGTGTTTAGGGAAAGGGTACCTGCGATGACATCCTCATCCCTTACTGCATCCTGCACTGTCATGTTGAAAGTCCTGGCGGTGGGTGGTCGGTTGGATGCAGTACCGCTCATCCTTGATCCTGTCGGTTTCAGTTTAGGGCAGTCTTTCTTCCAGTGGTCCGTGCCTCCACACTGATAGCATTTCATGAGTGAGTTCCTCTGGGGGCAATTGTTGGCATAGTGTCCGGTCTGTCCACACTTAAAACATGTCGTCGTACCCTGGAGACATACCCCCAAATGTTTCTTACCACAAGTCTTACAGTTGGGTAGGGGAGGGCGCGACTGTCCTGATATGGGTGCCCTGGTTGATCCACCTCCTTGGCCAACACTCTTGCTTTCTGCTCTGTTAAACCCTGTGCTTTTGGCTGGCTGGGACACCGTTCCTCTAACAAACTTGTTGGAGAAACTCCCACTTGCAGCACCACTACTTCGACTTTCAAATTTCCTTTTCTTCATGATCTTGTCCTTCTGGGACTGCTCACTTCCTGCCTCTACAATCGATGCCTTCTGTACTAGAGTGGCGTAATCCGTAATTTCTAACATCGCGATGCGGTTCTGAATCCACTGTTTCAATCCTTGTTGAAACCTCCTTGCCTTCTTAATTTCAGTGTTTACATACTCTGGCACGAACCTTGACAGCTCTGTGAACCTAGCCTCATATTCGGCTACAGTCAGATTCTCCTGTTTAAGCTCTAGAAACTTGAGTTCCATCTGGGTCTCCATAAATCTCGGAAAGTACTTTTCCAAGAATAACTCTGTGAATCTGTCCCATGCAACCACTCCAGCTGGTTCCATATTCTTCTTGGCCTCCCACCAATAGTTGGCCTCTCCCTTAAGCAGGTATGTAGCAAAGATGGTTTTCTGGGCTTCTTCAGTGCCCATAATCTCAAAGGTCTTCTCCATTTCCTTCAACCAGGCCCTGGCCTCAACGGGGTCTGCAGTCCCATGGAATTCTGGGGGTTTAAGTGACTTGAATGCCTTAAAGGCATTGGCTACTGCGTTGTTGGGTCCGCGGGGTGGTGGTTGTGGCCGTGGCTGGCGTTCCAGATTTTGCCTCATCATACGCATAAATTGTTCCATTGGGTCCTCTTCTTCTTCCTCATAATCCTCATCGTCGAACTCATTGTACTCATCTTCCTCATCCACCTGTTCTTGGTGACGGCGTTCCTCTTCCCTGTGTTGGTTACTACCATGAGTGGCGGACTCGGCAGGGTGAGTTCTTGTTTTTCTCCTTGGTGGCATTTTTCTGAAAGTATACATGTATATAAAAATTCTGTTAGGGTTTCCTCATTTTTCTTAATCTGGTTTTCTATGATTGGCACCTCGAAGGTGTAATCTTTTAAAGGTATATATGCATCTTATAAATAGCTGTCAAACAATCATGGAATCATATATGTAACAATTTAAACGGAAACAGTTGCTAAAATCGAACGAAATTTACGTCATAATACTGCTAGTGACTTCTGAGAGTCAAAGTTTCAAGTACAACATTAAAACTGAAATATATAAAAAGTACATCCAAAGCCAGCTAACATGTCTTCCTATCCAGAGGAAATATACTACGTGACTGACATCACTACCAAAAGTAAAACTACTACAACATCCCCCTGTACTAGAAGACTAAACTGGTCAACCATCCATCAGTCTGTGTGAAAGCGTATCGCCTCCCTAACTCGGCGCATAGTCCTCGAAAGGACTCTCTCTGCATCACTCCGTCGAATCCTCCTGCTGTGGCGGGAACGTGGAACTGCTCTGAGTCGGGTGTGAGCCCTCCTCTCAATCTTTAGTACTGCCCGCCTCATCCGTCTAGCTCTAGAGTCTCTCCCCTGGGAGTATAGTCTCGCTCGTCTCTCCTCAGCTAGCTGGAACCTCAGCTCCGCTACTCGGGCCTCCGCTGCCACCAGATCGGTGGTCATCCGGGTCACCATCCAATCGTACTCAGTGGGTCTAACAACCTGTATGGGAGGACTAACCGGCTCGCTCTCCGGGGCAACCTCAGTTTCAGCATCCTCTGGTATAGGCTCCTCAGAGTCACCCTCCAAATCTGTGTCCCAATGATATCCAATAGGGGATGAATCCTCTCTGAGGGGAGGGGAATGCATAGGAATATCAGTCCACACCACCTCCTCATCCTCAGGCTCCTCTCCGGGTGCGGGGTCAGCTGGAACATCGTCCACGGGGTCCTCATCTGGATCCTCTTCTGGATCCTCCTCTGGATCCTCCTCTGGATCCTCCACTGGATCCTCCTCTGGATCACTCTCTGGCTCATCTGAGTCCACTGGGTCCTCTATGGGCATAGGGTCATCATCACTGGGATCCTCCTCCTGGACTATCTCTCTCTCCCTCCTGCTGAGGGTCAGTCTCTGTCTCAACATCAGTCTCATCTACAGCTCTCAGAAGGGCATCATCGTGTCGCTGCTCGGAACCCTCAGGTAGCTCTACATCCTCGGGTGTCTACACAAAAAGGAAAAAAAATGTTACTATCCTTGAGGTTCTGATAAATAGTTCCATTATTAGCTTAAGGTTATTAGGGCTATGTCTATTAGCCCGACAATGCTTCGGTAAGGGTTTGAGTCCTTAAACCTTCCTATCGTCTCTGAGATTATAACCTAATTCTCTGATACCATTTCTGTAACACCCCTAGATCCGGGGTCGGAGATCCAGGCTGTCACTAAATCCTTAATTCCCATTTTAATAAACATTACTCTCAATCTTCCTTTTTGCATGTTGTGACCCCTCAGTCAAACATAACATTTACAGATTATAGGCTCAGAGACGAAATTAAAATGTTACTGAGTTATTACAACCATCTTGAAATAGATATTACAAACCCAAATTGTCATAATCTTAAAAGTTCAAATTAAAAGGATTACCATCTAAGGCGGCATCTACAGCCACAATACGGTTTGGTTTTCAGAAGCTTACACAAGTCATGCTTGTAAATAAACCTAACCAACCTAAGCTGCAAACCTATCCAACTTAGTCTGCTCACCTGTGGTAATGCTGCTGGGTGTGACCCTGACACCTGCCTCGTAAATAGTCTCCTATACTGCTGACCGGTTAGCACGCTTTTGCGGGGGGTCTGACTTGTTCTTGCCATGCTTATCTGTTGTTGTGTGGTGGTATATATAAAAGAAAAGCAAGAGTGAGCAATATAGCTCAGTCATATAATAATAGTTTTCAGAGTACTTTTGTTAACGTAAACCATAAAACATATCGTATACTGACATTGTATTATCCTTAAACATTTTCATTCTTTATCCAGAAATATAACGAAGAATTTCTGAGGTACTTTGAATAGTTCATCATTCTGTCAACACTATCGGTAACTGAGCACCTAGGCTTTTATTACAGTGTTGCAATACAATTCCAATTGGAAGAATGGGATTATGCTGGAGCCTCTTCCACGATATTTGGTGATCAGCCAATATATCGTGCCTCTGCTTCTCTACTAGTAGAAGGACGACGTTCCCTTATCGGGTTGCACCCTGACCGCATATGGGCCTTATCATTTGGACTACGCTCGAAGGCGATGTCCCCTCTTCCTCCAATCCCTTAGAGAATTCTATGCATCGTAGGAACAGAATTTAATTCAGTTTCCCCCAAGCACAAAGCTTGACGACTGGTTTAATAATCATTACTACCTTTACTTCCATGAGTAATTGAGGAAGTAACTCTGATGTGTGGGTTGACTTTAGTCAACAGATTTCGATTACTAAGAATCGCCTCATCAACATAACTTGGGAGTTGGTCGGAGTTTTGATTGTTTAGTCAAACCTGAGCCCCTCCTTACTAGGTAGGGTGCATTTCTTGTTGGTAGCGAAGGGAGAAAATAATTAATACTAGCTCCCAAAACCTTGGGTTCCCGAGTTTTGATAAGTTGAGTGAAGTAGCGATACTTTTTCGATGAGTGTAGCTATAGTCCATGAAGAAATGGGAACCCGTCCTATTTTTAAATACTTTTCCGACGGTCAGAAAATATTTAAAATACTTTTAAAATTTTTAAATAAATTTTAAAATAATAATATAATTTTTAAATCATCCTGGAATATTTAATAAATATTCAAATAATATTTATTAAATAAATAATCATCTTAGAATATCCAATAAATATTTAAATAATATTTATTAAATAAATAATCACTCACAATTCTCAATTGAAAATAATATTCAACTTATTAATAAATATTCAAATAATATTTATTAATATCATCAAAGAAATTTTTAATCCGAAAATATCCAATTTATATTTATTGGATTATTTTTAAAACGAACTATACGTCATATATCATCTCCGGAGACTTCCGGGTTTTTATGTCCTTATCTGGACGAAATATCTCCGACTCCCTTACTAAGAAAAGGTATTATCATACTCTACTGGAAACTTGTAACACATCATCGTATACATATATATAAGAGTATATGCATACATACATACTTAACAGGTGTATAAACCCACGTAAATAACCATACATCATATGCTGATTCACAAAAATACTATCAAGCAGTTCATAGCATTTATACCACAACAACAACAGTTTGAAAATACTTGAAATACAAGTTTCGAAAACTTGCCTGATCGTGTCGGAATAGTCTGGGTTATGCCTCTAGTGCGATGATCTATAACAACCAATAAGGTTCGGTTAGTTCGTTAAACAATCCCGTCAAATCGACTATTCACGTAAAGACACAACTTCGTAACCATACATCCTTATTACACATTTGGCTTATTATACGTCTTTGATATCCTTTAACCACTTTTGGGTAATTATTGGTCTCGTAACGACTTTCGTTAAAGGTCATTTTCAACGAAACTAAAGTTTGTCTCGTATCGTCCCCTAAAAGAGTTTTTCACTTACGCAACTTCGATTCGAAAAATTCTATAAAATTGAAAAATAAACTTTTTCATGAAATTCTTTTTCTCACTTCTTCTTAACTGTCCAGAGGACTTTTCATCCAAATTTCATAATTAAGAACATCTTTTTAATATCTCAATTGTTGCTCTAAATATAGCTTCTTTCTGCAGTGGGTTCTCATGCGCATTCTTGACTTAAACATTTCTATAAAATCGAAAATTAAGTCTTTTGTCTTCAAATTTTTACAGGGACTTAACCACTGACTAAGTTAACCCCTGTAAAAATTTCATAATCACAGACCATTTTTAAAGGGCTCGTTTGACTTGGTAAAGTCAGTCCATCTTAACGATTCGTCCGTTTTAACCGGTTTCACTAAAACGAGCATATCTCATAAACCGTAAATCGTAATCACATGATCTTGGTGTCAAAACAAACTACAAAACAATTCCTACTGGTTTATGGCCAAAAACTTACCAAGAAAACATTTGTTGAATTCGGTATTACTGCTCAAATGATCTAATGAAATTTCGACATTATAACGACAATAAACCGAACATTTCCAAATTCCATGAACTCCATCTAACCACTTAATTCAACCACACACCATCAAGATCATATAAACATCATCAAGGATCTATAAAACCAGTGGTAACATCCATTTATCACTATCCAAAATTTTACACATACTTATAAAGTTTAAAACATCACAATCCCCTTAAACATGTACATACTTGCATCAACCTTTCAAATCAACTTATAGCTCATAAGGTTTAAGGTGGGTGTGAGTGTTTTACCTTCCTTGGAGTCTTAACAACCTTAACCAAGCTTGACTTTCCTTAAAAACACCTTAGATAGCTTTAACAACCTTTAATCTTCAAGACCTAAACAACCAAGTTTAAAATTTTCGTAGTCAGCATCACCACTCTTGAAAGAACTGGAACAACGAGGGTCTTACCTTCCCTATCTGAACGAGGCTCCTGAATAAGAGTTGTAGAGCATCTCAATACCTTTCCAGAAAGCTATAGAACACAAAATTTCATTGAGAAATGAGGGAGTTATGGCAGGTTGAAGTGGCTGCTCTGATTTTGGCCGAAAATAGAGAAAATGGAGTGGGAGAGCTTTTGCTATCTTTTCTTATGTAATTGATAAAATGATATGTATAATTGATATATATCAATCATACTTCAGCACTTATCAATTACCCAAGGTAATCTCCAAAGTGATTTTGCAAAAGAAAGGTAATTGGCAATTTGTCCCAAAAATGGTATACAATGTTTGGTTTAAATTATCATAACTTGTCTTATTTGATTAGCATCCAATGCTCCTTGTCTTGCATGGCTTGCATGGCTATCACATGGTAACTTGCAGGTATATTACTCACCTATTAATCAACCAATGCTTACCATTTAATTCCATATGCAAGTTTATAGATTTTCTTGTAAAAGCGTTTCGTCGCGTAGAAATTTCTTTCATCGTTCTTGAACATTTGCCTTTGAAATTCTTCTAATAAATTACATAATTTCTTGCCTTGGTATTTAACTTAGCTTAAAGATTTTCTTAACCTCAATATCCCATATTTATCACAATTTTTAATAAAAATGAAAATCTACGTAATCTGACAGTTTCTACATTCCCTTTCTTCTTGGTACAACGATACTTTATCCATAAAAGTATAAATACTTCTTCATTCATATAATATGATCTTAAAAACTTTACATAACCTCCACCAATCACCGTTCATGATCATTTTAGAATTATTACAAAAACCTGGGTTCTTACATGGATGATGCGTTGTTTAGAAATCATATCAAGTTGACATGGTTCTTTGAGAGATATGGTAGGCAGAAGCCAGAGAAACATAATGTCGATGCAACTATTGTACATACACAGGCATACTTGGTATTTTTGTGTGGTGCCGTTCTTTTCCCTACGAAGGACAGAGCTTATGCCCATGTGAGATTGTGCCCTTATCCAACATCCGGGAGATTCATAATTATGCTTGGGGTACAGCGGTGTTAGCTCATACCTATAGAGGGTTGGAGATTGCTGCGAGGAAGGGTAGTAAGATTGTTGCTGCTTGTGTGTGGTTATTGCATATCTGGTCGTACAAGAGATTTCCTCGCATTGGCGTGCCTCAGCGGGACCCTGGTCAGGATGATTATCCGGTTGTAGAGGGTTGGGCTTATTCCTCTCTTCAGGGTATTAATAAGAAGTGGCATCAGTCCGGTCCTCACCACAGCTTACCATTTTATAGGGGTGAGTTTGATGGAGTTGCTGGTGATGACGTGGTGTGGAGGCCATATGCCAGATTTGACGAGGTAGTTGATTGGGAGATGCTACAGGCACAGTTAGCTGGTAATGCTCGAGTGTCCTTGGTATGCTTTGATGTGGTTGAGTGGCAGCATCCGGAGAGGGTGGTCAGGCAGTTTGGTAATTTGCAAGTGATTCCTCAGGCTCCCGTTAACATGGTATTGTATAGGCAACCTAAGGAAGCCACTTTTACCGGTGAGGATTGGTTGGTTCGATGGTTTGTTGAAATTGGGAGGTGGCCCAGATTTTGTTCAGATTTGGAGGGGTTGGTTGACTGCACTACCAATATTGCATCCCGGGCTGAGTATATGGCTTGGTATTCAGAGATTACCCGTGTACGTGTAGGGAATCCAGAACCTGTGCCCCATTCAAGGTACCAAACGAGGGAGCTCTATGATGGAGTCGAGGGATACCGAGTTGTAAGTATCCTAAATTTCGTACATTTCTATTACACAATACACACGACATTTTTTTATATTTTTATTTATTATGAACATTGTTTTATCCTGTAGATGGTAGCTGCACTTGATATGCTTAAGCAGTTGGATTCTAGAGCTCCCGTTGAGTTTTTGGAGGATCTTGGGAAAATATCAGATACCTTTCTCACTCCTTTCACAAGGTTAATGAAGAAGATCAAAGGATGGCTTATAAACCTCCAAGATTTGAGAACATAAAACCACTTTCACTGTATGAAGAAGCGAGTGCTACAACCAATACTTCGCAAGATGTCATTGAGATGACACAGCCATCCCAAAATGTGTCTCAACCTCCCATTCCCAGTGGTAGTGCATCGTCTAATAGGCCTTCAAAACTACCAACCCGTAGAATGAAGGGGGAAAAGTGGAGTATCACCAAGGATTTAGATGTGCATAAGCGGAATGAAATCTACGATGATTGGGGGTGGGGCATTGGGCAGAAGCCGAAGTTGAAGGGAGGAATTGAGGTGTGTGGGCACCATATATCAGAGACTGCGATGCAGAGCTTAGCTCCAGGTTCATGGATTGATGATAAGATCATTTTCTGCTATATGGTATGGTCTCATGGTTATCCTTGTTTTACATGTACTTTCCATCTACCTATATGTCCTTGTCTAAGTGACCATATTTATGTGTTTATGTTTTGTTTTAAGGCATTGCTACGTGAGCGAGAGGAAGCTATTCACCGGTCCAATATATGGGAGAGGAAGCCAATATACTACTTCATGGATCTTTACTTCATTGTCCTTGGGTGGGATCACATGAAAAAAAAAATCAAAAGAGCGATTAGAAAGGGTGAGAGTGAGCTGAACAAGGCATGGCATGATGCACTCCGCAGTTTACATGGTTTTGCCACTTCGAGCATTGGCCCATCCGTTGTCGAGGCGGATTACATTTTCCTTCCATGTTGTGTTAGTGGTGTTCATTGGATATTGTTTATGGTTTGTATAAAGACGTTCGATGTTATCCTTCTCGATTCAATGAACGATGAGGTTGAATATCCAAAGGAATCACAAGTCGTGGTATGACTCTTTTTTTTTATGTAGCTTGTCATTGTTTTTTCGTTTAGTAGTTATCAACATTGACTTTGTTTTAATTTTTGTAGTCATGGTTACTCCCAAGATTCTTGCTTAAGCTAAATCCTCAGATGGAATGTGATCCTGACTCCTTCCAGGTTGTCCTTTTACCGCAAAGACCGAAGCAACGAAATTCAAATGACTGCGGTGTATTTGTGATGAAATACATGGATTTTATGTTGCAAGGTTATGATATTACCTCCATCGCATCTTGGTCAGAACACTTAGTTGATATGTTCCGGTATAGGATAGCAAAGGAGCTGCAAGCGGGAAAGGCTCGAGGGATATCTGGCGTTCGTATGCGAGAACGTCATCAACTAGTTGATTAGTATATCGTTGATTTTAGTCGTAATTAAGTTGGATTAAGTTGTAATTTATTTGGATTTTCATAGTAATTTTATTGGATTTTCGTTTAATTTTTACTTTGCGTTTACTTGGATCTTGATTGTAATGTAGTTGGATTGTACTACATATTGGTTGGCATGTGTTGGATTGTAATGTAGTTTTGTGTATGACTGCAATACAGACTGCATTGTATTGCAGATTTGGTGGTTTGGTGTCTGCAGGGATGGTCTGTTTACAAATTACAGAGCTCTGTTTTTCCAGCACGTACCACGGAAACTTTCTGTGGTACGTGCTGGAGAAACAGGGCAAAACAGAGCAAACTCACTGCATAAAACCAAAAAATTTTGGAAGTTAGTACAGAAATTAATTAAAAAAAATGCAGCACACTTTCTAAAATCTTAAAATGTTATAATAAGTGAATTTTGTGGAAAAAATTCATTAATTGGTTGAAATTAAAAAATCCTTAAAATACAATTTTTAATTAATAATTTAAGGAATTTTGATTTTTTTTATTTTCAACAAATTAATGAATTTTTTTCACAAAATTCACTTATTATAACATTTTAAGATTTTAGAAAGTGTGCTTCAATTTTTTTAATTAATTTCTGCACTAACTTCCAAAATCCTTTGATTTCCAGCAGTTTTATGCAGTGAGTTTGCTCTGTTTTGCTCTGTTTTTCCAGCACGTACCGCAGAAACTTTCTGCGGTACGTGCTGGAAAAACAGGCCAAAATAGAGGAAAACAGAGCAAACTCACTGCATAAACTGTTGATTTTCATAATTTTTTGGAAGTTAGTGCAAAAAAAAGTTTAAAAAAAATAGAGCACACTTTCTAAAATCATAAACTATTATAATAAGTGAATTTTGTGAAAAAAATTCATTAATTGGTTGAAATTAAAAAAATTTCAAAATTCCTTAAATTATTCATTAAAAATGTTTTTTTTTGGATTTTTCCACTTCACCTCTAAACCTTTAAAAACTTTTTGAAACACACTCCATCCTTCAAACATTATAATAACATGGATTTGCAGTTAATTACATCATTTCCAATTTAATTATAATAAATTACATAAATTTCATTAAAATTCTAATAAATTCATTACAAATCCGAAAAGGGTAAATGCATATTACATTTGAATGGAGTGATGAACTCCTAACCAAACAAACCTAATATATTGGAGAAGCCGGCAGACAAACGGTGAGAAGGTGTTCCGGGAGGAGCCTCCAAATTAACAAATGCGGCAACATGATACAAGACAACAACACAACCCTTGCGAATTACACCACTACTAATGGATTTGTGCGTGCTAGTGTCGTCCCAAAGAAAGACATTTATAGACATCGATCCATTGTACAACTTAAATGTGGCCCAACAACGAGGATGAGGAGAATCTTTTACGTGGGAAACCCATCCCTTCACATATTGGACGCGCATTTGATCTCGTGTGCAACCTTCCCGAGGCCTCAATTTATATATGTCACTAATGTTGTCACAATACTCAAAAAGTCCACCATCCCAATCTGAAAGCCGCCACTTGCCTTCGGTGTCTGATAAGTGGATTTATATCCACTTGGAACATTCTAAATCGGCTTAAATTGATTGTCTTGGGCTCAAGTTTCTTGTAGTTTTGATGTGTTTTGTTTAGTTGTGCAGATTTACAAGGATGTTGATTATGGTGGATGTTTTTGTCGTTTTTGGAGATTTAATTTATTAAAATTCGGATTTATTGGGCTGCACGCGTGAGATTCACTGTTTGGGCCATATCTTGAGTTCTATAAGTCTGTTTTCAGCCCGTAAGCAGTCCACGCGAAGATAACGAGATTCTCTATCATTCTAAGGTGGTCCAGAGGTCCAATTACGTTTGGAACGTTCCAGAAAAACTGAAGAAAAGTCAGCCACGAATTTTCCTTAGAAAATAGATTCAGTTTAGGAAACGTATCTTGCAGAAATTCTATTATAATTCTGTTTTGGTATTTTCTTGCTGGGCAAGACTTTTAGAGCCTATTTAAACACATCCTACCATTGTAATAGATATATACAGATTATCATAGTTTTATTATTGTAACCAGCTTAGATCTGCAAGGGAGAAAAGGAGAGAAGGGTTCAACGCTCGTGACAAGCAACGGATCTAGATCTACATCATCCTTTGTTCTAGATTTGTTTTCTCAAACTTTAGTTTTATTAATATTATTGCTTCTTTTATTCATATCTTGTTATTTATCAAAAACTTGTTATGCAAAATTTACGCAAGCGCACGTTGTCACAAGTAATATATGATTAAATCAAGTTCGTTCCCACAGAGATCTAGAATGATGTTCAATTCAGTAAATATGCCTATGCAACAATGTATGGTTTTAACTCACTACTAAGACAAATAACAAATTGTATTTTTACTAACTACTAAATTAAACTAAGATGCAAAATTATAAAACTAAGAATTAAATTAACTAATAAGAAAAGAAATAGAGTTACTTATGAGAATTAAAACATGGAACCCTAGTTTCATCATCTACTTCACTTAGAGTAGCAGCCTTTAATTAAAACATGCGATGGTTATGATATCTGATCGGATAACACGAAAAGAGTAAAAGTTACCTCTCGGTATACTAGTACCAATCTACACATACATCCACAAAAGAGATAGAAGATGAATAGGCACCTATTATGTTTAGACCCTATATCTCTATAGAATTTGAAAACATAAAGGTTGAAGCACAAGTTATCCACTTAGATCACATAGGGCAGTATAAGTATTTTCATCTCACACCACAATCATATTGATAACAATTATGAACCTATGCTAGCATGGCAAGTTCTAAATCTCAAGATCCACTCTCGCTTCACAAGAGATTAACAATTCAATTTAGATGTTAGCTACTCATCCAAAAGCATTAAGATTAACCATACGAGGATATCAAGAATTCACCACACATAAATCTTTAAGGCATGCAAACTACTAAGCTACATAGATAAATCCACTAGGATCCCACGACAACGATTAGCCCATAATTGAACCGTTCATCATCGTGGGATTTGATGAAAACATGATAAATAACAAGATATGAATAAAAGAAGCAATAATATTAATAAAACTAAAGTTTGAGAAAACAAATCTAGAACAAAGGATGAAGTAGATCTAGATCCGTTGCTTGTCACGAGCGTTGAACCCTTCTCTCCTTTTCTCCCTTGCAGATCTAAGCTGGTTACAATAATAAAACTATGATAATCTGTATATATCTATTACAATGGTAGGATGTGTTTAAATAGGCTCTAAAAGTCTTGCCCAGCAAGAAAATACCAAAACAGAATTATAATAGAATTTCTGCAAGATACGTTTCCTAAACTGAATCTGTTTTCTAAGGAAAATTCGTGGCTGACTTTTCTTCAGTTTTTTTGGAACGTTCCAAACGTAATTGGACCTCTGGACCACCTTAGAATGATAGATAATCTCGTTATCTTCGCGTGGACTGCTTACGGGCTGAAAACAGACTTATAGAACTCAAGATATGGCCCAAACAGTGAATCTCACGCGTGCAGCCCAATAAATCCGAATTTTAATAAATTAAATCTCCAAAAACGACAAAAACATCCACCATAATCAACATCCTTGTAAATCTGCACAACTAAACAAAACACATCAAAACTACAAGAAACTTGAGCCCAAGACAATCAATTTAAGCCGATTTAGAATGTTCCAAGTGGATATAAATCCACTTATCACACCCCCAAACTTAAACCGATGCTTGTCCTCAAGCATAAACAATTACACTATCTAACTAACTAGTACCACTTCCGTAGGTGATCACGGTTGCATTTGGCATATGCAACAAGCCCTTTAAACCCCTAGGCAGCCCTAGTGGACGAGTAAGGTCTCGTGAGGGCCTATAGTGAATGTACCCACAAAATCCATTTAACCTAATGCAATGCAATGCATGAATGCAACTACTATGAAAATGCAAGATCCCCTTCAAACTCACCAAAACCAACTAACAAGCAAATATCTCAATGAACGTAACAAATCCAAGCAGAGCTCGACTAAATCCCCGTATACTAACAAATTCATGAACAGAAACGTACGTGTGTGCGATGCTCATCAGAAATACTCCCAAAACTAGGTCAAAAATCATACATGCTTTCCGTCAAGACAATCACAGGTTTATAATCAGAATAGACTGTAGACACTCCATAACCTAGGAACACCTTCACCCTTATCCAAGGTAGACAGAAACTCATGCTTTATTACTATGACACATAATAGAATATACAATACGCATGCTTATTTAACCGTGCAATGAATGAGACCCCAAAAGGCTTATACAATAATACCCATGTAGCGAGTGTTAGGTCAGCAATCCCAAACCACAAGGGCTTTAGGTTACTAGGACTAAGTCCCCTCAGACTTAATTACTCGAGTATTAAAGAGCTCACTCTGGTTAATTTTGCATATAAACAAATAACTTATTGACTCTTTTTTTTTCTCTTTTTTTTTTCTTTTTTTTTATTTTCTTTTTTTTTTCTGCAATCTGGAATGAGCCTTTCTCATTTCCAACCCTAGACTACTCATATAAATATGAGCCGGCTACTAGCCATTTGACGCCTAGCCATTATTAACAATTATGAACAACTAGCATGAAGATTCCTGGTTTCCCCCAAACTTAGACTTTAATGTTCCTACGCTATAAAGGGAATAACAAAAATTCTAAATATAAACAAGTGATTAAATCTCAAAACATCCCACAGGCATGACCTTAACCTAGCCCAAAAGCACCCCAATGAGACTGTGTAATAAATTTTGTTCCCGTAACATGCAAGTCAATTTCATAGAAACTATAAATCAGCCCTCTACTCATCATCATCACACCCAAATCAACATCCACCTATCAATCAGAATCAGCTCGTCCTAAGGGATCATGAAATATGCATGCCATGAAAATGCAACTAAATGAAAACTCACATGGTATACGAAAATAAAACAAAATGTCCTATATGAACACACGTAGATAATACGAACATAACAATCATGCATGAATTATCACTACTATGCAAACATGATATCCTACATGAACAAATAATACATCAACAACTACTAATCCCTCAAACCACCCCCAAACTTAAAATATTCAATGTCCTCATTGAATGGAAGTAAATAGAAGGGATAGCAGAAAACATACCTGAATACCGAAGCAGTCACCCTCCTCGAATGAATCTGGTGGAGGATATTGCGCACGAGCTCCATAGACTGGCCACCTTGCCTGAATACTACAAAACCCACAATTGACAAGAACACAAATTCGTAATAAAAATAAGATTAGAGAAAAAGATTTACCCACTACGAATCAAAGAGGTGAACTTGCAATTAACTCCTCTTTAGAATTGAATTTATTAGATATATAAAAAAAATAGAAGAGGAATTGGATTTGTATGTATAGGTGGGATATAATAATAATAATAATAATAATAATAATATTAAGAATAAATAATAATAATAAGAATAAATAATAATAAGAAGAAGAATAATAAATAATAATAAAAATAATAAAGATAATAATAAAGAAAATAATAATACTAATAATAATAATAATAATAAATAACTATAATAATAATAATAATAAAATAATAATAATAATAATAATAATAATAAGAATAAAATTAGAATTAGAAAAGAAATTGGTTTAGAATTTTGGAGAAAAGATGGGGAGTTTTTGAAATAGAAATAGGAAAAGAATGGGGGTATAAAAAGAATGGGGGTGAGAAAGATTTTTTTTTTTTTATAATATACAACAGGAACACACGCACAGAAGCACAAGAACAAGCTGGAAAAAACTTTCTGATCTCCTGGAATAAGCGCGCGTGGGACGCCAGTTGCCCCTATTACAGACACGCCACTGCAACCTGCGCCTCAGGGGGGCAGCTTGCTCTTCATCTAGTAACGCAGAAGCAAGTTGCGCCACAGGGGCGCAAACTGCCCTGTAACGCAGGTTGCTCCTGCGTGACACACCAAAAAATTCGATTTTTCTGATTTTTTTTTTTTTTTTCAAACAACACTCAAAATTTTTTTCTTCCTTCCTATACTAATGCGTGGGTTGCCTCCCACCAAGCGCTTCTTTAACGTCAATAGCTTGACGTTACTTCCTCAAATCAAGGCGGTTTCAAAAGAATAACCGAACCATCTTCAACAGACAAACCACTCATACGAATGTTGACATCTTGGTTGCTCGCTTTCCACAAATCACTTCCATCAGATTTCCACCTGATTTTACTACCCAACGGCCAAATCTTTTTCTTTTTCTTTTTCACTCCTCTAAAATGCTTCTCCGACTCAACCGGCTGAACAAAAATTTCTTCTTTATCATCTGCTTTCCACCTTCGCAACACGTTATCATGCCCCTCTTCAAAAATCACTAGCTCATTATTCAAAAGGACATACCTCAAATGTGGTGGAAGTTTCCCAAGCTTTACTTTCGAACGATCACGAACCGAAGAACTGTCCGATTTCTCGCTCAGCAACTGATCAAACTTCTGTCTCTGACCCGTATCAACTATTTCCACACTGCAACACTCCTCATCCTCTGTTGGAAATTTCATTGCCTTGAACACATTAAAGGTGACACTCTGATCTTGCACCCTCATTGTAAGCTCTCCTTTCTGCACATCGATCAAAGTACGACCCGTAGCTAGAAAAGGCCTTCCAAAGATTATGGGAATCTTCTTGTCTTCTTCAAAATCCAAGATCACAAAATCAGCTGGAAATATGAGCTTATCAACCTTCACCAAAACATCCTCCACTATACCCCTCGGATAAGTGATAGATCGATCAGCCAACTGCAAAGAGATGTTAGTTGGCTTTGGCTCCGGTAGACCAAGTTGCTTGAAAACAGACAAGGGCATAAGATTAATACTAGCTCCCAAATCACATAAACACTTGTTGAAAGAAAGGTTGCCAATAGTGCATGGAATAGTGAAACTTCCTGGATCTTTAAGTTTAGGTGGCAACTTCTGTTGCAACACCGCACTGCACTCCTCCGTCAATGCCACTGTTTCAAAATCTTCCAACCTTCTCTTCCTTGACAAAATATCCTTCATGAACTTAGCATATCTTGGCATCTGCTCCAATGCTTCAACAAAAGGAATGTTAATGGACAGTTTCTTGAAGACATCCATGAATTTCTGAAACTGTTTTTCTTGATTTTTCTTCAAACGTCCAGGATATGGCGGAGGTGGATAGATCTGATTATTCATTGAAGATTGCTCCGGAGTAGACTCTTCAACAGGTTTCTTGCTCTTCTCACCATCTAGCTGATCAGCCACTAAATCAGATTTCTCAATTTCTGGCACTGCAGATTTTTCAACCTGCTGATTCTGAACATCTTCATCTTCTTCAGTTGCTGATTTAGGATCACTCGTGACTTTTCCAGATCTCAAAGTCACAGCATTGACCTGTTCTTTACTGTCCCTCCTGCCTGGATTAACCATTGTATCACTTGGAAGAGTTCCTTGTTGCATATTTACCAAGGCACTTGTAATCTGCCCCAACTGGGTTTCTAAGAGCTTCTGACCAGCTTGTAAGTTCTTTACCACTATCCACATCTCATCTGATTTATCATTAGATGACTGCCCCGCATGAGCCTGGGGTTGTTGCTGCTGAAATCCCGGAGGTTGATATGGTGTCCTTGGAGCATAAGGCTGTTGGTAGCCTTGATTGAATGGCCTTGCTTGCTGATAAGGTTGTTGAGTATTTTGATTGTTGCTCCAGCTGAAGTTAGGATGATTCCTATTATTAGGATGATAAGTGGCTGGAACTGGTGCAGCAGGTCTCTGAAAATTACTCACGAACTGTACTGATTCAGGAGAAATAGTACACTGATTCGTCTCATGTGTGCCCGCACATAACTCACAAACACTAGCCACCTGCTGAACTCCATAATTAGCAAGAGAATCCACCTTCATAGCAAGAGCTTTCAACTGAGCCGTAATCATTGCAGCTGTATCTACTTCAAAAATTCCTGCTACCTTGCCTTGCGATAGCCTTTGGGTTGGATTCTGGTATTCATTAGCAGCCATCATCTCTATAAGATCATAAGCTTCATCATAGCTCTTTGCCCACAGAGCTCCACCTGATGCTGCATCTAGCAAGGGCCTAGACTGTGCTACCAACCCATTGTAGAAACCATTAATAACCATCCAATCAGGCATGCCATGATGAGGACACTTGCGTAGCATCTCCTTGTAGCGTTCCCAAGCCTCACACAAGGTCTCTCCAGATTGCTGTTGGAATTGAGTCAACTGATTCCTTAATGCTGCAGTTTTCGCCATAGGGAAGAATTTAGTAAGGAACTTCTGAGCAAGATCTTCCCATGTAGTAATGGAACCAGGTGGCAAAGAGTGTAGCCAGCTTTTAGCCTTATCCCTCAGAGAGAATGGAAAAAGCCTCAACCTGATAGCATCATCCGAAACACCATTAAACTTGAAAGTATCACAGATCTCGATAAAGTCCCGAATATGCATGTTAGGATCCTCCGTAGGAGCACCCCCAAACTGAACCGAATTCTGTAGCATCTGAATAGTGCCCGGCTTGATCTCGAAAGTGTTAGCTGCAATAGCTAGCCTCATAATGCTAGACTGGATATCATTGATCTTCGGCTGAGAATACTCCCTCAAAGCCTTAACTGCTGCTGCTGCGTCACCCATCTCTACAGTAGTCTCAGTTTTCACTTCCTTATTCTCCACTATAAGATCGTCTTCCGCCAGTTCTTCCAAACGAGCTTGTAAGCGTGTTCGCATACAAACTTAAGTACCTGAAACACCACGAAACAAATAAACTAAGTAAGAATCCGAGTCAGTGAACGCTAACGACCACTGATGACAAGCACATAAACTAAAATAAAACACCGATGATCCCCGGCAGCGGCGCCAAAAACTTGTTATGCAAAATTTACGCAAGCGCACGTTGTCACAAGTAATATATGATTAAATCAAGTTCGTTCCCACAGAGATCTAGAATGGTGTTCAATTCAGTAAATATGCCTATGCAACAATGTATGGTTTTAACTCACTACTAAGACAAATAACAAATTGTATTTTTACTAACTACTAAATTAAACTAAGATGCAAAATTATAAAACTAAGAATTAAATTAACTAATAAGAAAAGAAATAGAGTTACTTATGAGAATTAAAACATGGAACCCTAGTTTCATCATCTACTTCACTTAGAGTAGCAGCCTTTAATTAAAACATGCGATGGTTATGATATCTGATCGGATAACACGAAAAGAGTAAAAGTTACCTCTCGGTATACTAGTACCAATCTACACATACATCCACAAAAGAGATAGAAGATGAATAGGCACCTATTATGTTTAGACCCTATATCTCTATAGAATTTGAAAACATAAAGGTTGAAGCACAAGTTATCCACTTAGATCACATAGGGCAGTATAAGTATTTTCATCTCACACCACAATCATATTGATAACAATTATGAACCTATGCTAGCATGGCAAGTTCTAAATCTCAAGATCCACTCTCGCTTCACAAGAGATTAACAATTCAATTTAGATGTTAGCTACTCATCCAAAAGCATTAAGATTAACCATACGAGGATATCAAGAATTCACCACACATAAATCTTTAAGGCATGCAAACTACTAAGCTACATAGATAAATCCACTAGGATCCCACGACAACGATTAGCCCATAATTGAACCGTTCATCATCGTGGGATTTGATGAAAACAGTGTCCTTGCCCAAGTTCAAGACAGGAAGAAAGTAGGGATCCACATTATACGCTACCCACTCCATCATTTCTTCGGTGTTCATCCAACGGCATGCTTCGGTCCAATTTTTTGACCTATAAGCCTCTTCCTCCGGAGAATATAACTCGTCATCCTCCTCCTCCTCAACAATCGGTGGGGGCTCAATGGGTTCCCCCATTATGTCATAGTATTCTGGTAAATTGCGACATATTTCATCCGCTGCATTGTCCGATATATCACTAATGTATGACTCACTTCCCCCGGAAGAAGCCGAGAGTGAATCACTAACATGTGAAACATCCGAAACATCACCACCATCCATGTTACCTACACATGACAATAAAATTTATTTTGTTAGAGAATGTGAGAAGGACATAATGTAAAATTCAAAAATGGATGAAGTAGAGATTTATAGCAATTACAATTGATCATTTTGAGTTTGAGCATTTTCAGCATTTTGAGCAATTTGAGCATTTAAAGCTTCTAGTCTTTGAGGACACTTTCTTTTGTCATGTCCTTCAAAATTACAATGTGTGCACTTTCTTTTGGTCTTCCCTTTACCAAGGGATTCTACGTGACTTTTAAAAAGGACGGTTTTTTTCCTCCCGTTTGTTTGGGAAACAATAGGATCAAAAATTGGTTCATCATCTTGTGTTGCATCATGAGAATTTACATTGCTTTCATGAGATTCAATTCCATCCACTCGCATACTCTCGAAAATTGGTATTTCTCGATTCATCACCTCGACGGCATAGTCATATCGTTCCTTAGATGCAATGCTACTATGACAAAAACTCATCGTCAGCATTGTCATGCTATTAAATCTATCGGTTGGGGTCATCTCATGAGATTATCCAATGTTCAATTGGTAAGGCAATAAACCATTTACTCTATTAGCATGCATAGTCCACCGTCGAACTATGAAACAATCGTGAATCTCGGGAATTCTTTTTTTATTCAAGACCGCCAAGATGTGTCGACACGATATCCCTACATGTTCAACCATTCGACACATACACATCCCCGTCAAAGCTTCTTTGTCGAATGCAACATAATTTAGTTTTGATGTTGGTCCCAAATTTTGCCTATATAAACAATAATAGGTTCTTCCATCCCCTTCCTTCTCCCCTTCTTCACAAGCTTTTTTGTCTTTCATAACAAAATATTGTAACGATTCAACCAATTCATCTTGAAATTTTCTAAACATCGTATTGGTATAAATTTTGGCACCATGAATTTCCAAGGCGGTATGCATTTTCAGTGGACGCTTTAAATTACATGTGACATAATCTTCTTCTTTCTCCCGTACAAATTGTCTTGCCAATGCCTTTTGAGCATTTTCAATGAATTCTTTCAATCCCGTGGCGGAACTCACATAACTATCAAAGAAAGAATTCATCCCCTCACTCCTTTAAGTAGTATTTTGACCCGCTGAGAAAGTATTCCTAGTATATGCAATGATCCATTTCTCCTTCAACTCATATAACCCCTGTAACCATTTATTTTCTTCTAACTCGTATTTCTCCATCAAGGATTCCCATCTAAACTCAAATTCACATTCGGTCAACGAGTTATAAATACAATGGTTAAAGTCCACTTTGAAGTCCGGAAAGCTAGAATAATAATGTGCTAATTTCTCCGGAAATTTGTTACTAATGTGCCACGAGCACAACAAATGGGTAGTATTCGGGAGTACACTTGCAATAGCATTTGCCATGGCTTGATCTTGATCGGTAATTATAGTCATTGGATGCTTATTCCCCACAGCTTCAAGCCAAGTACTCAGAACCCACTCAAAAGTTGTTGTATGTTCATCTCGCATTAGTGCAAAACCAAATATCACTGAGTGGTAATGGTGGTTAACGCCAGTAAAAGGGACAAATGGCATGGCATATCTATTTGTCCGATATGTCGTGTCAAATGCCACAACATCACCAAAATTTTGGTAGGCCATTAAACATCTAGGATCAACCCACACAAGACATTTCAAACGATGTTTTTCATCAACTTGTGTTCTAATGAAAAATTTAGAACCACTTTCCTCATTCAATCTATATAACTAGTCTAATGCGGCTTGCACATCACATTTATCAAACCTTTTTTTTCCTCTCATCACGTAGCACATTCCTAACATGTTGACTACCGAACCCTACTTTGTCATTACCTCCATGCATATTACCGATAATATTCATTACTTGATAATCACGAACTCCCGAGCCACGAAGAATTTTAATCAAACTATGAGTAGCGCTATTCACATGCTTTTCTCGTTGTACCAACTTCATTTTGCTAGGAGTGACAAGTACGTGATTGTGATTTAACTCAAGACTAGTTATCTCTCAAAGACTTAAATTTTTAGAATAATTCACATACATCCGTACTTTGCATTCGCTCCTAGGAAGAATTTCTCTACGCCGTTTAGAACTACTAGTTTCACCACTCTTCCCGGCAAGTTTACAAACATACAAACGACTATATATTTCACTACTTTTAGAACGCCTTTGGGTTGATTAAATTTTAATACCAAATCCATTTTTTAGGGCATATGCCCTAAAAACATTTTCCGCTTGTTCCAAATTATGAAACAATTGATGCATATATGGAATGCCATTTCCATCCACATTTTCAAACACATTTTCACACTCTACATTATCCTCATTTTCATTTATATTTTCACCATCTAAATCATCTTCTTCTTCAACACTAAATTCATCAACATTAATGAACTCATCATTACAAACAAATTTGGGGGTGCTAGGCTCATCACTACTTGCATCTAAAGCATCATCCATACTTAAATCATCAAGATGTAATGAATCTTCAACTTTTTTTTTATTTTTTTCCTTGTCTTTTTTTTTTGAACCAAACATACGAGCAAATAATTTATCCGCCATAATCAACAACAAAAAACGTAGAGAGAAATATTACCTCAAATTGAAGAAGAGACAAGCAACTTACAGATTTGGAGATTAGAGGAGAGAGAGAGAGAGAGCAGTCGACACAAATTTTCTGTGGTGCACAAGTGAGGAGCAAGGTTGAGCACGGCTGTGGATAAGGGAACAGGGCCCCGTACCGCAGAAACTTTCTGCGGTACGTGGGTGGGGGCATTTTTGTAATTTCCCCGTACCGCGAAAAATTTCTGCGGTACGGGGGCGATTTTTTTTAAATCCCATCATTTGTTGTGTAACAGCACACAACAAATGTTTGCTGTGGACCGGACGCCTATAACAATTTGTGATATACTGGTATAGCACTACCGTCTTCTCCTCCTTCAAGTTGAGTGTTTATCAAAAAGTATACAAGAATGACATTCTTAAGACTCCTTGTTTGCAGCTTCTTTTAAATGTTCTTTTCAACTTTTTATATTCAATCCGAGGTTGCAGGTGTTCCCGTTCTCAACAATCTAGCAGCCTCTCCAAAAATTTCTATAAAAATGACATTTTCAAGGTTCCTTGTTTGCATCATCTTTTTAATGTTCTTTTCTACCTTATATATTCAATCCGAGGCTGCAGTTAGTCACATTCCGGGTCTCAACAATTTAGCAGCCGTTACTTCTTCTTTACATGGTAAGCTAACTTATATGAAACACATGGAATACATGCTATTAGAATTCTTGAAATTTGGGTAATTAGTACTTCTATTTACTAATTATATGATGCATTTCAGAACTTTACCATCGGTGGTGCAGATCATTGTAGTGACTGTTGGGATGGAAGATGTCGTTGTTGGATATTGTGCTGCTGAAGAAAATGGACTTCGCAAAAATGTTGCCAAGTATCCCGATAATATTTCATGAAATCTTGTCTGTTGTAATTGCGCATCGAATATTCGAATACCCAAGAATAAATACAATTACTTTTATTTTAAAATAAATAGAATAGATCCTCTTCGCCTTCTTTTCCACGAGGTTTCCGGTAGAAATAATGCAGTTGACGATAGTGATGCTAACAGCACCAAATGACATTCGTGATCGTAGCTCTAACACACAACTTCGATCAATCTTAGAGGAAAGCTTAAGTGCACAGAAGGTTGCACACACCAGCTCATCAAGAGAGTTCAGTTGCAGCCGGCAGCAGTTCATTAAAATGAGTTATCAACTAAAATCAAACTAATAAACAGTAGAAAAGTTAATGAATTGTTGGTAAATGATGATAACCTTATGGCTTATACTAAGGAGATAGTGTAGTTTATAGTACATTGGTTTTTGTGAACTTACCAGTTTTCCTAAAAATTTAAGGTGATATGAATTAGGAAGCGGGTTTACAAGAAATATAAAATATCAATAACATTTTCTTCACTCGAGAATTCATTTTTGGATCAAAAAGTGAACCACTAAGTGATTTTTAATAGTTAATAATTGGGTAATGCTAAACATAGCCCTTAGGACTATGGTTAAGAATTAATGTAAGTGGATAAATGCATTTAATATGTTTTGTATTCCATTTAAAAAGAGGTAAATAGTTAGAGATGAGACTAAAACATATATATGGAAACATAAATTGGGTTTGTTGAGCCAAGATAAATTTCAGTTGAGTGCTACCTTCTGTAGTTAGCGAGTAGAGGATTAGGAGATAGAGTCAGAGGCTATACTTCCTATTTAGACCATCTCCAACCCAAGACACCAAAATAGTGTCCTAAGACATTATTTTGGTGACAAAATTACACCATTCACAAAATGCATTCCAATCCATGGTCACTATACTTGACACTAATAAGAATCTTTCACCAATAAAACAGAATATTCTAACTTTGATCAATTTTTACATTATTAATATTTATTATATTTTAAACTGTAATGTTATGGTCGCATAATATTAAATTTATTAATATAAAAAATTATTTATAAAAAACAATATCCAAATTTTGTTAAAATTTAGTCAAAAGTTTAAAAAGGAATAAATCACAATTAACAAATGTTCCCGGTTGCCATAACTAAGAAATAAAAGTGGAAAAGGCTTGACTTAATTATTTGAATTGCCGTATTTTTCCCAGAGGTGCTCAATCAAAGCATTGCGAAGTTCAATTGAGCTTCCTTATCTTTGATTTGTCGATATCTACTTAGAAAGTTTTGAAATTTGACATTTTCATTTCTTTCCATTTCAACAACCAGAGTCCTTGAAATCATGTATTGGTACATCCATGTCACGTTCATCCTCAACAATCATGTTATGCATGATAATACAAGCTGACATTATATCTTTTAACACAGTTTTTTTCCAAAAACGTGCAGGTCCAGCTACGATAGCGAAACGCGATTGTAGAACTCCAAATGCACGTTCAACATCCTTTCTACATGCTTCTTGCTTCATTGCAAATAGCTTATGCTTTGGACCACGTGGATTATGAGAAAGTTGGCACTCGAGGAACTTCGAGAAGACAATAAGATCATGGCTAAAGATTTGAGCACAATAACAGACCCACTTCAACTCCAGTATTATCAAAGTGAAAGATCTAGGATTTGGGAAAAAAGAAATGCACAAGCTTTAGCAGCCTCTGCATCGGCCGATGATTATTTGCAAAAGTTTGGAAGCTCCATGGATGATTTTTCAGAAGATTAACTACGTTAAAACTTAGAGTTTATTTATTTATATGTATTATAAGTTAGGTAAAATTATTATCTTGTAACTTCTTATTTATCATTATGATGTTATTTTTATAATTAAATTTGGTGTGTTGTTTATAATTCATGATTAAGAATTTTTTTCAAGGTTTTGTGTGAAAGTTTAAAGTTTAAAAAAATAATATTTTAGAATTAATAAGAGCTAAGAAGAAAAGAAGTTTCAATTAAAAATTTAAAGTTAAAAATTACAAGAACAAATAAGTTGGAAAAAAATTACAAGAACATAGATGGAAAAAAAAAATTGTTAACAAATATAGGGGCATTGTTGGAATTTTGAAAGTCACCAAATTTGGTGACCAAGAATCACCGAATGTACTTTTGTCACCAAATTTGATGATGTAAAACTCATTTGGTGATCTTGAATCACTATTTTAGTGTTGCATTGGAGTGGGTATGACGCTATATCCATCACTATTATAGTGATTTAGTGATGGATTGGAGTTGCTTTTAGAAAGGCATTGTATTGTTCTTTGATGGAGTGCAACTCCATATCAACTTCTTCCATGTCCTTCCTTTCCCCTGGAGTTTGCGCGGAACATGCAATGCCAATTCTTAGTATTGAAGCAATATACGTTAGCATTGCCTGTTCTTCTTCTTCTCGTTCTTCAGATATTAATGTTGGATCCACAATCTCATGTACTTGGTCTGGTAAAGCCGTTCGAACAAAGTTGTGTATGTCCAAGCCTTCTGCAAACATTTCATCAGTTGGTCTCCTCCCAGTGAACAATTCTAACAGTAAGATGCCATAGCTGTACACATCCCCTTGTGTTGTTGTGGCACCACCCATACCATATTCTGCATGTGTAAGTTTTTATGAAGTACCATCACTCAATTATCTACAGCTACAATAATAATAAAAAAAATTATATATGTATAAAAAATTTACCAGGAGGAACGTAGCCAATAGAACCCTTAATCCCAAGAGAAGTACTTTGATTCCCGTTCAAGTTTTCCTCTGATCCTGGAAGAAGCTTTGCCAAACCGAAGTCACTAACATGCGCTACCATATCATTGTCAAGAAGAACATTGCTTGGCTTTAGATCACGATGAATGATTGAAATGTGGCATTGGTGATGAAGATAATTTAGTGCAGAAGCAACATCAATAGCAATATTCAGTCTTTGAAGCAGGTTCAAGTTCCTTGGTTGATTTTCTTCTCGCTTGCCAACTGGATGCAACCACGTTTCTACATTTCCATTAGGCATGAACTCGAAAACAAGTGCTTTAAAGTCGTTACCTTGAAAATCCGTACTAGAGCAAGATGTGATGATCTTAACGAGATTACGGTGACGAATACTACGCAATGATTCACACTCCGCATTGAATGTTTTTAAAGATCCTCTCTGTTGAAGCTTGAAGACCTTCACAGCAACAATCAATCTGCCCTCGTCTAGAATCCCTTTATAGACTCGTCCAAACCTACCCTCACCAATCAAATTGTCTGGGGAAAATCCACCCGTTGCTTGAAGAAGTTCACCATAAGAAACTTTGAGATATGGACTCCTCGAAGAGTTTGAAGAAGATGTGTTTTGTGGTTTTTTCTTCATATAAATTATAAGATAAATGAGGAGCCCAAGGACAAAGAAAGAGACCGCCAGCGAGATTGCTAGTATGAAACCAAGAGACCTCTTTTTGGTGGAATGATCGAGTCGGCATGCCACCAAGTTCAGTTCTTTGCTTCCCCCACAAAGCTTGATGTTTCCGTCAACTGAAACAGCATTTGCATTTTGGAAGATTCCGTTTTTTGGCACGTCACCTTCCAGGTCATTGAATGATAGATTCAAACGTTCGAGATATTGGAAGTCACCAAAATATTTTGGGATTTCCCCTGAGATATTGTTGCTTGATGCATCAATCTCGTGTACAACCTTTAAAGAAGTTAAGGATTGAGGAATCCTTCCTTCAAATAAATTGTCCTCCACAGAAAGCACTTCTATACTTATACAACTCCCAAGGGTACTGGGTATTTTACCCGACAACTTATTTCCAGACACATCCAGTAATTGGAGGTTTTTAAGATTACCCACCTCAATAGGTAAGGAACCAGAGAGAAAATTATTTGATAAACTAAGATTTGTTAGGGAGAAGATATCAAATAATTGTCTGGGAATGGTACCATTTAAATTGTTATAAGAAATGTCTAGAAGCTTTAGAAATTTATAACCACCAAATTCTAGAGGGATGCTTCCTTCTAATCTGTTATCATTTAGATATATCTCATAAAGAGAAGTAATGTTTGCTAGAGAAGCTGGGATAGGCCCAGTAAGCTTATTTTCAAATAGAATCAGTCTTTGTAACTTCATTTTTCCAATAGATGATGGAATACTACCTTGAAACTTAGCAGTTTCGAGCCCTAGTGCAATCAGGTTGGGAAGTTCTCCTATTGCTTCTGGTATAGTTCCAACTATTGGATTATGTCCAACATATAACAGCTCTAGGCTGGTTAAGTTTGACACAGAAACAGGAAGAGCACCACCAAAGTTGTTATAGCTTATGACCAAGGACTTTAGGAATGTGGCATTTGTTAGAGAAGTGATGAAACTCAAATCTTCTGATTCTCCTGTTCCCAGCTGCACGTTATTTGAGATAACGAACCATTCCAGATTCTGAAGGGCTCCCAAGTCACTGGGAACCTTTCCTGTGAGGAAGTTGTCCATAACATCGAATCGCCGAAGCATGGTAGCGTTATTTAGTGACCTTGGAAAAGGCCCTGAAAAGCTATTTCCAGTTGCCATGAATTCGACCAGGTTTGGAAGAGTATTGCCGAGGTTTGGTGGAAGACTACCAGATAGGTTGTTTTGAATAATATAAAACTCTATTATGGAAGAAATGTTGTAGATTAATGAAGGGACCTGACCAGAAAGTGCATTATATTCAACAATAAATGATGTTAACTTTGACAACCTGCCAAGGGTCTCTGGAATATTCCCCTCCAGATTATTAGATCCAATGTTGAAGTACTCTAGGGATGATAAGTTACCAAAAGATGCAGGTATTTCTCCAGAAAGATTGTTAGATCCAAGATACAATTTTTTAAGTTTTTGAAATGAACCAAGCTCTGCAGGGATACTCCCTGTGAGATTATTTTCTCCTAAATACATCAGATTAAGATCCTTGCATTGTGTAAGATTCATGGGGATTTTGCCAGTAAAAGAATTATTTCTCATATTCAAATGTCGGAGACGGAACAACTCACCTATTTCTGCGGGGATGGAGCCGTGGAATTTGTTATGTCCAAGGTCGAGGACCCTTAGAAAGCTAAGGTTTCCGATATGAGGTGATATGGAGCCTACCAAACCCTGGCTAGAGAGGTTGAGTGATATAATCCTGTCATGATGAAGCTTGTTGCATATTATCCCCTGCCACCGGCAGAAATGAACAGATTGGTTCCATGAGCTCAAGCCGCCTTGTATCTGATCTTTAAGTGCAAGCAGTGAGAGCACATCAGTGTTATTTACTGACAAAGTAGAGCACTTGCATAGCAAGATGAGCAAGAAAAAAGAGGTAAACCAACACGACGCTGCTTTAGAATTCATGTCTGGTATATATGTGAAGCAATATAATATAATATTGATTATGTTCCTTTTATAACTCAAGTAATTCAACATATGATGATCGATATGACGATAGAAACTCCTAGGTAATCATATTTCTCGTTCGGAGCAGACCGGTGGGCGAATCATTACTCCATTTATGCCGAGGAGGGTTGAGGATTATGCAATTAGGTAACACAGGAAAGAAACTCAGGTCGTATTAGTCAATGTTGGTATTATATCGTTAATATATTCTAGTAGCAAACTGTCTCTAATTCAACTTGGTTTAGAGCCCGTTTGGGGATGGAGGTGTTTTTAACTTAAAGAAAAAAAATAAAGTTGTTGACTTTATGTTGAATAAATGTGTTTGGGTAATTTTACTTAAAATTAAATAGGAGTTTAATAATTTTGACTTAAAGTGAAATTTGACTTAAAAAATTTTAAATTCATAATATTTAAACTTTACAAGAACCATGAAAAAAAAAAACTCAATAAGTCATAAATAATAAGTCAAAAGTACCTAAATGGAGCTTATGACTTTAAGCAGTTTTTTAATTTAAAGCCGGTTTAAAGCCACAATACACAAACAGGCGAAAAATGACTTAAAAGCCATTTTTAGCTTTAAGCCAAGTTTGCCAAACATGCCGTTAGTTTGTAAGAGCATCTCCAATGGCGTTAGCTAAAAATGATTGGCTAAATTACATAAAATATTGATTATGTAAAATTTGTCGAACCTGTAAGACATTGTGTTCCGAGGGTATTGGCTATAATGATTGGCTATATTTTAAAAATGGTATGTTATTAATATTTCAAGTTGTTATTAATGAAATATATAATTTTAATATAGAAATAAGTGATGTGACAATTCACTACAGGTCCCTAGAGGTTCGACAAATATAGTCAACATCAAGAGATTATCTATAATTATAGATAATAATTTTGTCTCATTGGAATGTAATTTTTTTTACACATTCTTTATAATTTTTATTTATGATAATTTATTTTATAATTTACCTAAGGGATCTCTTCCATTGGAGATGTTATAAGTATGATTTTTCTTTTTGGTATTGTGTTGTACTGTAGCCTATTGGCCTTGTTTGGCAACTTGCGTCCCTTCGGTCATTCGTGTTTCTGTACTCATCACCACTGTATGTCTGTATCCCTTCAACTTTTGCATCATTTCAGTGTGGACACATTTTACTTATACATTAATAATGAAAGTAACATTTTACACATTATGGGATGTACCCAATTGCATGGGTCCAAGTTGAAGCTGAAAATAATTCAAGTTGGGATTGGTTTATTGGATTGCTAAAGGATGATCTGCACATGGAAAATGTTGGAAATTACACATTCATATGTGACAGACACATGTACCTAGTGCAGATTTGAACATAGGGATGAAAACTGTTACTCCCTTCGTTCCACCAAATTCTATACAGTTTTTTTTCACTGTTTGACAGACATTTTAAGGCTCCTGTAAAGTATAGTTCCATAATTTATTTTTAAAATTTTCTTTTTTTGTATAAAAATTTAACATACCTATTTTTATACAGAAAAAGAAAATTTGAAAAATAAGTTATGGAATTATCCTTAAAATGCACCTTAAAATGCATGCTACACCCCCGTCCCCCAATTTATAGTTTCTGCTGGGACAGAGGGAGTATAAAACATAAAATAGGACCAAATCGAAAAAGCATCCAAAGTTAAGGAATACAATATGCTAATTACTCATTTTTATATTAAGGACCCGTTTGGCTTACACAAACACTTCAAATAAGTAAAATGTGTCCACATTGAGTATTCTAAATGCTACTAATGTATCAAGTAAAATGTGTCAACACTGAGTATTCTAAATAGGAGTATTGATGTATCAAGTAAAAAGGGTTATTTTCGGTGGTAGGCCCTATCTCTGTATTATTTGCCGTGTTCGTTTGGATTATTTCTGGTGATCTATCTCTGTATTATTTGCAGTGTTTGTTTGAAAGATTCACAGAGCTCATTCCTTTATTTAAGCTCTTACTCTTGTTACTGCAATTTTGAATGTGAGACGACTGAGAACTACAATACAATGTTTTCATCTCCTTTGGTTACTCTAGCATTTCTAACCATGTTGCTAATTGCAAAACTAACTTTAACAGGTATTTCTTCTATCCTCTAGCACACACGTGCACAAGCACATGCATATTTTGTTTGCTAATAATTTCATCAACTGGAGACAGGTGCAATAACTGTTGGAGTGGCTTATGGAAGGCAGGACGGAAACAAATATTTACCACCTAGAGAAGTGGTAGATCTGTACAGGTCACAAGGCATAGGGGGTATGAGAATCTACCTCCCAGACCCAGAAGTTCTGCAAGCGCTAAAGGGATCAGGCATTGAACTGGTACTAGGTGTGCCAAACACAGATCTTCAGCAACTGGCCTCAGACATCCCCTCCGCCCAGAGATGGGTTCGAGCAAATGTTCTAAACTACTATCCCGACGTGAATATCAAGTACATATCAGTAGGGAATGAAGTCACTCCTGTGAATCCCCACTCAAGGTATGCAACCTTTGTTGTCCCTGCAATGACCAACATCTTCAATGCAGTTAAAGATGCAGGCCTATTTCAGAAAGTGAGAGTGTCTACGACTCTTGACACGACTGTCATCGATGAGAACACAGCATGGCCACCATCAGAAGGTAACTTCAGGGGAGATGTGATGTGGTTTATGAATCCAATCATCGGCTTTTTAACTGATACCAACCAACCGATTCTGTTCACTGTCTACCCATACTATGCTTACATTAATAACCCTAATCAAATAAACTTGCCATACGTATTGTTCACAAAACAATCCCCAGAATTCATCGATAACGGAACAGGTCTTGCGTACTATAACCTCTTTGATGCAATGTTGGATGGCATCTACTCTGCTCTAGAAAAAAATAGCGGTCCAGCCATGTTGAATGGAACTGGCTTCTCCTCCTCCCTAAGGAGAGGGTCTAATGTGAAAGTTGTTATAACCGAGACCGGCTACCCTCGTAAGGGAGGGCCGCAACGTTTACACGGTAGAAGAGCACTTTTGTCCTCTGAAGATGCTTGCACCTATAATGAGAATCTGGTAAAACATGTCACTTCTGTTGGTACTCCAAAGAGGCCTGGTCCTATTGAAACCTACTTATTTGAAATGTTCGACGAGGATAATAAACCACAGGATGAGAGGGACTTTGGCCTCTTTGGTCACAATAAACAACCTCGTTGTGCAATAAATTTCCACAGGGAACGTACTCCATTATTTAGCATTATTTGAAAATAATGCTATGTACGTACTCCAGCTACAGAATGGTGCATGTGGTGTGTTGAATGTATGCACGCTTAATTATATAGTTTAAATAATGTATGTGCAACTCATTATCACGCACATGTATGTACTAGTTTTACCTTTTTAACTCAGAACAAAGTTTGTATTCCTTCTCAAGTACTAGCCACCCGGTTTGATTCAATTAATAATTAATATTAAACCATATTTGAATGCACTCATTTAGAGGGCGTATTCAATTGAGATTATGTTGAATTGTTAAAAATTCATGGATTTTAATGGAATGTGTAAATTCATGGATTGTTTAAAATCTTTATATAGATTATTTTAATTCCGTAGAGATTTTGATAGATTTTGATGGATTTTTGTAGAATTATAAAATCCCACAGATTATACGAGATTGATTTCTTTCATTTTTTTATTTTATAATATCTATATATCAATTAAAGATAACTATTTATAAATAAATAGTTCAAAATGAATATAGTCCGAAAATTTTAAAAAATTTAATGATAGTACTTTATTTACAATATCATTTTATACAACACTTAAATTCAAATGCAAACCCATTTCTTAAAGATCTGAATAAACTCCATTTTAAAGGTTCTATTATTTTGTTGACAGGCCTAGGATGATGTTAGCAGATTTTACACGCAAAGACGAGAAACAAAAATCTACTAGTGAGGCAGATGTTTCTAAGCCTGATATACTTCGCATTAACAATTGGTATCAGAGCAGGTTGATTTCGAATAATCATAAAGATCTGCAATCATGTCTGGTTACAAGGATGGGAATACTAAGATTCCTATGCTCAAGAGAAACGAATATACTCTATGGGAAGTAAAGATGTTGCATCATCTGGAAGCAACAGATCCTGATTATCTTGACAGAATCAGAGATGGACCTTTTATCCCAGCTAAGGTTGTTGGACAAGCAACTGTTGATGGTCAAGTTGTTCCAGAACATACAGCAGAGAAGCCAAAATCTGAGTGGTTAGATAAGGACAAGGAGAATGTTCTTAAAGATGCTAAAGTGAGAAACATATTATTTAACAGTCTTGATTCTGATCTCACTAACTATGTTCTCTCTTGTAAAACTGCTAAGGATATATGGGACAATCTTAAGGTTCAATGTGAAGGAACTAAGCCTGCCAGGAAGAATATGAGGACACTACTTATACAACAGTATGAGTACTTTGAATCCAAGTCTGGTGAGTCACTTACTGATACCTTTGATAGGTTTACAAAACTCATCAATGAGATGGCCATGCATGGTAAATATTATGACTTGGAGGATATGAATACAAAGTTCATGAAAGCTTTGCCTGATTTCTACAATGAGAAGATATCTGCGATTGAGGAAGCTAATGATCTGGATGAGATATCATTAGAGGCAGTATATGGAAAACTGAGAGCTTATGAACTTGACAAGCAGCAGAAGAAGAGCATGAGTGAAGGAAAGATGAAGACTGTTGCACTTACTGCTCAATCTAAATTAAAGAAGCTTCCGGAAGAACAGCATGAAGAGATTGCTGTAAAGAACTCAAGGAAGAAGAAAAGCAAAGAAAGTTCTGAGTCAGAGACTACTGATATGGACTCTGACAACAATGATTCTGAATCT
Source organism: Kitagawia praeruptora (assembly GCA_037693485.1). Lineage (NCBI taxonomy): Eukaryota > Viridiplantae > Streptophyta > Magnoliopsida > Apiales > Apiaceae > Kitagawia > Kitagawia praeruptora. The sequence goes on from CM075347.1 coordinate 135,610,374, forward strand.
GAGATGCAGGAACTCTTTGCTATATTTGCTAAAGCTTTCAAGAAAGGAAGATTCAACAGGAAAAGATTTAGCAAAGGACCTTTTCAAAAGAAGGAGGAGAAGAAGAGTGACAAAGGCAAAAGTACAATTGTCAAGATTGATAAGGCCAAGATCAAGTGCTTTAATTGCAGCGATCTTGGACACTTTGCTAGTAAGTGTAAGAAGCCTAGGAATTCAGGAAAGGGTAATGCACTTATGGTCACACAGAAGGATTGGGCTGATTCCAGTGATTCTGAAGATGAATTGGATTATGACAACATTGCACTGATGGCAAATGTTTCAGACAAACCTGGATCTCCAAAGAAAACTTCTCCATCCTCTGTTAAGGGCACAGGAAAGAAGCATTCAATTATCTTGGACAGTGGATGCTCTAGACATATGACTGGAAAGAAGTCCCTGCTTACAAAGTTTGAGAGGAAAGCTGGCCCAGTAATATCTTTTGGAGATGGCAACAAAGGAGAAACTCTGGGATATGGCTCAATTGTTTTGGGGAATGTCATCATAGAAAATGTAGCACTGGTTGAAGGCTTGAAACATACTCTTTTAAGCATAAGTTAACTGGGTGATAAAGGTTACAAATCAATCTTTGACAGAGAAGGATGCAAAATCTTGAATATGCAGAATGGAGACATTATTCTAACTGGTCAAAGACATGGTAACATATATGAAGCCAGCTTAAGTGATACATCTAAAGGAATTGTTAGATGTCTCTACAGCAAAGAAACAAGTGATGAAAGCTGGAATTGGCACAAGAAACTCTCACATCTCAACTTCAAGAAGCTTAATCAACTTGTTAAGCACAATCTGGTGAGAGGCCTACCTCAGGAAAATTATGTGCAAGATGGACTTTGTGATGCATGTCAGCTTGGAAAACAGAGAAGAACCACTTTCAAGAGCAAGACTGAAAATTCAATTACTGAACCATTTCACATGCTACATCTTGATCTGTTTGTTCCAGTAAACATAATGTCTATCAGTAAGAAAAGATATGCTCTAGTGATAGTGGATGATTTCACAAGGTTCACATGGGTGTTCTTTCTACACAAGAAGGATGAAGCTCCTCAGCAAATTATTGAACTTGTCAAGAATATTCAGAATAACTCTGAGTACAAAGTCAAAGTACTTAGGAGTGACAATGGTACAGAATTCAAGAATTCTACAATGGAGGAGTATTGTGCAGACAATGGAATCACTCAACAATTTTTTGCACCTGGTACACCTCAGCAAAATGGTGTAGTGGAAAGAAAGAACAGGACTCTCATAGAGGCAGCAAGAATCATGCTTGTAGATGCAAAACTTCCAACCTATTTTTGGGCAGAAGCTATTAACACTACATGTTTCACTCAAAACTGTACCTTGGTAAATAGTCATGGAAAAACTCCCTATGAGATGATCAAAGGAAAGAAACCAAGTGTGAAATACTTTCACATCTTTGGATGTAAATGCTATGTCCTAAAAGTTCATCTAGAACAACTTAGAAAATTTAAAGCCAAATCGGATGAAGCAATCTTTCTAGGATATTCAGCATCTAAGGCCTTCAAAGTTTATAATCTCAGAACTCACATTGTTATGGAATCAATTCATGTTGCATTTGATGATAAGAAATTTGGAATTTTGCAAACTGATGAGAGTCATGACAAATTGGAATTTGAAAATCTGAAGAATTCTGAGATACTCTCCAGTGACGATGAAGGTTCTCCAGAAGGAATTTCTATTGCTTCTCAAAGGAATGCTACTGTTGAGGGGGAGCAAATGAATCAAGAAGAACACAGTGATCATCAGGAGCAGACTAGCCTTTCAGAGTCTACTCCATCAGGAACTGATCTTTCAGAGTCTACTGAGGAAAGATCAGTAACTAGCAGCAATATGGAATCTACTGATTCTATTGATCAAAGGGGAGTTATTGAAGGCAGAGAGAATTCTTCTACAAGAGATACCACTAACTTAGGGGGAGAGACTAGCAGAGTCAATCTACCACCTGTTAGAAAATGGACAAAGGATCATATTGAAGATTTGATTATTGGTGATCCAAATAGTGGTGTTCGAACTAGAAGATCAATTCAAAATGAATGCTTGTATAGTTGCTTTCTCTCAAAGAATGAACCTAAGAAGGTTGAAGAAGCCTTACAGGATCCTGATTGGGTAATTACAATGCAGGAGGAGTTAAATGAGTTTGAGAGAAACAAAGTCTGGAAACTGGTACCAAGACCTAAAGATAGATCTATTGTTGTTGCAAGATGGGTTTTCAGAAACAAGCTAGATGAATCTGGTATGATTGTAAGAAATAAAGCAAGACTGGTGGCCAAGGGTTATTCTCAGGAAGAAGGCATTGATTATGATGAGATCTTTGCACCTGTAGCAACATTGGAAGCAATCAGAATGTTTCTTGCATTTGCAGCTCATTCAAAATTCAAGGTATACTAGATGGATGTAAAGAGTGCTTTTCTAAATGGCAAACTTGATGAGGAAGTGTATGTGGAATAGCCACCTGGATTTGTTGATCCAAAGTTTCCAAATCATGTCTACAAACTTGACAAGGCACTCTATGGACTAAAGCAGGCACCAAGAGCATGGTATGAGACTTTGTCTAAATTTCTTCTTGAAAACGGCTTCACAAGAGGTGCAATTGACAAAACTCTATTCTTTAGAAAGATAAAAGGTGAATTGCTTTTAGTTCAAGTTTATGTTGATGATATTATATTTGGTTCTACTAATGAAAAATTGTGTGCTAAGTTTAGCAAGCTTATGCAGTCTAAGTATCAGATGAGCATGATGGGTGAATTAAATTATTTCTTAGGCTTGCAGGTCAAACAGACTGAGACTGATATTTTCATTAATCAGTCAAAGTATATCAAAGATCTTTTAAGAAGGTTTGACTTTCAAGACTGTGCAGTTGCAAAAACACCCATGGCAACAGCCACTAAACTAGACTCTGATCCTAAGGGAAAGAGTGTGGATAATACTAGTTATAGAGGCATGATAGGCTCATTGTTATATCTAACTGCATGTAGACCCGATATAATGTTTTCTACCTATTTATGTGCTAGATTCCAAAGTGATCCTAAGGAATCTCATTTAATTACTGTGAAGAGAATTTTTAAATATCTCAAAGGAACTCCAAATCTTGGTTTGTGGTATCCTAGAGAATCTGATTTCTTCCTAATTGGATATTCAGACTCTGATTAAGCAGGGTGTAAGATAGACAGGAAAAGCACTACAGGTACATGTCAATTCTTGGGAAATAGATTGATTTCTTGGGCAAGCAAGAAGCAACAATCTGTCTCAACCTCAACTGTAGAAGCTGAGTACATAGCAGCAGGCAGTTGTTGTGCACAGCTCCTTTGGATAAGAAATTAGTTGATGGATTATGGTATGACACTTAGTAATATTCCTATGTTTTGTGATAATACTAGTGCTATCAAAATTGCAGAAAATCCAGTTCAACATTCAAGGACTAAGCACATTGATGTCAGGTATCATTTTATTATAGAACATATTGAGAATGGTACTGTGGAACTTCATTTTGTTCCTACTGACAAACAGCTTGCAGATATTCTAACTAAACCACTTGATGAGACTACTTTCAGTAGATTAGTAAGTGAGTTAGGAATGTTAAATTTCTAGATCTTTAACATCTGCAAAAGTAGCAAGGTATGTTGTTTTTAGCTTATAGACTTGATATTCTTGTCAGGATCTATATTTGATTGTTAAATGCTTTAGCTATAACACTTTGCCTTGATAAATTTCAGTATGATAGACTTGTTAATAATCATCAGGATTAGAATTGTTATCAGGATGCTGACGTCATCAGTATTGTGTCAGTATCAGGATTGTAAAAATTGTTTCAGATCCTGACGTTTACTTTGTGTAGTAATCTAATTCTGTGATGTGTTAAGTCTATGCCAACAAGTTTTAATATTTGCATACTGATAATTTATACATCATTCAATAATCAAAAGACAAGTAGATAATAAGAAATTGTATTTTCATTAATTGAAAGCATTACATACATGGAAATGAATTACAACATCTTTTTGTCTAAATTCTACTGATAAACCTGTACTTGTCTAATGATATGGATTCTGAGATACAGGACAAGGAGCATCAAGAAATCCATCAGGGGATTTGAACAGCCTCGTCTACTCTTGGATTCCTTGTCTGGGCGACTTGAATGAGAGTAGATAACTTAAATGAATAGCATCTCCATCAAGATCAACCTCAGACTCTCGGCCAAATTCTTCATCCTCAAGTTTTGAGGAGGTTAGGGGAAGATTGTATCCAACAGATGGATGTTCTAGGAGAAACCTCTGGATATTATCTAAAACTACTCCATCCATGACTAGCTCGATGAGAAAAGTCGTCTCTTCAAAGAGATGATCAAGAACAGGATGTTCATCGACTGTGAAAAACCTAAAGAATGGGTTTGAATGGAGTTTTGGTTTGAGAATCATTGTTGAGAAGAAAAGAAATTGAAAGGTTTATGGAGAATGGCATAAGGCGTCTGTTTCTTTTATAGAAAGACGTGAGAAGCTGAACAGTCACTTGGAACTATCAATGAAGTCAGATGCTAATTATCGCGTGTGACTGTATTTCTTGTAGTTTCAAGAAATGTCGAATATATCTAACCAATTGATTTTGTTCAGATTAATTGTTTATTTCTTTTTCAGATAAAAAAAAATTGCCACGTGGAAACTCCATTTAAGTCTCTGGAATTAGGATGATATTGATCAGGATTTCAAGTGTAACCATCAGGATTTGAGAATTATTATTTTTAAATCACATTGCATTTTGTGATTATTTTGATGGGAGGTCACAACAGGAAAAGGAAGCTGATCAGTATTGATTTTTATCTTGATAATACCCTGATTTATTTTATGAAAATCAATTTTGTATTTTATTTTCCAAAAATCGTGGGTAACCGCACTTTTCAGGGACTGACACCTGTCAATCTACGTGTGGACGTGGGATAGTGGTCTGAAAGATTTGTGAAATATATTTGTTTTGAAACTCTAATCATGTAATTGCTTTCTCTAATTTCACATTCTCTAAATCAAAAACACTCCCGAGTTTTCAAAATCACTAATCCATTTCAAGAATTTTTCAAGTTCTTTTCAGATCAAAAATGGCAGCTCAAAGAAGATTACCTAAATCAGTAGCCTTCAAGTTTGGTGACTTTGATTTTATGACGAACAATCATGTAGCAGCTATCACCAACAAGGAAGGAGTGTCAACTGATTTTCATCCAATCATGGACTTTCTGGCGTATGGACCATTAAGTTACGCATTGACAGCATCTCCACAGATTAATCAAGCAGCTGTTACACAAGCTTGGGAGAATGCTGAGGTAATTGATTCTACTCAGAGTCAATCAGGTAAGATTGTTCTACACTTAGGACAAGATTCTTTTGATATTACTGAATCTGTTGTTAATTCAGTACTTCACTTACCTGTTAGTTTGAATTATGAGAATATACCATCTGATAATGCTGTAAGAACTATGTTATCTGTATTAGGTTATAATGGATCTTTAGATAACATGAGCCAGTTAAGAAGATTTTGTCTTAGGAAAGAGTGGTCTTTCTTCTTTGATCAATTAGCTAAATGCTTTACTGGTAAATGTAGTTCTTTTGATCAAATTACTTCTGTTACTTCACATATTGCTTACAGTTTGCTTTATGACAGAGTAATTAACATTGGTCATATTATCTTAAATCAGATGAGTATTAAACTTGGGTTAAGAGATCAAAACAGGAAAATGGTTTATTATCATAGATTTATGCAAATGTTTATTAACCATTTTATTCCTGATGTTGAAACTAGATTTGGTAGAGAACATTGTGTTTCTTCTTATGTACAGCAAAAGAGAATTTTCTCTGACATTACAAAGAAGGACAATGAAAAGAATCTAGATGAAATACCTGCAATTCATTATCCACATCATGTTCAGGTAATTCTTAAAACTCATCTTCCTACTCTCTACAATTCTTCTTTCTTTTGTGGTGAAATGGCTCAGGAATCTCATTTGGAGGAGAACCCACCTGTGTCTACCCAAGTAGCCCAAAAATTATAGTTTCTGAAACAATTCAAGAACAAAGTTTTAATCCACAGCTTATTGTTTCAAAGAAACCAACCTCTGATGTTTCTCAAAAGACATCAGTTGTAAGGAAGAGAAGATTTGTTGGGTCAAGTAGTAGTAGTTCTAGTGAAGATGATGATAATATATCTCTTGCTGAGAGAGAAAAATTGAAGGCTGCAATTCGACTTTCTAAGCTAGGACAAAGAGATGAAGCACCTAGTCACAGCCAGGCTGCAGTTTCTCAAAAGACTGTAGTACTTAAAAAGGGAAAACAGTTACTGGATACTGTCTCTCAAAAGACTGTGTCTATTGAAAAAGGATCTCATCCCAAGATCACTTCTGTGTCTACACCTCTTGAGTCTTCTCAGGATAAATCTTTTGCTCACTATACCAGGAGAACAAGGAGAAAGATTCAATTGTCACCTACACACAAAGAGTCTAGTCCAACTAATATCATGCAGGTCTCTACAAATGAAGCTACAATCAAGTCAGCAAATGACTATAGAGATCTGGATATTGATTCTTCATGGGAAACTACATTATCATACAGACTGGCTATGGGACTAATTTCTCTCAAAGTGAAGTTGTCAAGGCCTGTTCTAGATTTTCTAGTTGAAAGAGTACCAAAACTTTTATTTCCAGATGAATATGGACTTCTACATCAAAGACTTGACTTAATGAAGATGTATTTCTATGTGTCTGTCAGAAGACAATTAGTCAAGAAATTTGGACTCTCGAAGCATGTTGCACTTCAATCACTTCATGCATATTTATTTGACAAGGATTTCATTATTGAAGATGCTTCAGCTCAAGGTGAACAACTAGAGGAAGTAGATAGAGGAATGCAGTCAACAGAAGATACTATTGCACCAGTGGTGGATAGTAGGAAAGATCAGATCACAGTCACTGCAACACAAGAACCATCTAGTCAGAGGTTGGATGACTCAGGAGCTGTGATAGATGATGTAATAACCCTAACTTTAGCAATGCTACAGTGATCCCATGAATAGTAAATTTTGAGGATTTAGAGAAATGGTATGTAGGTACTCTATAATGGAAATAGAAAATGAATAAACAGAAACCATATTAGTGTTGTACATTGAAAATAAGTGACTCGAAATGACGATAGATTTCAGAAATTCCCGAATATGGATTTTGAGGATTTTGATTTCGAATAAGCTTCTATTGGATATTGAGGAGCATGGAAATATTAAAGGAATTATATATTGAGGAATTAGAAGATTTACGTTAAACCAAGGGATTATTAAGTTAATGGAATACCAAAGGAAATTGGATTTGTAAATGATTTCAAAAACCACTGATATAATGAGGTATACTCGAAACGAACCACAACTAGACGAGTATGGAAACCAAACAACCAAGATTAGTAATCTAACAAGGATACATACCACATTATTATTATCCAAGATTATTAGCATAATATTTAGAAAAACAAGAAAAGAGATTATTAGGTCATCAAGATGACATCACATTTCATTAATTTGTTTTTAAGGGTAAATTAGTAACTTTGCAAGGTTTAACCACAAAATATCTTACCAAGCTTCCAAGACAAGCTAGAAGGATCAAGAGAAAGCCAAGATAAGATCAACCAAACACAAAAATCTTCTCCCCCTCCATTTCTTGCAAATTCGGCCAAAACAACATCAGCTCAGTAAAACGAGCATAACTCCTTCGTTTCTCAGCCAAATTTTGCGTTCTACAGCTTTTTTGGAAAGCCCATGAGATAATCTACAACTCTTATTTCACACGGTTTGTCCAGAAAAGCAAGGTAAGGGCCTCGTTTTTCATGATCTTTCAGCTGGGTTTTAGAACTCCGAAAATCTCTAAGTATGTTCTTGATGTTTCTTGTTAGTTTAAGGTGTTATAAGGTTATATCAAGGCTTCTCAAGGACTACAAGCCTTTGTTAAGTGTTGTTAAAACTTCAAGGAAGGTATAAACCCTAACCCCTTTTTATTATGTGAGTTTTAGTGATGTTAATGGATGATGTGTGGTTAAAAGTGATTATTGTGATGTTAGCTAGCATAAATTTTGATTGATTGTTGGGTGATGGTATTGAGGCCTCACCACTGATTATATGGATTATGAGGATGTAATATTGATGTGTATGGAGTGGTGGATGATTATATGGCTTGGTTGTGATGGAATGGTTTTTGGAATGTCCGAATTATAGCCGTTATAATGTCCGATTTTCGTTAAATTAAGAAACTGCCCTGTTTTGGAGCAACAGGTGCATACGGTAGGTTCCTGTTTAGAACACCAACTGACCATGATGAGATAGAGCTTGGTTCATAGATCGTTTTGATATAAGGTGCGTTAAAATCTGATGAACGGTTTAGGAGAAAAGTCAGTTTTAGTGAAAGACGTTCGAGAACCGAGAAACAGTAATTGTGTTAACTTTGAGGCTGTAATTACCCTACTTAAACATTTTTAAAAATTATGAAACTTTGGGATATTGTAGTAAGGTAGTCAAAGAGTTGTTACCAGTTGACCTTTTTTTAAAATTCGAAATCTATATTTTCTGAGAATTTTTACAGTCGAGTGTGGTTATTAAAGGGAATGGTGGAATATGCTAAAACTTAGATCGAGTTTAAAAATGGTTAAGTGCATGTAAACTTTTGGTGCATAAAAACCATGTTAAACTTATAATATGAGTTAAGGGTGTTATGGTGTAGAGATTAAGTGATTAAGTGGGATATATACTAATGGTGATCCTTTCGTTCCTATAGAAACGGGAGACGAACTCAGGATTCCACATACTCGCTTTAGAGATCCAGGCAAGATCTTTTCTATCCCTACTTGGAAATTATTTATCTTCAAAGAAACTTGATTTCATGAAATATATATATGTGATGCTATTGTTACTATATTGTTAAGAAATGGTTTTCCTTGATTATTGATGTAAAAAGGGAAGGTATATGAGTATGATATGAATATGGATATGGGTATGAGTATGAGATGGATATGAATATACATAGAGATGATTATGCATGAAGTGAACATGCCTTATGATTAAGGGAATACGAAGGAATGGTATCAGTTGTTATCTAAAGATATATGAAGGAATGGTATCAGTTGTTATCTAAAGATATATAAAGGAATGGTATCAGTTATTATCTAGGGGTATATGATTTATAATATTATATTCTTCCTAAGTATTGTGAGTTAATAAATATTATTGAATGGTATTTAATACTTTTGAGATAAATGGAATACTCTACGTATATAAAAGCATATTGATTTCATTGAATACAGAGGAGATGTCTGAGTCATAATCAAAGTATTATGACATATATAAATTTTTAAAGGTGATGATAAATGGAAATGGAAATGATATATGTGAAGGGAAATGTGAATGGAAATGTGAATGGAAATGGAAAATGTGAAATGGTATTTGATGATTTGAAAAAGGGGGATTGCAACAGTAAGCGTAAGAGGCTGTGTGGTAGTGGCACAGTCCAGAATCCAATATTTTATTTCGGCACGAAGATGCCAAGGGAGGATGTAGCAGGTAGCCTTCCTCCAGGGTTGATTACCAGGTAGGGATCATCCCTTCTACTAGTAGTAAACAGAGAGCGGATACGGTCAGGCGACTGATCATCGTCCTACGTATCTGGCGCCAGCAGAGATCCCCAAAACTTGAAAGAAAGAATTGAAAATGGTTTTCAGATTTCTTTAACTGAAAACAGAAAAGTGATTTGAAATGATGGGATTATTGTTACAAATGAAGAGAAACTGATTTTATATTAATTTATATGATTGTTGCATAAGACGGAAATGAGAAGATTATAGCGAGAGATTTGTTCAAGTTTTTATATTATCTTGAAAGATTACATTGAAATGGTATATTGATGGTTATAGCATTTAAGAAGAGGAACTGATATTATATGATGTTAGAAGCGAGATTGATGGAATGATACTATATATTTCTCACGTACAAGGATAATTGGAAAGTGTATATACATATTGAATGGAAATAAAATTCTTCCATAATAACTGAAGTTTGCTTTTGTCTATTATATATATATATAACGGTTTATTTTCCTTTGATGTTAGTAGATAGAAATTATCTTGCTGAGCTATTTTGGCTCATTCTTGCTACTTATCTATATACAGCTAGGAATGCCAATACTTCGCAGAACGCCCCGCAAGAGGGTAGGGGGAAGGCGACCTTCTGAGAGCACGCTAGCATCGATTCCTGGGGTAGCGTAGAGCCAGACGGGTTCTGAGAGCTTATGTATAATTAAGGGTGTAAGAATGTAATAAACTTTTGATTGTTGGAACGCTTCTTGTCGAAGTGTTATTCAACAATGTACTTAAGTATGATCCTGGTTTGTAATAACTGTTCAACTCTTAACTTTATTATGGTGAATGTTGTTCTCTGAGCATATGACTGGTGTGTGTGTGTTTATTATTGCGGGGTCAATGGCATAAGTATTAATTGTAAAAATAAAAAAAAAAACTCAAGAGATATTGATATTGAATGGAAATTGGTCCGTGATGGCCCGGATTTATGACCCCGGATTTGGGGCTGTCACAGATGATGTTGAAAGGTCTTCTGTGATGACTGAAATTGCAAGTGAGAAACCCTATGATATGGGAGGAATAACTTTGACTGGTTTTCTTGAAGATCAAACAAATATTATTCAGTCAGAGTTTATCCACCTTGAGGGTGATTCTCAGCAAACAACACTTAAAGACGGTGATGTACTAACTATGATGTCTAATGAAGTATTACTGAAGACATCAGAGTTTAGTAAAGAACCTGAAAGCGGTATACTGGAGCCTGTAGTCTCTGGAAGGAAAGAAGATGATTGTAAGGGTTCAGAGATTATAGCAGCTCACTCCTTGGAGAAAACCTCAAGCCCCATGCCAAATGAGGAACCCTCTCTCCATGTGAGTTCAGGTATAAAAACTTCTTCTCAACTCTATTTTTCTGTAGGTCATGAGAGCACTTATCCAAATTTGAGTGATACACTTGAAAAGATGGATATTGATCCACAATCAGAGCGGCTGGCTCCTGACCAGGCAAAAGGAGAGGTAGAAAGAGTGTTGACTTCAGATAGTCAAAGTGAGATTGAGGGTATGGATGATCAACTTCATAGTAAGGGAGAGAAAATTAGGAAACCACCATCGTTTGATTTCTGGGATCAGGTTTTTCCTGAATCTTGGTCTAATAATCTTGGTATGGATGCTGGTACTTATTCTTTTATCAAGATGTATGAGAAGAATGACTTAGCAAAGCACAACTCAAAGCCAGAAGTTAAAGCTCAGAAGCAAAAAGAAAGGCTTGCAGGAATTATAAACAGAAGAGGTGAAAGGCTAAGACATACTTCTACACCATCAGTACTAGAAGATATTTCTAATGATCCAAGTATTCCTTTGTTTGTGCTACCAATATCAGCAAGAATTGAGACATCAACAGTATCTGATCAATTTAAGGAGGAGTCAGGTTTTGAAGATGTTAGTACACAGAATACTGGTGAAGGACAAGATGATCATATTGCAGCTTCAGATCAGAAAGATTAAGATGTTTGTAAATCTAATCGAATTTTATTACTTGAATATCATTCTACACAGGCAACTTCTTCTACAAGAATTGAATCTGAAGATATTCCAAACACTTCCAAAATTGAAGTCAATTCTGAAGTTCTACAATATATTCAGAAATCTCAAGTTGAAATTCAATCAAGACTTCAAACACTTGAAGATAACCAAGTCACTATTATGGAAAATCAAGCAGTTCTGATGAATCTCATTTGTTCTGTTACTGAATCTCTTGGAATTAATGTTGCTGATGTCAAAAAGGGGGAGATAAAGACTATTCAAAGAAGACAACAACAACAGACTGGGGATAAAAGAAGAACTGGGGGAGATAAAGATTGTGACAGAGGTGAATCTCATCATGGAAGTGGTAAAGGAAAAGAAGCATCAAATAGTTGAATTCTTTCTTCTAAGTACTGGATACTATATCTATATCTGAAAGAGGAGGTACTTAACTTCATGAATTTTGAATTCATAAATTCTATTCTGATTGTATTGTTATATGTTTTGACATCAACAACTCAGATTTATGCTTCAGATCTTAAAGCATAAATATGGGGAGATTGTTAGGAATAATTCATGAGTTGTGATGTTAAGAATAGAATTTTACTTATACTTCTTGTATATCCTGATTTATAAAGGATTTAGCACTTTATATAGGAAATATGTGTTAGATATTTATCTGTAAAGTTTAGTCAGGAATGAACAGTGCATCGAGTACTACATGTCAGGAACTGAGATTGAATCCTGATATGTCAAGTTAACTACTGATCAAGTACTGATGGGATGGTCAGATCCTGATGTAAGATGGAATCCTGATATCAGTCGTGTTACTGATGATGTCATTATGGATGCTACAGAAACTGGCAAGTGCTATAAAACAAGATCTTTGTTTGAGGAACAAGCAAGAAGATTTTGTGAAGGAAAGAATTTGCTATTGATGGAAACTATCAACTGGACGGCAGAACATTGACATGTATAGATTATCTTTCTGTTATTAGTTGATAGGAAGCATTATAAATACTCTCTCAATATGATTGTAAAAGAGCGATTGTGATTGAACGAATTGTAAGTTCGTTAGAAGCTCTGTATAAGGTTTGTATTCGAAAGATCGAAACAAACAGAGAGATTTATATTGTCAGCAGCTGCTAAAGGTATTTGTACACCTTTGGTAGAGTTTGTATTTGATCTTATTAATACAAACAGAATTTGATTCATTCGTTTATTCTTGTTCATATAACCAAGCAAAAATCAGACACGATTATATAACTTGTATTCAACCCCCCTTCTACAAGTTATTCGAGTTAACAAGACATGTCGTCGTAAAATACCCACATTCATCATAAGTGTTTGTTAACATCCGTACGGTTGGATCGTCGAAGAAATCATTTTAAAAAACAATTAATCTACCACGCGTCTCATTAGTGGAAACAACACTTCTACTACGCTTTTCTTAAAACCTCGTACAATCCGAACTTTTTATTTTTTTGATTATTTTTTCCCAACACATAGTAAAATGAGTGTTTATTAACATCCGTACGGTTGGATTGTCGAAGAAATTACTTTAAAAATTATTCATTGAATCTAGCATGCGTCCCATTAGTGGAAACAACACTTTTACTATGTTTTTCTTAAAACCACATACAACCCGAATTTTTTATTTTCTTGATTATTTTTTCCCTACATTAAATGAGTGTTTATTAACATCCAAACGGTTGGATCGTCAAAGAAATCATTTTAAAATATTATTCAATGAATCTGGCACACCCGCCTTCTTGGTATCTTCTTTCCCCTGGCTTACCTTTCTTCGTACTTCGGAAACTAAATTGACTGCCACTGTTTGCTCTTCCTAGCATCCCATCCGACTCCAGAAGCGGAGGCCCTGATAGGATCTGGAGAACATATTGATGGAAGATTGATTCTTGAACTCTATCAAAGAAAGTGTTAACATGGAAAGAAGAAACCAACATCTTAAGAAGCAATGTCTTAAAGAGCCACGAGAATGAGCAAATAAGTACAGAAAAAATAGTCCACGTGAAATAATCCAGAACCCGTGTTGCAGTGGCTGATCGATGAACCCCATTGTTGAACAACGAAAGCCAAGTAAAAGAATCAATGTCCACCAAAGACATACCTGGGCACTCTTCTTTAAGCCGTGAACGAAATACAATACCTTCTTTTTGAACAAATAGTTCATTTCAATCACCAACACCATAAAATGCATAAACCAAGTAGTGAATAACATACCAGAAAAAGTAACCATAACAAGCAAATTCCATTTCCACAACTCCGAACCCCATATCCTAGTATGCTCTAATTTATTAATGGTCAAGCACGAAATCAAACTTCCCAAAATCACCAGAAACACTAACCATTCAGTCAAAACCTTAATTTTCACCTTTTTATACTTCAACTTGTTTCGGTTACTAACATTTTTGTAAATCTCTTCATCCTCATCCACCATAACACCCCAGGGAATGACATCAAAGGCGTCCTAGGAGTATTCATCGAAACATTCCTATTCATATCTTTGAATAAATTATGTGCGGAAGCAACTCTACTATTGGGCGAGGCCTGAGTATACATATTCCTAGCAAGCGAATTACCACTAGATTTTAAACAATCTTGCATAAAAGAACTATCTTCTTAAAGCATATATGACTCAACTGAAATAGGCTGCTCTCCAAATCTAGACTTGGGTTTCGAGTACACTGACCTGGCAACATCTTTAACTCAGCAATTAACGGTTGGAGGAAAATATCTATCTTTTGTTTTGGATTTTTTGGCTCAGGTGACAAGTACAAACAAAAACGAGTATTGTTCATTTGAACACATCCACGGGGTAAATTATATGGAGTTACTATAATTGGCCAAGAAGAATATTGTCTGCCCGTTTCACCAAATTGTTGAAACCCATCAGCCGAAAGTCCGAGTCTAACATTTCTTATCTCTGAAGAAAATGAAGGGTGTGCTCTGTCAAATTGTTTCCACTCCTCTGAATCTGAACAATGACGCATCACATCTTCTTCTTGATGACGTTCGACATGCCATCTCATATAGGCTGCAGTAGTCGGTGAAGCATACAGTCTTTGCAATCTCATTGCTAATGGAAAGTAGATCATCCTTTTAACGGGCACTTTCTTTTTCTCCTTTCCGGATCTTCCAGTTCTTACTTTGTATCTCCCCTGTGAACAAAACTTACACTCCTCCAGGTTGATGTCGTCCCCCGAATATATCATACATCCGTTAACACAACAATCAATTTTCTCGGAAGGAAGGCCCAATTCTTCCATACACTTCTTCGTACTATAAGAGCTGTCAAGAAATGTATATCTTGAGCCAAGAAGCCTTTGACAAACTGAGATGTCTGATCATAACATGACTCTGACCAATGATGGTCTGATTTCAAACATGCCTCTGAGCCATGGCAGACAACTGAAAAGTTTCACAACCTTCATATAGCTCTCTCTCAGATGATTTTAAAGTGTCATACAACTTCTGTGTTTCTGCATTAGGCATCTCCGGATCAAAACTTGGACCAGCAATATCCATCACCATGTTGTACATTAGGTTGTCTTGGATACCGGAGTTATGTCTGGAGGATTGTCCACCACTTTGTCCAACAATATATTGTTCTCCATATCGGTTCCATACATAATAATCATGTACAAACCCATTCTTCGTTAAGTGCAATTTTACTGTTTATGCATTCCAAAATCCACCATGGTTCCGACACTTCGAACATGGACATTGAATGTTTGTCACATTCAAAGATGAAGGTCGAGATATAACATATTGCATAAAATTTTCCAACCCGTTTAGAAAAATCGGATTTAAGCATCCTCTATTATCTTTTCTTTGATACATCCAATCTCGATCATTATTCATTTTGAATTTTTTTTCAACTACAAAAAATACAACATTCACAAAAAAAAATATAGTCTACACCTATAATTGGAAAACTAACATGAGCAAAATATAAATATATTTAATCATATAATATATATATTAAATAATGAATATGATTAATTACCTAATATATATTTATATATATATATATATATATAAAATTAACTAAGCAACATGCATCAATAACACTCTTTTTTTTTATAGGCATGCATCAACAACACTCTAATGAAAGATTAAATTATATAAAATTAACTAATTTTTTTTAATGAATCTTTAGTAAAATTAGAAAACGATAATATGAGATTTAAACAATTAATCACAAGATAAAGCCCACAAAATTAACACAAAGTTAAGAATTCTAAAAATAAGACCTTAAAACATCAACACATATATATATGTCATAAAAAACAATTTTCATAATTATAATTAAAAATTACACTAAAAACAAAAACTAAGTAGGGGATATAATAAGGTTAAGTACCTTAATTAGGCGAGTTGAAGAGCTTCAGATTTTTGATAATATGAAAAGTTGCAGGAGAAGCCGGAGTATTTCAGTTGTGTTCTCTTTTCAGTGTTCTTCAGTTTTGATAATAATTTTGATAATACGAGTGTTTTCTGATTGGATGGGATGTTGCCGAAGGTAGGTGGAATGTTAAATGCATCAGTTAAATTATAACGGATTAGTAACGGAAATATTTTAAATTGTCACATATTAGTAAAGGAATATATATAACTGTTCTAATACTACCAACAGATTAGTAACGGAAAGAATATAACCGATCTAAAATTCCCAACGGAATATATCGTTGGTAAAGCATTGTTAATTCTTTGGTAAATTATTGTTATTATGTCAGTAATTTTTCCGTTGGCATCTCGTTACTATAAATGGACAGCAATTTTAGCGGGTTTTTTCGTTGTTTATTGCCCATTTTTTCACTTTTTTAATTGGGGGGAAATTTAGCGCCATTCTAATATACTGATCTAAAATTCTCAACGAATTATATCGTTGGTAAAACATTGTTAATTTCTTGGTAAATTATTGTTATTTTGTTAGTACTATTTCCGTTGGCATCTTGTTGGTAGAAATGGGCGATAATTTTTGCGTCAAAATTTTGTTAAATGTTCATTAATAACTCGTTGGATATCCGTTGTTAGAGCATTGACTTCTCAACAATTTATTTTCCGTAAGAATCTGTTAGCAATCACTAATAGAAATTTTCGTTATTAACTATTTGTTACTGAATTGTTACAAATCTAATATTTTATTATTGATTTTTCAACAAAATCATACGTGTGAGCAATCTGTGAGTAAATAACAACGAACACATTTTCATTGGAAAATTTCGTTAACAAAATTAGGATTTCTTGTAGTGGAGTTCTTGACATCTTTTTCTTGGCCAGAGACCATGACAACAACATCACCACTCTTTTTGGTCTCAAGCATACTAATTTCCCCATTTTTTGAATTACCAACATTTGCAGCCATTACATCCCCTACCAAAACAAAGATCAAACAGATTTTATAATCTTTACACAAACAATGCTACAAAGGGTAACAAAAAAATTACTTCCTCTATCCCAATGAATTATTTATGTTTGGGACAGAGGGCTCGACACGCATTTTAAGGCTCTTATAAAGTATATTCTATAATTTATTTTTAATTTTTTTTCTTCTAAATAAAAATTTAATGTTTAAATATTTATTCAAGAAAAAAAAACTTTAAAAATAAGTTATGGAACTATACTTTATATATATACCTTAAAATGCGTGTTAATCAATACTGAAAATATGTAAAGAAATGGGTGGGACAGATGAAATATAAAATACTAATTAGAGCCTCATACCATGCATGAACCGAACAAAAAAGGGTAAGTTTTTTAATTTCACACTAGCACTTGACTAGTAAAATGAAATCTAAATCACACCTTGGACTACTTGAGTCTTGAGCTGTCCATTGCTATTAAGCACATGCACATGTAAGCACATGCACATGTAAGTACTCCCTCCGTAATAAAAATACATGTCCCTTTTGTAAAAATAATTTATCCCAAATTACATGTCCTCCTCTTCTTTCCATACAAATATCTATTTTTTTAATACAAATTTAAGTCTAATTTTCCAAAATTACCCCTATATTTGTATTTTCAATGCTTAATTTTTTTAAAACTTAACTCTATTATCATTTTTCAATGCATTTATTAAGGTTACTAGTTCATAGCCCGTGCATAGCACGGGTTACTTTTAAATATTTTTAAAATTATATGATTAAATAAAATAGAGTATAATAATTTATTATGGATATAATTTAACTTTGTAATATTAATTAATAAAATTATTAGTAATAATAATATTTATTTAATAAATGATATGTATTGATTAGAACTATTAATATAAAATCTAATGTAAATTTGTTGTTACGGGTTCGAACCTTGGATCTTTAGAAGAGGGATTTAAATATAGAATATTCCTTATTATTAGATCTAACGGCTACCATCTATTTACTAAATATCTAACGGTCACTATTCTTTAGATGGTTGAACCAAACAACCATTATACCCCTGTTTACTTATTATATAATAGTTTTTATAACATTTTGAATTGTTTATTTTTACTTTTAATGATTGTAATACATATATGTTATATGATTTGTAGTATACATATTATTTGTAGTATAATTTATTTATTTTTGTAAATTGTTTTTCTATAATTTTTATTTTAAAGTTTAGCCTAACATATTTTTTAGTATTTCATAATTATTTTTTATTTTTAAATATTATTAGATCACATATTATATGATTAAAACATATGGGTACTATATTTGGGTAATAATTTATTTTTTTTATTTTTGATTATGTAATTTAATAATTATTTTAAAAAATTTAGATATTTTGTTATAGTGTTTTATAGTTTTTAAAGGCATTTTCTAACTTTTTTTGAAATATGTGTGGTATAAAATTTTTTATTTGTTTGAATTTTGATTATATTTACATGGTAATTTTATATTTTTGTCATGTGTGGTATTTATTATGTGTTTTTGTTTAGAGTAATTTTAGGGGGTTTTATGTTGTATTATATTTAGATACTAATATAAATTTATTTTGTGGGTATTTGGATTGCTTTCTAATTTAAAATATATTTATTTATTGATTTGTCCATATACTAACAATATAAGTAAATATATTATTTATTAGTTATGTGCGTCAGCGTGGATGAACTTGGTAACTGTTAACTCGAATAACTTGTAGAAGGGGGGTTGAATACAAGTTATATAATCGTGTTTGATTTTTGCTTGATTATATGAACAAGAATAAACGAATGAATCAAA
The DNA here is from genome assembly GCA_037693485.1 of Kitagawia praeruptora. Lineage (NCBI taxonomy): Eukaryota > Viridiplantae > Streptophyta > Magnoliopsida > Apiales > Apiaceae > Kitagawia > Kitagawia praeruptora. The sequence goes on from CM075347.1 coordinate 135,629,287, forward strand.
CTCTGTTTGTATTAATAAGATTAATTAAAAACTCTACCAAAGGTGTACAATACCTTTAGCAGCTGCTTACAATACAAATCTCTCTCTCTGTTTGTACTCTCGTATACTCACGATTACAAACCTCATGAACACTTTTTACAATGATATAGAGAGAGTATTTATAATGCTACCTATCAACTAATAACAGGAAGATATAATCTATACATGACAATGTTCTGCCTTCTAGTCGATAGTTTCCTTCAATAGAAAACTCGTTCCTTCATAATATCTTCTTGCTTGTTCTTCAAACAACGATCCTGTTTTATAGCACTTGCCAGTTTCTGTAGCATCCACAATGACATCATCAGTAACACGATTGATATCAGGATTTCATCTTGCATCATCAGTATCTGATCATCATCAGTATTAGATCGTCATCAGGATTTGTTCTTTGTTCCTGACATTTAGTCTCCGATACACTGTTCATTCCTGACTAAACTGTACAGATAACTGTTTTACACATAAATCCTATATATAGTGCTAAATCCTTTATAAGATCAGGATTACAAGAAGTATAATGTGTAAATTCTATTCTTAACATCACAACTTATGAATTATTCCTAACAATCTCCCCCTATTTATGCTTTAAAATCTGAAGCATAAATCTAAGTTGTGGATGTCAAAACATATAACAATACAACCAGAATATAATTTATGAATGTAGAATTATGAAGTTAAGTACCTCCTTCCAGATGTAGACGTTTATCTAGTACTTAGAAGAAAGAATTTTAACTATTAATGCTGCTCTTCCTTTACCACTCGCTAACTGAGATTCACCACTGTCACTCCTAGTTCTTCTTTTTACTTCCCTTTGTCTGCTTTTTATCTCCCCCAGTCTGGTGTTGTCATTGTTGTCTTTGAATTATTTTTATCTCCCCCTTTTTGACATCAGCAACATTAATTCCAAGAGATTCAGAAACAGAACAAATGATATTCATCAGAACTGCTTGATTTTCCATAATTGTGACTTGGTTATCTTCAAGTGATTGAAGTCTTGTTTGCATAGCAATTTGAGAACTCTGAATATCTTTCAAAACATCAGAATGAACTTCAATGTTGGAAGTGCTTCTAGTATCTTCAGAATCAGAATCAGAAAGAACTGTATCTTCAAGTCTTGTAGAAGAAGTTGCTTGAGTTGTATGATATTCAAGTAATAAAACCTGATTAGAAGTATCAACATCTTCATCTTTTTGATCTGGAGCTGAAACATGATCATCATCTCCTTCACCAGTATTCTGTGTACTAACATCTTCAAATCCTGACTCCTCCTTAGAGTGATCAGAGACTGTAGATATCTCAATTCTAGCTGATATTGGAAGTACATACAAAGGAACACTAGGATCATTAGGAACTTCATCTGGTACATATGTATCAAGAGATTGCTTTATCCTGGCACCTCTTCTGTTAATGATTCCTGCAAGCCTATCCTTTTGCTTCTGAGCTTTAACTTCTGGCTTTGCATTGTGATGTGCTAGGTCATTCTTCTGATACATTTTGATGAATGAATAAGTACCAGCATCCATATCCAAATTTTCAGACCAAGATTCAGGAAAAACCTGATCCCAGAAATCAAATGATGGTTTCCTAATTTTCTCTCCCTTACTATGGAGTTGATCATCCATACCCTAATTCTCACTTTGACTTACTAAAGTCAACACTCTTTCTACCTTACCTTTTGCCTGGTCAGGAGCCAGCCGCTCAAATTGTGGATCTAAGTCCATCTTTTCAAGTGTATCACTCAAATTTGGATAAGTGCTCTCATGACCAACAGAAAAATAGGGGCTAGAAAGAGTTTTCATACCTGAACTCACATGGAGAGAGGGTTCCTCATATGGCAAGGGGCTTGAGGTTTTCTCCAAGGAGTGAGCTGCTATAGTCTCTGAACCCATACAATCATCTTCTTTCCTTCCAGAGACTACAGGCTCCAGTATACCACTTTCAGGTTCTTTACTAAACTCTGATGTCTTCAGTAATACTTCACTAGACACCATAGTTAGTACATCACCGTCTTTAAGTGTTGTTTGCTGAGACTCACCCTCAAGGTGGATAGACTCTGACTGAACAAAATTTGTTTGATCTTCAGAAAAATCAACCAAATTCATTCCTCCCATATCATAGGGTATCTCACTTGCAATTTCAGTCATCACAGAAGACCTTTCAACATCAGCTATCACAGCTCCTGAGTCATCCAACCTCTGACTAGATGGTTCTTGTGTTGCAGTGACTGTGATCTGATCTTTCCTACTATTCACCACTGGTGCAATAGTACCTTCTGTTGACTGATTCCCTCTATCTACTTCCTCCAGTTGTTCACCTTGAGCTGAGGCATCTTCAATAATGACATCTTTGTCAAATAAATATGCATGAAGTGATTGAAGGGCAACATGCTTCGAGAGTCCAAGTTTCTTGACTAATTGTCTTTTGACAGATACATAGAAATACATCTTCATTAAGTCAAGTCTTTGATGTAGAAGTCCATATTCTTCAGGAAATGAAAGTCTAGGAACACTTTCACTTAGAAAATTTAGAACTGGTCTGGAAAGCTTCACTTTTAGAGAGATAAGTCCCATAGCCATTCTGTATGACAATGTAGTTTCCCATGAAGAATCAATATCCAGATCTCTCTTGTCAGATACTGACATAGATGTAGCTTGATGTGTAGAAACCTGCATAATGTTAGTTGGACTAGACTCTGTGTGTGTAGGTGACAATTGAATCTTTCTCCTTGTTCTCCTGGTATAGTGAGCAAAAGATTTATCCTGAGAAGACTCAAGAGGTGTAGACACAGAAGTGATCTTGGGATGAGATCTTTGTTCAATAGACACAGTCTTTTGAGAGACAATAACCAGTAACTGTTTTCCCTTTTTAAGAACTACAGCCTTTTGGGAGACTGCAGCCTGGCTGTGACTAGGTTTTTCATCTCTTTGTGCTAACAGAGAAAGTTGAATTGCTGCCTTCAATTCTGCTCTCTCAGCAAGAGTTAAATCATCATCTTCACTAGAATTACTACTACTTGACACAACAAATCTTCTCTTCCTTACAACTGATGTCTTTTGAGAAACACCAGAGGTTGGTTTCTTTGAAACAATAAGCTGTGGATCAAAATTTGGTTCTTGAATTGTTTCAGAGACTATAATGTTTTGGGCTACTTGGGTAGACACAGGTGGGTTCTCCTCCAAATGAGATTCCTAAGCCATTTCACCACAAAAGAAAGAAGAATTGTAGAGAGTAGGAAGATGAGTTTTAAGAATTACCTGAAAATGATGTGGATAATGAATTGCAGGTATTTCATCTAGATTCTTTTCATTGTCCTTCTTTATAATGTCAGAGAAAATTCTCTTTTGCTGTACATAAGAAGAAACACAATGTTCCCTACCAAATCTAGCTTCAACATCATGAATAAAATGGTTAATAAACATTTGCATAAATCTATGATAATAAACCATTTTCCTGTTTTGATCTCTTAACCCAAGTTTAATACTTATCTGACTTAAGATAATGTGACCAATGTTAATTACTCTGTCATAAAGCAAACTATAAGCAATATGTGATGTAACAGAAGTAATTTGCTGAAAAGAACTACATTTACCAGTAAAACATTTAACAATTTGATCAAAGAAGAAAGACCATTCCTTTCTAAGAAAAGACCTATTCAACTGGCTCATGTTGTCTAGAGGTCCACCATAACCTAATTCAGACAACATAGTTCTCACATTATCATCAGATGGTACATTCTCATAATTCAAACTAACAGGTAAGTGAAGTACTGAATTAACAACAGATTCAGTAATATCAAATGAGTCTTGTCCTAAGTGTAGAACAATCTTACCTGATTGACTCTGAGTAGAATCAATTACCTCAGCATTCTCCCAAGCTTGTGAAACAGCTGCTTGATTAATTTGTGGAGATGCTGTCAACGCATAACTTAATGGTCCATTCGCCAGAAAGTCCATGATTGGATGAAAATCAGTTAATACTCCTTCCTTGTTGGTGATAGCTGCTACATGATTGTTCGTCATAAAATCAAAGTCACCAAACTTGAAAGCTACTGACTTAGGTAATCTTCTCTGAGCTGCCATTGATTTTGATCTGAAAAAGAACTTGAAAAATTCTTGAAATGGATTAGAGATTTTGAGAACTCGAGAGTGTTTTTGCTTTAGAGAATGTGAAATTAGAGAAAGCAATTACACGATTAGAGTTTCAAAACAAATATATTTCACAAATCTATCAGACCATTATCCCACGTTGACACGTAGATTGACAGGTGTCAGTCCCTGAAAAATGCCGTTACCCACGATTTTTGGAAAATAAAATCCAAAATTGATTTTCATGAAATAAATCAGGGTATTATCAAGATAAAAATCAATACTGATCAACTTCTTTTTCCTGTTGACCTCCCATCAAAATAGTCACAAAATACAATGTGATTTAAAAATATGATAATTCTCAAATCCTGATGGTCACACATGAAATCCTGATCAATATCATCCTGATTCCAGAGACTTAATATGGAGTTTCCACGTGGCATTTTTCTTTTATCTGAAAAGAAATAAACAATTAATCTGAACAAAAATCAATTGATTAGATATATTCAACATTTCTTGAAAACAAGAAATACAGTCACACGCAATAATTAGCATCTGACTTCATTAAAACTTCCAAGTGACTGTTCAGCTTCTCACGTCTTTCTTTAAAAGAAACAGACGCCTTATGCCATTCTCCATTAAACATTTCAATTTCTTTTCTTCTCACCACTGATTCTCAAACCAAAGTTCCATTCAAACCCATTCTTTAGATTCTTCACAGTCGATGAACATCCTGTTCTTGATCATCTCTTTGAAAAGATGACTCTTCTCATCGAACTAATCATGGATGGATTAGTTTCAGATAATATCCAGAGGTTTCTCCTAGAACATCCATCTGTTGGATACAATCTTCCCCTAACCTCCTCAAAACTTGAGGATGAAGAATTTGGCCGAGAGTCTGAGGTTGATCTTGATGGAGATGCTATTCATTTAAGTTAGCTACTCTCATTCAAGTCGCCCAGACAAGGAATCCTCAATCCCTTGATGGATTTCTTGAGATGCTCCTTATCCTGTACCTCAGAATTCATTTCAATAGACAAGTATAGAATTATCAGTAGAAGTTAGACAAAAAGATGTTGTATTTCATTTCCATATATGTAATGCTTTCAATTAATGAAAATACAATTTCATATTATCTACTTGTCTTTTGATTATTGAATGATGTATAAATTATCAGTATGCAAATATTAAAACATGCTGGCATAGACTTAACACATCACAGAATTAGATTACTACACAAAGTAAATGTCAGGATCTGAAACAATTTTCACAATCCTGATACTGACACAATATTGATGACGTCAGCATCCTGATACAAATCTAATCCTGATGATTATTAACAAGTCTATCATACTGAAATTTATCAAGGCAAAGTGTTATAGCTAAAGAATTTAACAATCAAATATAGATCCTAACAAGAATATCAAGTCTATAAGCTAAAAATAACATACCTTGCTACTATTGCAGATGTTAAGGATCTAAAAATTTAACATTCCTAACTCACTTACTAATCTACTGAATGTATTCTCATCAAGTGGTTTAGTTAGAATATCTGCAAGCTGTTTGTCAGTAGGAACAAAATGAAGTTCCACAGTACCATTTTCAATATGTTCTCTAATAAAATGATACCTGACATCAATGTGCTTAGTCCTTGAATGTTGAACTGGATTTTCTGCAATTTTAATAGCACTAGTATTATCACAAAACATAGGAATATTACTAAGTATCATACCATAATCCATCAACTGATTTCTTATCCAAAGGAGCTGTGCACAACAACTGCCTGCTGCTATGTACTCAGCTTCTGCAGTTGAGGTTGAGACAGATTGTTGCTTCTTGCTTGCCCAAGAAATCAATCTGTTTCCCAAAAATTGACATGTACCTGTAGTGCTTTTCCTGTCTATTTTACACCCTGCATAATCAGAGTCTGAATAGCCAATTAGAAAGAAATCAGATTCTCTAGGGTACCACAAACCAAGATTTGGAGTTCCTTTGAGATATCTAAAAATTCTCTTCACAGCAATTAAATGAGATTCCTTAGGATCACTTTGGAATCTAGCACATAAACAGGTAGAAAACATTATATCTGGCCTACTTGCAGTTAGATATAACAATGAGCCTATCATGCCTCTATAACTAGTATTATCCACACTCTTTCCCTTAGGATCTGAGTCTAGTTTAGTGGCTGTTGCCATGGGTGTTTTTGCAACTGCACAGTCTTGAAAGTCAAACCTTCTTAAGAGATCTTTGATATACTTTGACTGATTAATGAAAATACCAGTCTCAGTCTGTTTGACCTGCAAGCCTAAGAAATAATTTAATTCACCCATCATGCTCATCTGATACTTAGACTGCATAAGCTTGCTAAACTTAGCACACAACTTTTCATTAGTAGAACCAAAAATAATATCATCAACATAAACTTGAACTAAAAGCAATTCACCTTTTATCTTTCTAAAGAATAGAGTTTTGTCAATTGTACCTCTTGTAAAGCCATTTTCAAGAAGAAATTTAGACAAAGTCTCATACCATGCTCTTGGTGCCTGCTTTAGTCCATAGAGTGCCTTGTCAAGTTTGTAGACATGATTTGGAAACTTTGGATCAACAAATCCAGGTGGCTGCTCCACATATACTTCCTCATCAAGCTTGCCATTTAAAAATGCACTCTTTACATCCATCTGATATACCTTGAATTTTGAATGAGCTGCAAATGCAAGAAACATTCTGATTGATTCCAATCTTGCTACAGGTGCAAAGGTCTCATCATAATCAATGCCTTCTTCCTGAGAATAACCCTTGGCCACCAGTCTTGCTTTGTTTCTTACAATCATACCAGATTCATCTGGCTCGTTTCTGAAAACCCATCTTGCACCAACAATAGATCTATCTTTAGGTCTTGGTACCAGTTTCCAGACTTTGTTTCTCTCAAACTCATTTAACTCCTCCTGCATTGCAATTACCCAATCAGGATCCTGTAAGGCTTCTTCAACCTTCTTAGGTTTATTCTTTGAGAGAAAGCAACTATACAAGCATTCATTTTGAATTGATCTTCTAGTTCGAACACCACTATTTGGATCACCAATAATCAAATCTTCAGTATGATCCTTGGTCCATTTTCTAACAGGTGTGTTCGCACTTATTCACGCAAGAGAACGTGGTCAACAAGTAATATAGAGTAAATAGGATTCGTTCCCACAGAGACTCAAATTGTTCGTTAAGTTCACTTATGCACCAGCTTATGATTTACACTCACTGCTAAGACAATCACAATTTTGGTTTGATTTAACTAATGATTAATTACCAACTAAGCCAATTACGAGAAAATAACTTAACTTTAACCTTATAATAAACAAACATGGGATTTCAATTTCAATTACTACTTCATCTAGAATCTTATGCCCTTTAGCCCAGCATGTGACCGAGTTGATTACTGATTAGATGCACTAAACTGATACATACCAACTTTCGTTGTGCATATACCATCCTACTGATCATCCACAAATGATAGAAGTCAAGTAGTCACCAAATATGTGTAGTCCCTATATGTCTATAGCAATTGAACACATACCGGTTGAAAATCAAGCACCCATTAAACCACATAGTCGATGCAAGACGGTTAGAATCACATCACAAATTAATACATGTTCTTCACATGCAAAAACCTATGCTAGCATGAATTGTTCTAAACCCTAGATCCACTTTCGCATTCACTAGGATTAAACAAACAATTACAAGTGTTCGCGACGCACTTATAACGAATAAGCATAAACATACTAGGTAATCAATACAATCAATCACACACCAAGGCATAAAAACACTCAATTACTAGAATCCATAGCAAAATCCATTAAAACCCCATGATAACGAATTAGCCCATAATTGACCTAATTGTCATCATGGGTTCTATGGAAAACATAATTCTAAAATCAACAAGTAAAAATAAAGAAGAAGAATAAGGTTTAGAATTAATCCCCACAATAGAAGAATACAAAGGTTTCAAGAATAATCCTTGCTTGTCACTAGCATGGAAGAATTCCTTCTCCTCTTCTCTCCTCTTGAAAACCTAGGTTATAATACGTAACGTGTGTATCTTATGATTACAAGGGTTGGATGTTGATATAGGCTTTTTCCTACTCTTGCCCAATAAGAAAAATACCTAAAATACAACTAGAAATCGATTTTTATGTCAAAAACCACTTAAAATACAATTTCAGATCGAATAAGGGCAAAACTGGAAAATCAGCACGACCCCGAGCACTTTGCTCAAGAACTGGCGCAGTTTGCCCAAGCAAAATCTGCTCACTGGCGCACTTTGCTCAAGAACTGGCGCAGTTTGCCCAGGCTACTTCTGGTCACGTTTTTTTCTCCTTCGTTTTTTAGCTTTTTCTCCTTCGTTTTTGCTCCGTTTGCTCCCGTTCTTTTTGCGTTCTCTTCCGTTTTCAATCCTCTATGCTTGGAATCCTCATGGTGAACCATAACAAGACTCCATTCTATATTATTAAGCCCGAATTCAACTCCAAAAGTGACGGAAACAACAATCTTAATCAACATTATTCCAACCCTGCACAATTAAACAAAACACATCAAAACTACCACAATCTTGAGGTCAAAACAATCAATTTAAGCCGATTTAGAATGTTCCAAGTGGATATAAAATCCACTTATCACACCCCCAAACTTAAACTGATGCTTGTCCTCAAGCATATACAATTACAACTAACTAACTAATTAGTACCACTTCCGTAGGTGATCACGGTTGCATTTGGCATATGCAACAAGCCCTTTAAACCCCTAGGCAGCCCTAGTGGACGAGTAAGGTCTCGTGAGGGCCTATAGCGAATGTACCCACAAAATCCATTTAACCTAATGCAATGCAAATGCATGAATGCAACTAATATGAAAAAAATGCAAAGACCCCCTTCAAACTCACCAAAACCAACTAACAAGCAAATATCTCGACGAATGCAACAAATCCAAGCAGAGCTCGACTAAGTCCCCGTATACTAACAATACATGAACAGAAACGTGCGTGTGTGAAATGCTCATCAGAAATACCCCCAGAACTAGGTCAAAAATCATACATGCTTTCCGTCAAGACAATAACAGGTTTATAACTAGAATAGACTGTAGACACTCCATAGCCTAGGAACACCTCCACCCTTATCCAAGGTAGACAGAAACTCATGCTTTATTACTATACTACGACACTACATATACAATACGCATGCTTATTTAACCGTGCAATGAATGAGACCCCAAAAGGCTTATACAATAATACCCATGTAGCGAGTGTTGGGTCAGTGGATCCCAGACTATAAAGCCTTAGGTCACTAGGACTAAGTCCCCTCAGACTTAATTACTCGAGTATTAAAGAGCTCACTCTGGTTAAATTTGCATTAACAAACAACACTTGACTCTTTTTTTCCTTTTTTCTTTTTTTTTTCTTCTTTTATATTTTTTTCTTTTTTTTTTTCGCAATCTGGAATGAGCCTTTCTCATTTCCAACCCTAGACTACTCATATAAATATGAGCTGGCTACTAGCCATTTGACGCCTAGCCTTCATTGACAAATATTAACAACTAGCATGAAAATTCCTGGTTTCCCCCAAACTTAGACTTTAATGTTCCTACGCTATAAAGGGAATAACGAAAATTCTAAATATAAACAAGTGATTAAATCTCAAAACATCCCACAGGCATGACCCTAACCTAGCCCAACAGCACCCCAATGAGACTGTGTAATAAATTTTGTTCCCGTAACATGCAAGTCAATTTCATAGAAACTATAAATCAGCCCTCTACTCATCATCATCACACCCAAATCAACATCCACCTATCAATCAGAATCAGCTCATCCTAAGGGATCATGAAATATGCATGCCATGAAAATGTAACTAAATGAAAACTCACATGGTATACGAAAATAAAACAAAATGTCCTATATGAACAAACGTAGATAATACGAACATAACAATCATGCATGAACTATCACTACTATGCAACATGATATCCTATATGACCACAAAATACAACAATACATACAACTACTATCCCCCAAATCACCCCCAAACTTAAAATATTCAATGCCCTCATTGAAGGTAAATTAAAAGGGTACAAGAGATACTCCCCTACACACCGGCATCTCCACCCTCCTCGGGTGGTGTGTCTGGTGGTGGATAGACGTGGAGGCTCCAACACAACTGTTGTTTTATTCGAAAGCAAGAAATCATGGGTTGCCTCCCACGAAGCGCCTTTCTTTAACGTCTTTAGCTAGACTTGGCCACAATTTTCCTCTTGAAAAATTTCTGCACCGCATCTCTATAAGGCCATTTAATGATCTTTTCTGGAGCGACATCTTCAACGACAAGCTTTACCCGTATTCACTCCTCACAAGATCTCTTAACAACATTCTCCCGCCTACCTAAAAAGTTAGCAGCAATAACAATAGCAAGCAAAGGAGATGAATTACAAGAAGCATACCCCAGGTGAACTAGCAATGTTTTGATCTCGAGTTCGGGAGCTCCTTCAATTGATAGCTTAAGGCGCACCTGAGAATTCCAGAGATCTTCCACTCCAAGCAACTTATGTGGAATACGTAACCCTATCAACCAAGGCACTGTAATCCTCAGTTGGCCATGCTTTGCCTTCTCCTCCGTGTCATACTTTTTACTCTGCCCTGCATCAACCAATTTCAAGCTAAAACACTCATCATCCTCCGCCGTCAAATTCATGGCTAGAGTTTGCTTCTGAAGCCTCTGTGGATATGGAGGAGGAAAATCGATTTGGATGATCTCTGTAGTCTTCTCCGGAGTATATTTGTCAACAGGAGTGACACTCTTTTCCTCTTCGGCCTCCAGCTGGTCGAAGTCAGATTGCAACGAAGCGGCATTCAACAACTGAACATGCTCTTCTAATTCATCATCTTCCACACTGAGACACTCTTCATCCTTCGAAGGAATTAGCATAGCCGCTTGAGCCTTGGAATTTTCTTGATCTTGGGCTGATTCTTCAAAATTTTCAGATTGCAAAGGAAGTGGTTGCGGTTGATTATTCAGAATTGAATTTTCTGATTGGTTTGCCTCCAACTCTGCTTCCTTATCAGCTTCATGTTCTGCTTCTTCCCCATCTCTGCCCTCAGACTCTCCTTCCTGAACTTCGATCATGGTCTCACCCGTGGCTAAGAAAGGCCAGTCAAGACTGATAGGCATGTTATTGTCCTCCTGCTCTGCCTCTAGGTCTCTCGTGTCACTTGGAAGGGTTCCCTGAAGACTGTTTAGCAAGGTTGCTAATTGACCAATCTGATTTCCTATTTTCTGGAGAGACAATGCATTGCTTTTAGCCATCAACCTCAATTCTTCTAATTCAGCTTCTTCGGTCGACTGTTGGATAGACCAAGTCTGAAATTGCTGCTGCTGAAATTCAAGAGGTTGAAAGTGTTGATGCACTGGGGCATACTGATGCTGAAATTGTTGCCCTTGTTGCTGCTGAATTCCCCCTGGATTGTATAGCTCATCTTCAAACTGCTGATTTTGGAGCGGGTAGAATGGATATTGAGATTGCTCCATACCACTCTGATTGTAGTCCCAGCAGAAATTTGGCCGGTTTCTGTTATACTCACATTGATGAGTGTAATGTCCACCTGCACACAGCTCACAAACAATTACGAATTCCTGCTCCCAATAATCCATCAAATAAAAAGAAAAAAAACGTCCGAGTCAGTGAATTTAACCCAAATTGATGACAAGATCATAAACTAAACAAACAATGAACCGAGTCCCCGGCAGCGGCGCCAAAAACTTGTTCGCACTTATTCACGCAAGAGAACGTGGTCAACAAGTAATATAGAGTAAATAGGATTCGTTCCCACAGAGACTCAAATTGTTCGTTAAGTTCACTTATGCACCAGCTTATGATTTACACTCACTGCTAAGACAATCACAATTTTGGTTTGATTTAACTAATGATTAATTACCAACTAAGCCAATTACGAGAAAATAACTTAACTTTAACCTTATAATAAACAAACATGGGATTTCAATTTCAATTACTACTTCATCTAGAATCTTATGCCCTTTAGCCCAGCATGTGACCGAGTTGATTACTGATTAGATGCACTAAACTGATACATACCAACTTTCGTTGTGCATATACCATCCTACTGATCATCCACAAATGATAGAAGTCAAGTAGTCACCAAATATGTGTAGTCCCTATATGTCTATAGCAATTGAACACATACCGGTTGAAAATCAAGCACCCATTAAACCACATAGTCGATGCAAGACGGTTAGAATCACATCACAAATTAATACATGTTCTTCACATGCAAAAACCTATGCTAGCATGAATTGTTCTAAACCCTAGATCCACTTTCGCATTCACTAGGATTAAACAAACAATTACAAGTGTTCGCGACGCACTTATAACGAATAAGCATAAACATACTAGGTAATCAATACAATCAATCACACACCAAGGCATAAAAACACTCAATTACTAGAATCCATAGCAAAATCCATTAAAACCCCATGATAACGAATTAGCCCATAATTGACCTAATTGTCATCATGGGTTCTATGGAAAACATAATTCTAAAATCAACAAGTAAAAATAAAGAAGAAGAATAAGGTTTAGAATTAATCCCCACAATAGAAGAATACAAAGGTTCAAGAATAATCCTTGCTTGTCACTAGCATGGAAGAATTCCTTCTCCTCTTCTCTCCTCTTGAAAACCTAGGTTATAATACGTAACGTGTGTATCTTATGATTACAAGGGTTGGATGTTGATATAGGCTTTTTCCTACTCTTGCCCAATAAGAAAAATACCTAAAATACAACTAGAAATCGATTTTTATGTCAAAAACCACTTAAAATACAATTTCAGATCGAATAAGGGCAAAACTGGAAAATCAGCACGACCCCTGGCGCACTTTGCTCAAGAACTGGCGCAGTTTGCCCAGGCTACTTCTGGTCACGTTTTTTTCTCCTTCGTTTTTTAGCTTTTTCTCCTTCGTTTTTGCTCCGTTTGCTCCCGTTCTTTTTGCGTTCTCTTCCGTTTTCAATCCTCTATGCTTGGAATCCTCATGGTGAACCATAACAAGACTCCATTCTATATTATTAAGCCCGAATTCAACTCCAAAAGTGACGGAAACAACAATCTTAATCAACATTATTCCAACCCTGCACAATTAAACAAAACACATCAAAACTACCACAATCTTGAGGTCAAAACAATCAATTTAAGCCGATTTAGAATGTTCCAAGTGGATATAAAATCCACTTATCAAGGTGGTAGATTGACTCTGCTAGTCTCTCCTCCTAAATTAGTGGTATCTCTCGTAGAAGAATTCTCTCTGCCTTCAATAACTCCCCTTTGATCAGTAGAATCAGTAGATTCCATATTGCTGCTAGTTATTGATCTTCCTTCAGTAGACTCTGAAAGATCAGTTCCTGATGGAGTAGACTCTGAATAGTCAATTCCTGATGGAGTAGACTCTGAATAGCTAGTCTGCTCCTGATGATCACTGTGTTTTCTTTGATTTATTTGCTCCCCCTCAACAGTAGCATTCCTTTGAGAAGCAATAGAAATTTCTTCTGGAGAACCTTCATCATCACTGGAGAGTATCTCAGAATTCTTCAGATTTTCAAATTCCAATTTGTCATGGCTTTCATTAGTTTGCAGAATTCTAAATTTCTTATCATCAAATGCAACATGAATTGATTCCATAACAATGTGAGTTCTGAGATTATAAACTTTGAAGGCCTTAGATGCTGAATATCCTAGAAAAATTGCTTCATCCGATTTGGCTTCAAATTTTCCAAGTTGTTATGGATGAACTTTTAGGACATAGCATTTGCATCCAAAGATGTGAAAGTATTTCACACTTGGTTTCTTTCCTTTGATCATCTCATAGGGAGTTTTTCCATGACTATTTACCAAGGTACAGTTTTGAGTGAAACATGCAGTGTTAATAGCTTCTGCCCAAAAGTAGGTTGGAAGTTTTGCATCTGCAAGCATGGTTCTTGCTGCCTCTATGAGAGTCCTGTTATTTCTTTCCACTACACCATTCTGCTGAGATTTACTAGGTGCAGAAAACTATTGAGTGATTCCATTGTCTGCACAAAACCCCTCCATTGTAGAATTCTTGAATTTTGTACCATTGTCACTCCTAAGTACTTTAACTTTGTACTCAGAGTTATTCTGAATATTCTTTACAAGTTCAATGATTTGCTGAGGAGCTTCATCCTTCTTGTGTAGAAAGAACACCCATGTAAACCTGGTGAAATCATCCACTATCACTAGAGCATATCTTTTCTTGCTGATAGACATAATGTTTACTGGACCAAATAGATCAAGATGTAGCATGTGAAATGGTTCAGTAATCGAATTTTCAGTCTTGCTCTTGAAAGTGGTTCTTCTTTGCTTTCCAAGCTGACATGCATCACAAAGTCCATCTTGCACATAATTTGCCTGAGGTAGGCCTCTCACCAGATTGTGCTTAACAAGTTGATTAAGCTTCTTGAAATTAAGATGTGAGAGCTTCTTCTGCCAATTCCAGCTTTCATCACTTGTTGCTTTGCTGTAGAGACATCTAACAATTCCTTTAGATGTATCACTTAAGCTGGCTTCATATATGTTACCATGTCTTTGACCAGTTAGAACAATGTCTCCATTTTGCATATTCAAGATTTTGCATCCATCTCTGTCAAAGATTGATTTGTAACCTTTATCACCCAGTTGACTTATGCTTAAAAGAGTATGTTTCAAGCCTTCAACCAGTGCTACATTTTCTATGATGACATTCCCCAAAACAATTGAGCCATATCCCAGAGTTTCTCCTTTGTTGCCATCACCAAAAGATATTACTGGGCCAGCTTTCCTTTCAAACTTTGTAAGCAGGGACTTCTTTCCAGTCATATGTCCAGAGCATCCACTGTCCAAGATAATTGAATGCTTCTTTCCTGTGCCCTGCAAACAAAAAGTAACTAGTTAGAATTTTTTAGGACCCAACTTTGATTGGATCCTTTCTTACTAGATTTAGAAACAACAGGCTTTGAAGATTTTTCTTTTACTTTACCTGTTGCAGAGTCAACCTTAGACTCTGATTTCACAAACTGTTTGTGACTAGGAGTTTCAGATTTCAAAGAATAATAGTCATAATACAGTTCATGATATTCTCTACACATGTAAATGGAATGAAGTAAACTACCACAATGATAACAAGCTTTTTGTGGTTGGTATTGAATTTTCTGAGTCTTGGGGAATCTGGACTCAGTTTTCCAAGAAGGTTTTTGATTGCAGTCTAGGGCCAAATGATTATGATTTCCACACTTATAGCATTTTTTCCTAGGTGCATCAGGTACATTCTTGTAATTATTCTCTTTATTAATACCTTCTTTTCCATTCCTATTTATTTTAATCTTGCTAGACTCTGAAAGATCATCTAATCTTTGTTTCAACTGAGACTTAGATAGAAACCCTATGTTTACATTCTTAGGTTTCTCTAACACTTTCTCATCTGAATTACTATTGTTAATCCTTTTGTGTACAACAGGGGTACCTTTTGAATTAACAAATTTAACATGATTAGGTTCAGAAACAATTTTCTTACCTTCAGATTTAGATGTGCTAGCTTCTACTTTACTATCATCATTGACAATAGCTACTTTTTCTTCTTGTCTAGCCTTATCAAAACCTAAACCATTAACCTTACCACGAATTCCATTTTCGATGATTTCTTGTGTCTTTTTACCAGAAATATTAATGGTCTTAATCACATCTCTCTCTTCTTCTAATTCTTTTCTGACATAGTCATAAGCCTCAAGAATAACACTATAATCATGCTTAGCTTTATCAGAACTTAACTTGTATTCTTCCATTTGAATTAACTCAGATTCAAGAAAATTATTTCTATCAACTAATTTATCATTCTTAACCTTAAGTTCATCTTTTTCACAAGTAAGAATTCTAAAATTACTCATAAGATTCTTAAACTCAGCATGGATAGATCTAATTTCATCAGAATTTAAGCTATCAAATGAATCAAGAGAGTGAAGTGATACCTTAACAGAGGATGGAGAAGTTTTCTTTGGAGATCCAGGTTTGTCTGAACCATTTGCCATCAATGCAATGTTGTCATAATCCAATTCATCTTCAGAATCACTGGAATCAGCCCAATCCTTCTGTGTGACCATAAGTGCATTACCTTTTTCTGAATTCCTAGGCTTCTTACACTCACTAGCAAAGTGTCCAAGCTCGCTGCAATTAAAACACTTGATCTTGGCTTTATCAAGCTTGACAATTGTACTTTTGCCTTTGTCACTCTTCTTCTCCTCCTTCTTTTGAAAAGGTCCTTTGCTAAATCTTCTCCTGTTGAATCTTCCTTTCTTGAAGGCTTTAGCAAACATAGCAAAGAGTTCCTGCATCTCAGATTCAGAATCATTGTTGTCAGAGTCCATATCAGTAGTCTCTGACTCAGAACTTTCTTTGCTTTTCTTCTTCCTTGAATTCTTTACAGCAATCTCTTCATGCTGTTCTTCAGGAAGCTTCTTTAATTCAGATTGAGCAGTAAGTGCAATAGTCTTCATCTTTCCTTCACTCCTGCTCTTCTTCTGCTGCTTGTCAAGTTCATAAGCTCTTAGTTTTCCATACACTGCCTCTAATGATATCTCATCCAGATCATTAGCTTCCTCAATCGCAGATATCTTCTCATTGTAGAAATCATGCAAAGCTTTCATGAACTTTGTATTCATATCCTCCAAGTCATAATATTTACCATGCATGGCCATCTCATTGATGAGTTTTGTAAACCTATCAAAGGTATCAGTAAGTGACTCACCAGACTTGGATTCAAAGTACTCATACTGTTGTATAAGTAATGTCCTCATATTCTTCCTGACAGGCTTAGTTCCTTCACAGTGAACCTTAAGATTGTCCCATATATCCTTAGCAGTTTTACAAGAGAGAACATAGTTAGTGAGAACAGAATCAAGACTATTGAATAATATGTTTCTCACTTTAGCATCTTTAAGAACATTCTCCTTGTCCTTATCTGACCATTCAGATTTTGGCTTCTCTGCTGTATGTTCTGGAACAACCACACCATCAACAGTTGCTTGTCCAACGACCTTTGTTGGAACAAAAGGTCCATCTCTGATTCTGTTAAGATAATCATGATCTGTTGCTTTCAGATGATGCAACATCTTTACTTCCCATAGAGTATATTCGTTTCTCTTGAGCATAGGAATCTTAGTATTCCCATCCTTGTAACCAGACATGATTGCAGATCTTTATGATTATTCGAAATCAACCCGCTCTGATACCAATTGTTAACTCGAATAACTTGTAGAAGGGGGGGTTGAATACAAGTTATATAATCGTGTCTGATTTTTGCTTGATTATATGAACAAGAATAAACGAATGAATCAAACTCTGTTTGTATTAATAAGATTAATTACAAACTCTACCAAAGGTGTACAATACCTTTAGCAGCTGCTAACAATACAAATCTCTCTCTCTGTTTGTACTCTCGTATACTCACGATTACAAACCTCATGAACACTTTTTACAATGATATAGAGAGAGTATTTATAATGCTACCTATCAACTAATAACAGGAAGATATAATCTATACATGACAATGTTCTGCCTTCTAGTCGATAGTTTCCTTCAATAGAAAACTCTTTCCTTCATAATATCTTCTTGCTTGTTCTTCAAACAACGATCCTGTTTTATAGCACTTGCTAGTTTCTGTAGCATCCACAATGACATCATCAGTAACACGACTGATATCAGGATTTCATCTTGCATCATCAGTATCTGATCATCATCAGTATTAGACCGTCATCAGGATTTGTTCTTTGTTCCTGACATTTAGTCTCCGATACACTGTTCATTCCTGACTAAACTGTACAGATAACTGTTTTACACATAAATCCTATATATAGTGCTAAATCCTTTATAAGATCAGGATTACAAGAAGTATAATGTGTAAATTCTATTCTTAACATCACAACTTATGAATTATTCCTAACAGTAACGATGGAGGAGAGTCAGTCATTCAGTTGGTATAAAAAGCTAATGAGTCTATGATTATTTTATATATATATTTTTTTTTAATTCTTTTTTGATAATGGGATAACAAAAAAAAAGAGTATAGTATAGATTTATTGAAAAACCTTATTCAACCAACCATTTTCTTAATATGCGTATTTTTTTCAAAAGGGACATGTAAATTGGGACGGAGAGAGTATATTATAGTATACTCAACAGTTTATAAACAATAGCATATGGTTAATAATTAATGTAAGTGGATAAATACATTTAATATGTCAATTTTGTACTTAATACATCAAACTTGTACGAATCTCAATATAATTATTTAGCAATTTAAGATGTTTTTATTAGTGAAAATTAATGTGAATGCAGCGTGATCCACTATTATTACTTGGAAAATTAAATTGATGTTGTAAAATAACATTGAAAAACTAAAAATTAATTAAATAACTAATAATAAATGTTGAAAATATGAGAATATTTAATGCTTAACCATAATCCTAAGTGCTATGGTTAGCATTTAATAAATTACTGTAAATCCATATATCATACATGGACAGATAAATACACACACAAACATTATTGTACTAGTTTGAGGTTGAGTTATTAAGAGCATCTCGAATAAGAGTTGCTAATTAAGTTGCCAACTTTGTCAAATCATAAAAAAAAATTAAATTTTTAATTGATCTTCAATTTGGCAACTTTGAATAGAAAAATGATCCAATGATTTGCAACTCTAAAAGTTGTATAAATGGTCCCCATATGAGTAATTAAATAATGTAAATTTCAAGGAACACATGTAAAATAGGTATATTAGTATATTTCTTTTAAACAAAAATATGCACTTTAACCATTTGAGGAAGTTGCCAACTTTTGGCAACAATTGTTGGCAACCTTAAGGCAACATTGGCTCTCCAATAGGAAGGCAACCAAGATTGTTTGCCACATAGATGTTGGCAACTTCTTGGCAACTCCTATTGGAGATGCTGTAAAGTGTCACCATAAACAAACAAACTAAAAGAACATGATACAATGAAGGGGTTGTTTGCCAAAACTTTAATTAGGGATTTATGGACTTATTTTCGGATAAAAATTTTATATTTTGATAATTCGTTTTTATACAAGTATTTAATGTATGTTTGAGATTCAATAAGTTGCAAAAATAAGTTGGAAAGTTAGGAATCTCTAACTTTGTCTTAAAATAAGTTGACTTATTCTGGAAAAAAGTTCCCCAAAACACCCTCGAAGTGGGATAGCTTATATATTTGGAAAATATATTGTAAGTATAAGAGTGGTGGATTCTTACCGGACAGTGAGTCTCCGGGAAGTGAAATTGAGACTGTTCTGAAGCACAGTAGAAGTACTTCGGCAATAATGTACAAATGTCCAAAATAATGCAGGTGAGAACTGAGAACGTGACAATAAGGTTTCATCAAATTCATAATTTCGAAATGAGGGAGAATTGATTAAATTGTGATAAATTTAATCATTGAGTTATTTTATAAAATATAAAATAATTGCTAAAAAGGGTAAAAAAAATTTGTAGCCTAAAGTGGTACTATATGTATGATTTAAATAAAGAATTCCTGTGTTTTTTAATTTGTACTCCCTCCTTTCCCTCATTTGTTTACATTGGAGGGGGACACGAAGACAAGATAATGCATAAAAAATGAGTAAAGTTAGATGAAAAATGAGTAAAGTGGTGGGACCTATCAATATTTAATATTTAATAATAGATTGGAGATAGTGGAGAAAAAGTAGTGGATAATAATATTTTTTATTATTAAATATGAGATAATGGGAGAAGGTAGTGGGTGTAATAGTGGGGGAATCTTACTATTTATGGTAACGTTAAGAAATGAGAGGTACATCCTAAAATAGTAACTGTAAAGAAATGAGAGGGACGGAAGTACTTTGTCTATAGTTGTTCGTTGTATTTCATTCCAAAAGCATTGATTAAGAGGGTTCAAAAATGTCTTTCATGAATTATATAACTCACATCCGTGAATTTTATATACACACATGATAGTATAGCTTCATGTCGATTTGTAAATGCAAAATCGATTATGTGCTTAAAGTCGTTTATACTAGTAAGTGTGGGTACAAAAATTTTTTTTTTTTTAAAATTTTAGGGATACATTTTTCTTTTTATATAAAGAAGTAAGAAATTTTTAAAAATTATATAGACACATTAAAGAAAAATTAAGGGCACAATTTTGGGTAAAAATTAGTTGTGCTCTAGATAAAGTTATCTAGGTCTCGTTTGTTTCAATATAATCCAATGTAATTTGAAGTTTCTTGGATTACAAGTGAGTTATAGTGTTTGGTTCGTTGTATTCTAAAATGGACAAGGGAACTCTAAGTTCCAAAATTTTCATAGTTATTACAAAACATGGGAACTTAGTTAAAAAGGATAACCATGATCACCACAACTTACATACATAGTTATCTAATACAAAATCATTAATTACTTATCAAAATTAACAAATCTCTAATGATTATAAACCAAACACAAACATTTTAATTACCTTGGAATTTTTGGTTAGTAACTTAGTTGAAGAAAAGTTCAAGTTCCTATGTAACTATAAAATTGACAAAACAAATGAGGCTCTAAAGTTTCTTATGGTGATAATATGAGTATTACATTTTTTTTGCCTATTGGTGTTTTCAAAGAATGGTAAGGAAATGTGCTTAATGAAGATAATTTTGCATTGTTTCCAACCTACTATTTTAATCGTTTGCTATGCCACAACGATACTTATTTTTTAGAATCCCTCTATCATTTGTTGGGTCTTAAACTAACATTATTATTGATAACTCGTTACTCATTCCGCGCTTCTTTATGTATTTTTGTTGGATACAAAATTTTGACTCGTTTGAGACTTTAAATTTCTAAGAATCGGCCCTGTATAAATGGTTTGTTAAATTGATGTATAATTTTATATGATATTTGTTTCATATCATGAATATATATTAAAAATAGTTTGGATCAAATTTTTTTGTATCTTCGTACATATAATTGACAGCGTGCCAGCGTGCCATCTTTTGCTTGGAGAAGTATTGTCTGGGGAAAAAACTTACTAATTGCGGGTTTAAGAAGGCAACACAAATGCTTTTGAAGACCCTTGGATCCCAAGGCCACCATCTTTTTTACCGATAACTAATGGCTTAAATGACAATATGACTGTTTCTCAACTAATTCAGCATCCAGGAATGTGAATAGGGAGCTAATTCATCAGAGTTTTTTGGCTCCAGACTCCTAACGTATCTTAACAATCCCACTTAGTCCATTCGATCATCCAGATTGATCGCTTTGGCATTATAATAAAAATGGGAGTTACTCGGTAAGAAGCGGTTATAATTTAGCTTTAAAGATTGATAGAGTTAGTGAATCGTCATCTGAAGTTCTTTCAGCATGGTGGAGAGCGTTTTGGACAATAAAGATCCCACGGAAAATACTAAACTTTGGATGGAGAGGTTTTCAAGAAATCTTACCAACAATTAAAGGATTGCTCCGAAGGAATATATTTCCTCATAGCGGCTACCTCCTCTGTGGGTATGGGGAAGATTCTAATGCACACGCAGTGTTTGTTAGAATTCAACCCTCCTAGAAGAGATGAATATTTGAATTCAAATAAATCAAGCTAGTCAATAGTCAAGTAGGTGAGCTAGCTTTGAATTCTACAATGCAAGGAAGTCCATACTGGTGATGTAAGGCATGACATGAATGCATGAGATTAAGCCTATAAATAGGAACAACTCTCTTGTATTAGCTACACACAAAAATGAAGTAAAAACAGAAGTAAGAGAAACAAAGTAGTAGTTGAGAGAAAAGAAAGGAGTTGTAGCTCGTTTGAGAGAAAGAAGGCAGCAACCTTGTGTTTATGTTTGTTAAAAGAAATCAAGTTGTAGCTTGTCATCTTATGTTGTAAAAGTTCTGTGTTTGTTTTATTACACAATCTCTATTCTCTACTATACAGTTTATATATACTAGTGCTTTGGAATTCAAAGTTTCTGGTGTGTAATCCCATCACGTTTCTAACAAGTGGTATCAGAGTTAAGGTTTCGTTCGGAAAAGAAATTGGCAAATTTCTGGGGGGAAAAAAAATTCCGGTCACTATTTCTGCCGGAAAATACTGTTCACGTCGTAGAAGACGAAGTACTGTTCATATGGTACTATTCACAGATAATGTACGACACTATTCATACATACGGTACTGTTCACTTATACTGTGCAAAGATATTTTTTTTTTAAAAAAATGGCGAATATGGTGCAATAAAATATTCCAAAGTTGACGGCTACAAATTATGGAAACTGGAGTATCCAAATGAAGGTGTTACTCGGTTCGTACGATAATTGGGATATCGTTGAAAGCGGCTATAGCGAGCCCGAAGATGCTACCGCTGAAGCAGCACTACCTAATGCCGAAAAGACGACGTTAAAAGAATTTCAAAAAAAAGACAACAAGGCGTTATACACAATTTTTCAAGGTGTCAACGAATCCACCTTCGAAAAAATTTCAAATGCTAAGAGAGCAAAAGAGGCGTGGGAGATTTTACAAAAATCATTCCAAGGTGTCGAGAAAGTAAAAAAGGTGCGGCTCCAAGTTCTTCGTGGCGAATTTGAAAATATCAAAATGAAGACTTCAGAGAATATCGGTGAATATGTTACGCGTTTGAAAATGGTGACAAACGAAATGAAAAGAAATGGAGAAAGTCTCGATGATGTTCGGGTCATGGACAAGCTCCTCCGCTCGCTAACAAGAAAATTTGATTTTGTTGTTACTGCTATCGAGGAGTCGAAAGATTTGTCCACAATTTCTATTGATGAGCTAGTTGGTTCACTTCAAGCGCATGAGCAGCGAATGAATCAATATGATGATGCAAGCTATTTGGAGAAGGCGTTGCAGAGTAAAGTATCCATCGGTGATAGTTCTGGCAGCAGCAGTTCTGTACGTGGCAGAGGTGGCTACAGAGGTGGACGAGGACATGGTAGGCAGTTTTTCAATAGAGGCCAGAATTCTCAAGGTTATCAACCATCTGGTTGCGGTCAAAATTTTAGAGGCCGAGGAAGAGGCGGATTTCAACGAGGTGACAAGTCTCAATTTCAGTGTTACAATTGTAATAAATTTGGTCACTTCAGTTATGAGTGTAGAGCACCAAAGGTGGAAGAACGAAGTCATTTTGCAGCAGCAAAAGAAGACAAAGATATGAGGTCTGGGTCTGCTATGTTCCTCACATATAAAGGAAATGAAGATGGTAAGAAGAATACATGGTATCTTGATTCGGGAGCCAGCAATCACATGTGTGGCTATAAAGAATTATTTACGGAGATTGACGACACCATTAGCGGAGAAGTTACTTTTGGTGACTCGTCAAAGATTCTAGTCAAAGGGAAAGGTACTGTTATGATTGTGACGAAGAAAGGTGATAAGAAGTATATAAATGATGTTTATTATATACTGGCTTTGAAATGTAATATCATCAGCCTTGGCCAACTTGTGGAAAAGGGATATAATATTCAGATGCAGGATAATTCTCTAATCATCAGAAATTAGATTCGAGAATTAATTGCAAACGTGGAGATGTCAAAGAATCGTCTCTTCACTCTTGATATGCAGACGGAGGTGCAGAAGTGTTTGAAGTCGGTCATTAAAAATGACTCGTGGTTATGGCACTTGAGATTTGGTCATCTAGGATTTTCTGCCTTAAAATTATTATCAAAGACAAAGATGGTGGACGGCTTGCCAGAAATTAAGGAACCAGATAATTTGTGTGAAGCGTGTGTCAAGAGGAAGCAACACCGATAAAGCTTTCCGGTCGGAAAATCATGGAGAGCCAGAAGGCCATTGGAGATTGTTCACACAGATATTGCTGGTCCATTTGATATTCCATCACTTGGAGGTAACAGATATTACCTAACATTTATTGATGATTTTACCAGGAAAAGTTGGGTATATATCATTAAAGAAAAGGCGGAGGCTCTTGATAAATTCAAGGAGTTCAAAGCATTGGCAGAAAAGCAAAGTGGTCAATATTTGAAGGTACTCAGGTCAGACAGAGGAGGCGAGTATACTTCAAATCTGTTCAAAAGCTTCTGCCGAGCACATGGAATAAATCATCAGTTTACAACCGCATATACTCCACAACAGAATGGTGTTGCAGAGAGGAAGAATCGCACCATTCTGGACATGGCAAGGAAGGACTATTAATTCAATTTCAGGTCTTTTATTTCTCACAATTTAGAAGTATGGAAGAATATGTGGGTGTGTGATTATCTACTAATTAATCTAATAAACCAATAAAAATTATAAAATATGTATGAGATAAAACAATCCAAAAATTAGGTTTCTTCAATTGGTTATCATGAATGTCTAATTTGTGCCTCTTGTTTTGCTAAAAACAATTCTTCTAATGTTTATAAAATCCTCTCCCGAGGTAAATTATAGTGCCTACAATCATCCCTTAATTGCCACTCCCATGATCAATCAAAGTATGGATATAGACTATTAATACCCAAGAATCAATGGTTTCATAACTCGCATATTAATCTCCCGATTCAATAATTGAATTATGTCTATTATATCATATACTAGAATTGTAAATCCTCTCCCAATTCATTAAAATTCCTAGAGATACAATTAATGGTTCATGACTCCCTTAATCGTGTGAAACCCTCAATAATAGATTAGCAAAGCAAGATAATCACATGTAATCAAACAATCATATTTAACCAATGAATACTACCCGATCCTTGGATTAAAGAATTAGTTACCCATAATATATAAAGAACACAAACATATATATATAATCAAAACTATTTTTACAAGAGTATAGAGTTAAGAAATATACAACTTGAAGAAATCTGTAAGTCTGAATTGAATCCCTTCAACCCTTGCCTAAGCTCTCCTTCAAAGTATTTTCTTCTTCTCTACTTTTATTATCTACACCTAAACTAAATTGAACATATGGAGTGAGAGTCTCCCTCGACTCATGATCAAGCTCATCTATTTGTACTACTCCTTAGCACACCATACATGAAAATTAAATGAAACCAACAAATCATTCCAACCAAAACAATTATTAGCCGAAAGTTTCCGATTCTCCTTTTTTTAAACAACAGCCAACCACCTGCTTTCACTTTGAACAAACCGGCCACCTTTTGTTGTTTGATATACTGGGTTCCGTAAGAATGCTTTTTAACCCGCACAGCCTGTAATCTTTAATTAATAAATAATTAATTAAATTTAGAAATTATAAAAATAAATATCTAATATTATTAGATATTTATGAATATAATTTTCTAAATAAATTAAATATTTATTAATATAAATAAATCCTTAAGTCATAAGTTGCGGTATTTTGCGGACCTGAAACCGGACTCCTCTTGCTTCACAAAAATTATATTAATTCCAACCGGGATTCCTGCTTTAAGAATATATCACTTTCCATATTTTTGTGACAATTCTTATTTCTTCATTGCTCGTCCAGGTCTAAGCTACGGTCTCTTGAAGATGTGAAATCAGGCTCCTTTTGCTTCCAAAATTATCCTATAGACATAAAAAATCATCTTAGCATCAAATCCAAATTAAAATGCTACTAACAATGCTAATCAAGGACAAAATATTACAAACTAAGGATAAATGAAAGATAACATGCTATAAAATGTACATAAAATTAGCATGTATCAAATACCCCCCAACTTGACCTTTGCTCGTCCTCGAGTAAACCATTATAAAATAACTACTTATTAATACCACTTTCGTAGGTGACACGATTGAATTGAGCACATGCAACAAGCCGTTAAACCCCTAGGCAGCCCTAGTAGGACGAGTGTTGTCTCGTGAGGGCCTATAGTGAATGTACCCACAAAATCCATCTAGCTCATGTAAAAGATCGAATGTCAATACAACACACATACAAGTCCTCTCATGCCACATCAACTTAAGAATCAAAGTGAATAATGCAATGCCTTGGTGTCAAAGGTACAAGTACTCACATGGTCTACTCAAAGAAGATGCATAAGTTCTCAAAATTTCATGTCAAATGTAAGAATAAGTTGGTTATCATGCTAAGCCCACAAGAGTACATTTTTGAGTCAAAACTTGGGATCTCAAATGCAAAATACAAGTAATAACTCACCTTTCACTCACAAAAGAATATTCACTAAAGAACAAGGGTAAGTGTATCATTCTATTCCAACAAAATCATAAGCATGCTTGACATTTGGTATCAATCTAAATTTAACACAATATACACCACTAATGATAATCAAAAGGTCTTTATTCGGGTTGTAATGGGGCTAGGGACAAGGTATGTCAAGTAAAGCCAAAGAAGGTGAAATGTCAAAAGCTAGTACCCAACAACATAAATCATTCACTCCCCATCTGTCATCCCCACACTAGAATTCTTTTTCCAACAAATAACTTGATTAGTCGAACAAAGAAGGATCAAATAAACATAAGTATGCTCTCATATAAAAAATATTTTTTTTATTTCTTTTCTCTTTTTTTTTAAGAGAGCTAAATATAAACAAAAACAATGATCCATTGATATTATTACAAACTCCGACTAACAAGTAACAACCAAACCCAATATTTTCCCAAAAGTAATGATCATCAATAAACCCCCTTTTTTGCACACCTTATCACTCCCTTAAACATTATACTAGCCTTTGACAATTGGGTTCAAGTTAATGTAAGGCCAATACAAGAAAAAAGATATAAGCAATTAATGTGGTGTGTCACCGAAAGAATAGGATTAAGCTCAATGGGGTAACTAATTGATCATGTTTAAATGGTGTGGTAATATGGGAATTATGAGGTTATACCTAACTCCCTTTATCATCTTATCATCAAATAATGTCATGCATTTCAAGAAAGACCTCAAACAAGTGCTAGCAATGCAAACAACCTGTGGACCCTCAAGCAAACGAATATGAAATGCAAAAGATATGCATATAGGCTCAAAACTCACTTGGTGCGGCAAAGCATAATCAATCCCATGTAAAAGTCTCTCTAATGCACCTACTTGTACTCAAAGCATGCAAACCAAGTCATCTTGCACATATTCATGTCCTTTTAATTATTTACAACCTTCAAAAAGTCTACCAGTTTCAACTTGCTAGTGTATGTGTGTGCACAAGAACAAGCATCCCATTTCTCAATCAAAAGCGTCAATAACACAAAATTCCTATAGCATGCATGGGTGCATCAAGGCAAATTATAACAAGTGATCTTTTTACAAGGCCAGAATTCTTTTTGTGATTTTTAATTTTTGAATATTTTTTTTATAACATCACAATGAACACACACATGGTCACACCCACCCCCCAACTTATCATGTTTCTTCTCCACAAGAAACAACCACTAACCACATATAACCTAAATAAACAAACAATATATATATATATATATAAAACAACACAATTGACTAACATGCGAGGAAGAAAAGAAAGAACTCCCCTGAGTCATAGTCGAGGTGGTAGTGTGCAACAAAGAAATCATGATTCAGGCCCTTGAAATTAATTTCAAGCCTTTGAATTCTTCTGCAATGCCCCATCAATTTTTTACTTGCCACATGCTTCCATTTCCCTGCATAGTCCAAACACACACGACTATTATACAAATCTTAACACATAATTCAAACAACAAAATTCCTTGGGGTGCCTCCCAAATAGCGCTTGTTTATTGTCATTAGCTCGACTTATTTGCACAAACAATAATACTAGTGAGGAGAAAAAGCAAATAGATGCACATATCTACGAATTAGTAATAAAACCATAATGTGCAAATATACCTCTGATTCATTAAAATTTACGAAAACTTTCATGAATCTCACATGCTCAGGAGACTTGCAAAAGTAGCCAGAAAAGTCGTCAGAATAATCATCATAAATAGGACTCATAAACTCCTCCCAAATTGGATCCTTATACTCTAACGCAAGATTTTCAACTTCATCAATCTTAACTTCCTTCTCTTTTATAATTGGACACTCATCAATTTTAATCTCGTCTACCAATGTATTAAGCTCAGAATTTTCTAGATTTGGTAGAATTTCAATTGCATCCAAATTATCATTAATGCGCATGGGACAATTATCAACTACACAAGTAGACTCATCAGACACAACATTATCATCAATTGCTAAACAAGAATCATGGCATAGAGGAAAATTGACACAAGGGGGAGTTCGATAACAGCCGTCATGCCACACTGCTCGAACTTCCCAAATAAAATTATTTAGTTTAGCATTCTCCTCGTACCAAGCTATTGAATCACATGGAATATCATTATCACTAACAATTTCTAATGGTGGGTCCTCAAAGTGATTAAAAACTCCCATCGAAAGTAAATAAGGATCAGATTGAATTAAACTCGTATCAACATCATTGCACATATATGGATTAAGATCATCTTGATATTGATTTTCTAAGGCAAATGAAAAATCATTGCTAGGGGGGTATGGAGCATAAAATGAGTTCTCAGAATAGAACGAATTCACCTGATATGCATTACAATCCTCATAAGCATTGAATTGTGGGTAAGGATTGAAATCTTGATATCGTTCTTGACTGTTGTAGAAATTCTGAGCGTTGTTCCAACCAAAGTTGTACTCCATGTAGTCTCTCTCCTCAAAAGCTTGCTCTAGATTACTCACTTTTTATTATTTTTTATTTATTGATTTTTTTTTTCAACAAACAACAAAACCGTAAATAAAACAGAAAATAACAAAAACCAAATTATTATAAAATTAACAACTAGATTTTATTCTAAAACTTTTTATTTATTTTTTTTTACTTTTTTTTTACAGGAAATTTTAGAAAAAATGGACATGATATGTTTGTAAATATTACTAGCCAAAAACAAAATCCACAAACTCAAACTCTACGAAAACTCAGACAACAATTCGAACAAAAATGCAACAAGAAAACAAAATGCAGCAAATTCAAGTCGGACATTCAGCTAACTCAGAATCGGACTCAGTCTCGCGAGAACTCGAACAACATAACAAGGACACAAGACTCGGCAATCTCCTTACAAATCACAGTAATATCTCAACTCAATAACTAAAACTAGGCCACAAGACAACATGCAGCAGTAATACGAGGCTCCAACAAAATTAAACACAAAAGAGGACTCGCCAGAACAGAACTGAGTTGACTCAGCAAAGATTCGGCTAAACAAATACAGCAGAATGACACCAGACCATTAACTCGATATAGCTTAAACGGAACTCAGACTCTCAGCAGCTAACGAACTCGGCAACAATCCAAACAATAACACCAAGTCGAGACTCGGTCGATTACAACAGTCAGTAATTCGACATCAAACAGCGCAGCAAAACCAAACGAAAACTCTCAAAATTTGAACTCAGAAAACTCATCTTTGCAAAACACTCAGAACAGCAACTCGCAAATACAAACTCGGAAACATCTACTCAACGAACTCAGAACAAAACCAACGAACAATTACAAAAATCTGGAACTCATCTCAGCAAAATCGCAGCTAAACTCGAACAATATGACTCATAAAACTCAGCATAGAAGTCGCAGCAACGAAAATACTAAGAACAAATCAAAACAGTCGACTTATTCAACTAAAATCGAGTCAATTCGGACACAACGAACAGCAACAAATACACGCAAGCGAACATAAACTCGGCGTGAATGAACAGAAAACAGGGGAGAGGTTTTAGTGTGTACGAATTTGCGGAGGGAGAGGGAAACGGGGTGAGGTGGTTTGCAGTGGGTGAACGGGGGAGAGAGGTGACGGTGGGAATGTTTTGTTTGATGAAGGAGATGGCTGTGGTGTTGTGAAAAGGAGCAGGTGGGTTTGTTAAAAATAAACAGGAGAGAGGGAGAATAATTGCTTCGAATTAACACTGAAAATACGAACCGAAAATTAATAAAACTAATATTTCTATTTTTTTTTTGAACAAAATAAAATCTAAATTGTAAGAAATAATTAACCTAAACTTAATATTGATGCCTTCCCCGTCAGCGGCGCCAATTTGTTGATAGTATTTTTCAATGTATAAGTTCGTTCACAGGGAAGGACTATTAATTCAAGTTCAGGTCTTTTATTTCTCACAATTTAGAAGTATGGAAGAATATGTGGGTGTGTGATTATCTACTAATTAATCTAATAAACCAATAAAAATTATAAAATATGTATGAGATAAAACAATCCAAAAATTAGGGTTCTTCAATTGGTTATCGTGAATGTCTAATTTGTGCCTCTTGTTTTGCTAAAAACAATTCTTCTAATGTTTATAAAATCCTCTCCCAAGGTAAATTATAGTGCCTACAATCATCCCTTAATTGCCACTCCCATGATCAATCAAAGTATGGATATAGACTATAAATACCCAAGAATCAATGGTTTCATAACTCGCATATTAATCTCCCGATTCAATAATTGAATTATGTCTATTATATCATGTACTAGAATTGTAAATCCTCTCCCAATTCATTAAAATTCCTAGAGATACAATTAATGGTTCATGACTCCCTTAATCGTGTGAAACCCTCAATAATAGATTAGCAAAGCAAGATAATCACATGTAATCAAACAATCATATTTAACCAATGAATACTACCCGATCCTTGGATTAAAGAATTAGTTACCCATAATATATAAAGAACACAAACATATATATATAATCAAAACTATTTTTACAAGAGTATAGAGTTAAGAAATATACAACTTGAAGAAATCTGTAAGTCTGAATTGAATCCCTTCAACCCTTGCCCAAGCTCTCCTTCAAAGTATTTTCTTCTTCTCTACTTTTATTATCTACACCTAAACTAACTACTAAAATAAATTGAACATATGCAGTGAGAGTCTCCCTCGACTCATGATCAAGCTCATCTATTTGTACTACTCCTTAGCACACCATACATGAAAATTAAATGAAACCAACAAATCATTCCAACCAAAACAATTATTAGCCGAACGTTTCCAATTCCCGTTTTTTTAAACAACAGCCAACACCTGCTTTCACTTTGAACAAACCGGCCACCTTTTGTTGTTTGATATACTGGGTTCCGTAAAAATGCTTTTTAACCCGCACAGCTTGTAATCTTTAATTAATAAATAATTAATTAAATTTAGAAATTATAAAAATAAATATCTAATATTATTAGATATTTATAAATATAATTTTCTAAATAAATTAAATATTTATTAATATAAATAAATCCTTAAGTCATAAGTTGCGGTATTTTGCGGACCTGAAACCGGACTCCTCTTGCTTCACAAAAATTATATTAATTCCAATCGGGATTTCTGCTTTAAGAATATATCACTTTCCATATTTTTGTGACAATTCTTATTTCTTCATTGCTCGTCCAGGTCTAAGCTACGGTCTCTTGAAGATGTGAAATCAGGCTCCTTTTGCTTCCAAAATTATCCTATGAACATAAAAAATCATCTTAGCATCAAATCTAAATTAAAATGCCACTAACAATGCTAATCAAGGACAAAATATTACAAACTAAGGATAAATGAGAGATAACATGCTATAAAATGTACGTAAAATTAGCATGTATCAGATTTTAGCAGGAAAAGTTGGGTATATATCATTAAAGAAAAGGCGGAGGCTCTTGATAAATTCAAGGAGTTCAAAGCATTGGCAGAAAAGCAAAGTGGTCAATATTTGAAGGTACTCAGGTCAGACAGAGGAGGCGAGTATACTTCAAATCTGTTCAAAAGCTTCTGCCGAGCACATGGAATAAATCATCAGTTTACAACCGCATATACTCCACAACAGAATGGTGTTGCAGAGAGGAAGAATCGCACCATTCTGGACATGGCAAGGAGTATGGTGAAAGCAAAGCACATGCCAAGAACTTTCTGGGCTGAAGCCGTTTTATGTGCAGTTTATTTGCTGAATCGATGTCCAACAAAAAGTGTCAGGAACAAAACTCCAAATGAAGCATGGAGTGGTAGCAAACCATCAGTTGGACATCTCAGAATTTTTGGGTGCATTGCATATGCACATGTTCCTGACCAGAAAAGAAAGAAGTTGGATGACAAAGGCGAGAATTGCATCTTTACCGGATATGACAAAAGAAGCAAGGCTTACAGACTCTATAATCCCCTGACGAAGAACTTAATCATTTCTCGAGATGTTGAGTTCGATGAATCTGACTATTGGAGATGGAGCGAGGAAGAAAGAAAAGTTGCAGGTTTATTTTTTAATGATGATAATGATGATAATGATGGTGATGACACTAACATTGAAGATGGCGAGGATGATGATCCAACTCCTCCACAAAGTCCAAATCAACAAACTCCTGCCTCGACTCCATCGAGTTCAGGAAGCAGCAGTAGCAGCAATAGTTCAGGGGGAGCACCGAGAAAAATGCGGAGTCTGGAAGATATTTATGATGCAACAAGTCCGGTACAAACAACCTTTGATTATTCTCTATTCTGTTTAATGGCTTAATGTGATCCAGTAACATTTGAGGAAGCTTCTGAAGAAAGTAAATGGAACAAGGCCATGGATGAAGAAATTGGTGCAATCAAGAATAATGATACTTGGGAGCTTACAAGTCTTCCAGAAGGACACAAAGCAATTGGTGTCAAATGGGTCTACAAGACAAAGACCAATCAGGATGGCGAAGTGGAAAAATACAAGGCGAGGCTAATTGCTAAAGGCTATAAGCAAAGATACGGAATTGACTATGATGAGGTGTTTGCTCCAGTTGCACGAGTTGATACCATCAGACTACTTACAGCTATTGCAGCTCAGAATCAATGGAAGATTTATCAGATGGATGTGAAGTCAGCATTCCTGAATGGATATCTCGAAGAAGAGGTCTATATTGAGCAGCCTCCTGGATATGTTCAGAAAGGCAAGGAAGCTAAAGTCTACCGGCTAAAGAAAGCACTGTACGGGTTGAAACAAGCCCCGAGAGCATGGAACACAAGGGTTGATGAATACTTTCAAAAGAATAGTTTTGTGAAGAGTCCATACGAGCAAGCACTCTACACCAAAACAAATTCAGGGGGAGATATTATGATCGTGTGCTTATATGTGGATGACATGATCTTCACAGGCAACAACCCTGGTATGTTTGATGATTTTAAGAAAGTCATGACTAACGAATTTGAGATGACAGATATTGGTCAAATGTCGTACTTTCTTGGAGTCGAAGTCAAGCAAAACAAAGATGGGATTTTTATGTCTTAGAAAAAATATGCCGAGCAGATTTTAAGCAAGTTCAGAATGGAAGATTGCAAGCCAATAAGCACGCCCGCAGAAACGAGCATAAAGCTCAGAAATGATTCAACAAGGGAGTCAGTAAATCCGACATTGTTCAAAAGTTTGGTTGGAAGTCTGAGGTACCTAACTTTCACTCGTCCCGATATCATGTATGCATTTGGACTGGTTAGTAGGTACATGGAGAAGCCGAAGCAAGATCACTTCATGGCAGCCAAAAGAATTTTGAGGTACATAAAAGGTACACTTGATCATGGTCTATTTTACACGCATTCTCAAAATTCCAAATTAGTTGGCTACTCAGACAGTGATTATGGTGGTGATTTGGATGACGGGAAAAGCACTTCAGGATATGCTTTTCATATCGGTTCAGCGATATTTTCGTGGTCATCAAAGAAGCAACATACAGTTGCTCTCTCAACATGTGAGGCAGAATATATAGCAGCAGCAGCGTGCGCATGTCAAGCTATGTGGCTAGGCTACATTTTGGACGAGTTAAATCTTGCAAAGAAGGATCCGGTTAGAATTTATGTGGATAATAAATCTGCTATCTCACTTGCGAAAAATCCAGTGTCACACAGTTGAAGCAAGCACATCAACATAAAATATCATTTTATTCGAGAACATGTGAATGACAAAATTGTAGAACTGGTGCATTGCAAAACCGAAGACAACTTAGCAGATATTTTCACGAAGTCGTTGAAGCCGGATACGTTTCATAAGATGAAAGAAAAGCTTGGATTTGAGGGGGGTGTTAGAATTCAACCCTCCTAGAAGAGATGAATATTTGAATTCAAATAAATCAAGCTAGTCAATAGTCAAGTAGGTAGGCTAGCTTTGAATTCTACAATGCAAGGAAGTCCATACTGGTGATGTAAGGCATGCCATGAATGCATGAGATTAAGCCTATAAATAGGAACAACTCTCTTGTATTAGCTACACACAAAAACGAAGTAAAAACAGAAGTAAGAGAAACAAAGTAGTAGTTGAGAGAAAAGAAAGGAGCTGTAGCTCGTTTGAGAGAAAGAAGGCAGCAGCCTTGTGTTTATGTTTGTTAAAAGAAATCAAGTTGTAGCTTGTCATCTTATGTTGTAAAAGTTCTTTGTTTATTTTATTACATAATCTCTATTCTCTACTATACAGTTTATATATACTAGTGCTTTGGAATTCAAAGTTTCTGGTGTGTAATCCCATCACGTTTCCAACATTGTTTTGGTGCCCTTTCCCATAGGAAGTGTGGGCCCTTTTTGAATATCCATTTTTGATGGGGCAAAAAGAAGATATCTCTTTTAAAGGTGTGTTATTTTATGCTGCTACAGAACTTTTAGAAAGAGATCAGTTTGAGAAGTTTTTGATTATTGCATGGGGTATATGGGCTGAAAGGAATAATAAGACTCACGGACAGCAATTTAGATCACCCCAACTAATAAAAATATGGCCATCTTCATACTATGAGGAAATAAAGGATGCACGTGATAGAGGTGGCGGTTGACGCATAGAGAGGATCTTCCAGATGGAGAACAAATGGGGATAAATATTCAAGATATTGCACTTTTCGTGGATGCAGCAATCTGTATGAGTACACAGATGGTAGGATTGGGAGCAGTAATTGTGTCAGCTAATAAAAAGGTTCTGGCAGCCCTTTCAAAACCTCTAAGGGGATCATTATCAGTTTTTCACGCGGAAGCTTTGGCTATATTGGTTGGTTTACGTTGGACACAAGATGTTTGATTACCGATAAAGCATATATTTTCCGATTCTTTGTATCTAGTGCAAGCCTTAAATAGCACAAGTGCGTATCATAATGAACTGGGTATAATCTTTGCTGACATTAGAATGCTTTTGACAGATTTTCCAAGCGTATCAATCTCCCATGTCGGTCGTAATTTCAATGTTACGACTCATAATTTGTCCAGACATGCGATTAAATTAGAGGATGAACTCTCATGGGTGGAAGAAATCCTTCAAGATGCTGAAAACCATGGTTAGCCATATTTCCCAAATATAATAGTTCTCTGGGAGCTTTAATTTTAGAGTTATATGCATGTTTTGAAAAAAGGCTGTTTAAAAAAGCTGATGGAATGGCGTAACTGATGCAATATTCAAAACGATTAAGGTATAAATGCATAATAATAGTACTTGGGTAATTTAAGGTTAAAAATTTTAGGATAAAAGAGGAGAGTAGAAAGAGAATGATTGGTGAATGTAAGGTTGAGTTATTATGGGTGTATTTGGTAGTATGACTATATATAGGACCCGTTTGGGAAATCTTATTTTTCAGAAATAAGTTACTTATTCTGGAAAAAAGTTAGGAAATATGTACTTTTTTCTGAAATAAGTAACTTATTTTTGCAAGATAACGAATATTAAACTTCCTATACACATTTTTCTCTAAAAAGAATTATGTAAATACGAAATTTTTTCCGAAATAAGTAACTTATAAGTTATTTTTAAGAATTGCCAAACGGGCACATAATATTATAGTATCCTAAGGCTGAAGCAATGTAAGAGGAATATCATGAGTTTACTTGCTTTGTTTCATTATGCTTTGTTTATAGTCATATGTGATGTTATTTATTCTACGTGTTTCACATAATAAAAACTAGTAGGGATATTGAAATTGACATCTATAACCTTTATTAATAAGCGAAATCGTCTTTCAAAGGTACTTAAAGTTTGGTTCGCACTATATTTTGGTTTCACCTTTTTTTGGTTCGCACTATATTTTGGTTTCACCCCTAAAATCTTATTTTCCCTAGAATTCTATGTTGTTTTTTTTAAAAAAAATAGAATAATCCTATTATAATTATAATTCTTTTTGTAATTTTTATCCTATTATAATTATAATTCTTTTATTTGTAATTTTTTTAAAAGAATCATATTTCCCCTAAAATACTATGTTCCTTTAAAAAGAATTAAAAATAGAGTTCTTATGATAATTATAATTCTTTTGTTTATAATTTTTTTTACTAGAAAAATCAACGATAAAAAATCACCACAAATAGAGGGTAAAACACCAACGAATACGTAGCCAGATCGTATAACATTTGATAAAACACTAACGAATCTATAACCTTTACTAATAAATTTATGTTTAATGATATTTTCGTAACAAATTTGGTTCCACCCTAATTTCATCACAGATTCCTACTCCCATAAAATTCATATTATTTTCTAAAACAATTGTTTGGAATTTTGTTATAATTATAATTTTTTATTATAATATTACTGAATTGTACAAATAACGTATATATTAGAACCAGAACCATGTATGTTATGTTTTTTTGATTGTTTATAATATAATCTTAAAAAAATAAAAAATAAATCTATATATATAACGTGTATTAATAACAAAACTCCTTTTTAATGTACTATTTTATACCAAATTTGGTTCGTTCCATATTTTGGTTTCACCCAATGACTCCTTTTCTCTAGAATTCTATGTTATTTTATAAAATAAATAAATAAAATTCTATTACAATTATAAATTTTTTATTACAACTTAATAAAAAAAAAGACTACGAATACATATGTTAATCTACGGTGACATGTTTAGCTATAACAAACAAAATACATTTTTAATGGTACTTCGGTACCAAAAATTGGTTCCATCCCAAAGATTCCTATTTCTCCAAGGATTCTATATTATTTTTTATTAAAATAATAAATTGTTAATACTATTATAATTGTAATTTTTATTATAACTTTATTCAGTTCACAAATAACGTATTTATCATAATCATGTACATTTTAACATATATATCGGAATCATTTAGTTTTTTCTCGATTTTCTTAAATAAACTTAAATAAATAATATATTAAATGACCTTTATTAATAAGCAAATTCTTTGTAAATAACGTAATTTTTTATAGTAAATTAATGATCAATTTCATTAAATTTTCTCGGGCCCTTATCATCTAATATCTTATTAGTAAGTGAAATCATGTTTTAATGATACTTTTAGATTTATGTCTTCTAGAATTATTGGAATTATGATGTAATTACAATTCTTTTTTTATAAACTACTGAGTTGCATAAATATCGTATTTTTTTTTTTACTTTTATCATTTTTTAATATTTTTTAATGATAAATAAAATACTTCCTATAAAAATTTAATAAAAATGATCAATTTTAATAAATTATAACTCGTGCTTCGCATGGGTTATAATTTATTTAAAAAAATAAACGTTTGGTTCTATCACAAAATCAGCAATTTGATCTTTTTTTTGTTATATAACCAAAAAAAATTGGTATTTTTTTATAGAACAAAAAAATTAGAACTTTGATTCTATTATATAATAAAAAATTAGTGGTTTTCCACGATTGTAACGTAAGATGGTTCTCGATAGAACAATAGCCAGGTTATAGATTATATAATCCCCAACAAAATCAGATCAAAACAATTAAGGGTGATCTTGACACATAATTGGAAAGACAACCCATGTAAGAAAAATTTAAAAATAAATTATGAAACTATTTTTAAAATATATCTTAAAATGCGTGCCAGAAATTGAAAAAAAAGTGTTAAGAATCAAAAGGGACGGAGGGAATAGTATTCTAGGGAAAATATGATTCTATTAAAAAAAGATAAAATGACAGTTTGTACCCTTAGGAATCTGTGATGAAATAAGGGGGAAACCAAATTTGTTACGAAAATATTATTAAACAGAAATTTATTAATAAAGATTATAGATTCGTTAGTGTTTTATCAAATGTTATACGATCTGGCTACGTATTCGTTGGTGTTTTACCCTCTATTTTTTGGTGATTTTTGATCCGTTTTAATGATACTTACTTCTAGATTTGTGTCTCCTAGAAATATTGGAATTTTGATGTAATTATAATTCTTTTTTTTTATAAACTACTGAGTTCCATAAATATCATAATTTTCTTTTGTACTTTTATCATTTTTATAGTATTTTTTAATGATAAATAAAATATTTCCTATTAAATTTAATAAAAAATGATCAATTTTAATAAATTATTTCGACCCGTGCTTCGCACGGGCTATTATCTAGTATAAAGTAATTGTCGTAATTAAGAAAGTTGAGGCTTTAGGTCCGTGTGTTAGTAGGTTGAAGAATGCCTGGTAGAAATCATGTTTAACAAAAAGTAATCTGTAGGACAAACTGGTAGGACTAATGCAGAGTTAAGCTATCGATTCCACTTTCTAGGGCGTCTCAGGTGTGGGTTTATGTTTATAATGATGGTGTTGGGTTTAATTAACTTTGAGGAAGTATTTTTGTGTCTGAGGTAAAATTACTTGGCATCAGAATTAAATATTTAGGTCCAATGCTTGCAGGACCTGACTCAAATAGTTTCTCA
Organism: Kitagawia praeruptora; assembly: GCA_037693485.1. Lineage (NCBI taxonomy): Eukaryota > Viridiplantae > Streptophyta > Magnoliopsida > Apiales > Apiaceae > Kitagawia > Kitagawia praeruptora. The sequence continues at coordinate 135,668,022 of CM075347.1, forward strand.
AACTAATACGGGCCTGGTTTGCTGGAAGTCACTTTTTTGAGGATCGAATTCGTTAATCAGATTAGGGTAAATTACATAGTGGTGACTATATTTTACATCAATTTTCAAAATAGTGACCAAATTTTCAGATTCTCAAAAGAGTGATCAACTTTTCTTTCCGCTTTTCAAAAGAGTGGATGCCGTCAACATTCGTTAAATTTTCACCGTTAACTAATATATTTAAAGAATAAATTACAGAATGGTGGCCATACTTTACAATGATTTTCAAAATAGTTGTTATTTTATGATTTTCACCGTTAACTATTTTGAAAATCATTGTAAAGTTTGGCCACCATTCTGAAATTTACTATTTAAATATATTAGTCAACGGTGAAAATTTAACGGAAGTTGACGGCAACCACTCTTTTGAAAGGCGGAAAGAAAACTTGGCCACTCGTTTGCGAATCTGAAAATTTGGCCCTTATTTTGAAAATTGGTGTAAAATACAGCCACCACTATGTAATTTACTCATCAGATTATTTTAGGCGGAGAAAAAGGGTCTTAAGTAAGGTGGTCCTATAAGCTGAGGTTAAACAGAATCCTCATAATGTTGACGACCTTTATGGATAAGCTTTTGAAAGTCATGGTCTGAGATTAATGAATGATTGAGTTCCGTTCCAGTTTTGCCTTGTTAGATGATATACCCTGCTACTTCCTCGCTGAGAACTTATTTGTCATGAATAATAAGTTGTTAATTACTATCACTATTCTAAAAAAACAAGAACATATCTCTTGTTTTTAAGTATTTGATAGTGGCGGGTAAGGTTTTTCTATAATTGCTATTACATTTACCAATAATAATTCTATACTAATTTTGCCGTGCCCTGTGGCCACTGCCATTTCCTTCCTTCTCTGTACTACCTATTTTACAATTGTTTGGTTTGATTTTAATATCCATGTCAACAATTTCTGCATTTTTTTTCTTTTCTTGTAATTATTGTTAATTAGATTCATTCTTAAATCTATTATTGATCTGATCAGGTTGGATTTGTTGGTGGGAGTTGTGTGTTACATGGACATACAATTAGGTTGATATATCCAAAATAGGGATTTTTGTACAAGTAAAAACGGAAAAATGGTATGATTAGTGGTTGAGGAACTCATCTTTTTTGGGTGTTATTATAACGAGTTAAATGCATTTCGTGTACCTCAACTATGCACATTATGCAATTTGTGTACTTAAACTATCAATTGTGCACTTTGTGTACCTAAACTTTATAAAACCAATCAATTTGTGTACGTAACCTTTAAATGTGCACTTTGTGTACCTGAATTTTATAAGAACATTCAATTTGTGTGCCTGAACTTTATATACATGTGCAAAATTTAATATTTTATATTAAAATTTAGAAAAAATTAATTAAAAATTAAAAGTAAAATATTAATATATTATATATTATATATAAGTAAGAAAAAAAATAAGAGACGAATAATATATTGGTTTTTTTAACGGCGAATAATTTTGTTTTATATTTAATTTTTTACAATAAATTTGCAACATTCATTATTGTAGATTTTTGGAGAATCATAGTAAATTTTATTTTATATTTACGCCAATTTTATAAAGTTTAAATTTTATGCAATAAAGAATGTTTCAAATCAAACAAAAATTATTACTTTATATATATATATATATATATAAAATTAATCTATTTTTATATTTTAATATAAAATATAAAATTTTGCACATGCATATAAAGTTCGGGTACACAAATTGAATATTCTTATAAAATTCAGGTACACAAAGTGCACACTCAAAGGTTAGGTACACAAATTGATTGGTTTTATAAAGTTCAGGTACACAAAATGCATAATTGATAGTTTAGGTACACAAATTGCATAATGTGCATAGTTGAAGTACTCTATTATAACGCACATGTGAAGTTAATATAAGTTTGATTTATGGCATTAGTTGTTTTATGGCTGCTTCTAAGTTTTATTTTGAGTAGTCTGTTTGGTAAAGGTTGCTGTGGGGATGATACTGAAAGGTTTTTACATAGGATCTCTATGTATGTGTTAGGCACCGGCCTTTTCTTTTCAAACTTCCACCAACCCCCCACCCACCTTTTCCTCACCAACCCCCCCATTTCATCCTATAAATACCCCTCTCCTCATTCATAATATTTACACCAAAAATTCTCTCTTCTCTCTCTATATAGCTGCTAGATAGTCCGTCTAGTAGGAGAGCCGGTTTAGCCCGCTTTCAGGAAGTGTCGGGATAGAAGGTCCTCGTGCCTAAACTATTCCTTAGGGTACTTGGGTCTGACTGCAGCCATCGGAGGTGGTCCCGCTGCAGGGGGTCTTTCTATCAGGTTGTGTGGCACTGTCCGGGTTAGGAGAGGGAGAGAAGGAAAGGTTGTCGGGAAACAGTGATAGGGGGAGGTTTTGAGATAAACACTTCAGTGAGTTGGGGATATACATAATAGGTATTGTAGGGCTGAATTTTTGTATGAAATTCAAGGGGCCGGATACCCGGATATTGTAATCTCTTTTATCTAGTGTGAAGTTGTTACTCTTGTGGATGTAGGCTGGGCCGAACCACGTTAAATCTCTTGTCTCTTTTACTGTATTATTGGTTTGTTGCTTCATTACTATCACGTATATTTGTAGGATTTAAGCGCACATATTTACCAAATCGCTTCCGCATTCGCAGGGAATCGGGCAGATTCCTAACAGTTGGTATCAGAGCTAGTTGTGTCTAAATTATTGGTGCCGAAGGAAAGTCGTTAAGAAAAGTGGTTGTCTAATTTGGCGCCGTTTTGACGGAAGTGCTCCCATTGTTTCTTACACTTACCTGGCCAATTGATTTAGTTGTTTGGATTGGTTTGTGTTTGCAAACGGAGATCATGGCAAGTATTGGAGGATTCAAGGTGACTCCATATGATGGTAAAAGAAGTTTTACTCTTTGGTAGAGAAGGGTAAAGGATATCCTAACCCAACAGAAGCTAGCAAGGGCTTTAAAGGGGAAGGAGGGAAAACCAACAAAGATGAGCGATGTAAAATTGGAGGAAGAAGATAAGGCCCTTATTCTTCTTACTTCGCTTCCGGAGTCATTCGATCATTTGGTCACAACCATTTTGAACGAAAAGGACACGTTAAAAATGGAGGAGGTTCAGTCAGCACTTTTGTCAAATGCTGGAAGGAAGAACCAGGATGGTGACAAGGACGGAATGACAGTTTTGGCTTTGCGTAGTCAAAATAATAAAGGAAGTGGTGCTGTGAGAGGATCTACCAATAGCAGGGGTAAATCCAGATACAGTGAAAAGGGCATGCAGTGCTTTGGTTGCAAGGAGTGGGGTCATATTAGGCCGAATTGTCCGCTTAATAAGAAGGATCCAGATGCATCATTGGCTGTGGTTACTCTCGATTGTGAAGATGTTTGCACCGTCTTCAATCGAGGCACTAGTTCTCCAGGAGAATGGATATTAGACTCAGGGTCATCTTACCATCTATGTTCCGAGAGGGGGCATTTTGACAAATTCCAGGATACAAAGAATGACACAGTTTCTTTGGCTGATGGATCTACTTGTGAGATCAAGGGGATTGGAATTGTGAAAATCAAAATGTTCGATGGAATAGTTCGCAGCTTGAACGGGGTAAGATATGTGCCTAAGCTGAGGAAGAATCTAATATCTATCGGTCGGTTAGCTTCAGATGGCTACAGATGCTCTGTAGTAGGGGGAGCTATGAATATCAAAAGAGGTCGTGTGGTTCGGATGAAGGGAGAGCTACGTGGGGGAATATATCGTCTGATTAGTACGTGGCCAGAACGTACTGGAACTTCGAAAATCTGGTTATCTCGTGCACGAGGGAAGATTGACTTGAAGGATACTGCTGCGGTTGTATTGCCTTCCAGTCTAGACGATGGTGCAAAGACTGCTGGGATGGATGCTTGGTCGAAGGGCTTCCACGACATCAACGAGTAGTTGGTGTGTTGCAGCTGCATATGGGCATCGATCAACATGAATCAAGTGAGCAGTGAACCATGCAACAGATTGATTTGTTTGATATGCAGTTGGGAAGTAAATGAAAGATCGATGGTCACACTTGTTTGTGTGATGGTCACACTTGTGTCTGTGATGGACTACATATGGGATTGGCCGACGTGAATCAAGTGAGTATGTGTGTATACAACAGATTGCTTCACACGTATGTAGTTGGACAAATAGAGGTCAATGGTACACTTGTGCGTATAGCAAGTGGGCATTCGAGAATGAATGTGCAAACTAGGGTATAGTTTGGAGTCTTGGACTCGGGGGGAGTTTTGTCGTAGGGAATGATACGGATCGAGGAAAAGTTGGAGTTGTGCCAACAAGGCGCAGGTATGGAATGCAAGTGATTAACTATGAGTTTGAAAAGAGGGGGAGATTGTTAGGCACCTGCCTTTTCTTTTCAAACTTCCACCAACCCCCCACCCACCTTTTCCTCACCAACCCCCCCCATTTCATCCTATAAATACCCCTCTCCTCATTCATAATATTTACACCAAAAATTCTCTCTTCTCTCTCTATATAGCTGCTAGATAGTCCGTCTAGTAGGAGAGCCGGTTTAGCCCGCTTTCAGGAAGTGTCGGGATAGAAGGTCCTCGTGCCTAAACTATTCCTTAGGGTACTTGGGTCTGATTGCAGCCATCGGAGGTGGTCCCGCTGCAGGGGGTCTTTCTATCAGGTTGTGTGGCACTGTCCGGGTTAGGAGAGGGAGAGAAGAAAAGGTTGTCGGGAAACAGTGATAGGGGGAGGTTTTGAGATAAACACTTCAGTGAGTTGGGGATATACATAATAGGTATTGTAGGGCTGAATTTTTGTATGAAATTCAAGGGGCCGGATACCCGGATACTGTAATCTCTTTTATCTAGTGTGAAGTTGTTACTCTTGTGGATGTAGGCTGGGCCGAACCACGTTAAATCTCTTGTCTCTTTTACTGTATTGTTGGTTTGTTGCTTCATTACTATCACGTATATTTGTGGGATCTAAGCGCACATATTTACCAAATCGCTTCCGCATTCGCAGGGAATCGGGCAGATTCCTAACAGTATGAATGTTTTGATTCGTGTTTTATTTCCAAAACACGCCTTGAGAAGTGACAATATAGTGCACTAGCTGGGACACCAGTGGTTAACGAAGGTGACAGAAACAAGCTCACATCTGATTATTCTCCTAAAATTAAGAGTAAATATAATGTTTATGATTTACGTTGGTATGCTAAACCATTTTTAATGTAAATCTTGTGCGAAGGTGCAAGACTTATGAATCTACAAGTTGAAAAATTAATTACTCATAATTTGTGTTAGTGAACTATATAAGCTGGGAGATGTCAAATGATGTATCCATATTTTAATTCTTGTTAAGTAGGAGTATGCCAAGAGAATTAATTGAATTAGCTCATCTGCACAAGATTAATAAATATGAGTTGTATAAAAATATGCAATTAAAGAAGAATCTAACCAAAGGGATTCACTTTGATCTAGATTTCTTACACTTGTTGCCAAACTATATGTTTGTTCATATAGTCAGTGTTGTAGAATTCGGTAATCGGACAAGATCGGTTACACGACTTTGGAAGGATTAATCGTCGAATAGGGAATTAATCGGAAGGATTAATCGGAGGACAAATCGGGAGTATTTTAATATTAATAATTAATAAATATAATTATATATACATCAAAATATAAATGAAAATCAGAATGAGAAAATAGGAATCTATTCAGATAGAATCATCACTAGCACATAATAGCATTAACAACCACCGCACAAAACCATTCGGACACACATACCATAATTTGCAGAACATATACACATTATACTTCCTACACGCACACACACTCACACAAATTGACACCCACGCAACACCCCCGACACACACACAAGCTACCCGATACATATACACAGCGAACCAATCTCAACCATAACATCATAGAGAAAGGAGAAAACTAGTAATACAATCGGGCATCAAGCCCACACAACCACCTCAAGTAAACACACACGCGGACTGTATATACAACCACACACCCAATACCGACACACTCACACACGCTCGTCACACACGCACCACGGTATACATACATACATACACAAATCACAATCCACAGTCCGCGTGATAGAAGCGAGTAGTGATAGTAAGAGGCTGATATTAAACTCTTTTTTTATATCTGGAGTCTAACTGACCCGATTTGCCCCGCTTGACCCGCGTTTTGATCCGATTTTGCTGAAACCGTTTAATCCAACAATTCATGTAAACCAGTTCGGCAGTAACCATCCCAACGATTTCTCGACCGCTATCTCGGCTGAACGGCCGAGTTTTACAACACTGCATATAGTAGGTTTATAAAATATTTGTTAAATAAATTTTGGGGACTAATTCTTCTTTTGTCATATCTTTTCTTTTCGTAGGGACGCGTGGAATTGGGTTAGAGTACAACAAATGTGGTGCATTAAGATCTTTATTACCTGGTGCATTCAAATAAGTATTTTCTTTATTAATGGTTGCTCTCTGAGTGTTCTCTTTTCGGACATTAAAGTTTTATTGTCTAAATTTCAAGGGACATCTCTGCATGTATTTCGGTTAGATGATAAGTTTTACTAAATGAAAGAAATCCCTTTACGGTATTGTAATTCGGTACAATTCATCATACGAGAATGTATTTCTCTGACAAAAAAAAATAAAAAATAAATAAATAATAATTGACAGCGTGCCTAGTGCAATGGTTAGCTGAAAAACACATGAAGTGGGAAAGACACAACCCGGGTGAGTTTGAAAAATACAACCCAAAGAAAACAAATTTATGATTACAAATTGGGTTTTTTTTAATTAAATAACAATACGAATTTTCTAGTGTGTGCCCAAGGGCACATGCTAATAATTTGTGCTAACTTAATAGTCAAATTTTGATTGGTGGAGATTTCATTAATAATGACGGCCCCCTACATTCACATAAATATTCACCCATCAAAATTTGACAACTCATCAAGCATGTACTCTTGGACATACACTAGACAAACCCACAATAATATTATATAAATAAATTAAATTATACTCCCTCTGTCCCATTAGATTCTTTACATTGTTTTAAGATTGTCTAACACGCATTTTAATGTGCATATAAAGTATATTTCCATAATTTATTTTTACAATTTTCTTTTTATGTATAAAAATAGAACAATCCTATTTTTATACAAAAAAAGAAAATTTTAAAAATAAGTTATGGAACTATCCTTAAAATATACTTTAAAATGCGTTCCAGACACTCTCCAAACAACGTAAACAAATGACCGGGACGGAGGGAGTATGTATTGTAATGTGAATCTTCGTTGGAGTTTTGTATGGTTTCGAGAGCAAAGCCGTTAAATATAAAATGGTAACGTGAGATCATATAAACAACCTTTTGAATATAGTAACATCTTCCATAGACTAGGAACTTTATAGTCAACATGTGGAATTCACACGTGCTCTATCATGTAGAAATATCTCGATTTTATCAAATTTTGTCATAGATATGTAAACTAGTATTATGCCCGCCATGCTGGGCCTTAATATTTCATGAGATGAAATTATAACATGCTAAGTACTTGATTGATTTAAGTTGTTAATATTGACTGATCACAAAAGTTCATTACACGCTTATAAAAGTTCTTAAAATAAATTGTAACATGGAATCATGTGAATTGAAAATTTTCCATTTGATAGTTATTGGTTGTCTTTTTATGTTGGTGGTTGGTCATGGTGACTGGAAGTTTAGTTCTGACAATCCTTGAAGATGATATGTTAATGTAATAGCCTGTTTTGAGTATAGAAATTGTTTAGTTCATGATACAAAAATGAAGTATGAAATTTTGTATTGACCATGAAAGAGTAATACCTGGGAAGATGAAGCGTGCACAGTATTCATACTTTGATCGGTTTGTTCTTCAGGTTTGACAAAGCATTGCATATGTTTGTTGCCCAGTAAACCTGATAGTGATCAACAACGTTGATTTGCTTAATTTGGAGTACCACTGTGTAATCTTTGTCTCCAATGTCTTTTAAAGCTTGTGGGAAAGTCTTTGTTGTTTTCACCTGTTAATTGTAATAGGTCAGTTATGTTTAAATCTTGAATTTGCAGGAGAATGTAGAGTTCTTGTTGTGAACCTCGTCATATAGGTCCCGAACTCTTTTTCTAATAAGCATACGAACTTCTCTGTCTCCAAGTATTATGTCAATGACACCAGCTGAATCTGAACCAACAACAGTGATCTTGTACCTAGTTTGACAGTTTATGTTAAATTTCCCATAAGATGTAAAATATAGACATTGAAAAATTATGCTTGGTTTCATACCTTTTATCATGCTTGGTCTAAATTTTGTGAATAAATAAATAAGAAAAGTATTCCAAAAATTAAATTATTCTCTACATTCCATTTGTATTGGGCATCCATCAAAAAGGACCTTTTATTCAATTATATGTAATAAATTTAATTTAGCAAATAATTGTATTATTTTTCATAAAAGTTAACATAATTAACACAACATTTACCTTATTAATTAAAATTTGAAAATTTTTTGGGACAAAGAAAATAGGAAATATTGGACAATCTAGTTAGGTCAAATGAAATATGTTGTATATTCTTATTTATTCCCAATAATTGTAATCAAATATTAAATTATATCAAAAAATTTGGACAAACACGTGTTAAAAATGGCTATTTCTTCCTTTCTTACTTCATTTTATACTTGTCAGCAATCCATTGATTCCTTCTCTTTAACTGTTGCCTTTTTTAGTTGACCTTTTGTGTATTGAATGAATTTGCAACAGCTATGTATATGGTCAAAATGATAGTAAATGTGAATCTATGTATAGTAAATGGAAACCACCCAATCTGGATCATCTATGCAATTATGGTCAAAATGATTTCAACTATTAACAGAATGTTACCTTCATTATCTCGAATCTGAAATCGATAAGAATAGTAAGTATTCATTGAGATCATGTCACTATCCTCTAAGTTGTCTAGATCAGCACTCTGCTTTGGAATCTTATCATGGTAACCATATATCTTCCCCAGAAGGAAACAAATGAGGATACTGCAAGGCCATTAATTTCGGATGGATGTAAGAAACACGTTGGAAAACACCTGGCGTAGGTTCAATAATTATGTCCCGAGCAGGAGTGGTACTGTTGGAAGTACTACCAACCATAACACCAGCAACTTCATCAGATGGTGATATATGATTCTCTCGTCCACTATCTGATCTTGAAATCTTCAACTCCACTTTCAAATATACTAAATCGTCGTTTTCAAATCGATCACGTGCCATTCTGAATTGGCCAACTAATTCAACCTATAAATATGGTCCCCTCCCTTTATTTATCGAATGATCAATATTGCCACCGGTAGACGTAAAAGAGAACATTGCATTATATAACCTTATATTCCTTTGAAACGCAGCACCTTTCACTTCATCATTGTACAGTGACATGAGATAAGTGGGGGTCGGAGGAATTGGTGCCAACTTCACATCACCTTTCTTGCAACAAATGGAGAAGACAGGAGTTCCTCGAGTAACATATTTATTGACGCGTTCCTCCTTCCACATTCGAGCATTGCGGTGTGTACATTGAACAGACGGAGGGAAGCATACTCTTCAGGAATAATTTGTTGAGCACGTCTTGGAATCTTCGAGTGTAAATTTGAGGTCATATTCACTTCCTCATCTGAAAATTGAAATGGTTACACACAATATTAATTTAATAAATAGCAAAATGAGGACTTGAAGCATTAAGCAAACATACCATCTGAATCTGTATCAACATAACCCAAAAATGATTCCGTGGAACAATACTCTTCTGCAATATTAAAATAACCTTAAATACATCTTTATATGAAATAATTTCCTTCCAAATAATGCAAAATAGGTGATGGTAAGTATTCACTAACCATCAGAATCAAAAAGACGATCATCAGAAAACGTTAGACCATCAACAATCGATTCATCTGTAAAAACACATTCAAGTATAAGTATAACATGTTAGGATCAATAAACGATTATAGAATTTGGAAGACAAACCTAATTCGTAATCATATAAGTCACTTTTATCTTCATCACGGAAGTCTTGTTGGAATAAATTGCGAGTGCTGTCCTTAAACACTTGTGGTGCCTTCAATTTATCTTTTCCCTTGTATAAATTCTCTGTTGCTCGGTTCATTGTATTTGTTATATTAGACAATGGAGCCCTAAACAAATCACCATCTTTATTCGTTGCATTGCTGATCTTCTTTTTCTTTGTACCTTGTGTAAAATGTAATGGTGCTTAATGAATCACATTAGTTGTATACATCATTATGTAGTACATAAGCAAGTTTGATTAAAAAAATTCAATATACATAATCGTTAAAGCGACACAATTTACCTTTGCCCTTGTATAAATTCTCTGTTGTTCGGTTCATTGTATTTGTTATATTAGACAGTGGAGACCTAAACAAATCACCATCTTCATTCGTTGCATTGCTCATCTTCTTTTTCTTTGTACCTTGTAAAAAATATAATTGTGATTATAATGAATAACATTAGTTGTATACATCATTATGTAATACATAAGCAAGTTTCATTAAAACACTTCAATATACATATCTGTCTATATTACATGATGTTTGTACTGGTTCACAGGTTGAACCTGTTGATATTGGTACAGATGCCTTCACAACATTCTCTTCGTTCAATTTGTAGTTCCTTTTTCTGGCCTTGCTCGTAGATTGATAACATGCAGGCGAAATTATGATGCCTTGTCAACAAATAACAATACTTGTTTGAATGCCATGACTACGTAAAAGTTTATTTAGCAAACATACGGACCATTCATCATATTTTTGGATGTGAACAAATACCATGACTTTTTTGAATCATTTTCCTGTAAAAAACATAAACAATATAAAAGAAAATTTAAACACAAATCAGAGTGAGATTGTGGTTTATGGTTTATGAATTACTTAATTACTCACCTCGTTCATCCAACTTTCTACTTTAGATGAAAATAGCTTAGATGAGAGAGATTAGATGAGATTCAAATTTGAATCTGAAATAAACATAATAAAGTAGAAATAGTATAGTTGAGGTCTGATTTGGTGAAAGAGGAGGCCGGGAGGACAGCTTCCGCGAGAAGCTTAATCTTCTTTCTAATTACTCTTCCGGCCTTTAGACAACAACACACGTGTCGTCAAACAAAAAATTAGTACAAAAGATTTGGGGCAAAATGAAGGCAATGGTATTTTTGAAATTATCGGCAACATGAAGGGCAAAAAACTAGAATTGAAAATTACTTTACAAAAGACCCACAGAAACTATTATATATATGAAAAATGCTAGAGGTACCAAATTGGGGTACCAAAAATTATTACCAAATGACATGGCATTGATTTGATTAGCTATAATTATAATGGGCCCGCCAGGACCAACCAATTAAAACATTTCAAAATGACAAGTATTTAGTACAATGTCATTTTGTAACAAAATTTGGTACCTAATTTGGTACCTCTATACATAGATAGGCCGGTGGTGGGTCCACATTTTCTTTCATTTTCATTCATCAGATCAGGCTCATGCACCTATAGTCTCTGTTCTAAAAATCGGTGATTAATCACGATTAATCACCGATTAATCCCTATTCCATGGGTTACCAAACTGATTAATAATCTGATTATTCGATTAATCATTCCGATTAATCTCCAAATCCCCGATTAATCCCTGGACAGTGCCTCTACCGATTAAGTCCGATTCCCATTTTTTACAACACTGCCTACAGTGTTATATGTGTCTTTATATATACTTCTAGAAATGGGAAGGATTTTACCGCCCATGTAATTCAGTAAGAAATAGGTTGGAAAACACCTGTGGCGTAGGTAGGGCTGTAAATGAGTCGATACACTCACGAACAGTTCGGCATTCGGCTCGAAAAAAGTTCGACTCGAGTTCGATTCGATTTGTTAACGAGTTCAACATGATCACAATTTTGAGGTTCGTCTCGTAAATGAGCCGAACTTGAGCACAACATAGTTCGGCTCAATAGTTCGCGAACAAGTTCGATTATATAGTTCGTGAACAAGTTCGTTAACGTAGTTTGTGAACAAACTCGTTAAATATATATGGTCGATGAATGAGTTCTTGTACAAACTCGATATATATTCTCATAAACATATTTAATTAAGTTTTACAGGAGTCCTTGAATTTACGATAATTAGTAAATAATTTAGTGTTTATGAAATAATATATTAGTTTATTTTGTCTATTCATTATCTTCTTTTGTTAAATATATACATTATTTTTATTATAAATAATTAAATTAGACATATGTTACATTTTAATTATAACATTAGTTGGTTATTTATTAACTAAATTTAATCGAATCGTGGATAATTGTAGACTAAAAGAATGTCTTTAATTTTTGAGGTTTTATCTTTTTTTATTTTTAATGCATTAAAATTCTAGATTTAAATGAGATATTTGTGAACACGAGATCATGGACAATATTCATGAGATGTTCACGAGCTAGTATTCATGAGAAGTTCGTGACCAATAGCTCGTGAGACATGTTCGTGAATTGTTCGCGAACATGTTCGTGAATAACATTTTTCTTAACGAGTCGATGCACAAACAAAAAAATTGGTTCGATAAATGTTCGAGCTCGAGTTCGAGTTCGAAATATTTATAACGAGCTAATACATGAACAATCAAGAGTTCGGCTCGGTTCGGCTCATTTACAGCCCTAGGCGTAGGTGTTTACGACTTGTATGCAACTGAAAGGATAATACAAATGAACCTACTTTTTTTTCTTTTTTTTTGCTAAATTTATAATATATTAAAAGAAAAGGATACAGGGATTACCCTTGCTCTAAGCTAAGCAAAGAGAGAAACTATCTATTAGCAATCTACATAAAGAAGATTGGAGATAGAAAGAACAAAAAGAATACAATCCACAACAAGATTCAGATAAGAATCCATCTATATAACTCTAGGTTGGCGTGCTTGTTGAACTATTCCATGTTTTTGAGTTTTGCCTTGATATCCACCATGATGCTCTGAATCAGCTTATTCGGGCCAAAGGCCCCTTTATCATGCACTCTAGCATTTCTTTCTCGCCATAGATGGTACGAGAATGTCTGAACTGTGAGGAGAGCAACGTTCCTATGTATGAGATTAGAGATATTTCCCAGGGAAAGAACAACCTCCACCCAGTTCGTCCCATCATAAGCAAACTGAATAAGGCCAGCTAGCTTAGTTAAGATGAAGCTGCTGTAAGGACAGGTAAGGAACAAATGAGAGTCTGTTTCAATTCCCCCCACACACAGATGACATAACTGCAACACATCAAGGCCAAACGAAGCTAGCCTGTGAAAAGTTGGAAGGCGGCCATGACATAAGATCCATTCGAGATGAGCATACCTTAGGATGTGAAACCTATGCCAGACAAGCTTGCACCATGCAACTTGAGGTGAAGAAGATCGAATAGAGTTCCATATCTTTCTAGGCTTGACCTTGTGTAGAGGCAAACCATCCCAAAGGATTACATCTGTAGTACTTAGATCAAAATTCGGATAGTCGAAGTTTTGAAACCAATGCAGCAAACCCGGATGAATGTGATGTATTCTATTTGATGGACGAGGAATAAGCCAAGAACCTGTAGAGATAAGAGAATTCACATTAGCCTCATTTGAGATACCAGATTGATGGATAATACGATCATGATTTTTACTAGCCAGACAAATATCGTGCCACCAGGGGTCAAACCAAACTGAAGTCCCAAGCCCATTTCCAATTTTGAAAGAAATAAACTGACGTGCCAAGGAACGTAGCCTTAGGACATTTCTGAATATCCAAGAACAATCGTTGGGCATTTTCATGACCCAGAAATGCTGTTTCTTTAGCACAGTTTTATTAACCCATTGAGGCCATAAGGCCTTGCTATTGCACACAACCTTGCATAGATGAGCCATTATCTGAGCTTGGTTCCACTCTTTCGTGTGTTTGAAGCCTAGGCCCCCCTCTGCATACAGTAAACATATGGTGTTCCAACTGATTTTTGCACCTCCTTTTGCATTAACATCCCCTTTCCACATAAATCTGCTGAATATTGATTTAAGCCTACAATGCACCGAAGCAGGAAGAACGAAATGGTTCGTCCAATACGCTTGAACAGCGTATAAAACTGACTTAATAAGTTGCACTCTTCCAGCCAGGGATAAAAGCGCAGACGTCCAACAAGCAATCCTTGCAGTTATTCTATCCAGCAGAGGCATACAATCTGTATGACGCAACATCGTTGAGATAAGGGGCACCCCTAAAAAACGAACCGGTAACTGTCCATGAGCAATACCATATGTAGTGTCAAACCAGTTAGTAAATTCTTCCGTGCAGTTCCCGAAGAAGGCAGAACTTTTATCAATGCTTGGACGAAGCCCAATAACATTTGAGAATTGTGAAACACAGTCCATAAGGTGCGTGAGAGAAGCAACATCTCCATTAGAAAACAGCAGCACATCGTCAGCATAGAAAAGATGTGTAAGTTTCATATCTTTACATTTCCAGTGAAATTTAAAATTTTCCGGAGTCTGAGCAAGCATATTAGACAAAACATTCATAGCAACTGCAAAGAGATAAGGAGAGATAGGGTCCCCTTGACGGAGCCCCTTTTTTCCTTCAAAAAAACCGCACAAGGAGCCATTAACCTTAACTGAATATGAGGGCGTAGAAATGCATAAGTAAATCCACCTCAAAAACTTTGCAGGGAAGTTTAATTTCCGAAGGGCACCCATGATAAAATCCCACTGAATTGAATCAAAGGCTTTGTGGAGGTCAAGTTTCAAAGCACACTTAGATATACCCGAGTCACGGTGATAGCCTCGAAATAATTCTTGCGCCATGAGAATATTGTCAGAAATATTCCGACCCGGAATAAAAGCTGACTGAGAGATGTCAATGATATTAGGCATAACCAGTTTGAGACGAGATGCAATGATCTTAGCAATACACTTATAAGGAATGGAGCATAAAGAAATAGGGCGAAACTCACACATGTTGGAAGGGGTGGGAACCTTTGGAATGAGAGCAATGGTTGTTGCATTTATAGATTTGTGTAAGTAATCATTTGTGAAAAAGCTTTTAACAGCTTCACAGAAAGTGCTTCCCACAATATTCCAAGAAGCCAAGTAAAACTCCACTGTGAAACCATCCGGGCCCGGTGCCTTGTTTTTCTTCATTGCCTTAAGAGTCGCCAAGATTAGGTCATCATTGACAGGAGCTTCAAGAGCAATAGACTGAGCAGCAGTAACTTGATTGCAATCAAGGCGATCAAAATCACAAGGTTCCAAGTCTGAATGAGTGCCCAAAGTTGATGTAAAGAAATTAACTGCCGCTTGAGATACATTTTTGTGACCTGAAACCAAAATTCCATCTTCATTTTCGATAGCTAAAATTTTATTGACATTCCAGTTCGCCTTTATCCTGTTAAAGAAGTAAGAATTGTTGCCATCCCCGGACGTAAGCCACCTGATCCGCGATTTTTGAAGAAGGAAACGCTCTTCTTCTAACAAGGCAGTCTTAAGCTTATGGCATTTCTGATTTTCCAGGATGAGAAGATCAGGGTTATCACTGTCATTAGCTAGCTGATCTTGAACCTCAGACAAGTCAACACGAGCGATAGAAGCATTGTTACCCACATTACCATGATTCTTATTAAAAATCACCAAGGCGCTTTTGACTTCTTTCAACTTTCTAACCAGGATGGCCATAGGATCCCCGTACCACTGATTTTCCCAAACTCTAGAGACAGTAGGCAAAAAACACTCAATCTCAGTCAAGTAATTGTTGAATTGAAAAGGTTTAGAGATCTTTTCAAGTAGCATAGGAACCAAGCAAACCAGGGGACAATGATCCATAATCCCCTTATTTTTAACCATAACAAAAGCTTCAGTGTAAAGGTTGAACCATTCTTTGTTGACTAACATACGATCTAATCGTTTCTGAATAAGCCACGATTGTTTATTAGTCCAAGTGTATAGAGGCCCAACAGTTTTTATGTGACCCAAAGCAGAATTGGAGACGCAGTCATGGAAAGATTGCATCCCAGTAGTCCATTGCTCACGGCCTCCTTTCACTTCATTTAAATCCAGAATGCAGTTGAAGTCTCCATTTACACACCAAGGCACCTTAATATTCTGTCCCATATTCTCGATATCTCTCCATAAAGATTCCCTTTCATGAGGTTTGTTCATGGCGTAGACAAAAGTAGCACAGAACGTGATTTGCTTCTCCAAGAAAGTTACAAAACAAGTAATATGCTGAGATGATTTTACATGAGCTTGAACCGTCCACATAGAAGGATCCCAGCCAACCCAAACTCGACCGTAGTCATGATTTTCATAATTGTAAATCCACTTCCATTTTTTGTTAATACATCTTGAAATATGATTAGAATTTTGAATCCTAACTTTTGTTTCAGCTAAACTCATTAGAGAGATCTGATTTGTAGAAATAAACTTAATCACTTCTTGTTGACGAGGACTCTTATTTATACCTCACACATTCCAAACTGCGAAGTTCATGATAAACGTTTTGGGATTGTTGGCGTACCTGCCAACCTGGAGCTTTTCCTGGTTGAATTTTTTGTAATTTTAGTGAGACCTTCCTTGTCAGTTCCTGGTTTGCCTAAGCTTAAAGGCCCACCTGAATTAGGACCAATTTCCACAATTAGAGATATTGACTCATTCTCTCCTGTTCGAGTTGGAGATTTAGTTTTCTTCTTTGTCTTTCCTGGTGAGGACGCTGGAGTCACAGCAAGTTGGTCTTCCGATATCTCTGCCAAGGCTTGAAACCCATTTTGAGTAACAAGAGGTTCAACCATACGTCCATCTTTGTTTCCTTGAACTGTATTGAACTCTATCGAATTCCTCCACATTATCAAATCATTTGAGCAGCTTGCTAATGGAGGCAACCTGTCAAATTCCTCTAAATTATCATCTTTTTCAAGAGGTTTACATTCACCCTCCTCCAAGTTGTCGTCTTCTTTGTGAATTTCGTTAATGATTTCGTCCTCGTCCATAACCACATCACACCCACAGAACTTACCAATGGTGTATGGAACCATTTCCATATTCTGTAAGTAATCTTCTTTATCAGTAGCATGTTGCTCTTCGTGAATATCATCATAATGAGACCTTTTTTGTTTTTTGGTTACTCGATCCGGGTTATTGAAGCACCTTGCAAGAGAATGGCCAAACGCTTTACATATACTGCAAGAGTAAGGGAGTTGAGGATATTGAATTTCAACCCTTTCTTGTTCTTCAACATCATCCGCATTAAGCACGGTAACCCATACATAGTCTCGCCTTGGAGCAGAATAAGCCAACTCCACCTGAATATTTGCATATTTCAAGGGTTCAAATTTACCGGTGGCATCATCAAATTTCAGGGGTCTTCCAACCGAACGCGCAATTGCAGATAGACTTTTTTTTTTTTTTTTTTGGACCATAAGGAGTACGGAACATCTACCAATCGGATCCAACAAGGGACCTTTTCAACAACATTCCTTTTGAATTTCGAACCCTCCATCCATGGCATTAGATATAGAGTTTTTCAATAGTATATTTATTTTTAATTTTTAATGTAAATTTATGATAAATTTTTTTAAACTATTCATTTGAAAATGTATAGCAACTAATGAGAAATGACCAAAAATACATCTTAAAAATCAATGTATTTATAATGGATTTAAGAATAAATGTATCATCTAATTAAAGTTTTCTTAAGAGTTAAAAATGCGTAATTCTTTAAAAAAAGGCTTGTATTATAGGATGGAGAAAATATTTTTTTACAATTTCTGTTTTGGATGTTTTTTTTCAACTTTTTACATTTCAAAAATTTTAAAATAACAAAATTTTATAGTACAAAAATTAAATATATTCACTACTTTCCTCTATTATAATCACTTTATGTCTTATACATTGAAATTATTGATTAATTCTATTATTTTACTTATTTTTTAACTTTTTTTATTTACATATTTTTATATTTTCATACTCAACTGAAATATGAATAAATGACAATAATGGACGAAGAGAGTAATCAATGAAAGAAAAGACTCCATAATAATTTGTGCATGGTTTAACAAATTTAAATTTCACAAGAATTTTTTGATAAGATCATGTAAACGTTTTCCATGACATGGATGAGTAATTTTTACAAAGTCTACAATTCAGAAAAAAGTACGACCCCGCACTAACTTTATTATTCATCATAATTCACAAAGCACCGCCCTGAACCCTAGACAACTAAGTAGTACATTCCAGTACTGTTCCTTCCTTTTTCATGAATATCCATTTCTACCTTTTTTATATACAGATTTTTTTTTTCTTTTCGACAAATATATATAAAAGTATTATAATATTTAGTAGTAGCATCTATCTTATTCAAAGTTATTTGTCCTTTATAATGATGACCTACATGTTTACTTTTTTATATTGTTGAAATAGGATAGAAAATATCTTACTTTAGTAGGTATTTTTTTTAAAGCTTAGTCATTTGTTTAAGGGCTTATCATCCCAAGTGTCCCAACTGTTTTGAACCGTGATTTTACGAGCTTACTATCCCAATATCATAGGTTCAATTACTGGGATACACGGAAGTAAGTAGAGTGCTTGCTCGTTAAATACGATTATGTTAACAGTCTTATGTACTGGTGCGGATACTGAATTATAAAAAAAAGTCGTTTTTGTTTATCTAGAGGTTTAAATAAAATTAACACTGAAGATGTCGTCGACAAAAACGTTTTAAGTGTGAGGTTTGAAATGGCAAGACACCTTTCTGCTCAGGCGTGATTTCTTTGAATTATTACACTTGAAAAATGGTAGTTAAGGAAGGATGTTTGGGTAATAGAAAAAGATATAGCTTCCCATGCATCATTTCGTCGTCAGTGTTGAGTTACGATTTGCTAGAAATTTTTTCGTATTTTGATACCATGTTAAATGGTACTCCTATAACATTCAAAATCCCCACATAGCCCAATCAGACTTGCAACAGAAATTTTAAACAAGATTTTCAACAAATTTAACGACTTTAAACTTTCAATGCATGTGTTGAGCAGCATAGTAAACTTAAATAGTACTAGTTAAACCTTGGGGCATGTTAGCACGGCCGGTTACTTTAGATACAACTTACGCGAACAGATTAAAAACTATTGAATCACATGGAATATCATTATCACTAACAATTTCTAATGGTGGGTCCTCAAAGTGATTAAAAACTCCCATCGAAAGTAAATAAGGATCAGATTGAATTAAACTCGTATCAACATCATTGCACATATATGGATTAAGATCATCATGATATTGATTTTCTAAGGCAAATGAAAAATCATTGCTAGAGGGGTATGGAGCATAAAATGAGTTCTCAGAATAGAACGAATTCACCTGATATGCATTACAATCCTCATAAGCATTGAATTGTGGGTAAGGATTGAAATCTTGATATCGTTCTTGACTGTTGTAGAAATTCTGAGCGTTGTTCCAACCAAAGTTGTACTCCATGTAGTCTCTCTCCTCAAAAGCTTGTTCTAGATTACTCACTTTTTATTATTTTTTATTTATTGATTTTTTTTTCAACAAACAACAAAACCGTAAATAAAACAGAAAATAACAAAAACCAAATTATTATAAAATTAACAACTAGATTTTATTATAAAACTTTTTATTTATTTTTTTTACTTTTTTTTTACAGGAAATTTTAGAAAAAATGGACATGATATGTTTGTAAATATGACTAGCCAAAAACAAAATCCACAAACTCAAACTCTACGAAAACTCAGACAACAATTCGAACAAAAATGCAGCAAGAAAACAAAATGCAGCAAATTCAAGTCGGACATTCAGCTAACTCAAAACCGGACTCAGTCTCGCGAGAACTCGAACAACATAACAAGGACACAAGACTCGGCAATCTCCTTACAAATCACAGTAATATCTCAACTCAATAACTAAAACTAGGCCACAAGACAACACGCAGCAGTAATACGAGGCTCCAACAAAATTAAACACAAAAGAGGACTCGCCAGAACAGAACTGAGTTGACTCAGCAAAGATTCGGCTAAACAAATACAGCAGAATGACACCAGACCATTAACTCGATATAGCTTAAACGGAACTCAGACTCTCAGCAGCTAACGAACTCGGCAACAATCCAAACAATAACACCAAGTCGAGACTCGGTCGATTACAACAGTCAGCAATTCGACATCAAACAGCGCAGCAAAACCAAACGAAAACTCTCAAAATTTGAACTCAGAAAACTCATCTTTGCAAAACACTCAGAACAGCAACTCGCAAATACAAACTCGGAAACATCTACTCAACGAACTCAGAACAAAACCAACGAACAATTACAGAAATCTGGAACTCATCTCAGCAAAATCGCAGCTAAACTCGAACAATATGACTCATAAAACTCAGCATAGAAGTCGCAGCAACGAAAATACTAAGAACAAATCAAAACAGTCGACTTATTCAACTAAAACCGAGTCAATTCGGACACAACGAACAACAACAAATACACGCAAGCGAACATAAACTCGGCGTGAATGAACAGAAAACAGGGGAGAGGTTTTAGTGTGTACGAATTTGCGGAGGGAGAGGGAAACAGGGTGAGGTGGTTTGCAGTGGGTGAACGGGGGAGAGAGGTGACGGTGGGAATGTTTTGTTTGATGAAGGAGATGGCTGTGGTGTTGTGAAAAGGAGCAGGTGGGTTTGTTGAAAATAAATAGGGGAGAGGCAGAATAATTGCTTCGAATTAACACTGAAAATACGAACCGAAAATTAATAAAACTAATATTTCTATTTTTTTTTTGAACAAAATAAAATATAAATTGTAAGAAATAATTAACCTAAACTTAATATTGATGCCTTCCCCGTCAGCGGCGCCAATTTGTTGACAGTATTTTTCAATGTATAAGTTCGTTCGCAGGGAAGGACTATTAATTCATGTTCAGGTCTTTTATTTCTCACAATTTAGAAGTATGGAAGAATATGTGGGTGTGTGATTATCTACTAATTAATCTAATAAACCAATAAAAATTATAAAATATGTATGAGATAAAACAATCCAAAAATTAGGGTTCTTCAATTGGTTATCATGAATGTCTAATTTGTGCCTCTTGTTTTGCTAAAAACAATTCTTCTAATGTTTATAAAATCCTCTCCCAAGGTAAATTATAGTGCCTACAATCATCCCTTAATTGCCACTCCCATGATCAATCAAAGTATAGATATAGACTATTAATACCCAAGAATCAATGGTTTCATAACTCGCATATTAATCTCCCGATTCAATAATTGAATTATGTCTATTATATCATGTATTAGAATTGTAAATCCTCTCCCAATTCATTACAATTCCTAGAGATACAATTAATGGTTCATGACTCCCTTAATCGTGTGAAACCCTCAATAATAGATTAACAAAGCAAGATAATCACATGTAATCAAACAATCATATTTAACCAATGAATACTACCCGATCCTTGGATTAAAGAATTAGTTACCCATAATATATAAAGAACACAAACATATATATATAATCAAAACTATTTTTACAAGAGTATAGAGTTAAGAAATATACAACTTGAAGAAATCTGTAAGTCTGAATTGAATTCCTTCAACCATTGCCCAAGCTCTCCTTCAAAGTATTTTCTTCTTCTCTACTTTTATTATCTACACCTAAACTAACTACTAAAATAAATTGAACATATGCAGTGAGAGTCTCCCTCGACTCATGATCAAGCTCATCTATTTGTACTACTCCTTAGCACACCATACATGAAAATTAAATGAAACCAAGAAATCATTCCAACCAAAACAATTATTAGCCGAAAGTTTCCAATTCCCCTTTTTTTAAACAACAGCCAACACCTGCTTTCACTTTGAACAAACCGGCCACCTTTTGTTGTTTGATATACTGGGTTCCGTAAAAATGCTTTTTAACCCGCACAGCTTGTAATCTTTAATTAATAAATAATTAATTAAATTTAGAAATTATAAAAATAAATATCTAATATTATTAGATATTTATAAATATAATTTTCTAAATAAATTAAATATTTATTAATATAAATAAATCCTTAAGTCATAAGTTGCGGTATTTTGCGGACCTGAAACCGGACTCCTCTTGCTTCACAAAAATTATATTAATTTCAACCGGGATTCCTGCTTTAAGAATATATCACTTTTCATATTTTTGTGACAATTCTTATTTCTTCATTGCTCGTCCAGGTCTAAGCTACGGTCTCTTGAAGATGTGAAATCAGGCTCCTTTTGCTTCCAAAATTATCCAATAAACATAAAAAATCATCTTAGCATCAAATCCAAATTAAAATGCCACTAACAATGCTAATCAAGGACAAAATATTACAAACTAAGGATAAATGAGAGATAACATGCTATAAAATGTATGTAAAATTAGCATGTATCAGATTTTAGCAGGAAAAGTTGGGTATATATCATTAAAGAAAAGGCGGAGGCTCTTGATAAATTCAAGGAGTTCAAAGCATTGGCAGAAAAGCAAAGTGGTCAATATTTGAAGGTACTCAAGTCAGACAGAGGAGGCGAATATACTTCAAATCTGTTCAAAAGCTTCTGCCGAGCACATGGAATAAATCATCTGTTTACAACCGCATATACTCCACAACAGAATGGTGTTGCAGAGAGGAAGAATCGCACCATTCTGGACATGGCAAGGAGTATGGTGAAAGCAAAGCACATGCCAAGAACTTTCTGGGCTGAAGCCGTTTTATGTGCAGTTTATTTGCTGAATCGCTGTCCAACAAAAAGTGTCAGGAACAAAACTCCAAATGAAGCATGGAGTGGTAGCAAACCATCAGTTGGACATCTCAGAATTTTTGGGTGCATTGCATATGCACATGTTCCTGACCAGAAAAGAAAGAAGTTGGATGACAAAGGCGAGAAGTGCATCTTTACCGGATATGACAAAAGAAGCAAGGCTTACAGACTCTATAATCCCCTGACGAAGAACTTAATCATTTCTCGAGATGTTGAGTTCGATGAATCTGACTATTGGAGATGGAGCGAGGAAGAAAGAAAAGTTGCAGGTTTATTTTTTAATGATGATAATGATGGTGATGACACTAACATTGAAGATGGCGAGGATGATGATCCAACTCCTCCACAAGTCCAAATCAACAAACTCCTGCCTCGACACCATCGAGTTCAGGAAGCAGCAGTAGCAGCAATAGTTCAGGGGGAGCACCGAGAAAAATGCGGAGTCTGGAAGATATTTATGATGCAACAAGTCCGGTACAAACAACCTTTGATTATTCTCTATTTTGTTTAATGGCTTAATGTGATCCAGTAACATTTGAGGAAGCTTCTGAAGAAAGTAAATGGAACAAGGCCATGGATGAAGAAATTGGTGCAATCAGGATGGTGAAGTGGAAAAATACAAGGCGAGGCTAATTGCTAAAGGCTATAAGCAAAGATACGGAATTGACTATGATGAGGTGTTTGCTCCAGTTGCACGAGTTGATACCATCAGACTACTTACAGCTATTGCAGCTCAGAATCAATGGAAGATTTATCAAATGGATGTGAAGTCAGCATTCCTGAATGGATATCTCGAAGAAGAGGTCTATATTGAGCAGCCTCCTGGATATGTTCAGAAAGGCAAGGAAGATAAAGTCTACCGGCTAAAGAAAGCACTGTACGGGTTGAAACAAGTCCCGAGAGCATGGAACACAAGGGTTGATGAATACTTTCAAAAGAATAGTTTTGTGAAGAGTCCATACGAGCATGCACTCTACACCAAAACAAATTCAGGGGGAGATATTATGATCGTGTGCTTATATGTGGATGACATGATCTTCACAGGCAACAACCCTGGTATGTTTGATGATTTTAAGAAAGTCATGACTAACGAATTTGAGATGACAGATATTGGTCAAATGTCGTACTTTCTTGGAGTCGAAGTCAAGCAAAACAAAGATGGGATTTTTATGTCTCAGAAAAAATATGCCGAGCAGATTTTAAGCAAGTTCAGATTGGAAGATTGCAAGCCAATAAGCACGCCCGCAGAAACGAGCATAAAGCTCAGAAATGATTCAACAAGGGAGTCGGTAAATCCGACATTGTTCAAAAGTTTGGTTGGAAGTCTGAGGTACCTAACTTTCACTCGTCCCGATATCATGTATGCATTTGGACTGGTTAGTAGGTACATGGAAAAGCCGAAGCAAGATCACTTCATGGCAGCCAAAAATAATTTTGAGGTACATAAAAGGTACACTTGATCATGGTCTATTTTACACGCATTCTCAAAATTCCAAATTAGTTGGCTACTCAGATAGTGATTATGGTGGTGATTTGGATGACGGGAAAAGCACTTCAGGATATGCTTTTCATATCGGTTCAGCGATATTTTCGTGGTCATCAAAGAAGCAACATACAGTTGCTCTCTCAACATGTGAGGCAGAATATATGGCAGCAGCAGCGTGCGCATGTCTATGTGGCTAGGCTACATTTTGGGCGAGTTAAATCTTGCAAAGAAGGATCCGGTTAGAATTTATGTGGATAATAAATATGCTATCTCACTTGCGAAAAATCCAGTGTCACACAGTCGAAGCAAGCACATCAACATAAAATATCATTTTATTCGAGAACATGTGAATGACAAAATTATGGAACTGGTGCATTGCAAAACCGAAGACAACTTAGCAGATATTTTCACGAAGCCGTTGAAGCCGGATACGTTTCATAAGATGAAAGAAAAGCTTGGATTTGATGGGGGTGTTAGAATTCAACCCTCCTAGAAGAGATGAATATTTGAATTCAAATAAATCAAGCTAGTCAATAGTCAAGTAGGTAGGCTAGCTTTGAATTCTACAATGCAAGGAAGTCCATACTGGTGATGTAAGGCATGCCATGAATGCATGAGATTAAGCCTATAAATAGGAACAACTCTCTTGTATTAGCTACACACAAAAACGAAGTAAAAACAGAAGTAAGAGAAACAAAGTAGTAGTTGAGAGAAAAGAAAGGAGCTGTAGCTCGTTTGAGAGAAAGAAGGCAGCAGCCTTGTGTTTATGTTTGTTAAAAGAAATCAAGTTGTAGCTTGTCATCTTATGTTGTAAAAGTTCTGTGTTTATTTTATTACATAATCTCTATTCTCTACTATACAGTTTATATGTACTAGTGCTTTGGAATTCAAAGTTTCTGGTGTGTAATCCCATCACGTTTCCAACATTGTTTTGGTGCCCTTTCGCATAGGAAGTGTGGGCCCTTTTTGAATATCCATTTTTGATGGGGCAAAAAGAAGATATCTCTTTTAAAGGTGTGTTATTTTATGCTGCTACAGAACTTTTAGAAAGAGATCAGTTTGAGAAGTTTTTGATTATTGCATGGGGTATATGGGCTGAAAGGAATAATAAGACTCACGGACAGCAATTTAGATCACCCCAACTAATAAAAATATGGCTATCTTCATACTATGAGGAAATAAAGGATGCACGTGATAGAGGTGGCGGGTTGACGCATAGAGAGGATCTTCCAGATGGAGAACAAATGGGGATAAATATTCAAGATATTGCACTTTTCATGGATGCAGCAATCTGTATGAGTACACAGATGGTAGGATTGGGAGCAGTAATTGTGTCAGCTAATAAAAAGGTTTAGGCAGCCCTTTCAAAACCTCTAAGGGGATCATTATCAGTTTTTCACGCGGAAGCTTTGGCTATATTGGTTGGTTTACGTTGGACACAAGATGTTTAATTACCGATAAAGCATATATTTTCCGATTCTTTGTATCTAGTGCAAGCCTTAAATAGCATAAGTGCGTATCATAATGAACTGGGTATAATCTTTGCTGACATTAGAATGCTTTTGACAGATTTTCCAAGCGTATCAATCTCCCATGTCGGTCGTAATTTCAATGTTACGACTCATAATTTGTCCAGACATGCGATTAAATTAGAGGATGAACTCTCATGGGTGGAAGAAATCCTTCAAGATGCTGAAAACCATGGTTAGCCATATTTCCCAAATATAATAGTTCTCTGGGAGCTTTAATTTTAGAGTTATATGCATGTTTTGAAAAAAGGCTGTTTAAAAAAGCTGATGGAATGGCGTAACTGATGCAATATTCAAAACGATTAAGGTATAAATGCATAATAATAGTACTTGGGTAATTTAAGGTTAAAAATTTTAGGATAAAAGAGGAGAGTAGAAAGAGAATGATTGGTGAATGTAAGGTTGAGTTATTATGGGTGTATTTGGTAGTATGACTATATAATATTATAGTATCCTAAGGCTGAAGCAATGTAAGAGGAATATCATGAGTTTACTTGCTTTGTTTCATTATGCTTTGTTTATAGTCATATGTGATGTTATTTATTCTACCTGTTTCATATAATAAAAACTAGTAGGGATATTGAAATTGACATCTATAACCTTTATTAATAAGCGAAATCGTCTTTGAAAGGTACTTAAAGTTTGGTTCGCACTATATTTTGGTTTCACCTTTTTTTGGTTCGCACTATATTTTGGTTTCACCCCTAAAATCTTATTTTCCCTAGAATTCTATGTTGTTTTTTTTTTAAAAAAATAGAATAATCCTATTATAATTATAATTCTTTTTGTAATTTTTATCCTATTATAATTATAATTCTTTTATTTGTAATTTTTTTAAAAGAATCATATTTCCCCTAAAATACTATGTTCCTTTAAAAAGAATTAAAAATAGAGTTCTTATGATAATTATAATTCTTTTGTTTATAATTTTTTTTACTAGAAAAATCAACGATAAAAAATCACCACAAATAGAGGGTAAAACACCAACGAATACGTAGCCAGATCGTATAACATTTGATAAAACACTAACGAATCTATAACCTTTACTAATAAATTTATGTTTAATGATATTTTCGTAACAAATTTGGTTCCACCCTTATTTCATCACAGATTCCTACTCCCATAAAATTCATATTATTTTCTAAAACAATTGTTTGGAATTTTGTTATAATTATAATTTTTTATTATAATTTTACTGAATTGTACAAATAACGTATATATTAGAACCAGAACCATGTATGTTATGTTTTTTTGATTGTTTATAATATAATCTTAAAAAAATAATAAATAAATCTATATATATAACGTGTATTAATAACAAAACCCCTTTTTAATGTACTATTTTATACCAAATTTGGTTCGTTCCATATTTTGGTTTCACCCCATGACTCCTTTTCTCTAGAATTCTATGTTATTTTATAAAATAAATAAATAAATTCTATTACAATTATAAATTTTTTATTACAACTTAATAAAAAAAAGACTACGAATACATATGTTAATCTACGGTGATATGTTTATCTATAACAAATAAAATACATTTTTAATGGTACTTCGGTACCAAAAATTGGTTCCACCCCAAAGATTCCTATTTCTCCAAGGATTCTATATTATTTTTTATTAAAATAATAAATTGTTAATACTATTATAATTGTAATTTTTATTATAACTTTATTCAGTTCACAAATAACGTATTTATCATAATCATGTACATTTTAACGTATATATCAGAATCATTTAGTTTTTTTCTCGATTTTCTTAAATAAACTTAAATAAATAATATATTAAATGACCTTTATTAATAAGCAAATTCTTTGTAAATAACGTAATTTTTTATAATAAATTAATGATCAATTTCATTAAATTTTCTCGGGCCCTTATCATCTAATATCTTATTAGTAAGTGAAATCACGTTTTAATGATACTTTTAGATTTATGTCTTCTAGAATTATTGGAATTATGATGTAATTACAATTCTTTTTTTATAAACTACTGAGTTGCATAAATATCATATTTTTTTTTTTACTTTTATCATTTTATAATATTTTTTAATGATAAATAAAATACTTCCTATAAAAATTTAATAAAAATGATCAATTTTAATAAATTATAACCCGTGCTTCGCATGGGTTATAATTTATTAAAAAAAAAATGAACGTTTGGTTCTATCACAAAATCAGCAATTTGATCTTTTTTTTGTTATATAACCAAAAAAAATTGGTATTTTTTTTATAGAACAAAAAAATTAGAACTTTGATTCTATTATATAATAAAAAATTATTGGTTCTCCACGATTGTAACGTAAGATGGTTCTCGATAGAACAATAGCCAGGTTATAGATTATATAATCCCCAACAAAATCAGATCAAAACAATTAAGGGTGATCTTGACACATAATTGGAAAGACAACCCATGTAAGAAAAATTTAAAAATTAATTATGAAACTATTTTTAAAATATATCTTAAAATGCGTGCCAGAAATTGAAAAAAAGTGTTAAGAATCAAAAAGTACGGAGGGAATAGTATTCTAGGGAAAATATGATTCTATTAAAAAAAGATAAAATGACAGTTTGTACCCTTAGGAATCTGTGATGAAATAAGGGGGAAACCAAATTTGTTACGAAAATATCATTAAACAGAAATTTATTAATAATGATTATAGATTCGTTAGTGTTTTATCAAATGTTATACGATCTGGCTACGTATTCGTTGGTGTTTTACCCTCTATTTGTTGGTGATTTTTGATCCGTTTTAATGATACTTACTTCTAGATTTGTGTCTCCTAGAAATATTGGAATTTTGATGTAATTATAATTCTTTTTTTTATAAACTACTGAGTTCCATAAATATCATAATTTTCTTTTGTACTTTTATCATTTTTATAGTATTTTTTTAATGATAAATAAAATATTTCCTATTAAATTTAATAAAAAATGATCAATTTTAATAAATTATTTCGACTTCGACCCGTGCTTCGCACGGGCTATCATCTAGTATAAAGTAATTGTCGTAATTAAGAAAGTTGAGGCTTTAGGTCCGTGTGTTACTAGGTTGAAGAATGCCTGGTAGAAATCATGTTTAACAAAAAGTAATCTGTAGGACAAACTGGTAGGACTAATGCAGAGTTAAGCTATCGGTTCCACTTTCTAGGGCGTCTCAGGTGTGCAGGTTTATGTTTATAATGATGGTGTTGGGTTTAATTAACTTTGAGGAAGTATTTTTGTGTCTGAGGTAGAATTACTTGGCATCACAATTAAATATTTACGTCCAATCACTACTGGAAAACCCCTCTACAACATCGGTTTTTGGCCGATGTTAAAAGTGTTTCAGAACCGATGTCTTTGTCGGTGTAGATAAAGGGGGGGTCTTTAACATCGGTTCCTGACCGATGTCAAAAATGCCTATAGACATCGGTTCCGGCAAAGAAACTGATGTCTTTCCTACTATTTAACATCGATTTCTAAATAAGAACTGATGTTTAATACAAGCTTAGACATCAGGTCGATAACTAAACGATGTTTAATACTACCTTTAACATCAATTTTTGTAAAATAATGGATGTCTAATATATCCTTTAACATTAGTTCTTGTTACAAAACTGATGTTTGATACTTGTATATGTACCACCTTTAACATCGATTAAAAGTTTTAATATGATGTTATTTCTGCTTTTTTACATCGATTTTCACTTATATGTGTTATTAATTTTGCTTTATTCCATGAATTATTCCTCCTGTGTATTCAACAGCTAGAACCAAAATAACAACAAAAAAATTAAACAAATAGAACTTGGATGGCATTTCTCAACTATTCATTACCAAATACAAAATTCATTGCAACAAATATGTAACAGGGCTATAAAACCAACCAAATTCTCTTAGCAGGAGTATTAGCTCACTGGTTAACAGAAGAAATCAAAGACAGCTAAACTGGCGCTTCTCTTTTTGCTTGTTGATTGCTTGCAGTATCAGCAACAGCCTGTGCACGAAAATCCGATCCCTGCGATACGTTTGTTGGTTTGGTACGGCCCCGATTCTTCCTCTTAGGTATTAAACAATAGAGGTATACTGCCATATTTTTGTATAATTGTATAGGAACTTGAATGTTATGGGAAAAAGCAAGTTACTTAAATTCCCAAGCAAGGATATGGTCTGGCTAGTCCCAAAAACAGATCTTGCAATGCGGCCCTGCATGTTTACGAGTAGTACTCACATTAGGTTCTGTAAATATCAACGCTTGAATGCAGAATAGCTGGAATTCTGAAACCAAACAAAAGATTTGATTCTTTCAAGTCTACAAATGGCAGAAACAGCTAAGGAAGCAAATGGCAATTGTAGTAATGTAGTAGTAAAACAACACAAGTTTCATATGTAAATATATTGCATTATGTGCATTCTTGACTATCAGACTAGTTGGTCCATACTTGATGGCCTAAATTTCTGTAACTTCTCACTGACCTGCTCTAATTATACGTTCCCCAGGTCTGCATACACTTGATGATTTCTACACATAAATCACATGATATCCTAGCTCTTTAATTCTATACCAAATCTTTTTTTTTACCTTATCATCTAACACTGTTTCTCTGAAATTTTTGGAAAACCAGAGTAGTAATCACCAAGGATTCAGAGTATTGAAAATATGATAAAGATAAGTTTAAATTTACATTTCGTTCAAACAATGTTTACCTACAATTGAACAATTGAACAATTCAATTTAATAAAAACCTCCAACCAAGAACTATGTTTACCTACAATTTACAGCCTGCAAATACTTAATACACTCGTTCAGCCACGATTAACACAAATATATATATATATATAACAATAAGCAACTGTAATAACAGTTAAATTAAAACTTTGATTCGAAACATACTAACATAAGAAATACAATTTAACTGGATAAAACGAAGCAAATTACAACCTAACAAGCATCAAAATCCAAGTTTACAACCTCAAAAAAGAGAGCCCAATTCATTCATAAGTTATTAACTCTGATATGTACACACGCAGCTTTACCCAGTCCAAATCAACACCAGACCACTGAACCAAGCTTGAAATCGAGCTCAAACCCAGAAGAATAAAAGCCTCGCAAACGCACACACCCAATCGCAGATATATACACACACACAACGAATATACACACACGGTTTATATAAACACCCAGCAGCAACTCAAATCATACCACATAATTTATAATTATGTAAATTAGGGTTTTAGATGTCTTACCGTGAAGAAAGCTCCGGGTCTGTGAAGAAAAGTCCTAAATCAAACTAATTAGGGTTCAAACTCCAAGCTCCAACCTCCGATTCGTGCTTAATTAAGTTGGATTCGTACTAATTAGGGTTTATAATTGAGTAAATTAGGGTAAAAGAGAGAAGAAAGAGGGAGATAGTGAGAGAGAGGGTTGAGAGTGAGAGAGGCGGCGGGGGAGAGAAAATAGAGATTGAGTTCGAGTTCTGTATCTGTGGGCTGAGAGTAGATAGAAATAATGGGGGGAAGTGAAATTTCGTTTAAGGGGCCGGGGAAATGAATTTTTTTTTGTGTATAAAGGGGGAAGTTATGTGTACGCATCAGTTTTTATTTTTAAAAAAGGAGATTAGATAACGGTTGTTATTATAAGCGATGTCTAAAATATGCTTTAACATCGGTAAAGTAATAACCGATGTCTAAAATACTTTTAACATCAGTGACATTTCTAACTGGTGTTAAAGGTGTGATGTTATATCTACCAATTCTAGTAGTGAATGCTTGCAGGACCTGACTCAAATAGTTTCTCAAACTAATACGGGCCTGGTTTGCTGGAAGTCACTTTTTTGAGGATCGAATTCGTTAATCAGATTAGGGTAAATTACATAGTGGTGACTATATTTTACATCAATTTTCAAAATAGTGACCAAATTTTCAGATTCTCAAAAGAGTGACCAACTTTTCTTTCCGCCTTTCAAAAGAGTGGCTACAGTCAACATTCGTTAAATTTTCACCGTTAACTAATATATTTAAAGAATAAATTACAGAATGGTGGCCATACTTTACAATGATTTTCAAAATAGTTGCTATTTAATGATTTTCACCGTTAACTATTTTGAAAATCATTGTAAAGTTTGGCCACCATTCTGAAATTTACTATTTAAATATATTAGTTAACGGTGAAAATTTAACGGAAGTTGACGGCAACCACTCTTTTGAAAGGCGGAAAGAAAACTTGGCCACTCGTTTGCAAATCTGAAAATTTGGCCCTTATTTTGAAAATTGGTGTAA
The DNA here is from genome assembly GCA_037693485.1 of Kitagawia praeruptora. Classification (NCBI taxonomy): domain Eukaryota; kingdom Viridiplantae; phylum Streptophyta; class Magnoliopsida; order Apiales; family Apiaceae; genus Kitagawia; species Kitagawia praeruptora. The sequence continues at coordinate 135,700,183 of CM075347.1, forward strand.
AATACAGCCACCACTATGTAATTTACTCATCAGATTATTTTAGGCGGAGAAAAAGGGTCTTAGGTAAGGTGGTCCTATAAGCTGAGGTTAAACAGAATCCTCATAATGTTGACGACCTTTATGGATAAGCTTTTGAAAGTCATGGTCTGAGATTAATGAATGATTGAGTTCCGTTCCAGTTTTGCCTTGTTAGATGATATACCCTGCTACTTCCTCGCTGAGAACTTATTTGTCATGAATAATAAGTTGTTAATTACTATCACTATTCTAAAAAAACAAGAACATATCTCTTGTTTTTAAGTATTTGATAATGGCGGGTAAGGTTTTTCTATAATTGCTATTACATTTACCAATAATAATTCTATACTAATTTTGCCGTGCCCTGTGGCCACTGCCATTTCCTTCCTTCTCTGTACTACCGATTTTACAATTGTTTGGTTTGATTTTAATATCCATGTCAACAATTTCTGCATTTTCTTTCTTTTCTTGTAATTATTGTTAATTAGATTCATTCTTAAATCTATTATTGATCTGATCAGGTTGGATTTGTTGGTGGGAATTGTGTGTAATTACATGGACATACAATTAGGTTGATATATCCAAAATAGGGATTTTTGTACAAGTAAAAACGGAAAAATGGTATGATTAGTGGTTGAGGAACTCATCTTTTTTGGGTGTTATTATAACGAGTTAAATGCATTTCGTGTACCTCAACTATGCACATTATGCAATTTGTGTATTTAAACTATCAATTGTGCACTTTGTGTACCTAAACTTTATAAAACCAATCAATTTGTGTACCTAACCTTTAAATGTGCACTTTGTGTACCTGAATTTTATAAGAACATTCAATTTGTGTGCCTGAACTTTATATACATGTGCAAAATTTAATATTTTATATTAAAATTTAGAAAAAATTAATTAAAAATTAAAAGTAAAATATTAATATATTATATATTATATATAAGTAAGAAAAAAAATAAGAGACGAATAATATATTGATTTTTTTAACGGCGAATAATTTTGTTTTATATTTAATTTTTTACAATAAATTTGCAACATTCATTATTGTAGATTTTTGGAGAATCATAGTAAATTTTATTTTATATTTACGCCAATTTTATAAAGTTTAAATTTTATGCAATAAAGAATGTTTCAAATCAAACAAAAATTATTACTTTATATATATATATATATATATATATAAAATTAATCTATTTTTATATTTTAATATAAAATATAAAATTTTGCACATGCATATAAAGTTCGGGTACACAAATTGAATATTCTTATAAAATTCAGGTACACAAAGTGCACACTCAAAGGTTAGGTACACAAATTGATTGGTTTTATAAAGTTCAGGTACACAAAATGCACAATTGATAGTTTAGGTACACAAATTGCATAATGTGCATAGTTGAAGTACTCTATTATATATAACGCACATGTGAAGTTAAGTTTGATTTATGGCATTAGTTGTTTTATGGCTGCTTCTAAGTTTTATTTTCAGTTGTCTGTTTGGTAAAGGTTGCTGTGGGGATGATACTGGAAGGTTTTTACATAGGATCTCTATGTATGAATGTTTTGATTCGTGTTTTATTTCCAAAACACGCCTTGAGAAGTGACAATATAGTGCACTAGCTGGGACACCAGTGGTTAACGAAGGTGACAGAAACAAGCTCACATCTGATTATTCTCCTAAAATTAAGAGTAAATATAATGTTTATGATTTACGTTGGTATGCTAAACCATTTTTAATGTAAATCTTGTGCGAAGGTGCAAGACTTATGAATCTACAAGTTGAAAAATTAATTACTCATAATTTGTGTTAGTGAACTATATAAGCTGGGAGATGTCAAATGATGTATCCATATTTTAATTCTTGTTAAGTATGCCAAGAGAATTAATTGAATTAGCTCATCTGCACAAGATTAATAAATATGAGTTGTATTAAAATATGCAATTAAAGAAGAATCTAACCAAAGGGATTCACTTTGATCTAGATTTCTTACACTTGTTGCCAAACTATATGTTTGTTCATATAGTAGGTTTATAAAATATTTGTTAAATAAATTTTGGGGACTAATTCTTCTTTTGTCATATCTTTTCTTTTCGTAGGGACGCGTGGAATTGGGTTAGAGTACAACAAATGTGGCGCATTAAGATCTTTATTACCTGGTGCATTCAAATAAGTATTTTCTTTATTAATGGTTGCTCTGTGAGTGTTCTCTTTTCGGACATTAAGGTTTTATTGTCTAAATTTCAAGGGACATCTCTGCATGTATTTCGGTTAGATGATAAGTTTTACTGAATGAAAGAAATCCCTTTACGGTATTGTAATTCGGTACAATTCATCATACGAGAATGTATTTCTCTGACAAAAAAAATAAAAAATAAATAAATAATAATTGAGAGCGTGCCCAGTGCAATGGTTAGCTGAAAAACACATGAAGGGGGAAAGACACAACCCGGGTGAGTTTGAAAAATACAACCCAAAGAAAACAAATTTATGATTACAAATTGGGTTTTTTTTTAATTAAATAACAATACGAATTTTCTAGTGTGTGCCCAAGGGCACATGCTAATAATTTGTGCTAACTTAGTAGTCAAATTTTGATTGGTGGAGATTTCATTAATAATGACGCCCCCCTGCATTCACATAAATATTCACCCATCAAAATTTGACAACTCATCAAGCATGTACTCTTGGACATACACTAGACAAACCCACAATAATATTATATAAATAAATTAAATTATACTCCCTCTGTCCCATTAGATTCTTTACATTGTTTTAAGATTGTCTGACACGCATTTTAATGTGCATATAAAGTATATTTTCATAATTTATTTTTACAATTTTCTTTTTATTTATAAAAATAGAACAATCCTATTTTTATACAAAAAAAGAAAATTTTAAAAATAAGTTATGGAACTATCCTTAAAATATACTTTAAAATGCGTTCCAGACACTCTCCAAACAACGTAAACAAATGACCGGGACGGAGGGAGTATGTATTGTAATGTGAATCTTCGTTGGAGTTTTGTATGGTTTCGAGAGCAAAGCCGTTAAATATAAAATGGTAACGTGAGATCATATAAACAACCTTTTGAATATAGTAACATCTTCCATAGACTAGGAACTTTATAGTCAACATGTGGAATTCACACGTGCTCTCTCATGTAGAAATATCTCGATTTTATCAAATTTTGTCATAGATATGTAAACTAGTATTATGCCCGCCATGCTGGGCCTTAATATTTCATGAGATGAAATTATAACATGCTAAGTACTTGATTGATTTAAGTTGTTAATATTGACTGATCACAAAAGTTCATTACACGCTTATAAAAGTTCTTAAAATAAATTGTAACATGGAATCATGTGAATTGAAAATTTTCCATTTGATAGTTATTGGTTGTCTTTTTATGTTGGTGGTTGGTCATGGTGACTGGAAGTTTAGTTCTGACAATCCTTGAAGATGATATGTTAATGTAATAGCCTGTTTTGAGTATAGAAATTGTTTAGTTCATGATACAAAAATGAAGTATGAAATTTTGTATTGACCATGAAAGAGTAATACCTGGGAAGATGAAGCGTGCACAGTATTCATACTTTGATCGGTTTGTTTTTCAGGTTTGACAAAGCATTGCATATGTTTGTTGCCCAGTAAACCTGATAGTGATCACAGTACACCATATATGGTCTATCCCAACACCCAAAATAAATGTTAAAAAGGCTGAAAAATGTTACCATAAGATTTAAGGCAACACTTTGGTCAATTTTGAAGGTGTTGGGAATTTGCATGTGGGCTCAGATGTTAAGCCAACACATTTTGTCAAAACTATGGCAACATCAACATCATGTTGCCTTAGGCACTTATGGCAACATTTCGTGCAAAATAGCAACATTATTTCCGATGTTGGCATAAAGTCTATGGCAACATTGTCCACTCAATACCAACACCCTAGCTATGTTGCCATATAGCATATTCCAACATCTTTGTCCCTCTACAGCAACATCAATTGATGTAAAATATAAATTTTCTAAAAAATTATATTTTAATTATTTTTTTGATTTTATTTTACTTGTGATATTCTTAAAATTTTCAAAAATACAATAAAAAAATTAATGCAAATCAGGGTAAAATAAAATATAATTTGAATAAATCACATTTATCAACTTTTATAAAACTAAAATATATCACTAATTCCGTTACAAAAATTTACTAATTACACGAGTCAAATCATTATAAAATTAAATCTACACTCCATTTCAACTAGCTGTAGAGTGACTTTCTGCTTTCAACCTTTATCTTGTCTAGTGATTCAACAGCAGCACTTGAAATTCCACTCTAAACGACTGATACTTGTGTTACATGAAGCTATATTGGCAGTGAGATCAACTATAAACAAAAGTAACTTCACCAGATAAGCATTTAGGGTCTACTGAAGCTTCTTTTCCTTGAAAAAATTCAACTTTAAACTCAAGGAGAATGATTTTAAAAGATAAAAGAAACGCACTTGCATAACGTATTGGCCAGCATACGTTCCAGTTATTGTTGAACTCTGACCAGAGGCAAGTAACGCAATTGCAAAAAGTTTGGAGCTCCAATTTCCTAAAACATTCTGTAGAACAATATAATAAGTCATAAGGTATAAATATTAAGCTCTACTTTCTTCTAAAAGAGGAGTGGTAAATCACCATACAACACTACAGATCACATACTTTAAGCAAAAAGGCTACTCTGTTCAAACTCAGGTCTTGACAGCTCTTCACATTATCTGTGCTCAAGTTCGAGGAATTGCAAACTGAACCCCTTACGGCAATAACTGAGACATTAATCAGAAAGACCACCACCAGAGCAAAGCCACTTTCTATCATGTAGAATCTGCAAGCCTCTTGTTATTCAGTAATAAATTTCAGTGCAGTACAAGAGCTTTCATCAAACATCTACCGTCTTTATATGCATTACAAAGTAAGATTGAAGGATGTTCACTGATGAGGTTTCTGCTTGATATTAAGATACGCTAGCTATCACGTATTTTTTTTTATAAATTATGCACATCTAACAGAAAGACCAACTCTATAACTTATGTCCAATCAAAGAAGTAAACACCAAGTCTATATATTAACGGACCTAAATATTTGTCAGCTACACAGCGCCAATAAATCCAAGTTTTACGTTCGTGCCAAAAATTTGTCCTTCAAAACTGAGATAGATATGTATAAATACCAGGTCAGTTTACTAGCAGAAGAAATAAGTAGAAATTCATTGTGGTTCTAACAGCTAGACAGCGGGACAAGCATATAATAGGAAACATTTAACTCTCTATTTTATCCACTATTCTGTCAAGTTGAATAATTGTTTAAACGATTGCTGATTAGAAAAGCAAATGCATTCAAGTCCTTTAGTGATTACGATAGGAAGAGATACCGCTTAAATCATCAAGAAGATGGACTGACTGAATTAAAACACAATCCTTCCTCATATAGAAGAATCATCAGCTTGGGGGATAATATTATGCAACACATCAACTATGCATCACAAACACTAAAGGCACTCGACACTTGACAGAGACATCAAGATGGAGAATAATACTTTTCAGATTTACTTAGAAATGCTTACCCCTCCTTCATGGTCAATAAGCAGTGTCCACAGAATCATCAAGTTCCATATCATCTGTGTACCTATCAAAATATAAAAGCCAATACTGAGCTGCTGAATTAATATTGAGGTAAAACATCAATAGAATCTAACAGGCGAATGTCAACAAAAACTGATTTATTATTATATTAATAAGCACCTTCATCAGATATTTCAATCATAGCCTTGTCATGATTTATATAGATTAATTAAATGGGTTAAAGGGATTTGCCGATACCAAGATTAACCATACTACCTCCTGCAGCATGACACAATCGGGTTGCCCTGGAAACAAAACAGTATTCTACAGTGGGGTTCCACTTTTTATTTCGGAGCAGAATGTCCTGTCCCATGATTCGTCAGAGCAAGATCCACTTCTTTCTCTTAGTTCTGCCAGCTAGATCCGAAGTGCTTGTATGGTATGCACAAATTCGGTAAACTACAACAACAGTATTGATAGAAATTAGACAAGAAACAAATTTCTCAATTCATTTAATAATCATTATAATTTACGTAAACTGAAAAACACGATATGAATGGTGAGCTGAAATTTAGTATCTTTAAGCTTATTTTATTCTATTGCTAGAACAATATGGAAGAGATTTAAGTTACTATAATTAAGCAAGTCAACAACCAACCTGTCTTTGGCAATTCATCCACAACTGATTATATTGTTCAATACGCTCTCGAAGTTCAGCTTGTAAGGTTTGGTTTAAAGGGAAGACATAACAAAAGTGTCATCTATCATGTGTATTAACTTCACAATTTTCTACATAAAAGCATAAAAAGCTATTGTAGGTAATAAAACAATAAAAGAATGGGTAAAAAATATTCGTCCAAAAGATCTAGAAGTCACGGTATCGCTCAACCAAGACAATTTACAGATTTGTCAAAACAAACGTATATGAGACTCCGATTATAGTAGATGATCTGGAGCAGAACAATGTCTACATAAATGTATTCCCTCCATCAACAAAACTAAGCAAAAATTTCAAAATCCCCAAAAATTAGGGTTTATAAGAAGAAAAAATTTCCAAAATTTTATTCCCAAAATCAGGTTTACAAAACAGATGAACAAATTCACATCATAACAAGCTCGAATCATATATTTATATAATCAGAAATTATAGAATAAAAATGGAATTTATAGGAGATTACCTAAAAATTACAGCTTGGGTGCGATGAGATACGACATAGAGTTTTAGGAGTAAGATGAGTCCTTGTTCCTTCATCTTCAATCTGAGAGAGAGAGAGAGAGAGGGTTGGGGTGAGGGAGTTTGAAGAGAGAGAGAGGGGGGGTGATGGATCGAGGTTTGAGAGAGAGAGAGAGAGAGTGATTAGCTACGATTGCTTGCTTCGATTGATTGCTAGACTGATTTCTTCTATTGAAAAGGGGTCGAGAGTTTTGATTTTAGGGTTCTTAGTCGAGATGGGGGAGGTGTGAGTGTAATTTGTTTTTGAGTCTGTGTCGAGAGTGGAGTCGGGAGTGTTTTTGTTTTATTTTATTTAATTGATAATTGATATGTTTTTATTATTATTTTTTGTCTGAAATGTGTTTTAGCGGGCATTCAAAATCGATGGAGCGGGCTTTTCTCCCTCTTTTTTTAACATTTTTTCGGCATCAAAGGCAACACCACTGTAGGTGTTGGCATTGAAGGGCTTGTGTTGCCATTGAAGACCTGATTATATCTAACGCAACACTTCTTGCAACATCAATTTATGATGTTGGCTTATATGAAATTTATTCAATTTTTAGCATCTAAGGCAACATTTAACGTGGCAACACCGGTTTTTAGTGTTGGGATAGATCATATATGGTGTAGTGTCAACAACGTTGATTTGCTTAATTTGGAGTACCACTGTGTAATCTTTGTCTCCAATGTCTTTTAAAGCTTGTGGGAAAGTCTTTGTTGTTTTCACCTGTTAATTGTAATAGGTCAGTTATGTTTAAATCTTGAATTTGCAGGAGAATGTAGAGTTCTTGTTGTGAACCTCGTCATATAGGTCCCGAACTCTTTTTCTGATAAGCGTACGAACTTCTCTGTCTCCAACTATTATGTCAATGACACCAGCTGAATCTGAATCAACAACAGTGATCTTGTACCTAGTTTGACAGTTTATGTTAAATTTCCCATAAGACGTAAAATATAGACATTGAAAAATTATGCTTGGTTTCATACCTTTTATCATGCTTGGTCTAAATTTTGTGAATAAATAAATAAGAAAAGTATTCCAAAAATTAAATTATTCTCTACATTCCATTTGTATTGGGCATCCATCAAAAAGGACCTTTTATTCAATTATATGTAATAAATTTAATTTAGCAAATAATTGTATTATTTTTCATAAAAGTTAACATAATTAACACAACATTTACCTTATTAATTAAAATTTGAAAATTTTTTGGGACAAAGAAAATAGGAAATATTGGACAATCTAGTTAGGTCAAATGAAATATGTTGTATATTCTTATTTATTCCCAATAATTGTAATCAAATATTAAATTATATAAAAAAATTTGGACAAACACGTGTTAAAAATGGCCATTTCTTCCTTTCTTACTTCATTTTATACTTGTCAGCAATCCATTGATTCCTTCTCTTTAACTATTGCTTTTTTTAGTCGACCTTTTGTGTATTGAATGAATTTGCAACAGCTATGTATATGGTCAAAATGATAGTAAATGTGAATCTATGTATAGTAAATGGAAACCACCCAATCTGGATCATCTATGCAATTATGGTCAAAATGATTTCAACTATTAACAGAATGTTACCTTCATTATCTCGAATCTGAAATCGATAAGAATAGTAAGTATTCATTGAGATCATGTCACTATCCTTTAAGTTGTCTAGATCAGCACTCTGCTTTGGAATCTTATCATGGTAACCATATATCTTCCCCAGAAGGAAAAAAAAGAGGATACTGCAAGGCCATTAATGTGACAGCCCCAAATCCGGGGTCATAAATCTGGGCCATCACGGACCAATTTCCATTCAATATCAATATCTCTTGGTCTTTTTTTTTTTTTTTTACAATTAATACTTATGTCATTGACCCCGCATTAATAAACACACACACACCAGTCATATGCTCAGAGAACAACATTTACCATAATAAAATTAAGAGTTGAACAGTTATTACAAACCAGGATCATACTTAAGTACATTATTGAATGACACTTCGACATGAAGCGTTCCAACAATCAAAAGTTTATTACATTCTTACACCCTTAATTATACATAAGCTCTCAGAACCCGTCTGCCTCTAAGCTACCTCAGGAATCGATGCTAGCGTGCTCTCAGAAGGTCGCCTTTCCCCTACCCTCTTGCGGGGCGTTCTTCGAAGTATTGGCATTCCTAGCTGTATATAGATAAGTAGCAAGAATGAGCCAAAATAGCTCAGCAAGAAAATTTCTACTAACATCAAAGGAAAATAATCATCATGTATATATATTTTAATAAACAATTTTTAGATATTATGGAAGGAAATTTTTATTTCCGTTCAAGACATATACTTTCCAATTATCTTTATACGAAAAGATATATATAATATTATAATCTCAGTCACACTTCTAATATCATATAATATCGGTTCCTCTTCTTGAATGCTATAACCATCAATATACCATTTCAATGTAATCTTTCAAGATAATATAAAAACTTGAACAAATCTCTCACTATAATCTTCTCATTTCCTTCTTATGCAACAATCATATAAATTAATATAAAATCAGTTTCTCTTCGTTCGTAACAATAATTCCATCATTTCATATCACTTTTCTGTTTTCAGTTATAAAAATCTGAAAACCATTTTCAATTCTTTCTTTCAAGTTTTGGGGATCTCTGCTGGCGCCAGATACGTAGGACGATGATCAGTCGCCTGACCGTATCCGCTCTCTGTTTACTACTAGTAGAAGGGATGATCCCTACCTGGTAATCAACCCTGGAGGAAGGCTACCTGCTACATCCTCCCTTGGCATCTTCGTGCCGAAATAAAATATTGGATGCTGGACTGTGCCACTACCACACAGCCTCTTACGCTTACTGTTGCAATCCCCCTTTTTCAAATCATCAAATACCATTTCACATTTTCCATTTCCATTCACATTTCCATTCACATTTCCTTTCACATACATCATTTCCATTTCCATTTATCATCACCTTTAAATTTATATATGTCATAATACTTTGATTATGACTCAGACATCTCCTCTGTATTCAATGAAATCAATATGCTTTTATATACGTCGAGTATTCCATTTATCTCAAAAATATTAAATACCATTCAATAATATTTATCAAATCACAATACTTAGAAAGAATATAATATTATAAATCGTATAATCCTTAGATAATAAGTGATTCCATTCCTTTATATATCTTTAGATAACAACTGATACCATTCCTTTATATATCTTTAGATAACAACTGATACCATTCCTTTATATATAACTCTATATAACGACTGATACCATTCCTTCATCTTCCCTTAATCATAAGGCATGTTCACTTCATGCATAATCATCTCTATGTATATTCATATCCATCTCATACTCATACTCATATCCATATTCATATCATACTCATATACCTTCCCTTTTTACATTAATAATCAAAGAAAACCATTTCTTAACAATATAGTAATAATAGCATCACATATATATATTTCATGAAATCCAATTTCTTTAAAGATAAGTAATTTCCAAGTAGGGATAGAAAAGATCTTGCCTCGGTTCCGGTATCCTGACGGTATGGTTCGTCCCTCTTCCGGAGTTTCTATAAACACAAAAGGACCGTCATTAGAATACCACATCTCTTACTCACTACACTCTTGTATAACATTACTCTTGACACTTTAATATATGTTTAACGTATCACTATTACCCCAAAGGTTCAAGAACTTAACCACTTATAAACTCAATCGAAGTTTCAGGGGTTTTCACCATTTTCCCTAACGACCACACTTAACTGTAAAAATTCTCAGAAAATATGAATTTCGAATTTTAATGCAAGGTCAACTGTAAAGGGTCCTCTGACCACCCTACTACACTATACCAAAATTTCGTGACTTATAAGAATGTATAAGTATGGTAGTTATAGCCTCAAAGTTAACACAATTACGTTTTCTCGGTTTTCAAACGTCTTTCACTAAAACTGACTTTTCTCCTAAACCGTTCATCAGATTTTAACGCACCTTATATCAAAACGATCTATGAACTAAACTCTATCTCATCATGGTCACAAGAGGGTCTGGACAGTAAGGTACCGTCCGTGCACAGTTGTTAAAAACAGGGCAGTTTTCTGGTTTAACGAAAATCGGACATTATAACCGCTGTACTTTCATACTTTCCATATTTTAACCACTCCAAAACCATCATTCCATACTCAATCCAAACCCTACACCATGTGGACTACATTCCAGCCATGGTTACTAGTTCACAACACAAATCTCATATCAAATCCAACCATTCATAACACATATTCATCATAAACTTTACATTAATATCACTTAACTACTAACCAATTCATTTTCACCATAAATACAAAGAAGCAAGAATAGTTATACCTCCTTGAAGCTTTTAAGATCCTTAATAATCCTTGGGCACACCTTTAACAACCTTAGTATAGCTTGTATTAACTAAAGAAACCATAAAAACAAAATTAAAGATTCGAAGTTACTGTTCACTCAGCTGAAATAATCGCAAAAACGAAGGTCTTACCTACGTTTTCTGGAGGAGTCTTCTAGATGAAAGTTGTAGAGCATCTCATGGGCTTTCGAAAAAGCTATAGAACGCAAAATTTGGCTAAGAAACGAAGAAGTTATGCTCGATTTACCAACCTGCTGTCTTGTTTGGCCGAAAATGATGATAATGGAAGGGGGAGAGGTTTCTTTTGATTTCTTTGATCTCATCTCATCTTAATCTTGTTTAATCTAGCTTGTCTTGTAAGCCTTGAAAGATATTTGTGATTAAAACCAAGCAAAAGTACTAAATTGCCCTTAAAACTAGTTAGTGGAAAGTGATGTCATTCTGATGATCCAATAAATCCCATTTTGTTTTTCTAAGTATAATGCTAATGATCTTGGTAAGTAAAAATGTGGTATGCATCCTTGTTATATTACTAATCTTGGTTGCTTGGTTTCCATACTCGTCTAATTGTGATCCGTTTCGAATATACCTCATTGTCTCAGTGGTTTTCGAAATCATTTACAAATCCAATTTCCTTTGGTATTCTCTTAACTTATTTATCCCTTGGTTTAACCTAATTCTTCTAATTCCTCAATATATGATTCCTTTAATAGTTCCATGCTCCTTAATATCCAATAGAAGCACTTTAGAAGTCAAAATCCTCAAAAATCCATATTTAGGAATTTCTGAAATCCATCGTCATTTTGAGTCACTTAATTTCAATGTACAACACTAATATGGTTTCTGTTTATTCATTCTCCGTTTCCATTATGGAGTACTTATATACTATTTCTCTAAATCCTCGAAATTTACTATTCATGTGACTACTGTAGCATTACTAAAGTTAGGGTTATTACATCCTTCCCCCCTTAAAAGGATTCCGTCCCGGAATCACGACAGAAATGTCCATAGACACCTTTTCATCTACACCTTATAACTTCTATACCACTTTCTCCATCCTTTTTCCTTCATAATATCTCTATCTTGTTTACACAGAATACACCAACATAACCTTGCTTGTCATTCATCAACATTCCTCTTTTGGTTATGGGTATCGGCCACCACATTGGCCTCCCCTGAATGGTAGTGTATCTCACTTATGGTTTATCCCTATGTTGATCTTTATCATGACATAAATATACACACTTCTATCTTATTATATCTTGTCTCTGTAAAATCTTCCAGAAATCCGACTAGAATAAGATTCCTTGAAACAATTGTAAGAAAATACTACCTATAATATATATTTCCTGTTCGTGCCTAAACAAGTTTGTGCTTTTTTCAAAATACTTATTCTCCGTTGCATAGAATTTCCTGGCCCCTAACAGATACTGATTTTCCTTATCTAGATTGTCAACCTACCTACACCATTCATTGACTAAGTCGATCCCTAACCAAACATTTATACTTACAAGTGTAAATAATTAAAGAAAATATTTCACCTGCATCTGTATCCGGCTTTTTCAACGCTTCTCCTAAGGTCATATTGTACACTCTGGCAGTAGGTCTATTTGAAGCAGTCGTATTTTGTCCTGGCGCAGACGACCCACCAGAACGACAATCTCTAGCAAAATGTCCTAGTTTCCCACATTGATAACACTTGATATCAATTTTGTCAGTTGATGTGCACTGGTTATAATAGTGTCCTTTCTGTCCGCACTTAAAGCAAGTTATTTTCGACCTCCTACACACTCCCGTATGATTTCTACCACACTTGCTACAATCTGGTAAGGGTGGTCGTGCTTGATTAGACTGAAAAGTTCCTGAGGATTTGCCACCTTGATTCACAGTCTCACTAACAGCCTTGTTACTCCCTGACTTTCCCACAAACAGAGATTTTTGTCCTTTACCAACCTTGCTAAAGTAATTTCCTTCACTTGAACCTCCCTTCTGGCCCTCAAATCTCCTTTTCTTACTCTCTCGACCTATCTGGTTTTGTTCACTATCAGCTTCTATAATGGATGCCTTTTGAACTATCGCAGCATAATCAGTTAACTCAAACGGTGCCACTCTCGTCCGTAGCCATGGTTTCAATCCTTGTTGGAACCTTTTTGCTCGTTGTTCCTCAGTACGCACAAATTCTGGAACAAACCTAGACAATTCAGTAAATTTCGTTTCATACTCGGCCACTGATAGATTATCCTGCTTTAATTCCAGAAATTTCATCTCCATTTGGTTTTCCAAATACCTAGGGGAGTACTTCTCTAAAAACACCCTAGTGAAACGTTCCCAGGTTATCACTCCCGCTCCTTCTAGGTTCTTCTTAGCTTCCCACCAATAATTTGCCTCTCCCTTTAAGAGATAGGCTGCAAAGATTGTTTTCTGATCCTCCTCTATCCTCAATATCTCAAAAGCTTTCTCCATTTCTTTCAACCATGCTCTGGCTCCTACTGGGTCAACAGTTCCTTCAAACTCCGGGGGCTTTAATGACTTAAAAGCGCGAAAGGAGTTAGCTGCCTGATTAGGAAGAACAAGTGGTGGTTGAGGGTTTTGTGGATTAGCTAAATGCTGCCTTAATAGTTCCATGAATTGATTAAAGGGATCATCGCCCTGATTTCCTTGTTGGCCAGTTGATTCATTTTCTTCTTCATGATTTTGTTCATTATGAGCATTTTCACCCTGCCTATTATGACTTCCTTCCTCTCTCTCATTTTCCTTTGCATTCGCTCTATTATTACGCTTAGGCGGCATGATTCTGTATATAACAATATTCTTCATTAATTACCCAGATTTAGGGTACAATATACATCATTCCCATATACACAATTATATCACTAGTTTAACTCATTTATATACCATAATATTCTCAACTCAACTTTAGCAATTAAGCGTATCACCTTTAGCACAATAACCTTTTCATTTAAGTCAATCACCTCATATACATCAATATCCTTGAATCTCAACATTTAATATCAAAATACGATAGAATTTAGACAGAATACACAAACTTCATTAATTATCTCACTTCCTTTGTTTATCCTTATTCTGACTTTTTCCTCAAAATACACCTTACTCTCAATAGTAAATCTCAATTATTCCTTAAAATTCCTAGTATTCTTTTATCTTAATAATCCTCAAATATACCCATTTCTTCTCACGAAATTCCTTCCTCTTTTATATCAAAACGCTTCTAGCTCTAATTATCTCTTATTGAAATTTCCCTTGAAATCTCGAGTTTCCTCGTATAATCACGTATATTCTAAACTTTGCTTCCATTATCCCATCCATTAATGAAATCTTCTATATTCGAAACAATTTATAGAATTTAAGAAACTTCGAATTGAAACGAACCCAGAAACAAGCAAGTGTCCCACCACAATTTATAAGATTAAAAGTTTTAAATAGCTCTTATTTGAAACAAAAGAATATTTTGGAAATCAATATGATGGAAGAACCCGTACGTCACACAAGTGAGGGCGTCCCCTCCGACTTTCTATCACACAGATAGATCGTCCTTGTATATACTTATAGGGCTGTTCCTCTTAGTTGGATTAAGAAATATAGAGGAAAATTTAAATCACAATGATAAATACCATCTTCCAAAAATAATCTTAGAGGAATATTTTGACTAATACAATTTTGAAACACATTTCAAGGATACCAAAAAGTTTTGAAAAGATACCGGCCCCCTTTGAATAAGAGATGATGGATCACCCTGGAATTACTCACGAGGTTATCTAACGTACACTTCCCGATACATCAAGTATTCCCTTTTCTCGTATCGTTCTCGTGTGCTACATAAGCTTAACACTTTTGGCATAATAACCTTTATTAGCAATAATCTATAAAATTATAATCACTACTTAGAATAAATGCTTCGTTCGATAAACCCCCCTTGAACTCGATGTGAGTTCATATTTTATATCATTACCTATATATCTATATGTGTATATTACTATCACTCTTGTTCCTGAGCAATATGACTCTAAGCTCTGATACCATCTGTGACAGCCCCAAATCCGGGGTCATAAATCTGGGCCATCACGGACCAATTTCCATTCAATATCAATATCTCTTGGGTCTTTTTTTTGTTTTTACAATTAATACTTATGTCATTGACCCCGCATTAATAAACACACACACACCAGTCATATGCTCAGAGAACAACATTTACCATAATAAAATTAAGAGTTGAACAGTTATTACAAACCAGGATCATACTTAAGTACATTGTTGAATGACACTTCGACATGAAGCGTTCCAACAATCAAAAGTTTATTACATTCTTACACCCTTAATTATACATAAGCTCTCAGAACCCGTCTGCCTCTAAGCTACCTCAGGAATCGATGCTAGCGTGCTCTCAGAAGGTCGCCTTTCCCCTACCCTCTTGCGGGGCGTTCTGCGAAGTATTGGCATTCCTAGCTGTATATAGATAAGTAGCAAGAATGAGCCAAAATAGCTCAGCAAGAAAATTTCTACTAACATCAAAGGAAAATAATCATCATGTATATATATATTTTAATAAACAATTTTTAGATATTATGGAAGGAAATTTTTATTTCCGTTCAAGACATATACTTTCCAATTATCTTTATACGAAAAGATATATATAATATTATAATCTCAGTCACACTTCTAATATCATATAATATCGGTTCCTCTTCTTGAATGCTATAACCATCAATATACCATTTCAATGTAATCTTTCAAGATAATATAAAAACTTGAACAAATCTCTCACTATAATCTTCTCATTTCCTTCTTATGCAACAATCATATAAATTAATATAAAATCAGTTTCTCTTCGTTCGTAACAATAATTCCATCATTTCATATCACTTTTCTGTTTTCAGTTATAAAAATCTGAAAACCATTTTCAATTCTTTCTTTCAAGTTTTGGGGATCTCTGCTGGCGCCAGATACGTAGGACGATGATCAGTCGCCTGACCGTATCCGCTCTCTGTTTACTACTAGTAGAAGGGATGATCCCTACCTGGTAATCAACCCTGGAGGAAGGCTACCTGCTACATCCTCCCTTGGCATCTTCGTGCCGAAATAAAATATTGGATGCTGGACTGTGCCACTACCACACAGCCTCTTACGCTTACTGTTGCAATCCCCCTTTTTCAAATCATCAAATACCATTTCACATTTTCCATTTCCATTCACATTTCCATTCACATTTCCTTTCACATACATCATTTCCATTTCCATTTATCATCACCTTTAAATTTATATATGTCATAATACTTTGATTATGACTCAGACATCTCCTCTGTATTCAATGAAATCAATATGCTTTTATATACGTCGAGTATTCCATTTATCTCAAAAATATTAAATACCATTCAATAATATTTATCAAATCACAATACTTAGAAAGAATATAATATTATAAATCGTATAATCCTTAGATAATAAGTGATTCCATTCCTTTATATATCTTTAGATAACAACTGATACCATTCCTTTATATATCTTTAGATAACAACTGATACCATTCCTTTATATATAACTCTATATAACGACTGATACCATTCCTTCATCTTCCCTTAATTATAAGGCATGTTCACTTCATGCATAATCATCTCTATGTATATTCATATCCATCTCATACTCGTACTCATATCCATATTCATATCATACTCATATACCTTCCCTTTTTACATTAATAATCAAAGAAAACCATTTCTTAACAATATAGTAATAATAGCATCACATATATATATTTCATGAAATCCAATTTCTTTAAAGATAAGTAATTTCCAAGTAGGGATAGAAAAGATCTTGCCTCGGTTCCGGTATCCTGACGGTATGGTTCGTCCCTCTTCCGGAGTTTCTATAAACACAAAAGGACCGTCATTAGAATATCACATCTCTTACTCACTACACTCTTGTATAACATTACTCTTGACACTTTAATATATGTTTAACGTATCACTATTACCCCAAAGGTTCAAGAACTTAACCACTTATAAACTCAATCGAAGTTTCAGGGGTTTTCACCATTTTCCCTAACGACCACACTTAACTGTAAAAATTCTCAGAAAATATGAATTTCGAATTTTAATGCAAGGTCAACTGTCAAGGGTCCTCTGACCATCCTACTACACTATACCAAAATTTCGTGACTTATAAGAATGTATAAGTATGGTAGTTATAGCCTCAAAGTTAACACAATTACGTTTTCTCGGTTTTGAAACGTCTTTCACTAAAACTGACTTTTCTCCTAAACCGTTCATCAGATTTTAACGCACCTTATATCAAAACGATCTATGAACTAAACTCTATCTCATCATGGTCACAAGAGGGTCTGGACAGTAAGGTACCGTCCGTGCACAGTTGCTAAAAACAGGGCAGTTTTCTGGTTTAACGAAAATCGGACATTATAACCGCTGTACTTTCATACTTTCCATATTTTAACCACTCCAAAACCATCATTCCATACTCAATACAAACCCTACACCATGTGGACTACATTCCAGCCATGGTTACTAGTTCACAACACAAATCTCATATCAAATCCAACCATTCATAACACATATTCATCATAAACTTTACATTAACATCACTTAACTACTAACCAATTCATTTTCACCATAAATACAAAGAAGCAAGAATAGTTATACCTCCTTGAAGCTTTTAAGATCCTTAATAATCCTTGGGCACACCTTTAACAACCTTAGTATAGCTTGTATTAACTAAAGAAACCATAAAAACAAAGTTAAAGATTCGAAGTTACTGTTCACTCAGCTGAAAGAATCGCAAAAACGAAGGTCTTACCTACGTTTTCTGGAGGAGTCTTCTAGATGAAAGTTGTAGAGCATCTCATGGGCTTTCGAAAAAGCTATAGAACGCAAAATTTGGCTAAGAAACGAAGAAGTTATGCTCGATTTACCAACCTGCTGTCTTGTTTGGCCGAAAATGATGATAATGGAAGGGGGAGAGGTTTCTTTTGATTTCTTTGATCTCATCTCATCTTAATCTTGTTTAATCTAGCTTGTCTTGTAAGCCTTGAAAGATATTTGTGATTAAAACCAAGCAAAAGTACTAAATTGCCCTTAAAACTAGTTAGTGGAAAGTGATGTCATTCTGATGATCCAATAAATCCCATTTTGCTTTTCTAAGTATAATGCTAATGATCTTGGTAAGTAAAAATGTGGTATGCATCCTTGTTATATTACTAATCTTGGTTGCTTGGTTTCCATACTCTTCTAATTGTGATCCGTTTCGAATATACCTCATTGTCTCAGTGGTTTTCGAAATCATTTACAAATCCAATTTCCTTTGGTATTCTCTTAACTTATTTATCCCTTGGTTTAACCTAATTCTTCTAATTCCTCAATATATGATTCCTTTAATAGTTCCATGCTCCTTAATATCCAATAGAAGCACTTTGGAAGTCAAAATCCTCAAAAATCCGTATTTAGGAATTTCTGAAATCCATCGTCATTTTGAGTCACTTAATTTCAATGTACAACACTAATATGGTTTCTGTTTATTCATTCTCTGTTTCCATTATGGAGTACTTATATACTATTTCTCTAAATCCTCGAAATTTACTATTCATGTGACTACTGTAGCATTACTAAAGTTAGGGTTATTACAATTAATTTCGGATGGATGTAAGAAACACGTTGGAAAACACCTGGCGTAGGTTCAATAATTATGTCCCGAGCAGGAGTGGTACTGTTGGAAGTACTACCAACCATAACACCAGCAACTTCATCAGATGGTGATATATGATTCTCTCGTCCACTATCTGATCTTGAAATCTTCAACTCCACTTTCAAATATACTAAATCGTCGTTTTCAAATCGATCACGTGCCATTCTGAATTGGCCAACTAATTCAACCTATAAATATGGTCCCCTCCCTTTATTTATCGAATGATCAATATTGCCACCGGTAGACGTAAAAGAGAACATTGCATTTTATAACCTTATATTCCTTTGAAACGCAGCACCTTTCACTTCATCATTGTACAGTAACATGAGATAAGTGGGGGTCGGAGGAATTGGTGCCAACTTCACATCACCTTTCTTGCAACAAATGGAGAAGACAGGAGTTCCTCGAGTAACATATTTATTGACGCGTTCCTCCTTCCACATTCGAGCATTGCAGTGTGTACATTGAACAGACGGAAGGAAGCATACTCTTCAGGAATAATTTGTTGAGCACGTCTTGGAATCTTCGAGTGTAAATTTGAGGTCATATTCACTTCATCATCTGAAAAATGAAATGGTTACACACAATATTAATTTAATAAATAGCAAAATGAGGACTTGAAGCATTAAGCAAACATACCATCTGAATCTGTATCAACATAACCCAAAAATGATTCCGTGGAACAATACTCTTCTGCAATATTAAAATAACCTTAAATACATCTTTATATGAAATAATTTCCTTCCAAATAATGCAAAATAGGTGATGGTAAGTATTCACTAACCATCAGAATCAAAAAGACGATCATCAGAAAAAGTTAGACCATCAACAATCGATTCATCTGTAAAAACACATTCAAGTATAAGTATAACATGTTAGGATCAATAAACGATTATAGAATTTGGAAGACAAACCTAATTCGTAATCATATAAGTCACTTTTATCTTCATCACGGAAGTCTTGTTGGAATAAATTGCGAGTGCTGTCCTTAAACACTTGTGGTGCCTTCAATTTATCTTTTCCCTTGTATAAATTCTCTGTTGCTCGGTTCATTGTATTTGTTATATTAGACAATGGAGTCCTAAACAAATCACCATCTTTATTCGTTGCATTGCTGATCTTCTTTTTCTTTGTACCTTGCGTAAAATGTAATGGTGCTTAATGAATCACATTAGTTGTATACATCATTATGTAGTACATAAGCAAGTTTGATTAAAAAAATTCAATATACATAATCGTTAAAGCGACACAATTTACCTTTGCCCTTGTATAAATTCTCTGTTGTTCGGTTCATTGTATTTGTTATATTAGACAGTGAAGACCTAAACAAATCACCATCTTCATTCGTTGCATTGCTCATCTTCTTTTTCTTTGTACCTTGTAAAAAATATAATTGTGATTATAATGAATATCATTAGTTGTATACATCATTATGTAATACATAAGCAAGTTTCATTAAAACACTTCAATATACATATCTGTCTATATTACATGATGTTTGTACTGGTTCACAGGTTGAACCTGTTGATATTGGTATAGATGCCTTCACAACATTCTCTTCGTTCAATTTGTAGTTCCTTTTTCTAGCCTTGCTCGTAGATTGATAACCTGCAGGCGAAATTATGATGCCTTGTCAACAAATAACAATACTTGTTTGAATGCCATGACTACGTAAAAGTTTATTTAGCAAACATACTGACCATTCATCATATTTTCGGATGTGAACAAATACCATGACTTTTTTGAATCATTTTCCTGTAAAAAACATAAACAATATAAAAGAAAATTTAAACACAAATCAGACTGAGATTGTGGTTTATGGTTTATGAATTACTTAATTACTCACCTCGTTCATCCAACTTTCTACTTTAGATGAAAACAGCTTAGATGAGATTCAAATTTGAATCTGAAATAAACACAATAAAGTAAAAATAGTATAGTTGAGGTCTGATTTGGTGAAAGAGGAGGCCGGGAGGACAGCTTCCGCGAGAAGCTTAATCTTCTTTCTAATTACTCTTCCGGCCTTTAGACAACAACACACGTGTCTTCAAACAAAAAATTAGTACAAAAGATTTGGGGCAAAATGAAGGCAATGGTATTTTTGAAATTATCGGCAACATGAAGGGCAAAAAGCTAGAATTGAAAATTACTTTACAAAAGACCCACAGAAACTATTATATATATGAAAAATGCTAGAGGTACCAAATTGGGGTACCAAAAATTATTACCAAATGACATGGCATTGATTTGATTAGCTATAATTATAATGGGCCCTCCAGGACCAACCAATTAAAACATTTCAAAATGACAAGTATTTAGTACAATGTCATTTTGTAACAAAATTTGGTACCTAATTTGGTACCT
This sequence comes from Kitagawia praeruptora, assembly GCA_037693485.1. Lineage (NCBI taxonomy): Eukaryota > Viridiplantae > Streptophyta > Magnoliopsida > Apiales > Apiaceae > Kitagawia > Kitagawia praeruptora. The sequence continues at coordinate 135,721,495 of CM075347.1, forward strand.
CTATACATAGATAGGCCGGTGGTGGGTGCACATTTTCTTTCATTTTCATTCATCAGATCAGGCTCATGCACCTACAGTCTCTGTTCTAAAAATCGGTGATTAATCACGATTAATCACCGATTAATCCCCATTCCATGGGTTACCGAACTGATTAATAATCTGATTATTCGATTAATCATTCCGATTAATCTCCAAATCCCCGATTAATCCCTGGACAGTGCCTCTACCGATTAAGTCCGATTCCCGTTTTTTACAACACTGCCTACAGTGTTATATGTGTCTTTATATATACTTCTAGAAATGGGAAGGATTTTACCGCCCATGTAATTCAGTAAGAAACAGGTTGGAAAACACCTGTGGCGTAGGTAGGGCTGTAAATGAGTCGATACACTCACGAACAGTTCGGCATTCGGCTCGAAAAAAGTTCGACTCGAGTTCGATTCGATTTGTTCGATTTCAACAACATTCCTTTTGAATTTCGAACCCTCCATCCATGGCATTAGATATAGAGTTTTTCAATAGTATATTTATTTTTAATTTTTAATGTAAATTTATGATAAATTTTTTTAAACTATTCATTTGAAAATGTATAGCAACTAATGAGAAATGACCAAAAATACATCTTAAAAATCAATGTATTTATAATGGATTTAAGAAGAAATGTATCATCTAATTAAAGTTTTCTTAAGAGTTAAAAATGCGTAATTCTTTAAAAAAAGACTTGTATTATAGGATGGAGAAAATATTTTTTTACAATTTCTGTTTTGGATGTTTTTTTTTCAACTTTTTACATTTCAAAAATTTTAAAATAACAAAATTTTATAGTACAAAAATTAAATATATTCACTACTTTCCTCTATTATAATCACTTTATGTCTTATACATTGAAATTATTGATTAATTCTATTATTTTACTTATTTTTTAACTTTTTTTATTTACATATTTTTATATTTTCATACTCAACTGAAATATGAATAAATGACAATAATGGACGAAGAGAGTAATCAATGAAAGAAAAGACTCCATAATAATTTGTGCATGGTTTAACAAATTTAAATTTCACAAGAATTTTTTGATAAGATCATGTAAACGTTTTCCATGACATGGATGAGTAATTTTTACAAAGTCTACAATTCAGAAAAAAGTACGACCCCGCACTAACTTTATTATTCATCATAATTCACAAAGCACCGCCCTGAACCCTAGACAACTAAGTAGTACATTCCAGTACTGTTCCTTCCTTTTTCATGAATATCCATTTCTACCTTTTTTATATACAGATTTTTTTTTTCTTTTCGACAAATATATATAAAAGTATTATAATATTTAGTAGTAGCATCTATCTTATTCAAAGTTATTTGTCCTTTATAATGATGACCTACATGTTTACTTTTTTATATTGTTGAAATAGGATAGAAAATATCTTACTTTAGTAGGTATTTTTTTTAAAGCTTAGTCATTTGTTTAAGGGCTTATCATCCCAAGTGTCCCAACTGTTTTGAACCGTGATTTTACCAGCTTACTATCCCAATATCATTGGTTCAATTACTGGGATACACGGAAGTAAGTAGAGTGCTTGCTCGTTAAATACGATTATGTTAACAGTCTTATGTACTGGTGCGGATACTGAATTATAAAAAAAAGTCGTTTTTGTTTATCTAGAGGTTTAAATAAAATTAACACTGAAGATGTCGTCGACAAAAACGTTTTAAGTGTGAGGTTTGAAATGGCAAGACACCTTTCTGCTCAGGCGTGATTTCTTTGAATTATTACACTTGAAAAATGGTAGTTAAGGAAGGATGTTTGGGTAATAGAAAAAGATAGCTTCCCATGCATCATTTCGTCGTCAGTGTTGAGTTACGATTTGCTAGAAATTTTTTCGTATTTTGATACCATGTTAAATGGTACTCCTATAACATTCAAAATCCCCACATGGCCCAATCAGACTTGCAACAGAAATTTTAAACAAGATTTTCAACAAATTTAACGACTTTAAACTTTCAATGCATGTGTTGAGCATCATAGTAAACTTAAATAGTACTCCGTACTAGTTAAACCTTGGGACATGTTAGCACGGCCGGTTACTTTAGATACAACTTACGCGAACAGATTTTTATACTTCCATAATGTTCCATTTATAACGAAGATTGATGATGAGGAACGCACGATTATTACAGTGAGTCCTGGAGAAACGTCTTACGTGGAGAACCGTGGAGAACCACTTAAAATGCATTAAAATTGTTCTTTATATAAGGCCCCTGACGGGCCCCTCCACAAAAAAGTCTTATAATTCTATCCTCTATCCATTCATAAAAAAAAATTAAAAAAATTTAAAAATTGTTGCCACGTCATAATTTTTTTTAAATTTTTAAATTAATTTTTTTTTTAAAAAAAAATTTTTGTAATTTTTTTTTATAAATAGATAGAGGATAGAATTATAACATTTTTTTGTAAAGGTGCCCCTGCGGGGCCGTTATATATAAAGCAATTTTAATATATTTTAAGTGGTTCTCCACGGTTCTTCACGTAACATGGTTCTCCATGGAACAATGGTCATATATATCTCCCAAAAATGTTTTACTAAACATATAAATGATGGATCTTGCATCCCAAAAATCGTATTATACATTTTTTTTGGTTGTATACTGTATTAATGTAACAATCGCTTACAACGGTGTTTCTTCGTAAAATATGCATACAAAATGGATGTGAAATAGGTGGGGTTTATATATTTAATTGAAAAACGGAGTAAAAATACTACATGAAGATAGTGTGAAGAACTGAAGATTGTCAGGTTTGAACATGCACTGGTCAGTGCGACGACGACAGTGCTGCACGGCCAGCAGCTGTCTACTATCTCTTTATCTATACTAGCTTATAACTCGTGCAAAGCACGGGTTACTTTTAATTTTTTATAATTTATTTATAATATAATATAATATTATAAATATTAATTTAAGTATGTTATTGATTCGAACCTTACATCTTTATATATATAATAATTTTTAGTATTAAATATAAATTAATATGTTATTGGCGGGAATCGAACATTGAACCTCTGCATATAACAACTTTTAGTATTGTTATATCTAACGATCGTGATCTATTTGAGTTGCTGATCTAACGGTGATAAATGAGGGATAACCAAAAATGGGGATAACCAAAAAAGGGTAACCAACTACAAATTATACCCCTTTTGCTTATTATAATATAGTATAGATATCACAATTGTAATAATTAATTTATAGTGTATTCTATAATTAATTAATGTTATTATTTTGTTTGTTTTTCTTGTTTGTAATGCACACACTGGATAAAATTGCAGATGTGTACAGGTACAGCTCCAAGTTTCCAACAAGCTGACTTGCTTACTTTCTGTGCCCTGTTTTACTCTTTGTTATTGTGTTACTGAGAAGATATTTGATCTTTATTCTTGATTTACAGAGATGATAAAAAAGAGAAATGTAAAATGTGTATTGAATCAGAATCTGTTACAGAGTGGTTACAAACCAGTGTATATATACAAGTATAGAATGACAGCTGGATCCTACTGTCAATGATTGCCATTAGATTAACTAATCTATCTTCTAATCATTGCTTAATCTAACTAACTAAATATGTACACGTGGCAAAGTCTATATAACTCAATACCCCCCCTGCAAGTTGGACATCAAGGTGGATAAAATTGAAGGCCAAGCTTGACACTGAGAAATTTATGATGAGTAGCATCCAATGGTTTAGTAAGAATATCTGCTAGTTGAATAAAGGTGTTGATATGAGTGAGATTGATGAAATTTGAATCCACATACTCTCGAATGAAATGACAGTCTATCTTCAAATGTTTAGTACGCTCTTGGAAAATCTGATTCTCAGCAATATGTTGTGCAGAAGTATTATCACAGTAAAAAGGAATTGGCAAAGGAACCTGAACATGTAAATCTTGTAATAGACCTTCTAACCATATCAACTCAGAAGTGGTGTAACTCATGCTACGATATTCAGATTCTGCACTACTCTTAGAAACAGTCTTCTGTTTATTAGTCTTCCAAGAAATCAGTGAGGAACCTAAGAAAATAGCATAGCCGAGAGAGATTTTGCTGAAAAAGAACAGGTGCGCCAGTCTGCATCAGAGTAGGCAGATAATTCTAGGGAATTATTAGCCTTGTAAAATAAACCAACATGCAAGGTACCCTTTAAGTATTTAAGAACATGAAGAGCAGCATCAAAATGAGTTTGATCAGGTTCTTGTAAGAACTGAGAAAGTTGCTGAACTTCAAATGAAATATCAGGTCTGGTAAGGTTAAGATAAAGCAACTTTCCAACTAATCTTCTATAATTCTCTGGATCAGACAATTTTGGTGAATCCTGAGTACTCAAATGTAAACCCTTTGATAATGGAAAAGCAACTGGATTGCAATCTGTCAAATGAAAATCTGCCAACAAATCCAATATATATTTCCTTTGATTTAATTGAATACGAGCAGTAGTTCTAAGAACTTCAATTCCAAGAAAATATTTGAGATCGATCACCTAGATCTTTAATGGTGAATTTTTTATGTAATAAAGCCTTAATAGAATCAATCTCTGACAAATCATTCCCAGTGACTAATAGATCATCCACATAAACCACAATTGCAGTAAAGGAACTGCCTGAACTTTTAACAAACATGGAATAATCCTGAGTAGACTGTTTGTAACCTTGAGAAATCAAATAAGAAGAGAGTTCTTTATTCCATTCCCTGGAAGCCTGTCTGAGGCCATATAAAGATCTTTTTAACTTGCAAACCATACCAGGAGCAGCTTTTGAATAACCATGAGGAGGTCTCATGTAAATATCCTCAGTAAGATAACCATGCAAAAAAGCATTATTAATATCAAATTGTTTTAAATGCCAACCAGATGCAGCAGCCAGAGCAATCAAAGTTCTTACAGTAGTGAATTTAGAAACAGGGCTAAAAGTATGTTTAAAATCTTTGCCCTTAATTTGATTATCCCCTCTTGCTACTAACCTAGCTTTACATCTCTCAACACTCCCATCCGGGTTAAATTTTGTTTTAAAAACCCATTTACAGTCAATGACATGCTGATTAGAAGGCAAAGGAAAAAGAGTCCAAGTTTCATTTGCCTTAAGAGCCTTTAGTTCTGCATCCATGACAGCAACCCAAATAGGATCATTCTTAGCTTGATTATAAGAAGAAGGTTCTTTTGGAGAAGTAAGAATATTATTGAGACTAACATAATAGTCATCAAGATGAGAATCAGAAATAGAAGTAGAAGTCACTTGTAAACCATGAGTAGGTTTAGAAATTATGAAAGTATCAAATTTCTTGGGGAGAATAGAAGCTCTAGTGGATCTCCTTAAAGGAACAGGGTTATTGTCAATAATATTGATATTCTCAGTTGGAATAGGAACACTAGGAGATGAAGTAATTTTTGGAGAAGAATCTTTATGCAAAGACATAAATGATGTAGAAGATAAAGAAGGAATTTCAAAATGAGGAATAGAAGAATCAGATGTAAAAATAGGATCTATATTTGCAGGATTTACTGGTGGTAACTGAATAGATGTTGAAGAATGAGTTGGAGTCTGAATAGATGCTGAAGAATCAGTTTTAAATGCAAAAACTGTCTCTTTAAAAATGACATCTCTACTTAAAAAAATATCATGAGATTCAAGATCATATAACTTGTATCCTTTTTGAGCATAAGGATAACCAAGTAATATGCATTTTCTTGCTCTTTTAGCAAATTTATTTGTGCTTTTTACTACAGCAAAACAAAGACAACCTATGACCCTAAGATTATCATAGGTTGGATGTTTCTTCATGAAAAGAAAATAAGGAATTTCCCAAGATAATACTGAACTAGGCATGAGATTGATTAAGTAAGTAGCAGATAACAAACAATCACCCCAGAATTTAATAGGTAAATTGGCATGTAACCTAATAGCTCTAGCAGTATCAAGTAAATGCCTGTGTTTTCTCTCAATTCGACCATTCTGTTGAGGTACCCCAACAATGCTTCTTTGATGAACTATACCTTTAGACTGAAATAAAGAACTACAAAAATCTGGCAGAATTTCTGTACCATTATCACTTCTGACAGCTTTAACCATAGTATTGAAATGATTTTCAACATAAGCTAGAAAACTAGAAATGATATTTGGAACTTGAGTCTTAGAGTGTAATAAATGAGTCCATGTCACTCTAGTATGATCATCAAGAATAGTAAGAAAGTACTTGCATCCTGAATATGTAGGTGTACTGTAAGGACCCCATAAATCTATATACAACATGTCAAAAGAAACAGGAGCTCTAGATTGTGATTCCACAAAAGGCATTTTATGATGCTTAGCAAGAATACATGATTCACAGTTAAAATCATTCAAGTAAGTAGAAGAAAATACATTCAAATGTTTTAATTTCCCAACAGAGGGATGTCCAAGTCTAGCATGAAAAATATTTACATTTGGAACAACAGAAGAATGGAAACAAGAGTCTGAAGATATAAAAGAGGTAGAAGGTGCAGAGGCATGAGAAGAAGTTTGAGTGTGGGAAAAGAATCTGTACAATCCACCATTCTTCTTGCCAACAGCTAGGATTGTACTATTCAAAGGGTCCTAAAGTAACAAGTATTTTGATCAAACTTAGCAATCAATCTATTTTGATCAAGAAGCTTTCCAACAGATAAAAGATTGTGTTTAAAATCTGGTATATAAAGAACATCTTTCAAGATAATATCAGGTGTCAATCTAATATTTCCAACTCTGTTTACTAATTTTGAAGTTCCATTAGGTAAACATATAGTTATAGGTATATGTGAATCATGTATATTTTCAAATAATGCACAATTAAAAGCCATATGATCACTAGCCCCTGTATCAATTATCCATGATGCACTAGAATTATGATTATTTGTAGATTGAACTTGAAAGGATGAAACAATACCTGTAAAGTTCACAGATGATTCTGCAAAATTCACAGATGATTGCTGATAAGCATTACAAAGAGGAGAATTAGGTTGTTGCTGCATCATCTTAAGAATTTCCTGGTAAACTGCAGACACCATTTTGTTGTCAATCTGAGAAACATTAGCATTTTGCTGAGAGTTATTGCCAGAATTTCCACCAGGAACAGGGCCAAGTACACCTTGCTCAGTCACATTTACAGCCATTCTAGTATTAGATTTCCCTTTAAGAGTAGTATACCAATCATGATAACCTACCAACTTAAAGCATTGATCAACAGTATGACCCTTCCTTTTACAATGATCACAAACACTGTCAGTTTTATTTTTCTTGAAATCCTTTCTGAATCCATACTGTGTTTGTGTCTTACCAAAATTAGGCTGTGAAGTTTTCTGACTATACAAAGCACTAACTTCTGATGAATGAAAACCAGTAACATTCAATTGATTCTGCTTTTCAATCTGTTGTAAAATATGATAAGCTTTCAGCACAGATAGAAGAGGTTCCATACTCAAGATGTTTGTCTTAACAGAATCATATTGTCTATTTAATCCACAGATAAACTGAATCAATCTCTTAGTTTCATCAGCATCTAAAGCCTTCTTTAGCAGATTGCATGTGCATCTTGTCAAAGCACCACAAGTACACACAATTGGACCTTCTAACACTTGCAATTTATCCCAGACATTCTTCAATTTTCTATAATACTCAGCAATTGTCAGATTTTCTTGTTGTGATTTAGTCAAATTAGTATGCAATTCGTACAACAAAGGAGCATTTGATTTTCCAAAACGTTCAGCTATATCACACCACAGTTCATAAGCAGAAGTTGCAAAGATAAAACTGTCAGATATTACCTGATCCATGGAGGAAGTTAACCAAGACATTACCATGTAATCATTACGAATCCATTTACTAAGATCCAGAGAATCAGAGGCTGGTTTAGGTAACGATCCATCAATGAAACCTAGCTTATTCTTAGCTCGAAGCGCCATCTTCACACTACGATTCCAGTTTATGTAATTATCTGCAGTAAGCAGCATAGTTCCCAATTGTTGCCTTGGATTGTCACCAGAAGAAAGGTAATAAGGATCATTGTATGACAGCTTGATTCTGAGAATTTGAGTTGGTTTCTTGAGTATGAGTTGATGATTCTGCCATTAGAGATCGTAGAAAACAAGAAAAATCGAGAGAGAAATCGAGAGAGATCGGAAGAGATCAAGAAAGATCGATAAAATCAAGAAATCAACAAAGAAACAGATCGAACAGATCTAAAACAAATCGTAAAGAAGAAGATCAGAACTAACAAATCAACATCAAATGATTGATAAAAACTATGGATCAATCCATGAAAGCTCTGATACCATAAGAAGATATTTGATCTTCATTCTTGATTTACAGAGATGATAAAAAAGAGAAATATAAAATGTGTATTGAATCAGAATCTGTTACAGAGTAATTACAAACCAGTGTATATATACCAGTATAGAATGACAGCTGGATCCTACTGTCAATGATTGCCTAATGATTAACTAATCTATCTTCTAATCATTGCTTAGTCTAACTAACTAAATATGTACACGTGGCAAAGTCTATATAACTCAATAGTTACATACGTTAATTTAAAATCTTTATTACTATTTTTTTTCAGGTCACAGACTCACAGTTCCAGGCCCAAAACATTGTTATTTTTGTATTTGTTTTGATACATTAACATGGATAACTTAAAACTATTAACACATATAAAATAGGTTTACAAAAAATATTTCAACTTTTCAGATTAATGAGAGAAAATATAGGAATGAACTATTTAATATATAGAGGCATAGAGCAATTATGAAATAAATCACTGGTTAAGAGGAATTAATAAATAATACACATGACTTAACAAAAAAAGAAAGAGGTTTTTTCATAAATAACCAAGCCCAAATTTTTTTTTTTTGCAAAAACAAACTTTCTTTTTAAAAACTATATTTCGTAAAAATACCAACATTTATGAAAATATTTACAAAAATAAGTTCTATAACCAAATTATCAAATGCAATTGTTTACAACGTAGCCACATATGCAAATTTAACTTTAAAATTTTCACAATCCATCAAAATCAACTAAAGTCTACCAAGTGTGACACCAAATTTACCAAAATATAAACTTGAAGCAACCAATATCAACTTCGAATTTAGTAAATACATACACACACACACACACACATATAAATATATATATATAACTTCGAATTTAGTAAATACATATATATATATATATATATATATATATATATATATATATATATTGGTCATATTCAAATAGAAACTAAATTAGAATAGAAACTAGAAACCAAACCCCAATCCTTCAAGCTTATCTAATGACCAAATTATGAATACTCCAATACAAAAAATGTATAATAATCAATCCTCTATTTAGTAGTAAAAAAAATTACGGTTGACGTCACTGCCACGTCAGCAGTGAACAATAACTTTATTTCCCTTTTTTTTCCTACTGAATATAGGGTACATTATTATACATTTTTTGTATTGGGGTATTGGTCATTATATTAGCTTGAAATGTTAGATTGGGGTTTGGTTTCTAGTTTCTATTCTAATTTAGTTTCAATTTGAATATGACCATATACATATATATATATATATATATATATGAATTTGTAACTAACTAATTTCCAAAAACGTATAAGGATAAAAGGCTTTTTGTATCCAAGACTATTAATAAAGTTATGTCATCGGAATCGAATAGACAATCATTGAAATCCAACTAGTTATTTTTCAAAAATATATAAAAATAAGTTGTATTTGGTTGATTTGGTTAATTGTAAAACGTTTATTTGCAAATATTTTTTAAAATTTGTGTTCTCACAAATAAATATATAAAAATTATTGTTGACGTCACTGCCACGTCAGCAGTAAACAATAACATTTTTTCCCTTTTTTTCTACTGAATATAGGATACATTATTATAAGTTTTTTGTATTGGGGTATTGGTCATTATATTAACTTGAAATGTTGGATTGGGATTTGGTTTCTAGTTTCTATTCTAATTTAGTTTCAATTTGAATATGACCATATATATATATATATATATATATATATATACACGCACACACACACACATATATATATATATATATATGTATATATATATGTATGTATATATATATATATATATATATAGGGTTTTGCTCAAATGAGAACCCTCACTTATGGTGAGATATGAGATCTAATCATAGCCATACATTTTTTATATTTAAATTAATCATAGCCCTACAATTAATATTTAAAATTTTATTTTTTATTATTCATTTAATTCAACATCATCTCCCACAATCATTTCTTCGTAGATCACCATCTCCGGCGACAAATTCCGGCCAACTTAGAAAATCACCAACGGTAAACAGAAAATCACCACACCACCGCCACCTCCGGCCACCGCGCCGCCGCCACCAACAAAAATCACCACTTTTAAACAGAAAATCACCGCACTTCACCACCTCCGACCACCACACCGTCGCCACCACCAACAAAAATCACCACCTGCGTACAAAAATCACCACAACCAAAACCTTTACAAACCACCTCATCTCCGCCACCACCAAAAATCACCACCGGAAGCCTGAAAATCACCACAAACGGATTGAAAATCACCATAAACAACATGATTCTACAACAGCAGCCACAAAAAATCACCACAAACTCAGAAACAATCATCACAAAATCACAACAAAATCAGACACAATCATCTCCGATCAAAATTACCTCCGGCCAGCGTTAAAAATCAAAGTCATCGATGAGGAACACAAACTTAATTTCTGGACAAGTCAAAAGATTAACAAAGTGATATGGGCTAAAAATAAGCCCTAAAGACACATTTAATGTGGTATTAATTAGACCCGGCATGGTCTAGACGTGGGACCCACCAACAAGGTCCAAACCCTATTTTTATATTAATTTCATAATTAATATTAAGGGTAATAAACAACTCAGTAAATAAGAGTCAAACAAGGATATAACTCTTGCCTGACTTAGCCTCCAAGGCACATACTTCAACATGAAAACTGATTCATACATGGAAGGAGACTAGAACCTTCTTCTAGTCGGTGACTTGCCCACCAAGTCACCTAACCCTACTACGATTTTAGGGCTTCTCAGCCTATATAAAGAGTCTGAACCCTCATTCTCAGAACTACGTCTTGGCTTGATTCTCAATACGAGATACGTAGGCACTCTGTGAGTACCGATTAGTCTCGAACACGGAAACAGCCATTGAAGCAAGAAGCTCCCGAACCCTAGCATTAATTACAAATTCGTGACCTAGATTTTAATCCACAACATTTGGCGCCGTCTGTGGGAAGACAACATCAACCATGGTGACCACACGAAGAACACCACCAACCTCTACTGAGGCCTTGCCTCTAAGCTCTACTCCGCTTGCTACTGAGCAGGTACCCCCAACAACAAGGGCGATCACTCAAACTCAAGTTTCTCAACCTCCAGGGATGAATCCCCATGCTGAGAGAACGTTACCTGTGGTCGTCCATCCAAGTCAAGAAACCAACCCTCTTCAGATGGTGGTTTCTTCTCTGGTTGATCCCAATCGCCCGTTACCACCAGGGGTACAGATCCATACTACGGATCTCCCCATGAATACCAACCCGATGTATGGTCTCCTTAACTACCCTCCAATTACTCAAGGTCCTGGACCTAGTGGCCACGCCTTGCAGATCCGAGATTGAGAGTAAGTTGACTACTCTGGCCCCTATACTGATGATTCATCGTCTGATGATGATCGTGATGAAGCCCCGAGGAGGCGACGTGCTAGTAGAGAACCAAGAAGAAGAACACAAACCATCCATGATGGACCTCCTTTGAAATCCACTGAGAGGATCAAGGCTCATGAGGCTGAGATCTTAAGGTTGAAGGAAGATATTGCGAGAGAACAAGCTATGCTAAATCAGACTCAACCTCCTCCAACATCAGGACTGATTCCCATTATAGACTTAGAGAGGTCCTCAAGAAGGCAGAGAAGGGCCGACGCCCCAACTGGAAGAACAGCAAGGGTGGAAACCCCCAAGAGCAATCCCAAGGATCTGATGCCACTTGGGGATCTTGATGATCCCACACCCCCGTTTACTGAGGAGGTGATGAATGCTCGTATCTCAAAAAAGTTTAAGATGCCAACAATTAAGGCTTATGATGGAACGGGTGATCCCGCAAATCACGTTAGGACATTCTCAAACGCACTGCTACTACAGCCTGCAAGTGACGCCTTAAAGTGTAGGGCATTCCCTCAAACCCTGTCGGGCATGGCTCAGAGATGGTATAGTCGTTTGCCTACTAATTCAATTGGCTCTTTTAAGGAGTTGAGTGCTGCTTTCATTAGTCAATTCATTAGCGGAAGAGTTCATGAGAAAAGTTTTGCGTCCCTCATGTACGTGGTGCAAAGGAAGAATGAAAACTTGAGAGACTACCTCAAGAGGTTCACTAAGGAGACGTTGAACATCACTGATTTGGAAAATAAGGTGGCCATGGTAGCCCTGGAATACGGAACCACTGACCTATTCTTTAAAAGATCATTGGCAAAGCATCCTCCTGAGAATATGGCCGAACTCCAACGAAGGAAGTATATCAAGGCTGAGGATAGCATGAAGAAAGAAGCCATGGTAGGCAATGCCAAGGGTACTAATGATTTGAAGAAGCGAAAGCAAGACCAGGAGTATCCCCGAACTAGCGAGGACTCCGACTCTGCCCCTAGGAAGAACCAAGGATCAAGGTTCACGGAGTGTACAAGGTTGAATACTCGTAGGAGTCGAATCTTGTTGGACATTGAGAAGGATAAAGATTTCCGATGGCCGAAGCCACTCAGGGGTGATCCCGAAAAGAGAAACAAGAATCAGTATTGCAGATTCCACAGAGATGTGGGGCATGACACTGATGATTGCAAGCAACTCAAAGATGAGATCGAGTTTTTAATTCGTAGAGGGAAATTTAGCCAATTCACTAAGGGTGACGATCGTGTTAATCAAATTAGAGATTATAATAGAAGGGATGACGATCAAGATCGCAACCCACAGCCCCGAGGGCCAACAATCAACATGATCTCAGGAGGCCCTACTGCAGCCTGCATAACAAGGAATTCTCGGAAGGCTTATGCCAGAGAAGTGATACACATCGTGGGAGAGGCCCCGAAGCGGGCTAGGACTGAAATCGCAATTGGTTTTGATGATTCTGATCTTGAAGGGGTGAAGTTCCCCCATGACGACCCGTTGGTCATAACTCCTGTAATTGGAAACTCAGAAGTGAAGCGAGTCTTAATAGATAATGGAGCTTCCGTTGACGTTCTATTTCATGATGCATTTGTGAAGGTGGGTTACAATGATTCTCAGTTGACCCCCAATAACATGCCTATATATGGATTTAATGGAGTAGGATCTAAAGTTGAAGGGACTATTCAATTGCTTGTGACTATTGGACAGGAGCCCAAGAAGGCCACTCAGATGTTGAACTTCCTGGTAATCAAGGCGCTTTCAACGTACAACGCTATCCTCGGAAGGACTGGACTTCATGCATTCAAGGCTGTTGCCTCAACTTATCATATGAAGATCAAGTTCTCGACTCGGAATGGTGTTGGAGAACATAAAGGCGATCAAAAGATGGCACGAAGCTGTTATGTAGCCGCGTTAAAGCCTGACAGAGTCGGGGGGCAGGTCCTTCCGATTGAAGACATGGATGTCCGCAGTGGTAAGGAACGCCAAGAAAGGCTGTCAGAGGACATCACACAGAAGCCTCGGACAACCATTGAGGCTAAGGCGTTAACTGACTTCGTGGTTGAAAGTACCATTGGCAACCAAGAAGTCGGGGGGCAGGAGGTAATACCCCAAGCAAGAAGTGAACTTCAGAATAATAAGGAGGAGACCAAAAGAAGTGGTGGTTGCTCTATTTTGATGGAGCATCTAAAACAAAATCTGGTGCATGCCTAGTCTTGCAAAGCCCCGATGGGCTCAAGTTATCCTAGTAGGACTTAGCTTCATAGGACTTAGCTTCATATTTATCTAGTAGAAGTAGAAATAAGGTTCATTGAAACCATTGCAGAGCATGTTGCTCCGAGTAGGATAGTAGTACTCTATGTAAGGGTTGAACCCATTTCAAGTTATTAATGCAAGTTTGATTTCCATTCATTGATGGTGTGATTTCATTTATGTGCCAAGCACCTGATGAGTGCAAGTCAAGGATGACCGAGTACCAAAAATAAAAAAATACACGGATGGAAAACAAACAAATGCATACCCCGAAGGGTCAAGAGTTAGGTTACAGCAAGACCAAGTAAATGTTTAAGTCCGTGAAGGACCCTGGATAAAAGACAAGCAAATAAAAGCCACACGCAACAATCAAAGCCATGCAAGGCCGAGGATGTTAAGGACTGACTACTCTTCAATATTTCTTAAGTACTTGGGTTGAGAATCCAAGGATGAAGACTAACAGAGAACATTGCATTATTAAGGGTCCTTGAACAAGGATTAAGAAGTTCAAGCAAGTTCTCGTCTTAAGAGTTTAAAAGGCAAGAAGCCCATGGGATTGCATTTATCAAAATCTAAATCGAGGAATCAACCCCGAATTCTAGGTTGAGAAACACAAGTTATAAGCCATGAAGGCCAAGATTAGCCATAAAGGCCAACATTAGTTATGAAGGCCAAAATTGAGGGGGTCATGAACCTCCAATTAGGATCCAAAGGTTGAAACTTGAAAACCAACATGTAATTTTGGATTCTCGATCCAGAACGCCGACGTTGAATATCTGAACACCAGCGTTCAACACTTGAATATTAATCCTGAAATGAAGATTGAAAACCTCCTAGGGAAGGTTCAAGACCTCGTGGGGCTGATCAGAGACCCCGTGGCCTTGGACTGGCAGCTCTGATAGATATTTCAGTGATTTAAAACACCCTTGAGATTGAAAACCCTTGATTTCAAACATTGACGTTCAACCTTCGAATATTGACGTTCAACACTCAAGGTCGAACGCATGCTAGCCGAGAGGCCACCTGAGAAGTCCAAGACCAAGACAAACATTGAAGCCATGACGGCCTAGTGAGCTGAGAAAGTTACTTATATAGGAGCTTCTCTGAAGGAACCCTTGAAGGGCAAGTTGATGGCATTCTTGCAAGAGAATAGTAATGTGTTTGCTTGGACAGCAGCTGATATGCCAGGGATAGATCCCCAACTTATAACTTATAAGTTGAATCTCGATCTTGAGCGAAAGACAATAAAATAGAAGAAGAGGCATTTTGCTCCTGAAAGGCAAGAGGCCATCAAGCAACAAGTGAATGGGAAATGGAGGATGTATAGATTTCACTGAGCAGAATGACGCATGTCCGAAGGATTGCTTTCCTCCAACAAGGATAGATACATTGATAGATGACACAGCTAGACATGAGATGTTGAGCTTCATGGATCGGTTCAGCGGCTACAATCAGATTAAGATGCACAAGGATGACATCCCAAAGGTATCTTTCATAACTGACTTTAATTGGTGTTTTCTGCTATATTGTTATGGCTTTTGGCCTAAAGAATGCAGGAGCTACTTACCAACGATTGGTGAATAAGATATTCGCCCATCTGATTGGAAAAACCATGGAGGTCTATGTTGATGACATGTTAGTCAGAGCCTATTCACGGCAGACCACGTTAATCACATCAGAGAGGCATTTGAAGTGATGAGGCACCATAAGATGATGTTGAATCCAGCCAAGTGTGCTTTTGGCATTGGATCAGAAAAGTTTTTGGGTCTGATGGTTTCAAAAAGAGGCATAGAGGCCAACCCTGACAAGATCAAATCAATTATGGACATGGAACCACCCCGCTCTATACGAGATGTACAGAAGCTAACTGGCCGAGTTGCAGCCCTAGGGAGATTCATCTCTAAGTCTGGTGACAAGTGATTGCCTTTCTTTCAAGCATTGAATAAAGTAAAAAAATTTGAGTGGACTCTTGAGAGCCAAGAGGCCTTTGAACAGCTGAAGAAGTACATGGCTGAAGCCCCGTTGTTGGCCAAACCTAGTCCCGGAGAGACTCTTTATCTATACTTGGCGGTATCTGAACAAGCATTGAGTGCCATCCTCATTCGAGAAGAGAATAAGGTTCAGAAACCTATCTACTATGTGAGCAAGGTCTTGCATGGAGCTGAGTTGAATCACTCTACCATTGAGAAGTTTGCTCTAGCATTGGTAACTGCCTCGAGAAAGCTACGACCGTACTTCCAGGCGCACAAGATTGAAGTCCTGACGGACCAGCAATTGAGGAACATATTGCATAGCCCGAAGGCCAGTGGAAGGCTGATCAAGTGGGCAATTAATCTTGGAGAATTTGACATCACGTATATGCCTCGAACAGCCATCAAGGCTCAGGCACTGGCGGACTTCGTGGTTGAATGTGCCATTCGCAACCAAGAAGTCGGGGGGCAGGAGACAGTAACCACCCCTGGAAGAAAGGATAAAGATGAGGAGCTTTTACCTGATCAGAAGGAATATTGGGTGCTCTATTTTGATGGAGCATCAAAAACAAAATCTAGTGGTGCAGTTTTGGTCTTGCAAAGCCCCGATGGGTTCACAATTGAGTATGTTTTGAAGTTGGACTTCCCAACAACCAGCAACGAAGCTGAGTATAAAGCCTTAATAGCCGGATTGGGCTTGGCTAGAATCATGAGAGTCAAGAATCTCAAACTACGACAAAGTACTTGAGAGTCGTGAAGGCCGTGATGACTCAGTTTGATGAATGGTATGAGAAGCACATTCCGAGAGAACAGAACGTTAAGGCTGATGCCCAATCTAAGTTTACTTCTTCTGAGATAGAGAACTACGCTGGAAGTGTTTACTTTCAGGTCTTGAAGGCCCCGTCTATTATTTCGAAATTGGTAGCACCAGTTGATGTAAGCTGAAGGATAGACCCTCTTAAAAGCTCATCCTGAGACTGGTTGGCTCCCTGATATTGCCTTGAAGGCATAGAAACTGTTAGTGAGAGGGTTGAGATAAGAGGTCCTTTGTCATTCCATACTTAAAATGTTGAATCTCAAATCCTGACACAAAATTTTAGCCTTGATGGCTAAAAAGGCTGTCTGTCTCCAATCGAGTTTGTCGTTTGAGTTTAAGGACTTGGATCAAGAGCCGTCAATCGAATTCAAACCAAAGTAAGGTCCTGTGAGCATAAGAAAAAGGTTGGAAACCTAGAATCAAGATAAAGGGTTGACAACTAGCCAAGGCATACTAGACTTGAAGTCAAGTGATGAGTGGCAAGGGAACTTCTTGAAAGATGAACCGAGAAGCAAGACCTCCACCATATGTAGCAAGGGGCAAGAGCTAAGGGACTTCATCATTTTTACATCTTAGAATAAGAGTCAAGGGTTGATGATAACCAACAACCATGAATGAATTCAAGGTTTAAAACCAAGGATTCAACAAGCGAGTTAAGGCCTAGAAGGCCACGAAAGTTATGAAAGCCAATTTGAAGTGAAGGATTTAAGCGAAGATATAGCAACAAGTTGTGTCAAAGCACTCATCTAAGCTTAAGGAGCTAATTACGTTTGAGGAAGATAAATCACTATCGGTTAGCCTCGCTAACAAAGAGATTGATTATGCTCTGAAAGGAGGTATACAACATCCAAAAGTCAAGGACGTGATTCAAGAACAGGACTCCAGACATTGCGAAAAAGCTCTGAGAGGCACGAAAAGGCAACTAGAAGCATCCTCCAGCCGACCTGGTGCCACGAAGGGGCTCCAGCCGACCCGGAGCATCCCCCAGGCAACCAAGAGCATTCTCCAGCCGACCTGGTGCCACGAAGGGGCTACAGCTGACCCGGAGCATCCCCCAGGCAACCAGGAGCATCCTCCAGCCGACCTGGTGCCACGAAGGGGCTCCAGCCGACCCGGAGCATTCCCCAGGCAACCTGGAGCATCCTCCAGCTGACCTGGTGCCACGAAGGGGCTCCAACCGACCTGGAGCATCTCTCAGGCAACCTGGAGCATCCTCCAGCCGACCTGGAGCATCCTCCGGCCGACCTCCTGGCACCTATGGCACCTCCCGTCAGTTGGTTGGATCATTTGATGGTTCTGTTGAAGGTTTTTACTTTCCGGAACGAACATCGACCTTCAACTTAGCGCCATCTAGCGTCGTTTAGCACCGTGTAGTGCCGTCTTATGTCATGCAACGTCGTTTAACATAGATTGAAACGTCGTTTAAGCATCGTTTAGCACCGTGTAGTGCCGTCTTATGCCATGCAACGTCGTTTAACATAGATTGAAACGTCGTTTAAGCATCGTTTAGCATCGCTGAAGTCAACATGGATCTCCCGTCAACCTGCCAGCCGACATGGAGCATCCCCCAGGCAACCTGGAGCACCCTCCAGCCGACCTGGTGCCATGAAGTGGCTCCAGCCGACCTGGAGCATCCCCCAGGAAACCTGGAACATCCTCCAGCCGACCTGGTGCCATGAAGGGGCTCCAGCCGACCTGGAGCATCTTCCAGCCGACCTGGAGTATCCCCAAGGCAACCTGGAGCACCCTCCAGCCGACCTGGTGCCATGAAGGGGCTCCAGCCGACCTAGAGTATCCTCCAGCCGACCTGGAGCATCCCCCAGGCAACCTGGAGCACCCTCCAGCCGACCTGGAGCATCCTCCAGCCGACCAGGAGCACCCAAGAGGCCCTCACACTGTTTGGGTCATATCTTGAGCTCCGGGTATCAGATTTGGACGATCTTACAGTCCACGCGAAGCTCATGGAGTTTTCTACAACCTTGGAAGGTCCCCAGCTGACCAGGACCTCCTGGTGGCCGACCAGCTGCCCAGGAAGGGGTCTGGCCGACCAGGAGCTCTTGTCAGCCAACCTCATGCTGTTTGGGTCATATCTTAAGCTCCGGGTATCAGATTTGGACGATCTTACAGTCCACGCGAAGGTCATGGAGTTTCTACAACCTTGGAAGGTCCCAGCCGACCAGGACCTCTTGGCAGCCGACCAGGACCTCCTGTCAGTCGACCAGCTAACCGAAGGTGGATTTAACTATCCCGAATCTCCTTTCGGTTGATCATTTAAGCACCGTTTAGTGCCGTCTAGCGCCGTCTAGCGCCGTTTCGCACCGTTAGTGCCGATAGCACAGTTAGTGCCAATAGCACCTGTTAGATGTTGATTCAAGAGATGATCAGGATCTGGGTATTACTGATCAGATACTGATGCTGACGTCATCAGGAATACAACGTCAGTATTGGATTATCAGGATCAGAAGCTGGTCAGTATTTGATGAAGATTCTCATCAGACCAGTGATCAAGGAAGATTGGTATGTCGGTTCCTAATTTGTAGGGATGCAGCTATCATACAAGATATGCATTCAGAGATATATGTAATTGATTTAGAATATCTTGTAATTGATAGTGCAACTGTGTACACTATATAAACACGGTTTAGGTTTTACATTATGTAATCGCTTACACGAGTTATATTGTAACCTAGCAGCTCTTAAGAACATAAGAATTTCTTAAGAGAGTTTTGTAACAGTTTTATATCAGAGTTAATAAAGCTGTTATTGATTCATACTTGTGTTATTTTGTTTTAAGTCGAAAATCTTATACAATTGTATTCAACCCCCCTTCTACAATTGTTATTTACTGGGCAACAATTGGTATCAGAGCTACTCCGATTAATTTAAATCAGAAACGATCTTAAGATGTCGACAAGCAAGTATGAAAGCATTAAAATTCCAATTCTCAAGAAGACTGAGTATCCAACCTGGAAAGTGAAAATGTTGATGTATCTGGAAGCAACTGATCCTGACTATCTTGACAGGATCAATGATGGACCATTTCTTCCAACAAAACTAGTTGCAAGAACAGAGACTGTTGCTGAACACTATGTCATTAAGGCAAAGAGTGAATGGACGACAGAAGAAAAGGTTCAAGTACTCAAAGATGCAAAGGTAAAGAATATTTTGCATAACAGTCTTGATAATGTCATGTCTAACAGAGTAATAGCATGCAAGACTGCGAAGGAAATTTGGGATACTTTGGAAACTCAATGTCAAGGTACTGAATTTATCAAAAGAAACAGAAGGGCTCTGTTGATTCAGGAGTATGAGCAATTCGATGCTAAATCTGATGAAAGCCTTACTGATATGTATGATAGATTCTTGACTTTACTGAACAATCTATCACTGGTTGGCAAAGAGTATGATCCAGAGGATTCAAATACCAAGTTTCTAAGAGCTTTAACTGAAGAGTGGGATACTCAAGCTTCAATCATAAGGCATCAATATGATTTGAAGATGCTGTCTCTTGATGAAGTCTATGGGATGCTAAGAACTCATGATCTTGAGGTTCAACAGAGGAAGAACAAGAAAAATGTCAAAGCAAAATCTGTTGCTTTGAATGTTGAATCAAAATCAAAGGGAAAAGCTGAGGAGGTTTATAACCGAAAGAGTAGAGTGGAAGAGTCAATTCCTGATGACTCATCATCAGATACTGATACTGAGTCTGATCCTGATACTGATGATGACTCTACTGATTCTGATATGATGGAAATGGTTGCTATGATAGTCAAGGGCTTCAAAAAGATGAAGTTCAGAAAGGCTAGGAAGCAAGGGAAATTCCAGAAGAAAACCTTCAATGCTGACAAAGACAGGTACAAGAAGAAAGAAGGCAAAAGCAGCAAGTTTGACAAGTCAAAAATCAGATGCTATAACTGTGATGGTATGGGTCATTTTGCAACTGAGTGCAAGAAGACCAAAACCAAAGCTCTCATTTCTTCAAGCAAGGATTGGATGGACTCATCATCTGACTCTGAAGAGGAAAATGTGAATTATGCTTTGATGGCTAAAACTGATGAGACTTCTGCTGGTGAAAATAAGGTATCTGAAGTTTTATTTGATTTTGATACTAATAATGTTTCTGAGCTAAGATCTTTCTTAAAATCTCTGCATATTAGTTTTAGGAGTCAATCTCTTGAAAATACAAGAATAAAATCTGAAATGGCAGAGATTGTTTTGAGGAAAAGGCTGGCCCAACTTTGTCTTATGGAGATGGCAACATTGGACAAACTTTGGGATATGGCAGCATTGTAATTGGAAATGTCATCATTGAGAAAGTAGCTCTGGTGAAAGGACTAAAGCACAATCTGTTGAGTGTTAGTCAGATCACAGACAGAGGTTATCGTGTCAACTTTAATGATACTCATTTTGAAGTTATTAGCAAATCTTCAAGAAAGATTGCATTAACAGGTCAAAGATATGGTAACATTTATGAAGCCAACATTCATACTAATACTGAAAATCCAACTACATGCCTCATCAGTAAAGCATCTGTAGATGAAAGTTGGAATTGGCATAAGAAGCTTTCTCATCTCAACTTCAATAATATAAATGAGTTGGTTAAGAAAGACTTGGTGAGAGGATTACCAAAGGCTCTATATACTCCTGATGGACTCTGTGATGCTTGTCAGAAGGCTAAACAGAGAAGGACATCATTCAAGAGTAAATCTGAATCCTCAATTGATGAACCATATCACATGCTACACCTCGACTTGTTTGGACCAGTGAATATTATGTCCATCAGTAAGAAAAGGTATACTCTAGTCATTGTTGATGATTATACTAGATTTACCTTGGTTCATTTTCTTCACAGAAAAGATGAAACTGCTGAAATACTACTGGACCATGTTAGACTTATTGAAACTGGCACGGAATACAAAGTCAAGATTCTGAGAAGTGATAATGGGACTGAATTCAAGAATTCAGCAATGGAAGAGTTCTGCAAATACAAAGGAATAGTTCAACAATTCTCTGCTCCTGGCACTCCTCAGCAAAATGGAGTAGTTGAAAGAAAGAACAGAACTCTTATCGAAGCTGGCAGAACTATGTTGGAAGAAGCTAAACTACCTACATATTTCTGGGCAGAAGCAGTCAACACAGCTTGTTACACTCAAAATATTACACTGATCAACAGACATGGTGTAACTCCTTATCAGATGATTAAGGAAAAGAAGCCAAGTTTGAAGCATCTACATGTGTTTGGCTGCAAGTGCTTTGTTCTAAGACCTCATCCAGAACAGCTAGGAAAATTTGAGACAAAAGCTGATGAGGCCATCTTTATTGGCTATCCAACAACAAGAGCCTTTAAAGTCTACAATCTAAGAACAAAGACAGTCATGGAGTCTATTAATGTATCTTTTGATGATAGAAAGCTAACAGGAATAAAAGAAGACTCTCATGACAGTTTAACTTTTGCAAATGAAGCTACCAACAATCCTGATGAAGTCACGTCAGATACTGATATTCCGTCAGATCCTGACGATCGATCAATTCCTGATCAAACACCTGTTACTGATGATGACTCAAATAATGCAAATGTTGAGGGGGAGCAAGAGCGAGACATCACTAGTGCTGATACAACTCAAACATCAAGTAGAGATTCATCAGAAACAGACTCAAGTGACAATCAAGATAGTATATCAGACAGAGATAGCACTATCTCAGGGGGAGCTTCTAGCAACTCTAGTTCTTTTGAAGAAAACACCAATCCAGGGGGAGCATCCAGTTCAAGAAATGACTTACCATCAGCAAGGAAATGGACAAAAAGTCATACTCCTGATTTAATCATTGGGAATCCTGAAGCAGGTGTTAAGACAAGAAGTGCAACTCAAAATGAATGTTTATATAATAACTTTCTGTCAAAGGAGGAGCCCAAGAAAGTTGAAGATGCACTTAAGGATGCTGATTGGGTGACAGCTATGCAAGAAGAACTGAATGAGTTTGAAAGAAATGAAGTCTGGAAACTTGTACCAAGACCCAAATGAAGGTCTATTGTAGGTACAAAGTGGGTATTCAGAAACAAGACTGATTCAGATGGCACGATTGTGAGAAATAAAGCAAGACTAGTAGCAAAGAGGTATTCTCAACAGGAAGGAATGGATTATGATGAGACTTTTGCTCCTGTTGCAAGACTGGAGGCCATCAGAATTTTTCTGGCATATGCAGCCCACAAGAAATTCAAAGTATTCCAGATGGATGTAAAAAGTGCATTTCTCAATGGAGAACTGGAAGATGAGGTATATGTTGAACAACCTCCTGGATTTATTGATCCCAAACATCCAGATCATGTCTATAGACTGGATAAAGCACTTTATGGACTAAAGCAAGCTCCAAGAGCCTGGTATGAAACCCTAGCTCAATTTTTACTGGAAAGTGGATTCAACAGAGGTACAATTGATAAAACCTTGTTTTATTTGAATCATGGTAAGGATTTGCTGTTAGTTCAAATATATGTTGATGATATCATTTTTGGGTCAACTAATACTAAGATGTGTGAGAAGTTTTCAAAGCTAATGCAGTCGAGATATCAAATGAGCATGATGGTTGAAATGAGCTATTTCTTAGGTCTTCAAGTTAAACAGACTGATGAAGGGATTTTTATCAATCAGTCAAAATACACAAAGAATTTACTAAAAAGGTTTAACATGCAAGACAGCTCTACAGCTTCAACTCCTATAGCTACAGCTACAAAGCTTGATCCTGATCAAGGAACTGAAGTAGATGTAACCAACTATAGAGGAATGATTGGCTCACTCTTATATCTAACTGCTAGCAGACCAGATATCATGTTTGCAACCTGTCTATGTGCAAGATTTCAAGCAAATCCTAAAGAACCACATCTCATTGCAGTAAAAAGGATTTTCAGATATCTAAAGGGCACATCTTCTCTTGGCCTTTGGTATGCCAGAGAATCAGACTTTAGTTTATGTGGCTATTCAGATGCTGATTTTGCTGGATGCAAAATAGACAGGAAAAGTACTTCAGGCAGTTGTCAGTTTCTTGGAGGAAGACTAGTTTCTTGGTTCAGTAAAAAGCAAAAGTCTATCTCCACATCAACTGCAGAAGCTGAGTACATTGCTGCTGGAAGCTGTTGTGCACAGATCATGTGGATGAGAAATCAGCTAATGGACTATGGTTTGTCATTTTCAAAAATACCTATTTATTGTGATAACCAAAGTGATATTGCTATGACAGGAAATCCAGTTCAACATTCTCTTACAAAGCACATCATCATCAGGTATCACTTCATAAGAGAACAAGTACTGGAAGGAACAATTGAACTTCATTTTGTTCCTACTGATCAACAGTTAGCTGATATATTCACCAAGCCACTGCCTGAGGCTACTTTTACAAAGTTGGTGAATGAACTTGGAATGGTAAACTATGGCAGTTCCTGAGAGAAAGAAGTCATCAGATACTGACGACTTGCAAATACTGATGGAAAGTCAATCCTGACAATGGTCAACGTCGAATCCTGATGCAACGATTCGATAATCAGTATTTTGTCAGAATCTAACTGTCTTCATTTTATCTCACTTTCCTGATTCAAGCTATGATTAATGTTATTGAATTCCTGATAATGTGATCACTTTAATTAGTCCTCATATTTATTTTCAGATAACATGTTAAATCAGGAAAAACATTGAATAGAATAGAACGACTAGATTTTTCATTGATAATTAGAAAGAGTTTACATTCAAAGATTACATCTTTTGTGTTCTCTATCTACTAATCTATTCAACAGGAAATAAGAGATCAATCCACTACATTGCTAATAGTCATCCCAGATCCCATCTTTACCACTTTGTTTGGGTGGAAGTTGACAGGGATAAGGTTATTTTTGCTGACATATTCATTAACAATGGTTGATGGAGTTGGATGAGGATGCCTTAGATGAAAGCCATACGAATGCTGTTTGGAGGGCAGCATCAATGTCGATCACTTTTGCAGGTTTTTCCTTCTCGATTTCTTCGAGACCTGCATCCATCTGCAACCAGAGAGTCCCCAGTTGTCTTTCCCAATCGAAAGCATCAAACTCTTCACGAGTATAACTAAATATATCTCTTTTCTCTAAGAGATGGAGGTTTTTCTCAATGATGGTAAGGTTCGACATTGTTAAAAATTTTGATGAGAAGGGTTTTTCTGATTTTTCTTACAGGAGAGAATGAAGCGTTATAGAAGTAAGTGGACAAGTCTCTAAGATTAAATAGAGAAGGGTGGAACGAGAATATGAAACGATTCATATTACTGGTGCAAGTACCAGGTATTATTCGATTGTGATGTTTTAAATTTCTTTATTTAAAACAAAATTACCATGTTTTATTTTGGTCATAATTTTATTTTTCGAATAATGCGAAGCGCGTGTGCTCACTAGTTGCGTACATACAGTTATAGATGTAAGTCATGACGCGTGTAATCCTCACCACTCTCTCACGTAATTTGGTCCATTACTTTAGCATAAACGAATGATTTACTGACACCTGTTTTTGAGAAGTTACAAGTATTGTCTAAAATCAATTTAGTTTACTAATTGATTTATTTTTCTCAAACTATCAGTAAAGCATCGTCTCTCTTTGTCTTTGCACTCTCAAACCCTAATTTCAAAATTAACACATCTTTTGTGTTTGAAATTCCAATGGAGAACTTATTCATGAACAGCAAGGTGGTAATCAATGGAGTTACTTTTAATACCAATAACTTCACTGCAGTTCTAGATCATCAGGACTTGCCGAGTGATTTCCACATTATTCAGGACTTTTTAGCCTCAAGCCCAATCAATTATGCACTAACCCAACCTGCCAAGATATCTTTTAAGTCTGTTATGCAGGTTTGGAACACAAGTGTTTTTGGGAAAGGTCTTCCATCAGAAAATCCTCAGATGAGCTTTGAATATGAGAATGTTACATACTATGTGACTCCTGAGATTGTCACTGAAGCCCTACACTTACCATCAATCATTGGTAAGCCTGTATTCAAAGTTCCTGATGCAAAACTTCTTGAGTATGTTGTAAGCTTGGGTTATAATGGAACACCAAAGAAGTTTGGAGAGCTCTATAGGACAAAGCTCAAGAAGGAATGGAATTTCTTCTTTGACACTATCAGCAGATGTTTCTTGAATAAAGTGTCAAACTTTGATGCCTTACCCACAGGTTCAGCCAAAATTGGGTACTCTCTAATTCATGATCTCTCATTTGATTATGGTTCCTTTATACTAAAGGCATTAAGTGAAAGAAAAGCAGATAAATGTGGTTATGTTTGCTTTCTTAGATTTTTTCAATTAATATTTTCTCACTTATGTCCTCATGCTGTTTTTGAGAATGATACAATTTTGCCTATATGTAAAATCTCAGAAAACAATATAAAGAGTCTAATCAATTCTGATAAGGCAAATAAGTTTGTGGGTACTCCATACATACCTGATGAAGTATGGTCTCTTTTAAGAGAGAGAATGCCTATTCAATATGGCCCAGCAACTGGTGCTATGGAACAGGACCTTACACATCATATTCCTGACACAAGCACACAACCTAAACACTTACCTAAACAGTTAACCACCTCTGGTGTCTCACAAAAGGCATCAGTTGTAAAATCAAAGAAATCAGCTAGATCTGATGTGTCTGAGAGGCAATCAGGTTCAAAGGATTTCTCCACTCCAACTCACTCTCAAATGAAGTCACAAGGGGGTGAACAAAGGGTTCTTGAAACATCTGGTTTGAATAAAGGAACAGGAGTGAAAAGGAAAGTTGATCAAGGAGCTATTTCTGATTCTGATGATGATACAATGCCTATATCAGTCTTGTTGAAAAAGAAGGAGATTGATGTTGTTGATACAAGAGAAGTGGCTGTCTCTGAAAAACCAAAGAAAAGAAGAAGATTAATCAGCAAAGGCAAATTTGTTGATCACACAAAATTTCTGAATCTTACTGATGCTACGGAAGGCAATCCTGATGTTGTTAATCAGGATGGATCATCAGTTCCTGACGCTACTGCTAATCCTGACATCTCTACTCCAAATAATTCACCTATGAAGACTGTTGAGATTTCTGATTCTCCAGCATCTGAATCTCCAAAGAGAAGAATTATTGAGATGTCTGTCGATCAAGTAAATGCTATTGCTGCTCAGCTGGGTGTTAAACCTTCACCACTTGAAGTAAAAACTGCTGAAGCAAATGTCTTTCACAGACAGAAGAAACAGAGGACTACTGTGTCATCTCTGAGAGGATCCAGCCCACAAGAACCTAAACTTCAAAGGAGTTCAGAAGCTATTGCAGATCAAGTCACACAAGAACCACCTACTCAAAGTGTAGGTGCAGACATTTCTGAAGGAATAGTCCCACAAGAACCATCTTCTCCAAGGGAAGATGAAGACAAGAATATTCCTGCCCCACAAGAACCATCTTCTCAAAGTGAAGATGCTGGCAAACTCACATCAGCAGGGGAGTTTCCTGACAATACTCAAGGGGCTTCTGAAATTGAAATTGAACTTGCTAGAAGTCTGGCAGAAAAAGCTGCTCATGATTTGCACATTGCTGAATGTGATAGAGTGATTGCTGACACTGCATTTGAGGGAAGCACACAAGAACCTTTGACTCAATGTGTTGAAGAAGCTTCAAAACCTCAGGCTACACAAGAACCATCAGTAGCAAATACTGATGCAAGTCATGCTATAGTTGCAGTGGTCAATCCTGATGAAAGTACTACTGATCTACATATTCCATTGCTTATTGAGCCAATTTCAGCACGGCCAATGGATTCTTTAACTACTTCATCAGGTAACATCTCTTTCTCTACTTCATTTACTACTGATAGTATGATTACAGATAGACCTGATAAAAGGGATACCTCTATTTGTATTACTTCAGACCACTCTTCTCAGCCACCTCTTATTTCTTCACATTCAATGAGCCAGAACCTTTCTTGTGAGATTGAGAGTGAACATTTAGAGAAAAAGAAGAGTGATGAGAGGCAGTCTCCTGAACTGGCAAAAGGAGAGGTAGAAAAGAGTGAGAAGTTATTAACTTCTAGTGAGGTAGAAGTTGCTATTGACAGTAACTTAGGTAACATTGTGAGAAGTGATGAGATCACTTTAAAAGAAAAGAGAGATTTAGGAAATGTTACTTATTTGTCTGCAGGTCATCAGGATTCACCAGCTGTATCCACTGGTGTTTTGAAAATGAAAGGTGTTATGCTTCCTGATGACAATATTGAAGATAAACTTCCTGAGGCTGGTGGTGGCTCAGATGATGATGATGATGATCATGTTGATCTTGAAACAAAGCAAATGCAGGCAGCTATAAAAGCAAGTCTCCAATCTACTTATGGGTCTTCAAGTAGATACATGCAGTCAATGACTCAAGAAGAATTCAGAGGGGAGTATAGTTCACTTCTTCCTCCTGATACTCGAGCTGCAAGGGGACATGAATGGGATACAGAATGGAATGAACCGAATGTTGAGATGCATTTTCAAAATGCTCTTTTTCATTCTGGTCATATTGCTACGCGGATGCCGACACCTGAACTTAAGGCTCTTCTCAAAACCAATGCTCTTCTAGCAAAGGGATTGAAGAGTGAGATTGACTCTATGAAGGCTGTAACTGATAAATTTCAAGCGGGTATTCAAACATCTGTTTCTATATCTGCTACTGCTTCACAAGCACGCCTTCTTGCTGATGATATTAAAGCTCTTGACAAGAGATTGGATTCTAGAATGACTGTCTTGGAATCAAAAGTTGATACTATTGATGAAACCCTCAAGCTTATATTGTCTTTCTTCATTCAGGACGATACTGATGTCAAAAAGGGGGAGAAGATAGTCAAAACAAAATGTTCACCTGATTCAGTTGTACAAAAGGATGATGATAATTCTGGAAATGATGGTGGTGCTAAGTCACATCATAAAGTTGAAACCTCTGATGCTGCTTTAGTGTCAAAGAGAACGAAGACTCAAACTAAACAGTCAACTCATGTTTCTGAATCTGGAAAGAAGACAGTGACAATAGTGATGCAATCTCAGAATCCAAAAGAAGAACAGTTTGTGACACCTGGTCAAACTCTGTCAACTATTCCTGAGGATGATGTGTATGTGGAACAGGATGAAGATGTTGCTAATCTGTTTCATGAACTTGACACTGGGGATGGTCGTGTTCTTAAATTATTTCATAAAGACAAAAGAGTTCAACAGTATCATGCTGAGAAAGCACTTGTTTTATCTACTGAAGAAAATCCAAACATGACTACTGATGAGTTCTTAGAAGAACAGAACAGGATCTTTGAAGAGTTTGCAAAACAGAATAAAGCTCTTGCTGCAAGAAGAGGAAGAGGCAGAGGAGGAAGATACAGAAGTAGAGGAAGATTATCTGCTCAAACAAGTACAAGGCAAACAAGATCTAGTGGAATCAAATTGAAAGATGTTTCTGAAAATGAAAAGAAGAAAACTCCACTATCTCTTGCATCAACTCCAGACAACAGATTCAATGCTCCTGAAGAAATTGAAGAGGAGATATTGCCTTTGAAAAGGAAGAGTAAGGTAGCTGTTCAATCTACTACATCTAATGAGAAGTCAGTCATTGATTCAGTTTCTGATGTTGTTTCTGATTCTGAAGAGGCTGAGATTTTAAAAGAACTTAAGATTATGATTCTTAAGGTTGTGGTTGAATTTCACAATGTGGAAGTTTTTGAAGATACATTGAAGTATGAACAAGAAAACTTCAGAAGATTTGAAAGAGAAAGTGAAATCAGAGCTAAAGCCACAAAAGCAGAAAAGATAACAACCAGAGATTACTTAAGAAATGTTCATAGATCAGACAGGAAGTTATGGTATGATAGAGATAGATCTGTTCCTGAACATCAGCAGGATTATCCAACAAATGAGAAGAAGAAGAAGAGTAAGAAAAGGGAGGAGGATAAGGTTGATTATAGAAAACCAGTTGTGTTCATATCAGCTGGATTGATAAAAGAGTCTTCTTTGATCAATGAATTTCTGATTGTTAAAACAGAGTCTACTACATTTATTGCTGAGAGTCCACCAAAATGGGTGAGTATGAAATCTGGTTTGAAAGGATGGGAACCTGGCACAAGAGGAGGAATTGGATATAGTCATGCACTGGTTATTTTCATTGCACAAACTGATCAATATGCTCTAGTTGACAAGATTGGGGACGAGTTAACTGTAGATCATCTTTGGAAACTTGAAGCTGTTGCTATCATTGCTGATTGTCATGCTGATGCAAAGAAAATAGAGAAGCTGGTGTACTTCATGAAAGATGGAAGTGTGAAGAAGATTCTTATTCATGAATTGTTGTGTAAATCTGCAAAAGAACTGAAATATGTTCTGTATCTTCTCAGAAGTAAAAGAATAAATGCTAGTGAAAGAGAAGTTTATCAAAATTGGTGTGTCATGATTTACATGAAGATTAGACAGAGATTCATGGATGGAGGAACAAGGTATGATGGCAATTATATTCCCATGTACTTAAATTTAAGAGATATAGAGGTTGAAATGAAGAAAGGTACAGCTGTTAAAGAAGTGTATCTAGGCATGGAACAACTGTCTCTAAATCCAGATGGGAAGGAAATTGCTTATGTGTTGCTAGGTGACTTAGATCTTCCGAGAAACTCAATTCAGAATCTCAGGGCAGCTATTTATCAGATTAATGAGGAAGATGAAGAACTAAAAAATCTGAAGAAGAAACTGATTCAAATTCTTGAAAGCAAGGAAGAAGAATTGTTATCTGAATTCTTGAGACTGAATCTGTTTTATCAAAGAATTTCTGAAACTGTTCCTGATGATTTTTAGAAGGTATTTTGTTTTGAGGTTTTGACATCTTGAATCAAGGAATTTGTGCTTTGTTTTATAAAGAACAAATTGGGGGAGATTGTTAGATGTTGATTCAAGAGATGATCAGGATCTGGGTATTACTGATCAGATACTGATGCTGACGTCATCAGGAATACAACGTCAGTATTAGATTATCAGGATCAAAAGCTGGTCAGTATTTGATGAAGATTCTCATCAGACCAGAGATCAAGGAAGATTGGTATGTCGGTTCCTAATTTGTAGGGATGCAGCTATCATACAAGATATGCATTCAGAGATATATGTAATTGATTTAGAATATCTTGTAATTGATAGTGCAACTGTGTACACTATATAAACACAGTTTAGGTTTTACATTATGTAATCGCTTACACGAGTTATATTGTAACCTAGCAGCTCTTAAGAACATAAGAATTTCTTAAGAGAGTTTTGTAACAGTTTTATATCAGAGTTAATAAAGCTGTTATTGATTCATACTTGTGTTATTTTGTTTTAAGTCGAAAATCTTATACAATTGTATTCAACCCCCCTTCTACAATTGTTATTTACTGGGCAACAGCACCGTTAGTGCCAATAGTACCAATAATGTCGTTAGCACCGATAGTGTCTTTTAGCACCGTTCAGTGTCGTTTAATGCTGGTTGGCGTCACTTAACGTTGTTTAAGTGTCATTTAAAGCTAGTTAGTGCCATTTTATGCCGTTCAACGTTGTTTAAACATTGTTTAAACGTCGTTAAGGCTGATTAGTGCCGATTAGCATCGAATTAACATTGTCATAAATGCGTCGGTCGCTCCATGCTTTGCATAAAGACAATACTCGTGAAACACTAGTGTATAAAGATGAACCCTGACCCGAGTCTCGGAAAAGGCCGTTAAAACTTCAAGGAAAACCTGATCAGTTTTCCTAGAAGTTGGGGGGCAAATGATATGGGCTAAAAATAAGTCCTAAAGACACATTTAATGTGGTATTAATTAGACCTGGCATGGTCCAGACGTGGGACCCACCAACAAGGTCCAAACCCTATTTTTATATTAATTTCGTAATTAATATTAAGGGTAATATACAGCTCAACAAATAAGAGTCAAACAAGGATATAACTCTTGCCTGACTTAGCCTCCAAGGCACATACTTCAACATGGAAACTGATTCATACATGGAAGGAGACTAGAACCTTCTTCTAGTCGGTGACTTGCCCACCAAGTCACCTAACCCTACTACAATTTTAAGGCTTCTCAACCTATATAAAGGGTCTGACCCCTCATTCCCAGAACTACGTCTTGGCTTGATTCTCAATACGAGATACGTAGGCACTCTGTGAGGACCGATTAGTCTCGAACACGGAAACAGCCATTGAAGCAAGAAGCTCCCGAACCCTAGCATTAATTACAAATTCTTGACCTAGATTTTAATCCACAACACAAAGATGTTCAAAATCGTTGATAATAATAAACTCGGATGATTACAAGATCTTGCCAAAGTCGCGCATCTCCGGCGCAAACAAGAACTCGCAGTAGCCTCCATCGCCGCCGGTGTTTCCTCCATCTTCATCGACGAATCTGACTCTCTCGAATCGAATTATGACAAGATTCCTTTAATTGAGCTTCAATCCAAGTCGATCCAAGGACCAATATTGGTACCGATGAAATTGAAGGATGAGAGTGCGACGGCGGTGGGTGGGGTGGGTGGGTGGGTGGGTGCTGGGCTGGGAAGAGAGAGGGATAGAGAAATGATTTTGGGGAGGGGGAGAAGTGTGTATGCGTGAGTTTTGGGTGTGTGGTGTGTGTTGGGTGTGTGTGTGGTGTGTGTGGATGTGTGTTTAATGTGTGGCTATGATTAAAAGAGGTTTAAAATTTGTGTGGTTGAGATTAAATCTCAGATCTCATTTTAATTAAGGGTTCTCATGTGAGCAAGGCCCTATATATATATATGTGTGTGTGTGAATTTGTAACTAACTAATTTCCAAAAACGTATAAGGATAAAAGGCTTTTTGTATCCAAGACTATTAATAAAGTTATGTCATCGGAATCGAATAGACAATCATTGAAATCCAACTAGTTATTTTTTCAAAAATATATAAAAATAAGTTGTATTTGGTTGATTTGGTTAATTGTAAAACGTATATTTGCAAATATTTGGTTGATTTGGTTAATTGTAAAATATTTTTTAAAATTCAACAGCGATCTCCTTAAGCGTCTATTCTTACGATTGTATTTGTAGATGCCATATGATTTTTGATTAATGGATTGATTTTTTTTTGTTTAAAAAAAAAAAGCTTCTTTTATAAGCTTGATGGCATGTGTTGATGGACCTTGAAGAAATCCCACCACGTCCGTAAAAATAAAAATTAGCCCAAGGATATATATACACTTAAAAATACCAATAAGGCCCATAACAAGAGATTCAAGATCCGGCAATGATAGTAGTATTTTAGAAGCCCTAGGTTTATCGATTGAAGACGTTGTTCCGTTAAGATATATTTCCTCCGTCCCAATGATTTCTATACATTGGGGGACGGGGCGTGACACGCATTTTAAGGCTCATAACTACTATAGTTTTTTTTTTTTGAAGAAAACGCATAACTACTATAGTTACATAACTTATTTTTACAATTTTTTTTTATAAAAATAGAACAATCCTACTTTTATACAAAAAAAGAAAATTTCAAAAATAAGTTATGGAATTATACTAGTTATGCACCTTAAAATACGTGTCAGATACTTTAAAAAAAGCGTATAGAAATGAGTGGGACGAAGGGAGTACTAGCATAAAAACTCGTGCAAAGCAGGGGTCATTTTCTATTTCTAGATATCAATATTGAATTTGTATTATGTTTATTTCTATATTTGTTATAGTTTGCAAATAGTTAGTATTCTTGAAAATATCAGGAAGTCATAGTTATAATTGACACACTTGATCAGCTGCTGCTTCTATTTAGTCACTACAACAACAAAATTATTGAAATGGTCCATAGTGACAAAGCTCAAATAATGATAAAGTATGATAATATATTAATAAATAAAATTATATAAAATTCACATAACCTCAGTGAGAAGCAATACATCTGAAAACCTTGTCATCCTTTCCCTTTATAATACCATGTCTGAACAAACTTATATTATGTGCAGTGCAGGTTTTAAACAAAAATATTAATGTGTGTCTTGTGCTTGGGTGAGATGCAACAAGCCAACAACAGATCACATTCACAAAATCAACTGCTAAATTTAGGCACACATGCTCCATATCAGCTCCCAACACATGCTCCATATCAGCTGCCAACACATTACTCTGCATTTTCTTACAGTCATCAAGACAAATGCTGGTTGAGGATCTTTTTCAAGCTTTACCATTCGGGGATTCTCAACAAAATGTTCTCCTTAAGAACCTGATTTAAAACAAACACAATCAGAAATTAATTCTAACATCAACAAAATAAACTATTAAACTAAATTTGTTGGACTTTTTTTGGTTTGTTGGGATAGCATATATGCACTTGCAGCTACACAAATATGTTTCATACCATGTTGGATTAGAGTGGATGCAAATGTATACCGTGAAGAAAAAGAACTACATCTAGTAATGGATAATTTGTAAGAATTCGAGGTGCAAAACTGCAAGGTATGTAATTGAATAAAGAGTCCGGAAGTTTGCATAATTACATTCAAATAAATTTCGTGAATAATACTTAACGTATATATATATATTTATATATATATATATATGACTACTATGTGCAATGTAGAGGATATTAGTACATACCATAGCTCGGCAGTCGTTGCAGACACATCGTCCATTCCAAGATCTACGAGAAAATAGTAGAAGTCCTAAATATGTAATTAGAATTCAGTATGTCTAGTCTTAAGAAAATTAGTACATCAAAATTACTGCATGATACAATGACATTCTGAGATCCAATGTATAAATTGGGTGCATAGGCAGATAATATTTCCTCTCAGAAAATTATAAAAGTGTACTATTAATATTTAAAAGGTTTGGTAAACCCAATAATTAAGAGCCAATTTTCTATTAACCCAAGACTAATCTCCTTACTAAAACACCTAATCACCATAAAATGGTTATTTCTGAATTTAATAAAGATTATAATCCAAGAGACCTCGTCTGTGAATATATAGTTCTTACACAAAAAGAAAAAGTCCTTCGTTAATACTATGTAGAGTACAAAACTACCAAAAAAACACTGGGTTGGGTTGATAAAGATTAATCAGATAATCAATTGGAAAGAAGCTGGTGATAGTTTTGATTGTTGTCATAAAAAATATAACAAAATACATGTCCGTTAAACTTCAAGATATACTGCAATCTTTCAAAGTTAAAGAATAATGGAATATAAACATCATTTGACTTAGGCTTGTAGGCGGCTAGGAAAAGATGATGCACATGTCTTTGACAAAAAAAGAACATAGATTTAAGAAACATTTCAGTAGCATAATAATTACAACTTCAACAGACCACTTAACTAATTCCAGAATTCTCTCCTCCAAAATAGCTCTATGATACAATTATGAATTGTAAGTATTAATGTTGATCTTTACATGGTACTTAAAGAGTAAATTGTAGTTCATAACGTAGCGGAGGACTTGATTCTGTATATATAAAAGCAAATTACATCTCTTTACATTGTCAAATAAAAGGATACATGTAGCAAGCACTTACAAGCCAAGCCATATATGATAATTAACACATTATAAAAAGTGCAAGTTTTAACTAATTTTTCCACTTCAGATGCTCCCCTTGGGAGTTTTCAAATAATAAACAAAATATAAGAAAATGTTGTACAAGGTTTGATATACTTCAAACATTCTTCATATATATATGTAAAGACAAAGACTTGGCCACCGAAATATCATATCCACAATTTTGTTTAATTTAAACTTAAACACAATATCCAGCATCCATCAAATCCATAACAATATAAACACTGCGGATACAATATTCATACGGACATTTATCTAAGATATAAGTTTATATGGCAAAAATTGTTGGATAACAGACCTGAGCATGATAGGCAACCTGAGCTTCATTCTTTGAGATAATGTTGTATATACATCTTCATTGCTCAAAGACGCCAATGAAAATAACTCCCAGTGTAGAGACAAGCAAACACTCATGCCTAACCCTAATTCTCATCCATTAACTTATTCCTATAATAACAGACATGTAGATATATGTATATTGAAATTTAAGAACTATAGTACTTACTAAGTCTGATCTTTTAATACGATTTCATGGTTGAAAGTTATCAAATGATGTGCAACCAATTAATCCACCAAAAAGTGCATGTCTTTAATCATTAATTTACTGAAATAGAACATTTGTCGTGCATGTACAGTTGCATTACTCAGCACTGCATTACTTAGCACTAGTCTGTAGATCAACAGAAACTTGCCTCCCAGAAAGTTAGCTTGCACTCAGTTTCTCTTTGATCTTGTCTTGCACACTCCACGACTTGCCATGTTTGTATCCACACATTTAAGCATTTTTAACTTGCATTTTCAGAATGTGTTAAAATCTCAAAATGACAAGATTTTTAATAACCCGTGAGAGGCATGGGCCTTTTTCTAGCACTGTATAGACTATAGTAAGTGTAGTTAGGGATATGTGACGAGGGGACTTCTGATCAAGTAGGCATAGTGCAAGTGCACATGTTGTGCAGCAATCCGTTGCCATTAAGCATTTCGACAATTGTAGCCTTGCATAGATGGCCTAGAAGCTGCAAGAAAGACATCAAAAGTTCAGATTTTGTTTTTAATTTGGTCCCTTGGTAATTGGCATGTGAAATTTTAACATCATTATATGTGCACAAAGGCATGTACTTTTATCTACTTACTTTTTTGCCTACTGGGATTGCTACCTACGACAGATCTTATAAGTAATTGAAAAATATCCAAATTCTATAATAATATAACGATAAAAGTAGCGATAGTTTTAAATTTAGCTAATAGATTCCCATTTTAACCAATTTAACCGAATTGTTCAAAGTTTAGTTTCTGTTATAAAATTGTATAAGGTATATTTAATGAGCTTTCTAACAGACTTATTTCCCAACGGAGTTTCCGTTACTGAGATCAAATGGTTTACCAATCTGCATAGAAAAGAGATTTCATACTTGTAAGGCAGCACCTTAAAAAAATATTCAAAGTTTAGTTTCTGTTATAAAATTATAACGTATATTTAATGAGCTTTCTAACAGACTCATTTCCTAACGGAGTTTCCGTTACTGAGATCAAATGGTTTACCAATCTGCACAGAAAAGAGATTCCATACTTGTAAGGCAGCACCTTAAAAAAAATACAAAACAGCTCTTTTTCAAAATAATATGATGACAAATGGTACTAACATAAATAAACAAACCAGAACGAAGATGCTTTTCCTTTTTGCCACCATGTTCATCCACCAACTCAAAGCATAGGGTTTCTTGTTGTCTTCACGCTTCGAGGTACGGTAGAAGTTCAATCACCTGAAATTTTATTGACACGATATAGGTGGTGCAAAGCAATTACATGTAAATACAAAATAATCGAAAGTTCTTTTCATGTTTCAAGAAAGTAGTTCCACCTCTCCACCTGAAATTTCATGGGCAATTACAGGGAGTGAGAGGTAATTGTACATAT
The DNA here is from genome assembly GCA_037693485.1 of Kitagawia praeruptora. NCBI lineage: Eukaryota > Viridiplantae > Streptophyta > Magnoliopsida > Apiales > Apiaceae > Kitagawia > Kitagawia praeruptora. The sequence continues at coordinate 135,758,761 of CM075347.1, forward strand.
ATTTTTAAAAAACAAGTAAGTCTCATTTTCTTTAGCCTTCGATTGGCGGAGTGGAGACACCAGGAAGTGGTCTGGTGAATGACTTTAACGTATTAGATAGACAATACATATCATAAATATATATACGTATATGCAGTTCAAGCCAATTTAAACAAAATAAGAAATTAAAAAGAGGTTAAAATTTATTCTATACCACTGCCAAATAAGAAACATCTTTTTTGGAGATACAAAGATTGATTGCGAGTCTTTGACATATCTGTAAAAGAATATAGAGAAATTACTATAAATATTGCAGAAAGTATGCAAGCTGCTACATAATTGAATTGCAGAATGTATGCAAGTTGTTAGATAAATCAGTTTTCGGCCATGGATGAACAAATATGAACATCCACCAGCACTTTAGAATTGTACAAATCCTAAAAGTACATAAGGTACTAAATATGCTGTATATCACAAACCATAATGAGATGTTCAAAATGATTACATGAACTACTGTTTAGCTAATGTACTTCCAGTTACATCTTACAATTTAAAACTGATACCACAAGTATCTTTAAGAGAACGACATGATAAACGATGCTGGAAAATATCCAAGAACGTAAACGTCGAGCGCAAAAAAAGAAGAATCCCTATACATAGCTTCAAAACTACCACTACAAGAAAGTAAGACTAAATTCGACCGAACAAATTCGACCGCGGCTAAATTCGACCGATTTCGGTCGAATTTAGTGTACCGGCTAATTTCAACTGATTACGGTCGAATTTAGTGTACTACATTCGACCGTATTTGGTCGAATTTAGCACTTTAACCGAAATCGGTTGAATTTAGTAGCCGTCAAAAAAAGGAGGGAAATTTCCCGCCAATTTCTCCAACCACACGGCTAAATTCAACTAAAATCGGTCGAATTTAGTAGCCCATCGAATTTAGCATTTCAACCGAATTTGGTCTAATTTAGCACTTTAACCGAAAACGGTCGAATTTAGTAATGCCAAAAAAAGGAGGGAAAATTCCCGCCAATTTCTTCAACCACACGGCTAAATTCAACCGAATTCGGTCGAATTTAGCACTTTAAATTCAGAAATATTTTTAATTTATTATTTAAGTGTTTAAACTTAAGGAAATTTTTTTATTTTTTTATTTGTATATTTTACTTAATTTAAAAACTAAATATGAGTTAAATGCTTTAAATTAATTTAATTAATTTCAAATAATGATTAATTAATTTAATTATTTAATAAATATGAACATTTATTAAATTATTTTAATTAATTAATTGAGGTTATTTAATTCATTTATTTATTCATTTAATAGTTGTCAATGATTTAAAAATAGTAGAAATTTGTTTAAAAATGCAGAAATGATTTTCTAGAATTCTAGAAATTTCTAGAAAAGTTTCTAAAAATTTCTAGTAGTAACTAGTGATTTATCAAGGAGTGTTGTTTCTATTTTTTAAAAAATACTTCTCGACGATCCAACCGTACGTATGTCAAGATATATCTAATTTAATGATATTCCCGAATTTTCAAAAAATAAAAAATTAGTTTGGTTCGAGATCTTAGTAGATCACTATTATTCTTACTAGGAGTAGTAACTAGTGCTTCGTCACGGATTGTTGTTTCTATTTTTTAAAAGATACTTCTCGACGATCCAACCGTACGGATGTCAAGATATATCTAATTTAGTGATATTCCCAAATTTTCAAAAAATAAAAAATTAATTTGGTTCGAGATCTTAGTAGATCACTACTATTCTTACTAGTAGTAGTAGTAACTAGTGCTTTGTCACGGATTGTTGTTTCTATTTTTTAAAAAATACTTCTCGACGATCCAACCGTACGGATGTCAATATATATATAATTTAGTGATATTCCCAAATTTTCAAAAAATAAAAAATTAATTTGGTTCGAGATCTTAGTAGATCACTACTATTCTTACTAGTAATAGTAACTAGTGCTTCGTCACGGATTGTTGTTTCTATTTTTTAAAAGATACTTCTCGACGATCCAACCGTACGGATGTCAAGATATATCTAATTTAGTGATATTCCCAAATTTTCAAAAAATAAAAAATTAATTTGGTTCGAGATCTTAGTAGATCACTACTATTCTTACTAGTAGTAGTAGTAACTAGTGCTTTGTCACGGATTGTTGTTTCTATTTTTTAAAAAATACTTCTCGACGATCCAACCGTACGGATGTCAATATATATATAATTTAGTGATATTCCCAAATTTTCAAAAAATAAAAAATTAATTTGGTTCGAGATCTTAGTAGATCACTACTATTCTTACTAGTAATAGTAACTAGTGCTTCGTCACGGATTGTTGTTTCTATTTTTTAAAAGATACTTCTCGACGATCCAACCGTACGGATGTCAAGATATATCTAATTTAGTGATATTCCCAAATTTTCAAAAAATAAAAAATTAATTTGGTTCGAGATCTTAGTAGATCACTACTATTCTTACTAGTAGTAGTAGTAACTAGTGCTTTGTCACGGATTGTTGTTTCTATTTTTTAAAAAATACTTCTCGACGATCCAACCGTACGGATGTCAATATATATATAATTTAGTGATATTCCCAAATTTTCAAAAAATAAAAAATTAATTTGGTTCGAGATCTTAGTAGATCACTACTATTCTTACTAGTAATAGTAACTAGTGCTTCGTCACGGATTGTTGTTTCTATTTTTTAAAAGATACTTCTCGACGATCCAACCGTACGGATGTCAAGATATATCTAATTTAGTGATATTCCCAAATTTTCAAAAAATAAAAAATTAATTTGGTTCGAGATCTTAGTAGATCACTACTATTCTTACTAGTAATATTAACTAGTGCTTTGTCACGGATTGTTGTTTCTATTTTTAAAAAAATACTTCTCGGCGATCCAACCGTACGGATGTCAAGATATATCTAATTTAGTGATATTCCCAAATTTTCAAAAAATAAAAAATTAATTTGGTTCGAGATCTTAGTAGATCACTACTATTCTAACTAGTAATAGTAACTAGTGCTTTGTCACGGATTGTTGTTTCTATTTTTTAAAAAATACTTCTCGGCGATCCAACCGTACGGATGTCAAGATATATCTAATTTAGTGATATTCCCAAATTTTCAAAAAATAAAAAATTAATTTGGTTTGAGATCTTAGTAGATCACTACTATTCTAACTAGTAGTAGTAACTAGTGATTTATCAAGGATTGTTGTTTCTATTTTTTTAAAAATACTTCTCGACGATCCAACCGTACGGATGTCAAGATATATCTAATTTAAAGATATTCCCAAATTTTCAAAAAATAAAAAATTAATTTAATTTGGTAATTTAACGGTCAACTAATTTGAAAAATAAATTAAAAAATAAAATGAAAATGAAAAATATCCAATTTTATTAATTAAATAAATTCAACTGAATTTTAACCAAATTATTAAATTCGATCGAATTCGGTTGATTTTAGTCGAGCTCCTAATTTCAACTATATTTTGTCGAATTTAGTACTAAATTCGACCGTATTTGGTCGAATTTAGCCGTGTTATCATTATATTTGATTTTCTCAGTCATCGTCTACGTGGCTATCTCTCATTGGTCAATTTAGTATCACTTGGATTGATGAGTCAAGCAATCTAAGCCCTTAAAAAAAAACTAATCCTAACCATACATTTTAAAAACATACTTATATAATATATACACACACATAAAACCCTCCCCCACCCCAATCTCTACCCCAATCTCTACTGCCCTCCCCCCATTCTCCAACCCCCCATACACGCCTGCCCCCCCCCCCCCCACACCTCCCCCCCTGCGTTGCTGCCCCTTCCCCCGTGACTTTTTTTTTTTTATTTTTCTGTTTTTTATGTTCTTGAGTTTTCAAGAATCGAACCAACATTTGGAGGCGTTATTGGTGTCCGATTTGAACGCTCTTTTAGTCGAATCGAAGCCCTCATCATCCTCTATCCAAAAACATGACCAGATTTTGGTGGGCTATAATTTATGAATTTCTCCTATTTTTTTTATTAAATTCGAATTTATTCATTAAAATTATGAATTTTTGTAAACGTGTTTAGTTGCTGATTTTGATGTTACCATCGTGTAGAGTATGTTTTTCTAGTCAATTTCATATATTATATGTTGAATTTCGAGTTCAATAACGTATAGAAATCGAATTTTGATTTTCGTGTTCTTCGTGTTCTTCGTGTTCTTGAGGATCGAAGCACTTCCGGAAGTGTTATTGAACTCCAATTTTGATGTTCTACCCAATGAATCCCACATGATGTTCAATTCTTGAGCAGCAGATTCTGCTGTTTTTTTTAAAAAAATTGGTGCACATTAAATTCGACCGAATTTGGTCGAATTTAGTATAGAAAATTCAACTGAATTTGGTCGAATTTAGTGGATTCGGTTGAATTTAGCATTTTAATTTTGACCAAATTTGGTCGAATTTAGCATATTAAATTCGACCAAATTTGGTTGAATTTAGGATTTCAGGCTCCAAATTTAAAAAAATTTGAAATTTTCACCAAAAATTTGAAATTTTCAAAATTTTTAAATTTGGCGCTTGAAGTGCTAATTTCAACCAATTTCAGTTGAATTTAGCATACTAAGTTCAACCAGTTTCAATCGAATTTAGCATACTAATTTCAACCAATTTCAGTCGAATTTAGCCTTCTAAATTCGACTGAATACTATTTTCGACTCCCTCAAAATCGACCAAAAGCAATTCGGTCGAATTTAGCTAAATTCAACCGATTTCGGTCGAATTTAGCCGAATTCGACCAAATTTTTTTGGTCGAATTTAGCCTTTTTTCTTGTAGTGTACTCTGTAATCCACTTAGCAATCCTTCCCCATTGCAATTTTCACTTCAGCTTTATCCAAATTACCACAAGCAAAATTCCCATATCATAAACTCAAAAACTCACGGCCTCATACTAAACAAACCCAAGCATAAAAAAACAAAGGGCTTTGGCCATTACAAGAATACCCAAAATACTGATGGTGGCCATAAATACCCCGCTATTACGCATTTGAAATAGGGGTAATAGGTTTTATACTAATTACGCATTTAAAAAAGGGGTAATAGGAGAACAGTACTTATTAATTACACATTTGGAGAATGGGTAAATGCTATTACGCATTCTCCAAAGGGGTAATAGGAGAAAATTTTATATTAATTACCTACTTATCAAATGTGTAACAAGATTTTTTTTTTTATGTTATGCATTTGTGAAATGCGTAATAACAACTTTTTTTTTATTATGCTTTTGTGAAATGCGTAACTTTGGGGTACTTTTGGCCACTTTTTCCAAAAGTGTTATTTTCGTACAGATTGTTTAAAAATGTGGTATTATTGTCATTCTTTCAAAAACAAAAAGCCCAAGAAAACGATCAACGAAAAACACAGCTAGATAAAATGTATACAAACATGTGAAGTACCTGAGTGTCGGTGAATTTATTTTTAAATTTGATTGGGGATGAGTCTGATTGCAAGATTAGAGTTATGGTGATCTCATTTTTGTGAATTAGAATCAAGAATTACGGGGAGAAGGACGACTTGAAAAACAGGTGCAGAAATCGAGGTTTTGATCGGCCTATGGCAGAGAAAAGGCATGTGTAGAATTTGATGGAGCCATGGTTGAGGATTGAAGAACCCTAGCCCCTTTCCATCGGATGCCAAAAGAAATCATAACCCCGTGCGTATGACATAGATTTGTAAAAGGATAAAGATGTCTTTTTATTAGATTAAAATATCTCATAATATTTTTACCTTGTTGGCCTATTATATATAGAAAGATTACTATATAAATATATCACTATTTCACTGAAAATATTAAAAATCATGCATATTTTACAAAGCAGCGTTTGTTTGCGCGTAATATGTATATTTTACTTGCATAATAAAATAATAATATTTAAAATATTTTAATTACAGAATATATATAATCTCCAAAATCTCTATTAAAATGATGGTATTATATAATAGATTTTTCTCTATAGTTAAAGTTACCTACCTTTTTTTCTAAGCTAAAATTACTTACTTTTTGATCAAACAATATGGTTCGGTTAGTATATTTCATAAATATTTTGTGCCCTCGCTCCGTAAATGTATTTAATTAAGGATTTAAATGATATTTTTAGATTTTAAGAAGTTAAGTACATTTGAATTACATCAAATTCATTAGAATTTGATTATATTTAATGAGAAAACTGGTCTTGAGGTTATTCTCCGGATCTTCCCAAAGGTTATAACAAATATATACTTATAAAGTAAGGGCCTCTGCCAGCATTTTTGTAAATTTTAAATTTTTATCAGTAATTTATATAAATACTCTTAAATTTGTTTTGAAATTGTTTTAACCTCACCAAAAAATTATACATGTGAATATATTCTAAAATTCATGAATTCGTTTGGATATAACATAATTATAGAAATTGATGAATCTGTTACTATTCCTTAATAAAAAATTTAAAACTCCGCTAAAATTTACATGACTTCGAAGAATTTTGATGAAAAATGTGAGAACTGTGAATAGACATCAACTTCACAATATTTTATATCATAAAATTTGAAAAAATTAAGTCAGTTAATTATCTAAAAACTAAAATTGAATACAAGTTTTAACCTCATTAGTTTGTTTTATTTGATGATTAATACGGCAAAGATACATTCAAGAAGAAAAGGCAAAGGAAATTAGATATTTCTGCTAATGCATATAAAAATAATTTTAATTTTGTAAATTCTTCACAAAACTATATCATATTTTATATCATTACCTATATATCTATATGTGTATATTACTATATATGTGTATATTACTATCACTCTTGTTCCTGAGCAATATGACTCTAAGCTCTGATACCATCTGTGACAGCCCCAAATCCGGGGTCATAAATCTGGGCCATCACGGACCAATTTCCATTCAATATCAATATCTCTTGGGTCTTTTTTTTGTTTTTACAATTAATACTTATGTCATTGACCCCGCATTAATAAACACACACACACCAGTCATATGCTCAGAGAACAACATTTACCATAATAAAATTAAGAGTTGAACAGTTATTACAAACCAGGATCATACTTAAGTACATTGTTGAATGACACTTCGACATGAAGCGTTCCAACAATCAAAAGTTTATTACATTCTTACACCCTTAATTATACATAAGCTCTCAGAACCCGTCTGCCTCTAAGCTACCTCAGGAATCGATGCTAGCGTGCTCTCAGAAGGTCGCCTTTCCCCTACCCTCTTGCGGGGCGTTCTGCGAAGTATTGGCATTCCTAGCTGTATATAGATAAGTAGCAAGAATGAGCCAAAATAGCTCAGCAAGAAAATTTCTACTAACATCAAAGGAAAATAATCATCATGTATATATATATTTTAATAAACAATTTTTAGATATTATGGAAGGAAATTTTTATTTCCGTTCAAGACATATACTTTCCAATTATCTTTATACGAAAAGATATATATAATATTATAATCTCAGTCACACTTCTAATATCATATAATATCGGTTCCTCTTCTTGAATGCTATAACCATCAATATACCATTTCAATGTAATCTTTCAAGATAATATAAAAACTTGAACAAATCTCTCACTATAATCTTCTCATTTCCTTCTTATGCAACAATCATATAAATTAATATAAAATCAGTTTCTCTTCGTTCGTAACAATAATTCCATCATTTCATATCACTTTTCTGTTTTCAGTTATAAAAATCTGAAAACCATTTTCAATTCTTTCTTTCAAGTTTTGGGGATCTCTGCTGGCGCCAGATACGTAGGACGATGATCAGTCGCCTGACCGTATCCGCTCTCTGTTTACTACTAGTAGAAGGGATGATCCCTACCTGGTAATCAACCCTGGAGGAAGGCTACCTGCTACATCCTCCCTTGGCATCTTCGTGCCGAAATAAAATATTGGATGCTGGACTGTGCCACTACCACACAGCCTCTTACGCTTACTGTTGCAATCCCCCTTTTTCAAATCATCAAATACCATTTCACATTTTCCATTTCCATTCACATTTCCATTCACATTTCCTTTCACATACATCATTTCCATTTCCATTTATCATCACCTTTAAATTTATATATGTCATAATACTTTGATTATGACTCAGACATCTCCTCTGTATTCAATGAAATCAATATGCTTTTATATACGTCGAGTATTCCATTTATCTCAAAAATATTAAATACCATTCAATAATATTTATCAAATCACAATACTTAGAAAGAATATAATATTATAAATCGTATAATCCTTAGATAATAAGTGATTCCATTCCTTTATATATCTTTAGATAACAACTGATACCATTCCTTTATATATCTTTAGATAACAACTGATACCATTCCTTTATATATAACTCTATATAACGACTGATACCATTCCTTCATCTTCCCTTAATTATAAGGCATGTTCACTTCATGCATAATCATCTCTATGTATATTCATATCCATCTCATACTCATACTCATATCCATATTCATATCATACTCATATACCTTCCCTTTTTACATTAATAATCAAAGAAAACCATTTCTTAACAATATAGTAATAATAGCATCACATATATATATTTCATGAAATCCAATTTCTTTAAAGATAAGTAATTTCCAAGTAGGGATAGAAAAGATCTTGCCTCGGTTCCGGTATCCTGACGGTATGGTTCGTCCCTCTTCCGGAGTTTCTATAAACACAAAAGGACCGTCATTAGAATATCACATCTCTTACTCACTACACTCTTGTATAACATTACTCTTGACACTTTAATATATGTTTAACGTATCACTATTACCCCAAAGGTTCAAGAACTTAACCACTTATAAACTCAATCGAAGTTTCAGGGGTTTTCACCATTTTCCCTAACGACCACACTTAACTGTAAAAATTCTCAGAAAATATGAATTTCGAATTTTAATGCAAGGTCAACTGTCAAGGGTCCTCTGACCATCCTACTACACTATACCAAAATTTCGTGACTTATAAGAATGTATAAGTATGGTAGTTATAGCCTCAAAGTTAACACAATTACGTTTTCTCGGTTTTCAAACGTCTTTCACTAAAACTGACTTTTCTCCTAAACCGTTTATCAGATTTTAACGCACCTTATATCAAAACGATCTATGAACTAAACTCTATCTCATCATGGTCACAAGAGGGTCTGGACAGTAAGGTACCGTCCGTGCACAGTTGCTAAAAACAGGGCAGTTTTCTGGTTTAACGAAAATCGGACATTATAACCGCTGTACTTTCATACTTTCCATATTTTAACCACTCCAAAACCATCATTCCATACTCAATCCAAACCCTACACCATGTGGACTACATTCCAGCCATGGTTACTAGTTCACAACACAAATCTCATATCAAATCCAACCATTCATAACACATATTCATCATAAACTTTACATTAACATCACTTAACTACTAACCAATTCATTTTCACCATAAATACAAAGAAGCAAGAATAGTTATACCTCCTTGAAGCTTTTAAGATCCTTAATAATCCTTGGGCACACCTTTAACAACCTTAGTATAGCTTGTATTAACTAAAGAAACCATAAAAACAAAGTTAAAGATTCGAAGTTACTGTTCACTCAGCTGAAAGAATCGCAAAAACGAAGGTCTTACCTACGTTTTCTGGAGGAGTCTTCTAGATGAAAGTTGTAGAGCATCTCATGGGCTTTCGAAAAAGCTATAGAACGCAAAATTTGGCTAAGAAACGAAGAAGTTATGCTCGATTTACCAACCTGCTGTCTTGTTTGGCCGAAAATGATGATAATGGAAGGGGGAGAGGTTTCTTTTGATTTCTTTGATCTCATCTCATCTTAATCTTGTTTAATCTAGCTTGTCTTGTAAGCCTTGAAAGATATTTGTGATTAAAACCAAGCAAAAGTACTAAATTGCCCTTAAAACTAGTTAGTGGAAAGTGATGTCATTCTGATGATCCAATAAATCCCATTTTGCTTTTCTAAGTATAATGCTAATGATCTTGGTAAGTAAAAATGTGGTATGCATCCTTGTTATATTACTAATCTTGGTTGCTTGGTTTCCATACTCTTCTAATTGTGATCCGTTTCGAATATACCTCATTGTCTCAGTGGTTTTCGAAATCATTTACAAATCCAATTTCCTTTGGTATTCTCTTAACTTATTTATCCCTTGGTTTAACCTAATTCTTCTAATTCCTCAATATATGATTCCTTTAATAGTTCCATGCTCCTTAATATCCAATAGAAGCACTTTGGAAGTCAAAATCCTCAAAAATCCGTATTTAGGAATTTCTGAAATCCATCGTCATTTTGAGTCACTTAATTTCAATGTACAACACTAATATGGTTTCTGTTTATTCATTCTCTGTTTCCATTATGGAGTACTTATATACTATTTCTCTAAATCCTCGAAATTTACTATTCATGTGACTACTGTAGCATTACTAAAGTTAGGGTTATTACAATTAATTTCGGATGGATGTAAGAAACACGTTGGAAAACACCTGGCGTAGGTTCAATAATTATGTCCCGAGCAGGAGTGGTACTGTTGGAAGTACTACCAACCATAACACCAGCAACTTCATCAGATGGTGATATATGATTCTCTCGTCCACTATCTGATCTTGAAATCTTCAACTCCACTTTCAAATATACTAAATCGTCGTTTTCAAATCGATCACGTGCCATTCTGAATTGGCCAACTAATTCAACCTATAAATATGGTCCCCTCCCTTTATTTATCGAATGATCAATATTGCCACCGGTAGACGTAAAAGAGAACATTGCATTTTATAACCTTATATTCCTTTGAAACGCAGCACCTTTCACTTCATCATTGTACAGTAACATGAGATAAGTGGGGGTCGGAGGAATTGGTGCCAACTTCACATCACCTTTCTTGCAACAAATGGAGAAGACAGGAGTTCCTCGAGTAACATATTTATTGACGCGTTCCTCCTTCCACATTCGAGCATTGCAGTGTGTACATTGAACAGACGGAGGGAAGCATACTCTTCAGGAATAATTTGTTGAGCACGTCTTGGAATCTTCGAGTGTAAATTTGAGGTCATATTCACTTCATCATCTGAAAAATGAAATGGTTACACACAATATTAATTTAATAAATAGCAAAATGAGGACTTGAAGCATTAAGCAAACATACCATCTGAATCTGTATCAACATAACCCAAAAATGATTCCGTGGAACAATACTCTTCTGCAATATTAAAATAACCTTAAATACATCTTTATATGAAATAATTTCCTTCCAAATAATGCAAAATAGGTGATGGTAAGTATTCACTAACCATCAGAATCAAAAAGACGATCATCAGAAAAAGTTAGACCATCAACAATCGATTCATCTGTAAAAACACATTCAAGTATAAGTATAACATGTTAGGATCAATAAACGATTATAGAATTTGGAAGACAAACCTAATTCGTAATCATATAAGTCACTTTTATCTTCATCACGGAAGTCTTGTTGGAATAAATTGCGAGTGCTGTCCTTAAACACTTGTGGTGCCTTCAATTTATCTTTTCCCTTGTATAAATTCTCTGTTGCTCGGTTCATTGTATTTGTTATATTAGACAATGGAGTCCTAAACAAATCACCATCTTTATTCGTTGCATTGCTGATCTTCTTTTTCTTTGTACCTTGCGTAAAATGTAATGGTGCTTAATGAATCACATTAGTTGTATACATCATTATGTAGTACATAAGCAAGTTTGATTAAAAAAATTCAATATACATAATCGTTAAAGCGACACAATTTACCTTTGCCCTTGTATAAATTCTCTGTTGTTCGGTTCATTGTATTTGTTATATTAGACAGTGAAGACCTAAACAAATCACCATCTTCATTCGTTGCATTGCTCATCTTCTTTTTCTTTGTACCTTGTAAAAAATATAATTGTGATTATAATGAATATCATTAGTTGTATACATCATTATGTAATACATAAGCAAGTTTCATTAAAACACTTCAATATACATATCTGTCTATATTACATGATGTTTGTACTGGTTCACAGGTTGAACCTGTTGATATTGGTATAGATGCCTTCACAACATTCTCTTCGTTCAATTTGTAGTTCCTTTTTCTAGCCTTGCTCGTAGATTGATAACCTGCAGGCGAAATTATGATGCCTTGTCAACAAATAACAATACTTGTTTGAATGCCATGACTACGTAAAAGTTTATTTAGCAAACATACTGACCATTCATCATATTTTCGGATGTGAACAAATACCATGACTTTTTTGAATCATTTTCCTGTAAAAAACATAAACAATATAAAAGAAAATTTAAACACAAATCAGACTGAGATTGTGGTTTATGGTTTATGAATTACTTAATTACTCACCTCGTTCATCCAACTTTCTACTTTAGATGAAAACAGCTTAGATGAGATTCAAATTTGAATCTGAAATAAACACAATAAAGTAAAAATAGTATAGTTGAGGTCTGATTTGGTGAAAGAGGAGGCCGGGAGGACAGCTTCCGCGAGAAGCTTAATCTTCTTTCTAATTACTCTTCCGGCCTTTAGACAACAACACACGTGTCTTCAAACAAAAAATTAGTACAAAAGATTTGGGGCAAAATGAAGGCAATGGTATTTTTGAAATTATCGGCAACATGAAGGGCAAAAAGCTAGAATTGAAAATTACTTTACAAAAGACCCACAGAAACTATTATATATATGAAAAATGCTAGAGGTACCAAATTGGGGTACCAAAAATTATTACCAAATGACATGGCATTGATTTGATTAGCTATAATTATAATGGGCCCTCCAGGACCAACCAATTAAAACATTTCAAAATGACAATTATTTAGTACAATGTCATTTTGTAACAAAATTTGGTACCTAATTTGGTACCTCTATACATAGATAGGCCGGTGGTGGCTGCACATTTTCTTTCATTTTCATTCATCAGATCAGGCTCATGCACCTACAGTCTCTGTTCTAAAAATCGGTGATTAATCACGATTAATCACCGATTAATCCCCATTCCATGGGTTACCGAACTGATTAATAATCTGATTATTCGATTAATCATTCCGATTAATCTCCAAATCCCCGATTAATCCCTGGACAGTGCCTCTACCGATTAAGTCCGATTCCCGTTTTTTACAACACTGCCTACAGTGTTATATGTGTCTTTATATATACTTCTAGAAATGGGAAGGATTTTACCGCCCATGTAATTCAGTAAGAAACAGGTTGGAAAACACCTGTGGCGTAGGTAGGGCTGTAAATGAGTCGATACACTCACGAACAGTTCGGCATTCGGCTCGAAAAAAGTTCGACTCGAGTTCGATTCGATTTGTTCGATTTCAACAACATTCCTTTTGAATTTCGAACCCTCCATCCATGGCATTAGATATAGAGTTTTTCAATAGTATATTTATTTTTAATTTTTAATGTAAATTTATGATAAATTTTTTTAAACTATTCATTTGAAAATGTATAGCAACTAATGAGAAATGACCAAAAATACATCTTAAAAATCAATGTATTTATAATGGATTTAAGAAGAAATGTATCATCTAATTAAAGTTTTCTTAAGAGTTAAAAATGCGTAATTCTTTAAAAAAAGACTTGTATTATAGGATGGAGAAAATATTTTTTTACAATTTCTGTTTTGGATGTTTTTTTTTCAACTTTTTACATTTCAAAAATTTTAAAATAACAAAATTTTATAGTACAAAAATTAAATATATTCACTACTTTCCTCTATTATAATCACTTTATGTCTTATACATTGAAATTATTGATTAATTCTATTATTTTACTTATTTTTTAACTTTTTTTATTTACATATTTTTATATTTTCATACTCAACTGAAATATGAATAAATGACAATAATGGACGAAGAGAGTAATCAATGAAAGAAAAGACTCCATAATAATTTGTGCATGGTTTAACAAATTTAAATTTCACAAGAATTTTTTGATAAGATCATGTAAACGTTTTCCATGACATGGATGAGTAATTTTTACAAAGTCTACAATTCAGAAAAAAGTACGACCCCGCACTAACTTTATTATTCATCATAATTCACAAAGCACCGCCCTGAACCCTAGACAACTAAGTAGTACATTCCAGTACTGTTCCTTCCTTTTTCATGAATATCCATTTCTACCTTTTTTATATACAGATTTTTTTTTTCTTTTCGACAAATATATATAAAAGTATTATAATATTTAGTAGTAGCATCTATCTTATTCAAAGTTATTTGTCCTTTATAATGATGACCTACATGTTTACTTTTTTATATTGTTGAAATAGGATAGAAAATATCTTACTTTAGTAGGTATTTTTTTTAAAGCTTAGTCATTTGTTTAAGGGCTTATCATCCCAAGTGTCCCAACTGTTTTGAACCGTGATTTTACCAGCTTACTATCCCAATATCATTGGTTCAATTACTGGGATACACGGAAGTAAGTAGAGTGCTTGCTCGTTAAATACGATTATGTTAACAGTCTTATGTACTGGTGCGGATACTGAATTATAAAAAAAAGTCGTTTTTGTTTATCTAGAGGTTTAAATAAAATTAACACTGAAGATGTCGTCGACAAAAACGTTTTAAGTGTGAGGTTTGAAATGGCAAGACACCTTTCTGCTCAGGCGTGATTTCTTTGAATTATTACACTTGAAAAATGGTAGTTAAGGAAGGATGTTTGGGTAATAGAAAAAGATAGCTTCCCATGCATCATTTCGTCGTCAGTGTTGAGTTACGATTTGCTAGAAATTTTTTCGTATTTTGATACCATGTTAAATGGTACTCCTATAACATTCAAAATCCCCACATGGCCCAATCAGACTTGCAACAGAAATTTTAAACAAGATTTTCAACAAATTTAACGACTTTAAACTTTCAATGCATGTGTTGAGCATCATAGTAAACTTAAATAGTACTCCGTACTAGTTAAACCTTGGGACATGTTAGCACGGCCGGTTACTTTAGATACAACTTACGCGAACAGATTTTTATACTTCCATAATGTTCCATTTATAACGAAGATTGATGATGAGGAACGCACGATTATTACAGTGAGTCCTGGAGAAACGTCTTACGTGGAGAACCGTGGAGAACCACTTAAAATGCATTAAAATTGTTCTTTATATAAGGCCCCTGACGGGCCCCTCCACAAAAAAGTCTTATAATTCTATCCTCTATCCATTCATAAAAAAAAATTAAAAAAATTTAAAAATTGTTGCCACGTCATAATTTTTTTTAAATTTTTAAATTAATTTTTTTTTTTAAAAAAAAATTTTTGTAATTTTTTTTTATAAATAGATAGAGGATAGAATTATAACATTTTTTTGTAAAGGTGCCCCTGCGGGGCCGTTATATATAAAGCAATTTTAATATATTTTAAGTGGTTCTCCACGGTTCTTCACGTAACATGGTTCTCCATGGAACAATGGTCATATATATCTCCCAAAAATGTTTTACTAAACATATAAATGATGGATCTTGCATCCCAAAAATCGTATTATACATTTTTTTTGGTTGTATACTGTATTAATGTAACAATCGCTTACAACGGTGTTTCTTCGTAAAATATGCATACAAAATGGATGTGAAATAGGTGGGGTTTATATATTTAATTGAAAAACGGAGTAAAAATACTACATGAAGATAGTGTGAAGAACTGAAGATTGTCAGGTTTGAACATGCACTGGTCAGTGCGACGACGACAGTGCTGCACGGCCAGCAGCTGTCTACTATCTCTTTATCTATACTAGCTTATAACTCGTGCAAAGCACGGGTTACTTTTAATTTTTTATAATTTATTTATAATATAATATAATATTATAAATATTAATTTAAGTATGTTATTGATTCGAACCTTACATCTTTATATATATAATAATTTTTAGTATTAAATATAAATTAATATGTTATTGGCGGGAATCGAACATTGAACCTCTGCATATAACAACTTTTAGTATTGTTATATCTAACGATCGTGATCTATTTGAGTTGCTGATCTAACGGTGATAAATGAGGGATAACCAAAAATGGGGATAACCAAAAAAGGGTAACCAACTACAAATTATACCCCTTTTGCTTATTATAATATAGTATAGATATCACAATTGTAATAATTAATTTATAGTGTATTCTATAATTAATTAATGTTATTATTTTGTTTGTTTTTCTTGTTTGTAATGCACACACTGGATAAAATTGCAGATGTGTACAGGTACAGCTCCAAGTTTCCAACAAGCTGACTTGCTTACTTTCTGTGCCCTGTTTTACTCTTTGTTATTGTGTTACTGAGAAGATATTTGATCTTTATTCTTGATTTACAGAGATGATAAAAAAGAGAAATGTAAAATGTGTATTGAATCAGAATCTGTTACAGAGTGGTTACAAACCAGTGTATATATACAAGTATAGAATGACAGCTGGATCCTACTGTCAATGATTGCCATTAGATTAACTAATCTATCTTCTAATCATTGCTTAATCTAACTAACTAAATATGTACACGTGGCAAAGTCTATATAACTCAATACCCCCCCTGCAAGTTGGACATCAAGGTGGATAAAATTGAAGGCCAAGCTTGACACTGAGAAATTTATGATGAGTAGCATCCAATGGTTTAGTAAGAATATCTGCTAGTTGAATAAAGGTGTTGATATGAGTGAGATTGATGAAATTTGAATCCACATACTCTCGAATGAAATGACAGTCTATCTTCAAATGTTTAGTACGCTCTTGGAAAATCTGATTCTCAGCAATATGTTGTGCAGAAGTATTATCACAGTAAAAAGGAATTGGCAAAGGAACCTGAACATGTAAATCTTGTAATAGACCTTCTAACCATATCAACTCAGAAGTGGTGTAACTCATGCTACGATATTCAGATTCTGCACTACTCTTAGAAACAGTCTTCTGTTTATTAGTCTTCCAAGAAATCAGTGAGGAACCTAAGAAAATAGCATAGCCGAGAGAGATTTTGCTGAAAAAGAACAGGTGCGCCAGTCTGCATCAGAGTAGGCAGATAATTCTAGGGAATTATTAGCCTTGTAAAATAAACCAACATGCAAGGTACCCTTTAAGTATTTAAGAACATGAAGAGCAGCATCAAAATGAGTTTGATCAGGTTCTTGTAAGAACTGAGAAAGTTGCTGAACTTCAAATGAAATATCAGGTCTGGTAAGGTTAAGATAAAGCAACTTTCCAACTAATCTTCTATAATTCTCTGGATCAGACAATTTTGGTGAATCCTGAGTACTCAAATGTAAACCCTTTGATAATGGAAAAGCAACTGGATTGCAATCTGTCAAATGAAAATCTGCCAACAAATCCAATATATATTTCCTCTGATTTAATTGAATACGAGCAGTAGTTCTAAGAACTTCAATTCCAAGAAAATATTTGAGATCGATCACCTAGATCTTTAATGGTGAATTTTTTATGTAATAAAGCCTTAATAGAATCAATCTCTGACAAATCATTCCCAGTGACTAATAGATCATCCACATAAACCACAATTGCAGTAAAGGAACTGCCTGAACTTTTAACAAACATGGAATAATCCTGAGTAGACTGTTTGTAACCTTGAGAAATCAAATAAGAAGAGAGTTCTTTATTCCATTCCCTGGAAGCCTGTCTGAGGCCATATAAAGATCTTTTTAACTTGCAAACCATACCAGGAGCAGCTTTTGAATAACCATGAGGAGGTCTCATGTAAATATCCTCAGTAAGATAACCATGCAAAAAAGCATTATTAATATCAAATTGTTTTAAATGCCAACCAGATGCAGCAGCCAGAGCAATCAAAGTTCTTACAGTAGTGAATTTAGAAACAGGGCTAAAAGTATGTTTAAAATCTTTGCCCTTAATTTGATTATCCCCTCTTGCTACTAACCTAGCTTTACATCTCTCAACACTCCCATCCGGGTTAAATTTTGTTTTAAAAACCCATTTACAGTCAATGACATGCTGATTAGAAGGCAAAGGAAAAAGAGTCCAAGTTTCATTTGCCTTAAGAGCCTTTAGTTCTGCATCCATGACAGCAACCCAAATAGGATCATTCTTAGCTTGATTATAAGAAGAAGGTTCTTTTGGAGAAGTAAGAATATTATTGAGACTAACATAATAGTCATCAAGATGAGAATCAGAAATAGAAGTAGAAGTCACTTGTAAACCATGAGTAGGTTTAGAAATTATGAAAGTATCAAATTTCTTGGGGAGAATAGAAGCTCTAGTGGATCTCCTTAAAGGAACAGGGTTATTGTCAATAATATTGATATTCTCAGTTGGAATAGGAACACTAGGAGATGAAGTAATTTTTGGAGAAGAATCTTTATGCAAAGACATAAATGATGTAGAAGATAAAGAAGGAATTTCAAAATGAGGAATAGAAGAATCAGATGTAAAAATAGGATCTATATTTGCAGGATTTACTGGTGGTAACTGAATAGATGTTGAAGAATGAGTTGGAGTCTGAATAGATGCTGAAGAATCAGTTTTAAATGCAAAAACTGTCTCTTTAAAAATGACATCTCTACTTAAAAAAATATCATGAGATTCAAGATCATATAACTTGTATCCTTTTTGAGCATAAGGATAACCAAGTAATATGCATTTTCTTGCTCTTTTAGCAAATTTATTTGTGCTTTTTACTACAGCAAAACAAAGACAGCCTATGACCCTAAGATTATCATAGGTTGGATGTTTCTTCATGAAAAGAAAATAAGGAATTTCCCAAGATAATACTGAACTAGGCATGAGATTGATTAAGTAAGTAGCAGATAACAAACAATCACCCCAGAATTTAATAGGTAAATTGGCATGTAACCTAATAGCTCTAGCAGTATCAAGTAAATGCCTGTGTTTTCTCTCAATTCGACCACTCTGTTGAGGTACCCCAACAATGCTTCTTTGATGAACTATACCTTTAGACTGAAATAAAGAACTACAAAAATCTGGCAGAATTTCTGTACCATTATCACTTCTGACAGCTTTAACCATAGTATTGAAATGATTTTCAACATAAGCTAGAAAACTAGAAATGATATTTGGAACTTGAGTCTTAGAGTGTAATAAATGAGTCCATGTCACTCTAGTATGATCATCAAGAATAGTAAGAAAGTACTTGCATCCTGAATATGTAGGTGTACTGTAAGGACCCCATAAATCTATATACAACATGTCAAAAGAAACAGGAGCTCTAGATTGTGATTCCACAAAAGGCATTTTATGATGCTTAGCAAGAATACATGATTCACAGTTAAAATCATTCAAGTAAGTAGAAGAAAATACATTCAAATGTTTCAATTTCCCAACAGAGGGATGTCCAAGTCTAGCATGAAAAATATTTACATTTGGAACAACAGAAGAATGGAAACAAGAGTCTGAAGATATCAAAGAGGTAGAAGGTGCAGAGGCATGAGAAGAAGTTTGAGTGTGGGAAAAGAATCTGTACAATCCACCATTCTTCTTGCCAACAGCTAGGATTGTACTATTCAAAGGGTCCTAAAGTAACAAGTATTTTGATCAAACTTAGCAATCAATCTATTTTGATCAAGAAGCTTTCCAACAGATAAAAGATTGTGTTTAAAATCTGGTATATAAAGAACATCTTTCAAGATAATATCAGGTGTCAATCTAATATTTCCAACTCTGTTTACTAATTTTGAAGTTCCATTAGGTAAACATATAGTTATAGGTATATGTGAATCATGTATATTTTCAAATAATGCACAATTAAAAGCCATATGATCACTAGCCCCTGTATCAATTATCCATGATGCACTAGAATTATGATTATTTGTAGATTGAACTTGAAAGGATGAAACAATACCTGTAAAGTTCACAGATGATTCTGCAAAATTCACAGATGATTGCTGATAAGCATTACAAAGAGGAGAATTAGGTTGTTGCTGCATCATCTTAAGAATTTCCTGGTAAACTGCAGACACCATTTTGTTGTCAATCTGAGAAACATTAGCATTTTGCTGAGAGTTATTGCCAGAATTTCCACCAGGAACAGGGCCAAGTACACCTTGCTCAGTCACATTTACAGCCATTCTAGTATTAGATTTCACTTTAAGAGTAGTATACCAATCATGATAACCTACCAACTTAAAGCATTGATCAACAGTATGACCCTTCCTTTTACAATGATCACAAACACTGTCAGTTTTATTTTTCTTGAAATCCTTTCTGAATCCATACTGTGTTTGTGTCTTACCAAAATTAGGCTGTGAAGTTTTCTGACTATACAAAGCACTAACTTCTGATGAATGAAAACCAGTAACATTCAATTGATTCTGCTTTTCAATCTGTTGTAAAATATGATAAGCTTTCAGCACAGATAGAAGAGGTTCCATACTCAAGATGTTTGTCTTAACAGAATCATATTGTCTATTTAATCCACAGATAAACTGAATCAATCTCTTAGTTTCATCAGCATCTAAAGCCTTCTTTAGCAGATTGCATGTGCATCTTGTCAAAGCACCACAAGTACACACAATTGGACCTTCTAACACTTGCAATTTATCCCAGACATTCTTCAATTTTCTATAATACTCAGCAATTGTCAGATTTTCTTGTTGTGATTTAGTCAAATTAGTATGCAATTCGTACAACAAAGGAGCATTTGATTTTCCAAAACGTTCAGCTATATCACACCACAGTTCATAAGCAGAAGTTGCAAAGATAAAACTGTCAGATATTACCTGATCCATGGAGGAAGTTAACCAAGACATTACCATGTAATCATTACGAATCCATTTACTAAGATCCAGAGAATCAGAGGCTGGTTTAGGTAACGATCCATCAATGAAACCTAGCTTATTCTTAGCCCGAAGCGCCATCTTCACACTACGATTCCAGTTTATGTAATTATCTGCAGTAAGCAGCATAGTTCCCAATTGTTGCCTTGGATTGTCACCAGAAGAAAGGTAATAAGGATCATTGTATGACAGCTTGATTCTGAGAATTTGAGTTGGTTTCTTGAGTATGAGTTGATGATTCTGCCATTAGAGATCGTAGAAAACAAGAAAAATCGAGAGAGAAATCGAGAGAGATCGGAAGAGATCAAGAAAGATCGATAAAATCAAGAAATCAACAAAGAAACAGATCGAACAGATCTAAAACAAATCGTAAAGAAGAAGATCAGAACTAACAAATCAACATCAAATGATTGATAAAAACTATGGATCAATCCATGAAAGCTCTGATACCATAAGAAGATATTTGATCTTCATTCTTGATTTACAGAGATGATAAAAAAGAGAAATATAAAATGTGTATTGAATCAGAATCTGTTACAGAGTAATTACAAACCAGTGTATATATACCAGTATAGAATGACAGCTGGATCCTACTGTCAATGATTGCCTAATGATTAACTAATCTATCTTCTAATCATTGCTTAGTCTAACTAACTAAATATGTACACGTGGCAAAGTCTATATAACTCAATAGTTACATACGTTAATTTAAAATCTTTATTACTATTTTTTTTCAGGTCACAGACTCACAGTTCCAGGCCCAAAACATTGTTATTTTTGTATTTGTTTTGATACATTAACATGGATAACTTAAAACTATTAACACATATAAAATAGGTTTACAAAAAATATTTCAACTTTTCAGATTAATGAGAGAAAATATAGGAATGAACTATTTAATATATAGAGGCATAGAGCAATTATGAAATAAATCACTGGTTAAGAGGAATTAATAAATAATACACATGACTTAACAAAAAAAGAAAGAGGTTTTTTCATAAATAACCAAGCCCAAATTTTTTTTTTTTGCAAAAACAAACTTTCTTTTTAAAAACTATATTTCGTAAAAATACCAACATTTATGAAAATATTTACAAAAATAAGTTCTATAACCAAATTATCAAATGCAATTGTTTACAACGTAGCCACATATGCAAATTTAACTTTAAAATTTTCACAATCCATCAAAATCAACTAAAGTCTACCAAGTGTGACACCAAATTTACCAAAATATAAACTTGAAGCAACCAATATCAACTTCGAATTTAGTAAATACATACACACACACACACACACACATATAAATATATATATATAACTTCGAATTTAGTAAATACATATATATATATATATATATATATATATATATATATATATATATATATATATATATATATATATATATATATATATATTGGTCATATTCAAATAGAAACTAAATTAGAATAGAAACTAGAAACCAAACCCCAATCCTTCAAGCTTATCTAATGACCAAATTATGAATACTCCAATACAAAAAATGTATAATAATCAATCCTCTATTTAGTAGTAAAAAAAATTACGGTTGACGTCACTGCCACGTCAGCAGTGAACAATAACTTTATTTCCCTTTTTTTTCCTACTGAATATAGGGTACATTATTATACATTTTTTGTATTGGGGTATTGGTCATTATATTAGCTTGAAATGTTAGATTGGGGTTTGGTTTCTAGTTTCTATTCTAATTTAGTTTCAATTTGAATATGACCATATACATATATATATATATATATATATATATGAATTTGTAACTAACTAATTTCCAAAAACGTATAAGGATAAAAGGCTTTTTGTATCCAAGACTATTAATAAAGTTATGTCATCGGAATCGAATAGACAATCATTGAAATCCAACTAGTTATTTTTCAAAAATATATAAAAATAAGTTGTATTTGGTTGATTTGGTTAATTGTAAAACGTTTATTTGCAAATATTTTTTAAAATTTGTGTTCTCACAAATAAATATATAAAAATTATTGTTGACGTCACTGCCACGTCAGCAGTAAACAATAACATTTTTTCCCTTTTTTTCTACTGAATATAGGATACATTATTATAAGTTTTTTGTATTGGGGTATTGGTCATTATATTAACTTGAAATGTTGGATTGGGATTTGGTTTCTAGTTTCTATTCTAATTTAGTTTCAATTTGAATATGACCATATATATATATATATATATATACACGCACACACACACACACATATATATATATATATATGTATATATATATGTATGTATGTATATATATATATATATATATATATATATAGGGTTTTGCTCAAATGAGAACCCTCACTTATGGTGAGATATGAGATCTAATCATAGCCATACATTTTTTATATTTAAATTAATCTTAGCCCTACAATTAATATTTAAAATTTTATTTTTTATTATTCATTTAATTCAACATCATCTCCCACAATCATTTCTTCGTAGATCACCATCTCCGGCGACAAATTCCGGCCAACTTAGAAAATCACCAACGGTAAACAGAAAATCACCACACCACCGCCACCTCCGGCCACCGCGCCGCCGCCACCAACAAAAATCACCACTTTTAAACAGAAAATCACCGCACTTCACCACCTCCGACCACCACACCGTCGCCACCACCAACAAAAATCACCACCTGCGTACAAAAATCACCACAACCAAAACCTTTACAAACCACCTCATCTCCGCCACCACCAAAAATCACCACCGGAAGCCTGAAAATCACCACAAACGGATTGAAAATCACCATAAACAACATGATTCTACAACAGCAGCCACAAAAAATCACCACAAACTCAGAAACAATCATCACAAAATCACAACAAAATCAGACACAATCATCTCCGATCAAAATTACCTCCGGCCAGCGTTAAAAATCAAAGTCATCGATGAGGAACACAAACTTAATTTCTGGACAAGTCAAAAGATTAACAAAGTGATATGGGCTAAAAATAAGCCCTAAAGACACATTTAATGTGGTATTAATTAGACCCGGCATGGTCTAGACGTGGGACCCACCAACAAGGTCCAAACCCTATTTTTATATTAATTTCATAATTAATATTAAGGGTAATAAACAACTCAGTAAATAAGAGTCAAACAAGGATATAACTCTTGCCTGACTTAGCCTCCAAGGCACATACTTCAACATGAAAACTGATTCATACATGGAAGGAGACTAGAACCTTCTTCTAGTCGGTGACTTGCCCACCAAGTCACCTAACCCTACTACGATTTTAGGGCTTCTCAGCCTATATAAAGAGTCTGAACCCTCATTCTCAGAACTACGTCTTGGCTTGATTCTCAATACGAGATACGTAGGCACTCTGTGAGTACCGATTAGTCTCGAACACGGAAACAGCCATTGAAGCAAGAAGCTCCCGAACCCTAGCATTAATTACAAATTCGTGACCTAGATTTTAATCCACAACATTTGGCGCCGTCTGTGGGAAGACAACATCAACCATGGTGACCACACGAAGAACACCACCAACCTCTACTGAGGCCTTGCCTCTAAGCTCTACTCCGCTTGCTACTGAGCAGGTACCCCCAACAACAAGGGCGATCACTCAAACTCAAGTTTCTCAACCTCCAGGGATGAATCCCCATGCTGAGAGAACGTTACCTGTGGTCGTCCATCCAAGTCAAGAAACCAACCCTCTTCAGATGGTGGTTTCTTCTCTGGTTGATCCCAATCGCCCGTTACCACCAGGGGTACAGATCCATACTACGGATCTCCCCATGAATACCAACCCGATGTATGGTCTCCTTAACTACCCTCCAATTACTCAAGGTCCTGGACCTAGTGGCCACGCCTTGCAGATCCGAGATTGAGAGTAAGTTGACTACTCTGGCCCCTATACTGATGATTCATCGTCTGATGATGATCGTGATGAAGCCCTGAGGAGGCGACGTGCTAGTAGAGAACCAAGAAGAAGAACACAAACCATCCATGATGGACCTCCTTTGAAATCCACTGAGAGGATCAAGGCTCATGAGGCTGAGATCTTAAGGTTGAAGGAAGATATTGCGAGAGAACAAGCTATGCTAAATCAGACTCAACCTCCTCCAACATCAGGACTGATTCCCATTATAGACTTAGAGAGGTCCTCAAGAAGGCAGAGAAGGGCCGACGCCCCAACTGGAAGAACAGCAAGGGTGGAAACCCCCAAGAGCAATCCCAAGGATCTGATGCCACTTGGGGATCTTGATGATCCCACACCCCCGTTTACTGAGGAGGTGATGAATGCTCGTATCTCAAAAAAGTTTAAGATGCCAACAATTAAGGCTTATGATGGAACGGGTGATCCCGCAAATCACGTTAGGACATTCTCAAACGCACTGCTACTACAGCCTGCAAGTGACGCCTTAAAGTGTAGGGCATTCCCTCAAACCCTGTCGGGCATGGCTCAGAGATGGTATAGTCGTTTGCCTACTAATTCAATTGGCTCTTTTAAGGAGTTGAGTGCTGCTTTCATTAGTCAATTCATTAGCGGAAGAGTTCATGAGAAAAGTTTTGCGTCCCTCATGTACGTGGTGCAAAGGAAGAATGAAAACTTGAGAGACTACCTCAAGAGGTTCACTAAGGAGACGTTGAACATCACTGATTTGGAAAATAAGGTGGCCATGGTAGCCCTGGAATACGGAACCACTGACCTATTCTTTAAAAGATCATTGGCAAAGCATCCTCCTGAGAATATGGCCGAACTCCAACGAAGGAAGTATATCAAGGCTGAGGATAGCATGAAGAAAGAAGCCATGGTAGGCAATGCCAAGGGTACTAATGATTTGAAGAAGCGAAAGCAAGACCAGGAGTATCCCCGAACTAGCGAGGACTCCGACTCTGCCCCTAGGAAGAACCAAGGATCAAGGTTCACGGAGTATACAAGGTTGAATACTCGTAGGAGTCGAATCTTGTTGGACATTGAGAAGGATAAAGATTTCCGATGGCCGAAGCCACTCAGGGGTGATCCCGAAAAGAGAAACAAGAATCAGTATTGCAGATTCCACAGAGATGTGGGGCATGACACTGATGATTGCAAGCAACTCAAAGATGAGATCGAGTTTTTAATTCGTAGAGGGAAATTTAGCCAATTCACTAAGGGTGACGATCGTGTTAATCAAATTAGAGATTATAATAGAAGGGATGACGATCAAGATCGCAACCCACAGCCCCGAGGGCCAACAATCAACATGATCTCAGGAGGCCCTACTGCAGCCTGCATAACAAGGAATTCTCGGAAGGCTTATGCCAGAGAAGTGATACACATCGTGGGAGAGGCCCCGAAGCGGGCTAGGACTGAAATCGCAATTGGTTTTGATGATTCTGATCTTGAAGGGGTGAAGTTCCCCCATGACGACCCGTTGGTCATAACTCCTGTAATTGGAAACTCAGAAGTGAAGCGAGTCTTAATAGATAATGGAGCTTCCGTTGACGTTCTATTTCATGATGCATTTGTGAAGGTGGGTTACAATGATTCTCAGTTGACCCCCAATAACATGCCTATATATGGATTTAATGGAGTAGGATCTAAAGTTGAAGGGACTATTCAATTGCTTGTGACTATTGGACAGGAGCCCAAGAAGGCCACTCAGATGTTGAACTTCCTGGTAATCAAGGCGCTTTCAACGTACAACGCTATCCTCGGAAGGACTGGACTTCATGCATTCAAGGCTGTTGCCTCAACTTATCATATGAAGATCAAGTTCTCGACTCGGAATGGTGTTGGAGAACATAAAGGCGATCAAAAGATGGCACGAAGCTGTTATGTAGCCGCGTTAAAGCCTGACAGAGTCGGGGGGCAGGTCCTTCCGATTGAAGACATGGATGTCCGCAGTGGTAAGGAACGCCAAGAAAGGCTGTCAGAGGACATCACACAGAAGCCTCGGACAACCATTGAGGCTAAGGCGTTAACTGACTTCGTGGTTGAAAGTACCATTGGCAACCAAGAAGTCGGGGGGCAGGAGGTAATACCCCAAGCAAGAAGTGAACTTCAGAATAATAAGGAGGAGACCAAAAGAAGTGGTGGTTGCTCTATTTTGATGGAGCATCTAAAACAAAATCTGGTGCATGCCTAGTCTTGCAAAGCCCCGATGGGCTCAAGTTATCCTAGTAGGACTTAGCTTCATAGGACTTAGCTTCATATTTATCTAGTAGAAGTAGAAATAAGGTTCATTGAAACCATTGCAGAGCATGTTGCTCCAAGTAGGATAGTAGTACTCTATGTAAGGGTTGAACCCATTTCAAGTTATTAATGCAAGTTTGATTTCCATTCATTGATGGTGTGATTTCATTTATGTGCCAAGCACCTGATGAGTGCAAGTCAAGGATGACCGAGTACCAAAAATAAAAAAATACACGGATGGAAAACAAACAAATGCATACCCCGAAGGGTCAAGAGTTAGGTTACAGCAAGACCAAGTAAATGTTTAAGTCCGTGAAGGACCCTGGATAAAAGACAAGCAAATAAAAGCCACACGCAACAATCAAAGCCATGCAAGGCCGAGGATGTTAAGGACTGACTACTCTTCAATATTTCTTAAGTACTTGGGTTGAGAATCCAAGGATGAAGACTAACAGAGAACATTGCATTATTAAGGGTCCTTGAACAAGGATTAAGAAGTTCAAGCAAGTTCTCGTCTTAAGAGTTTAAAAGGCAAGAAGCCCATGGGATTGCATTTATCAAAATCTAAATCGAGGAATCAACCCCGAATTCTAGGTTGAGAAACACAAGTTATAAGCCATGAAGGCCAAGATTAGCCATAAAGGCCAACATTAGTTATGAAGGCCAAAATTGAGGGGGTCATGAACCTCCAATTAGGATCCAAAGGTTGAAACTTGAAAACCAACATGTAATTTTGGATTCTCGATCCAGAACGCCGACGTTGAATATCTGAACACCAACGTTCAACACTTGAATATTAATCCTGAAATGAAGATTGAAAACCTCCTAGGGAAGGTTCAAGACCTCGTGGGGCTGATCAGAGACCCCGTGGCCTTGGACTGGCAGCTCTGA
Source organism: Kitagawia praeruptora (assembly GCA_037693485.1). Classification (NCBI taxonomy): domain Eukaryota; kingdom Viridiplantae; phylum Streptophyta; class Magnoliopsida; order Apiales; family Apiaceae; genus Kitagawia; species Kitagawia praeruptora. The sequence continues at coordinate 135,786,588 of CM075347.1, forward strand.
TAGATATTTCAGTGATTTAAAACACCCTTGAGATTGAAAACCCTTGATTTCAAACATTGACGTTCAACCTTCGAATATTGACGTTCAACACTCAAGGTCGAACGCATGCTAGCCGAGAGGCCACCTGAGAAGTCCAAGACCAAGACAAACATTGAAGCCATGACGGCCAAGTGAGCTGAGAAAGTTACTTATATAGGAGCTTCTCTGAAGGAACCCTTGAAGGGCAAGTTGATGGCATTCTTGCAAGAGAATAGTAATGTGTTTGCTTGGACAGCAGCTGATATGCCAGGGATAGATCCCCAACTTATAACTTATAAGTTGAATCTCGATCTTGAGCGAAAGACAATAAAATAGAAGAAGAGGCATTTTGCTCCTGAAAGGCAAGAGGCCATCAAGCAACAAGTGAATGGGAAATGGAGGATGTATAGATTTCACTGAGCAGAATGACGCATGTCCGAAGGATTGCTTTCCTCCAACAAGGATAGATACATTGATAGATGACACAGCTAGACATGAGATGTTGAGCTTCATGGATCGGTTCAGCGGCTACAATCAGATTAAGATGCACAAGGATGACATCCCAAAGGTATCTTTCATAACTGACTTTAATTGGTGTTTTCTGCTATATTGTTATGGCTTTTGGCCTAAAGAATGCAGGAGCTACTTACCAACGATTGGTGAATAAGATATTCGCCCATCTGATTGGAAAAACCATGGAGGTCTATGTTGATGACATGTTAGTCAGAGCCTATTCACGGCAGACCACGTTAATCACATCAGAGAGGCATTTGAAGTGATGAGGCACCATAAGATGATGTTGAATCCAGCCAAGTGTGCTTTTGGCATTGGATCAGAAAAGTTTTTGGGTCTGATGGTTTCAAAAAGAGGCATAGAGGCCAACCCTGACAAGATCAAATCAATTATGGACATGGAACCACCCCGCTCTATACGAGATGTACAGAAGCTAACTGGCCGAGTTGCAGCCCTAGGGAGATTCATCTCTAAGTCTGGTGACAAGTGATTGCCTTTCTTTCAAGCATTGAATAAAGTAAAAAAATTTGAGTGGACTCTTGAGAGCCAAGAGGCCTTTGAACAGCTGAAGAAGTACATGGCTGAAGCCCCGTTGTTGGCCAAACCTAGTCCCGGAGAGACTCTTTATCTATACTTGGCGGTATCTGAACAAGCATTGAGTGCCATCCTCATTCGAGAAGAGAATAAGGTTCAGAAACCTATCTACTATGTGAGCAAGGTCTTGCACGGAGCTGAGTTGAATCACTCTACCATTGAGAAGTTTGCTCTAGCATTGGTAACTGCCTCGAGAAAGCTACGACCGTACTTCCAGGCGCACAAGATTGAAGTCCTGACGGACCAGCAATTGAGGAACATATTGCATAGCCCGAAGGCCAGTGGAAGGCTGATCAAGTGGGCAATTAATCTTGGAGAATTTGACATCACGTATATGCCTCGAACAGCCATCAAGGCTCAGGCACTGGCGGACTTCGTGGTTGAATGTGCCATTCGCAACCAAGAAGTCGGGGGGCAGGAGACAGTAACCACCCCTGGAAGAAAGGATAAAGATGAGGAGCTTTTACCTGATCAGAAGGAATATTGGGTGCTCTATTTTGATGGAGCATCAAAAACAAAATCTAGTGGTGCAGTTTTGGTCTTGCAAAGCCCCGATGGGTTCACAATTGAGTATGTTTTGAAGTTGGACTTCCCAACAACCAGCAACGAAGCTGAGTATAAAGCCTTAATAGCCGGATTGGGCTTGGCTAGAATCATGAGAGTCAAGAATCTCAAACTACGGCAAAGTACTTGAGAGTCGTGAAGGCCGTGATGACTCAGTTTGATGAATGGTATGAGAAGCACATTCCGAGAGAACAGAACGTTAAGGCTGATGCCCAATCTAAGTTTACTTCTTCTGAGATAGAGAACTACGCTGGAAGTGTTTACTTTCAGGTCTTGAAGGCCCCGTCTATTATTTCGAAATTGGTAGCACCAGTTGATGTAAGCTGAAGGATAGACCCTCTTAAAAGCTCATCCTGAGACTGGTTGGCTCCCTGATATTGCCTTGAAGGCATAGAAACTGTTAGTGAGAGGGTTGAGATAAGAGGTCCTTTGTCATTCCATACTTAAAATGTTGAATCTCAAATCCTGACACAAAATTTTAGCCTTGATGGCTAAAAAGGCTGTCTGTCTCCAATCGAGTTTGTCGTTTGAGTTTAAGGACTTGGATCAAGAGCCGTCAATCGAATTCAAACCAAAGTAAGGTCCTGTGAGCATAAGAAAAAGGTTGGAAACCTAGAATCAAGATAAAGGGTTGACAACTAGCCAAGGCATACTAGACTTGAAGTCAAGTGATGAGTGGCAAGGGAACTTCTTGAAAGATGAACCGAGAAGCAAGACCTCCACCATATGTAGCAAGGGGCAAGAGCTAAGGGACTTCATCATTTTTACATCTTAGAATAAGAGTCAAGGGTTGATGATAACCAACAACCATGAATGAATTCAAGGTTTAAAACCAAGGATTCAACAAGCGAGTTAAGGCCTAGAAGGCCACGAAAGTTATGAAAGCCAATTTGAAGTGAAGGATTTAAGCGAAGATATAGCAACAAGTTGTGTCAAAGCACTCATCTAAGCTTAAGGAGCTAATTACGTTTGAGGAAGATAAATCACTATCGGTTAGCCTCGCTAACAAAGAGATTGATTATGCTCTGAAAGGAGGTATACAACATCCAAAAGTCAAGGACGTGATTCAAGAACAGGACTCCAGACATTGCGAAAAAGCTCAGAGAGGCACGAAAAGGCAACTAGAAGCATCCTCCAGCCGACCTGGTGCCACGAAGGGGCTCCAGCCGACCCGGAGCATCCCCCAGGCAACCAAGAGCATTCTCCAGCCGACCTGGTGCCACGAAGGGGCTACAGCTGACCCGGAGCATCCCCCAGGCAACCAGGAGCATCCTCCAGCCGACCTGGTGCCACGAAGGGGCTCCAGCCGACCCGGAGCATTCCCCAGGCAACCTGGAGCATCCTCCTGCTGACCTGGTGCCACGAAGGGGCTCCAACCGACCTGGAGCATCTCTCAGGCAACCTGGAGCATCCTCCAGCCGACCTGGAGCATCCTCCGGCCGACCTCCTGGCACCTATGGCACCTCCCGTCAGTTGGTTGGATCGTTTGATGGTTCTGTTGAAGGTTTTTACTTTCCGGAACGAACATCGACCTTCAACTTAGCGCCATCTAGCGTCGTTTAGCACCGTGTAGTGCCGTCTTATGTCATGCAACGTCGTTTAACATAGATTGAAACGTCGTTTAAGCATCGTTTAGCACCGTGTAGTGCCGTCTTATGCCATGCAACGTCGTTTAACATAGATTGAAACGTCATTTAAGCATCGTTTAGCATCGCTGAAGTCAACATGGATCTCCCGTCAACCTGCCAGCCGACATGGAGCATCCCCCAGGCAACCTGGAGCACCCTCCAGCCGACCTGGTGCCATGAAGTGGCTCCAGCCGACCTGGAGCATCCCCCAGGAAACCTGGAACATCCTCCAGCCGACCTGGTGCCGTGAAGGGGCTCCAGCCGACCTGGAGCATCTTCCAGCCGACCTGGAGTATCCCCAAGGCAACCTGGAGCACCCTCCAGCCGACCTGGTGCCATGAAGGGGCTCCAGCCGACCTAGAGTATCCTCCAGCCGACCTGGAGCATCCCCCAGGCAACCTGGAGCACCCTCCAGCCGACCTGGAGCATCCTCCAGCCGACCAGGAGCACCCAAGAGGCCCTCACACTGTTTGGGTCATATCTTGAGCTCCGGGTATCAGATTTGGACGATCTTACAGTCCACGCGAAGCTCATGGAGTTTTCTACAACCTTGGAAGGTCCCCAGCTGACCAGGACCTCCTGGTGGCCGACCAGCTGCCCAGGAAGGGGTCTGGCCGACCAGGAGCTCTTGTCAGCCAACCTCATGCTGTTTGGGTCATATCTTAAGCTCCGGGTATCAGATTTGGACGATCTTACAGTCCACGCGAAGGTCATGGAGTTTCTACAACCTTGGAAGGTCCCAGCCGACCAGGACCTCTTGGCAGCCGACCAGGACCTCCTGTCAGTCGACCAGCTAACTGAAGGTGGATTTAACTATCCCGAATCTCCTTTCGGTTGATCATTTAAGCACCGTTTAGTGCCGTCTAGCGCCGTCTAGCGCCGTTTCGCACCGTTAGTGCCGATAGCACAGTTAGTGCCAATAGCACCTATTAGATGTTGATTCAAGAGATGATCAGGATCTGGGTATTACTGATCAGATACTGATGCTGACGTCATCAGGAATACAACGTCAGTATTGGATTATCAGGATCAGAAGCTGGTCAGTATTTGATGAAGATTCTCATCAGACCAGAGATCAAGGAAGATTGGTATGTCGGTTCCTAATTTGTAGGGATGCAGCTATCATACAAGATATGCATTCAGAGATATATGTAATTGATTTAGAATATCTTGTAATTGATAGTGCAACTGTGTACACTATATAAACACAGTTTAGGTTTTACATTATGTAATCGCTTACACGAGTTATATTGTAACCTAGCAGCTCTTAAGAACATAAGAATTTCTTAAGAGAGTTTTGTAACAGTTTTATATCAGAGTTAATAAAGCTGTTATTGATTCATACTTGTGTTATTTTGTTTTAAGTCGAAAATCTTATACAATTGTATTCAACCCCCCTTCTACAATTGTTATTTACTGGGCAACAATTGGTATCAGAGCTACTCCGATTAATTTAAATCAGAAACGATCTTAAGATGTCGACAAGCAAGTATGAAAGCATTAAAATTCCAATTCTCAAGAAGACTGAGTATCCAACCTGGAAAGTGAAAATGTTGATGTATCTGGAAGCAACTGATCCTGACTATCTTGACAGGATCAATGATGGACCATTTCTTCCAACAAAACTAGTTGCAAGAACAGAGACTGTTGCTGAACACTATGTCATTAAGGCAAAGAGTGAATGGACGACAGAAGAAAAGGTTCAAGTACTCAAAGATGCAAAGGTAAAGAATATTTTGCATAACAGTCTTGATAATGTCATGTCTAACAGAGTAATAGCATGCAAGACTGCGAAGGAAATTTGGGATACTTTGGAAACTCAATGTCAAGGTACTGAATTTATCAAAAGAAACAGAAGGGCTCTGTTGATTCAGGAGTATGAGCAATTCGATGCTAAATCTGATGAAAGCCTTACTGATATGTATGATAGATTCTTGACTTTACTGAACAATCTATCACTGGTTGGCAAAGAGTATGATCCAGAGGATTCAAATACCAAGTTTCTAAGAGCTTTAACTGAAGAGTGGGATACTCAAGCTTCAATCATAAGGCATCAATATGATTTGAAGATGCTGTCTCTTGATGAAGTCTATGGGATGCTAAGAACTCATGATCTTGAGGTTCAACAGAGGAAGAACAAGAAAAATGTCAAAGCAAAATCTGTTGCTTTGAATGTTGAATCAAAATCAAAGGGAAAAGCTGAGGAGGTTTATAACCGAAAGAGTAGAGTGGAAGAGTCAATTCCTGATGACTCATCATCAGATACTGATACTGAGTCTGATCCTGATACTGATGATGACTCTACTGATTCTGATATGATGGAAATGGTTGCTATGATAGTCAAGGGCTTCAAAAAGATGAAGTTCAGAAAGGCTAGGAAGCAAGGGAAATTCCAGAAGAAAACCTTCAATGCTGACAAAGACAGGTACAAGAAGAAAGAAGGCAAAAGCAGCAAGTTTGACAAGTCAAAAATCAGATGCTATAACTGTGATGGTATGGGTCATTTTGCAACTGAGTGCAAGAAGACCAAAACCAAAGCTCTCATTTCTTCAAGCAAGGATTGGATGGACTCATCATCTGACTCTGAAGAGGAAAATGTGAATTATGCTTTGATGGCTAAAACTGATGAGACTTCTGCTGGTGAAAATAAGGTATCTGAAGTTTTATTTGATTTTGATACTAATAATGTTTCTGAGCTAAGATCTTTCTTAAAATCTCTGCATATTAGTTTTAGGAGTCAATCTCTTGAAAATACAAGAATAAAATCTGAAATGGCAGAGATTGTTTTGAGGAAAAGGCTGGCCCAACTTTGTCTTATGGAGATGGCAACATTGGACAAACTTTGGGATATGGCAGCATTGTAATTGGAAATGTCATCATTGAGAAAGTAGCTCTGGTGAAAGGACTAAAGCACAATCTGTTGAGTGTTAGTCAGATCACAGACAGAGGTTATCGTGTCAACTTTAATGATACTCATTTTGAAGTTATTAGCAAATCTTCAGGAAAGATTGCATTAACAGGTCAAAGATATGGTAACATTTATGAAGCCAACATTCATACTAATATTGAAAATCCAACTACATGCCTCATCAGTAAAGCATCTGTAGATGAAAGTTGGAATTGGCATAAGAAGCTTTCTCATCTCAACTTCAATAATATAAATGAGTTGGTTAAGAAAGACTTGGTGAGAGGATTACCAAAGGCTCTATATACTCCTGATGGACTCTGTGATGCTTGTCAGAAGGCTAAACAGAGAAGGACATCATTCAAGAGTAAATCTGAATCCTCAATTGATGAACCATATCACATGCTACACCTCGACTTGTTTGGACCAGTGAATATTATGTCCATCAGTAAGAAAAGGTATACTCTAGTCATTGTTGATGATTATACTAGATTTACCTTGGTTCATTTTCTTCACAGAAAAGATGAAACTGCTGAAATACTACTGGACCATGTTAGACTTATTGAAACTGGCACGGAATACAAAGTCAAGATTCTGAGAAGTGATAATGGGACTGAATTCAAGAATTCAGCAATGGAAGAGTTCTGCAAATACAAAGGAATAGTTCAACAATTCTCTGCTCCTGGCACTCCTCAGCAAAATGGAGTAGTTGAAAGAAAGAACAGAACTCTTATCGAAGCTGGCAGAACTATGTTGGAAGAAGCTAAACTACCTACATATTTCTGGGCAGAAGCAGTCAACATAGCTTGTTACACTCAAAATATTACACTAATCAACAGACATGGTGTAACTCCTTATCAGATGATTAAGGAAAAGAAGCCAAGTTTGAAGCATCTACATGTGTTTGGCTGCAAGTGCTTTGTTCTAAGACCTCATCCAGAACAGCTAGGAAAATTTGAGACAAAAGCTGATGAGGCCATCTTTATTGGCTATCCAACAACAAGAGCCTTTAAAGTCTACAATCTAAGAACAAAGACAGTCATGGAGTCTATTAGTGTATCTTTTGATGATAGAAAGCTAACAGGAATAAAAGAAGACTCTCATGACAGTTTAACTTTTGCAAATGAAGCTACCAACAATCCTGATGAAGTCACGTCAGATACTGATATTCCGTCAGATCCTGACGATCGATCAATTCCTGATCAAACACCTGTTACTGATGATGACTCAAATAATGCAAATGTTGAGGGGGAGCAAGAGCGAGACATCACTAGTGCTGATACAACTCAAACATCAAGTAGAGATTCATCAGAAACAGACTCAAGTGACAATCAAGATAGTATATCAGACAGAGATAGCACTATCTCAGGGGGAGCTTCTAGCAACTCTAGTTCTTTTGAAGAAAACACCAATCCAGGGGGAGCATCCAGTTCAAGAAATGACTTACCATCAGCAAGGAAATGGACAAAAAGTCATACCCCTGATTTAATCATTGGGAATCCTGAAGCAGGTGTTAAGACAAGAAGTGCAACTCAAAATGAATGTTTATATAATAACTTTCTGTCAAAGGAGGAGCCCAAGAAAGTTGAAGATGCACTTAAGGATGCTGATTGGGTGACAGCTATGCAAGAAGAACTGAATGAGTTTGAAAGAAATGAAGTCTGGAAACTTGTACCAAGACCCAAATGAAGGTCTATTGTAGGTACAAAGTGGGTATTCAGAAACAAGACTGATTCAGATGGCACGATTGTGAGAAATAAAGCAAGACTAGTAGCAAAGAGGTATTCTCAACAGGAAGGAATGGATTATGATGAGACTTTTGCTCCTGTTGCAAGACTGGAGGCCATCAGAATTTTTCTGGCATATGCAGCCCACAAGAAATTCAAAGTATTCCAGATGGATGTAAAAAGTGCATTTCTCAATGGAGAACTGGAAGATGAGGTATATGTTGAACAACCTCCTGGATTTATTGATCCCAAACATCCAGATCATGTCTATAGACTGGATAAAGCACTTTATGGACTAAAGCAAGCTCCAAGAGCCTGGTATGAAACCCTAGCTCAATTCTTACTGGAAAGTGGATTCAACAGAGGTACAATTGATAAAACCTTGTTTTATTTGAATCATGGTAAGGATTTGCTGTTAGTTCAAATATATGTTGATGATATCATTTTTGGGTCAACTAATACTAAGATGTGTGAGAAGTTTTCAAAGCTAATGCAGTCGAGATATCAAATGAGCATGATGGGTGAAATGAGCTATTTCTTAGGTCTTCAAGTTAAACAGACTGATGAAGGGATTTTTATCAATCAGTCAAAATACACAAAGAATTTACTAAAAAGGTTTAACATGCAAGACAGCTCTACAGCTTCAACTCCTATAGCTACAGCTACAAAGCTTGATCCTGATCAAGGAACTGAAGTAGATGTAACCAACTATAGAGGAATGATTGGCTCACTCTTATATCTAACTGCTAGCAGACCAGATATCATGTTTGCAACCTGTCTATGTGCAAGATTTCAAGCAAATCCTAAAGAACCACATCTCATTGCAGTAAAAAGGATTTTCAGATATCTAAAGGGCACATCTTCTCTTGGCCTTTGGTATGCCAGAGAATCAGACTTTAGTTTATGTGGCTATTCAGATGCTGATTTTGCTGGATGCAAAATAGACAGGAAAAGTACTTCAGGCAGTTGTCAGTTTCTTGGAGGAAGACTAGTTTCTTGGTTCAGTAAAAAGCAAAAGTCTATCTCCACATCAACTGCAGAAGCTGAGTACATTGCTGCTGGAAGCTGTTGTGCACAGATCATGTGGATGAGAAATCAGCTAATGGACTATGGTTTGTCATTTTCAAAAATACCTATTTATTGTGATAACCAAAGTGCTATTGCTATGACAGGAAATCCAGTTCAACATTCTCTTACAAAGCACATCACCATCAGGTATCACTTCATAAGAGAACAAGTACTGGAAGGAACAATTGAACTTCATTTTGTTCCTACTGATCAACAGTTAGCTGATATATTCACCAAGCCACTGCCTGAGGCTACTTTTACAAAGTTGGTGAATGAACTTGGAATGGTAAACTATGGCAGTTCCTGAGAGAAAGAAGTCATCAGATACTGACGACTTGCAAATACTGATGGAAAGTCAATCCTGACAATGGTCAACGTCGAATCCTGATGCAACGATTCGATAATCAGTATTTTGTCAGAATCTAACTGTCTTCATTTTATCTCACTTTCCTGATTCAAGCTATGATTAATGTTATTGAATTCCTGATAATGTGATCACTTTAATTAGTCCTCATATTTATTTTCAGATAACATGTTAAATCAGGAAAAACATTGAATAGAATAGAACGACTAGATTTTTCATTGATAATTAGAAAGAGTTTACATTCAAAGATTACATCTTTTGTGTTCTCTATCTACTAATCTATTCAACAGGAAATAAGAGATCAATCCACTACATTGCTAATAGTCATCCCAGATCCCATCTTTGCCACTTTGTTTGGGTGGAAGTTGACAGGGATAAGGTTATTTTTGCTGACATATTCATTAACAATGGTTGATGGAGTTGGATGAGGATGCCTTAGATGAAAGCCATACGAATGCTGTTTGGAGGGCAGCATCAATGTCGATCACTTTTGCAGGTTTTTCCTTCTCGATTTCTTCGAGACCTGCATCCATCTGCAACCAGAGAGTCCCCAGTTGTCTTTCCCAATCGAAAGCATCAAACTCTTCACGAGTATAACTAAATATATCTCTTTTCTCTAAGAGATGGAGGTTTTTCTCAATGATGGTAAGGTTCGACATTGTTAAAAATTTTGATGAGAAGGGTTTTTCTGATTTTTCTTACAGGAGAGAATGAAGCGTTATAGAAGTAAGTGGACAAGTCTCTAAGATTAAATAGAGAAGGGTGGAACGAGAATATGAAACGATTCATATTACTGGTGCAAGTACCAGGTATTATTCGATTGTGATGTTTTAAATTTCTTTATTTAAAACAAAATTACCATGTTTTATTTTGGTCATAATTTTATTTTTCGAATAATGCGAAGCGCGTGTGCTCACTAGTTGCGTACATACAGTTATAGATGTAAGTCATGACGCGTGTAATCCTCACCACTCTCTCACGTAATTTGGTCCATTACTTTAGCATAAACGAATGATTTACTGACACCTGTTTTTGAGAAGTTACAAGTATTGTCTAAAATCAATTTAGTTTACTAATTGATTTATTTTTCTCAAACTATCAGTAAAGCATCGTCTCTCTTTGTCTTTGCACTCTCAAACCCTAATTTCAAAATTAACACATCTTTTGTGTTTGAAATTCCAATGGAGAACTTATTCATGAACAGCAAGGTGGTAATCAATGGAGTTACTTTTAATACCAATAACTTCACTGCAGTTCTAGATCATCAGGACTTGCCGAGTGATTTCCACATTATTCAGGACTTTTTAGCCTCAAGCCCAATCAATTATGCACTAACCCAACCTGCCAAGATATCTTTTAAGTCTGTTATGCAGGTTTGGAACACAAGTGTTTTTGGGAAAGGTCTTCCATCAGAAAATCCTCAGATGAGCTTTGAATATGAGAATGTTACATACTATGTGACTCCTGAGATTGTCACTGAAGCCCTACACTTACCATCAATCATTGGTAAGCCTGTATTCAAAGTTCCTGATGCAAAACTTCTTGAGTATGTTGTAAGCTTGGGTTATAATGGAACACCAAAGAAGTTTGGAGAGCTCTATAGGACAAAGCTCAAGAAGGAATGGAATTTCTTCTTTGACACTATCAGCAGATGTTTCTTGAATAAAGTGTCAAACTTTGATGCCTTACCCACAGGTTCAGCCAAAATTGGGTACTCTCTAATTCATGATCTCTCATTTGATTATGGTTCCTTTATACTAAAGGCATTAAGTGAAAGAAAAGCAGATAAATGTGGTTATGTTTGCTTTCTTAGATTTTTTCAATTAATATTTTCTCACTTATGTCCTCATGCTGTTTTTGAGAATGATACAATTTTGCCTATATGTAAAATCTCAGAAAACAATATAAAGAGTCTAATCAATTCTGATAAGGCAAATAAGTTTGTGGGTACTCCATACATACCTGATGAAGTATGGTCTCTTTTAAGAGAGAGAATGCCTATTCAATATGGCCCAGCAACTGGTGCTATGGAACAGGACCTTACACATCATATTCCTGACACAAGCACACAACCTAAACACTTACCTAAACAGTTAACCACCTCTGGTGTCTCACAAAAGGCATCAGTTGTAAAATCAAAGAAATCAGCTAGATCTGATGTGTCTGAGAGGCAATCAGGTTCAAAGGATTTCTCCACTCCAACTCACTCTCAAATGAAGTCACAAGGGGGTGAACAAAGGGTTCTTGAAACATCTGGTTTGAATAAAGGAACAGGAGTGAAAAGGAAAGTTGATCAAGGAGCTATTTCTGATTCTGATGATGATACAATGCCTATATCAGTCTTGTTGAAAAAGAAGGAGATTGATGTTGTTGATACAAGAGAAGTGGCTGTCTCTGAAAAACCAAAGAAAAGAAGAAGATTAATCAGCAAAGGCAAATTTGTTGATCACACAAAATTTCTGAATCTTACTGATGCTACGGAAGGCAATCCTGATGTTGTTAATCAGGATGGATCATCAGTTCCTGACGCTACTGCTAATCCTGACATCTCTACTCCAAATAATTCACCTATGAAGACTGTTGAGATTTCTGATTCTCCAGCATCTGAATCTCCAAAGAGAAGAATTATTGAGATGTCTGTCGATCAAGTAAATGCTATTGCTGCTCAGCTGGGTGTTAAACCTTCACCACTTGAAGTAAAAACTGCTGAAGCAAATGTCTTTCACAGACAGAAGAAACAGAGGACTACTGTGTCATCTCTGAGAGGATCCAGCCCACAAGAACCTAAACTTCAAAGGAGTTCAGAAGCTATTGCAGATCAAGTCACACAAGAACCACCTACTCAAAGTGTAGGTGCAGACATTTCTGAAGGAATAGTCCCACAAGAACCATCTTCTCCAAGGGAAGATGAAGACAAGAATATTCCTGCCCCACAAGAACCATCTTCTCAAAGTGAAGATGCTGGCAAACTCACATCAGCAGGGGAGTTTCCTGACAATACTCAAGGGGCTTCTGAAATTGAAATTGAACTTGCTAGAAGTCTGGCAGAAAAAGCTGCTCATGATTTGCACATTGCTGAATGTGATAGAGTGATTGCTGACACTGCATTTGAGGGAAGCACACAAGAACCTTTGACTCAATGTGTTGAAGAAGCTTCAAAACCTCAGGCTACACAAGAACCATCAGTAGCAAATACTGATGCAAGTCATGCTATAGTTGCAGTGGTCAATCCTGATGAAAGTACTACTGATCTACATATTCCATTGCTTATTGAGCCAATTTCAGCACGGCCAATGGATTCTTTAACTACTTCATCAGGTAACATCTCTTTCTCTACTTCATTTACTACTGATAGTATGATTACAGATAGACCTGATAAAAGGGATACCTCTATTTGTATTACTTCAGACCACTCTTCTCAGCCACCTCTTATTTCTTCACATTTAATGAGCCAGAACCTTTCTTGTGAGATTGAGAGTGAACATTTAGAGAAAAAGAAGAGTGATGAGAGGCAGTCTCCTGAACTGGCAAAAGGAGAGGTAGAAAAGAGTGAGAAGTTATTAACTTCTAGTGAGGTAGAAGTTGCTATTGACAGTAACTTAGGTAACATTGTGAGAAGTGATGAGATCACTTTAAAAGAAAAGAGAGATTTAGGAAATGTTACTTATTTGTCTGCAGGTCATCAGGATTCACCAGCTGTATCCACTGGTGTTTTGAAAATGAAAGGTGTTATGCTTCCTGATGACAATATTGAAGATAAACTTCCTGAGGCTGGTGGTGGCTCAGATGATGATGATGATGATGATCATGTTGATCTTGAAACAAAGCAAATGCAGGCAGCTATAAAAGCAAGTCTCCAATCTACTTATGGGTCTTCAAGTAGATACATGCAGTCAATGACTCAAGAAGAATTCAGAGGGGAGTATAGTTCACTTCTTCCTCCTGATACTCGAGCTGCAAGGGGACATGAATGGGATACAGAATGGAATGAACCGAATGCTGAGATGCATTTTCAAAATGCTCTTTTTCATTCTGGTCATATTGCTACGCGGATGCCGACACCTGAACTTAAGGCTCTTCTCAAAGCCAATGCTCTTCTAGCAAAGGGATTGAAGAGTGAGATTGACTCTATGAAGGCTGTAACTGATAAATTTCAAGCGGGTATTCAAACATCTGTTTCTATATCTGCTACTGCTTCACAAGCACGCCTTCTTGCTGATGATATTAAAGCTCTTGACAAGAGATTGGATTCTAGAATGACTGTCTTGGAATCAAAAGTTGATACTATTGATGAAACCCTCAAGCTTATATTGTCTTTCTTCATTCAGGACGATACTGATGTCAAAAAGGGGGAGAAGATAGTCAAAACAAAATGTTCACCTGATTCAGTTGTACAAAAGGATGATGATAATTCTGGAAATGATGGTGGTGCTAAGTCACATCATAAAGTTGAAACCTCTGATGCTGCTTTAGTGTCAAAGAGAACGAAGACTCAAACTAAACAGTCAACTCATGTTTCTGAATCTGGAAAGAAGACAGTGACAATAGTGATGCAATCTCAGAATCCAAAAGAAGAATAGTTTGTGACACCTGGTCAAACTCTGTCAACTATTCCTGAGGATGATGTGTATGTGGAACAGGATGAAGATGCTGCTAATCTGTTTCATGAACTTGACACTGGGGATGGTCGTGTTCTTAAATTATTTCATAAAGACAAAAGAGTTCAACAGTATCATGCTGAGAAAGCACTTGTTTTATCTACTGAAGAAAATCCAAACATGACTACTGATGAGTTCTTAGAAGAACAGAACAGGATCTTTGAAGAGTTTGCAAAACAGAATAAAGCTCTTGCTGCAAGAAGAAGAAGAGGCAGAGGAGGAAGATACAGAAGTAGAGGAAGATTATCTGCTCAAACAAGTACAAGGCAAACAAGATCTAGTGGAATCAAATTGAAAGATGTTTCTGAAAATGAAAAGAAGAAAACTCCACTATCTCTTGCATCAACTCCAGACAACAGATTCAATGCTCCTGAAGAAATTGAAGAGGAGATATTGCCTTTGAAAAGGAAGAGTAAGGTAGCTGTTCAATCTACTGCATCTAATGAGAAGTCAGTCATTGATTCAGTTTCTGATGTTGTTTCTGATTCTGAAGAGGCTGAGATTTTAAAAGAACTTAAGATTATGATTCTTAAGGTTGTGGTTGAATTTCACAATGTGGAAGTTTTTGAAGATACATTGAAGTATGAACAAGAAAACTTCAGAAGATTTGAAAGAGAAAGTGAAATCAGAGCTAAAGCCACAAAAGCAGAAAAGATAACAACCAGAGATTACTTAAGAAATGTTCATAGATCAGACAGGAAGTTATGGTATGATAGAGATAGATCTGTTCCTGAACATCAGCAGGATTATCCAACAAATGAGAAGAAGAAGAAGAGTAAGAAAAGGGAGGAGGATAAGGTTGATTATAGAAAACCAGTTGTGTTCATATCAGCTGGATTGATAAAAGAGTCTTCTTTGATCAATGAATTTCTGATTGTTAAAACAGAGTCTACTACATTTATTGCTGAGAGTCCACCAAAATGGGTGAGTATGAAATCTGGTTTGAAAGGATGGGAACCTGGCACAAGAGGAGGAATTGGATATAGTCATGCACTGGTTATTTTCATTGCACAAACTGATCAATATGCTCTAGTTGACAAGATTGGGGACGAGTTAACTGTAGATCATCTTTGGAAACTTGAAGCTGTTGCTATCATTGCTGATTGTCATGCTGATGCAAAGAAAATAGAGAAGCTGGTGTACTTCATGAAAGATGGAAGTGTGAAGAAGATTCTTATTCATGAATTGTTGTGTAAATCTGCAAAAGAACTGAAATATGTTCTGTATCTTCTCAGAAGTAAAAGAATAAATGCTAGTGAAAGAGAAGTTTATCAAAATTGGTGTGTCATGATTTACATGAAGATTAGACAGAGATTCATGGATGGAGGAACAAGGTATGATGGCAATTATATTCCCATGTACTTAAATTTAAGAGATATAGAGGTTGAAATGAAGAAAGGTACAGCTGTTAAAGAAGTGTATCTAGGCATGGAACAACTGTCTCTAAATCCAGATGGGAAGGAAATTGCTTATGTGTTGCTAGGTGACTTAGATCTTCCGAAAAACTCAATTCAGAATCTCAGGGCAGCTATTTATCAGATTAATGAGGAAGATGAAGAACTAAAAAATCTGAAGAAGAAACTGATTCAAATTCTTGAAAGCAAGGAAGAAGAATTGTTATCTGAATTCTTGAGACTGAATCTGTTTTATCAAATAATTTCTGAAACTGTTCCTGATGATTTTTAGAAGGTATTTTGTTTTGAGGTTTTGACATCTTGAATCAAGGAATTTGTGCTTTGTTTTATAAAGAACAAATTGGGGGAGATTGTTAGATGTTGATTCAAGAGATGATCAGGATCTGGGTATTACTGATCAGATACTGATGCTGACGTCATCAGGAATACAACGTGAGTATTAGATTATCAGGATCAAAAGCTGGTCAGTATTTGATGAAGATTCTCATCAGACCAGAGATCAAGGAAGATTGGTATGTCGGTTCCTAATTTGTAGGGATGCAGCTATCATACAAGATATGCATTCAGAGATATATGTAATTGATTTAGAATATCTTGTAATTGATAGTGCAACTGTGTACACTATATAAACACAGTTTAGGTTTTACATTATGTAATCGCTTACACGAGTTATATTGTAACCTAGCAGCTCTTAAGAACATAAGAATTTCTTAAGAGAGTTTTGTAACAGTTTTATATCAGAGTTAATAAAGCTGTTATTGATTCATACTTGAGTTATTTTGTTTTAAGTCGAAAATCTTATACAATTTTATTCAACCCCCCTTCTACAATTGTTATTTACTGGGCAACAGCACCGTTAGTGCCAATAGTACCAATAATGTCGTTAGCACCGATAGTGTCTTTTAGCACCGTTCAGTGTCGTTTAATGCTGGTTGGCGTCACTTAACGTTGTTTAAGTGTCATTTAAAGCTAGTTAATGCCATTTTATGCCGTTCAACGTTGTTTAAACATTGTTTAAACGTCGTTAAGGCTGATTAGTGCCGATTAGCATCGAATTAACATTGTCATAAATGCGTCGGTCGCTCCATGCTTTGCATAAAGACAATACTCGTGAAACACTAGTGTATAAAGATGAACCCTGACCCGAGTCTCGGAAAAGGCCGTTAAAACTTCAAGGAAAACCTGATCAATTTTCCTAGAAGTTGGGGGGCAAATGATATGGGCTAAAAATAAGTCCTAAAGACACATTTAATGTGGTATTAATTAGACCTGGCATGGTCCAGACGTGGGACCCACCAACAAGGTCCAAACCCTATTTTTATATTAATTTCGTAATTAATATTAAGGGTAATATACAGCTCAACAAATAAGAGTCAAACAAGGATATAACTCTTGCCTGACTTAGCCTCCAAGGCACATACTTCAACATGGAAACTGATTCATACATGGAAGGAGACTAGAACCTTCTTCTAGTCGGTGACTTGCCCACCAAGTCACCTAACCCTACTACAATTTTAAGGCTTCTCAACCTATATAAAGGGTCTGACCCCTCATTCCCAGAACTACGTCTTGGCTTGATTCTCAATACGAGATACGTAGGCACTCTGTGAGGACCGATTAGTCTCGAACACGGAAACAGCCATTGAAGCAAGAAGCTCCCGAACCCTAGCATTAATTACAAATTCTTGACCTAGATTTTAATCCACAACACAAAGATGTTCAAAATCGTTGATAATAATAAACTCGGATGATTACAAGATCTTGCCAAAGTCGCGCATCTCCGGCGCAAACAAGAACTCGCAGTAGCCTCCATCGCCGCCGGTGTTTCCTCCATCTTCATCGACGAATCTGACTCTCTCGAATCGAATTATGACAAGATTCCTTTAATTGAGCTTCAATCCAAGTCGATCCAAGGACCAATATTGGTACCGATGAAATTGAAGGATGAGAGTGCGACGGCGGTGGGTGGGGTGGGTGGGTGGGTGGGTGCTGGGCTGGGAAGAGAGAGGGATAGAGAAATGATTTTGGGGAGGGGGAGAAGTGTGTATGCGTGAGTTTTGGGTGTGTGGTGTGTGTTGGGTGTGTGTGTGGTGTGTGTGGATGTGTGTTTAATGTGTGGCTATGATTAAAAGAGGTTTAAAATTTGTGTGGTTGAGATTAAATCTCAGATCTCATTTTAATTAAGGGTTCTCATGTGAGCAAGGCCCTATATATATATATGTGTGTGTGTGAATTTGTAACTAACTAATTTCCAAATACGTATAAGGATAAAAGGCTTTTTGTATCCAAGACTATTAATAAAGTTATGTCATCGGAATCGAATAGACAATCATTGAAATCCAACTAGTTATTTTTTCAAAAATATATAAAAATAAGTTGTATTTGGTTGATTTGGTTAATTGTAAAACGTATATTTGCAAATATTTGGTTGATTTGGTTAATTGTAAAATATTTTTTAAAATTCAACAGCGATCTCCTTAAGCGTCTATTCTTACGATTGTATTTGTAGATGCCATATGATTTTTGATTAATGGATTGATTTTTTTTTGTTTAAAAAAAAAAAGCTTCTTTTATAAGCTTGATGGCATGTGTTGATGGACCTTGAAGAAATCCCACCACGTCCGTAAAAATAAAAATTAGCCCAAGGATATATATACACTTAAAAATACCAATAAGGCCCATAACAAGAGATTCAAGATCCGGCAATGATAGTAGTATTTTAGAAGCCCTAGGTTTATCGATTGAAGACGTTGTTCCGTTAAGATATATTTCCTCCGTCCCAATGATTTCTATACATTGGGGGACGGGGCGTGACACGCATTTTAAGGCTCATAACTACTATAGTTTTTTTTTTTTTTGAAGAAAACGCATAACTACTATAGTTACATAACTTATTTTTACAATTTTTTTTATAAAAATAGAACAATCCTACTTTTATACAAAAAAAGAAAATTTCAAAAATAAGTTATGGAATTATACTAGTTATGCACCTTAAAATACGTGTCAGATACTTTAAAAAAAGCGTATAGAAATGAGTGGGACGAAGGGAGTACTAGCATAAAAACTCGTGCAAAGCAGGGGTCATTTTCTATTTCTAGATATCAATATTGAATTTGTATTATGTTTATTTCTATATTTGTTATAGTTTGCAAATAGTTAGTATTCTTGAAAATATCAGGAAGTCATAGTTATAATTGACACACTTGATCAGCTGCTGCTTCTATTTAGTCACTACAACAACAAAATTATTGAAATGGTCCATAGTGACAAAGCTCAAATAATGATAAAGTATGATAATATATTAATAAATAAAATTATATAAAATTCACATAACCTCAGTGAGAAGCAATACATCTGAAAACCTTGTCATCCTTTCCCTTTATAATACCATGTCTGAACAAACTTATATTATGTGCAGTGCAGGTTTTAAACAAAAATATTAATGTGTGTCTTGTGCTTGGGTGAGATGCAACAAGCCAACAACAGATCACATTCACAAAATCAACTGCTAAATTTAGGCACACATGCTCCATATCAGCTCCCAACACATGCTCCATATCAGCTGCCAACACATTACTCTGCATTTTCTTACAGTCATCAAGACAAATGCTGGTTGAGGATCTTTTTCAAGCTTTACCATTCGGGGATTCTCAACAAAATGTTCTCCTTAAGAACCTGATTTAAAACAAACACAATCAGAAATTAATTCTAACATCAACAAAATAAACTATTAAACTAAATTTGTTGGACTTTTTTTGGTTTGTTGGGATAGCATATATGCACTTGCAGCTACACAAATATGTTTCATACCATGTTGGATTAGAGTGGATGCAAATGTATACCGTGAAGAAAAAGAACTACATCTAGTAATGGATAATTTGTAAGAATTCGAGGTGCAAAACTGCAAGGTATGTAATTGAATAAAGAGTCCGGAAGTTTGCATAATTACATTCAAATAAATTTCGTGAATAATACTTAACGTATATATATATATTTATATATATATATATATGACTACTATGTGCAATGTAGAGGATATTAGTACATACCATAGCTCGGCAGTCGTTGCAGACACATCGTCCATTCCAAGATCTACGAGAAAATAGTAGAAGTCCTAAATATGTAATTAGAATTCAGTATGTCTAGTCTTAAGAAAATTAGTACATCAAAATTACTGCATGATACAATGACATTCTGAGATCCAATGTATAAATTGGGTGCATAGGCAGATAATATTTCCTCTCAGAAAATTATAAAAGTGTACTATTAATATTTAAAAGGTTTGGTAAACCCAATAATTAAGAGCCAATTTTCTATTAACCCAAGACTAATCTCCTTACTAAAACACCTAATCACCATAAAATGGTTATTTCTGAATTTAATAAAGATTATAATCCAAGAGACCTCGTCTGTGAATATATAGTTCTTACACAAAAAGAAAAAGTCCTTCGTTAATACTATGTAGAGTACAAAACTACCAAAAAAACACTGGGTTGGGTTGATAAAGATTAATCAGATAATCAATTGGAAAGAAGCTGGTGATAGTTTTGATTGTTGTCATAAAAAATATAACAAAATACATGTCCGTTAAACTTCAAGATATACTGCAATCTTTCAAAGTTAAAGAATAATGGAATATAAACATCATTTGACTTAGGCTTGTAGGCGGCTAGGAAAAGATGATGCACATGTCTTTGACAAAAAAAGAACATAGATTTAAGAAACATTTCAGTAGCATAATAATTACAACTTCAACAGACCACTTAACTAATTCCAGAATTCTCTCCTCCAAAATAGCTCTATGATACAATTATGAATTGTAAGTATTAATGTTGATCTTTACATGGTACTTAAAGAGTAAATTGTAGTTCATAACGTAGCGGAGGACTTGATTCTGTATATATAAAAGCAAATTACATCTCTTTACATTGTCAAATAAAAGGATACATGTAGCAAGCACTTACAAGCCAAGCCATATATGATAATTAACACATTATAAAAAGTGCAAGTTTTAACTAATTTTTCCACTTCAGATGCTCCCCTTGGGAGTTTTCAAATAATAAACAAAATATAAGAAAATGTTGTACAAGGTTTGATATACTTCAAACATTCTTCATATATATATGTAAAGACAAAGACTTGGCCACCGAAATATCATATCCACAATTTTGTTTAATTTAAACTTAAACACAATATCCAGCATCCATCAAATCCATAACAATATAAACACTGCGGATACAATATTCATACGGACATTTATCTAAGATATAAGTTTATATGGCAAAAATTGTTGGATAACAGACCTGAGCATGATAGGCAACCTGAGCTTCATTCTTTGAGATAATGTTGTATATACATCTTCATTGCTCAAAGACGCCAATGAAAATAACTCCCAGTGTAGAGACAAGCAAACACTCATGCCTAACCCTAATTCTCATCCATTAACTTATTCCTATAATAACAGACATGTAGATATATGTATATTGAAATTTAAGAACTATAGTACTTACTAAGTCTGATCTTTTAATACGATTTCATGGTTGAAAGTTATCAAATGATGTGCAACCAATTAATCCACCAAAAAGTGCATGTCTTTAATCATTAATTTACTGAAATAGAACATTTGTCGTGCATGTACAGTTGCATTACTCAGCACTGCATTACTTAGCACTAGTCTGTAGATCAACAGAAACTTGCCTCCCAGAAAGTTAGCTTGCACTCAGTTTCTCTTTGATCTTGTCTTGCACACTCCACGACTTGCCATGTTTGTATCCACACATTTAAGCATTTTTAACTTGCATTTTCAGAATGTGTTAAAATCTCAAAATGACAAGATTTTTAATAACCCGTGAGAGGCATGGGCCTTTTTCTAGCACTGTATAGACTATAGTAAGTGTAGTTAGGGATATGTGACGAGGGGACTTCTGATCAAGTAGGCATAGTGCAAGTGCACATGTTGTGCAGCAATCCGTTGCCATTAAGCATTTCGACAATTGTAGCCTTGCATAGATGGCCTAGAAGCTGCAAGAAAGACATCAAAAGTTCAGATTTTGTTTTTAATTTGGTCCCTTGGTAATTGGCATGTGAAATTTTAACATCATTATATGTGCACAAAGGCATGTACTTTTATCTACTTACTTTTTTGCCTACTGGGATTGCTACCTACGACAGATCTTATAAGTAATTGAAAAATATCCAAATTCTATAATAATATAACGATAAAAGTAGCGATAGTTTTAAATTTAGCTAATAGATTCCCATTTTAACCAATTTAACCGAATTGTTCAAAGTTTAGTTTCTGTTATAAAATTGTATAAGGTATATTTAATGAGCTTTCTAACAGACTTATTTCCCAACGGAGTTTCCGTTACTGAGATCAAATGGTTTACCAATCTGCATAGAAAAGAGATTTCATACTTGTAAGGCAGCACCTTAAAAAAATATTCAAAGTTTAGTTTCTGTTATAAAATTATAACGTATATTTAATGAGCTTTCTAACAGACTCATTTCCTAACGGAGTTTCCGTTACTGAGATCAAATGGTTTACCAATCTGCACAGAAAAGAGATTCCATACTTGTAAGGCAGCACCTTAAAAAAAATACAAAACAGCTCTTTTTCAAAATAATATGATGACAAATGGTACTAACATAAATAAACAAACCTGAACGAAGATGCTTTTCCTTTTTGCCACCATGTTCATCCACCAACTCAAAGCATAGGGTTTCTTGTTGTCTTCACGCTTCGAGGTACGGTAGAAGTTCAATCACCTGAAATTTTATTGACACGATATAGGTGGTGCAAAGCAATTACATGTAAATACAAAATAATCGAAAGTTCTTTTCATGTTTCAAGAAAGTAGTTCCACCTCTCCACCTGAAATTTCATGGGCAATTACAGGGAGTGAGAGGTAATTGTACATATATTTTTAAAAAACAAGTAAGTCTCATTTTCTTTAGCCTTCGATTGGCGGAGTGGAGACACCAGGAAGTGGTCTGGTGAATGACTTTAACGTATTAGATAGACAATACATATCATAAATATATATACGTATATGCAGTTCAAGCCAATTTAAACAAAATAAGAAATTAAAAAGAGGTTAAAATTTATTCTATACCACTGCCAAATAAGAAACATCTTTTTTGGAGATACAAAGATTGATTGCGAGTCTTTGACATATCTGTAAAAGAATATAGAGAAATTACTATAAATATTGCAGAAAGTATGCAAGCTGCTACATAATTGAATTGCAGAATGTATGCAAGTTGTTAGATAAATCAGTTTTCGGCCATGGATGAACAAATATGAACATCCACCAGCACTTTAGAATTGTACAAATCCTAAAAGTACATAAGGTACTAAATATGCTGTATATCACAAACCATAATGAGATGTTCAAAATGATTACATGAACTACTGTTTAGCTAATGTACTTCCAGTTACATCTTACAATTTAAAACTGATACCACAAGTATCTTTAAGAGAACGACATGATAAACGATGCTGGAAAATATCCAAGAACGTAAACGTCGAGCGCAAAAAAAGAAGAATCCCTATACATAGCTTCAAAACTACTCTGTAATCCACTTAGCAATCCTTCCCCATTGCAATTTTCACTTCAGCTTTATCCAAATTACCACAAGCAAAATTCCCATATCATAAACTCAAAAACTCACGGCCTCATACTAAACAAACCCAAGCATAAAAAAACAAAGGGCTTTGGCCATTACAAGAATACCCAAAATACTGATGGTGGCCATAAATACCCCGCTATTACGCATTTGAAATAGGGGTAATAGGTTTTATACTAATTACGCATTTAAAAAAGGGGTAATATGAGAACAGTACTTATTAATTACACATTTGGAGAATGGGTAAATGCTATTACGCATTCTCCAAAGGGGTAATAGGAGAAAATTTTATATTAATTACCTACTTATCAAATGTGTAACAAGATTTTTTTTTTTTATGTTATGCATTTGTGAAATGCGTAATAACAACTTTTTTTTATTATGCTTTTGTGAAATGCGTAACTTTGGGGTACTTTTGGCCACTTTTTCCAAAAGTGTTATTTTCGTACAGATTGTTTAAAAATGTGGTATTATTGTCATTCTTTCAAAAACAAAAAACCCAAGAAAACGATCAACGAAAAACACAGCTAGATAAAATGTATACAAACATGTGAAGTACCTGAGTGTCGGTGAATTTATTTTTAAATTTGATTGGGGATGAGTCTGATTGCAAGATTAGAGTTATGGTGATCTCATTTTTGTGAATTAGAATCAAGAATTACGGGGAGAAGGACGACTTGAAAAACAGGTGCAGAAATCGAGGTTTTGATCGGCCTATGGCAGAGAAAAGGCATGTGTAGAATTTGATGGAGCCATGGTTGAGGATTGAAGAACCCTAGCCCCTTTCCATCGGATGCCAAAAGAAATCATAACCCCGTGCGTATGACATAGATTTGTAAAAGGATAAAGATGTCTTTTTATTAGATTAAAATATCTCATAATATTTTTACCTTGTTGGCCTATTATATATAGAAAGATTACTATATAAATATATCACTATTTCACTGAAAATATTAAAAATCATGCATATTTTACAAAGCAGCGTTTGTTTGCGCGTAATATGTATATTTTACTTGCATAATAAAATAATAATATTTAAAATATTTTAATTACAGAATATATATAATCTCCAAAATCTCTATTAAAATGATGGTATTATATAATAGATTTTTCTCTATAGTTAAAGTTACCTACCTTTTTTTCTAAGCTAAAATTACTTACTTTTTGATCAAACAATATGGTTCGGTTAGTATATTTCATAAATATTTTGTGCCCTCGCTCCGTAAATGTATTTAATTAAGGATTTAAATGATATTTTTAGATTTTAAGAAGTTAAGTACATTTGAATTACATCAAATTCATTAGAATTTGATTATATTTAATGAGAAAACTGGTCTTGAGGTTATTCTCCGGATCTTCCCAAAGGTTATAACAAATATATACTTATAAAGTAAGGGCCTCTGCCAGCATTTTTGTAAATTTTAAATTTTTATCAGTAATTTATATAAATACTCTTAAATTTGTTTTGAAATTGTTTTAACCTCACCAAAAAATTATACATGTGAATATATTCTAAAATTCATGAATTCGTTTGGATATAACATAATTATAGAAATTGATGAATCTGTTACTATTCCTTAATAAAAAATTTAAAACTCCGCTAAAATTTACATGACTTCGAAGAATTTTGATGAAAAATGTGAGAACTGTGAATAGACATCAACTTCACAATATTTTATATCATAAAATTTGAAAAAATTAAGTCAGTTAATTATCTAAAAACTAAAATTGAATACAAGTTTTAACCTCATTAGTTTGTTTTATTTGATGATTAATACGGCAAAGATACATTCAAGAAGAAAAGGCAAAGGAAATTAGATATTTCTGCTAATGCATATAAAAATAATTTTAATTTTGTAAATTCTTCACAAAACTGAAAACCGTTAAATGAGATTTTGTAACATCCCAGTCGATTGATTAGGAATTTTCAGGAATTTTTCTAATATAATCTTACATCAGACACAAAAAAGTAATACTACTGCATGTAGTAACCATAATCCGACAGATAAGATCTGATATACTCCCTCTATCCCTTATTATTCTTTCGGTTTAGAATGTCGGGACTGTTCATAACAAGAGACAAATTACTAATTTACGTCTAATCTATAAAACAAAACATAGTCATGAGTGATCTTGTTGGATTCGTATTTATGAGTACTTTAATACAGTGAAGTTTTTATATTCAATACTAATACGAAATTAAAGATATTAACGAGTAAAAGTGTGCGTTGGCAAATGTGTCCAAGAGAAATGCGAAGAGTTTTAAGGGACGGAGGGAGTATCAAATTGATTACCTGACGACATGACAGATTATTATACATGTCGGGTAAAATAGTGGAAAAGTAAAAATTAAATTATATATGAAAGAATATTATAGAACGTTACATATTTTATATAATTTAAAGATACTTACTTAGTAAAAATAAGATCGTGGAAAAAATAGAATATTTACGCAACCATTTTTTTTTCATGCAATAAGAAGAAAACAGAGGATCATACGTCCCGGCCATGTATAGTATACGAAGATGTTCAAATAATCTGGAAAAATACAAATGAGATTAGTTTTTACTTTCATGGTCAATCAATGCTATATAAATAGAGAGCTCTCAGCCCGAAAATGTAACACATTCTAGAGAAGTAACGTGAGCTTATATTTTTATACTCATCTCTGAAACGAAATTATGGCATCTTCAAGAATTCTGCTTTGCAGCATAATGATTCTATTCGCTATCAATTTCATTTCTATAGATGCTGCCATTAGCCGAATTCCGGCCGCCGTATATGTCGATAAAGCTGTAGCTCACACGAACGATTTAGTAGTCGGTAAGCTTTGTGATTGGTATTCGATAACACAAATTATTTCGATGTTGAAGCATTTTTTTTCTCTTGAAGAACAGACGGTTACAGTTTGTATTTAGGAAATTTTGAATCAGCTTATGTAAAATATCGAATATATTAATACTAATGTTTAAATGTGGGGTGCAGGATGCCACAATTGTCCCAGTGGAAATTGCTGTTTTTGCTCTGCTTATCGAGGCGTCTTTGTTTGTAATAGTTGCTGTTGAGAAAAAGAAGAAGAAAAGAACCAATATCTGAAGAATAAAATATTGCAAAAATAATGGGGTAAGAGTGTTGTACCAGAAATAATTACAAAATAATGTGGTAAAAGTGATGTTGTAGCAAAATTGTATCAAAAATAATTATGAAATGATGTGGCAAGATTGATGTAGCAGAAAGATATGTTTTTATTGATTGATATTGGTGTCTATTGTATTTGATTGAGTTATAATCAATAGTGTCATTTTGTAAAAGTTTTTTTTTTTTACCCAATTTTGTATTTTTGATAATGAAAACACAGACAAAAGTACTCTTGATAAATTTGTCTGGAATATATATTCAGACATAAATCTCTATAATGTGTTCCATAATTTATAATATCTAGTCGGGATATCCATAAATGTTTATATTGATTAACGATATACGATATACGATATACGATATCCGATATCCGGTCCACACTCAAATAATTTAAAAATTACTCAAATCTTCTATAAAATCCACAATTCTTTGAAAAAAACAAAATTAATAAAATTCGCAATAAATCCATCCATGATTGAGAATAGATCGTGTGTATATATATATATTGAAGGAATACTAACATTAAGTTGTAAGCATTATTGCTTCCCTTCACCATATACTATATTAGCAAGTGAGATTATTGTAAGCTCATATAAATCTACAGAGAATTCATATTGAGAGCAAAGAGATGAAGTTCTCATTCATGAAAATGAAGAAAAGATTTACAAAAATGTTATCCTTCACAATCTACCAGATATGTTTTTATATATGAGGGACTAACTTCTGAAATCTGTAACAAACTCTTATCTAGCTGGCATTTTATCTAGCTGGCATTCTATTCTTTTCCTTGCTTTCTATTTCCTTGCTCCTTATTTGAGACGTTGACTGCAGTGCTGACTTTCCCAGCTTGAGTATTTTCATCTATAGTATTTACATCCCCCCTCAAGTGAGGAGACTGAAAAAAATTGCAGACTCCTAACTTGGAGAGCAAATATTGTAACTGATATGATGGTAAGGCCTTAGTAAACATATCACCAGGTTGCTGCTTACTGGGCAAATGACGAGCAACAATAACACCCTTCTGCAGTTTTTCTCGCACAAGATGACAATCCATTTCAATATGTTTCGTACGTTCATGAAACACAGGATTTGTAGCAATGTAAATCGCTGATTGGTTGTCACAAAACAGCTCACCAGGAGTAGTAAATGGAACTTTAAGTTCAGCAAGCAATGAGAATATCCAGGTGACTTCACAGCAACAGTCAGCCATTGAACGATATTCTGCTTCTGCAGAGGATCGAGAAATGGTATGTTGTTTCTTACTTTTCCAGCTGACCAATGCACCACCCAGCTTGATACAGTAACCCGTAATTGATTGACGAGTTAAACGACAAGCACCCCAATCAACATCACAAAATGCCTGAACTTTAGTAGAGCCAACAGCAGGAAAGAACAAACCTTGACCACATGTTCCCTTTAGATACCTAACCAATTTCATAGCAACTTGCATATGATTAATCCGTGGAGCTTGCAGAAATTGCGACAGAAAATGCACCGAGTAAGATATGTCTAGACGCGTAATTGTTAGATAAATCAAACGACCAATCAATCGTCTGTAAACAGTGGCATCAGACATAAACATAGAATCATCCAAAGCCAATGTAGAATTTTGTTCCATAGGTAGCAGGGATGGTTTGGCATTAGTACAGGAAACATCCTGGAGAATGTCCAAGGTGTACTTTCGTTGATTAATATAGATACCTGAATTAGAACGAGCCACCTCAATCCCAAGGAAATATTTAATTGTACCAAGATCCTTGATTTTGAATTGAGAGCTGAGGAAATCCTTGACACGTTGCATAAGATTGACATCATTTCCAGCAAGTACCATGTCATCAACATACACAAGGAGAACCACCATTGAAGAGCCCTTAATAAAACTGAACAAGCTGTGATCACACCTGGCTTGAGAAAAACCAAATTGAATTAAAGCATCAGACAGTTTAACAAACCATCGACGAGGTGCCTGTTTAAGGCCATAAAGAGACTTGATTAACTTGCAAACTAATCGATGATTGGGGTATTTAGCAAGCACCTCAGCAGAAGGAATATAACCAGGGGGAAGAGACATATAGACATCTTCTTCAATATCTCCGTGAAGAAATGCATTTGTAACATCAAGCTGCGTACACTACAAGAAGTTCGGCTAATTTCGACCGCCTCTATATGGTCGAAAATAGCTATTTTCGACCATCTGTGGTCGCAAATAGCTATTTTCGACCAGGTAGCAAAAGGTCGAATATACTTAAGTCGAAAATACGCCATCCGGTCGAAAATAGCTATTTTCGACCATATAAGTTCGACCACGTGTGTTCGACCAACTAATTTCGACCAGATAATTTCGACTAGATGCACTCACAAATTTTCCTGCCAAAATTTTCCAAAAAAATGAATTTTGCCTGAAAATTTCAAAAAAACCGCCATAAAACTTGAATTTTATCTGAAAATTTCAAAAAAACCGCTTAAAAACCTATATTCGACCTTCATTTCCGGTCGAAATTGTTATACAAAAAAAAATTTGGTGCTACCCCTTATGGTCGAATTTAACATACCATTACATTTTTTTCCCCTGTTTCCCCTCTAGTTACCATGCCAGCTTTATACTAAGAATGATTTACCACCAAATATAAACCATTCATATTTGATTAAACAAAATACCAAAAGTTCAAACAGTTAATTACCAAAATACCAAAAATTATTACAAAAGACTTGGTCTAAAACAGTTCAAACTGGTGCCTTTAAAAACATTGTTCAAACAGTTCTTCATAAACACTTCATATAAGGGGATACATGTGTGCCTCTAGATCTTCGTCAAATTCATTGTTGCCTGCGCCGTCCACCATCAGAGCCTTTGTGCCGTCCACCACCATAGCATTCCCTGGCAGAGTCTCCTACATGATTCAGGACAAGCATGATTGTTACAATTTATATATCTAGACACAAGTAGGATGCAATTTATATATCTAAACTAAGTCTGTTAATGAGCAAAGTAGGAATAATGAACTAATTTACCGCACACGCAGAAAATAATGAACTTAACAGAATGCAGATATATTCATAATTATGCAGAAAACTAAGAACTATATCCAGTGACAACTGACAAGTACCAGAAAACATTCTGCTGAGGTCCTCATTCCCTCTAATTCACAAGTAGGATGCAAAAAATTTCACAAAATTCAGTACATGCAAAATTCAGTGCAATTATATATCTAAACAAGCAGGATGCAATTTATTTTTCACAATAAAACATTCGATGCAGCAAAGCAAAGTGAAATCCTAATTAATCAAGCAAGAATGTTACCTCTACAATGATCTTATCATTGTCCTTCAAGATCTGAGCAAGGTGGACATTTTTGCAACGGGAGTAATCCATCCTTTGTTTGAGTAAAACCCTTGGCAACTAACCGAGCTTTAAATCGATCCACATCTCCATTAGGTAAATACTTGACTTTATATAGCCATTTGCAATCCACCACACGCATACCAGATTGGAAGGGAATAACAGTCCAAGTATTGTTTGCTTCCAGTGCAGCCAGCTCAACACTCATGGCCTGGCACCACTCAGATTGAGTAACAGCTCGTTTATATGTTGTTGGTTCAGGAATTTTCGTGATATTAGCTATAAAATGAGTATATGATGGTGTAAATTTATCATAATGTACGTAGTTGTCAATATGATAAAGAGGAGTAGTAATGGCATTCACAAGATGAGAAGGAATGCCTGTGTAATCAGCAAATTTTGCTGGAAGCTGTTTGGTGCGAGTAGGTCGAGTATTAGGTTGAGAAATAGACAACACTGGTTGAGGAGCAGATGTTTGAGGAACAGATGTTTGAGGAACAGATGGTGGTGAAATAGAATGTGTGACCATAACATCAGTGTTAGAAGGCACAGGAGATTCAGGAAGACTTGGTGGAATACTAGAGGTGTTTGTAGACAAGTAAGTGGAGACTCCTGATACTTGTTCTACGACATGATCTAAAGCTAACGGATCAGTGATATAATCAGTAGCTGTCTTTGTAAACAAAGAGGCAGGTGCAGTAGATTTGATTGTACGAAAGGGAAAATGATGTTCAACAAATTGTACATGTCGAGAGATAAACACTTTCTTGGTGTGTAAATCAAGTACTCTGTAGCCCTTTTGAGCATATGGATACCCCAAAAAAACACATTTGATAGCTCGAGGAGCAAATTTATCTCTAGGTGTAGGTAAATTGGTAGCATAACATAGTGAACCAAACACTCGAAGACCACTATAATCTGGAAGTTTGTTAAACAAGACTTCAAATGGGGATTTGTTGTTGAGAATAGGAGTTGGGGTACGATTGATTAAATACACTGCAGTAAGAGCGCAATCACCCCAAAATTGAATTGGGAGACCAGCATGAAAACGTAATGCTCGTGCAGTGTTAAGAAGGTGGCGGTGTTTACGTTCGACTAATCCATTCTGCTGTGATGTATATACACAGCTAGTTTGATGCACAATTCCAAGATGATTAAACACACTAGCTAGGGATTTGTTTATAAATTCTGAACCATTATCAGTACGAATAGTTTTAATATGAGCATTGAACTGATTCTGAACCAAATGAATGAAGCTAGTGAAAAGAGAAGGAACTTGTGATTTATCATTTAAAAGATAGATCTAAGTAGCACGAGATTTATCTTCAACAATTGTAAGAAAGTAGGTACAATTATCATTAGTTTTAATATGATATGGTCCCCACAAATCAGCATGAACCAGCTCAAACAGAGTAGTAGAGACAGTATTGCTAACAGGAAATTTTAGTTTAGACTGTTTAGCCAAATGGCAGCTATCACAAGTATGTAAAATACTCTTATTACAAGTGATAGGAAGAAGTTGTAAAATGTTAGAAGGGACATGCCCCATTCTAACATGCCATAAATCTGCAGTAGAACAAGAAGTCTGCAGAGAATTACAAACAATGGGTTGACTAGCATTGCTGAGAGTTGCAGTTGAAGGCATTGTAAAGATATACAAGCCTTCATGAAATCTACCAATCTCTAGTTCTTTCTTCAAGACAGGGTCATGAAGAAAACAGTTGTTAGTAGTGAAAGAAACTCGAAAATTAGAGTTATTGAGGAGTTTAGGAATGGATAAGAGATTGTAGGTAAATGTTGGAACACATAGGACATTATTAAGAGTAAGACATTCATTGATATACACTGTACCAACATGAGTTATATTGGCACATTGACCATTCGGAAGAGACAAAGTTGTTGAACAAGCTTTAGCCTCAGTTAACAAATTCAGATAAGGGGTAATATGATCTGTGGCACCTGAGTCTACTATCCATTGACAGTGATTGAGGCTAAAGTAAGGAGTAACTTGACTAACAAAGTGTTTAGATGTACCTGCAAAGTGAGCACTATTTGCAGAGCTAAAATATGGCCAAGCAGCACTGTTCAATTGATCACCAGCATTAGATTCTCTAAGATTTGTCTGAAGCATCTGAAGCAACTGATTGTACTGAGAGGAAGACAAACCACAGCTAGAAATGGAAGCAGCAGAAGCATCAGACTGAGCAGTAGTGAAACTTTCAACTGCATTTTTATCAGTATCAACCTGAACAGCATTGGCAATAGTAGTCCTATTTTGCAGAAACTTGGGCTTAGGCTTGGGTTTTCCATACATTATGTGCCACTGAGGATACCCATGGAGACAAAAACATTTGTCTCTAGCATGTCATGTTTGATGACAGTAATCACATTGAATGTCCTGAGCATTCTCAGAAAAGTTCTGATAAGTGGAGTTTATATTCACTTGGAGCATTCCATATCGGCTTAAATTGATTGTCTTGGACTCAAGTTTGTGGTAGTTCTGATGTGTTTTGTGTAATTGTGCTGGGTTGAAGAAATATCGATTAAAGGTTTAGTTTCCGTCGTTTTTGGAGCATTTTGTGGAGTTGGTTGATGATATGGAATTAAGAATGGTGGCTAATATCAACTCCTAATAAGTATACAAGTCATAAAATATGAAAGACGGAAGCTCATGCAAAAGGAAAGGGAAGAAAAGGCGAAAAAAGCAAAGAAAAATCAGTTTTCGCAGAACGGGACCAAACCGGGCGCTCCAGCCTTGTTTCCAGCGCTCCAGCCGAGTTTGGGCAGATTGGCCCGGTGCTTCAGGCGCCCATATGGCGCATCAGGCGCTGCGGGTTGCTGGTGGTGCGCGGGAGAAAAATCAGCCAGAATTTCTGAACCCACATTGTCAAAGGCTAGTAGAGTGCTTAAGGGAGTAATAAGGTGTGCAAGGAGGGGTTTATTGTTGGTCGTACTTTTGGGGGAAATATTGAGATTGGGTTTGGTTGTTTACTTGATAGTCGGTTTGTGTAATAAAATTGTGGGATCATTGTTTATTGTTTATATTATTGTTTGTGTTATATCTAACTCTCGAAAAAAAAAAGAGGAAAAAAAAAGAAAAGAGAAAAAAAAAATATATTATGAGAGCTTGTTTGTGTTTGTTGTGATCCTACTTTAGTCGACTAGTTGATTGTTTTTGTTGGAAGAAAAAAAATAGTTTATGTTGGGGGAAAATGGTATTGTGTATGATTTATTATGGTACTTACTAGCTTTTGACACTTCACCTGTTTTGGCTTATTTGACATACCTTGTCCCTAGCCCCGTTACAACCCAAATAAAGACCTTTTGATTATCGTCATTGATGTATGTTGTGTTAAGAGTTAGATTGATACCAATTGTCAAGCATGTTTATGATTTTTGTTGGAGTTGAGTGATACACTTACCCTTGTTCTTGAGAGAGTATTCTTTTGTGAGTGGATTGTGAGTGTTTGCTTGTTTTTGCGTATGAGATCCCGAGTTTTGTCTCAAAGATATTCTCTTGTAGGCTTAGCATGTTTACTAACTTATTCTTACATTTGACATGGGCTTGTGAGAACTTATGCATGTTCATTGAGTAGACTATGTGAATACTTGCACTTTCGACACCAAGACATTGCGTAATTACTTTGATTCTTAAGTTGATATGACATGAGAGGATTTGAAGGTATGGTAGGATTTTAGTATTAGATTAGTTGCATTTTCATATTAGTTGCATTCATGCATTGCATTGCATTGGATTTTTTGGGTACATTCACTATAGGCCCTCACGAGACCTTACTCGTCCACTAGGGCTGCCTAGGGGTTTAAAGGGCTTGTTGCATATGCCAAATGCAACCGTGATCACCTACGGAAGTGGTACTAGTTAGTTAGTTAGTTGTAATTATTTATGCTTGAGGACAAACATCGGTTTAAGTTTGGGGGTGTGATAAGTGGAGTTTATATCCACTTGGAGCGTTCCATATCGGCTTAAATTGATTGTCTTGGACTCAAGTTTGTGGTAGTTTTGATGTGTTTTGTGTAATTGTGCAGGGTTGAAGAAATATCGATTAAAGGTTTAGTTTCCGTCATTTTTGGAGCGTTTTGTGGAGTTGATTGATGATATGGAATGAAGAATGGTGGCTAATATCAACTCCTAAGAAGTATACAAGTCATAAAATATGAAAGACGGAAGCTCATGCAAAAGGAACGGGAAGAAAAGGCGAAAAAAGCAAAGAAAAATCAGTTTTCGCAGAACGGGACCAAACCGGGCGCTCCAGCCTTGTTTCCAGCGCTCCATCCGAGTTTGGGCAGATTGGCCCGGCGCTTCAGGCGCCCATATGGCGCATCAGGCGCTGCGGGTTGCTGGTGGTGCGCGGGAGAAAAATCAGCCAGAATTTCTGATTTTGTTTTGGCCATATCTTGAGTTCTAGAAGTCCGTTTGAGGCCCGTAAGCTGTCCACGTGAAGATAACGAGATTCTCTATCATTCTAAAGTGGTCAAAAGGACCAATTGCAGCTGGAACGTTCCAGAATTACTGAAGAAAAGACAGCTGCGAATTTCCCTTTAAATCAGAATCAGTTTAGGAAACGTACTTCTATTATAATTCTGATTTGGTATTTTCTTGTTGGGCAAGATGTCTAGAGCCAATATAAACACATCCAACCCTTGTAAATTGTAACATCAAGATCATCATTAGGAGTAGAACCATTACATATCAATTACTTAGATTTATTTGTATTTTTTCATACTTTGTTTTTATCATGATTTCACTTGATCCCATGATGACGAGAGGTTCGATTATGAACTAATCTTTGTCATGGGATTCTAACGGATTTATTTATGGAGCTTTAGTATCTTGATTGCTTGAAAATCTGTGTGTGATGTATATCTGATATCCTTGTATGGTTGTGCTTAATTGACAGATGCGTCATGAACATCTAATTTGTTAATCTCTTGTGAAGTGAAAGTGGATCTTGAGATTTAGAACTTGCCATGCTAGCATAGGTTCATAATTGTTTATCAATATGATTCGTGGTGTGAGATGAAAATACTTATACTGCCCTGTGTGATCTTTATGGATAACTTGCTCCTCAACCGTTATGTTTTCAAATTCTATAGACATATAGGGTCTAAGCATAATTGGTGTCTATTCATCTTCTATCTCTTTTGTGGATGTATGTTTAGTTTGGTATACGTATGCTGACAGGTAGCGTGTACTTGTTTCGTGTTGTCCGATCAGATATCATAACCATTGCATATAGTGATTAAAGGCGTCAGATCTAAGCGAAGTATTTAATGAAGTTAGGATTCCATGGTTTTTCTTGCAGAAGTAATTAGATTTCAATTCTTGCTAGTTAGTTAATTTGTAGTTTTGTTAATTTGCTTTTTAGTTAATTTAGATAGTTAAAAACCATATTTGTTATTTGTCTTAGCAGTGCATAATAACCGTACACTGTTGCATAGGTGCGTTTACTGAATTAAAACCATAACCAGATGTAGCTCCGGAAAAGATAATTAAATGGCCATATAGAGATACGGTGTAAGAATTTTCAAGTTTCGATGATTAGGTATGTTTGTTATTCCTCGTATTTACTTCCATTCAATGCGGACATTGAATATTCTAAGTTTGGGGGTGGTTTGAGAGATTAGTAGTTGTTGTATTATGTGTTCATGTAGGATTTCATGCTTTGCATATTAGTAATAGTAAAATTATGCATTTATGTTCG
Organism: Kitagawia praeruptora; assembly: GCA_037693485.1. Lineage (NCBI taxonomy): Eukaryota > Viridiplantae > Streptophyta > Magnoliopsida > Apiales > Apiaceae > Kitagawia > Kitagawia praeruptora. Next base: position 135,821,872 of record CM075347.1, read on the forward strand.
TATTATCTACGTGTGTTTCATATAGGACATTCTGTTATTCTGTTTTTATGCTCGTATATCATGTGAGTTCATAATAGTTGCATTTGCACCCATGCTTGATAGGAATTTTGTGTTGTTGATATTTTTGATTGAGAAGTGATATGCTTTGTTCTTGTGCACACACATACACTAGTAAGTTGAAGCTAGTAGACTTATTGAATGTTGTAAGTGATTAGAAGGACATGAATATGTGCAAGATGATTTAGTTTGCATGCTTTGAATACAAGTAGGTGCGTTAGAGAGATTTTTTTTGCTTGGGATAGAGTATGTTTTTCCATCAAGTGAGTTTTTGAGCCTTATTGCATATTTGTTGCAATTTATTCGTTTGCTTGAGTGTCCACGGATTGTTTGCATTGCTAGCAGTTGTTTGAGGTCTTTCTTGAAACGCATGACATTATTTGACGATTAAAATGATAAAGGCATTTAGGAATAACCGCATATTTTCCCATATTACCACACCATGTTTACATGAGCAATTAGTTAACCGTTGAGCTTAATCATATTTTTTCGGTGACATACCACATTACTTGCCTAGACCTTTTTCTTGTATTGGCCTTACATTAATTTGAACCCACATTGTCAAAGGCTAGTAGAGTGCTTAAGGGAGTAATAAGGTGTGCAAGGAGGGGTTTATTGTTGGTCGTACTTTTGGGGGAAATATTGAGATTGGGTTTGGTTGTTTACTTGATAGTCGGCTTGTGTAATAAAATTGTGGGATCATTGTTTATTGTTTATATTATTGTTTGTGTTATATCTAACTCTCGAAAAAAAAAAAGGAAAAAAAAAAGAAAAGAGAAAAGAAATATATTATGAGAGCATGTTTGTGTTTGTTGTGATCCTACTTTAGTCGACTAGTTGATTGTTTTTGTTGGAAGAAAAAAAATAGTTTATGTTGGGGGAAAATGGTGTTGTGTATGATTTATTATGGTACTTACTAGCTTTTGACACTTCACCTGTTTTGGCTTATTTGACATAGCTTGTCCCTAGCCCCGTTACAACCCAAATAAAGACCTTTTGATTATCGTCATTGATGTATGTTGTGTTAAGAGTTAGATTGATACCAATTGTCAAGCATGTTTATGATTTTTGTTGGAGTTGAGTGATACACTTACCCTTGTTCTTGAGAGAGTATTCTTTTGTGAGTGGATTGTGAGTGTTTGCTTGTTTTTGCGTATGAGATCCCGAGTTTTGTCTCAAAGATGTGCTCTTGTAGGCCTAGCATGTTTACTAACTTATTCTTACATTTGACATGGGCTTGTGAGAACTTATGCATGTTCATTGAGTAGACTATGTGAATACTTGCACTTTCGACACCAAGACATTGCGTAATTACTTTGATTCTTAAGTTGATATGACATGAGAGGATTTGAAGGTATGGTAGGATTTTAGTATTAGATTAGTTGCATTTTCATATTAGTTGCATTCATGCATTGCATTGCATTGGATTTTGTGGGTACATTCACTATAGGCCCTCACGAGACCTTACTCGTCCACTAGGGCTGCCTAGGGGTTTAAAGGGCTTGTTGCATATGCCAAATGCAACCGTGATCACCTACGGAAGTGGTACTAGTTAGTTAGTTAGTTGTAATTGTTTATGCTTGAGGACAAGCATCGGTTTAAGTTTGGGGGTGTGATAAGTGGAGTTTATATCCACTTGGAGCATTCCATATCGGCTTAAATTGATTGTCTTGGACTCAAGTTTGTGGTAGTTTTGATGTGTTTTGTGTAATTGTGCAGGGTTGAAGATATATCGATTAAAGGTTTAGTTTCCGTCGTTTTTGGAGCGTTTTGTGGAGTTGATTGATGATATGGAATGAAGAATGGTGGCTAATATCAACTCCTAAGAAGTATACAAGTCATAAAATATGAAAGACGGAAGCTCATGCAAAAGGAACGGGAAGAAAAGGCGAAAAAAGCAAAGAAAAATCAGTTTTCGCAGAACGGGACCAAACCGGGCGCTCCAGCCTTGTTTCCAGCGCTCCATCCGAGTTTGGGCAGATTGGCCCGGCGCTTCAGGCGCCCATATGGCGCATCAGGCGCTGCGGGTTGCTGGTGGTGCGCGGGAGAAAAATCAGCCAGAATTTCTGATTTTGTTTTGGCCATATCTTGAGTTCTAGAAGTCCGTTTGAGGCCCGTAAGCTGTCCACGTGAAGATAACGAGATTCTCTATCATTCTAAAGTGGTCAAGAGGACCAATTGCAGCTGGAACGTTCCAGAATTACTGAAGAAAAGACAGCTGCGAATTTCCCTTTAAATCAGAATCAGTTTAGGAAACGTACTTCTATTATAATTCTGATTTGGTATTTTCTTGTTGGGCAAGATGTCTAGAGCCAATATAAACACATCCAACCCTTGTAAATTGTAACATCAAGATCATCATTAGGAGTAGAACCATTACATATCAATTACTTAGATTTATTTGTATTTTTTCATACTTTGTTCTTATCATGATTTCACTTGATCCCATGATGACGAGAGGTTCGATTATGAACTAATCGTTGTCATGGGATTCTAACGGATTTATTTATGGAACTTTAGTATCTTGATTGCTTGAAAATCTGTGTGTGATGTATATCTGATATCCTCGTATGGTTGTGCTTAATTGATAGATGCGTCATGAACATCTAATTTGTTAATCTCTTGTGAAGTGAAAGTGGATCTTGAGATTTAGAACTTGCCATGCTAGCATAGGTTCATAATTGTTTATCAATATGATTCGTGGTGTGAGATGAAAATACTTATACTGCCCTGTGTGATCTTTATGGATAACTTGCTCTTCAACCGTTATGTTTTCAAATTCTATAGACATATAGGGTCTAAGCATAATTGGTGTCTATTCATCTTCTATCTCTTTTGTGGATGTATGTTTAGTTTGGTATACGTATGCTGACAGGTAGCGTGTACTTGTTTCGTGTTGTCCGATCAGATATCATAACCATTGCATATAGTGATTAAAGGCGTCAGATCTAAGCGAAGTATTTAATGAAGTTAGGATTCCATGGTTTTTCTTGCAGAAGTAATTAGATTTCAATTCTTGCTAGTTAGTTAATTTGTAGTTTTGTTAATTTGCTTTTTAGTTAATTTAGATAGTTAAAAACCATATTTGTTATTTGTCTTAGCAGTGCATAATAACCGTACATTGTTGCATAGGTGCGTTTATTGAATTAAAACCATAACCAGATCTCTGTGGGAACGAACTTGACTTATATCTGTATTACTTGTGACCACGTACGCTTGCGTGATTTAGTGCAAACAAGTTCCTTTTAATAGCACTAGGAGTCTTAACAGGCTGATGCTTAGATGGATAGTTCTGCTTAACACTCATAGCCAAATGATCAGGAGAGGAAGTTGATTTAGATACTCTCTGAGTCTCTTCTTGCAACAAAATGGCATAGTATTGACTCAAGGTAGGAAGTGGTTTCATAATCAGAATTTGACCACGCACAACCGTGTATTGTTCATTCAAGCCCATAAGAAACTGAGTTAAGTGAATAGACTTCTCATATGTATCCATCTGACTATTAATATCACATGTGCATTTATTGCAATTGCACTTTGGTTTAACAGATAAACACTCAAGTTCATCACTCAATGTTCGATACTTTGTAAAGTAAGTCGCAATGGACATTGATACTTGAGTCAACTGAGACAATTCAGTACGAAGATGAAACAATTGAGGCACGTTACTATGTGCATACCTTGCCTCTAAATCTTTCCAGATTAAGTGAGCAGTTCGCAAGTAAACAATGTTATTCCTTATCTCCACAGAAACAGAGTTAAGTATCCAGGATATAATCATATGATTACATCTTGTCCAGTGAACCAACAAAGGAGAATTTGCAGCAGGCATAGCATAAGTACCATCTACAAAGCCTAATTTCAGTTTTGAGGACAAAGCAATCTCCATAGAACGACTCCACTGATTATAATTTTGTTCAGTGAGAATTACGGTTGTTAATATCATTCCAGGATTATCCGATGGATGAAGATAATATGGATGTTGTGTATCAATAGTTACAACAGCCATGGAAGAACCAGCAACAGTAGATGAATATGAAGCTTGAGTAGTCATATTTCACCAAGTAGTAATCAGATCAAGTAACAGACAAGAACAGAATAACTTGTAATTAACAAATTGTCTAATAGAGATTCTGAGGGAGATTAATGAGTATTACTGAGAACGAGAGAGATATCAGGAGAGAGATCGAAAAAATAGGTGAGAGATCGTACAAACACATAAATGTTTCAAGTAATTGAACACAATTTCACAGAGACGATGATGAAATAACTTGGAATCACATAGATTTCATACATAATTAGCAGGAATCATACATATAGAGATACATATATCGAGATCAATATGAATCACAGAGAGAGAGAGATATGTACCAATTGATGAAATGAGAAAGATACAGATGACGTAGCGGAAGTAAACAGCGAGTTAGATTCGCTCTGATACCATGTAAGCTCATATAAATCTACAGAGAATTCATATTGAGAGCAAAGAGATGAAGTTCTCATTCATGAAAATGAAGAAAAGATTTACAAAAATGTTATCCTTTACATTAATCTACCAGATATGTTTTTATATATACGGGACTAACTTCTGAAATCTGTAACAAACTCTTATCTAGCTGGCATTTTATCTAGTTGGCATTCTATTCTTTTCCTTGCTTTCTATTTCCTTGCTCCTTATTTGAGACGTTGACTGTAGTGCTGATTTTCCCAGCTTGAGTATTTTCATCTATAGTATTTACAATTATCCAAGCTTACATATAATTTGTCTATTAAAATGACATCGTCAACTTATAGTTTGCAGCATCTTCTTAATGTTTTTCTCAATTTTTTACATTAATTCAGAGGTCGCAGTTAACCGAATTTCGGTTCTCTACAATATGGTTGGTCCTACTAAATTTATATGGGGTAAGCTAACCTACATCAATCATATAATTAATAACTGAGTTTCTTGAAAATATTTATTAATATATTTAAATGATAATATTAATATTTATTAATATTACACGTAATATTGATTTAAATTCATGTTGCAGGATGTGACAAATGCCCTTCTGGAAAATGTTGTCTATGTAGCTTTTTTCGAACACGTTCGGTGTGCAATCAGTGTTGTGATGAAGAAACTGGACATGGCAAAAATGCAGCAACCTCTTTAAACCATCTGTGATGAAGAAAAATAAAAAGAAAATAATTAATAAATATTTTATTTACTCTTTCTTGTTTGTGGACAACTCCAAGTCTCCAACAAGGTGTTTTACACTTTGTTATTTTTGCCTATGCCGTAATTTTAGATTTTTTACTGTGCCAGAAAGCCCAATTGTTATCTTTGCATTTTTTGCACCACTAAGTAACATTCGTAAATTATGAATTATCTTTCATATATGAACTATGAAACAGTGACAAAAAAAAAAAAAAAAAAAAAAAAAAAAAAAAAAAAACTATGAAACAAATTAAAATTGCCATATGTGTAATTTAATTTGCTCATCTATATTATATTATAATAATCAAAATATTAAAAAAAATATATAATCAAAATTTTCATAAAATTGGTAACACTTCTAGAAGTCAAGAACCCAACCAACCCATATAAACCCCATGAAAATGGACTAAGATAGAAAGATACAAGCGTACAAGATCCTAGCAAAACCAACCCATATAAACCCCTAGCAAACTGCCTACATACAAAAGGCTCCATCAACAAAACAAAACAAAAGAAACGGGGACAAAAGTGATAGCAACTGCTAAATTATGTCATCATGTCATCATTGGGCTCCACCTCAATTGTTCGAAATATTAAAAATTTTGATACATAATTTATATTTTTACTTAATTATCATTTAATATATTAATACATTTTTACCTAAATACCCTTATTTATATTTATTTATATTATAATATTAAAACCAAAATATTGAAAAATTTAACAAAAAGTACAATTACAAATACCTAAATCAATCTCTTTGAATCCAACTCTCCCTTCTAAAACTTTTCCCTAAGGTTTTTGAGATCTGGTACCTGCCAAACCCGATTTGGCCTCTACCAATTCCCAATCCAAAAATACATCCTAAAGAGCAAAAACAAGAATTCAGTGAAAAACATTAACAAATAAAATGAAAAGTAAGTTATTATATTTGTCCAGCTACTTTATTACCCGAATACGGATAAAATATTCATTATTCAACATGGATATGTACTTAGTTAAGCTGTGAAAGATTATCTAAAAGGAAGTCAGATGGTGGTATGGGATTTTGGAATATTCATGACTTTAATTTGGCAATGTTGGTAAACAAGGATGGAGGTTAATGTTGAATCAGGACAGTCTAGTGACCAGAGTTTACAAAGCCAGGAATTATCAGTATGGGTCATTTTTATCACCTAAGTTGGGAGGGAATCCAAGTTTCATTTGGAGGAGTGTTCTTGCAGCTCAAAGGTTTTAAATTAAAAAAGGTGCATCTCGACGTTCGGTCTATATATTAGGTGAACCATGGCTTCCAGACAATAATGATCCGTTCATTCATACTGAAAACATGTTTGAATCTAGAGATGTACATTTGATTGAGTCCATTCCTATCCCGCGTCAAGAAGAAGATAGTTGGTATTTGAAGTATGAGAAAATGGGACAATATACTAGTACAAAATTGGCTTTTTACGTCGGTTAAATAGGTCTTATACGTTGGTTAAATGGCGACGTATAGAAGGGCGGCATATAAAGTTACGAATCTTTTACGTCGATTAAAAAGGCGACGTATAAAGTCTAAATATACGTCGCTAAAAAGTCGACGTATAATGTTGAAGAAAGGCGACGTATAATGTCCAAAAAGTCGACGTATAAAGTCTAAATATACGTCGCTAAAAAGCCAACGTATAATGTTGAAAAAGCTGACATATAATGTCGAAAAAAGGCGACGTATAATATCCAAAAAGCCGACGTATATTGTCTACAAAAATTTTAAAAAAATTATATTTTATTTTATTTTTCTATACAAATTTTTTTTTATCAATAAAAAAATTCTCATTATTTCTGTACACCAAATAACAGTTAAACAATCAAAAACCAAAATTTGTACAACCAAAATCTTGTAATAATAGAAATTTCTCAACTTTCAAATTCAATCACAATACAATGTTTATACATTTTTGATATAAAGAGTGTGACTGTACAAGTATTATAACTGAGGATAAGTAGTGGCTGTGGTGTAAACAATGAGCAAATTCTTTGCACGACTTGGCTGTTCAGGAAGCCCGTGAGCAAAGATGCATCCCACATGGGGCTCCATGGATACTCCGTTAAAGAAGATGAATTAATTGTAGCTCCACGGGGAACAAAATGCTACAAGGAAAGGGATAAAGAAAAACATAGAAAAAACAACAGGATTATAGCCTGCTCAATCACGAGTTACAAATTTTAAACCAAATGTTACAGAAATCAAGTTAGTTTGCTAAAAGCGAAACGTATCACTAAAACATATCAAAACCAGCAGAAGTAGTTTTACACAGGACTGCAGAAAGGGAGAATGCGACTAAGTAATCTACCTTTTCTCTCGATCTTCAATATCTGCAAGTTCTTGCTTTTCATCTTCCGTTGTATCAAAAGCAAGCTGAAATTGAAAAATAATAATTAAAAATCAACTTTAGGGAACCACACGAAATCACCAAACCTTCGGATAGGATTAAAGATTAAAGAATGACTAGCTGCTAAATGAACCAAAGTTTGGAGGTAAAGTAATGAAACTATTTGGGATCACGTATTTGACATCCTACCTTGTGTTGTGTCTATTTGTCACTTTAAGGTTCTATACACAAATTACAAAGCATTAATAAATACTATTATTAATGACTGAAACATATATAATATGTAACATACATGATTTTTAATCAAAGATGAAACTGGTATGGTAGGTCGACCCTGGACAGTTTCCTTTGAATCCTGTACTTGGAGTAAAAGGGCATCTCTCTGGATTTCTGGAAAGCTGAAATCATACACAGATTATAATTAACAATAATGTCAAGGCACTATTAGTGATGTGTGCATTTTTGTTAGAGATCTATAATTACTAGATCTATAATTACCAGCCACAATAATATCACTTAACAAATTTATAAAGTAAATACAAACTTGCTATTGAAACCTGAATATACAGATTTGCAGGCAACTAGTACAACATGTACCAACTTGAGTCGGTCAAGATATTTCATAAAGTTGGACATCTAAAAAGTAATTTCGTTGATTTAAGAATGGGTTTTTCTACTAATATTACAAATTATTTGTAAGTCCTCTGGAGCAATTCTAGAGATAAATTATCAACTTACAATTCTTGGTAATTTCTAGTTCCAGGCCTCAAGGTAATGTCTTGCACAGAATCATTCTTCCCATCTTCCAAAGAGCTTTTCAGATGAAAAGAGCACCTCAATAGTTCTGCAAATGACTGTTATGCTAAATTCACGCAAGCGCACGTTGTCACAAGTAATATATGATTAAATCAAGTTCGTTCCCACAGAGATCTAGAATGGTGTTCAATTCAGTAAATATGCATATACAACAATGTATGGTTTTAACTCACTGCTAAGAAAAGTAACAAATTGGGGTTGATTATCTAAATTATACTAAGATGCGAATTATAAAACTAAGAATTAAACAATTAACGAGAATAAAAATCAAATTACTTATATGAGAATAAACATGGAATCCTAGTTTCATCATCTACTTCACTTAGAGTTGCAGCCTTTAATTAAAACATGCGATGGTTTTGATATCTGATCGGATAACACGAAAAGAGTAAAAGTTACCTCTCGGTATACTAGTACCAATCTACACATACATCCACAAAAGAGATAGAAGATGAATAGGCACCTATTATGTTTAGACCCTATATCTCTATAGAATTTGAAAACATGAAGGTTGAAGCACAAGATATCCACTTAGATCACATAGGGTAGCATAATATCTCTATTCATGCCACAAATCATGATGCTTAACACCAACCTATCCTATGCTAGCATGGCAAGTTCTAAATCTCAAGATCCACTCTCGTTTAGCAAGAGATTAACATATTAGATGTTCACGATGCACTTAAATACCATAAGCACAACCATACAAGGATATCAAGAATTCTCCACACATAAATCTCTAAGGCATGCAAACTACTAAGCTACATAGATAAATCCACTAGGATCCCACGACAACGATTAGCCCATAATTGAACCGTTCATCGTCATGGGATTTGATGAAAACATGATAATAAACAAGATATGAAAGAAAACAATAACGATATTATTAAGATTAAGAGTTGAGAAAACAAATCTATGATTCAACGTATACAAAAGATGAAGATGATCTAGATCCTTGCTTGTCACCGAGCTTGAATCCTTCTCTCCTTTTCCCTCTTGCAGATCTGAGCTGGTTACAATAATAAAACTATCATAATCCAAATTACAATGCTTAGAGGTGTTTTTATAGGCTCTAGCTTTCTTGCCCAGCAAGAATTTATCTTCTATTACAATTAGAATTTAATTAAGGTGCTAAAAACTGCGCGGAATATAATTAGAACTTGAAAAGGGCAAAACAGTAATTTCCAGGCCATGCTTCACAAAGAATACGCGCGCGATTTTATTCAGCACATTACTTGCACGTGCTTCCAATCCCAGATTGTAGAAAATCTCTCAAGCTTCGCGTGGGCAGTAAGATCGCTGAAAACGGACTTACAGAACTCCAAATATGGCCAAAACAGTGTAAGCTGCGCAGTCTTCCCAGAAAATCCGAATTTTAATCAATTAATTCCCAAAAAATTATAGAAGCATCCACCTTAATCAACATTCTCTTAAACCTGCACAACTAAGCAAAACACATCAAAACTACAAGAAACTTGAGTCCAAGACAATCAATTTAAGCCGATTTAGAATGTTCCAAGTGGATATAAATCCACTTATCACACCCCAAAACTTAAACCGATGCTTGTCCTCAAGCATAAACAATTACAACTAACTAACTATCTAGTACCACTTCCGTAGGTGATCACGGTTGCATTTGGCATATGCAACAAGCCCTTTAAACCCTTAGGCAGCCCTAGTGGACGAGTAAGGTCTCGTGAGGGCCTATAGCGAATGTACCCACAAAATCCATTTATCCTAATGCAATGCAATGCATGAATGCAACTAATATGAAAAAAATGCAATTAATCTAGTTTACCATACCTTCAAATCCTCTCATGCCATATCAACTTAAGAATCAAAGTAAATACGCAATGTTTTGGTGTCGAAAGTGCAAGTATTCACATAGTCTACTCAATGAACATGCATAAGTTCTCACAAGTCCATGTCAAGTGTAAGAATAAGTTAGTAAACATGCTAAGCCTACAAGAGTACATCTTTGAGACAACACTCGGGATCTCATACGCAAGAACAAGCAAACACTCACAATCCACTCACAAAAGAATATTCACTCAAGAACAAGGGTAAATGTATCACTCAATTCCAACAAAATCATAAACATGCTTGACATTTGGTATCAATCTAACTCTTAACACAACATACATCAATGACGATAATCAAAAGGTCTTTAATTGGGTTGTAACGGGGCTAGGGACAAGGTATGTCAAATAAGCCAAAATAGGTGAAGTGTCAAAAGCTAGTAAGTACCATAATAAATCATACACAACACCCTATTTTCCCCCCACATAATTTTTACTAAAACAAACACTCGACTAGTCGACTGAAATAGGATCGCAATAAACACAACATGCTCTCATAATATTTTTTTTTCTTTTTGTTTTTTTTTTCTTTTCTTCGAGAGCTAAATAGAACACAAACAATAATATAAACAATAACAATGATCCCATGAATTTATTACATATGCCGACTATCAAATAAACAAACCCAATTTTCAATATTTCCCCCAAAAGTAAGACCAACAATAAACCCCTCCTTGCACACCTTATTACCCCCTTAAGCACTCTACTAACCTTTGACAATGTGGGTTCAAATTAATGTAAGGCCAATACAAGAAAAAGGTCTAGGCAAGTAATGTGGTATGTCACCGAAAAAATAGGATTAAGCTCAACGGGTTAACTAATTGATCATGTAAACATGGTGTGGTAATATGGGAAAATATGCGGTTATTCCTAAATGCCTTTATCATTTTAATCGTCAAATAATGTCATGCGTTTCAAGAAAGACCTCAAACAACTGCTAACAATGCAAACAATCTGTGGACACTCAAGCAAACGAATAAATTGCAAATATGCAATAAGGCTCAAAATCTCACTTGGTGGAAAAACATACTCAATCCCAAGCAACATCTCTCTAACGCACCAACTTGTATTCAAAGCATGTAAACTAAATCATCTTGCACATATTCATGTCCTTCTAATTACTTACAACATTCAATAAGTCTACTAGCTTCAACTTACTAGTGTTTGTGTGTGCACAAGAACAAAGCATATCACTTCTCAAACAAAAGCGTCAACAACACAAAATTCCTATCAAGCATGGGTGCAAATGCAAACTATTATGAACTCACATGATATACTAACATAAAAACAGAATGTCCTATATGAAACAAACGTAGATAACACGAACATAAATGCATAAATTACTAATACTAATATGCAATCATGAAATCCTACATGAACAATTTATACAACAACATCTACTAATCCCTCAAACCACCCCCAAACTTGAAAGATTCAATGTCCGCATTGAATGGAAGTAAATACAAGGGATAGCAGAAACATACCTACTCGTCCTCGCTTTCGTCACCCTCTCCGTCCTCAACATCCTCATCAGAAGAATCCGGTGGAGGGTACGGAGTCCGAGCTCCAAATATAGGCCACTGCATAGGAGTACTAGGTGATTGAAACTTTGCCTCCAAAGCTATGCCCATGTCCTCAGAATACTGGCGACTGCTAGCATGCATAGCATCCATCCGCCTAGTCATTCGACGAAAATAAAATTAAAAAACGGACACATCCACCTGACTCTGCGAAGAACATGCCCTAGCCACCTTCGGTGCCCTCGAAACATGTGGCGGAACGCCCGTTCCCTGACCACTAGCTCCATCAATAACAAAGCCTAATCCCCTAGGATGAGGAGTGCCGCCCGACCACTCCTTCAACTTCAACCGATCAATGGTAGCATCCGTAATAGACGCCGAAGGTTTATGCATCGGCTCACCTTGATAGCATGTAACTTTCGATGCATCACACAAGTACGAAACAATAGAAGCATAAGGAATATTCACCGACGAATTGCTTCCCAAAAACCGAAGAATATGTTGATTGATAAGGTGCCCAATGTCGACATACTCGCCTTTGAGAATACCCCATAGCAAGATAGCTCTATCAACAGTAACATTGGAAACATGGTTTGTCGGAATGATATTAGAACTTATGAAAAAGAACCATGCCTTTGCAAAACTAGACAATGATGAAGCCGGGAAATTACACTTTATGTCTGTACCTATCTTACATTTCCATTCTGTTCCCGGAACACAAAGCTCATCAATGAGTTCATCAAGATCAACATCATCATTAGTCTTTTGTCCCCAATCTGTAGCATCTCGAGGTTTAGGCGGTTGCCTAATCAAATTACGAATAGCACGAGGCGAATAATCCACCTTCCGACCCCTCACAATCGTGGAATTATTCCTTGCTATTGATGCATTAGCATAAAATTCCCGAACCACATCCAACGAAGCATCATTAGCAAATTCACAAAATAACGTCCAACCCCTCTCACTAATCATAGCTCTCATCTCTGTATACTTATGGGGCACAAGCCTCCGTTCCTGAATAACCCCCTTGGAAACTAACCGAATATACTCCGCCTTAGCCTCCTCATTAACAAACCTTTCCACTCCATCTCCCACAACATCATTCTCATCCAACGATGGAGGAACACTACTACCACTACCCATTAACCGTTGCCTTTTAGGAGCCATAATCAACAAATATCAAGCAAGGCACAAAAATCTCCAAACAATTCACCAAATAAAGAACCCCCAAATTACACTCCAAGAACCCTACTTTGCAAAATTCACAAATTCAAATAAAAGATAAGATAGAATATTACCCAATTGAATCAAAGAGGTGAACTTGCTAGATGAATCCACACAATTTCGAATTTAAATCCCCCTTTGCACTTTGAATGGATAAAAGTTGAGAATTTGGGATTTATATAGATGGGTTTGTGTATGTATAGGTGATGTTGGTGTATGTAATGATTAATGATGAATTTGATTTAGAGATGAAAAAGGAATTTAGGAATTGAATTAGATGTAGGATATAATTAGGAGTTAGGGTTTTTTTAATTTTTGGAGAAGTTGAAATAGGATAAGAGAATGATATAAACAAAAAATAGGGATTGAAACTCACAAATTTCGGGTATAGTCAGTAGGGTCTGGCGCGTGATGCACGCGTGGGCGCATGATGCGCGGGCGGTTGCTGCTCATCTGGGCGCACCTGCAGCGCGGGGCGCATGATGCGCTGAAGCTTCCTGCGTGTCTGTGGCGCACTTGCGCTGTGCTGGCGCATGATGCGCTGGCGCATACTGAACGGACTATTTTTATTTATTTATTTTTTTTTTTGAAAGAAAACAATACTACATCCCTAAAATATACAACCAAATTTTGGGTTGCCTCCCAAAAAGCGCTCTTTTAATGTCATTAGCTTGACATTCTTCCGGAAAATCTTGAACAAGATAAAACCGCGGCAACCTTCTCGCGGTTCACCATTCCTCCAAAATATGGCTTAAGTCTTTGTCCATTAACTTTAAAAGCATCATCAATAGAACCCCTATAAATCTCCACCGCTCCATGTGGAAATACCGACTTGATTATAAATGGACCCGACCATTTTGACTTGAGCTTACCCGGAAAAAGTTTGAGGCGAGAATTGTAAAGCAAAACCTGTTGGCCCGGCACAAAAGACTTATGAACCAACTTCTTGTCATGCCACCTCTTGACCTTCTCCTTGTACATTTTAGTGTTCTCGTAAGCTTGCTCACGAAATTCCTCAAGTTCATTCAACTGAAGTAAACGCCTCTCACCTGCAGCCGTGATATCCAAATTTAACTTCTTCAACGCCCAATAGGCCCTGTGCTCTAGCTCGGCCGGTAAATGACAAGCCTTACCAAACACCAACTGATAAGGTGACATACCAAGAGGTGTCTTGTAAGCAGTTCTGTATGCCCAAACCGCCTCGTCTAACTTCAACGACCAATCCTTACGAGATAGATTTACCACTTTCTCAAGAATTCTTTTGATTTCACAATTAAAAACCTCCGCTTGACCATTAGTTTGGGGATGATAAGCAATGGCAACACGATCCGTCACATTGTACCTTGCCATCATAGTAGTAAACTGACGATTACAGAAGTGTGTCCCCTCATCACTGATTATAGCTCGTGGAGTCCCAAAACGCGTAAAAATCTGCTTGTGAAGAAAATTTAGCACAACCTTAGCATCATTGGTCGGTAAAGCCTTTCACCTCAACCCATTTAGACACATAATCCACAGCTAGCAAGATGTACTGATTGTTGCAAGACGAAACAAACGGTCCCATGAAATCAATTCCCCACACATCAAAGATCTCAACTTCTAGAATAGTATTCAGAGGCATCTCATTTCTCTTAGAGATATTACCAACTCTTTGACATCGATCACACTGCATCAAGAACCTATGCAAATCTTTAAACAGAGTCGGCCAATAGAATCCTGCTTGAAGTACTTTCTGAGCTGTTTTATCACCACCATAATGGCCTCCATATGTGGTAGAATGACAATCATGCAAAATACTCTCTGTCTCACTATAAGGAATGCACCTCCTCAAAATCTGATCCACACCAAGCTTGAACAGAAATGGCTCGTCCCAACGGTACCACTTCACATCATGTAAGAACTTCTTCCTTTGAGCATAAGAGAATTCCGGAGGGATGACATTACTAACAAGATAGTTCACATAATCTGCAAACCATGGCTCTTCACCTTGCACCCCAAAAAGTTGCTCATCTGGGAAAGATTCATTAATTAAAGATTTAGCATGTGAATCCTTACCTTGGTCCTCCAAACGTGATAGATGATCAGCTACTTGATTTTCCGTGCCCTTCCTATCCTTGATCTCCACATCAAACTCTTGCAAGAGAAGCACCCAACGAATCAATCTAGGCTTCGAATCCTTCTTCGACAAGAGATATCGAATAGCAGCATGATCCGTATACACAATCACCTTCGTACCAAGCAAATAAGATCTGAATTTCTCGAAAGCATAGACAACTGCTAGCAACTCCTTCTCCGTAGTGGTGTAGTTAAGCTGAGCCTCATTGAGGGTTTTACTAGCATAGTAAACCACATGAAAAATTTTGTCCTTCCTTTGTCCAAGCACAGCTCCAACAATGTATGGTTTTAACTCACTGCTAAGAAAAGTAACAAATTGGGGTTGATTATCTAAATTATACTAAGATGCGAATTATAAAACTAAGAATTAAACAATTAACGAGAATAAAAATCAAATTACTTAAATGAGAATAAACATGGAATCCTAGTTTCATCATCTACTTCACTTAGAGTTGCAGCCTTTAA
Source organism: Kitagawia praeruptora (assembly GCA_037693485.1). Classification (NCBI taxonomy): domain Eukaryota; kingdom Viridiplantae; phylum Streptophyta; class Magnoliopsida; order Apiales; family Apiaceae; genus Kitagawia; species Kitagawia praeruptora. The sequence continues at coordinate 135,837,497 of CM075347.1, forward strand.
TTAAAACATGCGATGGTTTTGATATCTGATCGGATAACACGAAAAGAGTAAAAGTTACCTCTCGGTATACTAGTACCAATCTACACATACATCCACAAAAGAGATAGAAGATGAATAGGCACCTATTATGTTTAGACCATATATCTCTATAGAATTTGAAAACATGAAGGTTGAAGCACAAGATATCCACTTAGATCACATAGGGTAGCATAATATCTCTATTCATGCCACAAATCATGATGCTTAACACCAACCTATCCTATGCTAGCATGGCAAGTTCTAAATCTCAAGATCCACTCTCGTTTAGCAAGAGATTAACATATTAGATGTTCGCGATGCACTTAAATACCATAAGCACAACCATACAAGGATATCAAGAATTCACCACACATAAATCTCTAAGGCATGCAAACTACTAAGCTACATAGATAAATCCACTAGGATCCCACGACAACGATTAGCCCATAATTGAACCGTTCATCGTCATGGGATTTGATGAAAACATGATAATAAACAAGATATGAAAGAAAACAATAACGATATTATTAAGATTAAGAGTTGAGAAAACAAATCTATGATTCAACGTATACAAAAGATGAAGATGATCTAGATCCTTGCTTGTCACCGAGCTTGAATCCTTCTCTCCTTTTCCCTCTTGCAGATCTGAGCTGGTTACAATAATAAAACTATCATAATCCAAATTACAATGCTTAGAGGTGTTTTTATAGGCTCTAGCTTTCTTGCCCAGCAAGAATTTATCTTCTATTACAATTAGAATTTAATTAAGGTGCTAAAAACTGCCCGGAATATAATTAGAACTTGAAAAGGGCAAAACAGTAATTTCCAGGCCATGCTTCACAAAGAATACGCGCGCGATTTTATTCAGCACATTACTTGCACGTGCTTCCTATCCCAGGTTGTAGAAAATCTCTCAAGCTTCGCGTGGGCAGTAAGATCGCTGAAAACGGACTTACAGAACTCCAGATATGGCCAAAACAGTGTAAGCTGCGCAGCCTTCCCAGAAAATCCGAATTTTAATCAATTAATTCCCAAAAAATTATAGAAGCATCCACCTTAATCAACATTCTCTTAAACCTGCACAAATAAGCAAAACACATCAAAACTACAAGAAACTTGAGTCCAAGACAATCAATTTAAGCCGATTTAGAATGTTCCAAGTGGATATAAATCCACTTATCAATGACAACCCCCATCCTATATTACTTTCAGAAACAAGGTACTCACGGATAGATAACAAATTCCTAGCAGTGTAAGGCAAAGAAATGATAGGAAGAAATGAAAAGCAGAGGATATATGCAAGGCAAAGAAAGTTTGTGCATTTCAGAGGATTCTGGAAAAGTGCTATATAAAAACTAATCAAATCAAGAAACTATTTTTAAGTACGACAAGAACCATTCATTTTGAAAGTACTGACAAGAACAACAAACAATGAAGTACATACAAACATACCAGAAGCTCCTGGCTTCCTACAATGGCCAGAAAGAAGAAAGCAGATGCATCCAAGCAGTTGTCATTAGATGAATCCACAGGTTCAACCTGACCTATTATTAGAATTTGGATGTTCTCCTGCAAGATTGCAAGCAAATGCAGATAAGCAAGTCTAATAAGTACACTGGAACTGCAACTGCATCAGATTCTGTCAAGGCATTAGTAGGACGACTTCTCTTATCACTAATTCTAGCTTCAGAGTCTGATGTACCAAAAAGAGCTGCATTGTGCTTTTCAGTTGAGTGATTAGAAAGATTCTGGCACTCTACAACTACATGACAGTTTCCATCAATTTCAATTTTCTTTCTTTTTTCCCATTTGCTACGGGGAACCTAAGCTTCTCAAAACCAGTACTATAAAAAATTTGAACAACAATATGAGAATCATTTATATAATGGCTTGCCAGAACATACAATAAACCAAGACGTCCCTGAATCCCCTATCTGCATAGGTTGTTCATCTCAGCTGGAACAGAGAAAATAAAGTATTCATGATAATGGAAAGGATTCAAGAGTTTCAAAAATCTTTCTGTAAAGATGGATCAAGTATCATCTGGAAATATAAATATTTCTAAAAGAATGGAATTGAATTCGAATAAATTTGATGTACGAAACTCATCATCAATTGATGGGTATTAGACTTTTCAACTGTAGCATCAACTACTGATTAGGCAAACATTTAAGAAATTCTTAATTATTCAGTCTCACTCTTGTCGACTAAGCACTACTATACTTAGCTGCCAAAATGGCCTGACAATAATGAGTTGAATAAAAAAGAAGATCTCAATTCATTCTCGATTTTGGACCGTCACTGCGCCTCAGCAACGATGCTAATCGGGAATTAATTTACGACAATTCAAAGAAAGAATAGGAAATTTCTTCAGGTAATAACTTTGAACAAATCAATAATTAGGGGTGCACAATTATGCTTAACCTTCAATCCTTGCTAATACTCGCTTCTCACTTCGCATTCTTAACCTTCTCGTACTATCTCCGAAACGTTTACATCGAAACTAATCTCGTAGGATGTCCTAAATTATACGCGAAAATCTCGAGATAACGTCTCCCAACTGATAACTCCAGCTGCCCACTTAGCTTAGGCCGCTTCAGGTTCACTGTTTTACTAATAGCTCGATCCTTAAATGATTCAAACTTCTACTCGCGCGATATGCCGAAAGACCAATTAACGTCGCAACGCTTGCCAAAGTATCCTAACACGATCCTTATCCTAAACCGTTCTACCCGACATTTATCCTATACACGTACCCTAACCTTCCTATTCTGTTTCAGTGACCATAACCTGTAGCTCTGATACCAACTTGTAACGGTCCCAAAATCCGGGGTACAGATTTAGGGGCCACCAACCAAAATCAACATATCACTAACTTGGACATAAACATTAAATAAACTGATAAAACATTAAACCCCTTAACCAAGATCGCATACAGGTTATGGTGTGAAACAAACTATCGAATTACTTTATTACAATTCAATCTCAGAATAAAAATATTATACAATTCTGTAAATAAACAAAACCACTATCTAGCTACGTATCCAACCTTGGCAATTTTCCCAAACCACTATTTGACGAAGTCCACAACTCGAACGTCTCTTTTCGCTGCCCGGAGATTAATACCATCTGTCTACTTACTAGGTTTACTAAACTTCTCTCTTAACTGGAGGAAACAAACAAAAGCAAGAGTGAGCCAACAATGCTCAGCAAGTGCATAAAGTGATAACAATTTCAATATTGAAACAAATCTGATAACAAACGAATTTCAACTCATACTGTGAAAGAATCTGTGATATTACTTTCAAGTTGCCACGAGGGCCAATACTTCACCATTAATGAGGTGCAACAGGAACTAGAACAGAATAAGTTTTGTTAAACTAGAATAAGCATTGTAAACTTCAAAGAAACCAGGCTTTAACAATTCAATACTGATACTCGAAATCTCAAGGTCAAATGATAACAATCGATAATAATACTTGGAATTTCATGGTCAAGCAATAAGAATCAATGTCCAACTGGATACTCAATTATAGATTAGAATTGGATTTTTCATTTCGACGCAACGAGTTAAAGTGGATGATCAGTCACACTAAAACTCCGGATATACTCTATTGGTATATCCAAATACTCAACTGGATCCAAGGCCCCTTTTGGCCTATAACATAATACTCATACTCTGACTGGCGTCCTCAGTCCTGAAAACATTTTCATTTAATAAAAACATTTCCAATTCTATCTTTAATACTCATGTCAGGTGTCGGAACAATCGACCACCCTTGATTTCCAACAACTGGAACTCACGTCCAGAATAACACTTATGACTAGGAATTAATAAGAAACGACATCATCGTCTGGTATCGACAAGTTCGATACCACATAGGGGAATTTATAAAGAACGTCAATTTAAAAAGGTATCAACAAGATTGATATGAATACTTTGAATTATAACCACTGCAGATTATGCAAAGAGAAATTTCAATTGAGCAAGAATGCGGATATAATTTGCAATAAGATTCCAACAATGAAATTCTAGACTAAAGCAACGACGTGGTCAAGTACCGGCATTTAATAAAATTTATACATACTGAAGAATTTGAGTTTCCATAAGTGGAGAAAACAGATTAGAACAATAATTATAAAAACAGTTTCAATAGGGAAGGGTTTAGATCAGCACAGGGAACATTGTCCGAGTGGAAGTCCATTGATAAAAATATACTAGATCAGGCCTTGTGCCAGCGGGTTTTCATAAAAGTTAAGAGAAACTTAGATGTTCTTGTTTAGAAAATGTCTTAAGAGTACTTGACAAAACTAAAAGAAATGGCATTCCGCCGACAAAATGTAGAAAAGTTATTTATAAGATTCTTGGTAAAACCGACATATGAATTATGGGTGGGGAAAATAAACAGCATTGGTAATTTAAAGAGGTATATATTATTTTTCAACTATACTTGACCAAATCATTCAATACGATAAATAAACTAAATTGCATCACTTGAACAATAATTGACAAGCAAAACACTTGCCTCGATTTACGGAGTTCCTGATCCTACCATGGATCATCAACTCAATTTCACATCAGTCCTTACTGGTAATTTGCTACTTCACATCCATACCCTCGTCGACTTCGCTACTACCATCTTGTTCCAGTTTCCACTTGTCCTTGCACTGCTCTCGGACTGGTCTCTTACTCGTACCTTTACAAATTCAAGTACCGTTTCAATGTCAAATCAAGCAAACTCTTATTTGCTCTACTCTACCCATACGCGTCCTATAACGCTTATACTCATGTATACAAATATACACAATTACATATAGACATATCCAACTATATCCATATAGTAGTCTTAGTATAGTTACTAAGTCACATAAACACGGCACACAACCATTTCAAAACGGCACACCATATACTTTTCAAAACCATAATATATTCTCGAAATAATCCGTCGACACATATACTTAAACCCTTAGAAATCATAACATACTTTCAAGCATTGAAATCAAATAATATAAATAGACTTTTAAATAAACTTGCAGGGGATTTTTAGAAAATTTCGGCATGTAGTATTCGTTTATCGGACTATGGGCACATCCCCACAAATACAATTCAACCCTGTTTTTGCAAAAATAAAGCTGCCTCAACTTGCAGCAACATAAAAGTAAACAAGTAAGAAAATTACCCGCCCAGACATGCGGCACCTAACACATAATAATTTACATTAACACTACTACTTACGCTACACCAATGATCGTATTTCTCACGCATTTTAATGATACACGTGACAATCAATCATTGATGTTCGTAAGCCCTAAGGAACAACCGCTTGCACTAACTATTACTTACGCTATATCAATGATCACATCACTCAAGTATATTAATTATACTCGTGGTAGTTAATCATGGATATTCGTAAGCCCGAGGAACTAGTTGAAGAGAATTACACAAGTCCTTAAATATTGACATTTAAGACTTGTGATCTCATTGCAACTCCTCGCAGATAAACACATAATAAAATAAATCTAACAATTAATCTTTGATATAAATCACATTTTAAAACCATACAAATAGCTCACCACCACATATAATTTACCACCAAATACTCGACAAGTAAGATATCCAACAATTACTATAACTTGACTTTATACATTTAGTACATAAACATTTATAGCTCGATAAAACTATATATCTCAATATATCATTCATCAATTAATAATTAACCACTACTAGCCCGAACACATAATCGGGTCCATAATTAGCCTCAACAATTAATGACTAACAATTAACAATTAATAATAATCAAAACATATTGTTCAACTCGAAATAAATCCCACATTTATACTTAATCACCACGATACTAAGTAACTATATTCTCCGAATTAATCACGGAATTACAACAATGATATTGCAATTTAAACTAATTAAATTACAACTACTTCATAATTAAATCACAACTAAATTACCACAATCACAATAATTTATATACTTTCCGAATTAAATACGGAATTTAAACAATAATCTCGAAATTTTAAACTAATTAAATTACCACAATAATATCAAAATTTAAATCTAATTTAATTACAAGAATTCACATAATTAATCTAAAATGAGGAAATAAATAATTACATCGGAAAAAATAACATAAATAAATTAATTAAATAAAATTTATACCTTTCGGTTCCGATCCGAAAGTCAAGCAACCCGGAGGAAAACTCTCCACCGCCTCTCTCCCTTCTCTCTCTCTCTCTCTCTACATACACACACTGCATATATATATATATATATATATATATATATATATATATATATATATATATATATATATACACTAGCACACTCAAACTCACCATCACAGCACCAACCCACCACTGATACCTCGCCACCGCCGCTGCTCGATCATCGCCACCGTCGGTCGCCGACGCGTGCGCGGTGGGGGTTCCGCTGCCCTCTCAATCGCGACCCCTTTCCCCACCTCTGCACACACACAACCCTGCTCTTACATACACGTATACACACACATATATATATATATATATGTATATCTCATCTAATTGATTTAATACTCCCCCAATTGAAATCCCCAATTTTTAATTCTTAAGAACCCTAAGTTTTCTTTTCCCCCAATTCCTTTTTTCTCTCCCCCGATATGTTTTCTGCGTGTGTGTGTGTATGTTTATGAGTGTTATTGGGCTTGGCCCAATACACTTATAACTGCTATATTACTCCGGCCCACTCAACATACCTCTTATCCGCTTTTAAAACTACTACGTAAATTCATAAATCGAATTTAACTAAAATTTTCAGAAAATTAAAATTTTCACCTTTAAAATAAAGAATATAAAATTACGAGCACGCACATATTTTCAAAATATTTTTCGAATAAAAAATGAATTAAATATGAATTTTACAAGTTTTGATCCTTTAATTACAATAAAACTCTTAAAATCATTTTAAAATACTCAACCACCCAAATTAATCCACCCAACAATTTTAAAAACTCAATAAGTATATAAAGAAAATTTTACAAAAGATTTCATGATTTTTAATCCCTCCGATAATTTTATAAAATTTACAGAGAATAAAAAATACATGATTTAAATATACTTAAATCCTCAAAATTACAAATAAAAATATACTGACCTTCACGGCTCATACTAATCATCATATAATCACAGAAACATAACTTCACACATATTCCACTTTCCAACAATACTCACATAATAATATTCATAATTTATATAAAATAAATTATTCAAAATTCGAAATTTTCTAGGGTGTTATATCCTTCCCCCCTTAATAGGATTCTGTCCTCAGAATCAACGCTAAGGACACCATTAACAATTTTTCTCAAACATCTTACTTCCACTCCCAGGTTGTATCTTTCAACCTCTAGGATTCCATCATACTAACTCATTCATTAATAAGCTCATTCTGCGAGCCCTACAATTCCGAAAAACTTTAAACTTTAACTTCCAAGTCTCTTTAACTCTAGACGCTTAACTTACGGGAACAAATATCTTTCCCCGACAATCAATATATCTTTTTCGCATAATGAACTATACCTTGCGTTAAAACTATATCACCATGCCAATTATTCGCAATAATGCAAACCGTAATCTGCCTTGATTCACAACAACGTACATTTAGCACCATTTCCATGCTTTACTTATAACTACACAATTTTAATTTGAACTTCGAGAAAGAATCTCAAGAAATTCTCTGATCGCTTCCACTCCGCTTCCAAGTACTATGTCGGTCGAGAAGGGAATAATTAAAAGTTTCTTCTTGTCTTTAATCCCATATTCTTACCGAATACCCATTCTGGAAACTTAACATCATTTCGTTCATTCTCAGTCGCATCCTTGCAATCGAATATTATAATTAACATACACGTTCTTAGACGTATATCAAGCATACTTCAACTCGCACTCGATTCTCACTCTTACAAAATATTCTGGTTTGCTAAGTCCTTGGAGAACATAGCCTCGATTATTTTCAGCCTTTGATAACTAATATACTTGTCGCCTTATCTGTGACTTCACTTAATACAAACACAAGATTGAAATATCCAATTTGTTACCAATTCTTCTGCCATCACAACTTCACTCAATACTAATCACGAAACAATTCTTCAACGATTTCCAATAACTCCTGCTTTAATCAACATGAATCTTCCACTTAACCTGCATCGCCACTTATTTACATCTCCCAAAATGAACCTTCCTCAGATAAAATTTTTGAGAAAAGAATATTAAGAAATCCTCAATCATTCTTACTCCTTCTTACGCGCAACGTTACTTGAGAAGGGAATAATCGGAAAAATTTCTATCCATCCTTCATCTCATTGTTTTACCATGCAACCATTTCGAACTAATAACCATTCTCCTTAAATCATATATATCTTATTCATAATACGCTAATCCATTCCTTCTGGAGTCAACTTCAATCCTTCTCTCTGTATACTTGACGAGTCCTCAGATTTGACTCTACCCGCTACGACTTCGGCATTTAACACCACTCACATTGGGATTCTGCATACTTGGAACCTTTCAAGGTCATTCTCCATTGGATTGCATACGTTTCACTAACCTTTGAACATCTTGATTCGTGATCTACGATCATATCAAATTCTTCGTCCGATTACTGTTTGAAATCTTATTCATTGAAATATGCTTTACTTAATCATCTCCTTTCTGCTACCTTCTTCTTATACAAAACGACTTCATTCCTTTAATATCACCATTTCCGGATCTGCTTGGTTGGTAAGACTTCTATATCCGCTTTCGACTTCAATCATCATTTTCACATTTCTTAAGATCAAAATCTCCCCTTCATTAATAGGAAATAAATCTAATCCTGAATCATATTTGACTCTCTTTATAGTCATCACCATCCATTTCCTGATAACTTACTTTATAATCGCATTGAATTTCTCGATTCTTGATAATTATAACAGTAGTCTTATTACTCTCTTCATAATTCCACTAAGATTAATATGATACTATTCTGGCAAAAATTTCCATCTTTCCAAGCTCATAACATATAGCTTCGACTTCTGACTCTACTACTTGTCATCATACTGCCCTTCTGGTTACACCCACAACTTCCCATATTTCTCTTAATAAAATCTCTAGGGATTCTACTCCCAAAATCTTACCTTCTGACCATGGGATCTCGCTAATTTCTGCAAATTCTCTTTCTATAGGCAACTACAGTGCCTTTACTCTTCTCACTCCACATCTTCGGGATTCCACATTCTTTTCTTAACTAAATCCTGCATGTCTTCTTATTTAATCACTTCTGGAACTCTCTGGTTTCTCTACCTTCCACCTTACTGACATTTTATTTCATCTTGATTAACTTTCCACCATCCTTGATAGTCATGACTTTCTACACTGGCTTGCATAAGTCATTTACTCCACGTATTCACCTTACCCTTCATTTAGTTTTGATTGTTTTCTTACTAATCCTTACAAACCTTCTCATTCTACTTTGCTCTGTTTTACTCAAATCATCTTTCCTTGATTCTACCATCTAATGTCCCGCATCGGGTTCAAAATATTCAAAATCTTATGGTATTCCATCTACTACCTCCGCCTTACATAGGATGTTTTATACCAACATCTTCATTATTATTCTCTTTTAATGTGCTCTTATTCACTGCTCTTTTCCTTTATTCAATTCTCATTAGCCTCAAATCTTGTCTATGACTTATTGGTCCGGTAAACAATCAAATTTGACATGACATATTTGTCTTAGTCACCAAATTCTTAAACTTGCACAACCAATTCTTCGTCAGCATAATTGTAGTTTCAATCACTTAAGACATCGTCGCGTCTATCTACACATCTTTTCATTGCTAGTAATTCTGAAACCATCGAATCTCCGACAAAGGAGGTCAACAAATTGAATGGGGCACCAAATATGAATATGGACTGAGTTTGTTTGACAAAACTTTTATAAAGGAATTTATCCGAGAGATCAATATGATCTTTGAACTATTTTCAGGTTGCATTTGTCACTTGGTTAGGGGTGATCATTCGGACGGTTCGGTTAAAAACCGAACCGAATAACAAAAACTGAATAACCGAAATCCGATTTTTACCAAACCGAACTGAACCAATTTATCAGTAGAAACCGAACCGAAAAACCAAAAAACCGAATCGCGACCCCTTTCCCCACCTCTGCACACACACAACCCTGCTCTTACATACACGTATACACACACATATATATATGTATATCTCATCTAATTGATTTAATACTCCCCCAATTGAAATCCCTAATTTTTAATTCTTAAGAACCCTAAGTTTTCTTTTCCCCCAATTCCTTTCTTCTCTCCCCCAATATGTTTTCTGCGTGTGTGTGTGTGTGTTTATGAGTGTTATTGGGCTTGGCCCAATACACTTATAACTGCTATATTACTCCGGCCCACTCAACATACCTCTTATCCGCTTTTAAAACTACTACGTAAATTCATAAATCGAATTTAACTAAAATTTTCAGAAAATTAAAATTTTCACCTTTAAAATAAAGAATATAAAATTATGAGCACGCACATATTTTCAAAATATTTTTCGGATCAAAAATGAATTAAATATGAATTTTACAAGTTTTGATCCTTTAATTACAATAAAACTCTTAAAATCATTTTAAAATACTCAACCACCCAAATTAATCCACCCAACAATTTTAAAAACTCAATAAATATATAAAGAAAATTTTACAAAAGATTTCATGATTTTTAATCCCTCCGATAATTTTATAAAATTTACAGAGGATCAAAAATACATGATTTAAATATACTTAAATCCTCAAAATTACAAATAAAAATATACTGATCTTCACGGCTCATACTAATCATCATATAATCACACAAACATAACTTCACACATATTCCACTTTCCAACAATACTCACATAATAATATTCATAATTTATATAAAATAAATTATTCGAAATTCGAAATTTTCTAGGGCGTTATAGCCTTTCTCTCAACCGACGTATATTATCATCATATACGTCGCCTTTCTCTCAATCGACGTATGTTATCATCATATACGTTGCCTTTTACCTGAACCGTCGTAAAAAGTCGTCTAAAAAGGGTTGTATACGTCGCTCTTTTAAAAAATGCGATGTATAAAGTATTATATACGTCGTCTTCCTTTATGTGCGACGTAAAAGAGGCGACATAATAGATCAGTTTTGTACTAGATAATCAGTGAAGAGCGCTCATGAAGATAAAGGCAACAGTCACGCTAGCAACATTTCGAGCTTTTGCCGAAAGCTATGGAATTTAAGTCCCACCAAAGGTTAAAAACTTTTTGTGGAGAGCTGATACGGGTTGTTTACCAACGAAGGATCGTTTGAGAGCCAAAAGAGTTAATCTTGACATTACGTGCCCAAGCTGTAATGTCGCTGCAGAATCTGTAATACATACGATGGTAACTTGCTCCTTGTCAAGAGCTTGCTGGGATAAAATAGGCATGAATGTACAGGCAGATTTGGACACAAATTTTGCAGATTGGTTGGATGCAGTATTGAAATTGTATAATGCGAATGATGCTAGAATTAGAGTGATGGTTTATTGGGCATTGTGGAAAGCTAGAAACGAACTAATTTGGAACCAAAAGGGAGGGGATTTTACGGAGATTATAACATCAACTAAATCTGTTCTTAATCAGTAATCAGTGGAGTAATGCTCAAGATAAGAGTTTTGATCGTTTTCTGGGTCTTATGGCAAAGGTAAATGGTGAAGAGCATATGACTTTACCTGTGGTGGATACGATTAAGATTAATACTGATGGTGTAATCTTTGAAACACCCAGCTCATATAGTTACTCATTAGTTGCTCGCAATCACAGAGGAGAAGAAATGGGAGAGGCTATGGGTATTAGAGAGGCTTTGAGTTGGTTTAAAACACACTTAGGGAGAAGTTTCGTGATCGAAATAGACAGTCTGGGTGGGGACAGTGCAAGCAATACGCAGTTCATCAATCAAGTTATCATACATGGGAAGATCGAGTTATTGAGGAATGCAAAAATCTATTAAGAGAGTTGAAAGATCGAGAGGTATCTTTGAGATTTGTTAAGCGATCCGCGAACAAGGTTGCTCACTTTATAGCGAGGAATGCTAGTTCTTTAGCTGATCGTAGGTGGCGAGGGGATGTTACCCACTCGGATTTTATTCATGTACTTCAGAATGATTTGAAAGTTTAATGAAATTTCTTTTCTTGGCAAAAAAAAAATGTTAGATTAATCAATAATATTTAAAATAATACATATTTTGGCATAAATATATTTGACTATCCATCCCATGCTCGATTATCAAATATTCGACGAAGTAAAATGAAGAATCAAAATAACGTAGCTGATTTATTAATTTTGTACGCTTTTGAATATTTTCAATATAAACTCTTTGCAATGTGATCCATCATAACTACGTTGGGTTTCGGGGAAAAACGCAGCGGAAAAAACAGTCGTAAAACAATAAAAATTACGAAACCCTAACGCATGATCCATGTATAAGTCATGACTGATTATGGAGAATAGAATCAGTACCTTTTGAAGCTTTAAAACTTATGAAAGATGGAGGTCCTAGATTGCAATCACCACACAGCCATTGCGTCAAGATCTGTGTCTCTAAATTGTCCACACGAACACACTGATCGTCCAACGAACAACAGAGATGGTACTAGGCAAGAAAACGCCTCTCTCTCTCTCTCTCTCTCTCTATCTATATAGCCTCTCTAGGATGTAGATCAGCTAGGGTTTTAGGTAAAACGAATTCTGCAACTCTTACCCTAAACCAACACATCTCAATGTATTTATAAAGAGAGATTTGGGCTTAAAACCCTAAAACGTTTTGGGCTTCACTAAACCCAATCTGTTTTCGGTTTTAATCCTTTTATTATTAAATTCGAATTATGCATTGCAATTAATCAAGTCCCACTTAATTAATTCAATAATTCGAATTAATAACTATTTAAATTCATAATTTAAATAACTCTCTGTTTTATATGTTCTTATTGTGTAACCCTTTAGGTTATTATTACGTTGGCAATAATTTTAATATCCAATAATAAAATTATAAACAATGAGCGGCATCTAGTAATACATCATTGCTACCCAAGTAATAATAATAATTTGTGATCCAATTAAACCTTTCGTGATTAATGTTTCCGTGCAATATAATCCCTTTAACCAAATATTATATAGATAAACTCGAGGCATGTATTCAGTCATCCTCTTCAACGTTTAATCCGAGTTTCCTTGATCAATGAGTGGACAATTAAAACAAATCAATATTTGAGCATGGCCATGCATTTTCATAGTCCCACTCAATCAAGAGGCCAATAATATCTCCTAATAATAGGAGGGTTAAATCCTTTATCTATCATTCGTATTTCTCACACGTCTCATAATATACCCAATGTCCACTTTTATCATCACCCGGTCAAAGGTAACTTTTAATGTAGTCAAAGTACATTAATCCTCGTATAGAAATATAATGATCTCAAGTCTAAGGATCATTACACCATTATCACTATGAGTCTTTCTAATGACATTATTAACATGTAGAATCTCACTTTGGGTTAATCCAGTGCCATGCAGAATATTACATGCACATATGTTCTTGACTTTAGTATCACTATACCTATGACCAATGAGATGTGGTCTTCAGTCAACAAACATACTAATCTTTATGCATTATAATTGTCCCATATTATTCATGCTCGATTAGGGATATTTAGGAATATTAGCACTATTCATATAATCTCATTTTTATGTCACATACTTAAAGATATAGAATACGTGTTACATATTCCAAGGACATTTATTATTCTAATATTTATTTCGCAGTAAACAAAGATATAATAAATCAATGTAGAATAATCCATAAACATAATCATCAAATAACAAAATAGTCTCGCTAGAAACATTTTTACATTGTCTCTAGGGCACTAACACTATCAAACTAATAGTAGGGGAGAGCACGGTTTGGTTCGGCGCGGTTTTAAAAACTCAGTTCGGTTTTTAACGGTTCAATTTCGGTTATAAAACCGAACAAAAAAATCATAAATATATTACAAGACTTTAAATTTATAAATTATAACGTTATCGATTTTTAACAAAATTTTATACGTTTGTAATCTACTCGGATATTTATTTAATGTGAGCTTTAAATAATGTATCTGGTAAAGATGAAGTACTCCCAAAAATTGTTGTCCTTGCAAGACATCTTCCCTTTCCTCGTTCGACATCGTTTTGAAACTTAATTATAATTCAAGATATAATATACGTAGTATTTATTAATTTTTAGGATACATATAAATTATGTAAATTTATATCAATTATATATATATATATATATATATTTATTTGTATATAGAGTGTAGACAGTGTGTGCATAAGTGCTAACAATAAGTTGTAGGATTGTTCTTTCCCTTCAACATATAGTACTAGCAAGTGAGATCATCCAAACTCTTCTATACATACAAACTATTTCCAGAATGGCATTTTCAAAACTCTTCGTTTACATCATGTTCTTCTCAACTTTCTACATTCACTCGAACGCCGCAGTTAACCGGATTCCGGCTTTCTACGATGCGATCGGTCCTGCAGGATGTAACACATGTTCTGTTGGAGAATGTTGTTTGTGTACCTGGTATCGAGTAACGCTGGTGTGCAATGAGTGTTGCGATGAAAAAACTTGACGTACCAAAAATGCTACACCGGCCTCTTCAAAACATCCGTGATGAAAGAAAATAAAATGTTTAATAAATATTTCATGAGATCTAGTGTCTTGTAATTCTACATCGAATATGACAACATATCGAATATAATCCGATTACTTTCGATTTATTTTTGTTCATATTTTTTTATTTAGTAATTCGTTGTCATATTTATCGATTTAAGATAATTTTTTTAAAAAAAAATTGTAAGCATGTCAAAATTATATATATATTTATATGAATCAGAAATATATTATTTAACTTAAAAAATAATTATTTAAGTTTGAAAAGTGAAATGGAAAAATAAAATAAAAAGAGTTGATCATTTTATATATAAAATAAATAAAAAAGTTAAAAATATATAAATTAATCATTTGAATCTTTTTAGTTGTAAATACTATTTTTTTGTAAATTTTATCCCCATGGTACTAAAGGAATTCGTCAAGGTGACCCCATGTCTCCTTACATCTTTGTTATTTGTATGAATGTGCTGTCTCAATTGCTTAAGTCGAAACCTACGGGGTTTAAACATCATTGGAGGTGCAAGGATCTCGACATCACGCACCTTTTCTTTGCAAATGATGTGCTTTTTTTCAGCCATGGGGATCAAACATCTATTACTCACATTATGGACTCAGTGCATACTTTTTCTGAAATCAGCGGTCTCGTTCCTAGTGTTCATAAAAGCACTAGTTTTTTCTGTAATTGCCACCCTGAGGTGGTGGAGTGGTTTGATACCTCTCATGGTATACCTCGAGGAAGCCTCCCGGTTCGTTTTCTAGGGGTCCCGCTTATCTCTTCGCAATTATGCATCAATGACTACATGCCCTTGGTTCTAAAGCTTACTCATCGAATTGGTGTATGGACCTCATTACTTCTCTCTTTCGCTGGAAGAGTGCAGCTAGTTAGGTCCGTTCTATTTGCTATTCAATCTTTCTGGTCAAACCACTTTCTTATTCCAAATGCAATTCATGATTTAATGCAATCAATGTTTACAAAGTTCATTTGGAAAGGCAATATAAATGATAAGGGGGAAGCTAAGGTCAGTTGGAAAACTATTTGCTTACCTAAGGAGGAAGATGGCCTTGGCCTTAAGGATTCTTCTGATTGGAATAAGGCAGAAATCATTGGTCACCTGCTCAAAATCATTAGAAAGGCACCTTCTTTATGGGCTACTTGGGTCATCAAAACAGTTCTCAAGCACAACTATTTCTGGACAATGAAAATCCCTACAGATTGCTCATGGATCTGGAAAAAAGTTTTAAGACTTCGTTACCTGGCACTTCGTTTCATCTCATATTCGATAGGTGATGGCTCCAACATTTCGCTATGGTTTAATCCTTGGTGGAACGGTAAATGTCTGGCTAGATCTGTAACATCACCTATTATATCTCAGTGTGGAATAAACAAGGATGCTAAAGTTCATAACATTATTAGCTCAGGTATTTGGTGCTTACCTCGACCGAACCAGAGACACCATCATCCAGACCACACCTTGTCTCAATGGATCCTTACTTTTAATTTCCCTCGATTCAATCTAATCAACCGTGATGTTATTATATGGGACGGTTTGGATGTTCGTAAGATTAAAACATGGAATATTTGGGACTCCATTCGGCATCGTGATCAACCAGTTACCTGGTTCGCGACGGTCTGGCATCACCTTAAGGTGGAAAGGTATGCTCATCATCAATGGTTGCTCAGTCATGGTCGCCTTAACACCTTGTCTAGACTTGCAAGGTTTGGTATTCAACTTGATCAACACTGTTTCTTATGTGTGGGAGGACATGAAACTGACAATCACCTGTTCTTGCATTGTTCTTTTAGTCGACACGTTCTATCTTCGTTATTATCTCAGCTTAATGTGGGAATTACTGGTTATACTTGGCAAGATTTTCAACTTCAACTGTCCAGTATCATGGACAGTGCAAAGAGAATAATTATTCTCCTTCTTGTTCAAGTCTATTCCTATTACATCTGGCGAGAACGAAACTCCCGTATGCACAACAGAGGGATTCTCCAACCAAAGACAGTCTTTGATTGCATTATCTCTGACACTCGCACAAAGCTTGCTAGTTCTTCTTGGTTCGCAAAAATAGCCTGTATTAGGAACGATTTAATCGATCATTTAGGTTTTCATGTTTTCTTACTTTCTATTTACAATCTGGTTTGCAGATTGTTTATAGATAGTTCTATCTGTGTTCTCATAGACCAAGGGTTAATCCCTCCTTTTTCTTTATAAAATATTTAATTTAGCAAAAAAAAACTATTTAAATAATGATGTACTATGAGATACATATTGAGATCCATTTTTTTCTAACTTTCTATTCAAATCATTCTTAGGATTCTCATGTTCATCACATGCTCATATATTTTTTTATAGGATTTTCTTTACCTTTACAATCATATAAACTATTTTGCTAAAAAGGTATTAAATATTTCGAATAATGTAGTAGATATCTTCACCTTTTGCCGAAAAGAAATTTTGCTACAGACCAAATTATTAAAAAGTAAATAACTTGTCCAAAAGAAAAATATAAAATATGAAAACAACAAAACCAACTATATCATTAATATAAATACATAGTCACGTCACTTTTTGGTACTCCATTAGCACCTTCAAAAACTAAAATATTGGATTTAAAATTTTGATTCGAAGGATGGAAAATTTATATACAAGTTAGAGTTTTTTCAAAGATAGTAATACAAAATTTAAATGTAAAACATTTGTCTCGGGGGCGTAACGGATTATCAGCTTTTGTTTCTTCATGTTGACTGAAAAATTACTCAACTAATACGTAGCAATTACAAAATAAAGAGAAAGTATAAAAGAAGGCTCCATGATTTATTTGCATATATGACATACGTTCGAGTGTTGTGAATTCGCAATCTTCTTCCGATATTCTTCCTCTTCATATTACCTGAAACACTCATATTTTAGCAACCGAAAAAGCAAATTTCAATCAGTAGTATAGCGATAATATAAAGTGCAAAATCAAAAAGAAATTTGCTAGAGAACGGTGAATTCCGGAACATGAGTTTTGGGACATAAGCTATCATAAGATAATTTGGTTGTGTTTTGTATGTGTACGATAAAATATTTAATTTAAAAAAGTTTTTCTTATTGTAGGATGGCAATGTAATTTAATTTATTTATAATAATGTATTTTTTAACTATAAATTTGGAGATAAAAAAGGAAATTATTATTATTATTTAAAATTGCAAATCTCTACAAAATTTAGAAAAATAGATGTAAGTGATTTAATAGGTACCTATATTAGCAATTTTATAAGTTAATTTTATTTTTTACTTTGAGAGAAAGTTTAGGAAGTGATGTAAGAGGAATTTCAGCTCATGACTTGCGAGAAGACAACAGCTAAATAAAGGCATGGGGACGCTTAATGACATGACCACTGTTAGCGGAGGAATTTGATGATAACAAGTTTCGCAAGTTGCTGGAATAACGAAACTATGAAAGCAGGGGATTTGGGATTTTGGATGTTTGGGACTGGACTTGAGAGGTGTCTCGACTTGTTAGATGTGTCGGATCCTTTTCCAAGATGCATGCGTACCTTATATTTATAAGGATCAAGCCAACGCAGTTCTGTTAAAGATTGGTTTTTAATCCCTATGATTGTTAAGGGATGTATTTTAGGAATTAGTTGATTTTACCTCTTTAAATTATATTCGCGTTGGGATACCTTTCTCATTTGAAGGATATCGTTTGGAGATATTTTCTATCATTAATTGGAGATTATTCCTCGTTTCAGAGAGAGAAAATAATTTACTTGGGGATTAATTTAATTATTATTAGATTCGTATTTGAAAATTTGGGATATATTAGAGGCAACCGAAAATATGGCGTAACAACTACCCCCAGTTCTTCATTGCAACTTGATGGACTGGAGAACTAAGCATGCTTCGATCTTTCAAATTTCTTGAGTCACTGAAACAACTAGCATATGAAGATTAGTAAATAATATGGAGCACCAAGGTGCCCGTAATATGCATGTAGATGTAAACGAGACAATATGCGAGATGTAAATAATAAGTTCTGTAGGTGTGAAAGAATGTATCTTGGAGGATCATCCAAGCATTATTCCGAAGAGTCATTCAAAGCATTTCGAGAAATATCCTGAAAAACAAACATTCAAAGAAATACCCTCATTCAAGGAGATCATATTCCTAAAAAATTTGAAAAATATCTTCTTAATATATCTCGGAATACCCTCCTCACGGGAGGTCAATTTCTTCTTTCCAGAAACACTATCTTCTCGGGAGGTCATATTCCTAAAGACCGTACCTTGATGAGGCACCGGAAGTACGAACATCCCCCCCGGAAGTACGGTTTTTGCAAGGATTTAATAATTTGGGATACCCTCCTTACAAGAGGTCGTTCCCCATTCCAGAAATATCTTCCTCTCAGGAGGTCAATTTTTCGAAGCTCGAACCTTGATGAGGCGCCGGAAGTACGGACATCCCCCCCGGAAGTACGGTTTTTCAAGGATTTAATAATTTGGGATACCCTCCTCACAGGAGGTCGTTCCCCATTCTAGAAATATCCTCTTCTCAGGAGGTCAATTTTCCGAAGCTCGAACCTTGATGAGGCACCGGAAGTACGTACACCCCCCGGAAGTATGGTTTTTGCAATGATTTAATAATTTGGAATATCATCCTCACAGGAGGTCTCCCCCATTCCAGAAATATCCTCCTCTTAGGAGGTCAACTTCCCGAAACTATATACATTTTTACTAAGACTCTCCTTAGAGGAGATTATCTTACAAAATAGATCACGAAGACCCTCCTTAGAGGAGGTAGTCTATCAAAATAAATAAGGGAGACCCTCTTTAGAAGAGGTCATCTTCCCAACAGTATATCAATATCCCAAGATTCTTCCAAAAAAGATATCAGCAACACTTGAAGGGTCTTTCAAAAAATATAAGTAATGCCCAAAATTCTTCGAAAAAATATCAGCAACACCCAAAGAGTCTTCCAAAAATATCAACCATACTCGAAGGGTCTTCCGAAAAAATATTAGCACCACCCAAAGGGTCTTCTAAAAAATATCAGGGTCTTCTAAAATATATCAACAACACCCAAAGGGTCTTCTAAAAAATATCAGCAACACCCAAAGGGTCTTCGGAAAGAATATCAGCAACACCAAAAGGGTCTTCTAAACAATATTAGCAACACCCAAAGGGTCTTCTAAAAAATATCAACAACACCCAAAGGGTCTTCCGAAAAAATATCAGCAACACCCAAAGGGCATTCTAAAAAATATCAGCAACACCCAAAGTGTTTTCTAAAAAATATCAGCAACACCCAAAGGGTCTTCTAAAAAATATCAACAACACCCAAAGGGTCTTCCGAAAAAATATCATCAACACCCAAAGGACCTCCTAAAAAATATCAGCAACACCCAAAGTGTCTTCTAAAAAATATCAGGAGCACCCAAAGGGTCTTCCAAAAAAATATCAGCAACACCCAAAGGGTCTTCTAAAAAATATCAGCAACACCCGAATGGTCTTCCAAAATAATACCCAAAAAGTCTTCTTGTGTAATTCTTAACAAAAAATCAATTTTTTTTTCTGATAAATTCAGAATTTTTCAATCTTTTGTTTGTTCTTCCTGTACCACGAAATTGCATCTCAAATCTGGAACATCTTCACGATTCAGATTCTGCCCAGATCTGTTTTTAGCCTTTTTGACCATCTAATGATTTTTTCTTGGAAAATACAAAACATGAAAGTTGTAGATAACGAAAAGATCTTTCCGACAATATATGGTTCATCAAAAACGGACTTATAACGAATCGGGAATCAAATAAAACGTCTGCTCATTAACTTCTCGATTTGAAAAACGAGATCTGATTATGTTTTGTGATTTCGAGAATAGATCGAGATATAATTTGAGAAAACTCAAAGAACAAAAGTTATAGGCAATTTAAAAATCTTTCCAAATCATTAAAAATCATCAAAATCCAGCATGTATTGAATTTACTACGAATTTTATAAGATAGTTGATTTGTATGGACACTTTGGGTGTGATGTGATGTAGTGTGGATGATTTTTACGATTTGTACGGTTTGATGAACACCCCTATTATTTGATTTAATTACTATGTTAACTAAAAGAATTCCAAAACGCAATTAAAACGTGTTCAAAGCCTTGAAATGTGATCCATAAGCTCGTTACAAGATCTCTACATTAGTACGTACAATCTATCTATCTATTATCTATCTATTATATATATAATAGCCCAACAAGGGGCTATAATTATGAGACATTTTATTCTATCTTAAATCATGAGATATTTTATTCCATCTGAAATGACTGATTTACCTTTTTATTTATTTTTTTTATAAATAATAGAGTTGGTTGCATTTTAGTGACCAAAGTTGTCACCTAGTTGCATTTTGGTGGCCATACTTTACTTTTTGCAAAATGGTGGCCAATCTTTACTTTTCAAAAATGATACAGTGGCTCCATAGTAAAACATAAGTTAGAGATATGAAATTTAGGGTATTTCTGGTAAAATAATTAAAATGACGGCCAACTGAATATGCAAGTCGAGGATGAGTATTTTTACAAAGTTCAAATTAGTTGAAATGCAATGAAGGAAGTAGATTATCAAAAGTAGGGTGAATGGCACAATGGTACGGGCATGCCATTCCACAATTTGACATGTTTTTTTAAATTATTTTTGTATTAGTTCTAGATAATTAATGAATATAATTCTAAATTTATTGAATGTCATAACATATATTTAATTAAACTTTTTAAAATGGACCAAGATATATGTTTTACAAGGATTAGTAACCAAATAAACACCAAGATTCAAGGTCTAAACATTAATCGAATGAGATTATTTTTAATATGTAAAATGGCATGCCATTCGACAAAAAGCATGTTCATGGGCATGCCACTCAAAACCCTCGTGACATGTACTCTAATCACAAATGAACGACCTTTCAAGAATAATATCCATAAGGGTGTCCAACCAAAAATATTTATGTGGAAAAAGTATATAACATAAATACATAATCACAATTACAGAAACTCCATGAGGAGTTCTTTATTTTCTTTAGTCACAATTATGAGAAGTATTAGAGGTACAGAGAAAGGTTCTATGGAGTACTATTTTAATTGGAGTACTTGGAGTACATATACGTTTTGCACTCAAAATATTTTAAAATTTATTATTTTGCAAACCTTGTTATATGTCATATTTTCATTGATAATCTCGAAAATCATGTATGTTTTGTAATATGTTCATCTTGAAAATTCTTTGTGTTTTGCAATCAGAATATAAATGTTTGCAACCCAAATATGTTTCGCAGAACAATTCATTTTGCAATATTTTGTTAGCAAAACATACAAAATTTTCAAGATTTTCGATAAAATAGTGATATTCACGTAATAAGATTTGCAAAATAATAAAGTTTGCAAAATTTTGAATGAAAGATGTATATGTACTCCAAATACTCCAATTAAACAAGTACTCCATAGAACTTTACTCTAGAGGTACAACAGTGTAGTTATAAAAAATATAAGCTTAGCAATTAATTCTCAATTATTTTCGTTATTGATCTATTTTTTCATTTGAAAATCTTGATTAATATTGCACTTCAATTTAAATTGTTTTCAACATTATGATTTATTATAATATTTTTTTTGAAAGAAAATTTATTATAATATGTTATGTTATAATTAGATTGTAATACAAAAACGTGACTACGAAAAAAACAAAGTATAATCATTATTTTAATTAATGTACAAAAAGTACCGATCATTATTTTAATCATTATACAAGGAATATCCTAAATTTAACCAATCTTACCTATGTTTTTATTAATTATAGAGCCACTATATCGTTTTAGAAAAGTAAAATTTGGCCACCATTTTGCAAAAAGTGAAGTATGGTCACCAAAATGCATCCAACTCTAAATAATATTGATATCTGATGGAATTGAACCTAGGTCTCTACAATGTGTAAAAATCTTTTTACCACCACGCCACTCACTCTTATGTGTTTTTGTATGATACACAATATATGTGTGTAATTGTGTTGTGTGAGTGAAAAACAAATTGGTACTTTAGTTAGTGTGACATATTAACGGAAAGTGCGCATTTACCAACGGAATTTAGCGACGGAAACATTCCGGAGTCAAATAGCTACGAAATAGTGACTGGCCAACTTCCGTAGCCAAAACCCCAACGGAGTAGCAACGGAAAACATGCTAGGAAAAGTCAACATTATTTGCAAGAGAATACCAACGGATTTACAACGGATATTTACCTACGGAAATTGCCCGTAGCAACTAGTGGCGCTAAAACAGCCCGCCTAAAAAATGAAGCCCTTTTGTAAGGGGTTTGCAATGGATTCGCGACAGATATTTACCTACGGAAATTGTCCGTCGCTAATGATTGCGCCAATTTAAACGACCCAAAATACCGCCAATTTCCGTTACTATTTCGTCGCTAAAGGAGATCGGTAGTACTTTATTTCCGTTGTTATTCCGTTGCTAAAGTAAATCAGTAGCACTTTATTTCCGTCGCGATTCCATTGGTAAAGTCGATCGGTAGTGCTTTATTTCCGTCGCGATTCCGTCGCTAAACTCTTTTGCTTTACTTATTTCTATTTATATTGTCTCTCTCTTTTCAGTTTTCACCCTCCGATATTTCTGTCTTTGCACTATTTTGGTTTGCAAAAATTCCACATATCTACATTATCTTGTTCCAAAATAGAAGGTTAGTTCATTTTACATATCATTGCTTTGTATTTTCATTTTTTTAATTTGTTTATGATATTAACTTACTACATATTATGGTAGAATACATATGTTGATATTGTTACATATGTAGCTTCAAATAATAATTTGTTTGTTTTGGTAATTTTATTTAATTAATATTTGATAATTATTCATGTTGATTACCTTATTTGTAAAATATATCATGTGTATCTTGTTTATATTGATTGGCTCATTTATATAATTTTTTTGATCGAACATGCTAATTTTATATCTATTGTGATATATATTCTAAATTATATTGGTAAAATTTAATATTTTTTGTAGATTATTATTAGCATGAATATGAATAATAATCGGTCATGGATGTATCAAAGAAAGGATGGTAGGGGGAATCTGAATGATGCTTTTCTTGCTGGGTTAGAAGAATTTATGGAACATGCTATATCTCAACCATCTTCCTTGAATGGGACTAACATACAATGTCCTTGTTCTAAGTGCAAACATAAAAGATTTTGGCACCTCTTAAAGAAAGGATTTGTTGAAGATTATTATCAGTGGAGTCGACATGGAGAGCCATACATTGCTAGAGAAAGTGCAGGACAGTCCTCGACAAATCATTCTAATAATTTTGAAGAAGGAAATAGGAATAACCTAATGTATGATATGGTGATGGATGCTGCCGGTCTAAATTTTGATCCACATTCTGAAGATATACCGAATCAAGGAGCGCAAAAAATATATGACATATTACATTCTTCGGAGAAAGAGCTGTATGATGGTTGTGGAATTTTCAGTTGTCTGCCATGGCTCGGATGTTGAGTTTGAAATCTGATCATCATTGGTCAGAAGCATGTTATGATCAGACATCCCAGTTCGTCAAAAGTGTCCTACCTCCAGATAATTCATTTCTTGATAGCTTTTACAATAAAAAAAAGCATTTTGAAGGATTGGGTCTTCAAATTTTGCTCGCAGTCGAGATACAAAACTAGAGTAAAAAGATCCACCAGAGAGAAGAAGAAAGTGGTTGTTAAAAGGATGATCTATTTTCATTAGGCCCGAGATTACAGAGGTTATATGCATCACCTACGATTGCAGTTCATATGAGATGGCATGCTGAGCACGGTCAGGAAGATGATGTGATGCGCCATTGTTCAGATTCAGAGGAGTGGCAACGATTTGATAGAGCACATCCATCATTTTCTTCGGAGATAAGAAATGTCAGGCTCGGGCTTTCTGCTGATGGGTTCAACCCTTTTAGAAAAATGGGTAATCAGTATTCTTCTTGGCCAATTGTAGTGACCCCGTATAACTTGCCCTCGGCCCGTGGATGTGTTCGAAAGAACCATATATGTTTTTGTCTGTACTTGTGCCAGGACCAAAAAAATCCAAAGCAGAAGATAGATGTTTATCTCCAACCATTAGTTGTCGAGCTAAAAATGTTATGGGAAGTTGGAGTTGAGACATGAGATACTTCTTTGAAACAAAATTTTCAAATGAGTTGCGTTGATGTGGACTATTAGTGACTTTCCTGCTATGTCGATGTTGTCAGGATGGACTACTGCGGGTCATTTAGCTTGTCCTCATTGTGCTCACGATCATGATGCTTACAATCTTTCACATGGTGGGAAGCCAACATGGTTTGATAATCATCGAAAGTTTTTACCTGTCAATCATCCATTCCGAAAGAATAAAAATTGGTTCACGAAAGGAAAGATAGTGTTTGAATCGGCCCCACCTATACGAACAGGTGAAGATGTGCTACATGAGATTGAGTCCCTTGGATTGATGAAAATTACTGAATTGGGAAGTGATGAACACAATGCCAGAATCATCAAGACTTATAAATGTGGATGAAAAAAACGAAGTATCTTTTGGGATTTACCATATTGGAGGACATTATCAATTAGGCATAATCTTGATGTTATGCACATTGAAAAAAATGTGTTTGAAAATGTTTTCAACACAATTATGGCCATTGAAGGTAAAACCAAAGATAATGCTAAATCAAGAGCTGATATTGCATCCATTTGTCGAAGGCCTGAGTTAGCATTTAATGAGTCGACAAGAAAGTATCCAAAAGCATGTTACAGCTTAGACAAGAAGGGTAAAGAAGCAGTATGCCATTGGTTGAAAGATGTGAAGTTTCCAGATGGATATGTGTCGAACATGGGACGTTGCATTGACATGAGAAAGTACAAGTTGTTTGGAATGAAAAGTCATGACTGTCATGTGTTTATGCAAAGACTTCTACCAATTGCTTTTCGAGAAATTCTTCCTACTAATGTTTGGGAATGTGTGACCGGATTAAGTCTTTTTTTCAAAGATCTTACTTTGGCAACTTTGAAGGTCAGTGATATGCGTAGACTTGAGGAACAGATTCCAGTCATACTTTGCAAGCTAGAGCGTATATTTCCACCATCACTGTTTGATTCAATGGAACACCTTTTGGTCCATTTGCCATATGAGGCACGCATTGCAGGTCCCGTACAGTATCGATGGATGTATCCATTTGAGCGTTTCTTACATCACTTGAAGAACAATGTGAAAAACAAAGCTCGAGTAGAAGGATATATATGCAATGCTTTTTTAGTTGAGGAAGCTTCAACTTTTTGTTCTCATTATTTTGAACAACATGTTCAGACAAAACACAGAAAAGTTCCTCGAAATGATTCTAGTGGAGGCGGAGAAAGTTTCTCGGGAAATTTTTCTATATTTTCCCATCCAAGACGAGCACATGGTGTTGGAAAAACACGTTATCTTGATGATTGTGAGTATACAGCGGCAAACAACTATGTCTTGTTTAATTGTCCAGAGGTTGCACCATATATCGAGTGAGTATTATTTTCTAAATTCACATAACTGCACGTATTTTTTGTTCCTTTTAAAATAACCTTGAAAAACATGTATCTATATGTGTGTTTGTGTGTAAATTTGTAGGATCTTTACAAATGGACTACGAGAGCAAAATCCTTAAAATCAATGGTTCCGAGATTGACAAGTGCTTGGAGAGTGATTTTGCTATGTGGTTTAAACTTTATGTGATTTTTATTTGCAATTCATTAATATTCAAACTATAGCAAAATACACATTATTAATTAATCGCAACCACTATTTTCAGGCTCAAAATACATCATTGGTTCCAAACGAAGTTGTTCAAGATCTTGCAAAGGGACCCCTTCGCTCAGTTAGATCAGTACCAATTTACTATGTAAATGGGTACAAATTTCATACACGAACATATGGGGCCAACAAGTCAACATTTAACAGTGGGGTATGTATTAAGGGATCAAACTACAGCGATACATCTAATGATTATTTTGGGATATTGGAGGAGATTTTGATTATCGAGTATCCCCGTCGACCAATAAAAAAACAGCATTGTTTAAGTGTGAGTGGTTTGATCCTACCCTTAATGTTGGAACAAGAATTCACCAACGCTACAACATAGTCGAAGCGAATCGAAGAAAAAAATTGAATGTTTATGAACCTTTTATTTTAGCAATGCAAGCTACACAAGTTTTCTTCTGTAACTATCCTAGTCTTAGACGAGACAAGGTAGATTGGTTGGTTGTATGCAAAGTGAAAGCTCGCCCACTTGTTGAATTGCCTCAAATATCCGAATCACGCAACCAAGATGCCTTTCAAGATGATTTTCCCGATCATTTAAATGTGATTAATACAAATGATATTCCTACACATTTAGATGATATAGAAGGAGCATCGGTACATTTAGATGATGACGAAGGATTTCCGGAAGAAGAAATCGAAATTGATTCGGATGAAGATGAATTTTTACAAACGGATAACAGTGATTTTTATGAGTCTGATGCATAACAGGTTATTTATTAAGGTATGCAACTTTTTTTAAGATTTTTAAAATTTTCAGAATTATTTTTACGTTATTATCAACATCATTTAAATAATTGTATTAGTGTAATAATATTTTACCAAACAAATGAAAAAAATGGGCGGACAAATGAAAAATTGAGCGCCTAAGTGAAAAATTGAGCGGCTAATTGAAAAAAGGAGCGGCACTTTGTGAAAGTCAATAGATAAATTGGTGTTAGGGTTTTTTTTCACTCTTATGCTTACCTTGCAGCCTCTCTCACTCTCAAAGCGGCGAACCATCTCTCTCTGAAACACAAATCTGTGGTAATCTCTCAATTCACACATATATATATATATATCAATCCGTGTATGTTTCAATTTATGTATATATCATTCGTATTTATGTTATTTTGGGGGTTTAATCGATGTTAATTGGGGTTATATGTTTTCATAAAGCTTTGATTTTTCCTCTTTATCAGCATCACAAGCAATCAATTTCTTTCCTCTTTATTGCTTTAGTAAGTTTTATCAGTTTTTCTTTATAAAGCTTTGATTTTTCTGTCATTTTTGATTGTTTTTTCTTGATGTTTCTTGAAATACTTGTTTCTTGCTATGATTATATGATTGGAATTTGATTGTTTGATTAGGAAAGGCTTATGATTATATGAAGTCGTTTGTGGGTTTTGACTAATAACATGAATTCACTACAAGAAAACAGCGAAATTGTGACGGAAATTTGTGACGGATTTTTTCCGTCACAAATTAGTGACGGATTTGTGACAGATTTTTCCGTCACAAAATTTGTGACGGATTTTGTGACGGAAAAAATCCGTCACAAATCTGTCACAAAACTATATTAGTGACCGATTTGTGACAGATTATTCCGTCACAAATTAGTGACGGATTTGTGACGGAAAAATCCGTTACAAAATGCATATCTAAAAAATTTTACAAATTTGCGACGGATTTGTGACGAAAAAAATCCGTCACAAATTTCCGTCACAAATCCGTCACAAAAACTATATTAGTGACGCATTTGTGACGGAATATTTCCGTCACTAAATTAGTGATAGAAAAAATCCGTCACAAAAAATCCAAATAAAAAAATTTCAAGAAAATTTTGTTCCAGTAACGGATTTTGTGACCGATTTGATTTTGTGACAGATTTGTGACGGACATTTTCCGTCACAAAAAAATAATAAAAATTAAAATCGAAAATATTTTGTTACAGTGACGGATTTTGTGACGGATTTGAGCTTGTGACAGATTTTGTGACGAATTTGTATAATAAATATTTTTTTATAAAATATTTAAAACATGATTATGCATGCATGGCAGGATATAATTAATTAATTGGCAGAAAATAAATCGAGAACATAAAGTAAAACTTATCTTTGATTGATATCCAGGTCGCACGTGCTTTGATGTCCAAGTGCTTATTTGCGTGCGTGTGTTAACTCATGCCTGTGCTTCTCTTTCTTTTTTTCCTGTTGCTGGCCTCGGTGTTCCTCCATTTTCTTTGTTTTGTTTTTGCTTCACTGGTCCCACGAACTGCTGCAAGTCAAGTTTTGCTTCACATATCATTCTTGTTTTGGTTTTTGTATGTAGCCCCCGCGTGTTATTTGGTGTCTTGCCGCGTCTGGTCTTCACTCTTTCTCCAGTTGATTTCATGATTCCACTCATATTAATTTATTATCCCTGCTACCATGCATCGTTTCTTTTTCTTTTTTTTTCCAATGCTACTCATCGTTTCTTTTTTTTTTGCTCGCTGTTGATTCCACTGCTTGGTGCTGCGCGTGGTGCACCTGTACCATTTTTTTAAAATTAAGCACTGTTCTTGTTGCTGTTGATGGTCCTGTCCGCTGTTGATGGCCCTGTCCGACGTGGGTATGAATTTTTAATCTCGAACAAAAATCATCGTGAATGGCCACGGTCTTTTGTGTTGCTATCCATCCCAATATCTTGTGTATGTATCAATAAAACCCAAAAATCCCCCGTGAATTGATTAAAATTATTCGTCCTCCACGAATAATCAAATAAAGCCCTCCTTCTAGCGCCAAATGTTGTTGGAGGAATTTTGTAACAACACGAAATCGGAGGTTTGCTGGAATCATAGAGCGAAATTATGATTATGTGACTGTTTTAGGGATTTAGGGGTTATGAAAAAAGAGGGGGCTGGACTTGGCAGGTTTCTCAATTTGTCTCGGGTATCGGTCGCCACATGCCAAGATGCCTACGTACCTATGTTTATATAGGATCAAGCCCACGTAGTTCTGTGAAATTGATTTGTGTCTATCCCTTAGAGACTTTAGTGATAAACTTCGTTAATCTGGGTGATTACTGATTTTATCTGATTTAATCTTATCGTTGTGATATCTTCCTGATTTGAAGAATATCGTTTGGAGATAATTTCCGTTATTGATTGATTGAGATTGATTGTTTCCTCATTTCAGAGAGAGGATAAAACTTAGCAATTAAGAAATAATTATTAATCTGAATTAATAATTAATAACTATTAGAAATTTGGGAGATTATTAGACATGCCAAAATTATGGTATAACAGGGGGCATCACCCTCAACTCCACCCTTACGATTTAGCTTCTTTATTTGAGATTTGCGTTGAAATTCTGGGGATTTCCAATCCTCTATCCAACTAAGCCACACATCCTGTCCAATTCTGTTATTCAACTTGCCTATTTCCCAATCTCTACGAGCATTAGATCGCAGATCAGTATAACGCTGCGCATCACTTTTTAACCATGCTGCATATATCACATTGTCTGGTTGCCTCCATACGAACCATTTCTACAATATTGAGATTTATAAAATCACATAATTGAATGTTAGATAAGTGATACAATCGTTGGGGAGTTTCAAAATTTACAATTCTGATTTAGTAAGCTCAGTTATTCCTCTATTTTGTAGATAATCATATAAAATAAAATTCAACTACGGGCATATAATTTAAATCAGAGAAGGCAAAATATATGTACTATTAGCATTCCACGGATTTTTTAGGACATAGGCAGATATTTTAAAAGATAACATCACCTTAAACTCCTCGAAGTAGAACTCTTTAGCTTCCTTGGACACTTCCTTCCAAGTGAACCCCCTAGGTTCAAGTCTTTCATACATAATTGATCTGGTCTTGCTAGAGCATTTGCCTGATGGCTCCAATCTTAAAACATAAATAATTCTTAGTGAGATTCGATGTTCAGAGTATTTTAAGATTCTGTTTGGCAAATAAAACTTACTTTTCTTTAATAACTCCAATTTGTTGCCTTCCATCGCTGTTCATTTCTCCAACTCTCCATAAATCAGTATTGGCAGTTGAGGATTCATTTTGCATGTTTGGCTCAGGAGTTTGTCTTGGTGATTGTTGTGGTGTGTGTTGTAGTGTTAGTGGTGTTTGCTGTCTTGTTTGGTCAGGTGTGCGCTGTAGTGTTTGGTCTGGTGTGCGCTCTTGTGTTTGGTCAGGTGTGCGCTCTTGTGTTTGGTCAGGTGTGCGCTATCGGTTATGGTGTCTAGGCATTCTCATTGTTTTCTACAAAGAGCATAACCATACAAACAAGTTAATGTTAGTAATACAACAAGTGAA
Organism: Kitagawia praeruptora; assembly: GCA_037693485.1. Classification (NCBI taxonomy): domain Eukaryota; kingdom Viridiplantae; phylum Streptophyta; class Magnoliopsida; order Apiales; family Apiaceae; genus Kitagawia; species Kitagawia praeruptora. The sequence continues at coordinate 135,868,425 of CM075347.1, forward strand.
CACTAATAATCACTACAAGAAAAACTGGTTTTTGTGACGGAAAATTCCGTCACAAACAGGCTGAAATTCCGTCACAAACGCCTTTGTGACGGATTTGTGACGGATTTTTGCTGTCACTGAAACCATTGTCACAAATCGATTTTGTGACGGAAAAATCCGTCACAAACATTTTGTGACGGATTTTGTGACGAAAAAATCCGTCACAAAATCAGTGACGGAAATAATGACGGAAAAATCTGTCACAAATTCTGTCACAAACGTGTACCGGTACAAATTTGTACAAATTTGTACCGGTACACGTTTGTGACAGAATTTGTGACGGATTTGAGCTTGTGACAGATTTTGTGACGAATTTGTTCCGTCACAAAAAATTCAATAATAAAAAAATTCAACTTTGATCGTTAAAAAAAGACATTAAATAAGCTTGTAATTTTTTGATTTTTTGTGTATATCACTAAAATCATTAGATATTAACATCCGTACGGTTGGATTGTCGAAAAAAGATTTTAAAAATATCGTTTTGTGCAATGGAGACGATACTAGTTATAGCGAGTATTATTTTTTGGAGATTTATATTATAAAATCACATCAAATAAGCTTGGAATTTTTTAAATTTTTGTGTATATCACTCAAATCATTAGATATTAACATCCGTACGGTTGGATTGTCGAAAAAAGATTTTAAAAATATCGTTTTGTGCAATCAAGACGATACTAGTTATAGCGAGTATTGTTTTTTTGGAGATTTATATTATAAAATCACATCAAATAAGCTTGGAATTTTTTAATTTTTTGTGTATATCACTAAAATCATTAGATATTAACATCCGTACGGTTGGATTGTCGAAAAAAGATTTTAAAAATATCATTTTGTGCAATCGAGACGATACTAGTTTTCGAGAGTATTGTTTTTTGAAGATTTATATTATAAAATCACATTAAGTAAGCTTGTAATTTTTTGATTTTTTGTGTATATCACTAAAATCATTAGATATTAATATTCGTACGATTGGATCGTCGAAAATAGATTTTAAAAATATCATTTTGTGCAATCGAGATGATACTAGTTATCGAGAGTATTGTTTTTTTGGAGATTTACATTATAAAATCACATCAAATAAGTTTGGAATTTTTAAATTTTTTTTTGTATATCACTAAAATCATTAGATATTAACATCCGCACGGTTGGATCGTCGAAAAAAGATTTTAAAAATATCGTTTTGTTCAATCATTAGATATCACTAAAATCGTTTTGTTCATTAGATATTTTAAAAGGTATTTTTATAAATAAATATAAAAAATGTAAGAATTTTCATAGTATAAGGATTGTATTTTGAACATATAACACAACGCGCATGTAGCTCAATCGGTTGGGGGTGTGTTGTGGTGAGTTGGAGGTCGGGGGTTCAAGTCCTCCCACCCGCGTTTGTTAAATTTGAGGGTGCTGACTGTGCTTAGGTGGGTTGACTGGGTGTTTAGGTGGGCCCACTGGGCGGCTTAGTCAGCAGGAATTTTTGTTTTATTAATTTTTTTTTTCGAATTTTTAAAAATAATTTTAAAAAATTTTAGTTTTGTGACGGATTTAGTGACGGAATAAATCCGTCACAATATCCTTCTGTGACAAAAAAATATACAAATTTTGTGACGAAAAAATCCGTCACAAATTCTGTCACAAACGTGTACCGGTACAAAAAAAATGACAAAATTTGTGACAGATTTTTCCGTCATTATTTCCGTCACTGATTTTGTGACGGATTTTTTCGTCACAAAATCCGTCATAAAATGTTTGTGACGGATTTTTCCGTCACAAAATCGATTTGTGACAATGGTTTCAGTGACAGCAAAAATCCGTCACAAATCCGTCACAAAGGCGTTTGTGACGGAATTTCAGCCTGTTTGTGACGGAATTTTCCGTCACAAAAACCAGTTTTTCTTGTAGTGATTATTAGTGTTCACTTGTTGTATTACTAACATTAACTTGTTTGTATGGTTATGCTCTTTGCAGAAAACAATGAGAATGCCTAGACACCATAACCGATAGCGCACACCTGACCAAACACAAGAGCGCACACCTGACCAAACACAAGAGCGCACACCAGACCAAACACTACAGCGCACACCTGACCAAACAAGACAGCAAACACCACTAACACTACAACACACACCACAACAATCACCAAGACAAACTCCTGAGCCAAACATGCAGAATGAATCCTCAACTGCCAATACTGATTTATGGAGAGTTGGAGAAATGCACAGCGATGGAAGGCAACAAATTGGAGTTATTAAAGAAAAGTAAGTTTTATTTGCCAAACAGAATCTTAAAATACTCTGAACATCGAATCTCACTAAGAATTATTTATGTTTTAAGATTGGAGCCATCAGGCAAATGCTCTAGCAAGACCAGATCAATTATGTATGAAAGACTTGAACCTAGGGGGTTCACTTGGAAGGAAGTGTCCAAGGAAGCTAAAGAGTTCTACTTCGAGGAGTTTAAGGTGATGTTATCTTTTAAAATATCTGCCTATGTCCTAAAAAATCCGTGGAATGCTAATAGTACATATATTTTGCCTTCTCTGATTTAAATTATATGCCCGTAGTTGAATTTTATTTTATATGATTATCTACAAAATAGAGGAATAACTGAGCTTACTAAATCAGAATTGTAAATTTTGAAACTCCCCAACGATTGTATCACTTATCTAACATTCAATTATGTGATTTTATAAATCTCAATATTGTAGAAATGGTTCGTATGGAGGCAACCAGACAATGTGATATATGCAGCATGGTTAAAAAGTGCTGCGCAGCGTTATACTGATCTGCGATCTAATGCTCGTAGAGATTGGGAAATAGGCAAGTTGAATAACAGAATTGGACAGGATGTGTGGCTTAGTTGGATAGAGGATTGGAAATCCCCAGAATTTCAACGCAAATCTCAAATAAAGAAGCTAAATCGTAAGGGTGGAGTTGAGGGTGATGCCCCCTGTTATACCATAATTTTGGCATGTCTAATAATCTCCCAAATTTCTAATAGTTATTAATTATTAATTCAGATTAATAATTATTTCTTAATTGCTAAGTTTTATCCTCTCTCTGAAATGAGGAAACAATCAATCTCAATCAATCAATAACGGAAATTATCTCCAAACGATATTCTTCAAATCAGGAAGATATCACAACGATAAGATTAAATCAGATAAAATCAGTAATCACCCAGATTAACGAAGTTTATCACTAAAGTCTCTAAGGGATAGACACAAATCAATTTCACAGAACTACGTGGGCTTGATCCTATATAAACATAGGTAGGTAGGCATCTTGGCATGTGGCGACCGATACCCGAGACAAATCGAGAAACCTGCCAAGTCCAGCCCCCTCTTTTTTCATAACCCCTAAATCCCTAAAACAGTCACATAATCATAATTTCGCTCTATGATTCCAGCAAACCTCCGATTTTGTGTTGTTACAAAATTCCTCCAACAACATTTGGCGCTAGAAGGAGGGCTTTATTTGATTATTCGTGGAGGACGAATAATTTTAATCAATTCACGGGGGATTTTTGGGTTTTATTGATACATACACAAGATATTGGGATGGATAGCAACACAAAAGACCGTGGCCATTCACGATGATTTTTGTTCGAGATTAAAAATTCATACCCACGTCGGACAGGGCCATCAACAGCGGACAGGACCATCAACAGCAACAAGAACAGTGCTTAATTTTAAAAAAATGGTACAGGTGCACCACGCGCAGCACCAAGCAGTGGAATCAACAGCGAGCAAAAAAAAAAAAAAGAAACGATGAGTAGCATTGGAAAAAAAAAAGAAAAAGAAACGATGCATGGTAGCAGGGATAATAAATTAATATGAGTGGAATCATGAAATCAACTGGAGAAAGAGTGAAGACCAGACGCGGCAAGACACCAAATAACACGCGGGGGCTACATACAAAAACCAAAACAAGAGTGATATGTGAAGCAAAACTTGACTTGCAGCAGTTCGTGGGACCAGTGAAGCAAAAACAAAACAAAGAAAATGGAGGAACACCGAGGCCAGCAACAGGAAAAAAAGAAAGAGAAGCACAGGCATGAGTTAACACACGCACGCAAATAAGCAGTTGGACATCAAAGCACGTGCGACCTGGATATCAATCAAAGATAAGTTTTACTTTATGTTCTCGATTTATTTTCTGCCAATTAATTAATTATATCCTGCCATGCATGCATAATCATGTTTTAAATATTTTATAAAAAAATATTTATTATTCAAAAAATTCGTGCGAGCAATATATTTTTATGCTTGTAAAATTATTGCGATTTAGAAAATATCGTACGAGATATTTATGTTGTTGAATTAGAGACATTTATGATTTGATCAATTGTGGATTTATTTTACAATCTCGTACGAACTGTATGCTTCAAAGGAAAAAATAAATATGCGAGGCGCATAATTTTGTAAAAGATTTTCTACAAAAAAGAGCATTATTTTCGAACAAATAAATATCGCGACATTCTTAAAAGAGCATATTTATTATTACGTTTGGATTTGCAAAAGTTTTTTCATATATCGTCGCGATAGTACATAGTTGTCAAAAATATTTACAAACTTGCGAACTAAATTGTCAAGTAGGGTAGCCTGGACAAGCTATAAATCTCGCAATGCAACATGCTTAGTAAAGTGCAGCACCCTCTGGATTATTGAAGACCTATGAGATATCGCTATATCGAATGGGTGGAGGCATCCATATGCAAACTATCTTTAAGACTTCGTAGTTCTGCTAACCCAACAAGGGACGCATGCGAAGTTCACTACATCTACATCTCTTATTTACAGTCACGTCACAAACGAAGACACATCCTTATGTGGTTGCATCAGACACTTGAAAAGCGTGAGTGCCAGTTCGGGATATATACAAGCGCCAAGGTCCTAACTAGACAACAAGGATCGCAAAGGATTTCAAACAAATTATTTATGCTCGTACATTTGAAAACCTTGGCAAAAGTATATCTATCCTATAATGGTCATCGCATGCTATCACTCTTGCATCCGCATACGCCTAACGAGCACAGTGGTGCTCTAAGTATTTTTCTAATCATCTATTTTCAGTTGTTTCAGCAACTCAAGAAATTTGGAAGCTTGAAGAATTTTAGTTCTCCACTGCTGCAAGCTACACTGAAGAACTGGGGGCTAGTTGTTATGCCATAATTTTGGCATGTCTAATAATCTCCCAAATTTATTAATTATTAATTCAGATTAATAATTATTTCTTAACCGCTAAGTTTTATCCTCTCTCTGAAATGAGGAAACAATCAATCTCAATCAATCAATAACGGAAATTATCTCCAAACGATATTCTTCAAATCAGGAAGATATCACAACGATAAGATTAAATCAGATAAAATCAGTAATCACCTAGATTAACGAAGTTTATCCCTAAAGTCTCTAAGGGATAGACACAAATCAATTTCACAGAACTACGTGGGCTTGATCCTATATAAACATAGGTACGTAGGCATCTTGCCACGTGGCGACCGATACCCGAGACAAATCGAGAAGCCTGCCAAGTCCAGCCCCCTCTTTTTTCATAACCCCTAAATCCCTAAAAGAGTCACATAGTCATAATTTCGCTCTATGATTCCAGCAAACATCCGATTTCGTGTTAAGAAATTCCTCCAACAACACCCCCTACCCTGGAACACACACAAGTGGTTCAGCTTCTCATACACTTCTTGCAACTCGCTTGGTAAGCCTCTTCGATATTTTATTTTTTATAGGAAAATTTCTTGTTTTGATCATTGCAATAATATGTTGTGCAGGGAGATCTGGCTGCTCCTGTTTTGTTTACTTATACGCACACCAAAAACCACGACAATGTGACATTTGTTGACGAAAAAAGCAAAAAGACAAATGTGAGTAGTAATATGATATGCTTTTGATCTTTGCTGCATATTTTCACAGTTTGGGTAGCTAACTAATTTGTTGCATATTTTCGGAGTACTTGAAAGTCAAATCTATGTAATTCTTTTCCATTAGTTACTAAGTCTTTTTTCTTCTGCCGGAACTATTCTTTCCTCACAATTCACATATTCATAAATTTTATAAGCTTATAACTGACTCGTGGAAACAAGTTTTCTTCATTTAATCCTTCATTTAATATTATATTATTATTATTATTATTATTCAACGTGGAATAAATAAAATATTAAACGTTACTTGTATTAGATAGAATAAGTCTGACTTAATCTTAATTTTTACAGGAAACAATTGTGAATCTTCGTGTTGAGCGTTCCCAGCCTGTTGATGGAGTACCTCAATCCGTTGATGAAAATAGATTGTATTATGATGATGTTGGACGTTGGTGGACATAATGAGAAGAACAGGATCTATGGACTTGGCTCAGCGCAGAATATTTATTATGATCCAAGCAGCAGTGATCTGTCACATTTCAATAGCTCCCAGCCTAATGCTCAAGAATATCAAAAGCTTGAAGCCGAACTCACTGAGATGAAGGAAAGAATGAGACAGATGGATGAAATGCAGCAGCAAATGAGGAGTCAATTAGCGATGATGAGTAATAATCAGAACTCATAGGCGAGCGATGAAAAATGCGACATTCAGGGTAAGTTGACATCACTGAGCATCACTCTGAGCATCACTGTCGTTAACTTTGTGAGGTCTTTCCTGTCCTCACTTGGTCCCAATCCATCTGGTATTGAAACCAGGTGTATCTTGTCACCAAAATCATCTTTATTTGACAATGCTATCACAATCTGGTTGTGAAAAAAGTTAGTGTCACCAATTCAGTTATAATTATGGTGTGTTTAGGTTGTATCTATAAACTGATGATAAAGCTCTTTTGTGACTCCTTTGTGGTGATGGAGAGGGTAAAACAAATTTTGGTCTGACTTGTATAGTAGTGTTATATATGGTTATGAATTTTGTGAAAATTTGGTTAGGCTTAGTGATTTTTGGTTGTCTAAGTTTGAGGTATTTTTAGTTAATTTTCTTTCTGCTGGTTCAATTGTTAGAAAAATATGTTGATTGATTTTACTTTTGGTGAATTGCAGGAAAATTGGATTTGGCTCCAGGGGAAAGCTACTTGTTATGTTTAGTCTGGGAATCTTGCTTGACTTGCTATTTGATGTTTTAACTTTTGACTTGTATCAAACAATTATTAGGATGCTATCTATATTTCCCATACTCTTTTAAATTTTCTAGACTTTGTATCAAGCAATTATTATGATGCTATCTAAATTTCTACTTGTATTTGAATGTATCATGTCAGATCTTGAACATTTGAAGTTAAGAATGTATGTTTGGTAACTTACATTTTCTATATGTTTTGAGCTCTATTTGTTTTCCAATATACTAGAAGAGAACAGGGATTATTGCAAGCCAATAAGAAAAAAAGTTGAATGATGATGAATTTCTAATAAAAAAATTGATTTTATAAATTAATTCAGATAAATTTTACCCATGGATATACAACAAAGGTATTAATGTCAATGATTCCGTTGCAAATCAGTCAAAAATTGCGACCAAATTCCGTAGGCAAGTAGTCGGTGTTAAGTAGTCATACATGGAACGCATGGCGAAAAAGAGTCTCAACACATCTTAAGACTTGGCAGAGGATGAGAAACAACAGGCTGTCTCGCACCCCCTAGCTGGCTCCCTGCTGCTCTTGCTTATCCCATATCTCTATCTTTATGTATTGTCTTATCTAAGACCATGTTTAAGACCTTGTCCTTAACGTTGTTGTCTGTACTAAATAATTAATTATCCCTCAGACTCCGGTTCCTATCCAAAAAAAAAAAAGTAGTCATACATGTGGGAAATCCATTGGTAAGATGTTGCAAATCCGTTGGTAAGTTGCCCACAGAATATTTTCCATCGCTAAACATTTGCCTACAACAATTATAGCTACGGAAAATTCCGTCACGAATTCCGTCGCTATTTGAAATGCCTACGGAATTTGAATGATAGTGACGGAATTTTCCGTCGGTGAATGCGGAATTTCTTGTAGTGAAAATATTTTAAAATTTATTATTTTGCAAACCTTGTTATATGTCATAATTTCATTGATAATCTCAAAAATCATGTATGTTTTGCAATATGTTCATCTTGAAAATTCTTTGTGTTTTGCAATCAGAATATATATGTTTTGCAACCCAAATGTGTTTCGCAGAACAATTCATTTTGAAATATTTTGTTAGCAAAACATACAAAATTTTCAAGATTTTTGATAAAATAGTGATATTCACGTAATAAGATTTGTAAAATAATAAAGTTTGAAAAATTTTGAATGCAAGATGTATATGTACTCCAAGTACTCCAATTAAATGAGTACTCCATAGAACTTTACTCTAGAGGTACAACAGTGTAGTTATAAAAAATATAAGCTTAGCAATTAATTCTCAATTATTTTCGTTATTGATATACTTTTTTCATTTGAAAATCTTGATTAATATTGCACTTCAATTTAAATTGTTTTCAACATTATGATTTATTGTAATATGTTTTTTTTGAAAGAAAATTTATTATAATATGTTATGTTATAATTAGATTTTAATACAAAAACGTGACTACGAAAAAAACAAAGTATAATCATTATTTTAATTAATGTACAAAAAGTACCGATCATTATTTTAATCATTATACAAGGAATATCCTAAATTTAACCAATCTTACTTATGTTTTTATTAATTATAGAGCCACTATATCGTTTTAGAAAAGTAAAATTTGGCCATGATTTTGCAAAAAGTGAAGTATGGTCACCAAAATGCATCCAACTCTAAATAATATTGATATCTGATGGAATTGAACCTAGGTCTCTACAATGTGTAAAAAGCTTCTTACCACCATGCCACTCACTCTTATGTGTTTTTGTATGATACACATTATATGTGTGTAAGTGTGTTGTGTGAGTGAAAAAAAAAATTGGTACTTTAGTTAGTGTGACATATTAACAAATTTTGGGTACTATAGGTATTCCGATATATTACCAAATTTTAGTCATGAATTTATTTTTACATTTATTTATTAGAATTATAATATATTATATTATATCAAAAAATAAATTAATGATATATAAATTTGATTTGGTTATACATTTTTCAATTATTTAAAATATTGTTATAATAATAATCAAAGTCTATTATCTATTATGTCATTTTATTCAGTATAAATGGTGAGACATTGTATTCAACAGAAAATGACTTAATTGCCTTTATGTTTACTATATTTTTTTTAAATAATTGTTGTTGGAAATGATTGAACTTGGATATTTAAGTTAATTAACACATTTTTAACCACTAGACCAATCAATCACATATTTTTTAATCATACACATTATATGTGTGTGTTGCTTTGGTGAAACAAAATCTAATATGATAATTATTGCGACATATTAGCAATTTTTGGTTATAATTTTATTTTTATATTTATTGATCCGGATCATAATAAATTATGCTATATCAAAATATCAATTAGTGATACATAATATATAGTTTGTTTATACATTTTAAAATTGTAATAATAATAATAATAATCAACATCTGATATGGGCTAAAAGTAAGCCCTAAAGACATTAATTAGACTCGGTATGGTCCAAACATGGGGCCCATTTGTGGGACCCATTTGTGGGGCCCAAAAGCCATAATTAAATATTAATTTCGTAATTAATATTAAGGGGTGCAAACAGCTCAACAATAAGAGTCAAATAAGGATACTACTCCTACCAGACTTAGCCTCCAAGGCATCCAATTCGATATGGAAACAGGCTCCTACAAGGAAGGAGTCTAGAACCTTCCTCAAGGCGGTGGCTTGCCTACCAAGTCTCCAAATCCTACCATAATTCTAAGGATTCTCAGCCTATATAAAGGATCTGACCCCTCATTCTCAGAACTACGTTTTTTGCTTGATTCTCGATAACGAGATACGTAGGCACTCTGTAAGGACCGATCAGTCTCGAAACACGGAAACATCCACTAAAGCTCGAAGCTCAACAACCCTAGCATTAATTACACACAAGCCCTAATTTTTATTCCACAACAACATCATAATTGTATGGTCTCCAATTTAATTCACACATCTTTCTATCACTAGACCACTCAGTCATATGTGTTTTAATTCATACACCTTATAGATGTGTATGCATGTTGCTTGAGTGAAACAAAATTTGATATTTTTAATTATTGCAACTTATTAACAATTTTTTTCTATAATTTTATTTTTACATTTGATGATTCAGATTATAGTAGATTATGTTATATCAAAATATTAATTAGTGATACATAATATATGGTTTGGTTATACATTTTATAATTATAATAATAATAGGAATAATAATAATTAACTTAATATTTATAACAAAAAGTTACTATATAGCGATAATTCATTTAAACAACCTAACCACTCTTTTATATGTGTTTTCAATAATACACATGATATCTTTGTGTGTGTGCCACGTAAGCGGGACAATATTATATCATTTGTTACTATTATTCTCTATAGATGTCAATATATAGAACTATATAAATTATTTATTTGATGAATTTATTGACTTATCAAATATATTTTTACCAAGATACAGTTGATCGAAAGGTAAATTTTTAGAATTTTGTAAAAAATTAAAAATAACAATTAAAAATTGTAATAAATTTTAAAAAATAAGTAAAGATAGAGGCTCGTGATTCGCACGAACTTTTAATAACTCAACAAAGCATGCATATCCAAAATTCATTGAGAGAAACAACAAACACATTCAAGTCTTTGGTCTATCTATTCACCCTAATTTGTATCTTTGGATGAAGCTGTATTTGGAAAAAAAAAGGATGAATTCATTGTCAAAACACGGACATAAGTCATATGCGCAACTTCAACTTATGATGATAGAAGTACGAAAAAATATTCTTACGTGTGATAAGCCTGTAATTACAAAAGATTTATTCACTCAGTCAACTACAATTATTTTGTGTTTTGAAAGTCAAACTGACAAAGGAAGAGAAATAATGGCAAGTGATGCTTAAAATGATGAAATTAGAAGAAAAAAGATGACAGAGTTAGAAAGATAGTTTTAAGAAGTAAAAGCACAAGGCCTGGACATCGTATTAGAAAATTTACGAAATTTTTGATGAAAATCAAGAGTAAAATCTACACTCTCAGAATGCAACATCGTGAAGGCTATTTAATTTCTATCTTGAATATTATTGAAGATCCAACTAAATGGATGCATCATTTTTGAAGAATTGGAAGAATAGTTTAGAACTGTAAGTGTTCTGAAAAATCATCTTAATTTGACGATAAAACACTCGAATCTATTCTATGACTCGAAACAAAATTAAAAATTGACATGACTACTATCAATACTACTCGTATTATTTTTCAGATTACATACTTGAACATACTTAAATAAGTACACAATAATCACATATGTCATTAACAAACAAAACTCTATTAAAATCGATCATGTACTTTAAAAGGCATTGATATTGTATAATTTAATTTAAAAATACAATTTAAGCTAGCGACCCGTGCCTCGCACGTGTTTCTATGCAAGTTATTATTTATACAGGAAATATATCCACAACAAGATCCATGTACCTAATAATCTAAAGAGAATAAAGAACTGATATACATAATTTTTTAAAAATATTGAATAAAATGATTGTGTTTTGATAAATATATTTATTTGATATTTATAATCTTTTTAGATATTATTTTAATATACATAAATTATTATTATTTAAAATTATTTTATTCAATATCTCACAAAAGTTACCTGATATCTATCTCTGGTTTCATATTCTCAGATTCTAAAATCAGTAAGGAAAATATCTCAAATCCACATAATCGATATATTTCTTAATTTTTTATAAAATCCATAAAAATTCTCATAGGCGTGTAGATTGCCGTGACATATAGAAATAATGACATTTTTACCATATAATTCTCCCTTAAGTTACCAAATTACCAGATTTCATCTTACGGGCCAAAAATACCCTTCTGTTATGCCTATCAGAAATGCGTAATAAAAAAAACCCAACCCGACGGCAACCCGACTAAACTAACCGCTCTCGCCCAAATTGCTCACAGTATCACACACCGAGCACACTATGATACTCTCTGATACACACTAATCAAAATTTCAATCAATATCTACCCGACGATATCTCGACGAAATCCAAGCAAATTAATCATTATGAGATGCATTATGCATCTCATAATGCATATTAGAGTTGATTCTAATGTAAGTGTTATTCCTTATATATAGTGTTTATCCATTACTTTGGGTTTTAATTCTTTATTTCTTTTTGATTAAACTGTTATTAGTGTTTGATTTATGTAATTATTTTAAATTTGATATATATAGACATAGAGAGGATGTGTATAGCTACGTTTTCAGACTTGCATAAATAGAAAAAATAATTAAGTTTAGTACTGTGGTTATACTTGATTATGGCAAAACTGATCTTGTCGCGTTGATAAAAACTTAAATTTAGAAAAAGTATGAGGTTAATATTGGATTTCGCAAGCAAAGATCAGTTCTATTAAGTTTGAGATTGTGTCACTGTTTGGTAGAAACATGGTTAGCAGAACTGATGTAGAAAGCTGAAAAATCCACCAAATAAGGAAGCTATTAAAATCTGGTTGATTGGTGGCTTTGGTTTACAATAAATTGACCTACTAAATACCATATACCCACCAACTTGGAGCTGTCAATTTAATCCCCCTTACATTATCTCTAATATCCATATAGCTATTAATATTGTAGACAGATTTATGCGTTCAACTGATGTTTGTGTATATATTAGCAGGTATCGGATCATACCATTACAGATGATTTTGAGCTTCAACCGGGACCGAGAGATCCTTCTATTTTGTATTTGTAGCCAGAACATAGATCAACCAATGTATGGAATGCAGGTGGTGGGGATAGCCAAAGATCCTGAGTTCGTTGTAAGTTTCCTGCATTATATTATAGGATGGTGCCAATTCTTAGGAAGTTCAGATTTGATGGGGTTGCTCGGCTTGCTGGTATTAGCATAGATTGGAGTCTTGTTACTACTTTGGTAGAGCGTTAGAGACCTGAAATGCACACCTTTCATCTACCAATGATAGAATATATTTTTATATATATTTTAGATGATTTTATTCTCATATTTATTGTGTTTTGCATTGATTTGGATTTTTATTTAATAGATTTGATTGTTTTATTGTAGGAAATAAAGAATTCATGACTTGGAAGGATTTGGAGCAAAAAGAGCTATTTTGGAGATAAAATAGGAGAAAATTCGTATTATTGGGCTACACGGGCTGCTTGCACTGTTTGGGCCATATCTTGAGTTCCAGAAGTCAGAATTTGACGATCTTACTGTCCACGCGAAGCTTGTGGAATTTTCTTTAATTCAGAGGTGGTCCAGTAAGCAAAATCCAACTGGAAGAGCCCAGAAACAGAGGAGAAAAAGAAGTGACGAATTTTACAAGAAAATCCTATTTAATTATGGATATCTTTTTGTAAATTGATTAGAATATTAAAAATACTTTTATTAGGAGATAGATATCAGATTTTATTAAGGAGTTTTATTATAAAAAGAAGGAGAGAACGTGGGAAGAGAGAGACACGTATATTTTTACAAGAAGCTTGGGTTTTGTTTTTTTTCTCTTCATCTCTTTTTTTGTAAGCACTTGGTTTAATTTGGATCTTCATTGTTCTTCGTTAATACAAAGTTTGAGGTATTCTTTATTCTCTTATTTTATTATTATATGTTTTACATGGCTTCTTTCATTATTCTTATTGCTTTTACTTCTAGAATGAGTGAGTAGTTTAATTCTAGGGTATTAAGGGGAGCCATGTTTGCACCGTGATTTGGGCTTAATTTGATTAGTAGATTGATGGGTAAAGAGTAATTCTGATTGATATGTTCTAATTTTTAATTTGTGTAATTACGCAATATCACGGATTAATTGTTTGCAATAGGAGTAATAGATCGAAAGATTTTACTACTAGAGGCTTACATACAATTAGCGGAATTGAAGGTGATTGTGAAAGCATCATTAGATATTCTGAGAGTGTTAATGCTTGAAAAAGATTAACCATTGCTTTAATTACTTAATCCCATTGAAAAGCTATACTTTTGTGATTTGTTTGGTGTAAGCATGGTGAACCTGAATTGCCCTAGATCCTTTTATTAATTGAATTAAAACTTTTTAAATTTGCATTAGTAGTTAATAAAATTCCCAAATAATCGTTTGTGACTAGAAACAATTGATAATAGTTGAATTGAATTTGAAACTGTCTCCTTGAGGAATCGACCCTTATTTGCTAGTATCTACTACAATTGATACCGTGCGCTTGCGGTTAGACGAAATTTAACACATCAAGTTTTTGGCGCCGCTGCCTGGGAGACGCCTAGTTTCTATTATTTTAGTTCGATTGTTTTAGATTGTTTCTCTTGTCTCTTTGGAACTCTTGTTCCAACTGAGACCGATCTTACTGCTTTTCCTTGTTTAGTTGTTGATGCCCAAGACCATGTCTCAAACGAAAGAAGATCAAGCGAAAGAGGATACAACTCCTCTAAGTCCAGATTCTGGAATTACTTGTCAACAATACATAGATCAACAAAGGGAAGAGAAGCATCAAAGGATATCTGAACCAAAGATTAAAATGGCGGACCTTCCTCCCAAATCTTTGAAGAACTACTCACAGCCCTCTCCGAGTGGGGTACCTACTGGCCTTGCTATGCCAGCGATTCAAGCAGCAAATTTTGAGATCAAGCCTGCTTTACTCACTATGATCCAACAGAATCAATTTGCTGGGCTTGCCTCTGAAGACCCTACAAATCATCTGCAACGGTTTCAACAGCTCTGTTCTACAATTAAACATCAGGGAGTCACTCCAAACCAGTTAAAAGTCATGTTGTTCGGTTTCTCTCTTCGTGACAAAGCTCAAAAATGGTTGAATGATATTGATTTGACCGAGTGGGATAAGATTGCTCAGGCTTTCTTAACTGAGTTCTTCCCTCCCAATAGAATCGACGATTTGATCGACAAGATGATGGATTTTAAGCAAGATTATGGTGAATCTCTTCGGGATGCTTGGGACAGATTCAAGGATTATCAACGTGCATGCCCTCACCATGGTCTTGAGAAGTAGTTTCTGCTTAAACGCTTCTACAATGGTCTTGATCCTGAAACAAAAGGTATGGTTGATAACGCTACAGGTGGTGTATTTCTGGATAAAGGAGTTGATGATGCACATGCTTTTCTTTCAAATTTGGCTGCTAATCACTTTAGTAACCCGAGAGCAGCCAAGAAAGGGGGTAAACTTGAAGTGGATGCTTACTATCTATTATCATCTCAACTCGCTGCACTGACTCAGGAGATCCACTCATTGAAGACATCTCAGCCCTCTACTCAACCTATGAGTATCAATGCATTGTCATCCATGGCTCCTATGAATAATCCTGTTTGTGAAGTCTGTGGCATCCAAGGCCACTATGGTAATGATTGCCAATACAATGCTCAAAATTTACAAAATTTTCAGATGGAGCAAGCAAATGTTTTCCAACAGAGGCAGCAGTACAATCCATACTCCAACACTTACAATCCTGGTTGGAAAGATCATCCGAACTTCTCATATAGGAACAATAATGCTCAGAATTCAAATGTTCCTAATCAGCAGCAATATCAGCAGTCGTACCAGCCTCCTCCACAGCAGCAGTATAGGCCTCCGCAAGGACCTATGAATCCCCCTGGATTCCAGAAGCCCTATCAGAATTATGCTCCTCAAGCAAATCAAGCTGCACAGGCTGATAATCAAGGTGACATGATGAAGATATTGTTACAAATGCAAAAGAGTATGGAGGATACCAACAGAAAGATGAACTAGATGGAGATACATAATAAGATGCTGGAAACTCAGATTGCTCAAATGGCTAGTTCTTCATCTACAAGGCAACAAGGCTCTCTACCAGCACAATCAACTCAGACAAAGGAAAATGTGAATGCCATTGCTCTTAGGAGTGGTCGTACATATGATGCTCCTTCAATGCCTACTGACGATGTTCCTACTGAGAAAGAAAAAGAGAATTCTGAGGAAGACAAGGTAGAGAAAGTTGTTGAAGATGCAAGTGAAGGTGAAATGGAGGAAAGCAAGAAAAAGGACAAAGAGAAGACTGCAGTTACTCCTCCACCATTTGTGCCAAAGCTCCCATTCCCTAGCAGGATGAACAGAAATAAGGTGGACCAGCAGTTTGGTAAGTTCATGACACTTGTCAAGAATCTTGAGGTAACAGTTCCTTTCACTGATTTAATTTCTCAAGTTCCATCATATGCAAAGTTTCTTAAGGATATTCTCACTAAGAAAAGATCTTTTGGTGAGGTGGAGACAGTAGCTTTTACTGAAGAGTGTAGTGCTGTTTTACAGAATAAGTCTCCACCTAAACTTAAAGATCCTGGTAGTTTTTCGATCCCGTGTCATTTAGGTGCATTGTTCATTGATAAAGCTTTATGTGATTTAGGCGCTAGTGTCTCAGTCATGCCTCTCTCGGTTTTTCAAAAACTAAATATGGGAGAATTAAAATGTACACAGATGACTTTGCAAATGGCAGACCGTTCAATAAAATATCCACTTGGAATTTTAGAGGATGTGCCTGTTAGGGTTGGAAAATTTTATATTCCTGTGGACTTTGTAGTTCTAGATATGGAAGAGGATAGCCAGATACCTATTATTTTGGGTAAACCATTTCTCTGTACTGCAGGTGCTATTATTGATGTAAAAAGTGGGACTCTCACATTGAGCGTTGGTGATGATAAAATTACTTTTACTCTAACCTCTGCTCTTAAATCCCCTTTGTTTGAGAATACTTGCTGCAGGATTGATGTTATAGATGAAATTGTCTAAGATGAGACACCTCAGATTCTATTGAATGATGCATTGGAAGCAGTTCTCATGCTTGAAGCTTCAGAAGGAGAAGGACATGCTGAAGTCGATTCATTGATTCTTGAGTTGGATGGTGCAGCTGATCCGAATTGTGAGGTAACCAACACTATCACTTCTTGTGGTGAACCTCAGGTAAATAAGTTAGAGCTAAAGTCTTTGCCGTCTAATTTGAAATATGTGTTTCTTGATGATGAAAAGACTTGTCCTGTGATTGTTAGCTCTAGTCTTGATGATAACCAGATTTTTAAGCTTCTTACTGTTTTGCGTGCGCATAGAAAAGCTATTGGGTATAGTATTGATGATCTTACAGGGATTAGCCCATATTTTTGCATGCATAAAATTCACTTAGATGATGACCATAAGCCTTGCATACAGGGACAACGTCGCTTGAACCCTAACATGCAAGAGGTTGTTAAAAAAGAAGTTTTGAAATTGTTAGATGCGGGCATCATTTACCCGATTTCTGATTCTAAATGGGTAAGCCCAGTTCAGGTAGTCCCTAAGAAAGGAGGAACAACGGTAATTAAGAATGATAAAGATGAATTAATTCCCACTCGAATTGTCACCGGTTGGCGAATGTGCATTGATTACCGTAAGTTAAACACTGCTACTAGAAAAGACCATTACCCTCTCCCTTTCATTGATCAGATGTTAGAAAGACTTGCTAAGCATAAGTACTTTTGCTATTTAGATGGATATTCATGGTTCTTTCAGATCCCTATACATCCTGATGACCAAGAAAAGACTACATTTACTTGCCCATATGGTACCTTTGCATATCGTAGAGTGCCTTTTGGTTTGTGCAATGCCCCTGCTACTTTTCAGCGTTGCATGACTGCCATATTTTCTGATTTCATAGAGTCTATCATGGTAGTATTTATGGATGATTTCAGTGTTTATGGGTCTGATTTTGATGTATGTCTGCATAATCTTTCTAAAGTGCTTAAACGTTGTGAAGAGGTGAATTTGGTTTTGAATTGGGAAAAGTGCCACTTCATGGTCAATGAAGGAGTGGTACTTGGTCACTTGGTTTCTGAACGTGGCATCCAGGTTAACAAAGCAAAAATTGAGGTGATTGAGAAACTTCCTCCTCCTGTTAATGTCAAGGAAGTGAGGAGTTTCCTTGGTCATGCGGGTTTTTATCGTCGTTTTATAAAAGATTTTTCAAAAATTGCAAAACCCCTCACTCAATTGTTGCTTAAGGATGCCACCTTTATGTTTACTGATGCTTGTTTGGAGTCTTTTAACAGGATTAAGGAAGCCTTGATAAGTGCACCAATCATTCAATCTTCAGATTGGAATCTTCCATTTGAAATCATGTGTGATGCAAGTGATTATGCTGTTGGAGCAGTTCTCGGTCAAAGGAAAGACAAGGTATTGCACGCCATCTACTATGCAAGTAAAACCTTGGATGAAGCTCAAGTTAATTATGCTACTACTGAGAAGGAACTTCTAGCTGTGGTCTACGCTCTTGACAAATTCCGAGCTTATCTCATTGGCTCCAAAGTCATTGTTCACACTGATCATTCGGCACTTAAATATCTGTTGGCGAAGAAGGAAGCAAAGCCAAGGCTTATTCGTTGGATCCTGTTACTCCAAGAATTTGACTTGGAAATCAAAGACAAGAAGGGTGCTGAGAATGTGGTTGTGGATCATCTCTCACGGTTGCGTTTCAAATCAGATATTGCGTCAAACACTCTTATTGACGATTCTTTTCCAGATGATCACTTGTTTTCGGTTGCTATTCAAATTCCATGTTATGCAGATTTTGCAAATTTCTGTGTTAGTGGATCTCACCCTCCAGAATTGACTTATCAGCAAAGGAAGAGGTTTTATCATGATGCTAAACAATATTTTTGGGATGACCCTTTCTTGTATCGAAAGTGTGCTGATGGAATTTTTCGTAGATGTGTCCCTGAGTTCGAAGTACATGACATTCTCAAGCATTGTCATTCTCTCGCATGTGGAGGTCACCACGGTCCTTCCAAAACTGCTCGTGCTTTCTCTATTTAAGGTACTTCAATCCGGTTTCTTTTGGCCGTCTCTATTTAAGGATGCTCGTGCTTTCTGTTTGGCATGTGATGCATGTCAAAGGACGGGTAATATTTCTAAACGCCATGAGATGCCTCAAACCGGTATTCTTGAAGTCGAGATATTTGACGTATGGGGTGTTGATTTTATGGGACCCTTCCCAAGTTCTTGTGGGATGAGATACATCTTAGTTGCTGTCGATTATGTGTCTAAGTGGGTTGAAGCAGTTGGATCGGTAACCAATGATTCCAAGGTGGTTATGAAGCTTTTCAAGAATATTATCTTCCCTCGATTTGGAGTTCCTAGAACAGTGATAAGTGATGGTGGTTCTCATTTCCGCCATCGACAGTTCGAAACTTTGTTGAAGAAATATGGCGTTACTCACAAGGTTGCTCTTGAATATCACCCTCAAACAAGCGGCCAAGTGGAGGTTTCTAATCGCCAAATTAAGAGCATTTTGGAGAAGATGGCTGCAAAGTCAAGGAAAGATTGGTACTTGAAGTTAGAAGATGCTTTGTGGGCTTATCGGACGGCATACAAAACACCTATAGGAACCACTCCCTACCGGTTGGTTTATGGCAAAGCATGTCACTTGCCAGTGGAATTGGAACATCGGGCTTTTTGGGCTATCAAAGAACTCAACATGGATTTGAAGGCTGCGGGGCAAGCAAGACTTCTTCAACTTAATGAGTTAGATGAGCTTCGTTTTGATGCTTATGACAATTCTCGGCTTTACAAGGAGAGAACGAAGAAGATGCATGATAAGATGATTCAGAGAAGAGATTTTCAGGTTGGTGACAAGGTGTTGTTGTTCAATTCCAGACTTCGACTTTTTCCAGGGAAGCTCAAATCAAGATGGTCCGGACCTTTTACTGTCACCGATGTCAAATTTTATGGTGCTATTGAAGTTATGGGACGAGATGGAACAAAATTTAAGGTCAACGGTCAACTCCTTAAATTATATGTGGATGGTGCATTCGTAGGAAAGATGGAAGTAATTTATCTCGACAACCCCTCCACGGAGATCTGAACCAGCTGAGTCGAGCCAACGACGTTAAACAAAAGCGCTTCTTGGGAGGCAACCCATGCCTTGTTGGAAAAAAAAAGAGAAAAAAAATGAGTGTTGTTGAAAAAAAAAAAAAAAAAAAACGAATTTTGAGCAATTTGCAGGTCTGTAACGCAACTTGCTCCAGCGTTACTGACCTTGGCGCCATTTGCCCCCCTGTTGCGCAAGCTGCGTCTGCGCAACTGACCTCCCGGCAAATTGCCCCCCAGACACGCAATTTGCTCCTGCGCATCTACCCCTCCAGCAATTTGCGCAGCCCACGCGCAGGTTGCTTCCCACGCGCCTATTCCCGAACCCACTCCTGAAGCTGTTTCCAAGCCTGCAAATTACTCCCGAACCTGCTGGTGGTGCACAGCAGTTGGTGTGCTTCACAAAAATCAAATGTTGCTGCACGGAGTTGAACTCGTGACCACCTGCTGCACGAAACTTTGGTTGCCACTTGCAACCAGCTATGTTACACCAACTTTGGTGTTAGTACATAAAATTAACTTGTTATATAAGGAAGCTGAGCCCAGGAATTTAAGCACGGAAGACAACATTCCGAATTCTTTTTCGAGCCACACTTCAAGCTATGCATTTGGGGGAGTATTTCTTAACTTTTTTTTGTATTATTTGTGTACATTATTATTATTATTATTATTATTATTATTATTATTATTATTATTATTATTATTATTATTATTATTATTATTATTATTATTATTATTATTGTTGTTGTTGTTATTATTATTATTATTATTATTATTATTATTATTATTATTTTCTTTCTTTTTCTATTTATTTTTAGGATTGTTTTAGGTAAATATTTGTTCATTGAGGACAATGAACCACTTAAGTGTGGGGATGAGTTATCAATGATGAAAAAATCCAAAAAAAATTATATATTAAAAAAAATCCAAAAAAATTAAAAATTAAAAATACCAAAAATAATTCTAGCCATGCAATTTGATTAGTTGTTGTATTTTGCTTGATACACCCATGCATGCGTAGAAGTCTTGTGTTTATTGACGCTTTTGTATGAGAAGTGACGTGCTTTGTTCTTGTGCACACACTTTCACTAGCAAGTTGAAGCTGGTAGACTTAATTGGATGTTGTAAGTGATTAGAATGACATGAATATGTGCAAGATGACTTGGTTTCCATGCTTTGAGTACAAGTAGGTGCGTTAGAGAGTCTTGTTACTTGGGATTGATTATGTTTTGTCACACCAAGTGAGTTTTGAGCCTATATGCATATCTTTTGCATGATTTTTCGTTTGCTTGAGTGTCCACATGTTGTTTACATTGCTAGCACTTACTTGAGATCTTTCTTGAAATGCATGACATTACTTGATGATGAGATGATAAAGGCACTTAGGTTTAACCTCGTGTTTCCCATATTTCCACACCTTTTATACATGATCAATTAGTTAACCCTTTGAGCCTAATCCTATTCTTTCGGTGACACACCACATTACTTGCCATTATCCTTTTTATTCTATTGGCCTTACATTGAATTTGAACCTAAATTGTCAAAGGCTAGTATCGTGCTTAAGGGAGTAATAAGGTGTTCATAAAAGGGGGGGTTATTGATAATCATACCATTGGGGAATATTGATTTTGGGTTGATGCTTGTTAGTCGAAATTCATAAAAATATCTATGGATCATTGTGTTTATTCTTTAGCTCTCTAAAAAAAACAGAAAAAACAGAAAAAAAAAATAGAAAAAAATAGAAAAAAATAGAAAAAAATAAATTTGAGAGCATTCTTATGTTTGTATGATCCTTCTTCATTCGACTAGTCAGGTTATTATGTAAGGGTTATTGAAAAATCCAAGGGTGGGGAAGTATTCATTGGTTTTAATAAGTATGGGAGTTGTTTGAATTTCATTGACGGGTACTAGCTTTTGACATTTAACCTGTTTTAGCTTTACTTGACATACCTGGTCCCTAGCCCACGCTACAACCCGAATAAAGACCTTTTGATTGTCATCAGTGATGTATGTTGTGTTGAGAGTGAGATTGATTGCGAGTGTCAAGTTGTGTTTATGATTTTGTTGGAATTGAGTGATACACTTAACCTTGTTCTTGAGTGAATATTCGTTTTTGAGTGAAAGGTGAGTTATTACTTGTTTTGGCATAGGAGATCCCAGGTTTAGACTTAAAGATGTATTTCTTGTGGGCTTAGCATGATTACCAACGATTTTTACACTTGACATGAATTTTTATGACCTTCTGCATGTTGGTTGAGTAGACTACGTGAATACTTGCACTTTCGACACCAAGACATCGTATGTTTACTTTGATTCTTAAGTTGATGTGGCATGAGAGGACTTGTGTGTGTGGTGTTGTGTTGGCATTGATCTTTTGCATGGTTAGATGAATTTTGTGGGTATATTCACTATAAACCCTCACGAGACAACACTCGTCCTACTAGGGCTGCCTAGGGGTTTAACGGCTTGTTGCATATGCTCAATGCAATCGTGTCATCTACGAAAGTGATATTTGTTAGGATTTAGTTTTTATTTCACTTATTTGCCCGAGGACGTGCAAATGCTTAGTGTGGGGATGTTTGATAGAATATATTTATATATATATTTTAGATGATTTTATTCTCATATTTATTATGTTTTGCATTAATTTGGATTTTTATTTAATAGATTTGATTGTTTTATTGTAGGAAATAAAGAATTCATGACTTGGAAGGATTTGGAGCAAAAAGAGCTATTTTGGAGATAAAATAGGAGAAAATTCGTATTATTGGGCTACAGGGGCTGCCTGCACTGTTTGGGCCATATCTTGAGTTCCAGTAGTCAGAATTTGACGATCTTACTGTCCACGCGAAGCTTGTGGAATTTTCTTTAATTCAGAGGTGGTCCAGTAAGCAAAATCCAACTGGAAGAGCCTAGAAATAGAGGAGAAAAAGAAGTGACGAATTTTACAAGAAAATCCTATTTAATTATGGATATCTTTTTGTAAATTGATTAGAATATTAAAAATACTTTTATTAGGAGATAGATATCAGATTTTATTAAGGAGTTTTATTATAAAAAGAAGGAGAGAACGTGGGAAGAGAGAGACATGTATATTTTTACAAGAAGCTAGGGTTTTGTTTTTTTTTTCTCTTCATCTCTTCTTTTGTAAGCACTTGGTTTAATTTGGATCTTCATTGTTCTTCATTAATACAAATTTTGAGGTATTCTTTATTCTCTTGTTTTATTATTATATGTTTTACATGGCTTCTTTCATTATTCTTATTGCTTTTACTTCTAGAATGAGTGAGTAGTTTAATTCTAGGGTATTAAGGGGAGCCATGTTTGCACCATGATTTGGGCTTAATTTGATTAGTAGATTGATGGGTAAAGAGTATTCTGATTGATATGTTCTAATTCTTAATTTGTGTAATTGCGCAATATCACGGATTAATTGATTGCAATAGGAGTAATAGATCGAAAGATTTTACTACTAGAGGCTTACATACAATTAGATTTTGCAGGATGTTAGTATGCTACTTGGTTTGCGGATAGATGGGGCTGTTGTTATTGGTTCTGCACATGCTGAGGGTTCTGAGGGTGGTTGGAGGGAGCTTATAAAGAAAATGTTTGGGTCAGCACCAAGTTCTGAAAGACGAGGACTATATTATGTAGGTTAAAGTTGAGCGGGTTTGATTCTGTTGTTCCTAAGGCTCTTCCTGATGATGTAGACGAGAGTGAGCTAATTCGATATGCTCAGGCATATTTACTGCAGTTGCTTGGTGGGTATTATTCACCGATCATCAGGGTTCACAAGTGCATTGTATATTTATACCTCTCTTGGAGAATCTTGATCATTGTGAGAGCTAATCATGGGGTTCAGGTGTACTTGCTTACTTGTATAGGGAGTTATACAAGTCCTGCAAGATTGATGTCGAGGAAATAGCAGGATGTGTTCTATTAGTTTAGTTGTCGGCATGGACGCGATTACTAACGAATAACCCGTATACAGATCGACTTAGGGTTAAGGGTTTACCCTAAATCCTAGAGCCTAAACCCTAACTTCTCCTGATTTTTAAAAAATCGGGGCTGGTTCCTGATTTTTTAAAAATCAGGACGCCGGGCTCGGTAAGAAAACACAATTTTAATTGACTTTTGATTATAAGTTTTATAATATTGTTTGCAAATGTTACCTATATGCTTGTCTATCTTTTTTTGTTTTGTAGTGAATTTCATATTTATTAAGTTTACCATGATTTATTCGAATCAAGGCTAATTTAGATTATTATGTTGTTGTGTTACATAAGTGGTCCAGTCCGAAGTCTTATGCTGATGTTAGTTTGCATGTTGTGTGCATTCATCGTCTTTCTTTGGATGTTCTTGTACCCCAGCACTTCATATGGATGCCATATACAGATGATGTTCTCGACACCCTTGATGAGCATTGTAGGGAGGGTACGACTATTTGGTGTTATAGAGGTCCATTGATCTGTTTTTATGTTGTGGAGCAACATCAACCGGGTAGATGTGTTCGTCAGTTTGGTATGGTTCAGGATATCCCCTCACCAACTGTTGATTATTGAAAAGACCAATGACTTAGTGGTTTATCAGCAAACCACTGTTATGCTCTTGGTTCTGCAGCTACCAAGGCATTCCAAAATTTGTAGCTATGTGTCTAGAGCAAAACATGTGATGACTATATGGTTCACACCACCCAAGCTCCGGATTATTCATAACAGAAATGATGCCCTTATGCCTATCTGAAATGACACAAACATCTCTTCGTTGGATGACAACTTTCTTCTTCACCCTCTCCATGAACCAAGTCCAACTATCTGTATTTTCATTCTCAACAATTGCAAATGCCACAGGAAGAAGGTGGTTAAATCCATCAACTGCTGTAGCTGTCAGCAAGACTCCACCATACTTGTCATATATATGTGTACCATCTATATGAAGTACTGGTATACAGTGTGCAAATGCATCTATGCAAGGCTTGAATGCCCAAAAGTCTCTCTTGAAATGCACCACCTATTACCATCAAACATATTAAATAGTTAAACTCAACTATTCAAGAATGAACAACCAATAATGGATGCTTACAATGACAAACAAATAACGTAATTACCTCGCCTATAGGCTCTCCTAGATTATGCTCCTTGAAGTGCCAATCAACAAATGTGCCATGATTGAATGATTGTAATGCATTCATAAACTTGGGAAGGTACTCATAAGACTCTTCAGAAGACTTAAATAAAGCTTTTTCTATAATCTCTCTTGCATTTCTAATCTTCCGTCGTGAAGGTTTATAACCAAAGTGGCTCATAGCATTAGCCTCTAATACCTTCTCAGAGACACAAGGATCTGCAACTATCTGTGTACTAAAGACATGTGCAATATTTGAAGAGTTCAAATTACAATGATCCTGTGAGATGTTTAGGTTAAGGCATGTGTGTGGACCCTTAGTTTCTATAATTTCAAAAAAATTATGAATAGTTCTCTTTCTAGCTCTCAACATCCATACACAATCTGTCATCTTTCTATTGCATTCCACTTCCCAAGTGACTGAATCTGATTTTACCACCTTTATTTCTTGGTGGTTGGCAATATGAACATCCTTCACTACGCGTAACAACTCTTCTTTTGTTTGAAATATCATTCCTTTTTGTAACTCTGAAGAACTGAAAATATCACTAGATTTATTCATAACCGGCTCATGGAATGAAGCTACCATTGATGACCCATCAAAAGACTTGTAAAAAGGTATGTCATCATCTCTAAAATCTGAACTTCCTCTTAAGTTCCCGTCACTATCCAAACGACTTATGAACCTACTAGAACTTCCGGCCACTTGAAATATATCCACTTACACCACCACTTACTCCCCCACTTACTCCACCATTTTCACTAGTTCGCAATTTTTTAGAACTATAGGAGCTTGAACTTCTATCACCACTTTTGGACATCCCAACCATTACATTTGAATGTTGTCCGGAGCTAATTGAAATTTTTTCTACATAGAGCTCTACGTAGTTACTCAAACTTGAGCAATCCACCGTTTCAAACATATATTGAACATCATCGTCATCAAACATTGGTGCTATTTCAAACAAATTCGTCGAAGGATTTAAAAATCTGTGGGATATATTCAATTTATACAAAGTGTTATTGGTCCACAACTTTGCATACAAAAGATTCAATAGCCCTTCAAATTTAAGATTAAACTCTAATTTCACCAATCTTGTCATTTTTCTATCATACTTGACACCTTCTACATCATCCATTATGATATTTCCATCACAATACACCTAACCCCAAATAAAACCAGATTGTGAAGCCATTATACCCTAATAAAAGTGAAGTTTAGAGAGAAATAAAAGGAGTACCTTCAATTAGTTAGTGAAATATGTAATCCCTCTTTAAGATAAGAGATTGATTCCACTCCAATGCAAGAAAGCAACATAAAAATATACTTGTGTATACATAATTTAGGAGAATAGTGAAAGACCCAAAATAAAACCTAGCTTCTATTTGTGTTCGATCTGCAGAGAAGTCGAGTGTGTATATATAACAGTATTACGCATTTGCATGAAACGTAACAGGTATTACACATTAGTGAAATGCGTAACAGAAAAAAAATTACAACCATTACCCAAGCACGACAAGCGTAATACAATTGACCCAGTTGAAGAATGCGTAACAGTCCTTGTAAAAATAAGGTAAGGGATTATACAACTATTACACAGCTGAAAAATGCGTAATAGAAAATATTACCCAGGGTAATACATTTTATTACACCCTTGCCAAATGCGTAACACATTCTGTAATAATTAAATATGTGTATTATGCACTCGTAGAATGCGTAAATGTTTGTTACCCTCACTGCAAATGCGTAATAAAATGTGTGCAAATGAAACACATTTATTACACTCGTGAAAAATGCATAATATGCTGGTATAAATGGCCTATGTTCAGCTCGACAGGTATTCTTGTAACAACCTATTTTTAATATGATATTTTTTAATATGTTATTTTTGTCCTTTAGCTGACATATATATAAGAAGTGTTAACAATTTGTGATATCACTACAAGAAATCTGGCAATAGACGACACGTATCAGACAACACTCATGGAAAAAAGTGTTGCCCGAAATGATCAGACAACTGTTATTTTACTACTCGAGAAAGTATTGTGTAATCCAACATTCACACAATTGGCCAAAACCGTTGTGTGATAAATCTTACCAGACAAGCATTTCTTGACCAGGGGTGTTGTGTAAATGCATAAGTATTTTTAAGATTAGACAAGCGTTAGCAACTAAGTGTTGTGTGAATGCCTGCAACACAATATCCCGGAAAATCGTTGTTGTATTCATACAAGTGTTTTTAGGTCTGTTGTCTAAGTAGTAGTCATACAATATGTTATCCATAGTGTCGTGTGAGAGTGAACCAACACACAACATTTTTTAGAAATATTATGTGAATGAAGCATAGACAATACTTCATAAAAAGTATTGTTAGAATGAGACAAGTGGTTTCCATTGTGGTATTGTGTAATGATATTTAACACAAGTGTTTTACATAGTGTTGTATGAACTTAATCCAACACACAACAGGTTCTGGCCTATTGTGTGTTTCAACTTATACAAGTGTCTTCTGTTTAAAACTGTTGTCTAATGAACTGTACATGGAAAAAAACATATTTAAAAGATGACTAACCTACCAAATTGGCATCCAACAAATCAACAAAGGCCAAACAAAAGAAAAACCCAAAAATTTGTTTCTCTATGCCCATACCCAAAAACCTGTTAAACAATCAAAATAACTTGCTTTTAACAAAATTTTGTACAAAGAAAAACCTATAATAATTAAAATTTCCATGTATATTATTCATCATGTCTTGATAAACAAGTTGTACCTACTTTAGAAAGTTCAAATGCCAACAACAAAGGCAATTACAATTATCAATTTGACAGAATTTAAAAATATTGCTCCTACTTTAGGTGTTTCAAAAACAAGGCCTGCTTCTTATGGACTCGAAGCTGCTCTTATGTCGAGTGAATAATAACACGAAGCTTCTTTACCAAAGCAGAACAATCATCTTGCACTTGCACCTGCCTGCCTTTAACCAATGTCTCTTCCATTGCCTTTGAGGATTCTGCTTTTCAGGTTTAGTCCTGAGCGCTTCTCTGGAGCTAACTTTCCCTGAGTTTTTAGCAGGCCGTTGCTCAATTCTTGGATCCTTTAAAAACAGAGAAAGATATTAACATGATATAATAGGTCATGATGACATGTCAACTTGACAAAATCACATGTGGCAACATGAAAGAACTGCAATGTAATTAATAAAATCTAAACAGAAGTGCAGGTTTTGCAAGAGATGGTTTTACAATAAGATGCAGTTTGACATTAACATCAACCAAATCCAGAACTTTGATTACAACATAAAAATGCTCAGTGTGACGTTATATCCGATTTCTTTGCGAAGGGTACACATTATAGAATTATACAGGATTGGTTAGGGGTATGAGAGTGAACCAACACACAACATTTTTTAGAAATATTATGTGAATGAAGCATAGACAATACTTCATAAAAAGTATTGTTAGAATGAGACAAGTGGTTTCCAATGTGGTATTGTGTAATGATATTTAACACAAGTGCTTTACATAGTGTTGCATGAACTTAATCCAAAACACAACAGGTTCTGGCCTATTGTGTGTTTCAACTCATACAAGTGTCTTCTGTTTAAAACTGTTGTCTAATGAACTCTACATGAAAAAAAACATTTTTAAAAGATGACTAACCTACCAAATTGGCATCCAACAAATCAACAAAGGCCAAACAGAAGAGAACAAACCAACCAATAATCTATCAAGAGTTATAGTTACAAATTAAAGAGAACAAATTAATTTATTACATTACGAAAGTTGTATTAGTTCATCAACATCATCTTGAATGTAACTAGTAGGCATGTCTTCCTCATCAACATCCGGAAAATTGTGCACAAAGAAGTCATTCTCAAGTTCTGCTTCTACGAATGCCTCATTTTCATACTCCTTCAATATAACAGGGGACACTGAATATCACAAGACAATAAAGTAAAAATCTGAAGGTCATTTGGCTACTGGCAACTCCAAATCATAATGTACATATTTGAAGTATGCTATGTTGAATCATGTACAAGGTGTTATAATGACAACTTCCACCCCTATGATATATGGCCAACTAGAATGTGTGAACAAACTAGCAAGAAAAAATAACTCAAAGAATGATAACTACCATGTGGTGGATGATTATACAGATGCTTAATGTCTAAACTGTCCCAAAAAAACATCTGAGAACTTTGTACAAATATGTTCCACTAGCTTAACTATCTTGAGGTGACTAGGGAGTTGCGAGGCTTCATACTTGCTCTTCGGACTACGTCCCAGGCCTTTTGAGGGGCAACCACACCTTGTTGTAAGGCAAAAAATGACTCGTATTCGGGAGAATCAAAAGCAAAACCAGTGTGCCTAGAGCTCTGTCCCGGTAATTGAGCAAAAGCAAAGGTCCTTGCTTCCTCTGGCGTGAGTTGCATGCCAACCTCCAGTAATGCTGAGGCAGCATTATCAGGTTCATGTTTGTGAATTTCCTGAACAATCTGATAGTCATAAGGGAAAAACCATCTCTGAACCCTGGAACAAAGCACAAAAATAAACTTAAAACTATACAAGTAATAGGCAAAACACAAAAAACAGCATCAGCTATCAGATGAAAAACAAGAACAAGGACGTCCAGCTGTTACATAATTTTGGAAATTCTAAACCAACGCAACAGTCAAGAGGAAGAAGCAACCAATCATTACAATGTTAACCCAAGCGGGCATAGATTATCACATACAGTAGAGATGCCATTATTACTTTGCAAAAAAAACAAAAAAAAATTAGAGAGTCCACAAATTTCTAATAACTCTAAACTGATGCTATAAAAATTGAGTACAAGATTAATCCAGAGATTTCGAAGATTAATTCGTATTTCTAATTAGTAATCAAGGCCACTTACGGTGCTGAACTAAAATGACATAATGCAGTGGCCTCGAACTACATACAAGATTGGATATTTTGACAAGTGTTTGCAGAGTAGGACACGTACAGCACAGTCTGAGGGTGTTATACAAGTTGCATCATTGCTGATAAAGGACTAATGTTCTTTAACAGTTAGACTGTTCTAGTCTCAAGAAGAATAAAGAATACATGAAACAACAGAAAGAAATTCAAGATGAGAGGTTTCCCAGAACAGATAGTAGATGTTTACAAGTAAATACACAAAACCCGGTACTTCTGGAAATAGAATATAACATCTCATAGGGGAAGCAATCAACAAAAAAGGTCTCACCCCTCATATAAGAAGTCGCCGAGTAGGGCAGCAATGGGAACAAGAAGAAGTGTAAGATAAAAATAGAATGTACTCATCAACACATAAATGGTGTAAAAGATACCCTGCAAGTTGAAATGAGGAAATTAAAAAATATTTACAAAACCAAGCAAACTGTTCAAAAAATAAATAAATAACTTGTAGACTACCTCATTAGTGAAAAAGAACGAATACACAAAAATGAACAAGAACCATAACAATATGCTTCCGCCAACACTTATATTATGCCACTTTGTAACTGTGTTGCACATCATCAGAAGACGCAAATTCACAGTAACCAATAGAAAAGTGAAGGCCATAGTACTGACATCCCATTGACCAAGTATCTTTCCAGATGAATTTATACCGCCAGAACTGGATGCGGTTACAAAGTTGTACACAATTATTGACTGGTAAACTGAAAAGAAAGCAAATTAACCTTAATACTCTAAAACCCACAACATACATTAAACAAACCAAATTAAAATTAAACATGTACTAATTATGAGAGAGAGAGAGAGAGAGAGGGGGGAGAGAGAGAGATGTACACAATCGAGTGAACACCACGATTCAGAGGTGGAGTACAGAGCACAGGTGGACGGTGCACATAGCCATCCCCAAATTTAAACACATCGAAGCCCTAACTGGAACAAACAAAATCGAAGCCAGTGTTCTTAACCAATGTTTTGTGTTAGGAGATAAAAAAGGGAACTGAAATGAGGGAGGGAATTGAAATTGGGGAATTAAAATGAAGGGAGGGAATTGAAATTTGGGTTTGGAATTGAAATTATTTTGATTATACATAAATAATTATCATATATTTATACAAATATATTTAAAATATATAGCATTATATATTAGAACAATCCGACCAAATTAATTTTTTATTAAACAAACCGACCAAATTAATTTTTTATTTTTTGAAAATTTGGGAATATCAATATATTAAATATATCTTAACATCCGTATGGTTGGATCATAAAAAAATAGTTTTTAAAAAATAGAAACAATAATTAGTGACAAAGCACGAGTTACGGTTACTATTCAATATACTAGTGATCTACTAAGATCTCCAACCAAATTAATTTTTTATTTTTTGAAAATTTGGGAATATCAATATATTATACTCTATATCTTAACATCCGTATGTTTGGATCGTAGAAAAATAGTTTTTAAAAAATAGAAACAATAATCAGTGACAAAGCACGAGTTACGGGTACTAGTCAATATAATACTGATCTACTAAGATCTCCAACCAAATTAATTTTTTATTTTTTGAAAATTTGGGAATATTAATATATTAGATATATCTTAACTTCTGTATGGTTGGATCGTAGAAAAATAGTTTTTAAAAAATAGAAACAATAATCAGTGACAAAGCACGAGTTACGGGTACTAGTCAATATACTACTGATCTATTAAGATCTCCAACCAAATTAATTTTTTATTTTTTGAAAATTTGGGAATATCAATATATTATATATATCTTAACATCTGTATGGTTGGATCGTAGAAAAATAGTTTTTAAAAAATAGAAACAATAATTAGTGACAAAGCACGAGTTACGGGTACTAGTCAATATACTACTGATCTACTAAGATCTCCAACCAAATTAATTTTTTATTTTTTGAAAATTTGGGAATATCAATATATTAGTTATATCTTAACATCCGTCTGGTTGGATCATAGAGAAATAGTTTTTAAAAAATAGAAACAATAATCAGTGACAAAGCACGAGTTACGGGTACTAGTCAATATACTACTGATCTACTAAGATATCCAACCAAATTAATTTTTTATTTTTTGAAAATTTGGGAATATCAATATATTAGATATATCTTAACATCAGTATGGTTGGGTCGTAGAGAAATAGTTTTTAAAAAATAGAAACAATAATTAGTGACAAAGCACGAGTTACGGGTACTAGTCAATATACTACTGATCTACTAAGATCTCCAACCAAATTAATTTTTTATTTTTTGAAAATTTGGGAATATCAATATATTAGTTATATCTTAACATCCGTCTGGTTGGATCATAGAGAAATAGTTTTTAAAAAATAGAAACAATAATCAGTGACAAAGCACGAGTTACGGGTACTAGTCAATATACTACTGATCTACTAAGATATCCAACCAAATTAATTTTTTATTTTTTGAAAATTTGGGAATATCAATATATTAGATATATCTTAACATCAGTATGGTTGGATCGTAGAGAAATAGTTTTTAAAAAATAGTTTCAAGAACAATATTTACAGGAATCTATACTATTACAACGTTTTCGTTTTTGTTAAAATCTCGTACAACCCGACCTTTTTATTTTTCGAGTATTTTTTCCCAACACTAAAATCAGTGTTTATTCACTTTTGTACGGTTCGATCATCGAATAAATCATTCAAAAAAATTATTTAGTTAATCTAGATCGTGCCTCGTTACAAGAAGCAACACTTTTACTACATTCTTGTTAAATTATCGTACAACCCGATCTTTTTATTTTTTGATTATTTTTTCCCAACACTAAAATGAGTGTTTATTAACATCTGTACGGTTCGATCGTCGAAGAAATCATTCAAAAAAAGTATTAAGTGAATTTAGATCGTGTCTCGTTAAATGAAGCATCACTTTTACTACCTTTTTGTTAAAATCTCGTGCAACCCGACCTTTTTATTTTTCGATTATTTTTTCCCAACACTAAAATGGGTGTTTATTGACATCTGTATGGTTCGATCGTCGAAGAAATCATTAAAAAAAATTATTCAGCGAATCTGGATGATACCCCATTATCGGAAGCAGAACTTTTACTACGTTTTTGTTAAAAACTCGTACAACCCGACCTTTTTATTTTTCAATTATTTTTTTCCAACACTAAAATTAGTACATAAATAAATGTTAAATTTAAATTTTTAAAATTGAAATCAAATAAATTTTTGATAAAATTGAAATAGAATTAGAATTTTTATAAAAATATTTAAAAAATCAAAAAATGAAATGAAATAACACATTGAAAATGTTAATGGCGCACAAATTCCCCCCATTAGCCAAATTTTCCTCATCTCTTTTCCTTCCTTGTTTCTTGAAATTTCACTAAACCTAAATTCCCCCTAGCCAATTTCAATTCCCCCTCTTTTTTTCCATACGCCTCTCCGTGACTCTTATGTCACTATCTCTCACACACACCAACACAAACGCCTACCTCACTCCCATTCTCTCAAGTACTCACCTCTCTCACAGACATGAACCCTATTTATTCAAAAATCAAACACACAATTTAGATCAAAATCAATGTTTCTCTCTATCTTCATCTCTATTCATCGATTTGGGGGTTCTCCGATTTGGGTATTCCGATAATTTGGAAGTTCTTGGATTTAGGTATTTTAATCTCTATCTCGCTTTGACCCCCCCCTCTCTCTCTGAGAATTATATTCTTTTAGATGGTTATTCATAGTAGCTTGAGTAATTGTATCTTTTAGATGGGTTTTTCATTAGGGGTATGTTAGATACTAACAAACTATGATTCATTATATTTGTATCCTGACTTCAAAAAATAACAATCTTGTCCTCTTAATTGATGTAGTCTGCATATGGACAATCAAAGCTTTGTAACGTGCTGATGACAGTAATGAACTTGTTGAGGTCTAGTTCGATTGTTCTTAGGCTTCGAGATGATGTCTTGAGAGACAGAGAAGGAAATCAAAATCAATCAGATGGTGTTGGGCTTGGTTCTTTATACCCTGGTAGTGCAAGTCATTCGATGCCTTAAGTTTTGCCTGGAATTCCTCCTGTTGGTCATACAGGTTACGAGCAGCAGAGGGGTGATGATGGGAGTGGCTTGAACATGCTATCCTCAGATAGCTATTATGGATATGGATCATTACCGGTATGGTATCATCTGATAATTGCTCAATATTATTGCTTGTTTTTCCAAAAATAAAATTTGTTTATGACATATCTAATATTTTGTTACTCTTCCTAATTGTATGGAAAATATATTTGAGATGTTGTCTCTGTTAATCTAGATTTTCTGTTTGTGTGATTGAACTAAATTAAGGGGTAATATCTGAAATTCTTACAAACATATAATGCAGTTACCATACCATGTCAGTCTTTTTAATCTATCCATCAAAGTTTTGAATCTGATCCTGTCAATTTGGGTTTCAGACTGTTAACCCTTGTCTGCTATGCAGGAAACTTCCAGGACAGCGAACAAATGAAAATTTAAAAAGCTGCTAGGCACCTCTATGGACGTTTCTTCTATCATTTTCCTAACGGAGAATCAGCAGCAGATGTTTACGATAGAATAACAGGTATGATTGAGTAATTGCTTAGAGCTGCAGGATTCAGAGAAACGTTGAAAAGCGACATTGAAAGTTGAAAGGCAACTTTTAACTTCCTACTCTAAACTTCCAACTCCATGTCCAAACTATCTTGGCATTAGTTTGGATGAATTCTATATATTTGTGTTTACCTCTATGAAGATGAATATTAAAGATTGCAACAACTTATATTATATGTTATCTTTATTGAAAATTTTATTGAAAGTCGATTACCAAAATAGATATGTATATATCATTTATGAAAGTTTGTATATCTTCCATCCTTGCATTTTGACTTTTGGTTGACATGTTTAGTTCTGACAACCACATTGTAGGCTCTAGCACCTTGTGGAGTGAACGACTTTATCTGTGGTAGAGCCTTTGAATGGATATCTAATGGCACTGAGCTCTGTCATGCTGCTGGTTTTGCAGTAAAGCAATTACATGATTTTCAAGACACGTCGTGTTATGGTGGGAGAGGTAGTCTCGATGCCATTGCAGATGCATGGAAGTCTTCAAAGTTTTACGTTTACAGAAAGCTGGAGTTCTGGAAGATTTCAAGCAGTGGCTGAGAGAGGCTACATTCAGTGAAAAAGTTTCTTGGGCAGTAGCAGGGTTGGTTCTTACTGCAGGGTTTTTCTTCAACAGGTTATAATATACTCGTTTGCCAACTTATTTACAATTCCAATTCAGCAATTATTTACCTTTGTATTTCTTATGTAACATTGAACTAGGGATTATCTTTTATGTACGCATAAATATATGCTTAGTCATATAAGTGACTGTTCAGAAAATATAGCTGGAGATTTTTCTGAATTGTGTTGATAAAATGAGGAAAAGTCAAGGATACAGATATGCAGTCTTTTAATGACACAAGGGCATCAATTACCTTCACTTTCTGTGTGATGTTGCTTTTTGTGTTTTTTCATTCTTTTGCTTACCGTCGAACTTATTAATCTTAATTTATTGGAGAGTGCAGTAGAAAGAAAAGGCGTAGTCAGGACATTTTGCAGTGGCGACGCAGAAGCAACTTGAACTATGGCATGGCTGAGCTTAATGATATAAGGACTGACTTGGCGAAGTATATGTTTAAGCACCTGGCTCGTTGAACTCTATCGTCTTTTATTGAAATTGGTATTTCAAATTGAACATGTACTTTGTAGTAGCGTAAATTAAACTTTTAGTCCGTCTCTTTTGTGGATGTGTTCACCTAAAAATATGACTTATGTATTAGTTGTATTGGATGTGGATAGACTTTAATTATGTACTTGGTTGGTTGTGTACGTTTGTTGGTGGTGTTGGATGGATGGATCGAATTGGTTTCTATTGTTTGTTTCTGGCATTTTCATTTTATAGTGTGGTTTGGTTTTCTTTACATGTCCAGAACCATTGTTTAAGATACTTTTAGCCAATGTCCACCAATGATTAACACTTGTTGTATTATATATCAAGCAATGCTTTTATTAAAATCCCTTGTGAGAAAATGACTCACACAACAGGAAAATAAAAACTACCTAATGTTAACAGTTGTAAAAAATGCAATCAAACAACATGTACCATTTAACAAAGTAATGTGGGAGAAGAATACACACAACAGGTTAAAACCCACAAAATTGTTGTCTCTTTTAACAAATAACAACATGTTATACTCTGCAAAACCATTGTTTGAAATAATTTCAAACAAGAGTTATATACTATAAGAAAGTGTTATCCTTCCTAGTGTACAACAACATGCCATATGAGATAACATGTTGTACAACAAGATGCCATATGAGATAACATGTTGTACAACTAACCATAAAACAAATGGTTTTTGCTAAGAAATCATTGTCTGTAGTGACATACAACAACAGCCCTGATCAAGTAAAAGATTGTATCTTTTGCACTTAAACAATAGGCTTTCTTTTAAAAACCATTGTCTTTACTGCTTAAGAATAACAATATATTCGTTAAAAAGTGTTGTGTTATTGGAGCTTTGACAAGAGGTTTCCAAAGAAGTGTTGTTGTTTCTGGGTATCAGACAACACTTTTCAGGTGATTTTTACTTTCACACAACAGTTTGCTGTGTGTTGTCTAAGGTGTGTATCAGATAGCTAATCAATAGTCAACAATTTTTGGTACATTCAGACAACACATTTTGCCTGTTGTCTAAAGCAAAAATCCTTGTAGTGTATACTCATATAGCACTACTCGTCTTCTCCTCCTTTAAGTTGAGCGTGTATCAAAAAATATACAAGAATGACATTCTCAAGACTCCTTGTTTGCAGCTTCTTTTTAAAGTTCTTTTCAACTTTTTATATTTAATCCGAGGCTGCAGGTGTTCCCGTTCTCAAAAATATTCTAGCAGCCTCTCCAAAAATTTCTATAAAAAAGACATTTTCAAGGTTCCTTGCTTGCATCATTTTTTAATGTTCTTTTCTGCCTTATATATTCAATCCGAGGTTGCAGTTAGTCGCATTCCGAGTCTCAACAATTTATTAGCCGCTACTTCTTCTTCACAGGGTAAGCTAACTTATATGAAACACATGGAATACATGCTATTAGAATTCTTGAAATTTGGTTAATTAGTACTTCTATTTACTAATTATATGTTGCATTTCAGAACTTTACTATCAGTTAAATTTGTGGTGCAGATCATTATAGTGACTGTTGGGATGGAAGATATCGTTGTTGAATATATATTGTGCTGCCGAAGAAAATGGACATCGCAAAAATGTTGCCAAGTATCCCGATTATATTTCATGAAATCTTGTCTGCTGTAATTGTGCATCGAATATTCGAATACGCAAGAATAAATACAATTACTTTTATTTTTCTTTTATTTTAAAATAAATAGAATAGATCCTATTCGCCTTCTTTTCCACGAGGTTTCCGGTAGAAATAATGCAGTTGACGATAGTGATGCGCTTGTTGGGTTTCAACCCAATGTGATGTTATGGGTTTGGGTGGTCCAAGAATATATATGGGTAAAATAATAATTGTATTTGTAGACAATTATTATATATGGTATGTCTTGATCACTAAGTTGGGTAATTAGATGCCAAGAATGTAAGACTTGTATAACAAGTTTCGTAAGACTTGTATAACAAGTATGGTAAGACTTGTAGAACAAGTATGGTAAGTCTTGGTGACTAAGTTTTGGATGACTATATATATATAGTCATATTGTATTTGTCTGATGGTGTGAAAGCTTAAGTGATGTAGTTTTAAGTATTGTCTGGGATGCTTGAGCATTGTTGGCTCAAGTATCGGGTTTGGGACACCGTTAAGGTGTTATTGTTTTGATGTATTATTGATATTGTTAAGATTAATAATACAAGTTTGGGGTATGGGTGTTTCCACGTCAAATATTATGTGTGTTCTTGTTTTGCTTTTACTTATTATTGGTAGAAGTGATACTTGAATAGTGTTTGACCGCGCTTTGGTGGATCCTAGCTTGTCAACTAATCGATTGGTGTGTGCTTTTTATATTGGTTGTTTGTGAATCTCGGATTGTGTAAGTCCCCTAACCTAACAAGTGGTATCAGCACCAAATGACATTCGTGATCGTAGCTCTAACACACAACTTCGATCAATCTTAGAGGAAAGCTTAAGTGCACAGAAGGTTGCACACACCAGCTCATCAAGAGAGTTCAGCTGCATCCTCCAGCTGTTACAATATGTAGATTATGAACTGAACAGCACGGAAATGATTACTAAACTCCATTGATGATGAAAAATTACAGATTGTTTTTTACAGAGAAGAATGAAGATGAAGACTAACAACTAACTAACTGATTCTATTTACAAGTGTATAAATACTAGCCGTAAACTATCCTAACAAACTATCCAGCTGGCATGAGCTGGCATTGTGATGATGTGGCAGACTGATTGTGTAGTGTGTGTACATCACGCTCAACACCCCCCCTCAAGCTTGGGATGGGAACAATTCCAAGCTTGGACTTCAAATGATTGAAAGTAGGAGACGGTAATGATTTGGTAAATAAATCTGCTAACTGCTGATCTGACGGAAGATAAGATAGTTGCAATAAACCTTCCATGACCTTGTCACGAGTGAAATGACAATCAATGTCAATGTGCTTCGTATGCTCATGAAACACTGGGTTTCGAGCAATGTGTATGGCAGACTGATTGTCACAATATAGGGTAACAGGCTGAAGGTCAGAAACACCAAGTTCAGTGAGCAAACGTACAATCCAAGTAACCTCAGAAGCTGCAGCAGCCATAGCCCTGTATTCTGCTTCAGAAGAGGATCTGGAAACTGTAGTTTGCTTTTTAGATTTCCAGCTAATAAGAGAGCCAGCAAGTGTTAACAAATAACCAGAAACAGACCTACGTGTCATGGGACAAGCTGCCCAGTCTGAATCAGAATAGGCCTTTAAAACCAGGGAATTATTACCATTGAGCAAAATGCCCTGGCCAGCAGTAGATGCTACATAATGAAGAACATGCTAAAGTGCTTCAAAATGCTGTATTCTTGGAGACTGCATGTATTGACTAAGAGTCTGAACAGAGAAAGCCAGATCTGGTCTAGTGTTTGTAAGAAAATTTAGTTTACCAACTAAAGTTCTATAAAGTGAGGGATCATCATAAAAATCTCCTGTGTCTGCAGAAAGTTTGTGATGAATTGGTAAAGGAGTGGCAACATTTTTAAACTGTGTGATACCAGAATCAAGAAGAAGTTCCTTAGTGAATTTGGCCTGTGTAAGAGTAATACCAGAAGGAGTATAACCAACCTCAAATCCCAAGAAAAAACTCAGATATCCCAAATCCTTGATTCCAAAAATCTTATTCAAATGAGCTTTAAGAGAATGTATGCTATCCAAATCTGAACCAGTGATGATCATATTATCAACGTACACAGCAACACTTGTAATAGTAGAATCAGACTTCTTTATGAATAAAGAATAGTCATTCTTAGACTGAACAAAACCTTGGCAGATTAGTTCGTGCAACAATTTGGCAAACCATTCCCTACTAGCTTGTTTAAGACCATAAATGGACTTCTTGAGTCTGCAAACTTTGTTAAGAAGTTAGCAGATTTATTTACCAAATCATTACCGTCTCCTGCTTTCAATCATTTGAAGTCCAAGCTTGGAATTGTTCCCATCCCAAGCTTGAGGGGGGTGTTGAGCGTGATGTACACACACTACACAATCAGTCTGCCACATCATCACAATGCCAGCTCATGCCAGTTGGATAGTTTGTTAGGATAGTTTACGGCTAGTATTTATACACTTGTAAATAGAATCAGTTAGTTGTTAGTCTTCATCTTCATTATTCTCTATAAAAAAACAATCTGTAATTTTTTCATCATCAATGGAGTTTAGTAATCATTTCCGTACTGTTCAGTTCATAATCTACATATTGTAACATGGTATCAGAGCCCAGGTGCTCATGATTTAACCGTGATCTTGCCGGAGTCATCGTGCTTTACCGGAATTTCATCGTTTTTCGTCGAAATCGTTGATCTCATCGTTTAGTAAGATCTTTCTAATCTCCTTAATCGTTGTTTTCCGAGTTACAATTTTTTGATTTGCTTTCTGATCTAAACATTTCTCTCTAAATCTCTCTGAATCTCTCTAAATCTCTCTAAACATTTCTGAATCATCTTTAAACTCTACATCCTTCTAAGAATCATGACAACAACAGTTGAACTAACACAAGATCCATCTAGTGTTTATTTTCTACATCCATCGGATAACACTGGCATGAAACTCGTTACTACTCTGTTAACGGTTCAGGCTATGCAAATTGGAAACGATCTATGATAATAGGTCTAACTGCTAAGAACAAACTCTGTTTCATTGATGGAACTTTGACTAAACCTGTGGTTACTGCAGCAACTTACAAATCACTGCTTTGGAACCGAAAATTGCTTCCAGTATACTCTATGTTGACAGTGCAAGAGAAATTTGGCTTGATTTAGAAGAGCGATTTGGTCAGGCATCTTCAGCTCAATTGTATGCTTTAGAACAAGAAGTTCTTCAGATTTCTCAAGATAATCTAACTATTTCTGAATAATACACACAGATGAAAAAGTTGTGGGATGAAATTGACAGTTTGACGCCTTTGCCTGCTTGTGCTTGTACAAATTGTACCTGTACTCTAACTCAGAAAGTTTTGAAGATACAACAAGATCAAAGACTAATGCTGTTCCTTATGAAATTGTCTAATGATTATGCAAATATCAGGTCTCACATTCTGATGATGGATTCTTTGCCTAGTTTGCCCCAAGCATATAGAATGTTACTTCAAGAACAAAGGCATAGGGAAATTTCTAAGTTACCCTCTGTAAACTCTGATCCTGTTGCTTTCTTTGCTGACAAAAGGTTTACTCCTGATAGACAGAAAGGTCAATTTGCTGGAAAGAATTATCCTACTTCAAATCAGTTCACCAAGAAAACCTACTACTGTGATCACTGCAAGATTGCAGGCCATAGCAAGGAAAGATGTTTCAAACTGAACGGTTATCCACCAGGTTTTAAACCAAAGAAATATGCAAATGCTGTCACCACAAACTTTGAGAATCCTACTTCAAATGGTTCTTCACAAGCTGTTTCAGATGATAATACTGCTCACATTACTGTGGATCAATACAATCAGCTAATGTCACTGTTATCTCAAAAGAAGGATGTTGATCAGAATGATGTTTTTTCTGGAAATGCATTTCTTGCAGGTAATTTTTGCTTACTTTCTACTATTCATGCTAATAGCTGGATTTTAGATAGTGGAGCATCTAATCACATGTGTTCTTCCATTGATCTTTTTGACACTTATACTTTGATCAATACTGAGAATTACATCACAATTCCTGATGGTACTAAAGTTAAGATCACTCATACCGGGACTATAAAACTTAATCATTCTCTCATTCTTAAGAATGTTTTATTAGTTCCTAATTTTCATTTTAATCTAATCTCTGTACACAAATTGTGCCTTGATAATGGCTTATCTGCATTTTTTACTCCTGAAACTTGTTCTGTCCAGGGGCTTTCAATGAGTCAACCTCTGCTTCTTGGTAGACAGACACAAGGTCTTTATTTTGCTGCTACACACTTGTTCCCATCATCTGCTGAGCTTTTACCTTCAACACCAGCAGTTCATTAAAATGAGTCATCAACTAAAATCAAACTAATAAACAGTAAAAAAGTACATGAATTGCTTGTAAATGGTGATAACCTTATTATGGCTTATACTAAGGAGATAGTGTACGTAGTTTATGGTACATTTTTTGTGAACTTACCGGTTTTCCTAAAAATTTAAGGTGATATGAATTAAGAAGCGGGTTTACAATTAGAAACATAGAATATTGATAGAGTATATATTTATATGTATTTTAGATGATTTTTATTCCCATCTTAATAATATTTTGCATTTAATTGGATCTTTATTAATTAGTTTATAATATTCTATTGTAGGAAGCAAGGAATTCTAAATTGGAAAGGATTGGAGTTGAATTAGAAGAAAAATCGGATTTAATGGACTACTCGTGCATTACACATTGTTTGGGCCGTATCTTGAGTTCTGCACATCGGATTTCGGCGAGTAAATAGTCCACGCGAAGATAATGAGATTTTCTTTTATTCTAGAGTGGGCTAGATATCAAAGTCCAACTGAATTAGTCCAGAAACAGCAGAGAAGAGTCAACTACGAATTTTTACTTTTAGAAATCTTTTCAATTTTGGAAAGCCGTGTATTCTTGGGAACAATTAAAGATAATACTTTTGTAATGAGATTATTATTAGAGATAGGAGATACGTACTTCATAGAGGAGAAGCCAAGGAGGAGAGAGAAGAAGTACA
Organism: Kitagawia praeruptora; assembly: GCA_037693485.1. Lineage (NCBI taxonomy): Eukaryota > Viridiplantae > Streptophyta > Magnoliopsida > Apiales > Apiaceae > Kitagawia > Kitagawia praeruptora. The sequence continues at coordinate 135,910,930 of CM075347.1, forward strand.
AAGTGAAACCGTGATAGGGATTTCTCTTCCATATCTTTACTTAGTATTGTATTCTCATCTCTTATGAATTTTATGAGCTCTATCATGACAATGATTGGCTAACTCTTTATTGTTGGATGGCAGTTTTGAAGCCCTAACCTTATGGCAATTATACAGTTTTGATTTTCTGATATGTGTTTTTGATTGTGCTTATATATACGTCAATGCTTATAGATAATCTTGAATTGATCGTGGTATGTGGACATCCAATTAGGTTATGTGACTGATTTATCTGTAAAGTCAATTAATCTTTCTATGTGGTCCATGGGATTAATTGTATAAGTGTGTAATTCGTGTTAGCCTTTCTATGTGGTCCATGGGGCTATACGAATAGCAGAGCTTGTTTCTATGTGGTCCATGGCAAGTTCTCTATAAGTATCTTTCAGAACATATCAAGGAATTTCAGGATTGTGTCATAGGTTGAGTGGTGGATATTCATGCTTTCCAACATGTTTCTCTACTATTCACAAACAAACTTTTTCTTGTTTACTAGTTAATTTAGTTATTAGATAAATCACAAAACCAATCAATCTTTTAAATTAGTAGCGAAATAGAAGAAAAGTGAGCCCTTGATCCTTGGCGTAGAACGATACCCTATTTACTCTAAATTACAAACGACACAAAAAAGGGTCTAAATTGAGTCACACCAATTTTTGGCGCCGCGCCGTCAGGGATCTGAAATTTGCTTTTCTTTTGTTTTGTTTTTTTGTACATATTTTTTTTCTTTTCAACTTTTTTTTCTCCGCCTATTGCTTGTTGTGTTTCAGGTATAGGTGGAAGTTTTGAGTGATTGACATGGCTGCAATTCCTACACTACGTGATGATGTGGCGGTGTCGATTGCTAGTATTGGGCGTTCTTGTATGGTGTATCCTAGCCCAACTGAAGGGAAGATTAGTACTTTTGAGCTCAAACAAAATCTTTTGATGAGGCTACCGGTCTTCCATGATCTTCCAACTGAAGAGCCAAATCAACACTTGTCTAGGTTTGTGACTATTGTTGAATGTATGGGACCTCATATGGCATATCCACAAATTTTGAAGATGAAGGCTTTTCCGTTTTCTCTTGATGGAGCAGCATTGGACTGGTTAGAAGATTTGCCTATAGGATCTATTACTTCTTGGGAGAAACTAGCACAAGAGTTCTTGCAGAAGTTTATCCAGCAACTAGAGTGATGAGCATGAGAAGTCAAATAGCTAGAATTCAACAATTTGCAACTGAGTCATTTACGGAGTACTATGCTAGGTTTCAAAAGTTTCAAAAGAGGTGCCCTCAACATGGTTTCACCAAAGGGAGTCTATTACACTTCTTTTACCTAGGTCTTAATGAAATTGAGAAGAGACTATTGGATTCTGCTGCTAGAGGTGGTTTTGTTGATTTGTCTCATGATGCTGCTGAACAACTTCTTACCAAAAGAGCTACTAATGAACTGCAATATGGGAGTCATCTAAGGTCAGAACCGATTATTGGGATTGAATCTGATCAGAAGTTGATGAAGATTGAGCAAAATATAGAGAAGTTGAGTGCACTATTT